>JBAIAC010000014.1:33137500-35537500 GCA_037349315.1 Chelydra serpentina
TTTTCAATTCATCTAATATAAATAATGTAGTGCAATCGCTTTATCATGAAAGTTGAACTTATAAATGTAGAATTATGTACAAAGAAATAACTGGACTCAAAAATAAAAAAATGTAAAACTTCAGAGCCTACACGTCCACTTAGTCCTATTTCTTGTTCAGCTTATCGCTCAGACAAACAAGTTTGTTTACATTTGCAGGAGATAATGCTCCCCACTTCTTGTTTACAGCGTTACCTAAAAGTGATAACAGGTGTTTGCATGGCATTGTTGTAACCGACATCGCAAGATATTTACGTGCCAGATGCTCTAAAGATTCATATGTCCCTTCATGCTTCAACCACCATTCTGGAGGACATGCGTCCATGCCGATGACGGGTTCTGCTCGATAACAATCCAAAGCAGTGCAGCCCGACACATGTTAATTTTCATCATCTGAGTCAGATGCCACCAGCAGAAGGTTTTCTTTTTGGTGGTTCAGTTCTGTAGTTTCTGCATCGGAGTGTTGCTCTTTTAAGGCTTCTGCAAGCATGCTCCACACCTCGTCCCTCTCAGATTTTGGAAAGCGCTTCAGATTCTTAAATCTTGGGTCGAGTGCCATAGCTATCTTTAGAAATCTCACATTGGTACCTTCTTTGCATTTTGTCAAATCTGCAGTTAAAGTGTTCTTAAAATGAATAACATGTGCTGGGTCATCATTCGAGATTGCTATAACATGAAATATATGGCAGAATGTGGGTAAAGCAGAGCCGGAAACATACAATTCTCCCCCAAGGGAGAATTAACACTCTTTTTCTTTTTTTTTTTTTTTTTAAACGAGCATCATCAGCATGGAAGCATGTCCTCTGGGACGGTGGCCGAAGCTTGAAGGGGCATACGAATGTTTAGCATATCTGGCACGTAAATACCTTGCAATGCCGGCTATAAAAGTGCCATGCAAACGCCTATTCTCACCTTCAAGGTGATATTGTAAAAAAGAAGTGGGCAGCATTATGTCCCGTAAATGTAAACAAGCTTGTTTTTCTTAGCGATTGGCTGAACAAGAAGTAGGATTGAGTGGACTTGTAGGCTCTAAAGTTTTACATTGTTTTGGTTTTTTGAGTGCAGTTATGTAACAAAAAACAATCTACATTTGTAAGTTGTACTTTCACCATAAAGAGATTGCACTACAGTACTTGTATGAGGAGAATTGAAAAATATTTCTTTTGTTTATCATTTTTACAGTGCAAATATTTGCAATAAAAAATATAAGTGAACACTGTACACTTTGTATTCTGTGTTTGTAATTGAAGTCAATATATTTGAAAATGTAGAAAACATCAAAAATATGTAATAAATTTCAATTGGAATTCTATTGTTTAACAGTGCAATTAAAAATGATTAATCGTGATTCATTTTTTTAATAACGATTTATTTTTTGAGTTAATCGCGTGAGTTAACTGTAATTAATTGACAGCCCTAATAATAATATTAATTTATTCTTGTATGAAATACTAAAACTATAAATATACTACTACAGAAACTTTTCTAGTACTATTTATGGATTTGCATTTTATGTATGTATTTATTTTTGAAAAACAGAGGTAAGCCAGAGAATTCAAACAGCACGCCCTGCTGGGAGACAGGTGATGCTGCACTATTTGCTGCCGTGGATGAATAATATTGAGTTGGTAGATTTGAAACCTTTGCCAACAATACGGCATCAAGATGAAGATGAAGAGGAGTCTTTAAAAGACAGAGAAATTATGGTAAACAGCAGACGCTGGCTACGAGGAGAAGGCTGGGGATCACCACAGGCTACTGCTATGGTTTTAAACAATCTGATGTATATGACAGCAAAGGTAAAACCAGTCTTTTGATGTTTCTTGTTGTTTGATTCAGAGAATTGTTAAATCCAGAAAGGGAAAAGGTCCAGTGTAGGGCTACTGATACCAATTAGTGAGCTTTTATTAGCAAGCTGTTTTAGGCAGTATGAAATTCTTCATTAGCATGGTTGTCAGCTTATGTAAAAATTTTCAAAAGCCAGTTCTCTAAATTACTTGTGGGTCTGGGAGCTACCAAATAGTTTAATGAACATTCTGGGCAATTTTAGGAGAAGCACATGGCATGCTATTGAGCCTATAAAATAATAGGTTATTTTTAATAAGAATATCTTAACGATCACAGGCTTAAAATTGCTGTCCCATAATTTAGATATCTAGATAGATAACTTCCTTGTGTAACTTAAAAAACAACAACTCAACAAACCTATGTAAAAATTAGTGGTGAGAGAACCTCAAAGGGATTGCTCAGTTTGTGTGTGTCTTCTCTGTTTCTTCATTCTCCCTGGATGATTTATTTGTCATTCTGTCTCTTCCTGCCTCCAAGTAAACAATAGATTTTCTTTATGTTCTCTCTCCATTTAGTAAACTACATCTTTCTCCCTCCCTCCTTTGTCCCCTTAGAAACCAAAGTTCTGAGAGTGATGTGGAAGGGTGGGATACGAGAGAGATGGTGGTGGTGTGGGCTAATCCTGTTGCTGGTAGCTGACTGAAGGCTGTCCGCTTTCCTGGTCTCATTTATTTTCTCTATCACAGCAGAGAGAAGGGGAGGGTAAGAGTGCCTGCTCCTCTGCCCAGTGGCTCCTAGTGGTGAAAGGCTGGCTTTTTAAATTACAAAATTCAGGTAGTAAGTGGTTTCTGGGACATTGTGTAGGACTGTCAGAAGCTGGGATGCATTAGTAAAACCTCAGCAGTGGCAGCTAAATCTGGATAGCTGACAAGTATACATTCCAAAGTACAGTAAAAGCTTTTTTATCCAGCATGTTGGGGGAATGAGGGGTGCCGGTTAGTTAAAAATTCCAGTTAACTAAGAGTTATACTTACCAATTGAATACCAATTTTCAAAGAATTAGAATACAATAAAATGAATAAAGTATAAAATAGTATACAGGTACTCACCAATCCAGTAGTACTGCATTGCAGAGTGGTTCATTTCTTGAAGCACTTAGGTGTATACAGGTAAAGTTTTCTATACAGTAGGTTATCTTATGACACTACATATCACTATGGGCAGTGCATGGGGTACACCCAGATCACTAAAAATACACTTAACAGTAAAACTATACTGAACATAATTTAATCTTTCTTTGATTCAGAAGGCACTTCAGGCTCTTGCAGTGCCTCAGGGTCAGCATTATCAACGTCAGTTATCATTGTAGATGCAGAAGGTGTAGGAGATTGGGCTGAATCTGTAATGACCCTATGACACACCTTGGAAGCTGCTTTTTTGAATAAATCCCTGGTATCAGCTTGCTTACTTGTCTTCTGCCTCTTTTGCGTAAAAGTAGATTGTAGAATGTGCAATTGCATAACCTCCTGGGCAGTATACCAGTCCCAGTTACTAGATTGAAGATTTGTATTGGGAAATATCAGAAATGCTGGATAATAGAGCTTTCTGGTTGATAAAGCGACAAAGGGTCCTGTGGCACCTTATAGACTAACAGAGGTATTGAAGCATAAGCTTTCATGGGTGAATACCCACTTCTTCGGATGCAAGCAGTGGAAATGTCCAGGGGCAGATGACCCACGAAAGCTTATGCTTCAATACCTCTGTTAGTCTATAAGGTGCCACAGGACCCTTTGTTGCCTCTACAGATCCAGACTAACACGGCTACCCCTCTGATACTGGTTGATAAAGTGTCAGATAACACAGCTTTTACTGTACATTGTTATTCTTTGCTCACTGTAGTGACCTTAATATACTCCCCAAATACAAGTAATTATATCAAAGAGAATGAGCATTCATAGAAGCTTCAGAGTATAGAAATGGATAAAACATAGCATTGCTCATAAGGTTTAGGTTTCCTTTTTCTCAAGCCTCTTAAACTTATTCAATAGAAAATCCTTGCTTGAAGTTATTTATATGATTGAACTTTACAAAAGGGATATCTTAATTTTGTTTTCTAGTATGGTGATGAAGTGGCATGGTCAGAGATAGAGAATGTCTGGACTACTCTAGCAGACAGCTGGCCAAAGAATCTGAAAATAATTTTGCACTTCTTGATCAGCATTTGTGGAGTGAATAGCGAACCCAGCCTCTTGCCTTATGTAAGTGCTTGATGCTACAGTCTTCCCTCACATCCTTATTTCTTTAAAATTTTATTTTATGTGTTTAGCAACTCCTCATTGAAGACCACTAAATAGATGAATAGTAACATAAAGGGTCATGATATCACATTCTAATACAGCATGAGGCCGGTGCCATCCCATTGTGTCACAATGTAACAACTCAATGCTGTGACCAGTTCAAATTCAATGTCACCTACGTTGCAGTCTCTGATGTTAACATGTATTTTCTATTTCAAATTATCTTCCAAAATGCAAATATTCTCCCAGCGAGAAGACTTTCCCCTTTTTGGCATGGTTGTATTTTTATAAATGAATTCCTCTATTTTGAAATGCAGGATGTTTTTTAATACTATGTTACACTCCCTCTTTCTTTTCATATCTTGTTACCATATTCTATGTTCTTGCACCACCATATAGTACTGTATCTTTAAAAGAAAACTCTATTTTGACTAGGGATTAAAAAAATAAGTATTTCTCATGACTGATAAATTAATAAATGAATGATGGAATACTTCAAGGGCTGCCTACAGACCTGTAGAATTGTGGAAACCTTCCAAGGGCGGAGAGGCATAGGAATTATTTGTGGGTGGAGACAAGGGGCTACAGGGTGAGCAGGCCAGTTTTACCAATGGATTTTGAGAGAATAGCAGCACTGTTCGGAATTTTGTGGAGTAATCAATAACAAGGAACATGGTGCCAATAATTCCTTCCAACTTTTAATGAGGGAATTCCAGTTCAACCACCTCACATCACAACCCAGTATAATCTCATATACATGTTGAACCAAAGTGATGACAAAATAACCTCCTATGGTACTCTGCATTAGAGAGCCCACAGAGCAATTGTTTGTCACTAACCTCTAAGTTCACACAGAAAAATCAGAACGGAGACACTGAGGAGTGACTCCATCCAGTTTCCAGGATCTCTAGATGCCCCAAGATAAATTCAAGATCAATGTTATCTAGGGTTGCTGACTTTCTAATAGCAGGAAACCAAACACCCCTGCCCCGCCCATTCTCTGAGGCCCTGCCCCCGACTCTATCCCCCCTTCCTCTGTCACTCGCTCTCCCGCACCCTCGCTCTTTTTCACCGGGCTGGGGCAGGGGGTTGGGGTGGAGGAAGGGGTGAGGGCTCCAACTGGGGACTGGGGTGCAGGCTGGGGTGGGGCCAGAAATGAACTGTTCAGGGTCTGGGAGGGGGCTCTAGACTGGGGCAGGGGGTTGGGGTGCGGGAGGGGGTGAGGGCTCTGACAAGGGGTGCGGACTCTGGGGTGGGGCCGGGGATGAGCGGTTTTGGGTGGATGAGGGGGCTCTGGGCTGGGGCAGAGGGGTTCAGAGTACAGGAGGGGGCTCAGGGCTGGAGTAGGGGGTTGGGGTGTGGGAGGGAGTGCAGGGTGCGGGCTCCGGGAGGGAATTTGGATGTGGGAGGGGGCTGGGGCAGGGAGTTGGAGTGCAGGAGGGGGTGAGGGATGCAGACTCCAGGCTCAGGCGGCTCCCGGGAAGCGGCTGGCATGTCCCTCCAGCTCCTTGGCAGAGGGTTGGGGGGACAAAGGGCTCCGTATGATGCACCTGTCCATAGACACCACCCCCACAGCGCCCATTGGCCGTGGTTCCCGGCCAATCGGAGCTGCGGAGCTGGTGTTCAGGGCGGGGGCAGCTCCGAAGCCCCTGTGGCTGTCCCTACGCTTAGGAGCCAGAGGGACGTGCTGGCCGCTTCCCGGGAGCTGCATGGAGCCGGAGAGGAAGCCTGCCAGCCCTGCGCTAACTGGACTTTTAATGGCCTGGTCAGCAGTGCTGCCTGGAACCGTCAGGGTCCCTTTTCCATCTGGTGTTCCAGTCGAAAACCAGACACGTGGCATCTCTAATGTTATCAGAGGCTGCTGAAAGTAGTAAAAGAATGAGCAGTCATTTTATCCCTAACTAGAATAACCATTGATAGTCTTCTGTTTCTCAGCATTGAATTCGAAGTACTTTTTTTCTTTCTTTATTTCTTAAAGAATATAACTTACAATACTTTACTGAAATAAGACCTCTTATAGATTGCACATTGACTTAATATGCAATTAATAATAAAATATTTCTTTTAATTAGTTAAGATCTTGTTAAAACATCTTGAGATTTAAACATATGCTGTGTTGCAATATTAGCACTTGAAAAAGAAAAGTGGTACAAATAATATAAGTAAAATAAAGTTCATACTGTATCATCATTAAAAGGACGCTGTATAGGGCAAAAATGTAGGTTTATTATAATGTGATTTTACAAAATCTAATTGAAATGTGTTTCATTGTTTTTTAAAAGGTATTTCAATGAAATTATTTTTGTAAATGTGTGTCTGCAGTGTACACAACAAACATGCGGCTATAGTAACGTAGGAGAATCAGAAAGTGAAACTGGATAAAAACAAAAGTGAAACTTTATAAGTTTGCATTTTTGTTGTCCAACTTAAATTAAATGGAAAAAGTAAACAATCACAATAAATTATGAATATTAAAGTCTGTAAAAATTTTAAATATGTGCATTTTAATAATAATCTAATGGTTTTTTTATAACACTGCTAAGGATTTTTTTTATCTTCATGATATCTCAGTAAGGAATACTATCTTTGTTTATATTTCTGATGTTTACTCCTAGTGACAGATACTTAAGTCATTATGATTTCTCTTAGAACTAGAATAGATTACATAAATCTTCACATGCAATAAATAGTAAATGGTATGTATCTAAAGGCAAAGGATTGTGGTGTACAGTTCACCTTCTGTTTTTTCCTCATCTTTAAAAAACATAAATTCAATCTCTTATTTATATTTCTGTTTTTAATGGCAGGTGAAGAAGGTTATTGTTTACTTGGGTAGAGATAAAACAATGCAACTATTGGAAGAACTGATGAGTGAACTACAGCTTACAGATCCAGTTAGCTCTGGAGTCACTCATATGGATAATCCACCATATTACCGCATCACTTCCAGTTACAAAATTCCTTCTGTCACGTCAGGTGAGAATTCGTTTGACTAGGCTATTACTGTGTTTCAGTTGTTGTTTTCTATTGTTGTGAGTTAATTGGAAAATCTTAATGATAGATTTAATATAAACAAATAAAAAAGCTTTGTTTTTTTTAATTTTTAAAAAACAACCAGACTTATTGATACCATTAAATGTCAGATTCGGCATTCCTTCTATACACAAAGATCTCGTTAAGGTTAAAAAATACAAGACTGATCTGAAGTGATTACTGATTTTCACACAGATTCTCTTTGCGTGAACCTATGTGTATGTTAAGCCTTGTCTGCACTCAAAACTTGCCCTGGTTTAACTAAAGTGAGTTTTTAAATCAAGTTAGTTAAACTGATGGGAATTCTTAAATCAATGTACACAGGTTTTACTGATGTATGTAAATTCGTAGCTTACTGACATAAGCAAAATCTATGTATGCCTGTGTAAACTTATTTAAGAGTTTCAAGATAGGAATTTGTACCGATTTAAATAAATCATTAAAAACAGTGTTCATTCAACTGGTGCAAATTTTGTGCGTAGACAAAGGCCTTGTTTTTTACAAATTAAAAAAGCAAAAAAACCAGAAGACTTAAAAGGACACTTTATTTTCCATGTGCCTCAGTCCTGCAGCTTGCTGAGCACTCAGGCTCTGATCCAGCATAACTCCTAAGCATGTTAATTTTAAACAAATGAATAGTCTCAATGACTTCATGTACTCTAAGTTAAGAACTTTGTAGGACTGAGCCCATGGATAGGGTTGCCAGGCGTTCGGTTTTCAACAGGAACGCTCGGTCAAAAAGGGACCCTGATGGCTCCAGTCAGAACAGCTGACCGACCCTCTAAAAGTCCAGTTGGTCACAGTGGCCAGCTCCATGTGGCTCCCAGAAGCAGCTGACATGTCCCTCCGTATCCTAGGTGCACTAGCAGCCAGGAAGACTCCGCGTGCTGCCCCTGTCTGCAGCACAGATGCTGTCCTGAGCACCATCTCTGCAGCTCCCATTGGCCGTGAACTGCAGCCAGTGGGAGGTGTGGGGGCGGTGCAGACAGGGGTAGTGTGCAGAGCCCCGTGGCCCCACCCCAGAGCCCTCACCCCTTCCCACATCCCAGTCCAGAACCCCTTCCCACACTTCAAACTCCTCGGCCCCACCCCCCAGCCCAGAGCCCCCTCCTGTACCCCCAACCCCACCCTAGAGCCTGCACCCCCAGCTGGAGCCCTCACTCCCTGCCACACCCCAACCTCCTACCCCAGCCCAGTGAAAATGAGTGAGTAAGTGAAGGTGGGGGGAGAGCGAGCAATGGAGGGAGGGGGGATGGAGTGAGTGGGGGCGGGCCTTAGAGAAGGGGTGGGGCCTCAGAGAAGGGGCGGGGCAAGGATGTTCAGTTTTCTGTCATCAGAAAGTTGGCAAACCTACCCATGGATCTGTGGCAGATTCCCCTAGCTCTGGAACTGTGGAAGACAGCCATAAGGCTTCTTTCTGAAAATGCCCTTGCCAGCTCTGTTGCATGGCGTAGTCTTAGGGCATGTCAGCATGGCCGTAGCATGCAGTGCTGCAGAGTTTTTAGGCAGCACTGTGGCTAGTTGGCAGCCTGGGGAGTCTGCTATAACACAAGCAGCCCCCTCCCCCCCTTTATGCCTGGGGCCTGTCTGTCCCTTTGGTTCCCTCCCTTTGGGCTGCAAGGTCTGTGCTGTGCCTCTTAGAGTTGCAGCACATAATCTACCTTTGTCTTCATGTCCATCTATAAAGCATCCCACTTACATTAGCATTGAACAATAATAAATTATAATAATTTGTGCAGTAAACTGTAAAACTGTGATGTGCAGGGGGAAGAAACACTACAAAAATCCAGAGTGCTGATGTACTTCATTATAGGTGGAGTGGCAGAAGCACTTATATTAAAGTTGCCTAACACTTTCCGCCCACTATTTTATATATTGATTGCAAGTTGGTCTTAAAAAGAAATAGCTAATACTAGCTACAGTACAAATATAGTATTTTTGCACTCTACTTTCTGGTTTGTTTACATTGCGAATTAACGTATGTCAGACCCCCTAAAACCTACATTTTAGACCATTTCTGCACTTGTGGAGGCTACATATAGCTACACGCTGCACCGAAAGGCAGGCTGTGTCCACATTCACTGGCGTATGCAGGGAAAGGCTCTGGAACAAGGCAGCAGTGGGGAGCAGCTTCTCACTGCCAGAGCCTTTCATTGAAGCAAGAAAAGACTGTGATGAGGGAGGCTGCAGGGAAAGGTTCTGGCACCTCCCTGCTGCTTGAGCTTTTCCTTTCGCTGTCTCCATCCTGCTAGAACATTTTGCTGTGGCGTGGAAAGACTGTGGCAGGGGGGAGCTGCCTGAGTCTTTTCCTGCCACAGTGAAAGGCTCCGGCATCAGGGAGACAACGGACACTACACAGTTAAAAATAGTAGTGTAGACATGGGGGAGTGTAGAGAGCTGTGTAGGGTATATACCCTAAGTTTCAGGCATCTAGGTCACTCTATTCGTCTAAGCTATGCCTCACCATCTACACTGCTCCTTATGTCTATGCTAACCAGATGTGCAGTGTCTGTACTCTAAACACTGCTGTAAGTGTAGTCATACCCTTAGAGATGTGTGGAGCGCTGCGTATAGGAAAGGAAGAAATACATATCTAAAACCTTTTACAAAAACTTTACTTTCTACTAAATGCACATATAAAGACTTGAACACAAATCCTTTATACTGTATACACAAACAAACTAAACGTATTAGTAAATACTATTTCATAAGCATTAGTGACCTTATTATCAAAAGGTTTCAGGATCTCTGTCATAGTGAAAATGTTTGTTTATAGCAGCTGATATTTTTAAATCTAAATTGTAAGTATTGTTTTTTAATTTGATAATTAATAGTCTTCAGTTTATATTTGAACATATTGCAACAAAGTGTGATGAACACTTAGGTAGCATCTACACCGCAATATAACACATGAGGTGGGCCCGGGTCAGCTGACTTGGGCTTATGGAGCTATGGTTGTGGGGCTATAAAATTACAGTGCAGATGTTCAGGCTTGGACTGGAGCCCTGAGACCCTCAAGGAGTCCCAGAGCCTGGGCTCCAGCTATAGCACAAATATCTACACTGTTATGTTATAGCCCCACAGCTCGACCCCCATTCCCCCGAGCCCGAGTCAGCTGACCGAAGCCAGCCGCAGATGTTTTATTGAGGTATAAACATATCCCTATGGCTCTTATACAGTACTACTTTAGTACAAAGAAAATATAGATCCAGGATTTTCAGATAAATTTATACATTGCATAAACTTTTCAATATTTTTACCTATCCTAAGCTATTTTTCTCTTTGTCCTTAATTTACAGGTACCACTTCCAGTAGCAATACAATGGTTGCTCCTACAGATGGCAATCTTGACAACAAGCATACAAAAGATAGTATTGAAGAGAAGTAAGTATCTCCTCAAAGAGCAACAGTACTGAGTTCTTGACTACTGATAACCAGTGCAAATAACTGCAGTCTGATTGATTTCTCAGTTTACACTATACTGTTGCTGCAGCCAATCAGATTACATAGTCAAATCTCTGTTTCCTGATTGATTTATTAGGAACCAACAATGCATATCTTTCTTGACCTCTACTTTACTCTTCCAGATTTGTGGATGCTCCCTGTGTGGCCCTCCTATTTAAATCTATCTGAGCTGTAAAAACAGAGCTGCTACAGTATCAGCCCCAGGATTTGTGGGGCTTTTTGTTTGTTTTTACAGGTTTTCCTACATGGAGAAATTTACCAGCAGAACTATATCTGTATAATTTGTCTGGTATAACTCCCCATGTTAACACTCTTATTCCACTATAAAAGTGCCTTTTTCTGATTTCGTTTTTGTCATTTTGAAAACAGTATAAGCTAAAGTGGAAAAAGTCATTCTTACTCTGAAATAAGAGTGTCCACACAGAGTTTTATACTGGTATTACTACATTCTTATCATTATTCTGGCATAATTATGCAGGTAAATTTCCTGAAGCAGACAAGTCCCATATTATAACAAAACAAACAAAAAATTTTAGGTCTAATGGACAAGGCTGTCTGGAGGGCAGTTTGCCTCGGGCCCCCTGTTTGAGAGGGACCCCAAACAGAGTGGTGCTGTAACACCATGCTCCAGGTCGCAATGCTATTCATTGAAGTTTTGCTCACAGACCCCTTGTCCCCAGTCATGGCAAAGGGGCAAGAGGGCCACACCTGAGTGGCACTGTGATCCTATCAGATCGCAACAACCAGAGCAGGTTGCTGGGCCAAGCCCTGTGAGACAGGAGCTGCTGTTGCAGGGTGAATGTGGGACATGCTCATTCTCCAACTGTTCCCCAGCCCTCCCCTCAGTGTTTGTTTTTGTACCCTTGGTGGGGGGGGCCTCAGTTCCAGATTTTGCCGTGGATCCCCAGAAACCTGTGTCAAGTATCAGAGGGGTAGCCGTGTTAGTCTGGATCTGTAGAAGCGACCAAGGGTCCTGTGGCACCTTACAGACTAGCAGAGGTATTGAAGCATAAGCTTTCGTGGGTGAATACCCACTTCTTCGGATGCAAGCAGTGGAAATGTCCAGGGGCAGATATAAATGTGCAGGGAAGAGTCAGGCTAGAGATAACGAGGTTAGCTTAATCAGGGAGGGTGAGGCCCTCTTCTAGCAGTTGAGGTGTGAACACCAAGGGAGGAGAAACTGCTTTTGTAGTTGGCTAGCCATTCATAGCTGAGCTACAGCATAGCTCCATAGCTGAGCTATGAATGGCTAGCCAACTACAAAAGCAGTTTCTCCTCCCTTGGTGTTCACACCTCAACTGCTAGAAGAGGGCCTCACCCTCCCTGATTAAGCTTACCTCGTTATCTCTAGCCTCAATCTTCCCTGCACATTTATATCTGCCCCTGGACATTTCCACTGCTTGCATCCGAAGAAGTGGGTATTCACCCACGAAAGCTTATGCTTCAATACCTCTGTTAGTCTGTAAGGTGCCACAGGACCCTTGGTCGCTTCTACAGAAACCTGTGTGTGTCTCTGCTAAAGGAGAGCTCTCCAGATATTTTTGTTGAATGCATTCTGTGCAAGATTCTGAACTTTGCTTCTAAGAGATGCAACAGAACTTGCAGCCCAGGAGGATGGGCAGCTCAGGTGACTTTTTGTCACCTTTGTACCTTCCCAGTCTTCAGCTATTCTTGGGGCTGGAAAGGACTCCAGCTAAGATAGACAGTGACGGAGGCCTATCTGAGTTCCAGCAGTCCCCCTGGGCTGACTTCTGAGCTGCAGCACTATCCAGAATCTCTGCAGGTGTGCATGCTGCAACCACATTCGTAATATGCACCGTACACCCTGGCTTGCAAGTGAGGGGGTCTTGAGGAAGCAGCCATGTAGCTGTCTTCCACAGTGCTTGTGCTAGGGGAATCCTGTACTGGCTGGAAAAGAGGCTTTTAAGGATCATTTACGCTCCTCTGACCATTTGCTATGTCAAAAAGGGGCCAGAGTGGGGATCTCATCCTGTGAATATCTGTGTCAATTCATATATTGACTTTGTTTTGGTGAATGTTAAGATCAACTTGAGTGTAAGCTCCTTTGGGGTAAGAACCACTCTTGTTATGTTTAGGGTGACCAGATAGCAACTGTGAAAAAACGGGACAGGGAGTGGAGGGTAATAGGCGCCTATATAAGAAAAAGTCCCAAAAAACGGGACTGTCCCTATAAAAACGGGACATCTGGTCACCCTAGTTATGTTTGTAAAATGCCTAACACACAAGCTCTTAATTATTCTGTTTCCCTTTGAGATAACTATTAACCTCAGTTTCAATGAATATTTACCTCTCTATCATGTTTTACTACAAAATATTATGTATTTTAATGTGTTATTTAATATGTACAGAAGCGTATTCAGCTAGATATTAATGCTGGTGTTTTAAACAAATATACTATTGCAACAGATTGTCTCATTGTCTCCAATAGTTGCATTTAAAAGAAACCCTCGTGTAAAGCAGTGAATTGCTATATCATGTTACCACAAACCATGCCTGTTAACACTCATGTATTCATTTGTTCAGCTATGTGCATCTAGATATCTACAATGGGTTGAATAGTCATTTGAACCGCCAGCACCACAGGCTAGAATCTCGCTACAGCAGCAGCTCTGGAGGATCATACGAAGAGGAAAAAAGTAATATATTTTAAAAAATATTTGAGTGAATATAGCCTGGGTTTTTCACAAATATTAAAAACTGTTGGGTAAAGATTATAGGACAAATTCACATGCATTCAGAGAGTGTGACCAGGGACTGTAGGGAGCAAGAGATGAGGCAGGCATCTTTCTCATGCATCCAGCCCAAAAGAGCTTTCCCCCATCCTTTAGCTCTAATCTCCCAGTCCTAATTTTGCTGCTGAATTTGCAACTAATAAAACAGACATTCACTTTCCACAGCAGGATGCAGGACAGGATGGGGAACCAGATGTTGTAGTGTTTTCTCCTCCTCTTACTCTCCAAAGTGTGCTGTGAGCAGCAGTTTTTGGTTTCTCCTCTTCCCAATTCCGCTGCACTGCCTTCTCAAATAGCCACCAATCAGCAAAGGAAAGTGTGTCATCCCAATAACTTGAAGGCCACTCAGGTTTAAATGCAAACAAGAACAAACTTTATTCCATGGCTCCTCCTGGCACCCCTTCAAGGTTTCTCTTCCTCATGATGCTCACTGGAGCCTTTCCTGATCCTTTTCCTGGCTCCACTTCCTGGTGTCTTAAAGGAGCCAGGCCCCATAAACAGCAATTCCCAAATACCACATTTTCTACCTCCAGACAGGTTATTTTGTACAACCATACAGTAACAAATTATACAATTTAAACCTTCAAATGCCAGTAATTCGTTTGATTGTTACACCGCAAAGTCCTTCAGCCAACATGGGGGCCCACAGGAGCATAAAGGTCTATCCATCACCCTTGGGACACCAACAGCTGGCAAATGCGGGGTTGGAAGTGAAATTGGAGCCTCTGTGTTTGTCTTCACATACAGCATTGCAGCAGCACAGCTGCATCGGTGCAGCTGCCTCACTGTTGCGCTTTAGTGAAGATGCTACTACTCTGATGGGAGAGCTTCTCCCGTTGGAGTATTTCATCCATGTCACTGAGAGGAGGTAGCTATGTTGAAGGGAGAAGCTCTTCTGTTGACATAGTTAGTTCAGTATAACTACATTGCTCAGGAGTGTGGATTTTTCACATCTTTGCGTGACACAGTTATACTGATATATGTCTAGTGTAGACCTAGCCTGTGTTGGGGCAGGCAGTACCCCTTCAGTTGCAGATGGTGCAGTGGGGATTTCCACACCCCTTTCCCCTGTGATGGGCTCCTGTACATGCACTAAATTACTGATATGCCAATGAGACCCATCATGCAATTTGTATGTTACCACTCCTAGACACTGCATAGCTTGCATTGAAATTGAAAGCTGTGATCCAAACTTGGACCCCCTGCATAGTCTGTGTACACGTACCCATTGCCCTGCCAACAGGGTCTTTACCCTAGCCCTCTGTGTGTCATCTGTGTAACCTTTGTAGCATACCTGCTGCTTCTGTATGTGGTTGTGAACCTCCTGTGGACCCATATGCTGCAGATCTTTAAAATAGGGCTTATTAAGTAGTGATCAGCACAACTCTCGCTCCAGCATCAGGAAAACTGGGGACTGACCTATTGATCAGGAACAGCCCAGTAATGCTGTAATACTGGGTGGAGAGCTTGCAGAAAGGGCAAACCCTGGGTCAGATGAGCCCAAAGCTCGTCGTTCAATGTGAGATTAAATCTCTCTATACCCCCATTAGCCTGAGGATGGTACCTGGAACTACAGACATGCCAGATCTCTTAATCTGCTAGGAATTCAGTGAAACAAGCAGAAACAAACTGCAGTCTGTTATCAGTAATTATCATTCAGGGATAATCCCACCTAAAGAACCACTCCTCCAGCTGATCACAGACAACTTGTGATGGTACTAGGCTGCTAGCTGCTACCTCTGACCATTAGGAAAAAGATTCTAAGATACTAATAGAAACCACTGATGCAAGACAGAGGATGTTATAGAGGACCTGCCCTTTGAGGAAATGGAGCTCTTCAGGCAGAGTACAGACAAAGTGCTCCATTCCCTCAAGGACTTGAGCCACTGTATGGTCCTTGGCAATTTACACACTGGCCTCTTATAGGAAACATGCAAATACTAGCCCCAGCAGAGGCGCAGAGGACATTGTCCAACTCCTGGGACTGCCAGTCAGAGTACCAACACAGAAAGAATGTACATGATGCTGCTTGCCAGACTTCATCTGTGACCACTCAAACTCTGGTTCAGATTGGTCTGTTCCCCCAGTGAAACACCAAATGAGCAAGACGGTCATGGTTCTACTCATACCTCACAGATCTGAAATGGTGGAAGGAAACTGAGAACATGCGTGGCTAGGTACTGTTCTCTGCCCCCTCCCCAACAATGACTTTAACCCCAGACACCTCAAAGAGAGGTTGGGGAATCCACTTGGACCATCTACAAATGCAAAGAATAGGGTCCCCGGAAAACATGAAGCTCCACGTCAGTGTCATGGAGCTCAGAGCCACGAGGCTAGCCTGCATCTCCTTCCTTCCTGTTCTTCACAGTTCCACAATGCAGGTCTCGATGAACATCATGTCAGCAATGCACCACATAAAAAAGCAAGGAGGCACAAGCTCTGGACATGGTGCCACAGATGCATATTAACCCTGATGGCTCTTGAGCTGCCAAGAGTCAGCAACAATCTGGTAACCCCCCAGAACAGATATGTTACCACTCACAAGTGATCACAGCAGAGTTCTATCATAGAACTAATTGGGGGGTTCCTGTGATAGACCTATTTGCCACTAAAGACAACACCAGAATTTTTGTTGCAGAGAGGATATGAGCCTGGGGCCGTTGCCTGATGCCTTCCTTCTGCAGTGGAATCTAGGCCTCTTCTGTGCTGTTCCACCAATTCTCTTTGTCCTTATGGTGATTTCCAAAATTCAAAAGGGACAGCCATGATTGTTCTCATAGCTCTGTACTGGCCAATGCAATGTTGGTTGACATGCTACAGATGTTCATTCAACCACCAGTTCAGCTCCCAGACTGCCTGGACCTGTTTTCATAGCACCATGGGAAGATTCTCCATCCAGACCCACCTGGATGACCACCAGGATGTTGTCTGGTTAAGTACCATGGAAAGGGATTGCTTTAGACAAGTCCAGGACATCCTGATACAGAACAGGAAGATATCTACCAAAAGGGCTTTTTCATCAAAATGGAGGAGGTTCTCAATAGGGGTGACCCAACATGGCCTGGACCATATGCAGACTTTGGTACCAAAGGCTCCCAACTACTTCCTGCATCTGAAACAGCTTTTGTTTAGCACCACTAAGGTCCAAGCTGCTGCAATTTCAGCTTGCCATCCATGGATAGTCATGCTTGGTCTTTTCTCACCCGGTGGTATCAAAGTTCCTGAAAGGCCTGTTATCTACATTATACTGGGGAACTTGCTCCTGACTGGCACCTCAATGTCATCTTCTTGAGACTCATGAAGCCCCTTTCAGAATGCTTTTTACTTCATCTGGCTCTGAAGACAGTCTCCCTAGTTACAATCACTTTAGTCAGAAGAGTGAGCAAGCTCCAAATGCTTGTGGCTGATCCCCTCCCTACGTCGTATTTCATAGGGTTAATGTGGTCCTGAAACCTCACCCTAAATTAATTCCTAAGGTGGTCTCAGAATTCCATCTGAATGAATCATTTAACGTGCCTCTCTTCTTTGCAGTAACACTCCTCTTCATTGGGAGAGAAGCAGCAGCACACACTGGGCATTTCCAGAGCCTTTTTTTACTACATCGACAGAACCAAACTGTTCAGACTGTTTTTCTGTTTATTTCTGGCTATAACTGGCCATTCCAAAGCCCAGGCCATCTCATTACAATAGAATATCTAAGGTGGATAACATAATGTATCTCACTGTCTTTTCAGTTAACTGGTGTAGCTCTCCCACCAAATGCCAAGACTCACCCCACCAGAGCTCAAGCAGTATCCTCTGCCTGCTTCAGAAATATGCCAGTTTCAGAGATCTGAAAGGCAGCAACATGGAGTAACCCACTGATTTTTATCAAGAACTATGCATTGTACTTAGCTGCCAGAGCAAGTGCCAAGTTTGGGAGAGCAATTCTACAAACCTGTTGGATTGATGCAGCTGATACTGCTAATCTAAGTGTCCAGAAGGGGCAGTGTTGCTAGTCTCCTACAGTGAAGTCCATACTGACAAAATATTCAAAGAAGGAACAGTTACCTACAATAACTGTGGTTCTTTGAGGTGTTGTTAGTGTGGATCCCATAACCCACTCTCCATCCCCATTTTTGGAGTCCTATGCTTCCCTGAACTTTGAATTGCAAGGGAACTGAGGGGGGGGAGGGGGGAGTTAGAGTTGTTCTGCCTTTTATGGGTTTGCATGGGAGCATAAGGAGACACAGGGAGCGTACATGGCCCTGACAGACACCATTATTCAAAAGATTCCAATCGTGCATACATGCGGCGCTTGTGCTCTTACAGTGGGATCCACATTGACAACTTCATTTGAAGGCCCACAATTACTGTATGGTAAGAAACCACTCTTTATTTTAACTTTTGTCTGAATGGCTTTTCTCGTCTGGACACTTCTGTTTCCCAGGATCTATAGCTTCAAAACCTGGGGCATTATTAAAATTATTACTATGTAGAATATTAGGTGGAAGATTACCATTAGTAAATTGTACATTTTGCTTGGATTGACAAATCAAAAAGAAAAGTAAAAATAAATGTATTTTGATAGGTGATTCAATGCCACTGTATTCTAACTGGCGACTGAAAGTGATGGAGCATAATCAAGGAGAACCTCTACCTTTTCCACCTACTGGGGGTTGTTGGTCACCACTGGTGGATTATTTACCTGAAACTTCATCTCCAGGCATGTCTCTTCACAGGTAAATACTAACATTACATGAAAGTGACAGCAGTTCAGTTCATATTAGTTTAAATCAAATTACTGTCTTCGTTCATGTGCTGTGGAAAGTAAGAATAGCCTTTCCTTATTTGTTACATTTCCTGGGTTGCTTACAATTCAAGAAGTTACGATGTCTTAGCTACCTTTTGATTTGGAGGACTAAAGCTTTTCACGTTGACTGTGTGGCTTATTGTGACTTCTATGTTTTTTCTTTCTTGCCTTTAAGACTTTCATAGTCTTAAAAGGGGATATTAGTTAAGAGTATCTTTAAAACTCCTGCAAATCTTCAAAATGTAAACAACAGTTGTATTCTGATCGCTTAACAATTTTTTTTCTTTGTCTTTAGGTGTAATATAGCAGTGATCCTTTTGACTGATTTGATAATCGACCACAGTGTGAAGGTGGAATGGGGAGGCTACCTCCATCTTTTACTTCATGCAATTTTTATAGGTAACTAAACTCTTACTGAAATATCATGGGGGGTTTTTTTAAATTGAGGAAAATGGCAGCTTGTAATCTTGGCTTTGAAGGTTATAGTAACTGAAAATGATGACAACAGCCTTTTGACATAACTACTTTTTTTTTTCCAAGGCTGAATGAAATTAATATTTCTTATTCTTTATTTATCAATAAAATCTTAACAGAAAGTACAGAAAGGGTCTCTGGTGTACAAAATATTATTGTCTTCTATGTTGTTGTTACAATCTGACTTTAAAAACTGACTTCCAGTCACATAAAGGAAGAACACTTTTTCAAGTTGGAAAAAAATCCACTTTTTAAAAAATATTTCCCAGTTCATTTTGGTTTATATAAATACAATACTAATAAGTATCTTCTTTAAAAGTACCACTGTGGATAACATATACAAGCTAAAACTTACTAAATGCCTTGTAAGCAGAACATTTTGGGCTAAATGCAGCCATGATGTAAGCAAATGCAACTGCATTTACTTCAGTGAAGTTACACATATTTGCATCAGAGCTAAATTTGGTCTATTGTGTGATAGGTAACAAACTAGTGCATCTCTTTTCTCCTTTCTCTTGTACTCTTTTGACCATATTTCCACCTTATTATAGTCCATTGCTGCCCTTCACCCCCAGCCTGTATTGAGCAGCATACATCTACCCTGAACTTGTATCCCCACTTGATTTGGCTTTTTCTTCTTCTGAGCATGTACAGGTTTCAGAGTAGCAGCCATGTTAGTCTGTATCCGTAAAAAGAACAGGAGTACTTGTGGCACCTTAGAGACTATCACATTTATTTCAGCATAAGCTTTCGTAGGCTATAGCCGGACAAGTGTGCTGGACCAGAAAACCTTTTCATGTTCCTAATGTTGCTTATTTCTTGAGACAAACATATAGGTAGGAAATACAAGTGGGCATGAAAGTTTGGACTCCTTTATAAAGCACTGTCCACTGGGGCCACTTGTCCTTCTCCTCTTATATAGAAGGTGCAATGAGCTTGGAGTACACTTCGTGTCCTCAGTGCTTTTCTTGTACTCCCCTGTGTTTTCGGCTCCATATATTTCAGTATGGTGACTCTTTCAATTTGTTTGAATAAATTTTTAATTTTTTTAGTACCTGTGCAATGGCAGGAATCATCCACAGTATGGCCTAGTTCAGAGATGGGCAAACTACGGCCCGCGGGCCACGTCCTGCCCGGCCCTTGAGCTCCCAGCCGGGGAGGCTAGCCCCCGGCCCTTCCCCCGCTGTCCTCCCTCCCCCGCAGCCTCATCTCACTGTGCCGCCAGCGCTCTGTCCCGCCACTACTGCCGGGCAGCGTATCGGCGTGGCTGGCTCCAGGCGGGGCGCTGCAAGCTCCTGCTGCTCTGAGCAGCATGGTTAGGAGGCGGAGAGGTTGGATAAGGGGCAGGAGGTCCCAGGAGGCAGTTAGGGAACAGAGAGCAGGGAGCGGTTGGATGGGGTGGAGGTTCTGGGGGGAGGGGCGGTCAGGGGACAGGGAGCAGGGGGTTTGGATAGGCGTGGGAGTCCCGGGGGGGGCCGTCGGGGGCAGGGGTGTGGATAGAGGGTGGGGCAGTCGAGACAGGGAGCAGGGGGGGTTAGATAGGGGGTGGGGTCCTGGGGGGTGGTTAGGGGCGGGGGTCCCGGGAGGGGGCGGGCAGGGGAAAAGGAACAGGGGGGTTGGATGGGGCAGGGATTCTGAGGGGGGCAGGAAGTGGGAGGGGGGTACAGGGGGCGGAGGGCAGGCTCTTTGGGGAGGAACAGTCTTCCCTACCCGGCCCTCCATACAGTTTCACAACCCCGATGTGGCCCTTGGGCCAAAAAGTTTGCCCACCCCTGGCCTAGTTGGTTTATTATATGAAATAAACATAATACATTACCACACTGAGCAAGAGGGTGTTTAGCAGGTGGCCAAACGACGTTATAGCGGAGCATTGCACAGCTTTAAACGAGCATGTTCTGTAATGGAGCAGGGACGTAACATCGAACCAACGTTAAGCGAGAGGATGTTAAGTGGGGAGTTACTGTATTTAGTCTGCAGAAGAGAAGAATGAGGGGGGATTTGATAGCTGCTTTCAACTACCTGAACGAGGGTTCTAAAGAGGATGGATCTAGACTGTTCTCAGTGGTAGCAGATGACAGAACAAGGAGTAATGGTCTCAAGTTGCAGTGGAGGAAGTTTAGGCTGGATATTAGGAAAAACTTTTTCACTAGGAGGGTGGTGAAGCACTGGAATGGGTTTCCTAGGGAGGTGGTGGAATCTCCTTCCTTAGAGGTTTTTAAGGTCAGGCTTGACAAAGCCCTGGCTGGGATGACTTAGTTGGGGATTGGTCCTGCTTTGAGCAGGGGGTTGGACTAGATGTCCTCCCGAGGTCCCTTCCAACCCTGATATTCTCTGATTCTCTGTTTTTTAAAACAGTAAAGCCAGAGAGAGTTTTAATATATTGAAGTTATTATAGAAAAAATAGAAGGGGAGATGGAAGGGAGCATATCCTCTGTTTCTCCAAATACATAATCTAACTCCTATTTAGTTGTTGTTGGTGAATCTTTCTTTACCAAAAATAGATATCATTTGTATTTGATATAGACCACTAGGACTGTTACCGATTTTTAGATAGTACTAGGACTGTTGCTGATTTTAGTTAACTGCATATTTAATTGATTAACCTTTCTATTTTTCTCTTTAATTTTAGGGTTTGACCACTACCACCCTGAAGTGTATGAGCATTGTAAACGCCTGCTTTTGCACTTGTTGATAGTGATGGGCTCCAACAGTAATGTCCAGTCTGTTGCTTCTGTCCTTCTCAGGAACAGGGAGTTTAATGAACCCAGGGTGCTTACTGTCAAGCAAACTGCACATTTAGATTATAATTTCACAGGTAACCACATCTACATTGTTAATGTTTCATTAATTAAAACAACACAGAAGGTCACTTTTTGATTGGATTTACATATTAAAATATCCATTGTTTGTAATTGATTTCACTTCCAGTTTTTTCCAGTTGGATAAAATTTCTCTCTTCCTTGGATTTATCATTAACCTAAAATTAATATACATGTTAACATTTTGTGTGCAGTCATCAGCAGTAGTAGCACAGCTGCATGTTAATTGCGGGTTTGCTGCTGCTGTGGAAACTGCAAAGGAAACTGTTAGTTGGTCATATAAAATAGCAACTACTTTTTTGTGATTTTAATGGAGAAATAGGGAGATATTTCCTCTATATGTTATACAAACTTTCAATTTTGGACATAAGCCATTTGACATCGTATGATTTAATAGAATACCACAAAAATATTACAAGATTTTAGCATGACCTTTGCTTTTAATGTTGTACAAAGAATATGAGAAAACATATAATATCTGAAATGATCATATAGTATGAGAGATCAGTACATTTCACTGGAAACATTTTTTATGAAAGCTTCACTTTTGATTGTATCATAGATTTGGGGAAAATGTGAACAAGAATTAATTTTGTTGACTTGTGATATTTCATATTATCTTCAGCAGATGGCAGCACCTGCCATGCAATATATTATTTCAGTTTTGTTGTATTTGGGAAGTAGTTTTGTGTTACGTGAAGAAAAAATAGTTTGTAAATTCTTGTGTAAATTTGGTGGTCAAGAATATGAGGGACTAAAGTCACTGGGGAGAGCCAGGCATATTGCAGGCATATTTTGTATAAACTTACCCATAGAACTTTACCAAATGCAACTCAGTTCTAATGTACAAAACAACTCTTGTTCCAGTCTTTGGGCTCTTGAATAGAGATGGCCAGAGACACATTATGTAAGTTGCGTTTGTAGCATGAAAAAACGTTCACAAGAGATCAGGATGAGAAGGCCAGCAAACATTTTTTTTATGTTCTGTCCACATTGGGGATTTAAACAGTATCGTTCAGGAGATTATCCCCACGTGGGGGAGTAAACAAAATATTATAATAGTGATGTTTTAACTTAAAATTAGCTGATTAATTTAATAAAATATCCTATATAAGCATTATTTCATGAATCACTGATACTTTTTGAATTTTGCAGTAGAACATTTTATAATTTAAAAACCATATTAAGACTAAATCCTGCAAGCAGGGCTAGTAAATACTGGTTAAATAATTGATTAAAATGGCAAGTTATACAATTTTAATAGATTGCATCTTTTTGATGAGACCAAGGCCCTGGTCTAACAAGATACTAAGTGAGGATAGACCCCTTTGTGGAGCCCTTTTGGCCTAAATAGGACTCCATGTGAATACAGGGGCTATTCACACAGAGATACTTGCGGGGTCAGATCCTAAATGTGTAGTTAAGGGACACAGACACTATAAAAGTAACAGTGATTGGAGAAATAGTATCCATTTATGACCCAATTCTCCTTCCATCTGAACAGTGTTCAGCATAAGCTGGAGGACTGATGGGGGAGCTGGCTGCAAAGTTGTCTTTAAGCCACTTTTGCCCCCCACAATCCAATCCTGCAGCTGTGCATGCATCAGTCCAGAACACAGCGAAGGCTAATGATCTACATCGGATGCTCGTGGCCCTCAGCACTCTAACTGCTGACATCAGCTAGCCAGTCACAGACAAACCCTAGCCATGCCTTCATTTTCCTTGGCTCCATTACCTGTTACAGTACTTGGGAGAATGGTGGTATAGAAGCTATGCAGGTTGTATTTTACAGGTGATTCCCATGTGAAGAGGGAATGTGCCAGTAGCCAGATTAAGCTGATTTAGAGCAGCTTTATGCATCTAGAGTGGCACAAAACAGCTCTAACTTATTGGTGAATCAGCCTTATGTATTAGTGTTTAATAATTAAATTCAGTTGTGATCAGATTACTTTTCAATCAAAAAGCCAATCTGCATTATCAGGAAACAGCTTGTCCTCTTGACTTCTACTTTACAAGCATGTGTGTGTTGTAATGCTTCCAAGTTCAACTACTGAATCAACTTGTTAAGGATGTGATGCCTACAAGGGACTGATGGGTTGTCACTTCACCAGAATACTAATATAAAAATGAATGCTGCAGTCATTACTATGATTGTACTTATGGATGGGTTATTCCTTATTATTTATTTAGGCCCCAATTATGCAAGGATTTATACATGCACTTAACCTTAGGCATGAGTATTCCTGTTGACTTCGTTGAGTCTCCTTGTATGCATAAAGTTAACATACATGTGTTTGCAAGATCAGGGCTTTACTGGTAAAATACTGTAAACTCTTTAATAATTCTCTTTTGAAACTATCTCATAAAATGGGTAATTCATATGACATTGTTTTAAATTTTATATTTTCAATGTTGGCATTGCAAACAGATACTACGTTGATGGCCTAGAAGGTGAAAAGGAGCATCCTGTATATTCAGTTTGAAAATATTTTAATTATCCTAATCAAAGTGCATCTTTTGAGAACCAGTGCATCATACTAATAATTTTTTTTGAAGTCTGTCAAAATGCCAAATGATAATTAATCATAGTTGTTTTTCTTTCAGCAGGTGTTAATGATTTTATACCTGATTACCAGCCCTCCCCAATGACAGACTCAGGGCTTAGTTCAAGTTCTACCTCTTCTAGCATCAGTTTAGGAAATACCAGCGCTGCCATTTCTCATCTGCACTCCACCATCCTCAATGAAGTTGACATTTCAGTAGAGCAGGATGAAAAAGTGAAAACACTCATGGAATTTATTACATCAAGGTAACACTTCAAGATCAACCATGGTCAAGATGTATGGTGTATGGAAATATGGCAAAATGGCATATTATTTGGCATGAAGTTGACTATTTTTCTCTTCTGTTTATCATCAATAAGATCTTAAGTCTCATCTTAAATAATCTCTTATGATGTGCATGTTATGTGTATATATAATAGCCTTCAAACCATTCTACTTTCTCTACATCCTAAGGGCAGTTGATTGGCCATCTCCTCCTGAGACTTCAAAAGGCCATTGATTGTTGTACTCCCCACTGATATGGGGATTACCTTCCCCATGGAAAGCTTTTCAGGGTTTCAAACCCTTTCCTCTCTTCAGCAACTCCAGTCCCACAACTGCTTCCTTTAAAGACAATTGAACCACATTCTGGGATTTGGTGGGCTGCAGAATATGCTACATGCTTAATAGAGGCCCATATCCTTCTCAGCAGAAGATACTTAAAGGTCTGATCAGGGAACATCTTGAAGGCTGTTGTGGGGACCTGGGTTTGTATGGATCTTCAAGGTGGCCTGGAGAAAGAGAGGGCTTGTGTGTTGACTGGGGAAGTAGGAATTGGTGGCAAAGTTTAGTTATAAACCTGGCAACTTTCAAAGGGTTCCTATTTTCATATAATAATTTGTTTGGTGCTTTCAGAGTTATATAAATAGAGCTGAGAGGATACAAAATTTGTATCCGCATCTGATCCGCAATCTGCAAAAATGATATAAAGCAGATATCCACAGATTTGCCAGGCTGAACATATAAACCTGAAACTCTTAAGTAGAACTTAGTGGTCAAAAACTTGATTTTGATTTGCAGAAACTGTGCAAACCAAAAAAGAGAGTTTTTACACAGCCCTAGAACTTTACAATAATGTGGTGTTGGGTTGTGGTATTTTTGCAAATGTGTAGCTTCAGTTGGAATTACTTGCCATTAAGGTAACTACACATTCCCCCTCCCTAAATTCCTCCTGCAGTTTCAATTGGATTGAATATGTTGCTTTGTTTTTTGTCTTAATTTTTATATAGTATTGCTGCGCATTTTTTAACAGCTGCCATATTTCATTCCAGAGAAATCTGTGTTTCAGTATACTGTATATAGTTGATAAAGTCTTCTAGGTGAAAAGCACTGCATAAATGGATAATGATAATAGAGATACATATAAAATAGATAAATATAAAAATGTTTTATACTTTTATGCTATGCTACGTTATGTGTTGGATTTTATATTTCTAGGAAAAGAGGACCACTTTGGAATCATGAGGATGTTTCAGCCAAGAACCCTAGTATAAAGAGTGCTGAGCAGTTAACTGTGTTTCTAAAACATGTGGTGTCTGTGTTTAAGCAGTCAAGTTCAGGTATGTTAGAAAAGAGTTAATATATTGTAGAATGTCAATAAAATAAAAATCTTTGTGAAATAAATAAGTTCTTATCTTTAAGAAAATCTGCATAGATTTCCAGGCTTCTGCTTTCAGCCAATAGATGTACTTTTATGTGACACAGTTCATAACTATGTCAGACTTAGATATGTCAGTTCAGAGTTGGATATGTCAACATAACGTGTGCTTGGAGAGAGAGAGAAAATGTATATTACAAGCTTACTGCGGATATTTATTGTTTAAATCTTGTATCTTTCTTTCCATCTGTCTAATTTAATGTTTAATACTTTTGTTTAAGTTTATGGGAAAGCTGCTTATGTGGTTGGATGGATCTTTGAGGGATTCCAATTTAGCAAAGGGGGTGGGGGAGAAGAAGTAGTAGATAAAACTAGCTTAAAAGCCAACACAGAGGTGACTATAATAATCTTGTCAGTAGGAAAAAAAAGTGTGCAATAACACTGGTAATGTATGTAATAATTACAGCTTTCTTTTCTTTTTTTAAATCTGCTGTGTTACATTTGCTTTTGTAGCAGGATTTCAGTTGGAGCACCATCTTAGTGAAGTTGCTTTGCAAACTGCACTTTCTTGCTCCTCTCGACACTATGCTGGGAGATCATTTCAGATTTTCAGGGCTCTGAAGCAGCCTCTTTCTGCATCCACGCTTTCTGACATTCTCTCCAGGCTTGTAGAAACTGTAGGAGATGCAGGAGAAGAAGCACAGGTATTTGCATATTTTCTTATTTTCTCTCCCCTGCAGCCATCTCACTTACAATTTTCCCATTTTATTAAACAACATTTTCATTGTACTTTTAATACCATCATAAAAGATAAAAGCAGTATGATGGGCTCAGCTGCATTTTCTCCTTAAATGAAGAAGAAAGGGGTATTAAAAGTGATATGACTGGTATCAGATTTAACTTCTGTAACACTTTAAATTTTCACTTCTGAAGAACAGAACAAAAATAATTCATGGTTATGCTGAGCACTTTGTTTTCAAAGGCAACCCAGTAGTTTCCAAACATTTACTTTCAGAGACTCTGCAGTCTGAACTAGATGACTCGGGTGAAGTAATCGGCTTCCTGGCATCACCCATACTTTTTATAATTCAAAATATGCCTCAAGTATTTTAAAATAAAACAATATAATATTAAAGAAGAAACAACTATTTTAGTGTGTTCTGATATTTAGATTTATCAGCAACATATTGTATCTTTACAGTTTATCCTATGTCACTCCTTGCAAAAAAAAGTGACTATCCTATTCAAACCACAAAAAGAGGGACTGAGTCATAAAGTATAAACATACCATGGGGAATAATGGAACTTGATAGTTATCTTGTGAGAGGAATTGGACCAGAGAATATAACACAAATAAATTCATGATTGTGTCATTAACTAGTTTAAAATTAAATTGTATACTGTTCTTTGTTTTACATTGAATTTGCACCGTTAATTTGAGTTGTGCATCATTAGGACCATGGTGTAATTAGATCAGAAAGTTATTAATCAGTCTCTAACATTGTTTGTTCTATTTGTATACCACAATCAAGAGGTCCTACACAATCTGCACTGTTGTACATACTATATAACATATAATAACCTTGGACCTTTTTCAGGGTTTTGTCGTAGAGCTACTTCTGACTCTGGAATCTGCCATTGATACATTGGCTGAAACCATGAAGCTTTATGATCTTATATCTGCACTTTCTCAGTAAGTACTTATACTAGTCAAGGTACAGTATTCATGGGAAATATTAGTTGTTTATTACTCATAATCAAAACGTTTCTGCCATCATTTCAGTTTAGACTTAATACAAGGACAGCATGCTGTTGTCAAATGTTCATCTCTTTGGGCTCTTAGTCAAATTTCCTGAAACTGACCTCAGTTACTCCTTACTTTTTCTATAGCTAGGTAGTAGAGCAAATTAGGCACTTCTAAATCAGTGAGTTTTTCTCGATTAAGAAGGGAAGAATTTGTAAATCAAATTTGTTAGATCTGGGTTCTATTCACATCCGTGCTGCTGAACTATTGGACCTCAATTCTGTGAACCATTGAGTGCCTTCAGTTCTGATTAACTTTAGTGGAAATGAGGGCACTCACCATCTTTTAGGATCAGAGCCTATCTGACTGTGGTTGTCACATAAGCACTCCGTGCCTCAGTTTCCCCATCTGTAAAATGTAGGTAATGATAATTTTTTTTTAAGTCCTATAAGATCTCTGGATGAAAATTGCTATATTATGGTAGTTATTATTTATATTAATTAGGATTACAGTAATTTGTAAATCAAATTTCTTCAACTACAGCAGATATTAGACCACATTTAGAGCTGCCTACTTGGCATTACAAATTTGTTGCTTTTTATTTATTTTTTTATAAAGTGTAAATAAAGGTCTGTAATTTTTCTTCCCCATTCTGTGTCAGACTTTCAAAACATTCTCATCTTGTGTCTGAGAGCAGACTTGAAAAATTACATTGTAAATATTATGGTTCCCTTTGCCCCCAGGGACTTGCTGTATTAAAAAGAAAATGAGCCTGGCCAAAAATAATTATATATTATGCTACAAATGTTCCTTTCACATAAGGCTCTTGCCAGTTATTCATGCTTTTTTTCCACATCAAGATTGGATTACTGAAATAAGTGCACTTGAATAGAACTTGGAAACTTCATCTAGTGCAGAGTGCAGTCACCCATATACTTTGAGATACTTCATGCATGAAGTATGATCTGTGGCCAATGTTAAATTCCATTTTGTTTCTGGGTACAATTCAAAGAGTTAGCCCTATGTAGTCAGGGTATTGGATACCTTAGAACAGGGGTGGCCAACCTGTGGCTCCAGAGCCGCATGCAGCTCTTCATAAGTTAATATGCGGCTCCTTGCATAGGCACTGACTCCAGGGCTGGAGCTATAGATGCTAACTTTCCAATGTGCCAGGGAGTGCTCAATCCCTGGCTCTACCCCAGGCCCTGTCCCCACTCCACCCCTTCCCCCGAGCCTGCCATGCCCTTGCTCTCCCCCCCTTCCCACCAGAGCCTCCTGTGCACTGTGTAACAGCTGATCGTGGCAAGTAGGAGTTGTGGGGAGGGAGCGGGAGGCACGGATTGGTGGGGCTGCCGGCAGGAAGGAGGGGCTGCATGTTGGAGTGGGGGGAGCTGATGGGAGGCTGCTGACATAATAGTGTGGCTCTTTGGCAATGTACACTGGTAAATTCTGGCTCCTTCTCAGGCTCAGGTTGGCCGCCCCGCCTTAGCCCTGGTCTACGCTGCGGGGGGATCGACCTAAAATACGCAACTTCAGCTATGAGAATAGCGTAGCTGAAGTAGACGTCTCTTAGGTCGAATTACCTCACGTCCTCACAGCACGGGGTCGACTGCCGCCGCTCCCCTGTCGACTCCGCTTCCGTCTCTCGCCATGGTGGAGTACAGGAGTCGAAGGCAGAGCGATCGGGGATCGATTTATTGCGTCTACACTAGACATGATAAATTGATCCCCGATAGATCGATCACTACCCGCCAATCCGGCGGGAAGTGTAGACATACCCTTAGAAACTGCCTCTGTTTGTGTTTAATCCTGGCATTTGAAATCAGCTACAATATTTCTCACCATTGAACACTGACCATAACGGGAGTTGAGGGTGTTCAGTACTTCACAGGTTCAGGCCCTAAGTCCCACACTTTAGTAGCTAATGGTAAGGCATTGTCAGTGGAGGGCCCCGACTGGAATTTTCTTTCTCCACTGGTCAGGCGAAGCTCAAAAGTTTATTCAACTTCGGGGCATTTGCTACCCATGTCTTTTCACTCAGGCTTTGGACTTAAGACCTGTATTACAAGGGGTTGAATTTCTGGGGTGGTAGAAGAGGTGTTGTTGAGTAATGAGATCTATTTTAGGATCTAATATATGTGCCTACTGGTGTTGAGAGGTGTGTTTTATAAACTGAAAAAAATCATCCATACTCACATGCCCCTCTACTATTCAAAAGATGAAATAGGTTATTGGGGTTTCTCTGTATAGATTCAAGCTTAGTTCAAAGGTTATTGATTACAATGTGGCTTTATCCTGTATGTCCACATAACATGGGTTCCAGAAAATGTTGATATCTTTAGTAAATGCTCTTGCGTCTCAGTGTGAAAAGCATTGAAGGTATGGATCTGTCTAGGATACTACCTTAAGAGAAATATAAGGACATGTAAATAACCTCATTTCTTAATTCCCTCTCTTTCCTCATCTGTAAGAAAATAGATGGGAATTCCAAATCTTCATTCTTAACCCACATTTTTCAAGTTTTTGACCAGTATGTCTAATTGTACTAGATCCCTGGTTGGCTCTCTTACCTTGGTAATTTCTTATGTCTGGAAAGCATTTTTTCCCTAGCTATGGTGTTGAAGTAACAAGGCAGTCTCCCTCTCTCCAAGGACTTCATTATGACATAAGTGTTTCCTGAGACCTACTCACTAATAGTAAAATATACTCTGCATGTGCTGGAGGATTGAGTTTTGGAGCCCTTATTTTTTAGGATGTACATTATTGAAGGTCTGACATTTTACATGCAATAATATATTTCATTGCTTTTATTTTAGAACCTCATACCATAATCCTGTGATGGGAAACAAGTACGCAGCTAACAGAAAAAGCACTGGACAGATAAATCTAAGCACAAGTCCTATCAGTAGTGGCAATTGTTTGGGATATTACAGCAATGCAAGGAGTAACTCTTTGAGACTGAGTTTAATTGGTGACCGGAGAGGTGACCGTAAACGGAGCAACACACTGGATATAATGGATGGAAGAATAAACCATGGTGGAAGTTTAGCAAGGACTAGAAGCCTCTCCTCTCTGAGAGAGGGAGGAATGCATGATGTGCAGCCCACTACTGATCCTATCAACCTGATGGCCACCATATTTTGGATTGCAGCATCCTTGCTGGAATCGGATTATGAATATGAATACCTCCTGGCTCTCAGGCTGCTCAACAAACTGCTTATTCATTTGCCTCTTGATAAATCAGAGAGTCGGGAGAAAATAGAAAACATGCAGAGTAAACTGAAATGGAATAACTTTCCAGGCCTTCAGCAGCTCTTCCTTAAGGGCTTTACCTCAGTGTCTACACAGGAAATGACAGTTCACCTCCTCAGTAAACTCATCACGGTCTCCAAACATACATTGGTTGATCCCTCCCAATTAGCAGGTATCTTTAATCAAATTATATGTAACCATATTGAATTTGGTAGTAGGTTAACTAAAAAAAAATTAATCTTTGGCATTAAAATCAGTACTGATATACATTGCCAGTGAAGAGCAAAAGTAAATCCCGTGGTCCCCAGCATTGTTATGCTAGGTACAATGTAGATTATGATCATTTGTCTATCACTTGTCTAGAGACCCGGTGCAAAGAGTTTGTATGTGTAAACCTACTAGAAGTTTGGAATTGTATATTACATTATAGTAAATTTGTTTCCAAAGTAAGAAAGAACATATATCAGTTTTTCCCTTCTAAAACCATTTAGTCATAGCCCTAGTCTACACTGGGGGGCTGGGGATCGACCTAAGATACGCAACTTCAGCTATGAGAATAGCGTAGCTGAAGTTGACGTACCTTAGGTCAACTTACCTCGCGTCCTCACAGCGCGGGGTTGACAGCCACCACTCCCCCATCAACTCCGCTTCCGCCTCTTGCTGTGGTGGAGTACAGGAGTCAACGGCAGAGCGATTGGGGATTGATTTATCGCTCTACACTAGATCCGGCGGGTAGTGTAGACATACCCTTAGTGGCGTTGGTTTAATGCTATTCTAAACCTTTGCATATTCTCATAGGAGTTTGCCATTGTGCTGAATAAGAGCAGGTTACTTAGTAATTTTGTTTAACTGATTTAGGTGATCGTTCTACTTCCATCTTAAATAATAAAGCAGTTTTGGTTACAGAGATCTTGTTTTTAAAATACGAAAAGTTTGTGTGCTCACATAACTTCAGCACCATTTGTTTGTCTGCAGGATTTCCTCTTAACATCTTGTGCTTACTGCCTCATCTAATCCAGCATTTTGATAACCCAACTCAGTTCTGTAAAGAAACAGCAGACAGGATAGCAAAGGTATGTAAATATTTTTAAAATAACATTCAGGGAATTATTCGCAACTTAGACTTTCACTTTGACAGACATAACAGAGATGGGTACCTTTCATGCCAATTATCTCTGTAAAGTAGTACAAAGCTTTTACACTAAATTTTCTTCTTCAGTGTCTAAGACCTATCTATAAAATTGTGTTAATGAGAAGTGATTGTTCTCTAAGGGCCTGATCTAAAGTTCACTGAAGTCAAGGGGAGTATTTACATTGAAATCACTACATTACATTGAAATCTAATTACATTACATTTTCCACTGCTTGCATCCGAAGAAGTGGGTATTCACCCACGAAAGTTTATGCTTCAATACCTCTGTTAGTCTATAAGGTGCCACAGGACCCTTTGTCGCTTCTACAGATCCAGACTAACACGGCTACCCCTCTGATACATTGAAATCAGTGGTCTTTGGATCAGGCTCTAAGTACTCCTCTATAGGATCAGAGTACCATTAGGCTTAATCTATAAATTGGGAAGGTAAGAAGCAATTCTTCCTATTGTTAGTGTTGCAAAAGACTCTTTTTTATATATATATTTTTTTAAATATGGTTGCCACAGCTAGTGAACTTAATTTCTTTAAATCACATTTATAAATTTTAATTTTCCAGTGCATTTCACAGTTTAATTCTAGTAAGGAAATGGTCCTTACCTTTGAGACTGGTGTGTATTGAAAAACAAGTAATGTACAGTTTTTGTTACTTGAAAACAATGATTATCTTGTGGAAAATTGATTTGAATGACTTTTTAAATTGTATTCTTCATGAAAGTGGGGTAAAATATGCTCCAGCAGTTCCCAAATGAATCAATAGGCTATTGGTGATCCCCAGAGCACTTCATTGGAAAGAAGAGCATGAAATGGAAATAAGTTGGTACCTATACAATAGGGCAGGCAGTGTGACCTACTGGATAGAACACTGGACTGAAACTTGGGAGACTTGAGTTCTATTCCAGAATCTGCTGCTGGCCTGCTGATTGGCCTTATTTAAGTCACTTCACTGCTCTATGCCTCAGTTTCCCCATCCTGTAAAATGGGGATAATCATACTGATCTCATTTTGTAAAGTGCTTTGAGATTTGCTGAGGAAAAGTGCTATGTAAGAGCTAGGTAATGATATTGTTATAAGAGCAGGAGAGGAACAAAACTGCCCTCAGGCACAGGATCCATAGTGTGAATGGAGCTGCCAGTTACCAGAGGGAGGAGAATGTCCAGACAAGAAGGGAACAAGGCATATGCCCAGGGGAACAGATAGAATAACGGACTAGGTGTTAGGGCATGTTCAAGGGAGAGGAGGAGAAGGGTGCAGGCAACAGCAAAGTATATGCTGAAGAACAGGAGGATAGAGGAAGAGAACTGATGGAAGAGGAAGATAAAATGAAGATCAGCAGTGAGCAATGTAATTAATTTTTTTTTCAAAAAGAACAAAATGTTGATTCCATTAAAGGCAGTTAAAAAGCGTAAGAATTTTTATGAATAGGGCTGTCGATTAATTGCAGTTGACTCACGCAATTAACTCAAAAAAGTAATTGTGATTAAAAAATTAATCGCAATTAATTTTTTACTTTTTATCGCACTGTTATACACTAGAATACCAATTGAAACGTATTAAATATTTTTGAATGTTTTTCTACATTTTTAAATATATTGATTTTAATTACAACACAGTATACAAAGTGTACAGTGCTCATTTTATATTATTTTTATTAGAAATATTTGCACTGTAAAAATGGCAAACAAAAGAAATAGTATTTTTCAATTCACCTCATACAAGTACTGTAGTGCAATCTCTTTATCATGTAAATCCAACTTACAAATGTAGATTGTTTTGTTTATGTAACAAAAAAAATGTAAAACTTTAGAGCCTACAAGCCCACTCAGTACTTCTTGTTCAGCCAATCGCTAAGACAAACGAGTTTGTTTACATTTACGGGAGATAATGCTGCCTGCTTCTTATTTACAATGTCACGTGAAAGTGAAAACAGACGTTCGCATGGCACTTTTGTAGCCAGCATTGCCATGTATTTACGTACCAGTTACGCTAAACATTTGTATGCCCCTTCATGCTTTGGCCACTGTTCCAGATGACATGTGTCCATGTTGATAACGGGTTCTGCTTGATAACCATCCAAAGCAGTGCTGACCGAAGCATGTTCATTTTCATCACCTGAGTCAGATGCCACTAGCAGAAAGGTTGATCTTCTTTTTTGGTGGTTCAGGTTCTGTAGTTTCCACATTGGAGTGTTGCTCTTTTAAGACTTCTGAAAGCATGCTCTACGCATTGTTCCTCTCAGATTTTGGAAGGCACTTCAGATTCTAAAACCTTGGGTCGAGTGATGTAGCTATCTTTAGAAATTTCACATGATACCTTCTTTGTGTTTCATCAAATCTGCAGTGAAAGTGTTCTTAAAACGAACAACATGTGCTGGGTCATCATGCGAGACTGCTATAACATGAAATATATGGTAGAATGCAAGTAAAACGGAGTAGGAGACATACAATTCTCCCCCCAAGGAGTTCAGTCACAAATTTAATTACTGCATTATTTTTTTAACAAGCATCATCAGCATGGCTGACTGTGCGTTGTGTAACAAAATTCTTACTTTTGTTTGTTTTAAACCTGCTGCCTAATAATTTCATTTGGTGGCCCCTAGTTCTTGTGTTATGAGAAGAAGTAAATAACACTTCCTTATTTACTTTCTCCACACCAGTCATGATTTTATAGACCTCTCTTATATTCCCCTTCCCCCTTAGTCGTCATCTTTTCCAAGATGACAAGTCCCAGTCTTATTAATCTCTTCTCCTAGGGCAGCTGTTCCATACCCCTAATCATTTTTATTGCCCTTTTCTGAACCTTTTCCAAGTACAATATATCTTTTTTGAGATGGAGCGACCACATCTGCACGCAGTATTCAAGATGTGGGCGTACCATAGATTTATATAGAGGCAATATGATATTTTCTGTCTTATTATCTATCCCTTTCTTAATGATTCCCAACATTCTGTTTGCCTTTTTGACTGCATCTGCACATTGAGTGGATGTTTTCAGAGAACTATCCACCAGTAAAAAAGTTTAATGTTTACCGGTAAGAACATCATGTGCCAGTTTTTCTGCCCAGCCTTCCCTGGTTTAAAACAGATTTAACGTGAGCAGTAAGTCCACTTGAAGCATGGATGCGGTGCTGCAAGCCATTCAGAGTGCCTGTCACATTACTAGGGAACCTGTAACTAAACTGTATAGCTCCAGAAGTGTGAATGGGGTGGAGTGGAAAAGTAAGTGCAGCCTAAATGGAGACAGAGCCAGGCCTGCCAGGAGATGTACCCCCTCCCAGGCAGCCTTTATTGATCAGGTTTTACAGCTGCCCTCTCTTAGTGAAACCCCCTCCAGTACAGCTATCCCTAAAGGCATGACTCTAGCCCTAGGTGGTTATTTTATTTTAACAATGTAAATACTCTGCACATTTTTTTTATATTGAATAGTAATTTTAAATCTTTTCAACAGTTTTCTATATTATTTTTATAGTAAATTAAAATTCTTGAACCTGACTATGTAAAATATAGATGTTCTTGTGGTTACTTTGTCGCCGCTGTTACTGAAAAGTAAATCCTAAAACTTCAGAAAAGTATTACACATTCCATATACTAAATAATTTAGTGGCCAAAGGAAATTAATGTCTTTGTTTTTTGTTTTGTAGGTTTGTGCAGAGGAGAAGTCACCAACCCTCGCCAATTTGGCGCATATGATGAGTTTATACAGTACACACAGTTATTCCAGAGATTGTTCTAACTGGATTAATGTAGTGTGTAGATATTTGCATGACTCCTTCTCAGATACCACATTTAACCTTGTAACTTATCTTGCAGAGGTAAATTTTACTGAAAATGTATTTCATTTAGACAGCCTGATTTAAACCGTGCCTTTATTGATGGCACAATTTTTTTATTTTTCACACTCCTGAAAATTGAAAAAATGTATTTAGAAAGTCTTCTATGGAATAAAGTGGTATTAAAAGATTGTAGGATTTGGAGGGGAGAGGGTGACTAAAACCATTTTTGAGTAGTGAATCTGAATTTTTAAATTGAAATGGTCATCCCACCAATGGCAGGTCCATTTTTCTATGGCAGTAATATTTTGTCATAAATCTTAAATTCTGTCCCTTTACATCAGTTAATGGCACAGAGCTATTATTGCTCCTTTTTCATTCCTATCAAAGTCTGAATAAAGTACATATATTTCCGTTTTAAAGAAATCTATTTAGAATATATATTAAAAGAAATTGTCTAATCCAGATTAAGCTGGAATTTAAAGTTGCTCTCAGTAGAAAATAAATTTTAATCAGAGAGTAAAGATGTAAATATTATGTAGAATATTTTTCTAATTGCTTTGAGCACACAAAATTTAGTGAATAGTTCTGTAAGCCCTTCATGTGCAGAACTACCATTGCCTCTAATAGAAGTGCTCTGCATGGAGAGCTTACCAAAACTGGCCCTTAAAATGCATTGCTTAAAACTGACAACCCAGGTATCTCTTGATTTTTATTTTTCCCTGTATGAATCTTTGAGTTTGTGTGAATATTTTATTGATAAAGACCATAGCAGTTGTATGGATCAAACTTCTATAAGCCTTATAGAGCATAAATCCTGTATGTAACATTATTTGCAGTTTTTCCTATTCTTGTACAGTATTGTTAAAGAAGCATACATATAAATTCAGGGAGCTTTGGGATTTAGAAGAGTTGTTTTATTTAGTCTGAAATATTTTGCTTGTAAGTGCTTTACACCTGTGCTAACATTTAAAGTATCACCAAAATTACATTACTTAATGAATGAAAGATGTGAATACAGAAGAAAAATACTGGAATAGAAAATACAGTTCTATTGTACTCTGCTGTATTCTCTTTTCCAAGCCAGATCGTGAAGTTTTGAAATAAATCTTTAATTTACCACATAAATATAAAAGGGAAAAAGGAAATCTATATCAAAGTTAGCTAGCATTTATTATTGTATAATGAACTGTGTGCTGTTCCATCAAGCAATCTGATTAAAATTCACTTTTTCAATTATATTTTAGCTGTTAGAGAAAGGGTTATCCAGCATGCAGCAATCATTATTGCAAATCATTTACAGTCTTCTGAGTCATATTGACCTGTCTGCAGCACCAGTGAAGCAGTTTAATCTGGAGATCATAAAAGTTATTGGTAAATATGTTCAGGTAGGTATTCTGAAAATGTAAATAACCAGAAAACGTATATTTATGAAGTCAAGATAAATTTCATGCAGATGCACTTAGCACTATTTTTGAATGCAGATTATTGAAGTACAGTCACTTGACTTTACTAAAATGGCAGTCCTACGTGAAATCCAGTAGTGTTTGTTTTATAAGTAATGGACCCAAACCTGTATACACTTGCCTATGTATTTAACTTTACTCACATTAGTAGACTTATTAACTTTAATGGGACTACTTACATGAGTAAATTTACATCAATATCTATTTACAGGTTGGGTCCTCTGTATGTATATAGTGATAACAAAATATGAGCTTTCAGCTATCACAGTGCAATTTTGTGGATAAGGGAATATGTTTACATCCAAATACTGCAGAAATTCCTTCTTTAGGCATATTTGTTTTCAAAGAGAAGCTTCACAGTTAAATGCTTATTTGAATTACTTGCACCAATATTAATGTTCCTCATGGACATGGACACAGACACATTAAAATACAGCTTCATGAAATTCAAGTACATTTCTTTAGATGATAGCAACCATAGACGACAAAATTGTGCCCCTGGTAATTCATTGTTTCACATTTGCAACACAGTTTACAGAAAATGTAATCCCTGGGAGAAATTTGGGCTTTTTGTAGAAAAACTTTACAAAAATGCCTGAAGCGTATAATCATTTCAGTCTACAAAGTTCTGATTTTTTTTCTTTATCCCTCAACCTTATTGTGAAATGTAGTTCCACAAAATGGCTTAATCGTAATTAACCAGGAAGAGTAGTATTCTCTAGACATTTTGTTATGATAGATATGCACTTTAGTTATTGTCCTCTTGTCAGGAGACATTAGGCATAACTGGATGATCAATGTAACCCTAGTTTGTTGGCCTGACATCTGCTCTTCACCTTTAACTTCTTTAGGAACACTTTTTTTTATCTCTGTTAAATATAATCTGAATTAGTAATTTATGTGAAGAAGAAATTAGCCATTGGAATGCTGATGGTAATGAAAGGAAAGTACATAGCTGTAGCTGGACACTTTAGCAGAATAGAATTTGTTCTTTTCAGTAACATGAAGTAAAAAAAGAAAAGAAAAGAAACATTTTTATCATGCTTTAGACATGGTAGTATTGGCTAGTTTCTCAGAACTCTACAGTGAGAATCTACTGTTAATAACTAAATTTAGTAAAGAACTACCTGAGACTGAGAGTACATTTGTAGTGAGATGTACACATGCATTGGGCACATTGCAAGACTGAAGGCCAACAGATATCCATTACCAGTAAAGGTGCAGTTATTACTACAACTTGAAGAGTGATTGTTTATCTTATAAAATAGTAACTTTTTAAAAAGTAACTTTTTTATTTATTACCTTTTTAAGAAAAAAATATTTTTTACAAATATGTGAAACATGCTGTTGATAAAGAGACTTGCCATATATTTAAATGTTGTTTAGCAGTTGTATGTATATTTTCAAAGACTGGAAGCTTTTTCAGTCAGGGAAAATCCTAAAACTTTGAGCAACATAAAAGCTCATCCTGCTGATATGCTTCTTCTGATGTGTTTTCTCTTTCCTTTTTCTTTCCTCTCCTCTCCTCCCCCCACCATCTTCCCAGCTGGAATTGCTCTCTATTTTGAAGGCCATCAGTGTTCAATTAAAGAGAGTGCACTTAGCCCATATGCTTCCTGTTGTGTTCTCCTACTCTTGTCCTGATTACTTCAAAGGCTGCTTCAGCCTGACCCCATATAAAATGCCCGTAGATGCTTCTGCTTTGTTTATGTGGGGATCTCTGAGACTGATTTAAAGAATAAAACCTTTATCTATATATTGTTAAATGTAACCTGCACTGAAGTCTAAGTAGTTAAAGTAAAGCTGTAGGAAGATGTATCATCTTTTCAAAATTTTGCTGAAGGGCTTTTAAAATAACATTAGAACAAATAAAGCAACAATCTTGGCAAAAATCCATCTAGTCCAGCTGTTGTGTTGTGAACTTGCTGTTTAAAATGAAATTAACAATTTTGTATGATTTAAAAAAAGACTCCAGTAAAGCTGCTTGAATTCTGAAATGGCGGAAAGAAGAAGAGGAAAATAGAGCCACTTTCCTGGAGCACTTTTAAATTTGAGCAAACTGCTTCCTTCCTTCAAGCACCAATTCACAATACAATCCTTTGGAAGGCTAAAGCAATATTTCCTTAGTACATAATTTTAAAATATTTGTTCAGTAGAAACTACTTAAGTGGTTTTGGTTACTCTTCATATAGAAGCACAAATACCTTCGTGCTTTCTTCCATGCTGCCCCCACACACTTGGTAAGTGCTTCTACACAGCCACATCATTAGTCACCTTCAAATCCCTCCTCAAAACTCTGATGCCTACACAAAATTTCACAATAGGTAATTTCACTCATGTGCGGAGACTGCTGCCTTGCATGCAGGTTAATATTGTCTCATTGTTTCCTTGTACTCCCCTATCTGTCTGTATCCAGCTAATCTCTTGTCTTATATTTAAATTGTAAACTCCTTGGTACAGGGATGATCTTTTTGTTCTGGATTTGTACAGAGCCTAATTCAGTGGCGTAGCTAGGACAGGACAATTGTGTGGGCCCTGACTTCGGGTGGATGGGCATTGAGAGGGGGTATGGGGGGGGGCGCACGAGGGATCGGGGCCGCTTCCCCTCCAGCCGGCCTTGCAGATGGACATGCTGGCCAGGGGCCCCTGGGGGACCAGACGCGCATCCGGGGAGCGGGGTCGGGGCGTGGGGGCTTTCCCCGCTTAGCCGGCCCACCCGGCGCTCCAGCCGGGGACTGGGGTCAGGGGCTTGCCCCACTCAGCCTGCCCACCCAGCACTCCAGACGGGGGTTGGAGCGTGGGGGCTTGTCCCGCTCCGCCTGCATGCCCGGTGGTCCAGCCAGGGAGTGGGGTCGGGATGCGGGGGCTTGTCCCACTCCGTCTGCCAGTATGGCGTTCCATCCAGGAAGTGGAGTTGGTGCCCACAGGCCCCCATGATCCAACCACGCTCCCCGGCTGGAGTGCCGGGCGGAGTAGGGCGAGCCCTTGACCCCACTCCCCAGCTGGAGTGCTGGGCAAGCGGGGTGAGTGGGGCAAGCCCCTGACACTAGTCCCCGGCTGGAGCGCCGGGCGAGCTAAGCGATGTAAGCCCCTGACCCCGGTCCCCGGATGGAGCGCCGGGCAAGCCCCTGCGCCCCGATCCACTCTCTGGATGCGAGCCTGGGCCCCTGGGGGCCCTCTGGCCAGCATTTCCAGTGCCCACTGTGAGGCAGAGCGGGGCAAGCACTGGGGCCGGAACAGAGCCGGGGGGAGGTGATGGTGGTCTTGGATGCTAAGTGGGTGGGCCATTGCCCATCCAGGCCCACTTGTGGCTATGCCCCTGGGCTAATAGGGTGGAGTCCTGGTCCATGAGAGGGGCTCCTATGTGCTACAGTAATACAAATAAAAACAATAGAAGATGGCCAACTTCACTCTCAAATTCACACACATACTAAATATATAGAAAGTTCCTGTAATCTCTTTCCTAGACAGTAGTCTCTTTTAAAGGGATATTATCCAATATCCAGAATTACCTATTTTAACATGCATGTATTTTTAGGGTTTTTTAAATATTTTATCATATTAATTGCTCTATCAATAAATTTTTATAAAATAAAAAATACAATTTCCTGACAAAAACTTTAACAATATGTACTTAAAGTTGCTGGTAAATATAGCTGTGATTTAAGTACAGAGAGAACAAAAGCAAATTGATATTCAAATATTATAATCCACATTCTGAATATAGATACCCCTGTTGTCAAAGCATATTTTTTGAAGTTCTTATTCACACTTGCATCTGTTTTTAATCTGCAAGATTTGCAAACATACAAAGATAACTACCTAATACATCAGTTGTCCAGTAAATAATTATGTCAGCTTTAACCTAAAAATTCACTTAGAAACAATTTTTTAAATAAATACCTTAAGGATACTTTTATGGTGCAACTATTATTTGTGGCAAGTGTCATGACCCCTACATTCATTGCTTTTTCGCTCTTAAACGTTTATCTAAATATATCCGCATTAAGTCATTCTTAAAAAAGACACAACAGTGGTGGTTATTCAAGTAAGAGCTGCACTTCTCAATGAGGGCACTAATTTTAACACCTAGTTTGCTTGTTTGCTAATGTTTTTTAATTCATACATTCTTGAAAGGTGATATATATTTAAATAACTGATATCTGTCTGCAGCTTTGTCTCCATCTTAACAAAGGTTTTGTCTGTGGCATTTCCTTAGTTTTAAAGTACCCCTAATATGAAATTTTGGAAAGCAATAAGCTTGTAGGGGCATTTTTCTTGCTCTGACTTTGAAGTCTGCAGGAAGAGAACCCTACCTTTGCATACCATCTAAGAAGTAGAAGCAAGGATATCTCTTCCTGGGAACTTCGTGGAGTCTGCAGGAAGTGGAAGAGTGGACAAAAATAAATAAATCAGGGTCAATGTATTGCAGCTTTGCTTTTTTCTTTCCTATAAATCTCCTGATGTCTCCAGGAGGGGGACACCCACTACTCCAGACTTTAAGAGGTTCAGAGGAGAAGGGCTCCACTTGGGTAAATAGGATGTTTATTGGATGTGGTGGGGGAGATGTACTCAAACCCCATCCCCTATTGGTCACCAACCGGTTGATCGCGATCGACTGGTCAATCCTGGAGACTCTCCCAGTCGATCACAATCTCAGGCTGCTAAAAGTCTGGAGATGCAGTGGGGCTGCTGGCAAGGCAGACTCCCTGCCTTCTCTGGCACCACACTGCTCCCGGAAGCAGCCAGCATGCCCCTGTGGGACGGAGAAGCAGGGGTTCTTCTTCGAGTGCTTGCTCATATGTATTCCAATTAGGTGTACGCGCCGCGCGTGCATGATCGTCGGAAGATTTTTACCCTAGCAACACTCGGTGGGCCGGCTGGTGCCCCCTGGAGTGGCGCCGTTGCGGCACCTGATATCTACCTCAGCCGGCCCAGCGCCCTCTCAGTTCCTTCTTACCGCCCGTGATGGTCGGATCTGTGGAGCAGCATAGCTGATCTCCACCTCCCTAGCTTAGTTAGCACTCGATTAGCATTGTTAATGTTTTAAGAACTTTAAGTAGTTGTTAATAGTTTTGATAGTCTTGTAAGAAGTTTAGTGTAAATACTAGTGCGAGATAAGGGGCTTTTCCTCTTCTCTCGCCTCTGGTACCGGGCTCATGCCTGGTTCACCAGGATTCTATCCGTCGGCTGGCTACAAGCCAATGCCTACGGGGGACCCCCCCCACGACTCCCGTTTGAGGCGCTGGGGGATCCCATCTCGCAGATAAGTGTCAGGTCTCCAAGGCTTTTAACCCTAGAGCCAAGAAGGAGCGGGGCTTTCGCTTAAAGCAGCTCCTAGTAGAACCGACACTTGGCCCGAGGCCGGCCCCGCTGTGACTCAGCAACAGGGCCGTTGAGCCGCGACTGGCACCGCCGGACGCCGCTGCAGCTGCAAGTACAAGCCCGCCCGGCCCAGACTTTCGGCCCGGCACCAGCACCCGGCCCGGTACCGCAAAGTCCGTTGGGCTCTATGCCCCAGGCGAAGACTCCGGCACAGACGACTCCTGCACCCTAAGGGCCGTCGACTTCGGTGGCCGTGCGCTCCCCGGTATGCACCGAGGTAGAGCTAATGTGGCCGGCTGCAGCGGCACCAGCACCCGCCAACTCCGGTACCGCCAGGGCCGTTGAGTTTCGTGCCCGACTGAGGCACCGGCACCGTCACCTCCGGCACCGCAGGAGGGCCGTTGAGCTCGGTAGCCATCAGCTCCCCGGTATACACCGAGGTAGAGCCAACGCTGACGCCTGCATCGGCACCGGCAGCCTCAACTCCGGCACCGCCAGGGCCGTTGAGTTCCGTGCCCGACTGAGGCACCGGCACCGTCACCTCCGGCACCGCAGGAGGGCCGTTGAGCTCGGTAGCCATCAGCTCCCCGGTATACACCGAGGTAGAGCCAACGCTGGCGCCTGCATCGGCACCGGCAGCCTCAACTCCGGCACCGCCAGGGCCGTTGAGTTCTGTGCCCGACTGAGGCACCGGCACCGTCACCTCCGGCACCGCAGGAGGGCCGTTGAGCTCGGTAGCCGTCAGCTCCCCGGTATACACCGAGGTAGAGCCAACGCTGGCACCCGCATCGGCACCGGCAGCCTCAACTCCGGCACCGCCAGGGCCGTTGAGTCCCGTCCCCGACGGAGGCACCGGCACCAGCGACTCCGGCACCGCAGGAGGGCCGTTGAGCTCGGTACCCATCAGCTCCCCGGTATACACCGAGGTAGAGCCAACGCTGGCGCCTGCATCGGCACCGGCAGCCTCGACTCCGGCACCGCAAGAGGGCCGTCGAGCTCAGTGGCCGTACACGAAGATCCGGCACCGGCGACTCCGGCACCGCGAGGTCCGTCGAGCTCGGTGGCACTGAGCTCCCCGGTTCACACTGAGGTAGAGCTAATGCCGCTGCCTGCATCGGCACCGACCCACTCCGGTACCGCAAGGTCCGCTGAGTTTCTCACCGCAGGCGAACAGACCCGGCACTGATGCACCGCAAGGTCCGTTGAGCTCGGGGGCCGTGAGCTCCCCAGTACGTACCGAGGTAGAGCTAATGCTGCCGCGAGGTACGTCTGCCATGCTGTGCCCGCTACCGCACACCGGAGCTGGCTGACACCGATCCAGCTCCAGGCGGACCCCCAGTCTCGGCACCGCTCGCAGTCCCAGCCCCCGATCCCCATCTCGGCGCTGGTCGCACTCGGGGTGCCATTCGAGATCGGCCTCTATATACAGCCGTCTCTATTACGACTCCCGGCACCGCCCCCGATCCCGGTGCCGGTCGAAGCGCGGGTCCCTGGGAAGCCGGTCCCGCAGCCGATCGATGAGATGGCCCCCTTCAGGGTCCAGGTCGGGCTCTCGGCGCCGAGACATGTGTCAAGGGCACCGCCGGCAGGAGCATTCCGCTCCACCCTGGACCTTCCGCTCCGCATTTAGATCCCCTCCCGCCCCAGACAGGGAGTGGTTACCATATGGACCAAATCCACGGGATGGATTGTCCTAGACGCTGGCTGCAGAACGCACAGAATTCTGCCCAGAGACCACATCAGTGGTTTTCCTGGACACTGCGGTCTTATTACCAGGACCAAGGCGTTCCTTCCACAGCCTCCCAATCGGCCCACTCGGAACCCCGAGTGACAGGGGCCACAGTATCCCGCCCTTCCCTAGAGGAGGTGCAGCAGATAGTGGAGCTCCAGGGTCACGTGGTGGTCATCCTCTTGGCTGACACCCTTGCCAGGCTAACCCTGCCTTTCGCACGTACGTTCCAGACCAACGCCACTTCAATCTGATGATCTCCAGCTCGATTCCCCCCACTGCCGGGGGGGTTGAGAAAAGATATATGGCGTCCTCAAGGTCCTGTGAGTACGTATACTCTCACCCCCAACCATGCTCCTTGCTTGTTCAATTTGTGAAGGAGAGGCACAGCCAGCAGCCCCTGCACCTAAGTCTAAGGAAAAGGGATTTCCCCGAGAAATCCAGGCAGAAGTACTCAACTCTGATTGAGGAAGGCAAAAAGGTGGCCAGAACATCTTTGCAGGCCTTCTTGGACGTCTCCGAATCGGCGACTGGGACACCGGCATTGGGTGTTGCCATATGCCGTATTTCGTGGCTGCAGTCCTCTAACCTCCCGGCGGGGGCACAATTCACGATTCAGGTCTTGCCGTTCGATGGGCAAGGCCCTTGTCTTCTCTGAAAAACAGACTCGAGACTTCACACCCTGAAGGACGACCGCACTATAATACGGTCGCTGGGGCTGCATACCCCTGCCACGCAGCGCTGGCCCGTCCGGGCCCTCGAGCATCGCCCCTACCCTACGCCCAGGCCTAGGCAGGACTTCATTAGAAGACCAGGCCAGGTGGTACAAGGAGGCAGCCTGTCATCAGGCTGGCCAGAACCAGGGCCCCCCCCCCCTAAGCCATCGATGGGGCCCGAACAAAATGCTTGAAGGTGCAGCATCACTCCCTGTCCCTCTTCAGGGACCCTTCTCATGAGCAACTCCTAATTCAGGAAGCACAAACGCTCCTCAATATAGGGGCAATAGAGGAGGCTCCAAGGGAGTTCAAAAAAAAAAAAAAAAAAGGGTGGGAGGTTTACTCCCGTTATTCCTAATCCCCAAATCAAAACGGGGGTTATGTCCTATCCTGGCCCTTCGCGAACTCAACTAATTCATGGCAAGTTGAAGTTCCTCATGTTTTTTCCCTGGGTTTTATTATACCTTCATGGGATCCTGGAGGCTGGTACGCTGCCCTCGACATGAAGGATGCGTACTTCCACATAGCTACTTACCTACTTATCGACACACAGACGTTTTCTTCGCTCTGTAGTCGACCAAAGGCACTTTCAATCCACCGTCTTTCCCTTCGGCCTCTCCACGGCTCCGAGGGTTTTTCACGAAGTACATGGCCGTTGTAACGGCTTCTCTTCGTCAACGGTGAACCCAAGTATTCCCATGTCTCGACGACTGGCTCATCTGCGGCAGCGCCAACAGCCAGGTCCAGTCCCAGGTTCAGATTTCCATGAGCTCGACTCTCACTCGACCGTTCCTGCAGAGCTTCCCAGCTTACCAGCATGAAGCTGCCTGGGTCTACTGGGTCTCATGGCGTCCTGCACGTTCGTGACTAGACACGCCACTTACGGCTCTGTTCGTTCCCGGCCTGGCTCTTGCCAGCGTGTCACTCACACAGAGACAACATGGTTGTGGGACTGAGGGTACCATCGCAGGTCCTAGCCTCCCTAGACTGGTGGCTGGACCCCAAGAAGGTGCCATAAGGGGTGCCATTCCATACCCCACAGCCCTCCCTGGTCCTGACCACAGACGCGTCATCCCTCGGTTGGGGGACCCATCTGTAAGATCTCTAGACGCAGGGCCTGTAGCCAGCGCAAGAGTTATCCCTCCACATCAACGTAAGGGAGCTGCGGGCAGTGCGCCTTGCCTGTCAAGCCTTCTCCAAACACCTTCAGGATCGTTGTGCTATAGTCTTCACTGGCTACACAACGGCCATGTTTTTATATCAATAGTCAAGCAGGGGCACGTTCGTTCCTGCTCTGCCGAGAAGTCATATGATCGTGGGAGTTCTGCATAGCCCACTCCATCCACCTGGTAACCTCCTTTCTCCTCAAGGTTCAGAACACCTTGGTGGACCGCCTCAGCAGACCCTTCCAGGCTCCAGAGCGGCCCATTTGCCCGGATGTTACTCACTCTGTCTTCCGGGGCTGGGATTTTCCCACATACACCTGTTCGCGACTCGTGAGAATCGCAAGTGCCATGTGTTCTGCTCGATCCAGGGACGCTCCCCAGGCTCCCTGGTGGACGCCTTTCTCGGGCCTTGGACGGATCACCTGTCCTATGCCTTTCCCCCATTTCCACTGATCGGCAGGGTCCCGCTCAAGCGGCGCAGGGACAGGGCCCGCCTACTCCTAATCGCCCCGGCGTGGCCCAGGCAGTACTGGTACACTGCTCTCCCAGAGCTCTCGATGGCTGCCCAGATCACTCTCCCTTTGTGGCCGGACCTGATTACTCAGCAGCACGGCAGGGTCTCGCACCCTGACCTGCAACCTCTCCACCTCACGGGGTGGCTGCGGCATGGCTGAACCAGTCCGAGTTATGTTGTTCCGACCCGGTTCAACAGGTTCTTTTGAGTAGCGGGAAGCCCTCTACCAGGTCCACCTACTGGGCCTAAAGGGAAACGTTTTCCTGCTGGTGCGCCCCTCGGGGTGTCGCCCCTCGCTGGCGGCGATCTCGGCCTTTTCACTCTGGCGAGAGTGGGCACTCGATTTTTCCAACCCCATGGTCACTAGCTTCCTCAAGGGGTTGGAACAGCTGTACCCACTAGTCCAGCATCCGGCCCCTGCATGGGACCTCAACATTGTGATAACCAGGCTCATGGGGGCCCCATTCGAGCCTATGATCACCTGCTCGATCCTGTACCTCTCCTGGAAGACTGCCTTCCTTGTAGCCTCGGCGAGGCACGTATCTGAGCTCAGAGCGCTCACTTCGGGACTCCTTACACGGTGTTCCATAAGAACGAGGTACAGCTGCGACCACACCTAGCCTCCCTCCCTGAAGGGGGTCGGCCTTTCATGTCAACCAAGACATTTTCTGCTGGTCTTCTACCGGAAGCCGTATGCTTCTTCAAGGGATCAACATCTTCGCTCCCTGGCCGTCCATAGGGCATGCCTTCTACGTCCAGCGGACAAAGCCCTTTTGCAGAACGACTCAACTGTGCGTTACTATGGCAGACCGGATGAAGGGCCTCCCGGTCTCCTCCCAACGCATCTCGTCCTGGATCACGTCGTGTATCCGGGTGTGTTATGACTTGGCTGGTGTTCCCACCACGCACCTTGCTGCCCACTCCACCCGAGCTCAAGCCTCGTCCTCCGCCTTCCTGGCTCATGTACCTATACAGTACATATGTAGGGCAACAACCTGGTCATCGGTGCACACCTTTGCCATTTATTATGCCATAGTCCAGCATCCCAGAGAGGACGCTGCGTTTGGTTCACCAGTCCTGCAGTCTGCAGTATCTCACTCCGACCCCACCGCCTAGGCAAGGCTTGGGAGTCACCTAATTGGAATACATATGAGCAAGCACTCGAAGAAGAAAAGACGGTTACTCACCGTAGTAACTGGTGTTCTTCGAGATGTGTTGCTCATATCTATTCCAAACCCGCCCTCCTTCCCCACTGTCGGAGTAGCCGGCAAGAAGGAACTGAGAGGGCGCTGGGCCGGCTGAGGTAGATATCAGGTGCCGCAACGGCGCCACTCCAGGGGGCACCAGCCGGCCCACCGAGTGTTGCTAGGGTAAAAATCTTCCGACGATCATGCACGCGCGGCGCGTACACCTAATTGGAATAGATATGAGCAACACATCTCGAAGAACACCAGTTACTACGGTGAGTAACCGTCTTTTTCTGTGCGCTGCGCCTGCCTGCAAGCACCGCCCCTGCAGCTCCAATTGGCTGGGAATGGGGAACTGTGGCAATGGGAGCTGCGAGAGTGGTGCCTACAGACAGGGGCAGTGTGTGGAGTCACATGCCCCCGCAGGGGCACGTTGGCCCCTTCCCGGAGCTGCATGGGGCCAGGGCAGGCAGGGATCCTGCCTTAGCCCCACTGCGCCACTGACTGGGTGCTGCCCGAGGTAAGTGCTGCCCAGCGGGAGCCCGCACCCCAACCCCCAGCCCTGAGCCCCTTCCCGGAGTCAGCACCCCTTATCCCCTCCTGCATCCCTCCTTCACCCAAACTCCCTCTCAGAGCCCACACCCCCTCACGCACCCCAACCCCCTGCTTCCAGCCTGGTGAAAATGAGTGAGGGTTGGGGAGAGGGAGGGATGGAGTGAGCAAGGTGGGGCTTTGGGGAAGGGCAGAGTAGATTCTGAGTGGCACTTAAATTCAGAAAGTTATCTTATGTGTAAAAAGGTCGGAGACCACTACCGTATAGGCATTAGGATCCTCATGTGTCTTAGGATATTCCTCAGGTGTGAGCCAAAGTCCTACTCCCCAAAACATACACAAGCCTTGTGAGCTAAAATTGGATCATCAGCTGACTGCCAAGCCTAAATAAGATTGTGTCCGTTTCCCAATTATACTATTTTGGCTTGAAAGGGAGCCAACTATTCTATTTAGTTTGATATAATCTGCAGTCTGATAAGGGTCCCCAACAAGCCTACTAAGGCTTGCAGTTGGGTGATGCCCAGATGACCACTTTCCAAGGTTAATGGGGAGAGAAGGCAGCGAGCCTCATGGCTGTGTGCAGGAACAGTGAATTACCCTCATGCTACTACCATTCCCTCCTTATGCACCTTTTCTCCAATCCCTCCCCTTCTGCTACTTCCAAAGACATCTTTTCTCACTTTCCTTGCTCTACTATCTGCTTTCCTCTATGCCCTGTTGTCTCCATTTTATTGTCTCCCTCCTTGAGGAAGAAGCAGAACGCAGGGCATATTCCCATCCCTATTATCCTCTGCCCCCTTACAGACTGTAAGGCCTTAGTATAGAATACAGAACACTGGGACAGTTGTTTGTAGAAATGTTAGGTAGTGTTAATTCACTATATAAAGTTCATTTCTTTATCACAATTTTTTTTATATCTGACTAACACAATTTAACAATTGTGTTTATCACAATGCATACATACATCAGACACTTTCAAGGCACATTCCTTCATGTCATGTCTTAATGCACTGTATAATGACAGTTTTATGCTATCCATTGCCTGAGTGAACATGGCAGCTGAAATTTTGCCATATTATGCTTTGTGCCTTCCAGACTTACAGATATACAAAGGGTACACATTGATATTGAAAGATGTGAGCTTTTCTGTACATGTTTTAAAACAGAAAAATCTGTGTTTAATACATGTTTCCACCTAAAGTATCATGAACAAAGTCTGCTGTGTGCTATAGATTGCTACATTTACTGGAAGTAACTATTTTATAATGTGTGTACATTTTATTTTCTGGTAGAGTCCATACTGGAAGGAGGCCCTTAATATTTTGAAACTGGTGGTGTCTCGATCAGCAAGTCTCGTTGTACCTAATGATATTCCAAAGTCTTACGGAGGTGATATAGGTTCTCCTGAAATCTCATTTACAAAAATGTTTAATAATGTCTCCAAGGAACTACCTGGGAAGACCTTAGATTTTCATTTTGATATATCAGAGGTAATTCTTATCTATAACTGGAATGTAATAATGACATCATATTACAATCTGAGATTCTGTTATTACTCATGTTTATAATGCAAGAGTTTTGAAAGATATAATTAGAAAAAATAAAAACTAAACAGTTTTTAAGATTTAATAATATTAAACTCCTAAGTAGTTTACATGTCAGACTTAATTAAATGAGGCTACTACTGAAAAGTGAACTTTGGGTCCTGTTGGGCTCAATTTGTGTAATTCTTCCTCTTTGAGGGCTTCCTCATTGGAGTAGGCTCATTAAAGTCAATGGGACTACTCACATAAGAAAGTGGTCACCAATATAAGGGTTGCAGTTTCAAGCCCTTAATGATCATCATAATTTGCCAAGAATTGTGTATTCAATTTTTATCTCAAAAATAGTTTAATCCTATCCAGTGTATTCCAGTCTTGTCATAAAGCAGCATATCTAAACTTTAGTCAAGATTACGTCTTTCTCACCAGTAGCATCAACTTTGACCCGGAAGGGCTTCAGCGATCTGTGGAAAATAATAGGTGCACATGTACAAACCAAAGATGTCAGCTGTATGTAATTTATTTTGTGATTCAGATTACATTCCAACTGGGACGAAGCTCGGGTCACAAACTTTTAGTGCATTAGAACTTTCATTTTGGGCTGTGAGTATCAACAGTAAAATAGGCAGTAATTTATGCATTAAACAAGCTCAGATTTTTTTTCTTTGTGGAATCTGATGTATTTTCCCTGACTGTTTACCAAGTAGAGTGCAAGATTTTACATGTACATTTCCCACTGAAGTCAATAGGTTGTCAAACCAGACCAAATGTGTTTTTATACTGTATAAACACAGCTTGTTACATATTTTGCATTTCAAACAAACTGTTTCACAAAATCCATCATTTAATCATAAAGCCAATAGTAGAGTTTGGGGCCAGTTTAAAAAAAAGGGGCAAAAAAGAGTAAATTTTAACAGGCCATAATCAACTTCCCAAAACTTGAGAGAGTTCAGATCCTGTGTTCTGGTTTTGGCCCAGATATACCGTATATACTCGTGCATAAGCCAAATTTTTTTAGTAAAAAAGGGAAGCAAAAGAAAAGGGGGTTGGCTTATGAACGGGTCTAGAGAGAGGAAGAGCTGGGACACAGCCCCTCCCCCCAACAGAGGGGGCAAGGAGAGGCAGCACAGCCAGCAGAGCCAGAAGGGAAGAGGTGGGGCCAGAATCTCCACTTCTGGCCACGCTGCTCTCCCCCCAGCCTCTGAAGTAGCTGCAGCTCCCCCGGGGCTGGCAGGCTGTGGCTGCACCGCCCGGCCCTGCCTGCCAGAGCAGGCTGTGGCCTTGCCGCCCGACCAGCCCACCGGAGTAGCTCTAGCCAGGCCAGAGACATCCTACCCTGGCCCGCCCCAGCTAAGGGATGAGAAGAGTATGGAGGTCCTAGGCTAGGGATGGGGTCATGTGGGGGATGGTCACAGGGGTTACTCCCCTGACTCCCCGATTCTTCCCTCCCCCCACAAAAAAAATTTCCCCACCAGTTGCTGTCCCGGCCCATCAGGGTAAGCCGCTGGCGGGCCGAGACACTTTGTTTACTTATGTTTACCTCCGTGCCTGCAGATACTCGAGATAAACAAACCGCCTCGGCCCACCAGCGGCTTATCCTGATGGCCAAGGAGCCAAAGTTTGCCCACCCCCAAATTATAGGGTCGGTTTATGAACGGGTCATAAACATTTTCCATTTTACTTATCCATTTTGGGGAGGTCGGCTTATGATCGAGTATATACTGTATTTTAAGATGAGATTTGAAAAAAGATCGGCTTTCCTGTACCAAGCCTACATATTTTTAAAAAGGAGTGGGGGGCAGCAAATATGCAAGATACCCATATTTTGCATGAGGTTGTATGTACTTTGTCTTCTGACTCACACTGCACCCGTGGTGTGTGGGTGCTCGGTATAATCACATATGGGGTTGTGCTGTTGCTTACTAAATTAATTTAGTAAACTGAGTTTTAGTGTAATACTGCTAATAGTTCTGAAATTGATAATAATGTCTTACTAATAAATATTTGAATTCTAAACTAAACTTCAGGGGGGATGAACTAGATGACATTTTGAGGTCACTGACAGCCCTGCATTTCTATGATTCTTCGATTTTATTTTATTTTCATCTGGCAGACCCCAATTATTGGGAATAAATATGGTGATCAGCACAGTGCAACTGGCAGAAATGGAAAGCCAAAAGTCATTGCTGTCACTCGGAGTACTTCTTCAACTTCATCGGGGTCCAATTCCAATGCCTTGGTCCCTGTCAGCTGGAAAAGGCCGCAGCTGTCTCAGGTACATTATATGAAAATACAGCAAATTCCATGTGTCTCAATAAAAAGTACAGTGTAATGTATATAGTGTGTGTGTGTGTTTGAAATGTAATTTGGAATCAACATTATGTCTTAACAGTTACTGAATATTAGTTGATTATTTTGCAATGATAAATGTGTTGGCATAATAAAAAAAAAATTCTTTAAAGATATTTCTTAAGATCTCAACATCTGAGAGCTCTGCTTTAAAGTACCAGATGTTTTGCACTTCTAATCTGCCTGGAAGATTTTGTATCTCTAATAAGTGTTATGCTATGTGATTTTTTTTTTCAGAGAAGAACTAGAGAGAAGTTAATGAATGTGCTCTCACTGTGTGGTCCAGAATCTGGTCTCCCCAAAAATCCATCAGTAAGTATTTCTAAATTCCAGTAGGAAATACTAGTGCATGTTCAGGTCTGATAGTATTAATAAGAAAACAAAAAATATTTTGTCCTAATTGCAGTTCCTAAATTCACAAAACTGGCTGATAGATTTAAAATTATAATGAGGAATCATCAAAGGTGCTTCCAGTTAAGTACAGCAGGAGTCCATTCTTGGTCCAATGCTATTCAGTATTTTTACCAATCACCTGTAGGAAGATATAAAATCATTGCTGATAAAGTTTGCAGATGACATAAAGATTGGGTTGCTTGCTAAATAAAAGGTCAGCCCATCTAGTAACAAAGAATGTAGACTATACTCTGGAAAGCAGTAACTCTGAGAGGGACTTAGTTGTCATAGTACAGTGTTTTTCAAAGTTCGGGTCGCAACCCAGTACTGGGTCCCGCGGCATGTCAGGCACTAGGTCGCTCTGGTCAGCACCGCCAACCGGGACGTTAAAAGTCCCATCGGCGGTGCTGCCCAGCTAAGGCAGGCTAGTCCCTATCAGTTTTGACACCATGCTGTGCCCCGGAAGCAGCCAGACCAGCAGGTCCGGCTTCTAGGCAGGGGGGCCATGGGGCTCCGCGTGCTGCTCCCACTCCAAGCACCGGCCCCACACTCCGGCCAATGGGAACTGGGGGCAGGGTGGACGGTGCCTGCAAACGAGAGTCGCACAAAGCCGCTTGCGCGCCTCCACCTAGGAGCCGGATTTGCTGCTGACCGCTTCAGGTGCAGCACGGTCCGCGGTGCCAGGACAGGCAGGAAGCCTGCCTCTGCATCCCGGCTGCTCCATTGACCGGGAGCCACCAGAGGTAAGTCCGTGTCCCAACCTCCTGCCCCAAACCTGGAACCCCTTCCTGCACCCCAAACCCCTCATCTCTGGCCCCACCCCAGAGCCTGCATCCCCAGCACAGAGCCCTGATCCCTGCCCTGCACCCCAACTCCCTGACCCAGCCCACAGTCCCCTCCCACATCCTGAACCCGTCATTCCCAGCCCCACCCTGCTGCCCTCAGCTCCGCACCCCAGCCCTGACACCCTCCCACACCCCAAGCCCCTCATCCCCAGCTTCATTGGGTCGCAGACATCAACAATTTTCTTCAACTGGTTCCCCAGAAAAAAAGTTTGAAAACCTCTGTCATAGTACATAACCAACTGAACACAAATTCGCAGTGAGGTGGCTGTGGCTCATGTTAACATGAATGTATAAACAGCCGAATACTGAGCAGAAGTAGGGAAGTATCAGACAGCAGCAGACTTGCTGTGCCTGTCTGTTTGTGAATCACCACTTATTCAAGAACATTCGACTGTGGTTGCTTTGTCTTCGGTGTCCTTGGCACCTCCTGGATTGGTGGCGGACTTGTTGTCGGCACTGTTGTCTGCATCACCTCATACCCAGATTCATGGGTTACTGCTGACTTCCTGTTCAGTACTGAGAGGACTGACAATGCAGATGCTATTTTTGGTACCAACAACAATTTTAGAGCACTCTACATCTGCGGGTCTGGTACCAACTTCTTCAGTTCCAATGCCCATTTCAGTAGTGTGTGTGTATGATGCATGTACCAGTACTCAAAGTGCCTTCGACTGTACCATCATCGGTGCCAATGAGGCTGGCGTGGTGGACTGCAGATGATGTGGGCCATTTATTGGCTCCATCTGGAGTGGCTCCTTCATTACTGTCAGACTACTTGGAAGGGTCTTGCGGATCAAGTGTGGAAATATCTCTCTCTCCTTCGTGATACTGCTCTCAGAGATTTGTCAAGACCTCCTGCACATCACCACTGCTCCCGCAGTAGGGAAAAAGCCTCCTGGCTTAGCTCCTACTAGCCACCAATTTCATATCCCTATTCCTAGTGACTTTCTTGGAATCCCTAGGAAGTTCCTCATTTGGCCAGGTCCCACTCATCTACTCAGTCCAGGGGCAGATCACCTGTTCCTCCAGGGGTCTCTCCACCTGAGCCACCTGTTCTAGATCTTCAGTCTGAGGGGGCTCCCTCTGACCTGGTACAACCTGAACCTTTGATACAGTTAAATGTGTGACCACACAAGATTCCAGTGGTTCTGCTTCCCTCTTTTTCCTCTTCACCATATAATGCTATGGTGCCTGAGTCCTCATCTCCAGTATCAGAGGAGATGAATGGCATCGTCATTGGGTATTCAGGCTGTTTGTTCAGGAGAACACCCATAATTTAAAGGCTGTTCTTCAATTCTCAACTCTTGGGAGAGTCTTTCTCCCTAAACTTAAAGTGATATTGGAACCTGCCAAATCTCTGTGGACTATGCCAGCATCTATAGCACCCATAGCTATGTGTTCTGACCTGGGACCATGCGGGTTCTGGGCTGCTGACACTTCCACATTGCCACTGGAAGCTTACAATAGGGTTTCCACTGGAAGATGCTGTGGAGCTAGGCTTTGCAGAAAGTACCGCCCAGCAGGGCCTGAATGGCTTCCACTCCCAGCCCACTGATTGGCTGATGCTAGTATTTAAACCAGAAACCCATTATGGGGATCTGTCTGAGCATCAACATTGCCTGCCTTCCAGACGTTGTTGCTGTCAACCCTAGACTCTGGCTTCTAACTCTGATTGGTCCTCAACTATTTGCTTGCTGTCTATAACCTGGCACCTGATCCTGAGTTCCTGATATCCTGACCCAGCTTGACCCCAACTCTGCTATTCGCCTGCAGCTTGGTGCCTGACCCTGACTTCCTGGCATTGTGACCCAGCCCCCTCTCAGCCCTGCTACTCGACTCCTGATTGCAACTTAGTAGCTAACCAGTGCACACAGTCTGCCCATGATCCACCCTGACAACATCCCCGTGCAAGGTTTTGAGTGTTTTTTCTCACATTCACTTCCTAATTCCCTGGTTATGACTGCAGAAACTAAGAGAGTACAGCAGGAAGGTATACATCTACTAAAGATAGAGTCAAAACAGTTAGATTTGATGGGGAGAAAAGTGTATTCAACCTGATCATTGCAAATCCGCATTGCCAACCAGCAGTGGATAGCTCAGTGGTTTGAACATTGGCCTGCTAAACCCAGGGTTGTGAGTTCAATCCTTGAGGGGGCTGTTTAGGGATCTGGGGCAAAAATTGGGGATTGGTCCTGCTTTGAGCAGGGCGTTGGACTAGATGACCTCCTAAGGTCCCTTCCAACCCTGATATTCTATGATTCTAAGCATTGTCTAAATAAAATTTATAAATTAGGACTCCATTTCCAAATTTATAGATAAATTACGTTACTCTCCAGGGAAGAGTTTGAATAATTTACTGCAGAGGGACATTTGGTGGCCAGGATGTCTTTAAAGTCAGCACTGGATATGGCAGATGTTTCATGTAGATCTATGGTTTCAGCTGTGACAATGAGAAGGGCCTTGAGGCTACAGAACTCCAGCATAGTTCTTGAAGTTCAACAGGCCATAGAGAACTTATTGTTGGTCAGTTTTCATTTCCTGAGAAAACTGTCGAGACTTCACATTCTTTTAAGGACTACAGATCTTCTTTATGGTCTTTCAGTGTTTACACCCAGGCCATAAGAATGTCATTTTGCAGTTTAGCAACATCACCAGCAATATTCGTCTCAGCAATGCTTTTATCAGTTGTCCTACTCTGCTAGGTTGCAAAGTTTCTCTGGAAAAGGACATGCATTAAGAGGAGAAGATCTTCTGGCTCTACTTTTACCCGATCAGCCTGTCCTCCATCTTCAGGGAGGGGCAACCTATTTGACTTTTATATTGAGACCAGCATACCACTTGTGAACTTTTCAAACCTGTCTCATCAGTCCAGAGACAGGCTGTCTCACTTCTACAGTTCTTGGGAAACAATAACTGTGGACAGATGGGTCCTAAACACTGTGGGATTAGGTTACACCATACAATTTCTGTCTATCCCCCCAATTCTACCTCCCCACCTATCCCTTTTCAAGGACTCCTCTCATGAGCCTTCTGTTCTGCCCACCATTGTAGAAAGTCCAGAATCTCTGGAGGCAGTTGGACAAGCCTGTGACTTACAGGTAGGGGGACAGACCAACTTCAACCATGCCTGAAGAGGATGATGATGCAGGTTCTTCTGCAGCTTCGGCCTTTGTGTGCTCTGGGAGCTATAGAGGAGGCTCCTCCTCTTCATCAGAGAAAGGGATTCTACTCGTGGTACTTCCCGATCCCCAAGTCCAAGGTAGAGGGAGAGATGTATCCTCAATCTCTGCAGTCTCAGCAAATACACCAAGTGTATGAGATTCCTCATGGTTACTATTCTTCCCATCTCGATCTTCAGGATGCCTGTTTCCCTGTAGCGATTTTCCCAGGCTACGGGAAGTTCTTGAAATTCCTTGTTGTCAGTCAACACTATCAGTACACGTTTCTTCCCTTTGGCCTGTCATCAGCCCCACATGTCTTTACCAAATGCATGATGGCAGTAGCAGCCCATGTCAGAAGGAGGGGAATTCATGTCTTCCTGTACCTATATGATTGGCTAGTGAGAGGCAGATCTAAGGAACAAATCCTTAGTCAATTCCAGTTCACACTGGACCTCTTTGATCAACAGGGGGTGATTTTCAACAAAACAAAGTCGATATTGACTCCATCTAAAAAAATCAAGTTCTTTGGCCCCTTTCTAGATTCTGTGAATTCAAAGGTCTTTCTCTCACACAAGCAATTCCAGACAATTTGATGCCTTTATCTGGATCTCCAATCTCATCCTTTGACCATGGTCTGTGTATGCATGAAGTTACTAGGACATGTGGCTGAATGTACTTGTGTGATTCAGCATGCAAGACTGCATCATCATCCTCTTTAAGCATGGTTGAAGTTGGTCTGTCCCCCTAGCTGCAAGTCACAGGCTTCTCCAATTGCCTCTAGAGATTCTGGACTTTCTACAGTGGTGGGCAGAACAGAACAGTGTATGTTAGTGTTCCCTTTGCCCGTCCTCCACTGACCAGAACATTGGTGACTGATTCCTCCACACTAAGTTGAGGAACACATCTAAGAACGTTAAAGGTTCAGGTTTTGGGGTCAGAGCAGGAACTATCATCTCATATCAACTTACTGGAATTTTGAGTCATTTACCTCAAATGTCGTGTGCCTTCTGGGATCAGATCAGGGGAGCAGCAGTTCACCTACTCATCGACCAACCACTCAATGTATTATATGAACAAGTAGGTTGGAGCCCACTTCCATCAGATTTGCCAGGGAGCAATAAAGTTTTGGCACATTTTCATCAAGGAAGATATCATACCCTAGCAGCGCACTTACTGGGCTCTCAAACCAGTTGGCCGACCATCTCATAAGAACATAAGAAAGGCCGTACTGGGTCAGACCAAAGGTCCATCCAGCCCAGTATCCTGTCCACCGATAGTGGCCAATGCCAGGTGCCCCGGAGTGAGTGGACCTAACAGGTAATGATCAAGTGATCTCTCTCCTGCCATCCATCACCCCCATCTGACAAACAGAGGCTAAGGACACCATTCCTTACCCATCCAGGTTAATAGCCATTAATGGACTTCATCTACATGAATTTATCCAGTTCTCTTTTAAACCCCGTTATAGTCCTTGCCTTCACAGCCTCCTCAGGCAAGGAGTTCCACAGGTTGACTGTGCGCTGTGTGAAGAAGAACTTCCTTTTATTAGTTTTAAACCTGCTTCCCACTAATTTCATTGAGTGGCCCCTAGTTCTTCTATTATGAGAACAAGTAAATAACTTTTCCTTATTCACTTCCTCCACACCACTCATAATTTTCTATATCTCTATCATATCCCCCTTAGTCTCCTCTTTTCCAAGCTAAATAGTCCTAGCCTCTTTAATCTCTCCATATGGGACCTGTTCCAGACCCCTAATCATTTTAGTTGCCTTCTCTGACCCTTTTCTAATGCCAGTATATCCTTTTTGAGATGAGGAGACCACAATTGTATGCAGTATTCAAGATGTGGGCGCACTATGGATTTGTATAAGAGCAATAAGATATTCTCCGTCTTCTTCTCTATCCGTCTATTCTCTATTCGTCTTATGTTCTTATGTTCTCCTTTCCGACCTGCTGCCTCAGCATCATGGCCAGGTTGTTCATTTGGCACTGAACAATCTGCACTTCATGGTGTACATGGCTAGATGAGGAGGAAAGGCACTGCTCAGAAGCAGTTCAGAGGATCCTGCTTAATAGTAGAAAACCATCTATTAGGTCTACTTATTTGGCTGAGTGGAAGCTTTTTTCAGTTTGATCAATGTCTGACCTAGACATTGGTCTTCAGGACATTGCTGGTCTTCAGGTCTATCTGTTACATTTGAAGTCCTCGGATCTGGCTCTTAGCTCATTGAGGGTTTACATGGCGTCAGTCTCAGCATTCCATCCTGTGATCCAAGGAAAGGTGATTTTCTCAAACTCCATGGTAGTGAGATTTCTGAAAGGTATTGTCCACCTGTGAAGGAAATGGTCCCATTGTGGGACCTTAGTACAGTACTAGCTGCCCTCCTGGGTCTTCAGTTTGAGCCAATAGCAACCTGTCCATTGTCTTTCCCTCTCCCAAAAGATAGCCTTTCTTGTTGCTATAACAAGAGTCCACAAATCTTAATGGCAGAACCTCCATATACTTAGTTCTTCAAAGACACAATGTCCTTAAGTCCACATCCAGAGTTTTTGTCCAAGGTGGTTTCACCTTAAGGACGGTATTTACTTGCCTATATTCTTTCCTAAGCTGCACTCATATGCAGATGAGCATCATTTCCATAGGTTAGAAATAAGGCAGTGCTTGGTGTTCTGTCTGGAAAGGACTCAACCATTTCATTCATCACCTCGACTTTTTGTCTCCTAATAGAATCTCATGAAAGGTCTGTTGATCTCCATACAGACAATTTCCAGGTGGATAACTTCCTGTATTACCACAGTTTATGGAGTAGCTTAGACTATATCCCCACAAACATGGGCTTCTTCAACAAGAGCCCAAGCAATGTCAGTCACATTTCTCAGAGATGTTTCAGTATTGGACATTTGCAGGACTACTACATTGTCTTCTGTGCATCCTTTTACCAAACACTATGCTATTACTGCAACATCTAGGTCAGTTGCAAGCTTTTGGAGAGCAGTTGTGCAGTCAGTGTTTAGGTAGACTCCGAACCCCACTGCCTATCAGAACTTGCTTGTGAGTTGCCTGAGTGGAAAACACATCTGCAACCACTCAAAGAAGAAAAGACTGTTACTTACCTGTATTGTAACTGTTGTTCTTCAAGATGTTGGTGCAGATGTGTATTCCACGTCCTTCCCCTCTGCATTGGAATCTCCAGTCTTAGAAGGAGTTGAGAAGGGTTTAGGGTGGAACCATCCTTACATAGCCACAGGAGGGGCTACAAGGGCCACAGGTTGCAAGTGCCACCCTGACAGGTACTGTTAAGCAAAGTTCTCTGGCTTCAGTGCACTAGGCACGTGCACACCTGAGAGAAATACGTGTCTGCACCCACATCTCGAAGAATAACAGTTGCAATACAGGTAAGTAACCATCTTTTATGGATTCTTCATCACTTAAATCAAAATACAGTATCTTTCTAAAAAACCTGCTCTAGTTTCAGCAGAAGTTATTGAGCTTATTACAGGAATTACTGAGTGAAACACTTTAGCCTGTGTTATGCAGGTCAAACTAGATCATCATAGTAGTATCTTCTGGCCTTAAATATCTGTTTTCTCATGGTTACAGAAATTAAATCCTAGAGATTTCTTATCCCCTTATTGCATCTTTCAAATTCCCAGTTAATTATATGCATTGCCGGGAGAATTACATATTGTATAGTTTAAAAGTAAAGGCTTCTAGTAATACTGTAGCTTCCATCTCATAGGCTTCCCTGCGTGTTATCTCTTAACATTACTTAAGCCATGTTTTTTCCATTATTATCTATTTCTGTAGGTTGTGTTTTCTTCTAATGAAGACTTGGAAGTTGGGGACCAACAAACTAGCCTTATTTCAACAACAGAAGAAGTAATTCAAGAGGAGGAAGTGGCTGTGGAAGATAACAGCAGTGAACAACAGTTTGGAGTTTTTAAAGATTTTGACTTTTTAGATGTTGAGCTGGAAGATGCAGAGGTGAGACCCTGGACTTTCTTTTTTAGAATTGGAGTTTCTATTTTAGAATGTTTTAAAAGCTGGGTTATGTTGGTACAATATTAAGAATTAGGCAGCAGTTCCAAAACTTCACTGATTTTGATTTCCATCAAAACAAAACCTTGACTACAAATTTTGCAATGTCTTTATAAAGGTGGGTTTAACTCACCACTTATTCTGTAAGAATATGTTTTGTAGCCAGGGAAATAATTTTGACAGCATAAGATTTTGTTATTAAGACTGTAAAGCTTTGCCCACTATGTAAGAATGCTGTCTGGTGCGATGGAAAATTTTGCTGAATGAAATAGCATATTAAAAATGCATGCAATCTTAGGTACTCATGCATTTCTACATTTCCAGAATTTCAAGTAGTAAGATAGCAATAGTATATACTGAATGGAATACTATCTCAATGAATTATCAGACTATCCCACCCTATCCTCACACCAGGTTTATATTGTAAAGCTGCCCTTACCTTTGCCATTCATATTGTATCTGATTTTGTGCATTTGTTTTCTTTTTTCACATTTTTCATTCCGTTAAAGTAATGAAATTAGGTAATAAAAGGTTTAAAAGTTAACAGTAATAATTACTATTATTATTATTTGTTTATTATTTGTATTGTGGTAGAGCCTCCGGACCCCAACTGTGGATAATGGTCCCTTTGTGTTAGGCATTGTATGCACATATCATAATTTAAATGTCTTAAACTGACCCCTAAAAGAGGGAGTGGGAGTGAAAAAAAGAAATCAATACTGTCTATAATTCACCCTTGTTACATCTGGTTATTACAGTACCTACAAAATATTAAAGTAATAATAGGAGAACCTGGGAAGATTTTTAGATTCAGATGAGCACAAAAAGTCCTAGATATTCATCTGAACTTTGAGATGCTCTCTCTTTCCATTCCTGGTTTTTCTATCCCTCTTTGCAGGCTCCTGATCTCCTCTTTCCTGATTTCTTCTCCCTTCCCTGGTGGCCTCCAGCGCCTTACATCTCTCCCTTCTGCTGATTCTCGTGTCCCCGGGGCAAATTACTTGTCCAGTACACGTATGCCCACACACACCAACCAGGTCTCTGGTATCCTGTGGCCTTCCCTCTTGTCGTATATCTGATCCCCTAAATTAACCGAGAATAAGTGAACAGTTGAGAAGAGGTAGATTCAAAAGCATTAAGACCCAATAGAAAAGCAGCCACAATTGCTGGCCCTACGATGTTAACATCTAAAAAACAGAAGGGTTTGTGGGCAGCATGCATATTGCTTTTCCTGAACTTCAAAATATGGTTCAATGTCAATTTTAATAACAGATCAGACTGAGGTACAGCCAGTTCTTATTCTAGCTCAACCAGTTCACCCATCCCTATGTCAAACTGTGCACTGCCTGTTACCAATGTACTATATGGAGAGTTAACCAACAAAAACACAACATTTTTAAGTTTAGGACATCACTTTTATATGTGACATAATGGAAATATAGTAATTTATATTAGAATTTATATTAAAATATACTGCGTGCTTTTTTGCTAATACTTAAATGTTAGTAATATTCATAGTCTGAAGAAAAAATAGATTAGTTTAAGGATGTTTTCAGTGCTTTAATTCCTAGCTTTTCGTTTACGTTTGCATGCAAATACTCTGTCCACTTCTCTGGAGCAAACAAAATCACCGAGAAAAAGTTGAAAAATATGCATGTTTGCATACTGATAACATTTTGAATCCCCATGAGAGACAACCAGTTGCTGGAGTAACTTTGGAATTGGTATTTTGGAATTTGGAATTTTATCTGAGGAGACTAGACCTGTGAGCTGGTTGAGAGAACCATTTTTAAGGAATCTTATTGGCTATATCATTGAGGGATTGATAAAGGCCCCAAAAGAAGCCAAAGATCTTACCTGTCCATTTAGAATGGAATATAGATTTCACTCAGTGTGCAAAACTACACACCATCCTTCATATCTCAATTGGAAAACGAGAAAAGGGAGGATCCATATGTTGGTGTTTAGGGACCTTTTTATAAATATTGATATTGAAAAGTATTTAATATCTTTCAGAATGTCTAGTTAAAAATATGTCAGTTTTCCTCCAATATGAGTATAATTATGACTTCATATGTTTTGTCAACTGAATGTGGACAGTTAGTCAATTTAAGATTTCATCTGTGTTGAAGTTCAAGGATTTCATTCACTGCTTGTTTAAACAGTTGTTTTACATGTTACACCAAGGAAAGTGTACCATAGACATGTTGTTTTAAGTGTTTTGTCTCATAACTTTTTTCATAACCAATTTTACATAAAAAGAAAAGTTACAATTTTTTAGCTTTTTTCACTAAAGCTTTTTCCAGAGCTTGAATCAGTCTCCTGCAGTTGGCAAATCATACATAATAGAACCTTTCCCCTTGGTTATAGAGTATCTTAAGTGTTTGTCCTTGTTCTTTCTAATTATGTGTGTTTTCCTTTTTGCTAACCAGGAGCTGCAGGTAAGTTGCAGCCTGGTGCAGTGGCTTGTTTAATCTGTTGTTGCTGTCTGTGGTGTGTTAGTCTGTGCTTTGTAGTCAGATACATGTAATATTGGTACAGATATGATTATAGACAACATATTTAGTGAGATCCCAATACAAGATATCCAAGAGAAATTTGAGAATCGTACTTCATTTTATGCGAATTGCAGATCATTTGCCATATATCTTAATCCTTTTAAGTAAAAACATCACATAATGTATTTAAAATTACAATAAAATTGAAGGGCTGATTGAAACTCTGTTCATGGTGCATTCAGTATTCCTGTGTCTTCTGTGTTGTCTTGGTGTGATCATTTCATTATTATATATTTGAGATATCTAGTATAAACTTCCTTTTTATTTTATTTTTTACAGGGTGAAAGTATGGACAACTTCAATTGGGGAGTCCGTAGGCGCTCTCTCGACAGTATTGACAAGGGAGATACACCATCCCTTCAAGAATGTCTGTATTCTGGTAGCACACCCAGCTTGAACTTGACCAATCAGGAGGATACTGATGAGTCCTCAGAAGAGGAAGCAGCACTGACTGCAAGTCAGATATTATCCCGATCACAGATGGTAAGTCATTCTTCTGTGAAAAGAATCACTTTATAACCCAAGTTTATTTAAACTTTAGTTAAATGGTTCTATCAACAGATCTTTTCAGAGAACATTTTTCATGCCATTGTTATAAAAACTGACAGCTGCAAACTTAAATCTTCACCTGTATCTTTTAGAGGCAAATACTGCTTTCACCCATAGTCGCAGAAAGCCTTGGATGCAGCTGCACTAATGTAGTTCAGTTTTTGGGGAGACATTTCTGAAGCCTGTGAAGTGAGTTCACAATCTCAACTCAGCAAAAGAGCTCTTCTATCAGCACTAGATATATTACTGTTGAGGTTCCAGTGCAGAGTTCTTTCTTCCATCAATGCTCATTAAATATGTAGTACAATTTTTTAAAACATTATCAAGTTTATTCTGGTTTAAATACAAGATCTATGTTTTTGTAGTTTTTGACAAAAGAAAGCTTGGATTCCTCATTTGCTAATTGAAGTGCAAAAATAAATAAATAAAACAGCAGCAGGTCTTATGGGATTTCTATTAGTGTTCCACCTTTAAAATTGCTAATCTGTTCCATTCTCATTCATTATGTACTATATAAAATAGACTAATGCAATACTACTTCCTGTTTATGTCTCATTTGTATAAATTAGCACAGGATTAAATTAAATTTTCTCCAGTGCAGCTATTTGCTGGTCTAAATATTCATACTAGAGAAATCTATGATGACATTCTAGATGTTTTTGTAATGTTGAAAACACAAACATTGGTTGTCAGTAGTAGTTTTTCTTGTAGGAAAAGAATGATCTTCCTGTTATGGTCTTCTTCCCTTGCAGTTAGATATTGATATACCACCTAAGATCACCTTTCATTTTTAAATTTTGAAAATAGGTTAAGAAGTAAACTATACCTTTGGAGATAGGATAACTTAGGGAATTTATAATGATATATAAAGCCTTCTCCCTCTTGTTCTTTAGTGCAAATTCCAAGGTCTTGGTACAGTTTTGGTAACAGGTATCCACATCACAAAAACCACAACCATAATTAGCACTAAATTTTCATCCTTAGCAGAGAAACAAAGGATTGAGTGGGTGTGGAATCAAAACAACTTTTTATTTGTATTCATTCTTTTAATAAGATTACAATAATTTTAATCCAAGTAAACATTTAAGTATTACAAGATTTCTCATTATTACAAAAAATTGTCTTCTCTACCCCTCCCCGAATAACCCCCCCCCCCCCCCACTAAATGGATAATGTATACATAAAGTGATAGCACAGAAATAACCACTTTACCATCAAGTATGTTTAAAAAAAAAAAAAGCTGTAAAAGAGCCAGAAATCAAACAACGCCATCATAGTTAGCAAAGAATTATCTAAATTATCCTGATTAGCACCTCATTTAAATTAGCTTTTTTTTGCCTCATTATGTCAATAGGAAGACTCTGCCATCACTGTAGCTGAGGTGAGAGAAAAGTTTTTTTGTTTCGTTTTTAATCTTCAGAAAATTTCTATTTCACCAGAAACAACATAAAATCTTAGATAATGAAAAGAATTCAGGAGATAATGTTAATATTTTTCTAATATGATTTTGGGTTAGTTCTGCAGATACCAGGAAAAAATTAAACTTTTCTTTTAAAACAGTATATTACTCTCTATTCGTCATATAGAGTATGTCTACACTGCACTTAAACACCTGCATCTGGCTTGTGTCAGCTGGCTCGTGTCAGGTGGTTCAGGCTGCAGAGCTATAAAATTGTGGTGTAGACTGTAGACATTCAGGCATGGCTGGAGCCTGTGATCTGGGATCTGAGGGGGACCTGGGACCTACAGGTCCGAGAGCCTCAGCACCAGCCTGAGTCTAAATGTCTACACCACAATTTTACAGCTTCACAACCTGAGCCGCACAATCCAAGTCAGCTGACACATTCCAGCCACGGGTGTTTAATTGCAGTGTAGGCATACCCATGGTATGCATAATATATTCTAGGTCCTATGGTGTTGCCAGAGTGCCAGTGATCTTTCTATTTGACATAGATGAAGTGATATATCTGAAGGATATATAAGGTATATGAAATATATTTAGACCATATAGTGGGGAACAAATTTGGCCAAGAAATTCAATACCAATTATACTTATCAAATAAGTTGACCCTTTATTAAAGATTCTGGAAGATGTGATGCCCTTATATTTGTATCACCAGTGAAACCAAATCCAACTTTATATTAATAAAATTTAGATAATTTGGATTGCTGCAAAAATTGATCTTAGTGTAACTATTAGAATGATATTAACAGTCTGTGTCTAGCTAGTTGGACTGCCTCAAAAGCAGTAACTGGGATTGGGAAGAGAGAGAGAACCTACTCTTTACATCACTTTGGTGTTACAGTGACATTGGCTGGAAAAAAATCTTCTGTACTGCCATCCTCCTTAATTATCTTCCTCCTTTTAGGACACCTATTCAAAAAGAGGAAATAAAGACACCGTGTTACTGTACAAAAATGAAAATTAGAAATTATAGACTCAAAAAAGAAAGAAATCCTTGGAGGTAGTCATAGGTGAGGCACGTTTATGCAAAAGCTTACACTATCACTGCCCATACCAAAGAATTTCAATCTAGCATCTTTCAGAAGCACAAACAAGTCTTTATTAACAAAATAGAGAACGTTTTCTGTGTACCAAAAATTACTTTAAACTCCCTTTGAAGGAAAGTTAAATGTTGTAGACATGAACATAATGGTTTGAGTAGTGATGTAGAGTACTTTTTTAATATATGGGTTTTTTTTGTGATGTGCAGATAAACATTAATACTTATTTGGTAGAAGCAAACTATTTCCAAACAAACTTCAGTTAATTTCTTGTTGTCTTTAGATTATATGCTTCCAGTCAGCCACTGAAATATTTCACATTTGTTTTTTTTTCTCTTAGTTAAACAGTGATTCTGCCATAGATGAAACAATATCAGATCGTGCAAGTTCATTATTGCAGTCTCAAGACTCCACTAGCAGTATGGGAACAGAAGAGGTGCTTCAAATCAGAGCTGAGACCCCAAGTTTGGAGGCTTCGCCTCTAGATAACTCTATCAACCAGCTGCCTGAGGTGGGGAGAAATGTGGGCTGGTGCATGACTGATTTGGGCTCTTTCTAGCACTGCATAGCAGCTTTTGCTTTCTTTTCAACAGAATTTTCATCTGTTAAACTGATTATTTGATTTATCTTCAATATTTTTAACCTGTTGGGCTTTCTTATTGAATATAAAATTTCTCCTGGGAATGAAAATCTCTTATGATGGACTCAGGAAATTTACCACAGGTTAAAAATATTCTTGAAGTGCTATTAATGAGCATTTTGTGGTGAAGAATAACAATAGGCTTGTGTGAGAGATGCTTTTCCTGGGTACGGTGAAAATCTTTCTGTAGCAATATTTTCTTTTAAAAAACTTTTGCTTTTTTGCTTTCTTTGGGTTTATGTGGATTGGTGCTATGGATTGGGATTAAAACCTCAGGCCAGCTGTGTTAGTAGTTGATTCAATCAAATAAGATTTTAAAAAGGATCTCAGAATTCTAGTGGTATATTTTTTTTGGAAAGGCCTGTGTGGAGTAAGCCAGATTCTAGCTAATAGCTACCCAGAAATCTGTGAGTATTTTAGCTTCTTGGTTGATTTAAGATGTTGTTTTTTAAAAATCCTTTGAATAGTTTTAAAATAACAAGATTCATTTTAAAACAAAACTAGTTCACTTGCTACTGTTTCTACAGTACCTAATATTTTTAGATTAAAACGTCATATATGGTCGTTTTATTTGACTGGAAAGTGAACTTGACTTGTTTTAGGTTGCCTTTTGTAATTTCTAGTTCTAGTAAAGATTACCGGGGTAATTTTCAATTCCAGTATAATTGGAAAAGCACTGGATTATTCATTGCTTGTTTAAAAAACAAAACCAAATTCTGTCAGCTCTTATGGAAAAGTAAACTCTCCCAATACAGTATTTGGTTAACTGAGAGTGAAGGGGCTATATATTCTTGGAGAAGTACTAACCTCTCCACCATACCAAGCTAGATGTGGGACAGAGGGGCACTATACTGAAGGAAAGTAAATCCTGGCTCAGTGGATCTGCGTCTTCCTGGAACAAGATTCACCAGAGCAGGGACCTCTGCTTCTTTGCTCTCCATTTCTGGTCCAGTCTCAGCCGCAGTGTATTTTTCTTTTTCTTACTCCTTTCTTTAGCCTTTCCTATCCCCCTTATTTTTGTTTACTGTGTTGTTCTCACCACCCCCAACACTTGGTTAAAAGACATATATTGTAACCACTTGAAAACCCCTACCAAAAGAAATATCCTTTTATTCAAGTCTAAAACTATTTCTTATCAAAACCCTGAATGGATACACGGAGTGTAAACTAAGTTGTAAGATAACTTCAGCAATCTTGCACTGCCCAGTGGAAAGCGTAACATCACAGCTGCTTGGCTGGATGAGCTTTCCCTTCAGTTAGGTGAACAGCTTGTATTGCTATTATAGCTGAAGGTGTATGACTAATTCCCAGTCCTGCATATTAATGTCCCTGTTTTTCAAGTGGATCCATGCAAGTAGATATATGCTCACCCACATGAGCCCCACTGAGGCAAGTGGGGCTCCTTGGGAGTAAAAAGCCAGTTGTAGGTCTGGAGCGTAAAATTTTATCACAACTTGTTTAATTTATATCATTGTGCTAGTCCTGATAGAAAATAAAATGGAAATACTGGATTTCATACATAAGAGCCCCTCTCAGCAGCCAGTGATTTGATACTAGTAAGACACAATTTAAAATACCACATTTGTGTTTCAAAGTCATATAAATTTATCTAAAGGAAACCTGTCAACTGCTGCATTGTTTGCATTACCCTGTAAGAAACTGGAAATTCTTCTTTGAATCCTGGTTCATACCTGTATTCCACTGTGGGCATGCATGCACTCTGTGCTTCTGAGACAGGAAGATTTTTGCTAGCAGTGTCTGTTGGCCCTTCCTCTCCTCATGCTTCAAACGGAGGGCAGAAGGGGTGGTGCAGACTAACCAACTCTGTAGTTCCTTTCTACCATTGTGTTGTCTGAAATGGAACTTCCTCAGTGTTCATGGAGTTTATCTCTTCAACTCCTTCTGTAAATATTGTAAATATTTTGTTAGTTTTAAATAGTAAGCTAGTTCTTAGTTCTGCTAATTAAAGTAGTTAGTACTCATGAGAGACACAGACATACACCCTGCATGGGGTGACTATTGTGCCCAGGATACCAGGGTTTCAGAATTGTTCTTCCTGCATATGGATCTTTCCAGTCAGCAGTGACCATCCAAGGTGCCTATGTTGCATTGAAGCAGCTCACTTTCCTCTGAGGTGCAGTATTTGCCAATTGTTCCCCTGCTGAACCCATCAAGCACGTGAATATCAGCCTTGAAAGTTTTTTATGGATTGTGTTGAAAAACTGTGTAGATATTTGCTTGATCATAAATATATTACATAAGAAAAAAAAAATGTATGAGACCAAATAACCAATATCCATCAGATGTATTGCTAAAAGCCAATAATAATATAGTACAGGAAAAAGGTTCAATATAATACCAGTCTCTGGGAAGCCATCTCATGCAGCATTGTTACATTCACCATACAGAGAAGGTGTGCTCCCAAAGTTACACACCCAAAACCATCTTTTTTACTCAACCTATTTACCAAAAAAGGGCAAGGGTACCGTGTACATCATCTGAAACTAGATTTCTACCTGGTTTTTCTGGTGCCATGATGTACCCCATATCACTGTCCTGAACACATGTATTTCAAGTATTAGGGGGCAGGAAGGTACATCCTGTGTTTGTACCAGGGTAGAACACTCATATTTCTTACCCTTTCCTTTGAGACATTCCAGATACTGGTCTGTGAGAATAACTCCCTACCTGTTATGGTAAAACAATCATCTGTCCTAATCCTGACAGTTTCCATATTTACTTAACTCCTTGCATTTGCTGAAGTAAGTTTTAGTTTTTGGGATTCTTAGCATAAGAAAACAGGATTATAACAAAGGAATAGGCCAATTTAGAATATATAATTGCTATAATATTTATAATTAATGCATACTAAGTACAAGTATTATAGCAGTTATATAGCCTAAATATATAAACATATGATGCAAATAATACATATTATTAACTATAAATATATACACACGTACACACAAACACCAGTGTACAATGGTCAACAGATTGCTCCATGAGGCTCCAATCTGACCCAGGCTGGGCAGATCCCCCTGTACAGTGGTCAGAGGTGCCAAGAAGAATGGTTCCTAGCACAGGGACCTTGGACTCATGGACTGGAAAGAATAGAGACCAGTACTCCTCTTCCTTACATTGACAAGAGAGTGAAAAACACACTCTTAAAAGGAAAGAGGAGCCCCTTGCAGATCCTCTTCTAAGAGGCAAACTTCTTCCCCAGCATTATGCAAGCTGAGTGATCCCCATTACAGGAAGTTCAGGTGCTCACAAGGGACATGGTACTGACCCCTGAGTTCCAAAGAATAAAAGTACCTCCAGACCAGCACCTGCCACAGCAGCAGTGGGGACATCCTCAGAAAAACACTGCTGATGGATAAACACAAAGCATCCCCTTCACTGATGGTTAAACTTCTCACCAGACTGTCTCCACTGTTCCAGACAGACACGACATATCCTCAGTCAGCAGATACGTACACAGCCTCTGAGGACATTGTTGTCCACCCAGATCCGGAGACACCCCCGCCCCTCCATCTTGTTGGATCCAGTCCTTTCAAGAGAGATCTTGACACCATTGGTCCAGGGTTGGCATGAGAGAGAAATCCACTCTCTCATGCCTTCTACCAGCAGGCAGATCCCAAGATCCATGGTACCATCTGCACTGGAACTTACTTTCACCTCCTCTGGCAAATCAGATGACAATGTTAGGGAGTTTTTTCCCCCCACCAAGGCAGGAGGTTAGCCCAGATAGAGGATCCAGACTCTTGCTCTCCTGGTCTCATAGATCAGGGTTCCCAACTCAGAACTGGTGGTACCCTATGCTATCCCAGCCAACATTCGACACATCTCACTGGCCCTACTAGGAACAATGGGATCTATATGTGCATTACCCAGAATCTGTATGTTCCCATCAGGAATCACGCCATCCCTCTCCTCAGAGAGGAACCTGAACTTCCTCAGAAACTGATAGAGGAGGGAAGAGCAACTGGAACCGATGGAACCACCAGCTCCAACAAGAATGTCATCAACTTCCCCAGATGAGGCAATTGTTCTGGCCTCATCTTCTCCATCTGGTGATCACAGGCAATTTTAGAATCTGTTAAGGAGGGTTGCCGACACACTCCAAATCTCAGTAGAGGAGGTATAGAAAACACTTCACAAACTTTTAGACATCCTACAGCGCTATGGGGCCTAGCCTGGAGCCTCCTACGATTGTCTGGAATAAACCAGCAATGTGTGTTCCCACTCCAAAGAGGACAGAGAAGAAATACTATGTACCATCCAAGAGAGCAGAATATTTATTTACACCCTGTCCTGAACTCATCAGTCATCCAGGCTGCGCCGGAGAAGAGCAAACAACATCAAACCCAATCCACTCCATCTGACAAGGATGCTAAAACATTAGACTTACTGGACAGGAATGTCTTCATTTCAATCAGCCTGCAAGTCCATATAGCCAACTGCCACGCATTGATCTCCAAATACAATTTTATTAACTGTTCTGTGTTTGCAGAATTTACAGACAAACTTCCACAGGAAGATAGGACTCAATTTCAAGTTTTCATTAAGGAAGGAAAATTGATCACCAGGTCATCCCTCCAAGCCACATTCAACGCATCAGACATGGCCTTGCTGTCTATGGCGACAGCTGTTGTCATGCATCGAGAAGTCCAATCTACAGTGGAAGATTTGCCTTTTGAAAGGAACAATCTGTTTAATAAGAAAACAGATTATTTGTTATGCTCGTTAAAAGATTCAGGGAAAGCCCTGTGCTCACTGAGGATCTACACTCTAGTACCGAGAAGGAAATATCAGAGGCCACAGCCATACTTGACACGACTGACTCCTTAGCCCTCTATCACTGGAGGAGCTGTGAATCTCCATGGAAGTAGCAGAGGACTCAACAGAACAAGAACAACATTTTCCCCTTTTCTTCTCTCTCAACCTGCCACTAACAGATGCTTTTGACGGGACTTTCGAGAGCGGCAGACCTACCCTGATGCCACATTTACCAACTATGAACCTCAGCAGTCAGTTTAGTGGCCGTCTACCCAGTTTCTACCAAGCCTGGCAGATAAGACAGATGAGTGCTTAACATCCATGCAAGCTATACTATAGAATTTCTCCCCCATCTGCTCCAAAAGCCCTTTACCCATCTCTCTTCAGGAACCACTCTCATGAGAGGATACTCATTCAAGAGGTGGGCACTCTCCTTTGACGGGGCTATGGAATGCATACCTACCCCACATCTATGGAAAGGGTTTTACTCAAAGTATTTCCTCATCACCAAGAAAAAGGAAGGATTGAGACCCATCTTGGAACTCTCAAAACTCAGTGTCTTCATCCAGAAATCGAAAATCAGGATGGTTAACCTGTCCCCAGTGAATAAAGGCAGCTGGTTTGCAGCTCTCAATATGCCTACTTCCATATAGACATCCACCCCACATATAAGGTTTCTAAGGTTTGCTGTGGGCCTGAACCATTACTAATATAAGGTGTTCCCATTTGGCCTTGCTATAGCACCAAGGGTATTCACAAAAATACACCCAGTAGTGGTAGCCCACTTCAGATACCAGTTTTTCCCTACCTCGACATCTCACTACTTATGGGGGAAATCTCAGCAGGAAGTATTGGCACAACCACTTTCCTGCTCAGTCTTCTAACACTGGGATTCTGCATAAACATAGAAAAGTCTCCATTTTAGTTCCAGCACAGACTATAGAATTTATCAGAGTGACTCTGGACTCTGTTAGGACCAAAGTGTCCCTGCCAAAGGACAGATTCTAGTCCATAAAGGAACTTGTCAGTCAGCTCTGGTTGACCCCACAGACTTCAGTTCATTCATGTCTCATCCTTCTAGGTCACATGGTGTCCTGTACACATGTGATCCCCTTTGTGAGACTTGTCTCCATTGCCTGACAGGCTTGGCTTCAATTGGCAGGCAGACAAACAATATGGATAAGCTGGTCTCACTCCAACACAGAGTGTGGGCTTCTCTAGCTTGGTGGGAGGACAGGGATGAGGTGTGTGTGGGGAGTCCTCCACCAATGATCACGGATGCCTCCTTGTTCAGATGGGGTGCCTGCCTGGATGACCATACAGTACAGGACACGTGGACGGCCCAGGAGTCCGGGATGCACAGAGACTCATAGACTTCAAGGCCAGAAGGGACCATCATCATCATTTAATCTGACCTCCTGCACATTGCAGGCAATAGAATGTCACCCACCCACTCCTGTAATAGGCCCATAATCTCTGCCTCAAATCTTGATTTAAAGACTTCAAATTATAGAGAATCCACCATTTACTGTAATTCAAACCAGCAAGTGACCTGTGTCTTGTGCAGAGGAAGGCCAAAAAAACCACCAGGAAAATTCCTGCCCAACCCCCAATATGGCAATCCTTAGACCCTGAGCACGTGGGCTCAATCCACCATCTTAGACACCTGGGAAAGAAGTCTCGGTAATAACTCAGAGCCCTCTCCATGTAGTTTCCCATCTCCAGTCGTTAGAAATATTTGTCTCTAGTCGTGGATGGACCATGTGCCATTGTGACAATCTCAACATACCATCCCCTCCATAAATTTATCAAGCTCAGTCTCGAAACAAATTAGGTATTTTTGCCCCACTACTCCCCATGGAAAGCTGTTCCAGAACTTCACTCCTTTAATGTTTCTCTGAATGTATAAATATCCTCCCACTGTATGTTCCATTCTATGCATCCGACGAAGTGGACTGTAGTCCATGAAAGCTTATGCTGAAATAAATTTGTTAGTCTCTAAGGTGCCACAAGTATTCCTTTCTTATTTTCTTTTTACCTTGTATAGTAACTGGCATTCTTCAAGATGAGTGGTCCCTGTTGTATTTTACTACCCACCTTACTTCCCCTCTGCTTCAGATCTTTCTCTTACAATTTGCAGTAGAGAAGGAGCTGGAGAAATGGTTGGTCCACACCACCTGGTGTACTCTGTTTGGAGAGTGAGAAGAGGAGGGGCACCTGTGTGGACCAACAGACACTGTTAACAAAAATCTACCAGTCACAGGCACACGGAGCACATGTGTGCCCACAATAGAATACACATAGGGACCACACATCTGGAAGAAGTCCAGTTACTGTGCAATGTAAGTAATTTATCTTTAATACAGCGATTTTCCTTTAGCAAAGGTTCTGTTTTGCTGATTTTCTTGTGCTGCAAGTTCTTGTTTGTTTTATTCCCAGGGACAGATTTATGGATTTTAAAAGTTAGTAGTCACAGCAACAATAATTAGAAACCAAAGTGTCTCTCTCTTTGGATTATTAAAATGTTTAATTTTGTCTCATTTATATAAAATAAAATGCTAGGTTTTGCAAGGGTGAGAAATTCTCATCTGCCATTTTGAATTTGTTCTTTAAACCTACATGAGTTTGCAGTGTCCATTTAAGGACATAGGCTCAAATTCTGCAATTGACTGCTCAGATGGATCCTTGCACTGAACAGAACTCTGATAAAGTCAGTGAAGCTCTACATGGATGCAGGGGCCCACATGCACAGATCCAGTTGTGGGATTGGGGCACTAGGTGGGAAAAAACAATATTAATATAATCTGTTAAGACTGTGTTCCAGCTCTTCTCCTGTAGCTCAGTTCAGTCATACAGATTTTTTTTCTGTAAGTTTCGAGTATCTGATTATTAATTGTCTCTAAATGTAGAAGGTTAACTTTATGCTTCCTAATTTCCATATTCTGAATTTGCTTACAGTTCAGGGCCACCATCCTGAAAACCCTTTGAAGATAATGAGACTATTTGTATAAGGAACTGGGCTTCCCTTCCCCATGCGTTTTGCTTTGCAAACAGTCCTCACATAGTCCCTGTAGGTTCAACACAACATGCTTTATTTACAGTATCTTATACAGGTTTGTGTCCCCACATCATAAGGCTTTCCCCAAGCTCTACCTAATCCATAGGCACAGGGTGCGATGGGGAGAGAGATCTCATCTCTCTGAGACCCTGGGTGTCTTTGCCCTTCCTTCCAGCCTCCTCCTCCTCCTTTCCTGTCTCCCTTTTAACTGTCCCCAGATGACAAGCTGAATCACCTTGTTATCTGGTTAATGACCCAGTCCTTAATCAATTACCTCACCAATTTGGCCCCTTCGGGAAGCTTATAGAGTGGTGAGTTGGCTTTAAGGTACTCCCACTCTGTCACAGGATCCTAGTTTTATAACATTGCAGCACAACATGGTCTCTAAATCTGTGCTCTAAAGATGAGGCATTATGGAAAAGTGACTGCATTGTTAATGAAGATGTTTTCTTTACTTACGTTGACAGTTATCTGCAAGCCGTATTTGCTTATAGATTATATTAATATAAAATATGAGCGAAACCATACATATGGAATTAAGGGAACAGTAAATTCTTGTAGAAAATATTTGTTCTCTAAAGAAAAAAAGTCTATTGTACCTGGTTAAACATTATTTGTTCTCTTATGTGGATGCTGAAGTGGAAACTAAAAGATTCCAGCGGTTTCCAGAAATACCCACCCCAAATTATAAATTGCACATTTCAGAAGGGAGTCTGTATAGTATTCTGTGTCAAAGCCTCCAGCTATCAATCCTTTCTTCCTAAAAGCAGATAGAGCCTAGAAATAATATGCTACGTTTTCCTTTGCATCAGGGTATGTCTACACTGCAATAGGGAGCACATGTAGACATACCTGAGCTAGCTTTGATCTAATTAGGTTAACGGTAGCTCTAGTATGTCTATGTATGCTGCAGTCACACCTCCCAACTGCAGTGTAGACATGCCTGAGGCTGCTTAAGTCTGTCAACCCTTGACATGTCTTAGACCTGCTGATTTCTTCCCCACTCTTCCCCCCCAATATTGGAAATCCTTTGAGTTAAACTTTCCTCTGTGGCACAGGTTTGCAACAGAGTTCTGGAGGGGAGAGCAATTTTTGACTCTTTTATTTAGTTTGGGTTGATATTACACAATCTTAGCCATAGACAAAACTTTGGTAGTCTGATACTATGGGGCCATTAGAATCATAGATTCTTCTTCGAGTGCTTGCTCATATGTATTCCAATTAGGTGTACGCGCCGCGCGTGCATGATCGTCGGAAGATTTTTACCCTAGCAACACTCGGTGGGCCGGCTGGCGCCCCCTGGAGTGGCGCCATTGCGGCACCTGATATCTACCTCAGCCGGCCCAGCGCCCTCTCAGTTCCTTCTTACCGCCCGTGATGGTCGGATCTGTGGAGCAGCGTAGCTGATCTCCACCTCCCTAGCTTAGTTAGCACTCGATTAGCATTGTTAATATTTTAAGTACTTTAAGTAGTTGTTAATAGTTTTGATAGTCTTGTAAGAAGTTTAGTGTAAATACTGGTGCGAGATAAGGGGCTTTTCCCCTTCTCTCGCCTCTGGTACCGGGCTCATGCCTGGTTCACCAGGATTCAAGCCGTCGGCTGGCTCCAAGCCAATGCCTACGGGGGACCCCCCCACGACTCCCGTTTGAGGCGCTGGGGGATCCCATCTTGCAGATAAGTGTCAGGGGAGAGCAATTTTTGACTCTTTTATTTAGTTTGGGTTGATATTACACAATCTTAGCCATAGACAAAACTTTGGTAGTCTGATACTATGGGGCCATTAGAATCATAGAATCATAGGATTAGAAGGGATCGCAAGGGTCATCTAGTCTAACACTCTGCGAAGATGCAGGATTTGTTTGGTATAAACCATCCAAGACAGATGGCTATCCAGCCTCCTTTTGAATACCTCCAGTGAAGGAGCTTCCACAACTAGGGTGACCAGACAGCAAGTGTGAAAAATCAGGACGGGGGATGGGGGGTAATAGGAGCCTATATAAGAAAAAGACCCAAAAATTGGGACTGTCCCTATACAATCGGGACATCTGGTCACCCTATCCACAACCTCCCGAGACAGTCTGTTCCATTGTCCTACTGTTCTTACAGTTAGAAAGTTTTTCCTGAGATTAATCTAAATCTGCTATGCTGTAGTTTGAATCCACTGCCTCTTATCCTGCCCTCTGTGGCAAAAGAGAACCTTTGTCCATGTTTTTATGTCTTCCTTTCAAGTATCTGAAGACTGCTATCATATCTCCCCCCCTTAATCTCTTTTCCAGACTAAATTTACCCAGTTCCTTTAATCTTTGCTCATATGGCTTGCATTCCATCCCTTTGATCATCATTAGACTAAGGGAGCCTCTCACTAGGATTTTTTTCTCCTTTTGAGACCTAATGAATATACACAAGTTAAAATTAGCAGAGAAAAAGATTTCTAACAGTTTCCAGGCAAATTATGAATATATTTAGTAATGGAAAATTCAGACACAACTGATGCACAGACTCTGGCACAGATTTAAAACTAAAACAATTTAAAAAAAATTAATGTTAAATGCAATAAAATAAAAATTGCAAGATTTTATGGCATTCAGTTTTTCTTTCTCTTTCTAGATCAGAGAGAATAGCTGTGTGTTCTGCACCTTATTGTTTCACTCATGCACATTAAGTTATTTCCCAATAACAGCACATCAGTTTTGTAGTGAGGACGGAATTCCCATTCCTAATTGTATCTTCCTTACGAAAATGAATACCTAACGATCAAACACGTTCTTAAGGAGGGACACAACATCAGTCTGCATCACCACTGGCATTGCAAATTCATTAAGATTTCTGATAAATTATGCCATTTCCCAGGTGTTCCTTATGCCCTTCTACTATATACAGCTTAACTGAAAGCATTTCTCTATTAAGGAGTCTAGAAAATTTCAACCTTGGCCATGTGAAGAAGACACATTTAGCACATATTAAAACAGACAACAATATTCAGAAGAACAATTGCACACATTTGACTGTTCCTTTTTTATCTGGAAGAATATCTAGAGAATACTTATCTTATTAATGATGTCTCTCCATTCTGTTCTTTGTAGATCTAAACTTGATTTGAAAAAATCTGTACTAGAAATGGGCCACTGTTTAGACCTACATTATTTTTTCTACAGCTGTCTTAAAAATGTCTGGCATGCCCAGGTGCATTAGCTGTTCTGTGGGACAAAATGGCTATTTTAGGTCAAGGCCTAATAGCTTCGGGTCCAATGGGAGAGTAAATGATGATATACTGCTATTCAGGGATGGATTGTCCAGGGTTTAATATGTATTAGTTTATAGTGAAAAGAAATTTTAGGATTGATGAAGGCCATGTGAGAGTGTGTGTGTCTGTGTGCGTGTGTGTGTGTACACGCACACACAGTAGAAATTCTCTGAAATAGTTTGAGAGCAATTCTTTGTGTCCCAGTGTAGGAGACATAACATCGCCATGAGAGTGCTAATCTATATAGGAAATTGCCTTCTGAGAACAACAATTATAAGGAAGTTGATTTTTATTGTGGAAATAAAATCTAATAAGTATTTCAGGTGTTTGGGTTCATTCATAAATTAGCTAAGTCCAAAACACATCATCTGTTTAATATAGTGATGTTAATGTTGTAGTGTTTTACAATGGAAAAAAGTATAGGATAGTCTAACATTGTATATCAGAACGATTTACTCATGATAGTCAATGATGTAGTATATAGTTTTAATTGGTCAGGGTTAAAAATGAGAGTTCTAACAATAACTCCAGTTTAATAAGACAAATTATGCAAAATCTGTTTCCCAGGGTGGTTACTTCCATTAAATAACTGGTTACTGCCAGTTATTTGTGGTGGTGAACTGTTTGAAGAAGGAGAATGGAAAGGGAAAAGTTTTTTCATAGTAGTTCCAAAAGTAGGAGTTTGATGCTATAGGCAATCATGAGCCAATAATTTTTTATTTCTTCACTCAGAAGTTAAGCTTTGAAGGTTTTGATCATATTAGTTTTGTCTAGAAAAATATTTAAAGTATTTGTACACATTTTCATGAGAGGGCTTTCTTGTAACATCATTAGTTGACATTAGTGGAAAAATTACATTTGCTATACATGACAAATTGCATTTTAGAAAGAAAAATAGAGGAGTATTCTAACCAAAAATTGGAAAACATTAAAAAGGAAGATTCTTTATGGCTGAAGCATAACTAAAGGTGTATAATTCAGTATATGAAGAATCCAAATATTTGAATACTTAAAATAAAACTGGGTGATGTAACCATACTTTTGTTTTTAAGCACCGACTCCTGTAGCTTAAGAGAAGTTGATATACATCTGTCCCTTCTGTAAGAGCAATGAAAAATATACTTGCTTTGCAGGATGGCAGTTCAGCTGTCAAGGATGAACAGGTTAGCATTGCTAGTCAAGACACTGGATCATATGTATTACAAGAACAACAAGAATCTCTAATCTGTCTGGAACCTCTAGACTTGGAAGAAATTCCTGAAATGCCAGAACTGCCAGTTCCTGAGAGCTATTCTGAATCTATATGTGAAGAGGATGTCACCCTTGCCTTGAAAGAGCTAGATGAGAGATGTGAAGAAGAAGAAGCTGACTTCTCTGGGTTATCAAGGTAAGAGCACACTTTATTTTAACTACAGAAATAATGTACCACTTGTATATCTTGGCTTCCACATTAGTCAAGTAAAGCAACCCTTTTTCTGGTTGAATTTCTCATACTACTTATCAGAAATCTTCTAACAGTACAAACTTTTAAAATAAATGTTTGATTCATTCTTCGAGTTACTCCCAACATGGATCCCACTTATGGGGGTCTGTGTACCAAACAGAACAGGAGTTTGGAGCATTTTCACTAGTAGTGTCTGGCAAGGATTGTGCATGCACCATGTATGCCCAAATGCCACTCAGTTCTTTCTAACCACTTTAGGCAGTGAGTCAGAACAAAATTGTGTCCTTTTTATAGTTTTTGTTACTTAATAGAGTAGAAGTTTATAATTAATTTGTTTATAGTTAGTTGTAGTTGTTACTGTTTCATTTAACCATTGGCAGAAGAGAGAGCACAGATTAGGGCAGGGTTAGTTATGTCAGAGCCTAGATCTCCCAGCTTCAAATCACTTCCTTCCTGTGTGTGATGGGGGGAAAAGGGTTCTTTTTTTTTTTCCTTTCTTATGGAAAAATCCATGAGTATTATATCGGCCTCGGAGTAGAGACTGAGCACAGAGACTTCTTGTTCCCAACTCATCCTTCCAGTGCTCCTGTCACTAGAGATGTTGCATTGAGCTCAGGAGCAGTAAAGAAACTGAAAGAGACTTAAAAACAAATCCATCAGAGTAGTCAAGAATCCCTGTTGTCCAGGGACTGATATCTTAAATGCCAGGTCGACAAAGTAAGAAGATGAGCTCCTCAAAGGAGTCATTTGCTGCTGGGACAGGAAAAAGTGGGACCAGAACCCTCAGTGCTGCACCATAATGAAGAGCCAGCACAGAGATCTTCTTTGATAACAAGGGCTCCAGGGCACAGGAAAGCAAAGGTGTGTTTCTTTCACTCCACCAAGGCACCAGATTTACCGTCACTGGCCAGCACAACACTGCAACACTCAGCATTATCTACTCTGGACTGCCTTTGTTGGTACCATTGTCACAAGTATATCCCATTGTGGGGCGTCAGGTCTTGGGGGAATCAGAGTAGAAATTTAGCAGTCCAAGTGTCCTAGCCTTCTGTGTCACCACACCTGCCTTGCCCCCAGGGCAGCGCAGCCCAGTGGCCAGAGTCAGTGCAGTTGCCCTTCGGTACATGGCAGCGCGGCCCAATGGCTAAGGTCAATGGGACAGTCTTGTGTGGCCCTAGGGAACCGGTGTTTCTACAATCAGTCTAGCTCACCCGGTAGCTCAGTCCAGATCCCTGCAGCACTTCCTACCCTTCCATCCAAAGCTGGTAATCTCGTGGCCTCTGCTGTCTCTCCTCCTTTGGCGGCAGTCGGCTGGGGGTCCATTGGAGCCTCAGCTCAACTGGCTTCTGGGTCCTGGAGCTCTGGCAGTCTCCCTGCAGGAGCCTGTAACACACATCTGCTCTTGTCGGTGGCCAGCCCAGACTGAACTTAGCTACTCCTTTTTATACTCTGGTTCCAGCTGGAGCATGCCCAGCAGGGGTGAGGGGGCGTGGCTTCCTCGGTCTACAGAGTGTGGTTGAACCAGTGCGCGGTTCATCACAGCCATCATTAATTAAATCCTGCTTGCTACTGGCACTGGTCCCAACCTCTGAGGATTCTTCAATGCAGAGGGAGACAGCCAACAGCATCCTCAGCACAGGTTTCTCTTCCAAACAGTTTTTCATCTCTGAGAGGTTCTTTTGTGTCCTCACCAAATCCCAAGGTAACTCTAACACCTGACTCACCAATCCTGGGAGTTTTCCCCAATTTCGGTACTAGCCAGATCCCCTTCCTAGAAAGAAACAAGGGTTCCTGTGATGAAAATGTATCTGAGAAAACATGGCAGTATGATTAAGGATGTGAACTCCATTCAGATCCTGCAGTCACCTATTATATGACTCCAATATTAGATGTTTCTGCATCCAAAGACTCTAATTCCTCCTCAGACTCTGACAAGAGATCCCTTCCAAAGAGGAAAGTATATTGACAAAAGGAAAATAACGTCAGGGAGGGATATAGGAAAGAACCTCCTGCTAACCTAAGGATTTAAATTCTCAGTATATTCCTTGGCTTCCCCAAAATTGGTCAAATATTTCTTTTCCATATGATCAGCAACCATGGTCATATCGGCCATCCTGGGCCATAATATCCACGTTTTCAAGGACAAGTTTCCCCACTATATGCTAATGGGTGTGAATATAATGTAACTGGAATATTCTTCATGCAAAAGGTCTTTTGTAAGGTATCATTACAAAGCTTATAATCTACTGAGCGTGGTCATTCTAACTGTATGTATCATTCTTGTATCTGAAACTAGAAATATGAAATACAACTCTGAGGGCCTATTGTAATTTATGCAACGTGTGGGCCATTAATGGTGGTTTGGAATCTTGATGGCTCCCATCAGTCAGGACAATTGACTGTGGATGGCTCTGTTTGCAGGCAGGCCTTCCTGTGAATCCTGCTGGGAGGAATGAAGGCTTGGGGTCTCACAGGACATGTGACCATGTCACCTGGTACTGAAATCCATCTTAAACCTGGTGCTTTTCCATTTAGAAGGGGGATGGGGACCCAGAGAGACAAAAGATTCCTGCCTTGTACCAAAGATATATAAGGGAGTGGAACAGAACAAAGAGGGCGGCAATCATGAGAAATCCCCTAGCTACCACCTGAGCTGGAACAAGGACTGTACCAGGGGAAAGGATTGTGCCCAGACTAGGAAGGCGTCCAGTCTGTGATAGAAGCTTATTGAAACATCTGAGGGTGAGGTTTTAATCTGCATTCAGTTTTCTTACTGTATTAGGCATAGACTTGCGTGTTCTATTTTATTTTGCTTGGTAATTCACTTTGTTCTGTCTGTTACTACTTGGAACCACTTAAATCCTACTTTCTGTATTTAATAAAATCACTTTTTACTTCTTATTTAACCCAGAGTATGTATTAATACCTGGGGGGCAGGGGAAACTGCTGTGCATATCTCTCTATCAATGTTATAGAGGGCAAACAATTTATGAGTTTACCCTGTATAAGCTTTATACAGGGTTAAATGTATTTATTTGGCATTTGTACCCCATTGGGAATTGGACATCTGAGTGTTAAAGACGGGAACACTTCTTAAACTTGCAGTTTGTGGGACATGGTTCAGATCTGTGTTTGTGGCCGGGAAGCTTGTCTGGCACATCCAGGCAGGGCTCTGGAGTCCCAAGCTGGCAGGGAAAGCAGGGGCAGAAGTAGTTTTGGCACATCAGTTGGTAGCCCCAAGGTGGTTTCTGTGATCCAACCCGTCACAGGGTCCTTCTAGTCATTAAGGACAGTTATACCATTCAGTTTCAATCTCTGCCTCCCACGCACACCCCTTTCAGGGACCATTCTCATAAGAGTGCCATGCATCATGAGGTAAATTAGATCATCTGTCTAGGAGCACTAGAATGGTGCCTCAAAAGTATGTTGGAAAGGGTTTCTATTCTCCTTATTTCTTCATACCAAAAAAGAAAGGAGGTTTGCGTCCAATTCTACATCTCAGTAATCTTAAAAAATGCATTTGGTGTTCCAAATTTCATATGGTAGTTCTCACTTCAATTATTCCTATTCTAGATCCCATGGATTGGTTCATTATTCTTGATTTACAGAAGGACATGGTATCACAGAATCACAATCTAGTCCTTCACCCAGACCCAGCCTCATTATGTCTCACGGTTTGGATGATATCAGGCTGTCCTCAGTAGACAGTGTTCTTTGGAGGTACACAATGTTCTTCAGGGCAGGAAATTATCTACTGGGATTACGTATACTGCAAAATGAAAATGATTTTCATTATTGGCAATATCCAAGGTTATGTTCCATGTCAGTGTTCTATTCCAATTATTTTAGGACACTTGTTTTTAAAGCCCCCAGAAGTGTTTACTGTTTCAGTTGCAGTTCATTGTCAGTTATTTCCACATTCCATCCTCCAGTAGAAGGAGGTTCAGTTTTCTCTCATCAATCAGTGAATAGATTTATGAGAGGTGTTCGTGTTTTCCTCTTGTGAGAAAGATCACTCCAACATGGGATTTAAATCTAGTGCTTTCTTCGCTTATGGACCCTCCTTTGGAACCGCTATCAAATTATCCAATTCATTTATTGTTGATTTTGGTGGCATTTATATTAACTTGTAAAATAAAAGAATTGCAAGCTTTAATAATAAATTCTCCCTACACAGTTTTTCATATGGAGAGGGTAACTCTGAGACCACATCCAAAAGTATGGTCAGACTTTCATATCAATCAATTTATTCACTTACCAGTCTTTTTTTCTGAAACCTCATTCACATTGGCTTAACCTAAATTACATACTGTAGATGTCAGAAGATTGTTATTATGTTACCTAGATAGAACTAAAATCTGTTTGTAACACTGCAAGACTTTTCATTGCTTATGGTAATAAATCCAAAGGGGTGGTTATTTTGTCACAAAGACTCTCAAAATGAGCGTTGGATGGTATTACAACTGCTTACAACATTAATAAAAAGAATCTTCCTTCAAACATTTGGACTCACTGAACCAGAGTACAAGCCATGTGGAACAACATGCCTAAGTCAAATACCAGTGTCCAAAATCTGAAGAGCAGCTCTCTGGCCTTTCGTGCATATGTTTATGAACATTATTCATAAGTGATTGCTTCAAGATCCAATGTCCATTTTGGAAAGACGGTTTTGCAATTTCTTTTTAAATAACTCATGCCACTCACCTCCTTTAATGTTGATTTCTGGCTAATCACCATAAGTGGGATCCACAAGTGCACTAACTCGGAGAAGAAAGAACAGTTACTTAACTTACAGTAACTGTGGTCCTTTGAGATGTTCTGCACATGTGGATCCCACAACCACCCTCTGTCCCTGCAACTTGGGAGTGTGGATCCTGAGCAACAAAGTTGAAGTGTGGTCGCTATGCCCTTAAGCCTTTGGGAATGGGGGCATGAGGGCATATAGTCCACATGCGTGACCCCTGCTGGACACGACTAGTGAAAATGTTCCAAACTCCTGTGCTGGGGTACGTAGACACCTGTGAGTGCAAAACATCTTGAAGAACCACTCTTATTGTGAGGTAAGTAACTCTTGTTTTTCTCCATTTAGGAAATGGAACTGTTGTCAGTCTTGGGCCCAGCTCTGTCTGCTTTGCACTTCTGAACCAATGCATAGCACATAAAAAACTGCCCTAGAGGAGCAGCGTCACACAAGAATCCTCAATTGGCTCAAAACCATCAGTATGGGGGGATGGGGAGAGGGCGAAAGGTTGGGGACCACAGAAGGTAAGCTTTAGCAGTTCAGGGAGAGCAAGAAAGGACAGACTGAGAGTTTGAAGATGAATAAATCACAATGAGAGAGGAAAAGGAGAAGCTGAGCATTGTAGATTTTTATATTGGGTCACTGTAATATGCCTTGCAAAAATTAAAGGCTGATGCCAGTTCGATTTCCCATGTACTAATTAGAATTCACCTGTTCTTGCAATGTGTTTACATTAAAAAAAATTAGTTCTAGCCTTAAGAGTGATGAAGATAACCTTTATGGGTAAGTCCTCTGACTAATAGGTGTCTGGTAAATGTTGCAAGCTTTGTTTATAGATTATGGGAGAAACTGCCTGCCTCTAGCCTGCCTCTAGCCTGCTCACAAAGGCTTGCTTTACTTGTAGCTTTTATGGGCATTGCACTACTGAACTGAATACATGCAAATATTACAAAACCAACTTATTTTTCAGTGTCATGTTGTAAATGATTGCTGTGATGAGTAGTCTAAACAATATTGTTTTTCAAAAGATTTTCTCTGGTCAAGGACTGAGAAAATAAGCAGGGGGAATTTGGTTTACCAAGCATGGTTTAGCTGCTACAGTCTGCTACTAAAATTGTTAGCATCAAGAAGAATGTAAATGTATAGGCATGTTATTGTGTTAAATGGACAAGTTTTATTTAAAATGTGCTTTAAGTGCCTCTCTGAAAGGGAGACTGGTATTGGTGTGGGGGTGGAAATCGTGTTAATTTTATAAAGTTTTTTATTAACATCACTAATTGCAAATAAAATAGTAAGCTTGTTGCATAATAAAGCATCAAGAAAAATAATTGTGTAAAATATAATTCCTTCTAATACAGAAGTTTTTTAAAATTGTTAGTGACTTTGAGTATCAGCATTGATTAATCTGTCTCGTAAGTAACAGCATTATCAGAGCATTGATACATGATGAAAAGTCCATCTGTAGGACATTCTTTGAACAAAATTTTGTTAAATTGTCCATAAAAGTGGACCTGTTGCAATCTATTCCTATCCACATACTGTATAGATATTACTTAAGATAATTATAAAAATTGGTATACTGCAGCAAGAGCTTTTAGGTTGCTCCCAAGACAACTAGAGCTTTGTTACATTGCAGATGATCAGATAGCCAAGGAGTGGAATATTCATTAAATTATTTTTGGCAAGAAAAGATGTCCCTTTCTTAAATGTTCTATAGATAAAAATGTTAAACAGAAACAGCATAAGATATGTTTACTCTGCTTGCTTTGTTAGACTTATTGGATATTTGGGGCTGTAAATATCAACATTTATATTATAGCAGCAAACGCCTTACTTACAAAAGCCTTTTAATCTTCTCCTTTTTCATTATTTATAGTTTCACTGCAGATTTCATTTTGTTCAAAACAAAACAGAATTCTCTCTAGATTTTTAATTTGAGTGACTCAATTGTACTGCATGTTCTAATTAAAATTTTCAAACTACATTAAATTAGTGAAAACTGTTTCTTTTTTCCCCTCAAAGTATTTACTGACAAGCTTACATCATTTCCTTTATTTACAGCCAAGATGAAGAAGAACAGGATGGTTTTCCAGAAATACAGACTTCCCCACCACCTTCACCATTTCTTTCTGCCATATTGGCAGCTTTTCAACCAGTGGCATATGATGATGAAGAGGAGGCCTGGCGCTGCCACGTCAATCAGATGTTGTCAGACACTGATGGATCTTGTGCAGTCTATACTTTTCATGTGTTCTCCAGGTTATTTCAGGTCAGTGACTCATTACTAGTTAGTTTTTGACCCTTTTCCAAACAGTTTATTTTTCTAATTAATTTTCCAAGGCCTGACACTACCATAAATAACTCAAATATATTAAAATAATGTTATTATATGATCATGAAGTATTTTTTCCATAGGACCCTGCCTCATTCAGTTCAGAGGATGGATATTGTACAGGAAATGAGGCATCTCTTCAGTATTTCTTTTTATCCTCATCATTTGTGTGTCCCACCCCACACACACTGTTTTTCACTGAACATCATCCAAACACCTTGCTGATTGCTGATTGATTTCTTCTTGAGCTTTTCTGTGGCACTCATCACCAAAGTATGCCAGCCTAACAAATATTAATGATCAGAGGGGTAGCCGTGTTAGTCTGGATCTGTAGAAGTGACAAAAGGTCCTGTGGCACCTTATAGACTAACAGAGGTATTGAAGCATAAGCTTTCGTGGGTGAATACCCACTTCTTTGGAATTCATATTAATGAGTTTATCTTCACAAAACCCTATGAGGTAAGGAGGTTTTTCACAGAAAGAGAATTGATACACTAGGAGATTAAGTTCAAAAATTTCTGTTAATTTAGGTTGCCTCAATGATTGGGAACCCTGCTAGGGCCTGATTTTTTCAGAGTACTTAGCATTTTTATAGCACTTAATATGTTCTAAGCACTGCAACTTAAGCATTAATGAATTAATCCTCCCAATATCCTATGAGGAGGTGGATAAGTATTACCTCCATCAAACTGAAACAGAAAGACAAAAGTGACTTGATCAAGGCCATACAGTGAGTGAGTGGCAGAGCAAATATTAAAATTCAAGACCTCCTGACCCCAATCCTGTGCTCATTTCTCCAGACTACACTGCCTTACTGCCAGAGGCTTGAGCATCATCTCCCATGTAATTCAGCTGTAATTACAAGTGCTCAGCTTCTCTGAAAATCAGACCACAGCTGTCTGAAATTGGGCGCCCAGAAGAAGAGAAACAAACTATTAATATCCCTTTGTGAAAAGGTTGATTTAAGGCCTGGTCTACACTGGGGGACGGGAGGGCGGTGGTCGACCTAAGATACACAACTTCAGCGAATAGCATAGCTGAAGTCGGCGTATCTTAGGTCGACTTACCTGGCCGTCCACACGGCGGCGAGTCGACTGCTGCCGCTCCCCCGTCGACTCCGCTGCAGCCTCTCGCCGAGGTGGAGTACAGGAGTCGATGGGAAGCGCGTTCGGGGATTGATTTATCGTGTCTACACTAGACACGATAAATTGATCCCCGATAGATCAATCACTGCCCGCCGATCCGGCAGATAGTGTAGACGTACCCTAAGTGATTTGTTCAGCATCACACAGGAAGTCTGTGACAGAGGTAATGATACAACACAATCCTACTGGGTGGCATTCAGCTGCCTTGAGCAGGAAACCATAATGTCTCTCGCTGCAGTCCCCTGCCTCATTCACTATTCCAAATTCCGCAACAAATGAAGAAAGGATGGTTCAGACAACAGGTTCATTCACTACATAACCCTCATTCATTCTCTGATCACCATCCATCCTGTGCACTGAATGAGGCAGGGGTCCAGTGGGAAAAAAAGTATGTGATTTTGTAATTAAAGACTATCACAATCAGTACCCCATATACTCTGATTCTCTGCTGAATTTGTCATTTTGTCATATGCTATGGAATTTCGCACTTTGGCTACAGAATCAGCCAGATACCTACCATTTTAGTCCTCCCTGCTCCACCATGGCCTGGCTTTAGCTTCCTCTCTGTCTCTGCTGCTTTTACCACAAGGGGAAGTGCATTACATAAGCAGCACTTTCTCTTTCCCTGTTGTTCATAAAAGGAGAAGCCAGAAAGCAGAGCAACAGCTCTCCCTGGCTCATGAGGATTAACCTTGACTAGCTGTGAAAGTGTATGCCCTGGGGAGAATGTAGCAAACCAGGGCGAAGTCATTGGGCTGCAGGTGATGGGGAGATTTCTGTCTCACCCAGGCTCTGACATGTGCAGAATTGGATTGAGGCAATTAGGGCCCATAGGCATACCACAAGAAGGCAAGGGGCCTCTTGTGACCACACCCCACTCCTGCACCATAGCCCCAAACCCCCACTTGGAGTAGCAATGACAGAGAAATGCTGAGTGCTCTTTTCACAGTGTCCCTGAGCATCTAGCTACATTGGGAGTAACTGTTCTCTGTTACCCAAAGGCTCCATAAAATTGAGAGAATTCAGCAGCATATTATGAAAAATCAACAAATTATAGACTCATAGACTTTAAGGTCAGAAGGGACCATTGTGATCATCTAGTCTGACCTCCTGCACAATGCAGGCCACAGAATCTCACCCACCCACTCCTGGAATAATTCTCTCACCTATGTCTCAGATATTGAAGTCCTCAAACCATGGTTTAAAGACTTCAAGATGCAGAGAATCCTCCAGCAAGTGACCCGTGCCCCATATTGCAGAGGAAGGCGAAAAACCTTCAGGGCCTCTGCCAATCTACCCTGGAGGAAAATTCCTTCCCAACCCCAAATATGGCGATCAGCTGAACCCCGAGCATGTGGTCAAGACTCACCAGCCAGACACCCAGGAAAAAGTTCTCTGTAGTAACTTCTAACATCCCACCATTAGCCTATTTACCACTGATAGTCAAAGGTCAATTAATTGCCAAGATCATGTTATCCCATCAAACCATCCCCTCCATAAACTTATCTAGCTTAATCTTGAAGCCAGATAGGTCTTTTGCCCCCACTGCTTCCCTTGGAAGGCTGTTCAAGAATTTCACTCCTCTGATTGTTAGAAACCTTCATCTAATTTCAAGTCTAAACTTCCTGATGGCCAGTTTATATCCATTTGTTCTTGTGTCCTCATTGGTACGGAATTTAAATAATTCCTCTCCCTCCCTGGTATTTATTCCTCTGATATATTTAAAGAGAGCAATCATATCTCCCCTCAGCCTTCTTTTGGTTAAGGTGAACAAGCCAAGCTCCTTGAGTCTCCTTTCATAAGACAGGTTTTCCATTCCTCGGATCATCCTAGTGGCCCTTATTTGTACCTGTTCCAGTTTGAATTCATCCTTCTTAAACATGGGAGACCAGAACTGCACACAGTATTCCAAATGAGGTCTCACCAATGCCTTGTATAACGGCACTAACACCTCCTTATCTCTACTGGAAATACCTTGCCTAATGCATCCCAAGACCACATTAGCTTTTTTCATGGCCATATCACATTGATGGCTCATAGTCATCCTGTGATCAACCAGGACTCCGAGGTCCTTCTCCTCTTCCATTACTTCCAACTGATAACAAGAATTTTAGTTATAAGCTAAGTTATTAATCCCTAAATGCATGACCTTACACTTTTCACTATTAAATTTCATCGTATTACTATTACTCCAGTTTACAAGGTCATCCAGATCTTCCTGTATGATATCCCGATCCTTTTCTGAATTGGCAGTAGCTCCCAGCTTTGTGTCATCTAATTAGTATTGTGTCATTTAATTAGTATTGCTGTGGAATTGAGAGTTTCCTGCTACTCAGTGGTTTGAGCATTGGCCTGCTAAACCCATGGTTGTGAGTTCAATCCTTGAGGGGGCCATTTGGGGCAAAAATTGGGGGGGGGGGAGGCTTTGTGTGTGTTCTCTTGGAAAGCAGAGAAGCATCAGGTCAGAAAACTCCTTCTCCTATCAACCATCCTAAAAGTCTCTCATATTACAAAAATTGTGAGTAAAAGCCAGGCAAGGCGTATTAGATTATCTTTTGTTTTGGCTTGTGAATTTTCCCTGTGCTAAGAGGGAGGTTTATTCCTATTTTTTGTATCAGAGGGATAGCCATGTTAGTCTGGATCTGTAGAAGCTACAAAGAGTCCTGTGCACCTTATAGATTAACAGACGTATTGTTTTTTGTAACTTTAAAGTTTTGCTTAGAGGGGAATCCTTTGTGTTTTGAATATGATTACCCTGTAAAGTTATTTTCTATCCTGATTTTACAGAGATGTTTTTTACCTTTTTTTTTAAATAAAATCCTTCTTTTAAGAACCTGACTGATTTTTCCATTGTCCTAAGACCGAGGGGTTTGGGTCTTTGATCACTTTGTAACCAATTGGTTAGGATATTATTCTCAAGCCTCCCCAGGAAAGGGGGTGTAAGGGCTTGGAGGGATATTTGGGGGGAAGAGGAACTACAAGTGGTCCTTTCCCTGATTCTTTGTTAAATCACTTAGTGGTGGCAGTGTACCGTCCAAGGACAAAGGATTTGTGCCTTGGGGAAGTTTTTAACCTAAGCTGGTAGGAATAAGCTTGGGGGGCTTTCATGCGGATCCCCACATCTGTACCCTAGAGTTCAGAGTGAGGAGGGAACCCTGACAGACTAATTTTTAAAAAACCCTGGCTGTCAAATTGACCAAAATGGACCATGAATTTGGTAGGGTCCTATTTATTTGTGTATTATTGTAGCACCTACCAGCGCCAGTCATGGAAAAGGATCCTATTGTAGTAGGATCTGTACGAAAAGAATCGCTGCCCCAAAAGAACTTACAATCTAAGCTGTGGCTTTACTACTCCTAAATAATGCATTCATCCCTGACTCAAGGCAATATATAGTACCATAATTTTGGGAACTATTCCCCTTCTTATAGTGTTTTACTGCTTTTAGTATGCAAACAGTCTATATTTTGTGTGTGTGTGTATAATTTAATAATGACAAAAAAGTGTGGTGTCATAAATGACAATTCTTTACATAGAAATTCTTTGTCATAATAGAAAAAAGATTTCCTTTATCTGGAAAAAGAAAAGAAAAAAAGGAAGTAATGCAAAGTAAATATTTCTTTCTATTTTTTATTATTCTAGACCATTCAAAGAAAGTTTGGGACTATAACAAATGATTCAATCAGTTTTCTTGGTGAAGGTCTACAGCGTATTGGAACAAAATTTAAAAGTTCGCTGGAGGTGATGATGATGTGTTCGGAATGCCCAACAGTCTTTATTGATGCTGAAACGGTAAAATCTCATGTGCAGTCAGCAAATCAGTGCTAGATTAAAATATCTATGTATTTAGTAATCTTTCTGCAGGGGCACAAAATGTTTTATGGTTCAACCTTTTTGCAAAATAATATTGAGGGGATTTTTTTCAAAGGTCCAGGCAGACAGCCAACTGATAGTAGTGCCTTTGAAAATCTGTCCTATTGTCACTAATTGCAGCAGCATAGATAGTACTTGTATTTAAAAATAAAAGGATTAATTTGTATAAATGAAACAGAAGAGTATTAAAACAATAGATTATAGCTGTAAATTCAGTTGTGAAATATAGCCCTTTCTAATTATACAAAAATTGTTAAATATAATGATTTCTCCCAAATAACTTCTATATGGTAAGGACAAACAATGGATTGACTTAGATAGTAGACATCAATTCATTTCACTTGCTGTTCTTTACAAGTTTTCATTTGTCAAACTAAATGGTGAATGGGGGAGGCATTCAATATCCTTTTATTTATAAATGGTCAGATTCTGCCATCCTTACTGACTTTGAGTGTGCCATAGGGCCTGTCTACACAGGGAAATCCAAATCATAGTATTTCCAGCAGAACAGTACCTCTGACAACATCCTGGTTCCATATTGACTTGGGGCTAGATTGTGGCCTGTTCTGCACACTGGCATAAGGAAGTACAAGGGGCACAAGGAGCCCACTTACTCCCTTGCACTGTTGTGCTGCATGGATAGAAGCAGACTCCACAGAGCCACTTCTTGTGCCTTGCACAGGTGGGCAGGAAAGGGAGGAGAGTTGACAGACCATGATTTCATCCCCCCACACCAACATGCTTGGCAGCATAGTTACCTCCGTGCTCCAAATAGTATAAGCTGCAACAGTTGTAGACCCGGCACAGTTTATTCCCTTCCTTGAGTAGCATGGAGACTGGTAGGGACATTGTGACTTCCTATGTTACAGTCTTCCTCCTAAGCTGCTCTGGGACACCACAACACATTGTCCTTCCCTGTAGGTGAGATTGCAAACTCATGATTTAGCTCTTAGATGGAAATATACCACAAGTTGAATCACATGCATCATTTCCTGCAGCACTTAGGAGTTTCTTTGAGGTCTCTCATCCAAGTTCTAACTAGGCACAAACCTGGTTACCTTACAAGATCTGACGGGATCTCAGCTTGCGGTGGTATGGCTGCAAATGTTTGTTTAAACCTAAAAACAGGTTTTACATGTGATGTGCAGAACAGCTAGGTGTATGTGATATCCCAAATGTGGTCTAACAATTTAAGTTTTTAATTTGTTTGTAGAAAAAAATATTTTTATATTCTAGCTGATGTCCTGTGGCTTACTAGAAATGTTGAAGTTCAGCGTTCTAGAGCTCCAAGAACATCTAGATACCTATAATACCAAAAGAGAGGCAGCGGAGCAGGTGAGTCTGAATTATTCCATAGGCTGATACCTGTATCAGAATTTTAAAAAATACTAGAATTTCAAGAGATTATTAAGGAGATTTTAAAAAGCTACATGTCTGTCTTGTATCTCAAACAAAATAGTAGACTTAAAGTTAAAAAAGAAATTGCTGTGGCATACTGGTGGAATAGCTTGCTTCCTTTTGTTACTAGCATTCTCTGTTGTGTATAGTTTGAAAGAGTTGTTTGTGCCATGGATAGCTGATGCTTGATGCACCTACCTACACACTATTACTTTTTACTGTGTTTATGGGTAATTGTTAGATGTTCAAAAGGTAAAAAAGAATTTTAGCATCAATGCTGAACTCATCGTAGCCTTGTTACTCCTTTATATAAGTACTATGGGGTAGAGAGGGTCTGTGGTGCTGAGATTTAAAATAAAGTTGACGTTTAGACAATATGATGAAATAGTTTAGACCCTGAAGGTATATTTAATGCCTAGCCTCTGTGCAAAGGGCAGTAGGTTTAAAAATTGAACTTTCAGCAAAGCATGTGTGCTTGTTTTTGTGACCCAATGTCATGAAACTGACTTCAGAAGGATACTAACTTCAGGAAATTCAAACAGATTACCCTTTCACCAACTAAAAGAAAATATGGAACCAGATTCACCTCTGCAGACGCAGGAAGAGATGCAATTTGTAAACACCTGTGTAGGAGGAGATGTCTAGAAAAGGGATCAGTCTCTGGGAAGGGTAGTGTTGGTACTGTTGTCACTGGATATTCTATGATTCTATGACCCCTAGGGGTGCCATTGGGAGAGGACATTTTGAAAATGTTGCTGGTGATCTATAGAAATCTATCAGAAGCTGCTCAGGTATATCCAAAGATGTGAGCCTGGGACATTGGCTCTGAATTTGGTCTTTCTAGCTCTTCTGTTTTGAAAACATAAATGGTCTTTTTTGATATTTCCCTAATAGATTCATGTAGGCCTTGGGTTGTGTGGTAAACATCAATCTTGCACCACTCAATAAACACATCACACTTGCAATCACCTATCAAATGGTTCAGACATGCTGCCACATTTTTGTTAGGAGGAATCTCAAGAGGTATCCAGTTTCCTGGGTAAAGTATCTCCATACTTAATGAGACTCCATCAGTTTGAACTTCTTGGAGAAACATTTTTGAAAACTCTAGTTTTTATTAGAGCCTTTACATTGTGTTTCCTGACTGTTATTAAAAAGGTTTGTTTTAATATTTTTAATAAGGACTTTTCTTGTCCTGTCTCTGATGTTAATAAGGGTCTTTTTTAGCTGGGGAAAAAATTGATTATACAGAGGAAACGGTGAAACTGACTATATTCAAGAGAACCTGATCTAACTTTAATTTAAGTCTGCCACTGACTTCAGTTGGAGTTGGATCAGATCCAAAGTTCTATCAAATGCACAAAGTAAACAAACTATAAAAAAGAGGCATTTTTTCACCCTAGTCTCCTACAGTTACAGTAATATTAGAAGTCATACCATAATAGATCCTAAATTTTCACACAGATGTGATTTTTCTAGTTGGCATTGTCCTTTTGAATACACACTTAGGGAGAGAAATTTCAATTAGGTTTATTAGGCTACTGTATTCTCAGCCAAGACACTTTTCTAGTTTGAGATGAGACTAAATCAAAACATAAATGAAACACATGGTTTCATCTTCGTCTTTTCAAAGTCACCATTGCAGCTAAAATCAACAGAATTGACTTTTTATGTTTAGTAGATGGCTCAAATCAGGGCTTTGGAGCGGGGCCCGGAGCTGGAGCACGGAGCAGCTCCAGAGCAGTGGAACTGCAGGGTTTTGCCTGGAGCTGGAGCAGAGCCGGAGCACTGCTCCAAAGCCCTGGCTCAAATAAAAAAGGTCTGCTTGTTTATTAGTATTAGTTTGTTATCCTTACTATTATCACACTACTTCCATTTTTTAAAAACCTGACAAATCCTAAACAATAATTAGATTATGAGAAGAACAAGTATAAGTGTCTTGAACTAACTATATTTCTGATTAAGTTTAAATCTCATCTAATCTTAGGGATGCCCCTATTACCATAGTATCAGAGTGCCACACTATCTGTAATGTATATATTCTTACGTCCCTGTGAAATAGGGAAATACTATTTTTCCCCATTTTACAGATGGGGAACTGAGGAACAGAGAGGCTGAGTGATTTACCCAAGGTCACCCATGAAGTCTGAGGCAGAGTAGGGACTTAAACCTATGTATGTGTTTATAATCTGAAAAGTGACTATGCAAAATGGCATTGTGAGATTCTATCCATGTGAATTGTTTCTCAGTGAGTTAATAGCTCATTATACACGTGTGGTTTTTCCTAATTGTTGAATAAGAAAGTATCAATCTTAGTCACCTTTCTAACTATAAATGCACTTTAAATTGTCAAGTATATTTTTGTATTTTCATTTTTTGTTATAGATTATTCTATGCATAAAGATAATGCAGAATCTCTTTGAGTTGTCTGCATTTTGTTTATATAAAGGAATCTGGTATATGGAAGTTAATGATGGCCTCTGTCAATATATCACAGTGGAGCACACGTGTTTTCTGTAGTGATGCTGTCAAAAGACTGCCCAGGGACTGTTTCTGTGTTCAGCCTGTCTTCTACTGCGATATTTATGAGTGACTAGGGCAGGGCAAAGGTTTCATTGGATCAAATAAATTATTCTGAAACAACTGAGAGCCTAAGGCAGATTTGGTTATTATTTTTTAAATTTGCATCAAGAAAGAAAAAGATGGTAAAACTTTTATCAGTTTTAGTTAGCATAATATAATTTAATTTAGAAATAGTGGCTAATTTTCTCCAAAAATGTTATTGTTTTACAGTTTTAAAACATAGTCTTTTCAGTTCTTCACTGGTCATTCTTTGTTCACAACTGTTTGTGTATTATACAAGGAATGGAGATTTGGGAGTCTTCAGAAGCGGTGAGCTAAAGTACAGTGAAGTTAAATAAACAAGGCACAAGAAAATATTGATCCAAAGGTGTAGCCAGTTGTTTGGCTGCAGTTGCTGTTCATTCTTTAAAATGTTCAGGAGACCAGTTAACCTAACTTAGCCAAATTTATTGTCTAAAAACAAAGCAGTACAAGACAAAAAGGAGACAGACATATTCTTACAGCCAAATTCTCACAGCGTGTTCACCATACACAGATTGCATGCTTCAGAGAGGCGCATTTCAGCTAGCAGTATTTATTGGATGTTTTTACAAGTTACAAAACTCTTTACACATCATTAAAATTTCCCAGAGTATACCTTGGGTGTAAATACTCCCAGAGTATACCCAAATTTATACCCAAGGTGGCCTCCCCATTTCATCTAAATCAACCCATATACTTACCTGTGTTTTTTCCGAAACCGCATGCCAACCGCAGGGAGGTATCACTTTACACAGTAGATGTTCGCAGAGCGCCAACTTTCTACCTAGAAAGGACAAAAACATTCAGGAAGTCATCTAGACTATTTCTCTCTATAACAGAACTTTCCAAGGGTCAAACTGTTTCAAAACAAAGATTGTCCAAATGGATATCAAGCTGTATCCATTTGTGTTACCAAAACAACAATCTACCAGCTCCGCTGGGAGTCCGCACTCACTCCACCAGAGCGTTATCAATATTAGTGGCCTTTCTCGATAATGTACCCATCACGGCCATTTGCAAAGCAGCTATCTGGGCATTTGCCCATACTTTTACTAAACATTACATGTTAGAACAGCAATCAGCTGCAGACGTTCAGTTTGGGCTCTCAGTGCTATCTACAGTCACTGAACCAACTCCGAAGCCCCTCCCCTCCACTGAGGGGCACTGCTCAACAGTCACCTAAAGTGGAGCACCCACAGGGGCACTCCTCGAAGAAGAAGAAGAAGAAGAGGTTACTCACTTTGTGCGGTAACAAAGGTTCTTCGAGATGGTTGTCCCTGTGGCTGCTCCTCTACCCCTCCTCCCCTTTACTTTGGAGCTTCACGTTGATTCCCTGGGCTGGAGAAGGAACTGGGAGACGGTTGCTTGTGCACAGTAGATAAGCGCTCGGAGCAGTGCGAGATATCTGCCGCGCCTGCGCAGCCAACCGGGGCACTGCTACTACAAATCTCTGATTACAAGCACAGTGTGCCGAAACACCTAAAGTGGAGCACCCACAGGGACAACCATTTTGAGTAACCTTCTCTTTTTGCTTCCACTGATCCTGGTATTAGCAGGGAGCCAAACCACCTACCAGTGCAAGTCAGAACATCCATAGGGATTCTGTAACTTACACTAGCAGGAATGGTCCCAAGCATGCCCCTTTATGGCACACGCATAAGGGGAGCAAGTGACAAAAAGCCAATGTCCCTTTTGTACTGCTAGGCCAATGGTCTGGGCCAAGATCTTTCATATTGTCCAATTTTGCTCTTCTGATCAACTGTTCTGTTCCCTTGTACTAAGGCTTTCATTGTGCTCATATCTGTATTACAGACTAAAACCATTGAATCAAAGGAGAATATAAGAAAATAGAGCACTTCAAGTATCATGTAAATACTGCAGGGGTCTCTAATATTTAAAAAAATTGTTTTTCTCTCTAAGATTTCAAAAATGTCAAATGTGTAAGAAGACATCAGACAGTGTGAAAAGTAGATATTAGGTTCCCAATTTCCGATGTCATTTTTTCTGATGCAAACTATATCATTATTATTGATGGATACTGTCAGATGAAAAGAAAAACAAGATTTAAAATGTACAGTGGGATCCATGTCACTAATTGAAACTGACACTACAGTGTTTAGAGAATTCCACTTCTCCTTCTGATAAGCACACAGGCCTAGTTAATTCACTAAGTAGCCTTTATTAAATTGAGCAGATGGGAAATCACATTTTTCTTTTCCCTTTCTTGCATCAGACAAAGGTTAGGAAAAGGTCACTAAAATTTCCAATAAGACTCATGATATAGAGCACACATTCTGGTAAATTTACTTTCATGGATTGTGTAGAGCCTGTTCTGTGTTACAGGGGATAATTTTCACTTTATCTCAGCATGGTGCATTGCTATTCCAGTAATACTCTACTTCAGCATTATTGATATTATTTGTGTTACAGTGGTGCCCAAAATTTGCTTGGTACTGTGTAGGCTAAAAGGATGCACTATACAGCAAAACTGTTAGCTTGTTTTTGTGTATGTTTTATATTAACTTTTTACATCCTACAAGATAGTGATTGTCTCTTACACAAAACATTCATTGAAAACAATAGAATACATTTGTTGTACATGTGGCTATACAGGAGAATTACATTTTCTGATCATACTATTTCCCAGTAAATGTAACAGGTTTTATCCTTTCATTTATCTAAACTGAATCTGCTTTTTATTCAAAGTGTTCTTTAGACACACATCTTTTTAGCCATTAAAGGTATTGAGAAATAATATAATGAATCTTACCGAAAGCAAGATGAATGGAAATTATTTTAGCATATATAATTAAGGAATTTTCTATTTCCTCCACCACCTGCCATCCATCCCCAATCACCAAATTTAATGAAAGCACCAGAGGTAGCATATACTCCACACTATGGGATAATTAAGCTTATGTAGAATTTCCAGTGGAGGGAACAGGGTAACTGCTACATAGCATTTTTTCTTGGCAGAACAAAGAGTGACCTTCATTGGCAAGGTCAGTGCTGGTAAGAAATTAAGTGCCAAGTAGCAGGCATCTGAAAGACAGCTTTAACTAGAATTAAACAAAATGAGAATATCAAAATGTATGAATTAAATAATTTCACTGATGATGATCTGGGCGTATGGAAGGTGTTCATAGCAATACATGTCTGGTATTTTTATCACAGTCTTTGGGTTGCTCTGTGTTGCAGAGTAGTGTTAATTACTTATATTTATTTTGTAGTGGCTAGATGACTGCAAAAGGACATTTGGTGCTGATGATGGCATACACAGAACCAATACAGATGCTCAGGTAGGTGTCTGTCTCTGGTGGATCCTTTTTATATAGTTTATTAAAGTAAAAAACTTGTGTTCTGCACAAAAGCCCTTTTTTGATCTTCTTAAAGATTAAAGAATGTTGGTAAAGCTTTTCATTTCACTTATCAAACCATCTTTTGGAAACTTAGATTCTTATGAAGAATACATATGAAGTATTGGCCTAATAATAAAGGGCTGTCTTTTATGAAAGTGAGCAACCAGTCTCAGTTCAGGGCTTAATAACATTTTGAGTTCGATAAGCAGGGTAGATACTATCTGTGTACCAAAGCAAGTCTGCCTTTTATGCAGCTGTTTCTAGAAGAAAAAGGATTAGTATTCTGTTTCTGTGCTTGTCAGATAGATTATTGTCTGATCAAAAAGCTGTACTGAATCTAATATAATTAATACTATATACATATGTATGACCTGTCTGGAACAATATTTTGCTTTATTGTTGTGTTTTATTCTTAAAGTAGAAGCATGACAGAAACTTTGTCAAACGTTATTTTGCTAATTACTATCTAATATGAAACAACCCATTGTTATTAGTTAAATGTTGTACTTATTTGTAAAAAAATGTGCATGCATACATTGCACGAGGATCGCCCGTGTCTTTAACACTACTAATTGTTGTAATGGATGTAATAGCCTTGTCTACTTGAGACAAGGTTTGTTTCTTAAACAGTATATGCATAATATTCTCACTAAATGTACTGTAAAATGGCTGAGGGGTGGGAATCCAAGCATATACATTGTTTTGCTACTGTTGGGTACATGGGTTTGATTCTGCCCTTTAGGATCGTCTAATAAAAATGATGAAAGACATAATTAGAATAGATTTGTTTAAAATCACTTTCATAGGCAGATTTGACAGGGAAGGTAAAAAGGAAGAACATGCTTCCCCCTACCTTTGGGTAATTCAGAGTACACACACAAAAACTTGTTGGGCTATGCCTACGCTATGAGCTAGGGTGTGATTCCCCTGCTCATGTGTGCATACTTGCACTAGCTCCAGGGGCGACTCTAACGTTTTTGCCGCCCCAAGCAAAAAAACAACAATCCCAAATGCCGCCCCCCCCCCCAACAAAAAAAAACAGCCCCCCAACACACACACACACACACCCCGCTCCTACCTGGAGCACCGGTGAGGACGGCGCGTCCGCTGCCCCAGCCGGGGCACCGGTGGGGAGCGTGGGGCGCCCACAGCCCCGGCCGGGGTGCCAGTCGGGAGGGCGGGGCACCCGCAGTGCCACTGCCCCAGCCGTGGTGCCGGCGGGGAGGGCAGCATACCCGCTGCCCCGGCCGGGGAGCGCGGCAGGCCCCGCTGCCCCAGCCGGGGAGCGGCGAGGGGAGGGCGCCAAGCCCGGCCGCGGCCCCGCTCTCCCTGCCGGCCAGAGCGCCACAGGGAGGGCGCCGAACCCGGCCGCGGCCCCGCTCTCTCTGCCGGCCGGAGCGCCGGGGGGAGGGCGGTGAGCCCGGGCGCTGCCCCGCTCTCCCAGAGCGCCATGGGGCGCAGTATGTTTAAAAAACAAAACAAAAAAACCCTCCAGGTGCTGCCCCAAGCACGTGCTTGGTAGGCTGGTGCCTGGAGCCAGCCCTGACTAGCGCTCTCACGCTTGTGCAAGTATAAATGCAGTTTAGCTTCAGGAGCATAGATAGCAGCAGCAGAAGCACAGCTTAGATGAATACCTACCCACTGGTTTAGACAAATACAAACTCAGCACCTCTCAGCCATGCCTCCGCTGCTGTTACCTGTGCTACTGCAACTACACTGCTATTTATACTCATGCTAGCTCAAAGAGGGCTAGTGCAAGTATGTGTATGCAGGGGAATCACAACCCTAGCTCACAGTGTAGAAATAGCCATAGACTTTGATCCTGCTTATGAATCACACATAATTATGATACATAATTATGTATCTTGAAAAATCAGTGCGTAGAGAATCTGTTTTTTCAATATCTGAAATGAGGGGCATTATATGTCAGAGAACAGACCTAAGCCATAAGAATTATTGGATGTCTATATTCTGAACCCATGTCAGGGGAAAGAGGGCAGTGTTGCCAGGTGTCTCGATTTCGATCGGAACACCCAGTCGAAAAGGGACACTGGCGACTCCGGTCAAGCACCGCTGACTGGGCCATTAAAAGTCCAGTTGGCGCGAGGTTGGAAGGCTCCCTACCTGGCTCCACGCAGCTCCCAGGAAGCTGCTGTCATGTCCCTCCAAATCCTAGGCATTGGGGCGGCCATGGGAGCTCTGCACACTGACCCCCGCTACAAGCACCGGTTCCGCAGCCCCTATTGGCTGGGAATGTCAGGGCCAGAGGGACATGCTGACAGATTCCTGGGATCCGCCTGAGGGAGGCGCCACCCAGTTCCCACACCCTGAACCCCCTCCCGCATCCCTGCCCCAGTCCTGAGCTCCCTCCCACACCCAAACTCTCTCCCGGAGCCAACACCCCCTCCCATACCCCAACCCCCTGCCCCAGACGTGAGCTCCCTCCTGCACTCTGAACCCCTCAGTTCCAGCCCAGAGCCCCCTCTTGTACCCCAGGCTCCTCCCCAGAGTCCTCACCCTCTGCCCCAGCCCGGAGCCCCCTCCCTCACCCCAACCCCTACCCCAGCCCAGTGAAAATGAGCAAGTGAGAGAGTGGGGGAGAGCGAGCGACAGAGGGAAGGGGGATATAATGAGTGGGTATGGGTCCTCGGTGAAGGGGCTGGGGCTAGGCAACGGTATTCAGTTTTGTGCGATTAGAAAGTTGGCAAACCTAGAAATGGGAAGCATTTTCTTCTTTTTACTCTACTATAAAAAAAATTACATTCTTATAAACAGATTTCAAACAAAATCCATACAGTAGCACTGTTGGTGATGCTATACTTATGTCTGTCATTAATTTTTATTTAAAATAAATCCTATTTTCAGCAGTAAAAATTCCCACATTGCACACAGAGGTTCAGCCTCGAAAGGAATTTTTTCTCCATTTTTCACAAAATTCTATTTGGACCTATTTAAATTGTACAAGTCTCTAAAAAAAAATCCCAATTCAGATGGTTTTGGTTATGTTTTTAGATTAAAACAATATTATAGCAGGAGATTATTATGTATGTTAAGTGTGTTAAGAATTTTGAAAAACAATTCAAAATGGCCAATATTTTTAATTCAGAAAAATGGCTAAGCACACAAGCTAAATAGTGTTCACAGGATATTTAATGCATATTAAAAATTGTTTACACCCTTATATCTTGCTTGACATGTGTTCCATTGTATAATAAACATATGTAGGTGTGCACACTTTCCCTACACAGTGTCCTAAAGATGTATTACTTACTTTACCTATGTAATAATAAAATAGTACTCTGTATTTATATATCATTTTACATTTTCAAAATGCTTTATAAACACTAATTAACTCTCCCAATATACTCATGAAGGCAGTGAGTATTAGTATTTCTGCCTTATAGATGGAGAAATGGAGGGGGGGCCAAATTCAGTCCTTACTTCCATAGGTGCTGGAAACAAGGGTGCTGGGGTTGTTGCCGCACCAGCTGGCTTGAAGTGGTTTCCATCGTATGGGTTTACAGTTTGGTTCAATGGCTCTCAGCACCCCCACTATGCAAATTATTCCAGCGCCCCTGTTTACTTCAAACCTTTACAGGCCTGTTAAAACCAGTGACGGGTACACAGGATTCAAGAAAGGCAGAGTTTTTCCAAAAAGGTTAAAGATGAGATTGTCAAAGGGGGGGCTCAAGGGAATTAGATGCTCAGCTGGCATTGACCTTCAGTAGAAGTTGGGCATCCAACTCCCTTAGACACCTTTGAAGACATGCAGCCTAGATGGCTTGCCTGAGCCCACACATTGAGTTAATGGCAAAGCTGGCTCCTAGTAATATGACCCTTTCACTAGATCATACATTTATTTAAAATTTTAAAAAAATTAAAAATATAGTACCTGTTCACTCTCACAAAGGCAGGAAAGTGCAGTTAAGGGGTGTTCAAAAATATACCTTTTTTATAGACTTTCTAAATACATTTAGAAATGACGAAGTAACTATTGTGGATTACTGAATGTGGTACTTGTTTCAGAAATCCTTGTAAGTGGAATGGAATGTTGATAGATTATTAAAGTAATCAACTAATGTACAGAGCATTAAAAAGCTGCTATGGTCAGAAAAATGGCACATCATTCCACAGATACACTTAGTTCATTGACAAATAAGATTCTCCTGCTACTTTTTGCACTGCTGTCAATACAGCTAGGGAACAAAGCTGAATTCTCTTCTGGCACATGCATCATCAACAGAATTGTTAACTAAATCCAGTTACAGAATCTTTACTAGTAGTGATGACAAGTGAGCCAGAAAGAAAGCATCTTGACTGTCAGATCCCAGTCTGAGTTTGCAGGACTGGCAGTTAGAATATTGTTATCTGTAAACTGAATACATTTGATTTGAAAGTAATGGAGAGAGAATAAATATAAAACCACAAAATACCATTTTTCAGAGTAGAACTTCAACTTCTAGATTAGCTGTTTATGCTTACATTCCCTGTAGAAATACAGGTCTTTTTTTCATTTTTGGTTTATAATAGTAATAATAGACCATGCCTGGCATGTACTGGGACTTAATAACTGGCTGAAGTTTATGAAATCAGCTCTTACCCTTAGTGACCAGCAGAGATGTCTACACAGCAAAAAAAAAGAAAAAGAAAGAAAGTACAGCACAGCAGCAGGTATGAGTGCAGGTCAGTTGACTCAGGCTCATGGGGTTCCCACTGCAAGGCTGAAAATAGCAGTGTAAATGTTCGGGCTCAAGCCGGAGCCTGCGCTCTGAAACTCAGCAAGGGTGGAAGGTCTCAGAGCCCAAGCTCCAGCCTGAATGTCTACACTGTTAGCTCCACAACACGTGCCTCGTGACTGAGACTCTCTGCCATGGGACTAGTTTTTTGCTGTGTAGATGTACCCTAGGGGCTTTGATCCTGTGCTTATTGAAGTTAATAGCAAAACTCCCATTGATTTTAATGGTTCAGGATCAGGATTTCATCTCCTGAAATTGCACGGTGCCCAGTAGTTGCTGCTTGCCTAATAACTATACTATATAGGTTTTAGTGAGTACAGACTACAGCATAAAATATAGGCATTTTATATATTCTGTGTATTTACATAATAGTAAAGCATAAACTGCTCCTGTGTGGAAGAGTCACTTTGATTGCTTATTATTTATGTATGTGTTAAGTGCCCCCAACGTGCTTGGCACTGTACAAAACATAAGAGTAAAGACCTTCCCTGCCCCAAATAACTTACACTCTAAGGCCTGGTCTACACTGGTGGCGGCATGTAGGATATGTGTAGTACATGCCACGGTGAAAAGCAGGCTGTTTCGACCCTGCCCAGTGTAGCTACTGGGAGCATTTCCCTGCTGCAGGGAGCTTCCAGAGCCTTTCCCCAGTGCCTCCCCCTGCCAGAGCCTTTCCCTGTGGCAGGGAAAGGCTTTGGCAGCAGGAAGACAGTGGGACATTACACTACTAAAGACAGCGGTGTAGATGGGGAAGACAGTGAGTGTGAAGAGAGTTGTGTAGGATATGTACCCTATGGTTCTGGTGTGTCTTTACTCTGCTCACCGAAGTAGTGCCTGTTATTTATACCAATGCTAGGGGGTGCATGCAGTGTGGATGTACTCCACATGCTACTAGTGTAGACATAGCCAAAAAAGGTTTTCCTGACATTTCCCCCCCCCCCCCCCCCGCCCACACACACACACACATTCTTCTTCTAAAATACTGTAATGCACAATAATGCATTAAAATGCACAATCCTAGAAGGAAATTAGACTGTGAAAATCTTGCCTTGAAGTATTGTGAAGGTCTTAATTAAAAACTCAAAAATTAAAGTATTTTTGAGTTGACTCAAAATCCAGATTGACATGACATACCCTAAATTCATGGGGAAAGTGATTTGTTGCGGTGGGGGGTTCATTTTTGTTGTTTTTCTCTCCCTATGTTCAAATATGATTACATGAATTAAGGAAAATGGATTGTACAGACAACAAACCCCAATTATTCTTGTTTCTGATGGTTTATATAAATATTTACATGTATATAACTCCAGACCCCTCCTGTAGCAGTGTTGCAGTTGAAGTATACTTTTGTTAATGGGTAAGGACAGCAAGAAAAAAAGTTACTCTTTGTCAGTTATATCAGCAAGTGTTTAGTAATTTCACTTTGAATTCAGCCTGATGTTTTTCCCACTCAATGAACCTTTTGAGAATGGTCGATATATTTCTTCCTCCAGTTTACCTGGGACATCTATTACCCTAATTAAAATAATTTCCTACACTAATTCTTGATCTTTTTCTTCCTTTGTATTTTTGTGACCCGCTCACCTTCTTGCTTAGCAAATGGAAATTCTAGCAGTAAGTGATGGTTCTTGATTTATTGAATACCTACCCATGCCAGTCAACAAACTGGTCTCCATCTGTCTTTTGTCCATTTGTGACATAGTAATGTCTTGTCATAGACTATTATAAAAGTACTGCGTGCTTAAATGTTGTATGGTCCTAACCTATGAACTAGTGGTCCTTTGTAGATAATATGATCCTGTAGTTAATATAAGTTAATAGTAGATGACTCCATTAGCAGTAGCTTCTCTGTCTAAATCTAAAGCAATATTAACATTGCCTCCTCGTTGACTAGTGTTTTAGATAAAAATATGCAAACAAAGCAGTGCATAAGTTAATATTGCTGCTCCATTCCAATAAGAATATACCATCTGATATTTCTTAAAATAAAATCATAGTGAGCTTTCATAAGGAAACATTCTTATGTTTAAGAATTGAATTAGTTTCCTCTTGCTCTATCATGCAATTGTAACCTTAAGTCTAGGGTTAATAGCAAACTTAACTGTTTATATTAACATTGGGAAAAGAGGCCATACGCATAAATCACAATTGTTTGTTTGGTATCAGATCTACTGTTTAAACTGACAAAATAGCCAAAAGAAATAAATGCGATCTATGTATTTCCTGCTGGAGCATGACATTTTGAAATGTCATTTGAATCCTTTTTTTTTCTTGTTGGAAATGTGATTGCCTTTCTTAAAAGATAAACTTTTAACCTGCAAAAGCAATGCTACTTTATTTCTAATTACCAATCTAGTCATGAATGCAGCTTTCATCTGCTTTCATCAGCTTCTCACTACATTAGCTTGTAAATCTTCTTGACATTTCCTTTTCTGCAGTAAGCAAATAAATATTTTTAATATTGTAAATTCTGTGCTGGACAAACTGGCTATGATTTATTGTCTGATTGTGTCATATGTTAGTAGATTAGCACTCCCTGAATTTAAGATAATGTTGCTGTTTACATTTGTAGGAGCTGGAGTTGTGTCGGAGGTTATACAAGTTGCATTTCCAGTTGCTGCTTCTGTTCCAAGCCTATTGCAAACTTATCAGCAAAGTAGATACAATCAAAAAAGAGGCAGAGGTAAAGGAAATAATATTATTTAGCTACCTGTTATTGGTGTTCAAAAGCAATACCCATTAAAACATTACCTTTTTATCCTTTTTTTTTTATCAGTGGGTCATCTCTTTTGAAAATAGACGTGTGTATACCAGCTGTTTTGTAGCCAAGAGATAAAAGGTTTAATTAGAACTTGCAATTATTTTCTCAGTCATTGAATTATATCTGTGTTGATCCTTGGACTACTTGAAAGCTCTTTAATACACAGTAATGCAGGGAGCCCAATGATCTTAAAAAAATGAAGGATTTAAAATGTTTCTGTCACTGTTGGTGTATACTAGTCAAACTGTAAATGAGGTACGTTAATTTGAATCAAGAAGAGTCTGTTATGAAAACCCTTTCTGCTTCCACTGAGTCTTATCATCTGTACATAGTTTTATAATCAGTTTGCAATTAATGTTACAGCTTTAAAGCCATATTCAAGTTTCAGGTGAATATAACCTATCTCTGCATATCTATACAAGAAGTAGTATGTCTTCAGCACAACTAAAAATCAGGGAGAAGGTGTCAGGTTGGAAACACAAAAAAGAAGCACCCAAAATTAATGATATTTCTAAAAAATTAGCTATTAGAGGTTTTTACAACAGAAGGTTGAATAAAAGAGGCTGAGAGGCCATAAAAAACTGCTGAGTTGAAAGGGCAGCTGGGCACTTAATGAAGAGGAAGCAGTTTTAAAGCTGTCATTCAAAAGCTGCATTGGCTAGCCTACTCGAGCTAGCTTCAGTCCAACTACCACAGGTAACAACAACAGCGAAGACAGCACAGGGCGGACTTCGGTGCAGTTAGTACAAGTTCAGCACAGACCCTGGGTATGTACTCAGCTCACTAGTCTGCTCTGAAGCCCATGCTACACTGTCTTCAGTGCTCCTTTTATCCTCGCTAGGTGACTCAAGCTAGCTCAGGTAGGCTAGCCCGTGCACAGCTTTTGCTGTGTAGACTTGCCCTCTTTCTCCTCAAGCCCTTCCCACACTTCTTATCAGTTACACACACACACACACACACACACACACCTACCTCTTCCTACAGTTCCAACACACGCACCTCCCTCCCCCATAATGGGCACCTGAATGTTTTTATTCTTGAGATCCCAGTATGCATATTTGTTGATAACAGTGGGTAATGTTGATGAAAGGAGTTGTCTCCCAGTCAGTGGATGCTATGGCAACTGGGCGTGAGATATTTATCCCCATTGGCTGCCCAGTCACTGTGTCAGCCATAGAAGCACTTCAGAGTATAGGTCTCGTGTCTTAGGGCTGGTCCACACTAGGGGGGGTGGAATTGATCTAAGATACGCTACTTCAGCTACGTGAATAACGTAGCTGAAGTCGAATATCTTAGATCGATTTCAAAAGTACTTCCCGCTGGTCCACACCGCAGCAGGCAGGCTCCCCCGTCGACTCCGCTTACTCCTCGCACGGAGCTGGAGTTCCAGAGTCGACGGGGAGCGGCTCTGGGATCGATTTATCACGTCTAGATGAGACGCGATAAATCGATCCCAGAACATCGATCACTACCCGCCAAATCGGGCAGGTAGTGTGGATGTAGCCTTACTCATGCTCTGTGGCTAAGGAGTTTTCTTTCCCACCTGTCCTCTCTGGGGAATTATGATGTTGGTTTTGCTTTCTGTGTAGACCATGGTAGATTGAGTGAGTGCAAGCTCAGGAACAGCACTGCAGTATGTGCACTGGCTGGACCACACTACTGTGTTTGGGTCACCACTGCTATATACGTGTACTGGACTTTTTCTTTCTTTCTATACATTCAGATTTTCTTTATTTGTAATAGAATCATTTCAGCTTTATTTCATTCTTCCTAAAGAGGCTACTTCTTCAGGTTGATTTGATATGTGGCTACAGTTGGAAGGGTTCATGGCCCACCAATGATAGTGTGGTTGCGAGGTAAGAATTCTTGAAAGGAATTCTAAAGAACTGACTAAGGACAGACTATGGGAAAGCCCAAATGCTCATTACAAGTACTTGAATCATGTAATCATCCATTTGCATCAGTGTTTGGGCCAAGTGGCCACTCTAGTGTCCTTGTCTGCGTGTCCTCATGCACAGTTCCGGGGGAGGGAAAGTGCACATCCTTATCTTCCTGCAATGCTTAATTGGGCTGAAAAGAGTTTTTGATCCAGAAAAGCTTAACTCTCCATATTTCTTTTAGGTTATAAACATGTCGGAAGAACTTGCCCAGCTGGAGAGCTGTTTGAAAGAGGCTGAATCTGCCTCAGACAGTGGTATTGAAGAAATTGAAATACCAGAGGCTTCCCAAGCTAGCACAGAAACTGCCATTCATTCTCTCATTGAAACCTTGAGAAGCAAGGAGTTTATATCAGCTGTAGCACAGGTCAAGGTTTTCAGGTAAAACGTGAAATGATGTAAATTATTATGCTTTTAGAGTAGCACTCAGTTTCCTAATGGACTTTTTAAATTTAAACATAGGCTTGATTCCAATTTTTTTCAACTCTTGCTAGATATCCTTGTTGAAAAGGACAAAACTGGTTATTTTTATGTGTTTTTCTCGTGTGCGTTTCCACCATTTAACAAGGGTAGTTCTGATTTTTATTAACTGTTTGTATCCTTTGAAAAATAAACTTAATGTAATATTATCCTGTAAGAAAATGACATCTCATTAATAAGTATAGGAATAGCACCTTAGAACTCTTTTTCTCTCTCTCTCTCTCTCTCTTTCGCCTCTCACATTCTTTTCATATATATACATATATATAAATACGTATTCCTTAAAACAAAAATGAAAGTCATGTTGACTAATTAATTGCTTTGTTTTCTTTTGAAAGAAAATATTAAATATTTAAATTATATATTCACAGGTCTATTTGGCCCAATGACATATTTGGCAGTTCTGAAGATGACCCAGTCCAAACGCTGTTGCATATATATTTTCGTCATCAGACGTTGGGCCAGACTGGTAGCTTTGCAGTAGTAAGCTCTAACCAAGACATGTCAGAAGCCAGCTCAAAACTGATGGAACTTAATCTAGAAATTCGAGAGTCTCTACGCACGGTTCAGTCCTATCAGCTTCTAGCAAAAGCCAAACCTGTAGGAAATATGGTGAGCACTGGATTCTGAACAGCTTTTCATTTAGTTAAGAAATGAAGCTAAGGATGCCACAGAACATTATCAAGCACCTTTCATAAAAAAAACTGATGGCCAATACAGAATTTTAACATAGCAAGAACTTTCATCAAAAAACAAAGATCTAAAAACCAATGGAATTAACATCTTACTGACTGCTGTTTCTACACACAACAGTTGTGTGGGCGGTAGTAATTTTTTAATTATATAGATACAAACTAAATTAAAGGAAAAGGGCTAAAAGCAATGCATATACATGCATTATTTTCTGTAGAAACAGAATTGTAAGTGCTGTTGCAGTAATGGCCTCCAGATGTTGAGACAAGTAAAGCAGGTGGCATGAGGCTAAAATCAAGGCTGATTTATTTTGGCTGAAGACCTGCAAGATTTCCTGGTTTTACAGCAGTAAATGTAATCATCAACTAATGCCTAATGACACATTTTGCAATGTCATGAAGAATGTGCAGTCATACATGAGCAGAAAAAGGACTTGTAAAGACTTTGCAAAAACCATTGATTTCTCAATGTTTTATTTGCTTTTTGTTTTGTCTGTAATGAGGAATTATGTGTGAGAGTTGAAATGTATGGATATGCGATCGTTGCATTTTGAAGGTATGGATGTTTGTTGATAAGGTCTCAGAGCATGCCTAAAAGAGCAATGCAAGATTATTTTTGGAGAAATTTTATTTTATTAGCTCTAATCCTCATAGTGTGTAAATGTTAGGACATTTAATAATATTTTAAACTGGGATTCCCCAGTGTTTCTAAAAGAAATAATATATCTGTTAACTTTATTGGAATGCTGCTCAGTTCTCTGATCAGTGCTTATGTTACAAATATTGATAACTAACCAAAAAGTAGCTGCCTGCAGAGACTTTAAAATGTATATTAAAGATATATGCTGCCCATCAGCAATTCTCATTAGAAGAAAGTTAACTTATTTTATTCTGTATATATTCTAGAAACTGTATAGTGCAAAATGAGTATTTTTCTTGTACATTCATGCAATGCACTGTTATATGACAATAGATGTACAAAGCTAATGGGGGAAGGGGAACAGTGGCTATTGGTTGTAGAATACATGACTTGCAGTCTGTGTAGTGTGCTGAGTTCAAGAAAAGAGGTGTGAATGCATTTACACGTATCTTCATAACTCATGTTACACCTCAGGAATTGGGACTACAGGAAAAAAAAGAAAGGAAGAGGAAACTATCAAAACATGCAAACCTGCAATATACTTCTATATACTTATAGTTCATAGTCATTGTTCACTGTACCATAAAATGAACTGGATTCTGTTGAAAATAGCATTTTGTAAAAGAAATACGTGAATGTAGTCCCATGATTCCTGTGATTTGAAAGGAACACCCAGTATTTTTATATGCATCTCTCTTACCCACTGTGATTTTTTTTTTTTAACTGAGCTCTGTAATTCCAGAGTTTAGAATGTACAAATGAAATTCTTAGCTTTGCCTTTTCTTGGGGAAGTGGACCCCACTAGAAATGTAATTATGCTGAAATGCATTAACTGAAGGCACTGTGCACACTGTTGGACTGCTGACAGTAGTTGTTACCTTAACAAGCTCTGTAACTGGTCAAGGCACATTCATAATCACTGTATTTTTTGACCTGATAAAACTGAATTATTTTGATGTTTCTGTGGTACTGTAGATGGTGTTCTTAATTATTTAATAAGTATTTACTGGGGATATGTAGTTTTATTTAGTGGCGCATTACACTTTTATTTACATCATCTTTTACCAACCCCCCCTCCTTTTTTTTTTTTTTTTTTGGGTAAAATAAAAACATTGTATCTGTCATCCTGTGTATTTTGTGCAAGCAAGAAGGATGCATAATGTCATTTTTAGAAGTTTGTAAACATTGAAGTGGAAATATCTCTTAGCAGTTAACATACTGTACAATTTCAGCAATGAATTGGCAAACAGATTTCCATGTTTTCTTCTCATAGGTCCTGTTTACGCTACAGCATTTTAGTGTGCATCAAATCAGATTGTAATATGGCTTATACTGCACATGCCTCACATCCACATCTAATTATAAATTCCAGTGCACAATTCCTAACCATCTCTTGGCTGCTACTACTTCAGCTGACTGCCTGTTCTGCTCAATTGGGTTCATGGAAGCAGCAGGAAACAGGAAGCTCACTGAGAAGCTGGTGTTAATCAGTCCAGGCTCCTGGGGGTGCTAGACAGGGCCGGCTCTAGGCCCCAGCCTAAGAAGCACATGCTTGGGGTGGCATTCAGGCCAATCTTAGGGTGGCAAATTGCGCTCCTGCCTTTTTTTTTTTTTTTTTTTGCTTTGGCAGCGCTCCAGCCGCCTTCCCTCCCCCCCCGCCCTCAGGGCAGCAAAAAAGCCAGAGCCGGCCCTGGTGGTTAGAGAGGTACATAAGAGGCTCCCCCTCCTCTCTCTCCCTGCTGCTTTCTGTTATTCCCTCTCACCTTTTCTCCTGCCTGCCTGTGCCCTCCTTCCTCCAGCACAGCACTCCACCATCTCTGTGCAGCTAGAGCAGAGAGAATACATATGCACCAGCAGCAGACACAATTTTCTATACTCTGGGTCCTAGTGGTGCCCCGCCACAGTCTGGCACCTGAGGTGGCCACCTCAGTTTGCCTCATGGTAAGACCAGCCCTGTCCACTTCTTATAACTAGCTGGATTCTTGTGCTAGCTGCTATCCTAGATGAATATTATCGTAGATGATCAAGCACCTGTTCTGATACTGGGGTCAATGACCTGTTTACCTTCTGAAGCAAGGGGTGTACCTAAGAAGGTTAAGGTCTAGCCGAGTGAAATGATGAGATTTGCTGAATATGCTGTTGCCTGGAGTGTCAACTAATCCAAATGGGGAAAAAAAACAACAATAAAGGACTAGTCTGCCTGAGTGTAAGATTGCAACCTGGGGTCCAATAACCAACGCCAAGGTAACTTCTACTTTCTTCGAAGAACTGGCCGAGATTTTTAGCAACAAACCAAGCTCCATCCTACTTCACATACTCACGAGGTTTGTGGCAGTCCCTGCAACCTCGTTTGAAATTCCACTATCCAATGTCAACAACAGGTATTGTGTGCTATGAGAATGGAAGTTTGCATTTGGCATAGGCCTGAGCTGGGGACAGGGAGTTCTTGCATTTGACATGAAGCAGGACTGTCTACCAAGTGTTTAAAATGTACTAGACTGTGGAATTATAGAGGATAGACAGCCCACAGGATTTGTTTTTTACTGCCATTATCAAAAGCACCTGATCCTCCAAGTGCCAAAAGTGAGACTTCAGACTGTACCATTGTTATTGTGCTGGAAGAAACAGGAGCCAGGGAGGGTGGAAACCAGATGTTAGCCCCACACTACTGCTCCTATTTATAGCATTTACCTGACTAATACCGGCCACTGTAGTGAAGCAACATCCAGCAAAGCCCACTTCTCAAACTATAAAGATCCAGTCTCTTGTCTCATCAATGATGCAGTACCTGCAGTGATGTAGGATGATATAGCAGAAGCAGCTGCTGTTTTCAAAAGAAGTGTGGTGATGACAACTGCAAGACAACTGCAAGAAATACTACAGCTCTCTGCCTTTATGGCAATGGTTTAATTTTTATATAATGAAAATATGAATTGCATACAAGTAAATTTTGAAGTCTCTGTATATAAAGTATCCTTTCAGAGAAGAAAATTAGAAGCAGCACACATTTGTGTGTCTTTCTGTACAGTACAGTCTATGATTGTTTATCATTCTGAGGTCTGTAACACTGACCTATGCTATGGCATCTTCAACAACAAGGTAGTCTTACAAACATCTGCTTGTTAGGTAACCGGGAGGGGGGGATGTACTTTTTCATATCCTGCAGGCCATAGTCTTCCCCTTCTGATCAAGTCTACAGTTCCAGGAAGGAAAAGTTTTCTGATGCACTATTCATTGTCCACAGAGCAATGACGATATACCTCAAAACACATGGACTGCTTCTGAAAAATCAGCACACTTATCTTTCCATCCAAAATGTCTCAAACAAGCTATCCATCTGGCTATGGACAAGTTAAGATGATGTGTTAAAAATGCATACACCGCCTAGAGTGCACAGATTCCAAGGTTTATTTAATGCATTCCAATGTAGCTCTCTGGGCCAAAGGGGCATTAGTCACCTTAAAAGAAATCAAGAAGTTGTCTATATTGTCCTCTAATATTTTTATTAAGTAGTCCAAGAGTGGCTTGTTCTCTTCCAGAGAGGTCTCCTTTGGAAGGAAGGTGTTCTATTTAGTAGTCTCTAAAGAATGTTTTGTGCCCCCCCCCCCAGGAATGTGGAAATACTTGACTGATTTCTGATTGCTCTCTTTGATCTCCCTTCCCACTATTTTCCATACTACTCTCCCATCTTATTAGAGATGCAAGGTCAGGACCCAGAAGGGAAAATTTGTTAGCTGATCATTTCCTTTCTGGAACTGATCTTTTCCCTCAGTCTAACACATCCTGATATGTCAAATAGGTGTTTATTTTCTCATACAAAATACAGATTCCAAGGCCAGAAGGGACCATTGTGATCATCTAGTCCAACCTCTTGCGTAAAACAGGCCATAGAACTTCTCCAAAATAATTCTTAGAAAAATATCTTCTAGAAAAAAAATCTGATCTTGATTTAAAAATTGGCAGTGATGGAGACTCCACCCAGATCCTTGAGAAGTTGTTCCAATGATTAATTATGTTCACTGTCACATTTGCCTTTATTCCCCTTTTTAATTGGTCTTGCTTCAACTTCCAGCCATTGGATCATGTTATACCTTTCTCTGATAGGCTGAGGAGCCCATTGTTAAATATTTGTTCCTTATGTGGACACTTATAAACTAATCAAATCACCCCTTAATCTTCTGTTCTTTGAGTCTATCACTAAAGTTTGTTTTCTAATCCTTTAACCAATCTTGTGGCTCTTCTCTGAACCCTCTCCAATTTATCAACATTCTTCTTGAATTGTGGGCACTATAACTGGATGTAGTATTCCAACAGCAGGCTCATTTCTCTACTCCTACTCAAGATTCCTTTTTATGTATCCAAGGATCAGGTTAACTCTTTTGGCCACAGCATCACATTGGAAGCTTGTGTTCAGCGGATTCTCCTGAGAAACAGTAAACAGGAAAAAGATTTATGGGTTGTGGAGGATAGAGTTCCCCAGCCTGTAAGTAGGGCCTACATTCTTTGTTCCATTTAACCATATTAAAATGCATAGAAGCGGCTTATGCCCAGTTTACCCAAGTGATCTAGATTGCTCTGAATCCATGATCTTTCATTATTTACCCCTCCCCCATTTTGTGTCATCTGTATATGTTATTTTGTGTTTTCTTACAGGTTATTGATAAAAGTTAGAGTGCAAGGCCTAAGATCAGTCCCTGTGAGACCCCCCTGGAAACATTTGCTTGATGACAATTCCCCATTTACAATCAGTTTTTAATGTCATGTTAATTTTATTTCTTTCCATTATTTTAATCAGTGTCATGTTGTACAAAGTCAAACCTTAAAGTCTAAGTATATTTACACTATTACCTTTATCAACCATACTTGTAACCTCAAAAAAAAAGTTTGAAAAGAGAGGTTTTCCATAAACCCGTTAATTTGCATTAAATTATGTAACCCTCCTTTAATTCCTTATTAGTCAAGTTCCTCATCAGCCACTCCATTATCTTACCTGGGATCAATGTTGAGCTAGCTACCTTGGTCAAAATTGTGATTATGTACATGGGTGTGAGTTGAAGGAGTTGTTAGAAATAAATATTTCTAACGGTTGGGCCATATCTGTTTGATGGGCAGATGGAAATGTGGACTGCCTCTTCAATCTGTGCAAGGAAAGCACAGCCCATTCCTAATGGATTGGGGAAAAGAAAATCATTAAGAAATTTTCCATCATTCTATATATTGATGTGATTAAGCCAAATTCTGGAATACAGCAGACTCCCCAGCAAACATTTAAAGACTCATCTTTTCACACTGGCACTCTACAACCTTCACTTTAGAAATAGGTGGCCAGTATTATAGCTACATAGAAGCCAGTAGTCAGCTTCTCTCAGATCACTTCTAGGAAGGGTGGGTGCAGGGAGGGGAGAAGGGGAAGAGAGAACCCAGGAGGAAAAATCTCTGGACAATCAGCATAAGAGAAAAGACAGGTACTAGAATGTCCTTCCAATACTTTGAAATAGCATTGGGAAGGGAAGAGTAGGAGAGATGGAGGAAAGAGAAGAAAAGGGCACCAAACCAGAGGGAAATGAGGCAAAAGAGAGAAAGCAGTAGCTGGACAACTACATACAAGCTTGATGTCTCCAGCATGGCAATGTCATTTCTGTCCTTGCATACCAATACTGCTGCATTCTTCCCCCAATACAGCAACTCACATCTTTCCCTCGGTCAGTCTCTGCCTTGGGGAGTTCTCTCTCTCAGTGGATACCCAGAGATGCAAGCCAACACTATTCACGTGCATAAGCAGTCCATCTGTGTTCTACATTTACACTTATGTCACATCTGGACTTTCAAGTTTTGAAGGGTATTTACATTTTTTTCTGTGCCGTTGGGTTCAGTTTAGTCTTTTTCAACACAATTACAATTTGTTAAACTGGTAAGAGGGAAGATGAGCAATAACTTTCATGGGTAATGGAAAGGTGTATAGCTAGACAAGTGACAGAAAATTGCTTGGGGGGGGGGGGAGAAGAGTAGAATTTGTCACCTGTATTATATCATTTCCCTACAATTGTAAGCTATCCCCTGTATTTAATATGAACTGGACAAAGGACAAGTCACTCTTCCTCTTTCTGATTACCAAAATATTGGTAATATGTATCCCTTGTCTGGGATGTGTGTAGCATACTAGCTGCTATTGCATTATACTTCCTCACTGGGACACTTAAACTGGTCCAGTGGAAATGTGGTTGCTTCAGTCCAAACTCTGAGGTAGCATTTTCCATCACTTTCACAAAAGTTACAAAAAAATCCAATAAGTCAGCTTGGAGATCTATTAAAGGTTACCTGTAAAGCTGGACATTACCTCCTTCAGTCTCCAAGGAGCATAGAATATCAGGGTTGGAAGGGACCTTAGGAGGTCATCTAGTCCAACCCCCTGCTCAAAGTAGGACCAATCCCCAACTTTTTGCCCCAGATCCCTAAATGGTCCCCTCAAGGATTGAACTCACAACCCTTGATTTAGCAGGCCAATGCTCAAACCACTGACCTATCCCTCCCCCCTGCTCAGGAACAGTCTGGTCCTTTTCAAATCACTGTGCTACTTCACCAGCAAGGATAAGATAAATCCCCAGCCAGCAGAGCGATCTTATTGAATTCCTCCTTGTATGGCAAACAAAAGTATCCTCCTCCCTTCCCCCCCCAGGGTCTAGTTCTTGAAAAGTTCTAGCTTTGTTTACCTTAGCTGTTGCCCTTCCACTCTCTTCTAGGAGTGTTTCTAACCATACAGTAGGATGTGGGAGATAGGTACACTTTCAATACTGTATCTATCAATGAGTCTTGGACCAATAGTCCATAATCGTAGCCAACCTCCACAAAGCTTTAGTAGTTTTCTTAGCCAGAGTGACTTGATGCTCTGACAAGACAAGCTTCAACCCATCTTCCCCAAAAATGGGCTTGATCGGCCATTCCTTATCTCCACTAATACAATAGTATCAAACATCAAGCCCCAAGCATAGAGCTGCAGCTTCAGCTCCATCCATCCCATCAGAGGAATCAATTTGGCCATGTATAGGTCTATGAACCTCAACAACTCAATCTGTCATTTTTCAGATACCACTTTAGCTTACCCCAGTTTTAGGATTGCTGGGCTGTTTGTTTTTGTGCATTAGGACCCAGCAAAATAATTCAACATCCTACATTTATAAATAGGTCTCCACATTCAAAAATGGTCCTAGTGTTCTGTGAGAAGACTCCAGGACCAAATATTAAAAATCTCAGAACTCGTATGGAAAATGCATCTGAAAAATACCCCACATACTCAGCATAAGCAGTAAAGTTGCCTACATTTTCCAAAAATACAGTTGGGCAGAAATGGATTATCTATTTATGCTGGGAACAAATCTGTGTTAAAGTACTGAATCTGGGTTACTGCAACTAGGTCAGAAGGGCATATTAAAAGCTAGTTGGTCATGGTGATTCTAGCTGTAACCTTTAACCCCACACCTAGAAACAAGTTTGTGATGGGGGAGAAAAGAGGGATGTAGAATGTAGTCCTACAAGCTGCAGAATACAAAACTTATGAAAAAGATTAAGAATGTACTGCAAACAAAATAGCAAGGAGTAATGTGTTTACATTTATATTTTGAAGTTAGACAATCCATGCCCTGTTTTACAAACTGTTTATCCTTACTTCTGTTACAGGTAGTGTTTCTACCCAGCTGCTTTACATGGCAAACGTTTAATAAGGTTTCCATTAATAGATGGAGACTAGAATTCTGTACATAACTTTAAATACAGATATTCTTATCTCCAAGTCTATCTTTACTATAAGGGGAGGGGGAAAAAAAGGGGGGGGGGGGAGAATGACCGGTTTGAGTCTTTATGTAGTATGCCCTTTCCCCATCTGCACTGAGATAAGCCAGAGAAGAGTGACAGATCTAATGGACTTTCACTAAAAATAGTATGAAAAACCTTATAGTAACTGCCTGCAGAAGGCCCTCCATTACTAGGTATAGACATACCAAGTTAAATTTATATAAAAAACCACCACCTTATTTAAGGAAGGTTATGTTCTGTCTTTCCAAAAGTGTCAGTGCTTTTTAAAGAACATTGGAGATTTTTCAAGTCTTCAGTATCTAGTTCCACTGTTGCCCTAGGAATCTGACAACAAGCTTGATGAACACCGTGGAAGGGAGTAGTAGAAAAGATGCTTACTATAGTTTTCATCCAATTGCTTATAAGCTACATTCCATATGTCAAACTGTAATTAGAGGTAAATATGGAGAACAGTTCTTTAAGTAGATGCAACATTTGATAAGAAATTGATGTTTACTACTAATAAATGGAGTAACTTTCCCAGTAAGTGCTGGTTCCTACAGAGGGTCAACATAGCTTATAGCAGCAACAGCTTAAGGCCAGTACTGTGCTGTGCTATTGTGGGGTTGGGAGACAGCAATTCCCTGGTTCTACTTACTCCTACTGTTACACTGGGGTTCCAGTTCATGGCTGTGCCATTATGGCAAAAAGGCCACAACTCCTCTCATATACCTTAAGGACTTTCTTCAGTTGGAGAAGGGGAGGATCACATGTACCTATTGGGTTCCGGGAAGTGGGCGGGCAGAAGCCAAGAACTGTGGATATTTCGTAGGTACAGGCAGAGTTTAATAGGCACCTCCAGAAGTTAGACAGCCCTACCTTAGGTTTTCCATCTTCCAGGATAGCAGCTGTGGGTCAGGAAGGTTTAAAATTATGTACATTTCCTCTTATAGCAATTTCAGAAGGAGCTTGCTACAGAATACCACCCTTCCTCATGGTAGCAGTGTAGTAGAAGATACACCACAATATTTATTTATCAATTCACAAAGAAGGCTGGTTATTAGCAACGTGTTATCTTTAAAAGAGTTTCACAGAGGAAAAATATACATTACTGACTCTTGGTAACAAAAAGCTTTTGTCTACACAGTTTGAAAAATACACAGGTAGAGAAAATTAACAGTCACTATCAGATTAGCTAATAAAGCACCTAGAACAGAAGTAAGCTATTCCACAGTAGGCTCCATAAGTGAGATATGCAGCCATTATAGTTACTGATAGCCACACTGATCTGTATCAATTAGAAATTGATCTACATGCATTTAAAAAAAAAGGGACACTGAAAATCTTTACCTGCTCTATTAGCAACAGCGGTTTCATTTTACCCTCTCCCCTTCACAGCTATGCACACTGGGAGTACATGCCCTTTTAGGTTAGGGGGTTTCCATTAAAGATAATGTTACAACAGCCCCTGGAAGCATTCAGATTAGTGAGTACCATTTCTACAACTACACTAGCTACTTGTCTTCAGCTCAAGCCTAGAATTATACATTTTGTGGTGATCTGACTGCCCTCTGCCTATTCAAGAATTACTAACTTTCAGATGTTAAAGTGATTGGTAGATGCACAGGAAGAAAGCTGTGTATGTACTCCTACACTAGTTAGTGACTGTAGAACATTTAGTTACATTGCAATCCTACATTAATGTTTACTAGTATTGTGGAAGGATGCTATTGGATTTGCATTTGTGTGCTAAATGAGATGGATGCTTTACATAGAGCGATAAAAGTAGAATTTACCAGTAAGTTGTTTGAGACTCAGCTACCCAAGTCGCTCCCCAAGTCTCCCTGAAGCATGGGGAGGTCACTAGGAAAGCATGTCTGCCTCCTCCAGAAGCAGAAACTGCTAGGTGTGTCACCATAACACTAAGTCATGCAAGGAAGAGTAGTTCTGTGGCTGACAGAATGGCAGTGCCTTCTTCCCCATTCCTAATGGTAATGTTGCGACTTCCATACTCATAAATAAGGTAGACAGGAGCATGCCTTCTCAGTTATAAGAGTGCTTCGCCATACCTTTATTTGTAGGTTTGCCCAGCTATACCCCACCATATTATACATTCCTTCAAAAGAAAAACTGCTTTGATTGCAATTTTACACCAGGATCGTTTAAACAAGTATCCCAGTCAAATAATATATTTGAAACTAAATGTACTATCACAGGAAAGACGTTTGCCTTTGCATCTCCCACAGAGATCTTGACGATGGGGTCTCTTGGGGTCCACATGGCGCACTTTCACAGGGCAGGTGCATCTGGTCTGCTTACAACTCTAGAAAGAAGCAAGGATGTTGGAGGAGAAAGTAACAGAACTGCAGTGATACAGGCGAAGTGGGAGATCTGCATGCTTAGGGGAGGGAGCAGTATTAGTGCAGTAGTTTAGATTATAGCCTGCTCAGTGCAGGGAGGAACGATGTGCAACAAAGACAGGGATCGTTGATGTGCGGAGAACTATGCATAGTTTGTTTACAACTTGTTACAAAATCAGCTCTGTCAGGGACATGGTTGGTCCCCAGCATAGTTAACACAGCCTTTCAGAGCAGATTGTGCCTAACTGTATCTTGGGGACAATTATATGTTAGTCTAACACAGGAGGTGTTTGGTGGTTTTTGTAGTGTAGACAGTACCTAAAGCAGCACAGCACCAGTTTCCATGTGCAAGGAGGCTCTCAACCCTACCACATGGACTTTGCAGAAAGTGATGAAACTGCCAAGAATTAGTGGCGTGACAGTACTAGTAACCTAGCTCAGTCCTACTCTTGCTACATTTTCTCTTAAACCATGATTTGAGGACTTCAATAGCTGAGAGGATTATTGCAGGAGTGGGTGGATGAGATTCTGTGGCCTGCGTTGTGCAGGAGGTCAGATTAGATCATCATAATGGCCCCTTCTAACCTTAAAGTCTGAGGCTACTGACAAAGCTCCAGCACACTTGTGGTGCTAGAGCACAGCTGGAGTTCCCAGGCTTACTGGAAAGAATGGTGGGGAAGGTCCCACAAACCCACCCCCTGAAGTAAGCCAGGTTACAGGGCTCCCCAGTGCGCTAGCAGTAGGGAGGCCCCCCAAGGGGGCTGTACTCACCTGGCAAGTGATGTCCTCCACACGGTAGGGGTTGTAGGATTTCTGACATGTCCGGCAGAACTGCCTGAAGTAGACCTGGAGGAAGGGGGAAGGCAGGTCAGTGGCGGTCAGAGCCCAGGGAGGAGAGGGGCAACCCCAGGGGCACCAGGCCTACCTTGTTGGTGCCCTGCACACACCACACGTAGGCGCTCTCCCAGCGGATGTTGCAGTCCTTGCAGTGGTAGTAGCCGTACTTCTGCTCCAGAAACTAGGGGGAACAAGGGTTACTCAGCCACAGGCAGGGAGCCAGCTCCCAGCCATGCCAGGCCTGCCCAGCTCCTGCACCCTAGGCCCTGCTGGCCGCTGTGCAAGGAGCGACCTCGCCACAGGGAATCGCCGCCGCCCAAGGGCCAGTCACCTGAGGCCCCGCCCCCGGGCTTCCCGCCACCCTCTGCCCTGCAGCGGCACGCTGTGACCCGACCCTCCCGCCGGGCCCTCACCTGGAAGCGCAGGCGGGTCTTGCCTTGCCCCGGCTCCTGAGGGGCTGCGGCCTGGGGCTGCCCGGCCTGGCGCTCGGGGGCCTCCTCCGGGCCTTCCTGCTGCGGGGCAGCTGCCTCCTCCGCCACCTCCTGCTGCTGGAGCGGCCGCGGCTCCTGCGGCTCCGCGCTGCTCCCGGGGGGCTGCTCCCAGCTGGCCCGCACAGCGGCCGCCTCCGTGCGCTGCTGCTCCTCTTCCTCGGCGGCCGCCTCCTCCGGCTCCTCCTCGGCCGCCTCCTGCCCCGGTTCCTCGGGCTCGGGCTCCTCCAGGAAGGTGGTGAGTCTGCGGGACGCCATGGGCGAGTAGACGGCGATGGTCCTGGGGAAGCGCACGGGCCGGCCGCTGGCGGTGGCGGGGCTGCCCTGCTCCTGCTCGCGGGGCCGCAGCGGGGGCAGCCCGGGGACCGGCCGCCGCCGCAGCAGCAGGGTGCGGGGCCCCAGCGAGCACTGCACCGAGGCGTCCTGCCGCGGGTTCACCTGCACCCCCACCTCCTTGGTGTTGGCCTTGCGGAGCCGCGGCGTCAGGCTGGGGTTCACCTGGGACAGGATCGCCTTCAGCTGCGCCCGCTGGTAGTTATCGAAGTACTCGGCCGCGGCCGCCGCCGCCGTGTCCCCATAGCCCGAGAAGTAGGTGCCCCGCTGCCGCCAGGCGCCCGGGGGCCCTTTGCTCTTGGGCGGCTGGTAGCGGTAGGAGTAGGGGGTGTAGGCTGAGTACAGGTAACTATCCATGGCCTCGTCCGCCATGGCGTCTGCCCCGACAGCTGGGCCCGCGGGGGCCGCTTTAAATACCCCGCCCTGGGGCGGGGCAGGCCGCAGCAAGTTCCCTACACACACACACCCCGCCGCCCGAGCGGGGCTGCTTCCATTGGCGGACGGGTCATGAACCACCTCGCCGCGGATTCCTTGGCGGGGCTCGCTGTCCCGGGAAGCCCGCAGGGGAGAGCGGGCTAAGCCCGGGGTCCAAGGAACATAGCGGAGGGGGAGCCCCTAGGTAGCCTCAGGTGACAAGGCGGCGGGGAAGCAGAGCTTCGGGCAGGTCTTTGAAGCAAGTAAACCCCTTATTGGTACAACCCTGCTGGGTTCTCTCTGTCTATTAAATGTCTTGAGTCTCCCTTCCTCTTTCACTTGGTTTACATCTGCCCCCCGTATCACCGCCGTGTGGGGACCCTAGAGTCTGTGCAGCGTTCATGTGAGCTGAGGGGTTTAGCCGGAGGCTATGGTGCGTTTTCTTTTGAGCAGACCGGGTACATTGAGGGGTGATAGTCCCGCGGGAGCCCGCAAGAGGCTGTACGCCGCAAACAAAGAGTAATAGCATGTGTCTGTGATAGAAATAACAGGCGGATGAATTATGGGGCACTGAAACCATTTGTATAGTGGGGGTGCTGACAGCCTTGAACCAAACTGTAAACCCTGTGTGTGATGGAAACCACTTTAGGCCAGGGGGTGCGGAAGCACCCTCAGTTCCAGCACCTATGGCTGAATCTCTGGAGGAGGAAGGAACTCATTAATTCCTTGGCTGCTACTAAACATAAGAGCCAGGCGTTTAAGAAGGGAGGATTTACCTTCCCTGCAGATAAATCGCTGCTAGATACATCTCCAGATAAACTAGACCGTTACTTGCACTTCCTTTTAATTTTTAGTTATCTTTGGAGGGATTTTAATTAGTGATTAATACAATGTTAATTCATCTTTTCCACGCATTATCATCAGAACAATAAACACGATGGTTTTTTACAACTAATGGATGCATGAAATTGAATGACACTTTACAAATATAATCTAATTTGCTCGTTTGTTCACACCAGTGATACATAAATTAACTCTTTCCTGCAAAATGCTTCATGTGTTTCTGGTACCTGTCCCTGCCTTACTTAATTCACCAAAGAGCTTCTTCATATGAAGACGTAGACTTGTCTCGTTGTGACACATTGATTTTTGTACATATAAGGCTATATGTTTGAGGAAATATTTGCAACTGGCACAATAGTAAATGTATGGTCATCTTATATAGTGGGAGTAGTTAGGTGGATTATGGAAGCTGGTCAGTACCCCAGCTGCCTGTTTTACTAGTTCCCAAAACATATAGCAAATACCATATAATATTACTGTAATTCAAGCGTCCCCTTCTCTTGCTCTGACCGTGGTCCATCTACAGTGCAGTCTGTGCAGGCTCCATCAGAATACAATTGTGTTCCTCTGTAGACACCGTGCCATATGAGGTATCTGCCATTTCCTCCTCTTTCAGTTTCTTGTAAGAAATATCTGTGTCTTCATCCTCATTTAGGGGATCTTGTTTATAGGTATCTCTTCCGTACATCTTGTACACTAACACAAAAAGCCCTGCTTCTGCAGCCTGGAAAAGTGCATAAAGCAAGGGAAACATATACATACTTCCTATGAGATGTGGTGGAAAGGTTAGTTTTAGTATAGCCGTGCAGAGCTGAACATTTTGACATCCTGTTTCCAAAGACACTGTCCTCTTGCAATGAGGTGGGAGGTGAAATAAAGTAGCTAAACCATATCCTGAGGCATAGCCCGCTAAGGGCATCAAGAGTGCTACTATGTAGACAGATGCAGGGATACTTGCCAGCAGTTCAGGTCCCAACATAGTGCCAGTCAGAATGAAAAGAAGAACCAAAGTCACTAAAAGGGACCACAAGGAAACCTAACAATAATGAATAATCAAAATCAGATATGTCAGAGAAAAAAGAAGGGAAAACTTACATTACAGTTGTTTAAAAGAACATTAATTACATACACAAATATTAAAATAGTATAATAAGAAAATAATTTAAACTATATATTTGTTTTAAAAATCAGCACATTTTATTGCAGCTGTTACAGCAGAAGCTTTTCCTTATATGAATAGTGAACAGACAAAATGTGATTGAAGGACATTGAAAAGACCACTCTGCTTAATTCCAAATTCTCTAGAGTTTGTCATACCTTTAGCGTTTCTAACATACAGCTTCTTTTAACCTATCCACTGCTGGACAGATTCTGCTCCCCATTCTTACGTTGGACCTGATCCAAAATTTCAGTGGGCTTTGAATCAGGCCCAAGGTGAATAAAGGTGGACGAAATCTGTCTCTTAATTAGTTTTTAACAGTATAACTTTCCTGGGATACTTTCTCAGAAAAACAGGAACAATCTGCATTAATGTGTGTAAATTTTCATTTAAAAAAGAAAATGAAGCTAAGTCTTATTTTTGCTATAATACTTTAAAATATTACCTTAAAAGTGTAAATTGGATACATTATTTAAAGAAATTTCATCTTGCCTAACAACGTGTATGTCAAGTTTAAGCCTAAAGGAGATATAAACCAGCCAAACTGACAGTTAAAAAGGATGGTACCAGTTCTGAAATAAGGTCTGATTCAATTATAATTTATTTTAATTATATAATTTACTTTTACTTTAATTGGTGCAAGATTGGTGCACCAGAGTTTGGGTCTTTTTAGTTTAGTGTATTCTGTGCATGCTGCAGCCATTGAGTGATTTTTGCAGTATTAATGGGTTGCCACTAACTGAGTGGCTTTGCTTTACCTTTGAGCATGTTTTGCTTGAAAGTTTACCTTAAGTTTTAACTTTCATATTTTGTTTTTTGATTAACAGAAATATTCATTTCACTATTGTTGCTTTCAACGTAAATATATGTTTAAAGACTTTCGTAACAGTGCTTCAGTCAGATAATTCTCTTTAATTATGGTTAGTAGTTTCACCTTTCTATCCCCATGAATTCCCTTTCCTGAAACCTTTCTCTTCCCCTTCCTTGCACGTAATAATGTTAGTTAACGTTAATAAGATTGTACATGTCAGTTTTTCAGTGAGACCTTTTTTTTTATTTGTCCTCATCCTTTCCTAAAACACTGGGTGAAATCCTGGTACTTTTGTTTATTTTGTTGAACCTTCAAAATTATTTTCAAATAACATGCACATAAATGTACTTTAATGTTATTTTTCTTATTGACTGCCATGCAAATTGCTTGCATGATGAAGGTTTAGTTAGAAATATAGAAATTGGTTGTGCCACGATTGATGAAAATGCTTATTGAAAATTTGTATATTTCCAAACAAAGAAATAACTTAGAAAACAATAACTGCTGTTATCTTTTTGTTTTAATTATTCCAAATTAAGATAGTTGTACATGTTACTATTTTTGTTAGGAATTTACTGATTTTATTGCATGTGGGACTGAAGCTACTAGTTCTAATGTGGATATAGTACCTGATTATATTTATAACATTATTTATTTAAAGCACATGCTTAGCAGTGTTGTCTCCTAATTAGAAATACAGTGAGCATTTCTTTTGTGGTTTGATCTGCTCTTGTTGCATTGAAGAAATGGCATTGTCTGCCTAACCTTTTATTTAGCGCTACTGTAGGGAAATATTGATTCCTCCTTTGGTCTTTGTAAGAGAGCAATTTTGTTTTTTAACAAAAAGTTACTTGTAGTCAACTCTAATCCTGTCTGTAACTGTTCTACGGAAAACAGTCACGCCCGGGCAGTATTTTATTACTAGTTGACCACAATGGGCGCTTATACTTTCTCTTTGGAAAATAGAGAGATTCTGTTTAGAATTCGGAACAAGTCTTGAGGGTTTACACGAGTTTATGTGATGAGCCTTAATTCTGTGATTTGAGTGAGATCAATACAATACGCGGAAGTGCTCAGTTTCTATAGTGACACGCAGTTCTGATGAAAACAGATACCACGCACGCTGCCCTCAATGCTGGATCCTCTGCTCTTTGGAGTACTCATGATGTAGGGCAACATTTATACGGTTTAGCAAGCTTTACCCGGTTCTTTATTGTAGATCTGTTAAATCTTCCCCCACGTGCATCTTTGCTTATCCTTTAACTAGACCATGTACACTCTATGTCCTAAAGCAGCAGCGCCTCTGGTGCGGCTCCGAGAAGCAGAGCCGCCCCTTCCCCACACCCCTATGACCACCCCAGCGAGAAGGAGCTCGCTAGAGGCCTGCTCCCCAGTGGTGCTCAGCACCCGCTCTGTGTATGTACAAGCGGGACCCGGCGCAGCTGTTGTTACCTTAAGCAAGAGGTCGGCGGCCCGTGTGTACTTGTAGCGGATGAAAACTCCTACGCCGATGGGGAGCAAGGTGCTGCATAGGGTCAGACTCACGGCCCCCAGGGGCAACAGCTGCACCAGAGGCGTGTTGATCCAGGCGCGGCTGTATATCCACAGGCACAGGGGCATCAGCAGCAGGGCCAGCAGGGTGGAGGAGGCGGTCATGATAATACTGCAGGGGGGAGGGGACAGAACCACAGGCAGCGGGTCAGCACGAGCCGCTCTTCCATCAGCTGCTGGGGGGGGGGGCACTCGGGCTCCAGTAAGAGCTGGCGATACAAATCCCTTTAGTGTACCTATTGGGTTCCGGGAAGTGGGCGGGCGGAAGCCCGCCCACTGCTAAAGGACCCCCCCTAATTTAAGGGGAGGATCCACAGGACCTGGAATCCAAATGAGTCCGGGGGATCCCTTTAGTGTAACGAGGCACAAACCTATTGTACAAAACCCTTCTCTAGGAGCTCGGACAAGAGTCGCCCAGGGCGCAAGTAGCTGTTTGATTGCAAGAATTTCCCTCCAGTTACCGAGCAGAGTGGAGAGGCTCGGTATGGTTTTAGGAAGGGCGGGGGTATTGCCAGCTCTGGGTTTTGTGAAAGGAAGATTATAGTTTTGCAGGTAAAGCCTGCCTGCCTTAGGGTGTCTGGGAGCACAAGCAGCTAATCGCTGCAAGTGTTCCGCACGGGCTGGGCACCCCGCATCTCCCAAAGGCGCCCCCCCCCCCACCAAAATCCCCCTGATGAGATCCTGACCCCGGCTCCTCTGTCCCGGTACCCACGGGCCGCGCCCCGGAACAGGGGCAGCAAAAGGCTGGCACAGATCTGACTATAAAATAGCGAATGTGGTAAACAACCGTAAGCCGGACAGTCCTCCCGCAGCACGCACCGTCCACACACCCACACCCCGGCACTTCCACACTGCCCCCCGCCCGGCACATCCACCCCCGCACGGCTCCCGACTCCCCGGCACATCCACACCCCGCACGGCTCCTGACCCCCGGCACATCCACACCCCGCACGGCTCCTGACCCCCCGGCACATCCACACCCCGCACGGCTCATGACCCCCGGCACATCCACACCCCGCACGGCTCCTGACCCCCCGGCACATCCACACCCCGCACGGCTCCTGACCCCCCGGCACATCCACACCCCGCACGGCTCCCGACTCCCCGGCACATCCACACCCCGCACGGCTCCTGACCCCCGGCACATCCACACCCCGCACGGCTCCTGACCCCCGGCACATCCACACCCCGCACGGCTCCTGACCCCCGGCACATCCACACCCCGCACGGCTCCTGACCCCCGGCACATCCACACCCCGCACGGCTCCTGACCCCCCGGCACATCCACACCCCGCACGGCTCCCGACTCCCCGGCACATCCACACCCCGCACGGCTCCCGACCCCCGGCACATCCACACCCCGCACGGCTCCTGACCCCCGGCACATCCACACCCCGCACGGCTCCTGACCCCCGGCACATCCACACCCCGCCCCCGCACGGCTCCTGACCCCCGGCACATCCACACCCCGCACGGCTCCCGACCCCCGGCACATCCACACCCCGCACGGCTCCTGACCCCCGGCACATCCACACCCCGCCCCCGCACGGCTCCTGACCCCCGGCACATCCACACCCCGCACGGCTCCCGACTCCCCGGCACATCCACACCCCGCACGGCTCCCGACTCCCCGGCACATCCACACCCCGCACGGCTCCCGACTCCCCGGCACATCCACACCCCGCACGGCTCCCGACTCCCCGGCACATCCACACCCCGCACGGTTCCTGACCCCCGGCACATCCACACCCCGCACGGCTCCTGACCCCCGGCACATCCACACCCCGCACGGCTCCCGACTCCCCGGCACATCCACACCCCGCACGGCTCCTGACCCCCGGCACATCCACACCCCGCACGGCTCCTGACCCCCCGGCACATCCACACCCCGCACGGTTCCCGACCCCCGGCACATCCACACCCCGCACGGCTCCCGACCCCCGGCACATCCACACCCCGCCCCCGCACGGCTCCTGACCCCCGGCACATCCACCCCCGCCCCCGCACGGCTCCCGACTCCCCGGCACATCCACACCCCGCACGGCTCCCGACTCCCCGGCACATCCACACCCCGCACGGCTCCCGACTCCCCGGAACATCCACACCCCGCACGGTTCCCGACTCCCCGGCACATCCACACCCCGCACGGTTCCCGACTCCCCGGCACATCCACCCCCGCCCCCGCACGGCTCCTGACCCCCGGCACATCCGCCACCTCCCGCCCCGCCCCCGGCACATCGAGTCCCCCGGCTGCCTCCCTCCCCCAGCGCGGTTCAGGCCGCGTTCTCTGGGTCCTTTACCCCGACAAGGAGCGGTGCGTGCCCCGCCGGGGCGGGAGATGAGCCCGGCGCCCCGCGGAGGCAGCGGCCCCGGCGGGGCGGGAGATGAGCCCGGCGCCCCGCGGAGGCAGCGGCCCCGGCGGGGCGGGAGATGAGCCCGGCGCCCCGCGGAGGCAGCGGCCCCGGCGGGGCGGGAGATGAGCCCGGCGCCCCGCGGAGGTAGCGGCCCCGGCGGGTTGGGTACCTGAGGTTCATGTCTCCGTTGACCAGCAGGGACATGATGTTGGAGAGGTTCCCCCCGGGGCAGCAGCCGCACAGCAGCACGGCCACCGCTGCCACCTCGTCGAGGGCGAAGAGCAGCGCCAGCAGGAAGGCCAGCAGGGGCATGAGCACGAACTGGCAGAGCAGCGCCAGCAGCACCCCCACCGGCCGCCGCAGCTGCCCCCCGAGCTGGCTCAGCTCCACGGTGCAGCCCAAGCCCAGCATGGTGGTGCACAGCGCCAGCCCCACGAACACGCTCAGACCCTGGTTCAGGGGGGTGTCCCAGAACGGGGGGCTGCCTCCCGGCCCCTTGCCTGCCTGCGGCACCCGGCTGGAGGGGCTGGGGCTGCCGCTGCTGCTGTTCTCCGGCTCCGGGGAGAGCGAAGCGAAGGGGGAAAGAGTCCCGTTCTCCACCCAGGAGCTGTCCATGGCTGTGCACTGTATGTGCGCGCCTGGCAGTCAGCGGCTGAGCATCTAGTCAGAAGCTGCCAGGTCCCTATCGCCTGCCCAAGCACTGGAGGAGCCGGGAGGCCCCACAAGGTGGGGACTGATAGGCAGTGAAGAGGCTGAGGAGACTGTCAGTCAGTCGCCGGGCTGAAGCACTGGCACATCTTAGCCCTCCTCAGAGCCTTCATCCCCACCCCCTAAACACCCCCTAAACACCTCCACTTACAGCCACGCATAACAGCCCTCACTCACACACACTGAATTAATCTGCCCTACGCAATATGGCACCTACAGCTAGACACACTGCATCTACTATGCTCACACTGCATTAGGTTCCCTCCCTCTCTTACACAGGAACACTTGCTTTTTTGTATCCATTGTGTCTTGTGTCTGCTTTATATAGGGTGCAGCATTCAGTCACACACTTAACCCACAGGCATAGGCAGACATGCTGTAAAGAAGCTACTCCAGGCAGGGCCCATGTCTTTCTTTGTGTCTGTTAAGGTGCCACGCTGGCTGCCAGCAGTCAACCAATAATAAAAAATGCTTTATTGCAGGTCTAGTGGAAAAACAAACACAAACCCCTTGCTATGGTTATTTCATCTGGTAGTCTCTTGTGAAAGACGATACTGCTTGAAAAGAGAAGCAAGTGATATCCACTGGGCCATCTTTGTCTGCTGTTTCCCCCCCTCCCCCCAAGGAAATCTAACAAATATTTTCAACTGATAAAAACTTGACGGGATTTTTGGAGGGATGTACTATGAGCAGACACGTTTCAGTTTCACTCCAAACATGCTCATGACAAAAACAACACAAATCTACTATTAAAGATTAATATTAATATTATTTTCTGATTTTTGGTGCTTAATCTGTCTCAGCATCCTAAAGCAAAATTAGCTGATCGTCACACTGTCCTCCTAAGTGAGCAATGTCAGCTTTACCTTTGATACATTCAAGGGAGGTTCAAGGTCATTCCCACTAATGGAAAGAATGTACTTGAGTAAAAGCTGTGGCATGGGTGAGGAATGATGAAAAGCTCTTTAGCCAGGTCAAATTAGAGCCACTTTCTGCTGATGATGGGCTTCAATAATGAGCAAAGAACAAACTGTGTTTAACCAAGAAACTAGGTGATTTAATTAATGGCAATAAATCACACGGTTTGCTGCTGCTGCATGGATCTAGATGGGGTGCTCACTCCCCCTCTTGCTTTCCCAACTGGAGACTCACAATGTAATTTTCAGAATAACCCTGGAATCTATAGAGTAGGGGTGAATACTATACAGATTTTATGATGTTATTCTTGATTTGCCTGGAGGGGAGACCCTGGAAAGACACTCAAAAAAATCTGTTTGTAAAAGCGGTCTATATGACATTGAAAAATCAGTTTGTATGATATGCAGGTGACAGTGCACCAGCCAGAAGGTGACAGATGCCTATCCTGTCCATTCCATCTGAGTGGATGAAGGTTTCTAAACATAGTGGGTGAAATTCTGGGCCCATTTAAGTCAATGGGAGTTTTGGCATTGATCTCAATGGGTATGTCTACTCTGTAATAGAAGACCCAGGGCTTGGCTGTGGCTGGCCGGGGTCAGCTGGTTCAGGCCAGTTGCAGGTCTTTAATTGCTGTGTAGACATACTCAATGGGGCCAGGATTTCATCAGTATATGAGGCTCTCTCTTACCCATCACTCAAGCAACATATACAGGAAAAACCTAATTTCCAGAGTTGTTCTAATTTACTGGCCTCATATGGGTTTTAAAATTGTGTTTACAAATTGCCACCTTTCCCATATCTTATTTTTTAATATTTATTCATTATTTTATGTTGTCTGTTTCTTTCAAAAACTGAATGCCATATTAAAAGACTAGTAGGACTTGGGAGACAAGGGCATGCAGGAAAGGAGAGAAGAGGAGCCTCTGTGGGCGGTCTGGGCCCTGGTGGTTCATGCTTTGTCCACTGCCACTCAGAGTTCCTCAGGGATAAGGATTCTTCTGTTACACAAAAGGTTTGGACGTGCCACTGTTCATGCTTCATGTTGTGGTTCTCTGGTGGGACCAGCTGCCTCAGAGTTTGGCCTATCACATGAGGTGTCCTCTCCTTTGTTGCCTTTTGTTTTTAAATTTAGTGTACTACTGTGCTGTGCACTATGGAGTGTCTCAAATCACACCTCATAATGCATAACATGGTGGGGCACAAAATTCCAACACAAGAGTGGATAGAGGGCAGCTAGAGCCAGGCCTCAAGCTACTTAAATCTCCACTTCCCGTGCCATCTGGTCCTACACTTCTCCAGCAATAGTCTTCACCTTCACCCACCCCAAGTCTGTGCATCTTAAATTCTCTTGGGCCCTGGTCCCCTTTCCACCGGGATATAGTTCCACAGCCAGGGCCGGCTCCAGGCACCAGACAAGAAAGCACGTGCCTGGGGCGGCAACTTGTAAGGGGCGGCATTCCGGGGATTCTTGGGGCAGCACATTGCGTCCGCCCTGCCGTGATCCTTTTTTTTTTTTTTTTTGCTTCGGCAGTCCGGCAGCCTTTTTTTTTTTTGCTTGGGGCAGCCAAAAAGCTAGAGCTGGCCCTATCCACAGCTAGTTGGAATCTGTCCCTAGTCTTCCAGGACATCCAAGTCCTGGGATCTCCTGTGAAACTTCCTTAGAGTTCTGTCTGTCAGTCTAAAACTGTTAAAAGAGCACCTCCACAAAAATTGAAAACTCAAAGTACAATGGGAGTCCAATTGAGCCTTACATTCCAAAATTTCAGATTGAACTACTTGTCTCAGTGGATACATTCACTGCTTTTCTGCTCTTAAAGAAGCACACAGCTAGGCCTACAACCAACCCCTAATATTCCAGCAGACACTATTAGTGACCCAATAGAAGCAATAGAGTACCATCCATTTGTTAAATCCATAATTGCCAAATTATGGGATAAATGTAAATGTTTTTCGGGTTTGGTATACCACCAGGGTTTAGTTACAACGTAATAGATACAGTGTAGCAACTTGGCCATTCAGTAATACCGTTGTGAATGGTTTTATTCTATTTTCTTTTCCTGGTCATTTAGTTAAGGATAAGATGAGTCATATCATAGGTATTAAACAAACAGCTACAACTCAGTCCAGACAGTTATTTCATTTGTTGGTAAAACAAGGCAATATATGCTTTTAGATGGGACAACACTGAAGTGCAATGTTTGATTGGCCTTGAGAGCCAACAGAATTGTTTGAAACTAAATAATTTGCAAAGCTACTTGTACTGAAAAATGTTTACAGTGTGTTTAGATTGCTCACAAATTTAGTATATACTGTGTCTTTTTCATTTTTATCCTTCATATTTTATCTATATACTCACACCACATTCTTTTTTCACTTATTATACCTCTATTTTTTTTCCGTAATCCCATTATACAGTTTTTCTTCTGGCACCTATGAACAGAATATAAGTTACACAAAGAGCAAAAGCAGGCTGGTTATCAAGTAGGCAGTGAAGAGAGCAGAAGAGAACTGCCCTTCTTATCTATGAACATGACTCCTAAAACCAGGCGTGTTCATAGAAAGATATTTTTGCATCATGATCTTTACAATTAATTATGGTGCAACCCACTTACAGTGAACTTGGATATAATGATGTCTCTGTTAACAGTGAAGATGAATGAAAATCTCAAATTGTTTCAGTGCCTTACATTTGTGTTGATTCCAGTTCCAGTTATTGAGAACTTCAGCTTATGGAAAAAACATGACCTAGCTTTAAGAGGGTTCTAGTGTATTGTAACAAATAAACACAAGATATTTCTTAACATTCATACCAGCTACTTTAAGAACTAAGATTGAAATTGAATACTGGTTTAAACAGGAGCCGTACCATTGACTTCCATGTAGACAAACCGAGTTACTTAGGTCAGATCTGAATTGAACTTCCTGTGTTTTATTAAAAAGAACAGGAGTACTTGTGGCACCGTAGAAACTAACATATTTATCTCTAAGGTGCCACAAGGGACTCCTGTTCTTTTTATGGATACAGACTAACACAGCTACTACTCTGAAACTTGTGTTTTATTAATTCCCTATACAGTCAGCATTGGCACCATTTGTAGCAACTGAAAAGTATTCTTATATCTAAAAGGTACAGTAAGGCCTATCCAGCCTTTGTACTTACTGTTTGGCGTGGTCTTTTTCATACTATGTTACCACAACTGTATTAATATGTAAGCTAGCCTAGATACATGAATTATCCATTTTCTTTCAGGAGAGAAAATGACACCAACTGACCTCTTTTACAGGGAGTGACAAATTGGCCATAGGATCCTAAAAACATTGGTAAATGTTCTCTAATAGGACCCTAAAAAACATTGGTAAATGTTCTCTAAATGGATATGTGGTTTTAAAACTAATTCTTATAAACTGGAAAAAATCCTATTTGAAAATTGCGGGGCAAAATGTTGCCCTGGAAATACTTTCTTGTAAATTTAGTGTTATAAAGTAGGTGCAGTTTTTTATAAGTGGCACTGACCATGGGGCAGCTGGTGAACCGGCCGTTATGGGAGGTTAGCCCTGGCCCCTGCTAGGCAAGGGGTTCTCAGGGGTTTGGCAAGAGGGGTTCTCAGGGTTTCTTATAGCACACATCACCATAGTATCTACACATTTAGTTACTATAATGACAAAAACTATAAAAAACCCTAAGATAGATAGCTGGAGAGGGGATGAGAAAGCAAAGGATGCCCACTTTCCCCTCACCACCTTTCTGCCATTTCAATTTGAAAACTAGGCCATATTAAAGAGCATGTGGGTGAGAGAAAACTGTACTTTTCCAACTCTCTAGTCCCTTTTCTGTTTCCTCCCATTATCTAACCTCTTTATTGTATTTTCTGCCAGAATCTGCAGGTGGTGGGGAAGCTGAGCTGCTATAGGCTGTCAGCATTGACCACTCAGTTATTCTCTGATTCCATGTGGATCTGATGCTACATGTCAGAGTGGGATGATTTATAGTCTCATGCTGGAGGTTGGGAGAGGAAGAGAAGGTCTTGACAGGTGACATGCCTGTGGGGGATGGTCCTTGAGAGACATCTGCATTCTCTTAGCTTGTTGTCACTTTTACCTGTTCTTAGGGTGACCAGATGTCCTGATTTTATAGGGACAGTCCTGATTTTGGGGTCTTTTTCTTATATCACACCTGGATCACCTGGATCGATCGGACTTCAGCTGTCGTTAAGACTGCGCTGATCACAACACGTCTGCCATTCTTCTCACACTCTTGCCTTTCTTCTCCACGTTCGTCCGAAACGTTTAACGATGTCATCTTCCCATCTTCTTGGAGGCCGACCGGGGGGGTCTTTTCTGTTCTCGCGGGTACCACTCAGCAATGATTGCGGTCCACCTGTTATCCATGAGCCGTGCTGTGTGGCCCGCCCATCGCATCTTGTTATGTCTGCTTTCCACGACAATATCTTTCACACCGCTGCGTTCTCTGATTATTTCATTTGGTATACGATCCAGAAGGGAGATTCCCAACATAGCTCGTTTCATTGCCCTTTCAGCTACCAACAGCCGTTGCTCTTCTCTCTTCGTCAGTGCCCACGTTTCACTGCCATACAGCATAGCTGGCAGCACTGCTGAATTGAAAATATTTTTACGTGTGGTCTTGTCAATTTTTCCTTTGAGGACGTCCTTGATGGAATTAAACGCACACCATCCTGCCCGAATCCTTCGCGTGAGTACGCTGTTCAGGTCTTGGCGCATATTAACTTCTTGGCCCAAATATATGTACTGTTCCACTTCTTCGATGTCTTCTCCTGTTACCATTATTCAGGCTTTTCGTAAGACGTCTGATCGCATATATTTCGTTTTGCAGCGGTTCATTTTCAGGCCGACCTGACTACTTTTCTTGTCGAGTCTTCATAGCATGCTCTGCAGTTGGTTGGTGCTTTCGGCAATTAGTACAATGTCGTCTGCAAATCTGAGATGAGATAATCTCTCTCCATTTATGTTGACACCACTCCTCCAATTGATCTTGTTCATAACCATTTTGAGGCAGGCGGTGAATAGTTTCGGTGAAATTGTATCTCCTTGCTTTATGCCTTTCTCGATTGGGATGCGGAGGGGAGTTTCAAGGAGAGTAATGTCTGTTGTACATCCAGTATTCGCTTCCTTCAACAAACGAATGTACTGCGTGTTAATGCCCTGCTCTGCGAGCACCTTTAATATTGCGTTAAACTCAACGCTATCGAAGGCCTTTTCATAGTCGACAAAAGCAATGCACAGCGGGAGTTTGTATTCCCTCGCTCTTTCTAGGAGCTGGCTAAGGGTAAATATATGGTTGATTGTACTGAAATTTCTTCGAAACCCTGCCTGCTCTCTCGGCTGTTGTTCATCCAGACTCTGCGAAAGTCGATTCATTATCACCTTTGTGAAGAGCTTGTAGATGTGAGAGAGCAGGCATATAGGGCGGTAGTTCTTAAGATTTTCTCGATCACCCTTCTTGTGCAGCAAGATGGTATTCGACTCCTTCCAGTTTGATGGTATTTTTCCTTCTTCAAGATATCGGCTGAATCTCTAAAGCAAGGGCCTTCCAAAGTTTTTCGCCTCCTGCATAAATCATTTCTGATGTTATTCCATCTTTGCCTGGAGCTTTTCCCTTCTTCATCTGGTGTAGTGCGCTTCGGACTTCGCTGACGATTATTGGGGGGACGCGTTCTTCTGACTCTTCGAGGGTTGGGAGGGGGACGTTGATTCTTGATTTGAACAGTTCTGTATAGAAGTCCTTGCAGACCTCCTCCATCCCTGCTCTGTCGATTACTGTCTCTCCATCTTTGTTCTTCAAGGTTTTCTTATATAGGCTCCTATCTCACCACCAATACCCTAATCCAGAGACCTAATTGCACATACAACCACTGGGGGAGGGGGAAAGCAGGACACCAGTACACACCTATCCCAGTATTTTACTGTTATGTTAACATTTCCACAACTCAGCTTCAAAATATACATTCTTGCTACCCGCAACCCTTTTTTAAAAATAGTTGCACTGCTGCCTGATTGTCTCCAGAACTGTAACCGTCTCCTTTCTGGAGTCCCATCTCTCCCCTCTTCAATTCATCCAAAATGCTGCTGCTACAGAAATCATCTGCTTAGCTTGTTGTTCCAACTACCTAGCTCATCCTCAAATCCCTTTGTTGACTTCCCCTTGCCTCCATCCTCAAACTCAAGCTCCTTGTCCTCTCTTTCAAACTCACATAATCTGGCTTTCCCAAAACTCCTTCTCCTCTTCCCTTCCCTCTTTCATAGTGTCCAGGTGGCACTAACCATCCCTTCATATTATTCCCCCTCTCTCCTCTCCCAGGCTCACTTCAACATCATCTCTTTTCCTGGAATCCTCATCTCTTACCCAACCCACCATGCCGCTATTCTCTTCTCCTTCAAGTTCCTCTCGCAAACTGCACCTCTTCCAACAGACCTATCTGACTCGTCTGTCCTTATTTCCCCCTACAGAGAAATGTCCTGACATTCATCAGCTTTAGATACAATTTAATTTAAAAGGTTGTGGGAGAAGGGGAAAACTTGCGACACAACTTGTATAACTAAAAAGGTGTTCTAACTTCTCTGCTTAGCCACATTGTCCTTTCCTTTGTTTGTACATTGTCTGTTTAGACTGTAAACTCTTTAGGGCAGGGATCTTGCTGTCCTACCTTGCTATAAAGCACCTAGTATTCTGCTGGTGCTATACAAGTAATAAACAGTAGAAATAATAATGAATGCACATCCACTGCCCAGTGTTTTTCTTTATGATGAAGACCATTAATCAACAAATGAGAACACTGTGATCCAAGTGCCAGTGTTCCAACATGTTATAATTTAGCCTCAAATGCTTAGAACTGCATAATCCTCCTTCCAAGTCCATAGCCAAATTCCCATTGAATTAATTGGGAGCAACATTGAGCCTGTAGGATTTTAATGCCTTATGTTTCCACAACTTTAAAAAATGAAAAAAGAGGTATGTCAGTAATCAGCACAGGATGAAAAAGCCTCTGCTCCAGGAAGTGAATCTATCTGTGTTAGAGTTCCCTCCCCTCTCTGAAGTTTGGGGTACAGATGTGGGGACCCGCATGAAAGACCCCCTAGTTCACCAACTTAGGTTCAAAACTTCCCCAAGGCACAAATTCCTTCCCTTGTCCTTGGACGGTATTGCTGCCACCATCAAGTGATTTAAACAAACATTCAGGGAAAGGCCACTTGGAACCATATCCCCCCCCAAAAATATACCCCCCAAGCTCCTTCACCCCCTTTCCTTGGGAGGCTTGAGAATAATATACCAGCCAATAGGTTAACAAAGTGAGCACAGACCAAATCCTTGGGTTTTAGGACACTGAAAATCAATCAGGTTTTTAAAAGAAGAATTTTATTAGGAAAAAAAAGTAAAAGAATCACACCTGCAAAATCAGGATGGAAGATAACTTTACAGGGTAAATAACAAGATTTAAAACACAGAGGATTTCCCTCTGACTCTGCTTCCCAGTTACAAAACAGGAATAAAATTACCTCTTAGCATAGGGAAAATTCACAAGCTAAAACAAAAGATAATCTAACGCATTTCCTTGCTATTACTTACAATTTCTGTAATTTTAGATGTATCATTTCAAGATTTTTTTAGGAGCTGGTTTACCTGCTTGGTCTCTCTCTTTGTCCCGAGAGGGAACAAGACAAAGAGAGCACAAACAAAACCTTCCCTGCTCCCAACCCCCGCAATTTGAAAGTATCTTCTTTCCCCATTGGTCCTTCTGGTCAGGTGCCAACTAGGTTAATTGAACTGATTAACCTCTTACAGGTAAGTGATTTTGTACCCCTGGCCAGAAGGGATTTTATGTTACTGCATACATAAAGGTTGTTACCCTTCCCTTTATATTTATGGCAATCTGGCTAGAATACTCCTACACTTTAGTTGCTAGATGACAAATGTTGAGACAGTTGTACCTTTAGCATTGTATTAACAGTTATTAATAATATGTGCTCAAAGGCTACATCAAGAATATTTTTCAGAAATTAAGAAGTGGCTTGGGGGAATTAGGAATTCATATTGCCCTTTAAAAGAAATCTCAGATGTTTGATGCTGGAGCTGTTTAAAACAACTTTAACAGAATTAACATCAGCTTTAAAACTATCTTCTTTGATAGCTATCTTCTTTGATAGCTTATAGCTCCTTTGATAGTTAGACTAGACAAGGATGAAAATTCTTCATAAAATAAATGAGGTAATGAGCAATGCCTCTCTCAGTCCAGGAGAACCAAAAAATAGTGTTACATTCAGTCAGTCTCATCTCTCTTCACATCACTGCCTGCTTATGAAGAAATAAACTCAGTTTTAAAAGTCAGTCTGTTATCTAATACAGTATAAATATTTGGCATAATTCTCTTCATAATGAGTATTACATGCAAATGAAAGAGGGACTTGACAGGCAACCTTTTTTCCAATAGACTGAACACCACTGTTTCTTTAGGAGAGGTATCAGTCCAAAGTATGCCGTAAGGTGGAAGGGTTCACTCCTTCATTCCTTCACCATACTAAACTTCTGTTGAAATTGAGGAGACATTTGGGTACACCAGGAATCAAGGATGGGCCCAGAAAAAGGAAATGGCATGTGATAATAGAGAAGATTGGGAAATTGAAACTCTTTCCTTTGACTGAAAAGGAGGAAAATTGTTGAGAGACAGAAGTGTATGTGTGTGGTGGGGGGGAAGGGTGCTATTTCTCTGAAGAACTGTTGTAAATACATAAGACAGTCCAGGAATAAAAGAAGAAAAAAGAATGGGAAATAAGTGAAAGGCCCGAGGAACAATATTTCTTTCTACAGTATTAATTGTATCCCATAGGGAGAGGGGAAGAATCCATCTATCTAAATACAAGTAAATGAGTGAGCTGAAAGGGCCTAAACTGAAATTAATGACAGTTTAGAGGATCGACACGTTCATGGATGTTGTAATCCTTTAGGAAACCATTTCAAATTACATTGAGGTAAATAAAGCTTTAACATATACCAGAACATGGATACTAGCTCTGACCAAATCCTATTTATATAGCTATAGGCTGATAGTAAACCAAATTAATGTGTTAACTGCTATACATTATGGATAAATATGGACAGGTCATGGTCCTTGAAAAGTTCTTTGGTCTCATACTGGCTTACTTTCATACCTTTAAAATCTGTGTTTGTTGTACTGCCAGAAAAGTGCCAAATCAGAGTAAATGAGGCAAGGGTTATTTTGTCCAGTGGCCTAGCTTAAATTTAAAAGATGTAGAAGTGGATTTAGTAGTAGCTTTAGCTGCATCTGTTTCATGACACGGTATAATAATTTAACTCAGGAAATGGAAGAAGCCCCCTACAGAAAGTAACACCATCCTGTTCAATCAGAGGCTTTTTCTGTATTAAAGGAGATGATTGCTAATGGTGTTCTCTCATCAGGAAAATAAGTAAATATAACATTTGTCTGTGAATCCAATCAATATTGTATAGAGCCCCATTAATTAGGCTATTTAAAATATATTTTGTTGTTATTTATTTGTATTTTGATAACATCTAGGAGTCCCAATCATGATCCAGGACCACATTGTGTAGGTGCTGTACAGACACAGTACAAAAATATAGTCCCTGCCCCAATGACCTTAAAATCTAATTAAAATCAGATAACATGAAATCAATTAATGAATAAACAAAATTTTTAAAAACCCTTCAAAATAGTCATGTCAGTATGTATTGTAAATGTTTTGTTAGGAAAAAAGTTTTCAAAAAATCTAGGGTAGGTGAGAAGAAGTAACTATGGAACTTGAACATCTTAAATAAATATATAGTGAATGTTTTAGAAGGCATTATCTTACTGACATAGTCTTAATAGACACTTGTATGTTTTATATAGACCTATTAAAATGTGATATCAATGCTGCCTTTACTACCTGGGTGAGGCTCACATGTCTGCCAAGTAGAGCATCTGCCGCTCCTTTCCTCCCAGAACTCGTGAGCGTTGGGAACTGAGACTTAGAAAATATCTGATGGAGAAGGCAATGAGACCCCAATCGGATCTGTGCCAGGGGGACCTCATGTACATCACTCTCAACAAGCAGGCAGTGCCCCTCCAAGCACAAGCTCAGAAACAGAAGCTAGGACTGCAAAGTCCAAGGAGAGGGCTTTCGATAAGAGTAAGGGGCACTCTCATAGACATAAGGACAAGTCCAAAAACTGTCCCAAAGAGAAAGGCTCCCTTCCCGCCCCCATCAAAGTCAGGAGAGCCTGCAGACATGGGCACTGAGAACTTAGGAACCAAATAAATCGTCTCAGCAGGAGAAGGTGACATGCAAGGGTATAGGTCTGATGGTTCTGACATTGGTTCTGATGGTTTTCTTCTTCTTTGTATGGCTGATGTAAATGTAGAAGAACAACTATAATTTTACATTCAGATGGCTGAGCCAGATAATTGTGTCTGGAGTAGCAGAGAGTATTGCTGTGATGCCTCCTTCGTATTTGTGAATCGGGCATTGAGTTGTTATGTGTTTCGTGGCTTGCCTTGTGAGGAAACGAATCCCCACCCGAACTTTCTTCAGTTTTGTCCTCCAGATGAGAGAGTCCAAAACCTTAGCTGGAGTCGTCAACCTGTAGTTGATGTTGCCCAGCTCTGGGGAGTAGACGGAGAGAAGCCAGGTTTGTAGGCAACAAAGATGAAGCCTGGTGAATAGTGTCAAGGGTGTCCCTTAATATATCTGGGAATATAAACATTTTCCTGTTATTAAACAAAACATTTCCTTTCCTTTTGGATGTATAAGTGGAGGAATGCTACTTAGGAGTAGGGAGGCGATATGACCACTGAACATGGCATTAATAAGTCCATGACTGGCACACTGTGGCCAGTTCTGGTTCCCACACTTTAAAAATAATGTTGACAAACTGGTAATAGTTCATAAAAAATCTTCAAGTGTGAGGATAAAGATGATCGATCTGTTTGGTTTATTCAAGACAAGGTTAAGAGGAGACTTGGTCATAGTCTATAAGTACCTAAATGGGGAGAAGATTTATAGTAGTAGGGGGCTTTTTAATCTAGCAGTGAAAGGCATAATGAAATCCAATGGGTGGAAGCGGAACTAGACAAATTCAGACTAGAAATAAGGCACATAAGGGTAATTAACCATTGGAACAACTTGCCAAGGGATGTGCTGGATTCTCCGTTATTGAAGTCTTCAAATCAAGATTGGCTGTCATTTAAAAAGATATGTTCCAGCTCAGCTAGAAGTTTTTAGACTTGATGCAGGAATTACTGGGTGAAATCCAGTGGCCTATATTAAGTAGGAGGTCAGACTAGATAATCATAGTGCTCTCTTCTGGCCTTAAAATCTGTGAATCATGCAGCATCATGTGCATCACACATTCCCAGTTGAAGGGTGATGTGACTGGAACAATCATAGTGACAGAGAAAGAAGCTAAATCCTCGATCCTGTAAAGAGGTCCACATGGCTGCAAGAACCCTCACTGAAGTCAGTGGGGGTACACACTCCTGTGGAGTTTATTGCAGGACAGGGATCTAATGTATCTATTTTAGATATTATCAGTTCACTGGATATTTTAAACATTTTGGATTTGTGACAGGGAAGATTAAAATCTTTCAGGGTTTAATAACAGAATAACAGTATCAACTATTTGTCCCCTTCGGATATTGAAGAAGTACCCCATATATGGATGTTTGATGCATATGATAGGATATGCCAACCTCCCATTCTGGGTCAGCACGGGAATTATTTAAATATCTGGCTTGCAGATAAGTACTGCAGTCAGTTCTCCCCTGCAGTGTCTGCTATGACTGTCAAGCCCGGAGGGAGGACACTACAGCTGTAAGAAATAAGCAGGTAGGGAAAAGGAGATAAAAGGGAGGAAGCAGGCTACAGAAGGTTGACTGTACTAGAATAGGGAGTGTTGCTCTGTTTTAAGCCTGGAAGGAACTGGATGCCTGGGTCTCAGGCTTGATCTAAACTTGTATATCTGCATTGTTCAGATAGGGTTGCCAACCCTCCAGCATTGTCCTGGCATCTCCAGGAATTAAAGATTAATCTTTAATTAAATATTATGTCATGTGATGAAACCTCCAGAAATAAGTCCAACTAGAATTGGCAACCCTACACTCAGGTATGAAAAATCCACACCCCCGAGTGACATAGTTATACCGATCTTCCCCCAGGTAAACAGCGCTATGTTGGCAGGAGAGCTTCTCCCTCTGACATAGCTACCACTTCTCACAGAGGTGGAGTTATTAAGCCAAGAGAGCTCTCTCCCATCATCTTAGAGCATCAATGCAGCTGTGCCAATGTAAATTAGTAGTGTAGATCTCCCCTGAGAACACTAGTATGCCTGGAAGAAAGAAGGAGGAGGAGGACTAGCCCATTAAGGGGAAGACAAGTTCTTGCTTCTAGGCTTTGATCCAAGAGGTTTCTCTGTCTGGGGTAAGGGCAGACTGATCTCAGGGCCTCAATAAAGTGGTTGAAGCTAGACAGTCTGTTTTCCTCAGAGAATGACCAGAACTATAACTTGGTCATAGGATTTCATCTTAGATATTATAATTCAATAATTTGGATCTGAGCTCTGATTACTTGATGGGCTGGGTGTTGGATATACCCTAGAAAATGTCTGGAATTATTCATTTATAGCTGCTTTATGATATAGGAAATAAGACTCAATTTGCCAACTCTTGTCATTTTTATCACAAGTCTTTGGTGTTTTTCATAAAGCCCCATCTCCAGGAATCCTGTGATGATACGGGAATCTCAGCTTTCATTTAAAAACACAGGTAAGTTTGTGGCCCGTAAGGTTGTGGAGAAAAGCTTGAAAACATGGCCCAAGTGCATTTAAAGGCTCAAAAAACAAAAGAGAAAAATAATTTAATGGATTCATTTTTTTAAAATCTCATGGATTTTAGACAGTTACATGAATTTGGGGGGCATGGCTTATGTTTGTTGAACTCTGGGTGCTGACAAATAATGAAGGTCACCGTCATGAGCAATAGCAGTATTTTACTGAAAATGTCCAGTTCAGAGGTCTGTGAACAGACAGTTTAACAGCTGAGATATTGTCCAAGTGGTGTGAACTGAACCTGCGTTTTATTAACTTTAATTTTGCTGGCATTTTCCGGGCTGTGAATATGTACAGGTCTGTCGCATCTTACGCGGGGGTTACATTCTGCGCTGAGCGCATAAAGCGAAAAACCGTGTATGTTGAGACTCCATTGAGTTGAATGGCGGACGGAATTGCCCACAGTACTGATGCCGTTTTAAAATGGTTATTTTTCTTTTTTTTTCTGTTTTTGCCGACCGCGCAAAGCTGAATTCACGCATGTTAAATGCGCCTAAGATGCGACTTGCCTGTACTTGGAGATCAGAACCATCTGAGGACTGCAGAAGTATATTTAACATTGATAGGGCAACTGAGTCAAATCCATGAACTCCTAATAGATTGGGAATAAATGTTAATTTTTGTGAAGAGTTTTTAAACTAGTAGTTAGCAAGAAACTTTGTACTTGATTTTATTAGTTAACTAAACAAAAAGTGTAGTGAGAGATCATGCCCTATATTGTCAGTTGAGCTCACATGCAGTGGGAGGAGTAAAAAAAACAACCTATATTTCAGAATGAAAGAGTTCAGAAAAAGAGGGATCAGAATAAAGATATATGAAGCTGCCACCTTTTAGGAGCTTTTGAGTGTCTCCTAAACAAAGAGATTGTTACCTTTGCCCAGTCTGAGATAATAGTAGATAAGAGGTCAAAGCATCAGGGACATTATTATTAACTTTATTTTATCCAAGAAGATTATCTGTATTCTTGAGTGTGAAACATGGACAGGGCAGAACTGTGAATAATCTCTATCAACAGAGTGAAGTCTTTGCCACGTGTCAACAAACTCAAGGTCTTTAGAAGAATCTGATTCATGTTGCAAGGATTTAGTATTTAGTGAATAGCTTCCATTATCTAATAGAGGTTCAGGCTTGCTCCCATTAAAGTCAGTGGCAAAGCTTCCATTGAATTGTAAGGGAACAGATTAGTGTCTGTCCCCCCACCGTGTGTGTGTGGGGGGGAGAGTTGCAAGAATTTAGATAAAGAACTCCCCAGCTAGGGAATTAAATGCTTAGACACCATGGTGAATAGTGTAATATACATTTCCACCTAAACATGGTTATTTTGCTGTGCCTCATAACACAATGCCTACATTAAAATTAGTCTGTTGATAGTTTCTATAAGTGAGAAAAGTCTTACTTTTTCATCTTGAATGCTCTGCTTAAGTAGGACTCATACTTTATAAGGAGATTTAAGGAATTTATTCCCACCTAGAATTTCAGCTCTGTTTTGGTGCTTCTCCTGACTCAAAAAGCAAGAGACGGAGACCAGATCTGGGAATTGAATCTAAGCTGTTGTGTAGTAGTCGAAACAATGCTCAGGACTGGCCCAATTTTTGTGACTAAGGGATCCCAATGATAGTGTTGTTGACCTAAAGAATGACTTTCAGGGGTGACCACTTATAATCCATATAGGGCCAAATAAATATGGTCTTGTGGTTAAGGCTTTGGGCTAGAACTCAGGATATCTGGGTTCAGTATATAGCTCTGCCACAGACTTCTTGTGTGACTGTGGGCAAGTCAGCTAATCTGTGACTCAGCTTTAAAATGAGGATGATAATAATTCTCTCTCTCATTCTGTGTCTAGTTACCTTGTAAGCTGTTTGGAACTTGTAAGCTGTTTGTCCCTTAATTAGTGTTTGTCCAGCACCTAGTACATTGGGGTCCCGATCTTGATGTTTTTGGGGTTATTTTTGGCACCACTATAATACAAATAATAATGAGGTTTCCAAGGGAGAAGAAGCCTCTGCATTTCTATTGGAGCTCTCAAGGATCTTCTATTTTGCCTTTCCTCATGGCCTCCTGTTACATACAGCTTTCTTCATCCCCCAGTTTGAAGAGGATTGGGCAGGGTTCCCACTCCAAGTACTTCATTTCTATCATGGGATTGCTGTGGAGTGACACAAGGTAGTTACATGACAGTGCACATCACTAACTAAGCCTCTCCAGACCAATTTAGTGTATCTTCTTATTTAAGAGCAATTTGTTCTTAGGCCCAAATCCTTCCCCAGATGAAAAGCTCATGAGGCCAAGCTGTGCCTTCCAGGGGAACAGTCCTTCCCCCTCAAGCTGGGGAGCAGGAATAGTGTCACTCTGCAGCTGCTGCTCCAGCCTCAGAGCTGAACCAATTTCTGTGCTACTTGTGCTCCCAGCCTACACACACACACAACTGACAAGAGCTCACCTAGTGGCTCGCTCTCAACTTCCCACCACACACACCCCCATTGAGCTAGACTCTACACAAGCACTCCTGCAGCATCTCTAGATCCTTATCCCTCCCCCTCATGTAGCCTCTATTCAAGATGGGCTGCTTGGGAGGGGATAAGGGGAGAGATTTGTCCCTTGGACTGACCTAATACTGTAGTTCTTTCACTCCTGTGGTTCTGTATTATGCTGAGCATTTAAAAAAAAACTATTCAGAATTCTTTCTCAAATATTGAATTTCGTGTTTCAGATGTTTTGAATCAAACTGATACCGAGCTCAATAAGCTAACAAAACATTTCATCCTGACATGTGATGGTGGTGTTACAAATATAGCTCCACATGTCTGCATGGCACTTTCCCCATTTATAAAAAAGACACAGTCCCTGTCCCAGACCTTCACTAAAATCTAGAAAATCTAATGAGAATGCCATCAGCAATGGAAGTTAAGCTGTTAATATATCAGAATGTTATGAATGGCCATGAGTCAACATTAATGATTAGTCCTATAGCTGCAGGAAGAAATATTAAGACCTTTGATCCCCTCACTTGCATGGAATGAGCTCATACATTATATGTGTGAGTGTAATAGGTGATTTTTTTTCTGTGATACTGTGTACTGCTGTATGTTCTCTCACTCATCCAGGATCAAAACCAAGCCTTTATAATGGAGCATGTCTAACATTAATGCAGGTGTTAAATCATCATATTATTTTGATGACTATGAAAAATGTTGTGTACATTCCAGACAATACCATCTAATTATTTGAAAATGTGACATGAAACAGAACAACATGTAACTGAATTATAAAATAGCGTACAAACTGAGGACGCAAGGGCTGCCTCCAGTGTTTGGAATAGGGCATTGTATTTTCGAGTGCTTGCTCACGGCCATTCCACGTTAGGTGTGTGTACACTGCGGGCACTGTTGCTGGCGATTCCGCCCCCCCCCCCCCGCCCAGTTTTATCCGTACGGCTGGCTCTACAGCTCCCTAGAGCCTCACATCCATGCGCCAGTATAAGGGCGCCGCTGCCCTCACACACTGCCAGTTCTTTCTTACTGCTGTGACAGTTGCTGGAACAACTTTCTCTCTTGCGTTTGCAAGCTTTCTCCAGTGGTTGAATTCAACTGGTTTTTTTGTACTTAGTTTGTCTTAGTGTTAGATTTAGTTGGTGAAGTTAGATAATGGTTCCATCAGGGACGTGTCCCAGGGACAGAGCATGCGCCGATTCCCGGGATTCAAACCATGTGTTGCCTGCAATAAGCCCATGCCAGTGAGCAACCCTCATTCAAGCTGCCTAAAGAGCCTTGGGGAAGCTCACATCAAGGACAGGTGTAAAATCTGCTGGAGCTTCAGGCCATGAACCCAAAAGGACAGGGACATTCGTTTGAAGGCCCTGTTAATGGAAGCGGCACGTGGAGCTGAGCTGCTCAGATTCAGCACCGAGCATGTTGGCCTCGGTGTGCAATGTTTCTCCTGCACAGTGCCTCCCCCCGCTCCCTCCCCCCACCATTCGCCATTCCCAGTGCTGAGAAAGCGGCACAAGAAGCAGTGCACTGAAAGGGTGCTCCCCGTGCCGAAGTGGGACAAGAGGGGAGGAGCTGATGAGGCGAGACCCATGCCGGGCCACTCATCCTCCCCAGGGCTGCATTCAGGGCAACAACGAGTCCACCCGCAGTGCTGAGCCCGATTTGGGACCCACCACCAACTCCCGGGAGTGGCCAGGGCACTTCACATTTGAGAGCTCCCTCCGCACTGGAGGTGTTTCAGACAGGAAGGGCCCTCATGGCCCTTCCAGTGCCGCCCCACTCCCCCCCGGGACCACCCGCCTGCTGCCTCGTAGCCATGAAAGGTGACCCCCTCCAGAGGGACGCCTGCCATGGGCCCTCCACAGTGGTCCTAACCCACAACTGGTCTCCAACACCATGCCAGTCCCCGGCTGCCCAGCACTGATCTCCAGCACCGGTCTCCAGTGCCAAAGCGTCAGTCGCCACAACATGTATCTCCCATCCCAGGCACTGCTCTCCGGCCTCCCATCATAGCCTCGGCCTTCAGGCAGGAAGTCTTCATTGGACTCTATCCCTCCGCCGAAGAGGCACCATCACCCACCTATGCACCGGATTTTGGTGCCGGACCATCTTGAGCGCATGGCCTCCGGGGCAGTGACCGGTACAATGGCAGTGCTGAAACCCGTGGGGATTCCCACCAGTACCTGGGCCATATTCTCAGTCCCCATCTTCGGTGGTCTCCAAGAGGCGGGCTGCAGCCCCACCCAAACCAGTTCTGGATCCTGGCTCGGATTCCAACACCGGTGCCAAGACCCCATCACCACCCCTGGTAGACGCTGCCCGGGTGGAAGTGGAGGAACCAGAGCCTCTGGTAGCGGTGGCCTCCTCCTCTTCATCCCCAGATGAGACAGTCACAGGTCCCACTAATTTGTTGCTGCCGGACAACTTCAGGTTTCACCAAGAGCTCCTTAAACAAGTCGCTACGAACCTGGGTTTAGAGGCGGAGGAGCTAAAGGAGCCCATGGACAGCATATTCGATATTTTGGCTGCAGGAGCCCCCTGCAAAGTGGCCTTGCCAGCACATGATGGGGTGGTGAAGTTGGTTACGGCACTATGGCAGACCCCATCATCTCTGCCCCCAACATCCAAGTACTATGTTCCGGCCAAAATGTTTGAATACATGTATTTCCACCCTCCCCCAGGGTCCCTGGTGGTCTCTGCGGCTAACGAGTGGGACAGGCAAGCACCACACCAAAAAATAAGGATGCTAAATGGCTCAATTTATTTGGTAGGAAGGTTTATTTAACGGCCAGCCTACAACTTCGTATCTCCAACCAGCAGGCATTTTAATGTCTGGAACTCGATGGCTAAGTTTAAGGACTCCCTACGTCAAGAGTCAAAGCAGGAAATCCTGGCCATCATGGCAGAAGGGAAAGCAGTGGCCAGAATCTCACTCCAGGCCGCCTTGGATGTGGCAGACTCGGCGGCCACGACAATGGTGTCTGCGGTAGCCATGAGACATAGTTTGTGGCTCCAACCATCGGGACTCTCCCAAAAGGTTCAGCAGTTGGTACAAAATCTCCCCTTGGAGCGGGCCTCGCTGTTCTCTGAACAGGCAGGCACCAAGCTGCATGGCCTCATGGACTCCAGGGCTACGCTGCAATCCTTAGGCCTCTACACACCATCGGCCTTGAGGAAACACTTTAGACCGCAAGAGCTGCACAGATTCTCAGGGAATCCCAGATATGAGTCCTGTAGAAGAAAAGGGAGAGTTTATAAACACCATCAGGGCCAGCCTTCGTCTTCCACATCTCAGCAGGGCACAAGTCAGTTCCTGAGCGGAAACAGACAGGCCTATGGAAAGCACGCTCGGGGATGACTTACCAGTCTTGCTCCCAGATCCAGCCAGTTTTGGTTTCGAACTGCCTTTTGCCCTACCTCCCTGCATGGTCATCAATCACATCAGACTGTTGGGTACAGTAACTCCTCACTTAATGTTGTAGTTATGTTCCTGAAAAATGCGACTTTAAGTGAAACGATGTTACACTAATCTAATTTCCCCATAAGAGTTAATGTAAATAGCGGGGGTTAGGTTCCAGGGACATTTTTTTTTTTGCCATACTGTACAGTACTATAGCTGGGAGGTTCCCCCGCCTTACCTCACACAGGCACAACTCACTGGCATTGGAGACAATGAGGCAGACAAGGAGGCTGAAGGTGCTGTAGGCTAGGAGAAGCACGTTGTGCAGCAGCAGGTTCCCCTACGCTGCAAGCACTGGGGGCGGGGGGCATCAACCCTCAGCCTGCCCACTCCACCCCTTCCCCCAAGCCCCCACCCTTGACCTGCCTCTTCTCCCCCCCTCCCACCTCCGCCCCTCCCTTCTGAATGCAGCAAGCCAGCTGATTGCCGCGTCCAGGAGGCAGGGGAGAGAGGGGGGAACCTGCACGCCGAGTCCTTGCTCCTCCCCGCTCCCTCCTGATTCTTGCCTGCATAATTATACCCGCCTCTGGAAATTTCCACCACATGCGTCTGATGAAGTGGGTCTGCGCCCACGAAAGCTTATGCTCCAATATATCTGTTAGTCTATAAGGTGCTACAGGACCCTGTGTCGCTCTTGCAGATCCAGACTGACACAGCTACTCCTCTGATACTTAACTGCTCTGGAATACTGCAGGCGCCTAAACTCTCTCAATGCCTATTTTTTTTCCATAACAATTTCCCTAGTCACAAATATTTCTGCCTCTGCACATGCACTCTGCAGCAGCACAGCCGGCATCCAGACACCTAAGCCCCAGAGCACTGCATGAACCAGGGAAATACAGCTAACTCACCAGCAGGGCCTGATATTGTAAGCGGGCTCAGCCCTTGCTTACTGGATTGGGCCCCTATAAGTGAGTTTACACAGCATGCCAGAGGAGGAGGACATGGGGTTGGTGTGCTCCCTTGGGCTGTGGGAGACCCCACACTGCAATTCAAATACCCCTCCACCTGAGATGCGAGAAGGGGAGAAGGGGAGGGATTTGAACTGTAATTCACCACCTCTCTCTGTTGTGGGGCTCCCTCAGTCTCCTGTTACAGTTGTTCCACTGTGGATAAATACTTTTTAAAGTAATGGGGGAAAGGGCACCAGCTCATGGTCTTCCCCGCAACGAAGTCATTCTCATGCTCAGGTTTTTCTCGCTGTGGCATAATGTGACATTATTTAGTCACAGTGGAACAGTTTCAACACCCCGCCTCACTGGCTTCTTGTAAAACAACGTAAGTGCCTACTGCCAGGAGCAGGTTTGCAGCTGGGACTCCCAAGTGGTGGGCGGCACCTCTCAGCAGCCTGGATTTAGGCACCCGTCACTGAGGCAAGGGTGAGGCTTAGCCAATACTCTTCAGCTTGGCATCTCCCATTGGCTATCTTAGGCAAGGTGTCACCTAGCGTGCTGGCTTTTGTGAAGCCCATTCTGAGGTACCTAGCTTCCTCCATTCATTGTACAGTGAGCCAACTCAGTCGCTGTGAATCCCAATGACTTTCCAGGAGTCTAAATGTTAGGCACAATGATACTGAGCATTGCCACTCCTCATCGTGTATCTAGCCCCAAGTGGGGTTTTTTTTAATATCACACGCCTCCCCATGGTAGCTGAGCATCTTAATAATAAACATTATTGATATAGTTATACTAATAATTTACAATCTAGGGCCTCCATAAAGGCTTGGCCACAAGGGCCTTATTCCTGCAGACCTCAATGGGACACTGCAAAGCTACGTGTGCAAATCTCTTTGCACGATGAGGCCAATATTGCCATCCACCTGGAAGACACAATTATACAGCAGTTCCAGACGGGTGTTTGGTTAGCACACAGCATGTTAGCTCCCAAGAAGTATACTATAGCAACTATAATCTCATGGAGCTTCATTTTATCTGTTTCGGTCTCCATTATACTCACACATATGATGTAATACCTTGTCTCATGCAAGAGAGGGGGGCTCAAAGTCTCCTCCTGCAGCTTCTGCACTAATCATTGGCAATTACTGCTAACCATTCATAACATTTTGATACAGTAACAGTTTTTCCATTGGTGATAGTATTCTTATTTTATTTTCTAGATTTTTTTTTAATCTGTGCACCTCACAATCTTTAATGCATTTAGCTTCACAACACCCTTGTCAGGTAGCAAAGTGCAGTTATACCCATTTTACAGATGGAGAACTGAGGCAGAGAGACACTAAGTGATTTGCCCAAGCTCACACAGGACAACTGTGGCAGAGCAGTAAATTAAATCTAGGTCATCCAAACTAGTGATCCCTAACTACTGGACCATATTTCCTTCCCATTATTTCTGAAGTATTCTCTGTATACTGAGTCATTAGTGATTTTTCTTGTATGCTATCAGCAATCCCACATAGCTCCAAGTCCACATCCAAGTGTTCCCTGCAGAGGAAGGACATGGTAGGTGTGGGCTTAAAATGTGACTAGCTGTTGGTGCTGGTAGGTGTCAGGCTGCATCCTTGGCCTTCTTTTCTTCTGTAGAGGAACATGTCATATGTGTGCAGCCATATGTACGAACACTGATATCAAGGCATCTGCCAAAAAAGCAAGAGAGACTCACGGTCATCTTAATTCTTTTTAAAACTAGTCAGTTCACAATGGCGGCAACAACAACAGTGTGTGACACTGGCCATGTTCGCTACATGTGACTGTAATGTACATGCACACCTCAAGGAGTAAACAAACCCAATGGAACGCATTGGCAATAAGCTGAGGGTTTGAGTGAGTTACCTTAGAGGGAAATGGTCTACCAAAAGGTCTTGAGGCAGAGAGGTTAGAATTTGAGTGGGTAAAGAACTGAGGTTTGATCTGATTCTTCCTTTTCTTTTACAAACAGGTTTACCCATGCTTAATAAGACTTCATCTTTCAAAAGAGACAAGTGAAGAATAGAGGTGGGAATGGGGAAATCGGAAGTAGTAAAAGTGTTTAAGTAGTAAAAATAAACAAGGAACCCTTAGAGCTAACTTTCTCTCCCATCTGCATAAAGCCAAGTAGGACAAAACTACAGAGGAAAGTGTTTGTATTGTATACACCTAAACTAGCTAGACAGTCAAGCAGATTCAGTCCACTAGAAGCCTCTTTCCCAGTGGCCCTCACCTTACTATTACCACCCATTGGGCCAGAGAGAGAAAAAATGAGGCAATAGCCTAGTGTGGATAGTGCATTTACTTGGGCGTAAGCCCCACCCCTCTCCTTAGCATTTGCTGCTAGGTAGTTTAGGCAGCTCCCTGCTTAGCTTGCTGGCTTCTGTGAATCCCATTCTTAGATGTGATCTATGCCTAAAAATTAGATTGACCTAGCACTCTCGCTCAGAGCTGTGAAAAATGTCACAGCCTGAACTCTGTGGTTAGGTTGACCTAATCCCTAGTATAGATGCACCTGGAAGAATTCTTCTGTCTACCTACCTACTGCCTCTCAGCAAGGTGGATTAACTACATCAGTGGAAAAACCCTTCCATTAATGCAGGCAGTATCCACACTACAGTGGCATAGCTGCAGCTGTGCTGCTGTAGAACTTGTAGTGTAGACATAGCCATAGGTACTTAATCCTCCCCTGGCACCATAAAGGGAACCTGGAAGCCTAATTCATGGGTGTGAATTCCACTGAGTGGCAGGGGCCCTAAAAATTAGGTGCTGCAATGCTGAGCCTAAGCCCTCAAGTTGCTTATAGGGAATGATTAGGAAGCAACCAAGATAGTACAGGGGGAGCGAGGGAAATCAGGAAGAGGTGCAGAGGCGACTCTTGTGTTAAGAAAAAGCAGTATGGCTACAAGCATATCGATCGCTACACTCAAGGGCCTTGTTGGAGGCCCCTACAGTGGCCTGGACCCTTTTCCTTGCCAATACAAATATTTCAGTGTTTCATCAAGGACAAAGAGTTTATCATTCCTGAACTATGGAAGGGAGGACAGGAGAACGTAATCTGCCTTATTTAACTATATTTTCTGCCCTTGTTCACATTTTCAGAGATGCTGGAGCAGGTGCCAGTGAATGGAAACACATAACTCTGTGTACACAGGGCCAGAGTCTCTGTTGTGGTGTATCTGATTTGGGCCACGCCTCTGTCTCTAAAGCTGGTTTGAGCAGCTCAGTGAGGGTAAGGCCAGTAGGAGGGTGATGCTCCCTTTGGATGGAGCTGAGATAGGGTTTGTTGCACCATGCGTAGGGCCCTACCAAATTCACAGTCCATTTTGGTCAATTTCATGGTCATAGGATTTTAAAAATCATAACTTCCATGATTTCAGCTCTTTAAATCTGAAATGTCACGGTATTGTAACTGTGGGGGTCTTGACTCAAAAAGGAGTTTTGGGGGCTCACAAGATTATCGGGGGGGGTTGTGGTACTGCTACCCTTACGTCTGCACTAGAGCATGGTGGCTGCTGGCAGGGAACCCAGCTCTGAAGGCAGAGCCGCCGCCAGCACAGCACAGACGTAAAGATGGCATAGTATGGTGGTGTCACGCTTACTTCTGCGCTGCTGCTCGCTGAGCTGGGCCCTCGGTCAGCAGCTGCCACTCTCCAGCCGCCCAGCTCTGCGGGCAGTAGCTCAGAAGATTGGCAATACCATACTATGCCACCCTTACTTCTGCGCTGCCTTCAGAGCTGGGTGCCTGGCCAACAGCTGCCACTCTCCGGCCACCCAGCTCTGAAGGCAGCGCAGAAGTAAGACTGGCAACACTGCAATTTCCCCAAAATAACGATGCTACCCCCCCCCCGCAACTTCCTTTTGGGGCAGGACACCCAATTTGAGAACCTGGTCACCCCCATGAAATCTGTATAGTATAGGGTAAAAGCACACAAAATACCAGATTTCATGGTTCGTGACATGTTTTTCATATCCGTGAATTTGGTAGGGCCCTAACCATGCTGTTTATCCCCCTCCCCCAAGTGGCATAGCAGGACCAACTGAGCAGGGTTGGGACATCCCTGCATTAGGAGGATGAGGGCAACCACCTGGGAGCTGTGAAACCCAAGTTCAAGTCCTTTCTCCACATGAGCAGGGAGAAGTCAACCCCAGTTTTCCACAGCCTGGGGAAGTGCTCTGATGACTGGGATAAAGGCTAAAAGGGTGGCATCAGCACCTCCTTGGTTTTGCTTGAAAGAGGACGGACCTACTGAGGCACTTGGAGTGTTCATGCCTCTGGATCCTGAGTAGACACAGGTGGCTAGGTGCCTTAGAGGGGTGGGATTTAGGCCACACCATGCTTGTCGGTACTTCCTATTGGCTAGATTAAGCAGCTGCCCACGCAGGAGGCTGGCTTCTATGAATTCCATTAGGTATCTAACTTTCCATATACGGAACCTAGGCACCTAACTTGGGGTTGTAAATTACACTAGGCCACAGAGTGCCTAAGTCCCATTTGTGAATTCCACAGACTGACCCTTTGCAGCTAGTTGATGGGCTTTAGCTAAATTTCAGTGGTATAATTGTCTCCAGATAGGAGTGGTATGCAACCTACACTAGGCACTTCTCATTTGAGCATACCAGGGGAAAAAAGATAATGGTATATTTTTCTCTGCCTGTGAAGGAGCAACCAGCTCTCATGAGGCACATCCCTGGGTGGTAGATAGGGGAACATCCTGTAGATAATGCAGAACAGCGGCAAATATTCAATAAATGGTCTCAGATCAACCCCCAACATATGTCAACAGTGGGTGGTGGCGCTGCTACCTCTATAAAATGTCACATAGGCCCCATGACAAAGATGTCAAAGTGAATTAAAAAACACCATAAAATAAGTCTTGGTGGGGTTCATCAGGAAAAGGAAAACTGATTTCAAACCAAAGGTGTCACTTGATGGGTTGGACATCCAACCTGTAAAGCTCATCCAATAGATACATTTCACCAACCTTGAAGTGGGAAGAAAGGAGAGTATGTTTTTCTCTGCTGCACTCTAAATTGTAGCATTGTAGCGTGATGGTAGTTTCTTTTCACAAAGTTTTTGTGCGGAGAGGAGAGGAGAAGAGAAAAGATGTAGTTAGAATTTGATTATGAAATTTTAGTATTTGATTTATACATTGTAGTAAGTAGAGCAACTGGAACTAAGCCTTCAAATTCAATACTGAAACTTTTGTTGGGTTTGAAAATGCCATTTAATACATGTTGAGGATAGACAGGGAAAATACTGAATTCAGCAAGATTGAGGGATGAATAGCTTTTTGGAGTCATAATGATGTCTAGTCTTAAACCTATTCCATCTAGACCAGTGGTTCTCAAACTTTTGTACTGGTGACCCCTTTCACACAGCAACCTCTGAGTGCGACCCCCCCCTTAGAAATTAAAAATACTTTAAAAAATAGTAAACTATTATAAATGCTGGAGGTGAAGTGGGGGTTTGGGGGTGGAGGCTGACAGCTCACAACCCCCCCCCCCCACATAACAACTTCATGACCCCCTGAGAGGGTCACAACCCCCAGTTTAAGAACCCCTGATCTAGACAAAGCTGAACTAGAACGTGTCCTCTTGAAAAGAGATTACAGCTAGGCTACCAGTAGATGTCACTCTAGCATTGGATGAGCTTTTTGTATAGGAACATGTTAAATATTATTACACAGGTATAAAAAAAGCACTAAGTGTGCAGTAGGTGCTCAAATTAGAGTAGCTTTGCCCTCTAACTTTAAATGACAGCAACCTGATAGAGTGGAAAAAGTGTCAACATCTTACTTTTAACATTTAAATGTTAACATATTCAAAAATACATTTATAAATAGGTCCAATGTTTGTCTTTTGGAATTAACCCATACTTCATTCACACCTGATTGTTGGCCATAAAGCCTGATTGTTGGCCATTGTTATCAGTGTTTCAATACCTAGCACAGAACCTTCCTTTAGAATCAAGGCTAACCATGAAGTAATGTATATATCTAAGTTATAAAACACAGGAAGGAACATTGTTTTAGGAAATATAAACCGATAGCTTAGGCAAACTACTATAGAATTTTCAAAAAGAATTTAAAAAGCCCATCTCTTCCCTCCTCCACCTTGGCTCTGTATGACCATCCAACTTGACCAACAGAAACTCCCACTGAAGGAAAAACAAGAGTCAAGCATATAGACTCCTGTTGCAACATACGTGCCAGAAAAGATGGTATCAAGTGTCTATTTCCTTAAGAAGTGATCACTCAACTTAAACACTTTGAATGTGGTCCAAGCACAGTTATGCCCCACCTTGTAGTTTGCCAAAGGAAAAAAAAAATCAGTGTCAACTTGGAAGGTAATAAATCTTTACATTCCCAGGCTTCAAGTCCCAACAGTTATGGTTAGAAGGGGGAAACAACAGCTTGATTATATTTTTAGTCTATTGAACTAAATAAAATCCAAACATTTTACCTCAATGTTTCGGCCTCATGCTTGCAGTACAGAATGAAAAGGAAGCTGGAACCAAAGAACGTAAACTGTAATTTTATTATATTTTTGTAACAACGCCACTCACAATAAGATGAGAAAAGCTTTTTAATTTGCATGTGTCCCCCATGGCCTTGCATTTCTCACTGTGTTAGTGATATTTGAATTTTAAAACGACTAGCTTCAAGAGAGGAACAGATAACTGGAGAACTCAGTCATCATCTTTTTTGGTGGCACAATTAGTTGCTCTGTAAAGTCAATTATGAAACTGTAAAGTCAGTTGCAGTATAGACTTTAGCTTCATGATAAGATGCAGGAACAGGTCAACTCTACGGAAAGCTAGACAGACACTCACTTTCATTGTAAAAAATGAGAAATGGCCAGTAACCATTTTAGAATGCCTTTACTGATGAGGAGTCAGAGGCGCTATAACAGGGATGAGATACATCCTCCTCCTTGCTGTTCAACTAAATAGCAGTACTCAGTTTTGGAGATAAGTGTAAATAAATGGCCCTTGTTTTTAATGGAAGCATGGAATTACCATGATTCCCCTCAGATAAGAGTTTAACTTGTTTCTGTAGTTTTCTCTGCAGTGTTTTTGTATTTCACCATGCAGTATCTAAATAGGTAACCATGGATAGCTTATATACAGAACACAGACCGGATAAAAGCAGCAGAGGTATTCAATTACCTGTCCAGTTTTAACAAAGTCCTTGCTTTTTATCTTTCAGTTGCTTAAATCTAGCACGGAACCCCACTAAGTATAAGGTGGGTGGTTGTTTTTTTGACAGCATGTTAGATTTTGGAAGCGGGTAACTGTTAAAACAGCCTGGTTCGACAGATATTCCACCACCCCCCCCAAAAAAACAAAAAACTACCCAATTTGTGGGATGCTGAGTTAAAATTAGCAAGTGGGGCGTGCTGCACGGATTATCATCACTTCTTTACAATCCTTGTATATAACTAATAAGGAAGACCCAATGTCAAGTTATTAAATGAGTTGAGGGGACACAATTAGAGGAATAGGGAAATTATTCAATGGAATGTGGATAGAGTACTCTAAAGGACTATGAAAAGTTTGTGCAGTTTAGTAACAAACTGTGGACTATCAATCAGATATTAGGAGTGTAACATAGAGTCCAGCATCATAAACCCTTCCAATAGCTGGAAGACAGTACAACAGTTCTAAGTCACCATTTTAAACACAAATAGAAAAGTGTTGAGGGCAACCTAAATCAGCTGAGTTTTTGGTGTGATGCAGAAATTATGAATGATTTCATCAGAGTTTTGTACGGGGCTGGAGAAAAGATGGAGTATATAGGATTTTTACATATGCTGATGCCAGAAACAAGGTAAAAAGATGCCATTATAAGGGAACTTGCATATAGCCTGGGGCTCCTGTATTCCATGACTGCAGAATTTGTAACAGAAGACACCCACAGCGCAGCAGAATTGTGATCCAGAACACCCACTTTCAATTTTTAAAATTAAGTTTCTAGTTTTATGGTTGCAAATAATCTCTAAAATGTTGACTGGATGTGAATTTATTCCCTGCATCTTCAAAGAGCCTGAAACAGCTCTGAGAGATGTAAACTGCCTCAGTCATGATACTCAGGGCGCTCTGGCTAGAGTGGCTGTGCTGCGATGGAATTTGGCATTTTTCACCAGCTACCACCCAATTCAGTATTTTTGCTCCAGAATGCGTATTTTCAAATGAGCTATTGTTGTGAGTATGTTTAGTTGTGGGTGGGGTGAGAATGAAGGACATTAACGGGATATCAGTAAATTAACTTTGCTGCAGAATTTGGTCTTACATATACTCACCTGCACCAGAATGTATAACATGGAGCAAATTCCCAAACTCAGAAAGAAGCCCTGTGTGTTGAAGCGGGAGTCACAAATAGGTGGAGCAGAATAAAGTGGTTAATACATTAGAAAGGATTGTTTGGAACAAGAAGCAAAGATACAAATCAATGTACTTCCTGGGTTTAATGTTAGCTCCTGGCCAGTCATCTCCTGGTGCATAAAGTTCCATATATTTAGAATTCTAAGGTAATTTGGACCTAGTTAAGTAAAAAGACATTGGCTTCCACAACTTGGAAATTGGATACATCTTTTGCCAACCTGGACTATTCAAGGAAGTTCGCTAGCTAAAATTTTACTACCAATTCAACAGTGAAAATTAAGGGCACACTGTGTATTGAAGACCATAAGAACGGCCCTACTGGGTCAGACCAAAGGTCCATCTAGCCCAGTATAACAGGTACAACAGGTAATCATCAAGTGATCCATCACGTCGCATTTTCCCAGCTTCTGGCAAACAGAGGCTGTGGTCACCATCCCTGCCCATCCTGGCTAATAGTCATAGATGGACTTATCCTCCATGAATTTATCTAGTTCTTTTTTGAACCCTGTTATGGTCTTGGCCTTCACAAATCCTCTGGCAAGGAGTTCCACAGGTTGACTGTGCATTGTGTGAAGAAATACTTTTTATTTCTTTTAAACCTGCTGCCTATTAATTTCATTTGGTGACCCCTAATTCTTGTGTTATGAGAAGTAGTAAACAACACTTCCTTATCTACTTTCTCTACACCAGTCATGATTTTATAGACCTCAATCATATCTCCCCTTAGCAATCTCTTTTCCAAGATGAAAAGTCCCAGTCTTATTAATCTCTCCTCATATGGAAGCCATTCCATACTCCTGATCATTTTTGTTGCCCTTTTCTGAGCCTTTTCCAATTCCATTATATCTTTTTTGAGATGGGGTGACCACATCTGCACACAGTATTCAAGATGTAGGCGTACCATGGATTTATATAGAGGCAACATGATATTTTCTGTGCTATTTTCTATCCCTTTAACTATTTCCAGCATTCTGTTTGCTTTTTTGACTGCCGCTGCACATTGAGTGGATGTTTTCAGAGAACTATCCACAATGACTCCAAGATCTCTTTCTTGAGTAGTAACAGCTAATTTAGACCCCATCATTTTATATGTATAGTTGGGATTATGCTTTCCAATGTGCATTACTTTGCATTTATCAACATTAAATTTAATTTGTTGCCCAGTCACCCAGTTTTGAGAGATCCTTTTGTAACTCTTTGCAGTCTGCCTGGGCCGTAACTATCTTTAGTAATTTTGTATCATCTGCAAATTTTGCCACCTCACAATTTACCCCTTTTTCCAGATCATTTATCTGGATCTGCACGTGCACTATTCAGGCTGGATAAATATCTGAATCCAGTTTCGTGTAATCTGAAAGGACAATGCATAAGGTCAAAAACAGAGGCCTTCACATTTAATAGAAGTCTAATTTCAATCTTCTGTACTAAAACCACAGATGAACAGGACTGGGGCCAAATATGTAGCCAATTAGACTCAATACATTAATTAAGAGAGCCAATAAGCAATAGGACTAGTTACTGAGCCACTGAAATCTAAAGTTAATTTTTAAGGAAGTAAACTATTATCAATCCCCAATTTTACAAACTGATTTCCAGAGTTTGGCAACTTCATACACTTCTAGAATGCTCTCTAGAGAGTTGAAACTTTCAAACAAATAGGTTTTACAGAAAAATGATCCACAAGAAAAGTGCTTTGTGGTAAGAATATTTATATTTTTCCATTTTTTACATTTTTATTACACTTACAAAAACATTCAAACACAGAAAAATTAAATAACTTTGGAAGCAGAATTCAAGTCTTTCTGCCTACATACGTATGACAATTCCAAGCTGTTGGCACAAAAAATAATCCACATTCATAAAACCCTTACCACTATATCAAACATAAGTTAAGTAAATCATAGGCACTAGTTTATCAAATCCATATTTCCACACTTCCGCAATATATCTGAATCTCTAAACACAGAAAGATCTAGGATTTCCTGATATTAAGAAACTGGTACTGCACAAAGGCTTCCTAGTAAACAGATTGTTTCTCTCTTCAGGAAATTATTAGCTATATTTCTGTGGGAGTAGAACAGCAGATAAAAGGATGCTTATGTAACTTAAGCACAACATACCTTCAACAAGTGATGAAGGTAATTGCTGGAATTTAAAAAAATAAATAATGTACACAGTACTCCGATGCAGCCTTTATTTAAAATATTAACCTGAATATCTTCATCTGAATTTTCTGATTTTCAAAACTAAAAAAGTCAATTCAATATTTTCATAATAAAAATCACCAATTAAAATCCCTTCTTTTACTGAAGACTGCAGCATTGCTTTGTAACATTTTAAACAAATGTTTGGGCTTTGTTAGTGAGGCTGGATAGTTTTGACCCAATCTTCTGTTCCTCATAGTAGTTACATGAGATACCACTAACTGAAATACGTTTTCTATGACAGCAAATGACTGAAGGCTAGATCAGTAGCATGTACTGGTCAAATAGTGCAAGGTAGCTCTTTTATAACCCCTGCTGCAGTTTTCCTACTGAATTACAGTATATTTGATGCCCTGACTTCAGAGGGTAGTCACACTTGAGAGATCTTAGTCACCATGGTATTAAGTCTTTTCATTATTGATACAAGTTGTGCTTGCAGCTGCTTGTGTAGTCACAGTTGCAGTTGAGTCCCTAAAACTTTCTATTTGGCTTTTCCCATCTCAAGTAGTGGTGCATGGCTTTTCATCCAGTAATGTTAACACTGGCTCCCAAGTCCAGAGTTCTCTGTTATTCCAGGATCAATTATCCTCTTAGTGGTGGGAGTTAAAATGCACTTACACTTCAAAGTGCGGGTACTAATGGGGTTAAAAACTACCTACCATGCAATCCAATGTAAAGCTTTTAGTGTTCTCCAGTCATTGTACAAAAGATACCATCATGTTAGCCATTGCTGCAAACTACACATCCAGAAATCTTGTACTGAAAAATTCTACACACAAAAAACAGTACTCCCTATTTAACTGACCCTCCCAACACATTTTAGTTTTAAACCTTTATATTACAAATCTTCCAAAATAGAACAGAAAAAGCAGTCTGTATGTTAATTGTAAGAAAGAATTTTTCCACTGAGTAAAATGTTAGCAAGATTGCTAATAAGAGTAGGTGAAAACAACGTAAATGTCAATAGGTAAGTCTGAGAGCCAGTAGAGGAATTTAATAGTTTGTAAACATATGTAGCAGATTTCATACTCTGTCACCAAACAAGGTAAGATACAGATATGTAAGGCAAAGTACATAGTTAAAACACTAACATGGGCACTATCATCTGCAAAAATATTTACAATTTAAAATAAACCAATTTAAGAAATGGATAAAAGTAGGATACAGAAAACTTCCTCATACCATGAAATATTACTTAAATGAATATCATTTGGCATCAACAGTACAACTCATTTCCTTACAATTCGTATGTTACAAGTGCATAGTTGTCTTTCCGTCTCATTAACTATTAGCATATACAGTTATGTTCCAGGCTATAAGCATTGTGGTGTGATGATATCAGAACAAATGGATACTACTAGCTGCTCTTTCCTTTTTAAGGAAATCTGCTATAAAAAAGGTTTCCCTAAATAGTGAGCAGTGTGCTAAAAGTGTGGTACTGTAGCAAAGGCCATCTTTCCTGAGCCAGGAACTATAAGGTTTAGAAAGATTGTACAACTGATACTAAGCCCTTTTGGCAATCAAAACATAAAGAGCACATAAAACTGATATGTCAAACAAACAAAAAGGATGCAACCTACACCATCTGAATGTGTGTACATGTCTGCTACATCCAAACCTTTAATGATAAAACAATGCCATGACTATTTACCAACTCTAGGATACCTCCAGAGAGAACTGCTGGATTCTTTCTGAAGGATATATGTACCACTTTTTCCAACCAGAACCTCCTACAATTGTTTTAAGCAGGTGTTTCATTAGCACTGTAGTGATCCGCAATCAGAACGTTGGCTCTGATTAACATGCTAATGTTTAAATAGTACATATTCACCAATGAATCATTCTGCTGAATTAAATGCCTGAATATGAAGTTTTGGAGTTTGCTATTTTACTTGCTGTTTTTTCAAGATGGGCATTTCTTTGGCATTTGTTAGGTTTTTTGTCCAAACATTGGCCATTGTCATAAATGCTCAAATTGATAACATTTTTAGCAAGCAAGAAAAAAATACAAAAAACCCTAGAAATGATAGCGATTCCATGTAAAAGTGATTGTATGATCACCAAATATATGATATTAAATGTCATTAAAGTGCTGCTTTAAAATCTCTGCCAGTTTGTGCTAATTAAAGACAGAGGTCTGGGATTTTACAAATCCTGAAAGTCACATCTGAACAGTCTGCATATCAAGCTGTTTTTTAGCTTGCTGAAGGAGTGTCCATTAACCATTGAACTTTGCATTTTTAAGCTTTGCAGTTCAGTAGCAGCCATCTTTCCAACTCTCGTCTTTCATGTTGCCATAGCTTTTAGGGGCCGGTAATGATCTAAAATAAAATGAGATTTATTTCAGTTTGGTTTCCGCTTAATTTGTTCAAGCTTCAAATCATTAACAAACATGTACTCTTTGTTTTAAGTTCAATTCTTTTTTCTTGAAAACTAAACTATCTGCTTTAATCATTTTGTTTCAGAAGCATCACTGTATTACATTACACTTAAAAAAATAAATACTAAGGTTTAACATTTTATATTTTGACAATTTATGTTTTTAATACAGTGTTTAGTCATTTATGTAAATGGTTACATGTAGAGAACTTCATAGAACTATACATTGTGGAACTATGAATCCGATCTGATGACATGCATCTGTTTTACAGTAAAGCAGGCAAATCCTTATTGATGAAAGGACAACTCCATCCATTTTGTTCAGCCCAGTAATACAAGATTTCAAAAAGAAAATCACCTTCTCACCATAAAAACATTACAAATTATTTTAAAGTTTAGATACAATAAACATTTGATTTGGTAATGGGGATGGACATCTTTCTGTAAAGTGAGATCAGTTATGCAATAGTGACTGAGTAATTAAGAAGAAACTGTTAAGACTAGTATTAAGAGTTTGCAGTCAGAAATAAGGCAGCCTTTTATTACATTTTAAGATTGTTAAATAAATATTGAAGCCAGACTAACACAGTCTGTCACTGCACTTTCATTGTACCCAGTGGCAGAAATGTATTTTCAGCATGACAGCTATAGTTAAATTATTTTCTAACACACACATGAGACCACCTGTGCACCCTGACCAGAGATTTTAGAAATAAGCAAAAACAGCTGAGGTGTGTTCCTCTTCCTAAATATCTAAACCACTACAGTATTTCACTTAAGGTAGTGTGGCCTGTTGGGGAGGACAGTGGACTTACATGTCGAGATCTCAGTTTTTGTTCCAGTTCTGCCACTGACCTTTGTGAAAACTTGGGCAATTACTTCCCCTTTGTACCTCAGGTTTCCTCTGTTTGTATAGCACTTTGAGATGATTTAAGAAAGGCTCCATAAAAGAGCCAGGTATTAATAAAATCTGCATAGATTGCCCATTCCTTTTAAGGGCTTGATAGTTGATATCTTGGAACTGAATACAAGTCTCTGAACACATTGTTTCTATTCAAACATTTAGCTAAGATTGGCATCTGAACTTACATAATAGTAAACAGATCTTGATATTCACAGCAGAATAAAAAAAACCGTTAAGGACTGAACTACTTTACGAGCATCATTATGGATATCTTAATGTATTTCACATGATTTATTTGAATTGTTTAGATCAAAATTTTTTGTTTAGCAGTATGCACCAAAACATTTATCTTCTAAACTCGAACACTGCTTTTGAATGTGCCTTTTACTTCTTTACTCATTTCTTAAAGTAACTGTCTAGTGCATGTACCTTTAATGGGTGGGTCTGTCTGTGGGGATAAATACTCACTTTTAAAATTAAAGAACTTTAGTTCTACACTACATTCAGTAATACAATCCAAGTATACTATCAGCTTCACATCTGATACAAGCTCTTTTTGCAGGGGTGGAAGGGAATATCATTTATTATGACAGGAGAATGAACTATGCAGAATTTAGTACAGTAGGCCTGGGTTATCTTTATATGTTCCTAATATTTTTTAAAGTTAATAGTTACTCTAGCTTTCTGTAGTAATGTACAAGGTATAAAAGTAGTGTTAAGGAAAGTGTTAGTTTCTGAATACAGAACTTAAAATCCCCCCTCAGATTACTCACCTGCGAACAGGCTGTGCAAGTTTGCTGCGAGGCACTGGTATGCCCCCAGCAGAAGGGGCACTAGGTCTGGGTAATCCACTCCTCGCCCCCGTTGTCCCTGCCGGTCTTGTAAGAGTAGTACTGTTGATACTGCTGGCAGGGCTTGGAGAGCCTGAATTCTGAGCTGCAAGAGGTCCTGGTGAAGAACTGCTGTGTGTCAGTTGTGTAGCTTCTGGAGGAGCAGCAGAAGAACCAGGTCCATGGTTACTAAATGCTTTCACTGGCTGTCGGAGAGCCAGAGGTGATGGTGCTGCAGGGGAGCGGAATTTACTTGGAGAAGGTACTGGAAAATGACATATACAAAACAATTGATCACTTTCACTAGAAGTAATTTTGAGTTATGGCTATGAGTGACAGTTTAATAAAAGGGAATGCAAATTTTTACATGGAAAAGGTAAATACAACAAAATAGTACATGTATTGGAACGTAGCCAATAAAACAGCATGGAGAAGGGGAGGTCAGATAACCTGCTAGTATCAAGTAATTGCTGCAATTTTTAGAAATTGTAGAATTATAGAAATGTAGCCTTGGACAGGGCCTCAAGAGGTCATCTAGTTCAGTGGTTCTTAACCAGGGGTCTAGGGCCCACAAGCAAGTTTTGGGGGTCCGCCAAGCAGGGCCGGCATTAGACTTGCTGGGGCCCAGGGCAGAAAGCAGAAGCCCCACCATCTGGGGCTGAAGCTGAAGCCTGAGCAGCTTAGCTTCACAGGGCCCCCTGTGGCGTGGGGCCCCAGGCAATTACCCTGCTTGCTATTCCCTAACACTGGCCCTGGCTTTTATATGGAGAAAAACAGTTGTCATGGCACAGACAGGCCATGGAATGTTTATAGCATGTGTGTGAGGGGGAGGGGCTCACAAAGAAAAAGGTTGAGAGCCCCAGGCTCTAGTTCAGCTCCTCATGCTGATTGAGGCAGCATTAAGTATATATGGACCACCATGACAGATGCTTGTCTAACCTGTTCTTAAAATGCTACAAGGATGGGCATTCCAAACCTTCCCATGGTAACTGTTCCAGTGCTTTACTATCCTTATACTTAGAGAATTTTTTCTAACATCCAACCTCCATTTTCCTTCCTGCAACCTAAGTCAATTAATACTTCTACCTTCATTCATCCTCCAATTAGTTCACATCTTTCTTAAAGTGTGGTGCCCAAAAGTGGACAGAGTGCACCAAGTAAAGCAGAACAATTATCACCTATGTCTTACAAATGACACTTTTGTTAATACATTCCAGAATGACATTTCCTTTTTTTTTTTTGGTAACATCGTACTGTTGACTCATTCAATTTGTGATCCACTATCCTTTTCTGCAGTACTGCTGCCTAGTCAGTTATTTCAAGTCTTTATTTGTGCATTTGATTTTTCCTTAAGTGCAGTACTTAAAGATCTTGACATCTCAGGCCTGTAACTCCACTCACCTTGTGCGAACAGTTTTTATTTTGGGATTCATGAACAAGACTGTTCTCTTTATCAATCATGGTAAACACCAGGAAAGATTTTGTACCTGAGTTGTTTTGCAAGGGTATTCTGTTCAAAACAATATTTGAAATAGAAGTTTGTCAAGAATAAATTTATGACAACTCTCAGTTGCTTCAGATTCGTTTAAAAGGAAGTGTTGCACTCCTCAGTGAGAAAGTTTTTAAAAAGCACATTGCTAAATGAAAGTTCTGAAGATACTAGGTTGCTGTACTATTGCTGATGGTTAGTTACACATGCATTTCTAATTCTGTATACTGATTTTGATGCAATGAGACTTTGCTAAGGAAAAATCTAAGGATTCTAAAGGTTACTCTTAAAGCCTCACCTCTTAACTTAACCTATGATTAATGGACTAAGACCATACACATAAGAACATGAGCCTAAAAGCAAATATAGCTGTTGTGAATTTGGTGTTCCACAAGTGAATATAGTTAAATATAGAGCATTTAGTTAAAGTACAGATAGAAAACTATGACAAACAGCCTTCCTCCCAACAAGATATTTATCAATTTTTTCCTGGGAAAATCTGCAAGCCAAGGAAGCCCCATTTGCAGTTTGTTTCACTTAACCATTTAGACATGCAATACTTTTATGCCTTATTTCTCTTGGTGTTCAAGAAGCTACATAAAGTTTATACACAGTGGCTTGGTCTAAACAAACTCATTTTGGCATAGTTACATTGATGAGGGGTATGAAAACACCCAAACCCTGACTGACAAAATCCCCAGTGCAGGAACAGCTGTGCCAGCAGAAGAGTGCTTCTGTCAACATAGCTAACCATGTTGGGAGGTGGTGTTCCTTCTGTCGGTAGTCTATACTAAGGGGCCATGCCAGCATAGTGTAGACAGTATTAACATCTGTTAACTTGCTTTTCTGATGTGTGTTAAAAGAGAGTATTCTCCCTGAAACTTCTAGTATAATGGGAGTTACCCAAACAGGAGTTCCCTTGTGCACTGTACGACACTAAATAGTATGTTGTTGACATTTTAGATATTTAGCAATACATTTTTGTCATCTGTCCTATCTATAGAAAGATACTGACTAAAGAATATTTAAATTACCAGTGTCACCAATGCATGTAAATCATTCTTAGTAGTGCGTTAGTGTGCCACCTGTACAATACATCTTAAACTTTATTCTCCAAATAAAATATTAAAAGCCATTAATAGAACAGTCTAATATTTATATTAAGCTTTAATACTGTTTAAAAAAGTAAAACAGAATATTTGAACCAAATCTGTTTCCTTGAGATCTTGATAGAATTCCACTAGCCTTAAAACTAGCTTATCACCTTTTTAGGTGGATGCAGTGATAAAGTAGACACAGGAAATTAACAGATTAAATTTATTCAGAAAAATACAATAGTAAAATTAGTGTTCAACAAGTGAATGTAGCTGTTGTGAATTTGGTGTTCCACAAGTGAATATATTATACCAATTTGTCATCATTTATATCTGCTGGAGGTCACAATCATGGTTGGATCCGCATTGTGATAGACGCAGTACAAACTTCAAGGACATAGTTCCTACCCCCCAGAGTTTATTAATCTCTCTTTAAGGCAATACTTGACAATTCAAACAAAGGAGGTAAAGCAGAGGAAGGGAACAACTAGAATAATAGGGGCATAGGGTTGCAAATTAGTTAGATACACAGTTAATAGGTTGCTGTTTATGGACTATATTTAATACAATATTATATGCACACAAAAATATGATCTCCATATTTCCACTGGCCTGCAGACTGGCCATTTTCCATAGACATCATAGCAGAAGTGGGTCTTGAGGAGGGATTTGAAGGAGCGGATAGTGGCTCTCTCGATAAGGAAGAGGTAGTAGGGAATAAAGCATGAAGCTGCTTATGCAAGAAGCTGACAAACAAGTGGTGGAGGCTAGCATCATTAGACATGGAAAATGCAATAAGCTACAAGAGCAGATAAACAGAGGAGGGGCTACATCATGTATAGCCTTAAAGGCAAGGAACAGATTATAACTGATCAGTGGAGAAGAAGAAACCAGAAGAGGGATTCAAAGGGAAAAAAAGAGTGCTGTAGACAGAATGACTTGACAGGAAGACTATTTTAGCAGCAACATTATGCATGAACCCAAGGAGGGGCACAAATCTGGAGGATTAGGCTTTAACTAATAAAGATTTCTATTTTTTAAAGATGCAATACTGCTAGTAACTTAAGGGTGTTACCGAAATTGCAAAAGGTCTAAGTCATGCAATAGTTTAAACATCAAACGTTCCTACAATCTTTCATAGATCTCATCCAGGTGTAGAAGATGACATCACATTCATCATCTTGACTACACTGTTTTAAGCCAGCCAAGGATCATTGCTCTTACATCACACTAAATGGCCTTTAGTTTTGGTCAGTTATGATGTTTGAAATACTTTCCTGCAGGCACAAAAGGAAGAGGGTTTCTAGGCAAAATATGGGACTTGTAAAGTAGTAACATTCTTAAGAATATGACATAATTAGAGATAGTTTGCAAGTTTCCAGTAGAGATATGCAGCCAATAAAATAATGTAAACCTCCCAATTCCCCAAAGTCAGTTTTCTTCTGAACTACAATATTATGAACAGGCTTCCAGTCTGAGCTATGAATTCATAAAATACTTCAGTCACCACAGCCCCACACTGTCCACTTATTTTTAACAGTTGTATTTGTTTTGAGAGACAAAAGTTCTTAACAAGGCAAAGCACTTGGTTTAAATAATTCATTATTTGATTAACTCCAAACCACAGCCAGCATGACATAATTATTAGCAGATGGCCTAATAATTCTGTTCCATGTAGCAAAAGTACTTTGCCTAGAGAACACTTTTGAACAATGTTTAATAAAAGTCAGTTTGGCATCTTTAGACTAGAAAGAAGACTTACCTGTAAGCAGAGTTCCCTGAAGACAGAAGAACAAAGGAGTAAACTCTTGGATTAATGAAGACTTGCTTGTTGTACAATGGTGGGGAATATACAATTCAAGTGCTATATATACACACACCACTAACACAAGCAGTTGAATTAAACAAAATGAGAAAGTGTTTGAGAACTCTACTTACATATAAGTAACTTCATTCCTTTAAAAAGATATGATTAGAACTTCTAGCTACAGCACAAGGATGAAGCCACTCCAATCTGGGAGTAAGGAGACATGCTTTAAATTCCAATTTAATTGATGGGAAGAGATTCTGATCAGTATAAAAGAACAGTGTGGGGTCACCTAGTTAGAATAGGAACAGTCAGGAACCTGGGTTCTGACTGTCGCTGGCTTGCTATGTGATCTTGAACAAGTTGTATAAACTACTTCAGTTTAATGGTTAAATACAATTTCTTGGCTATTTTACAGGGGTGTTGGTTTTATTCTATATAATGCACTTAGATCATCCTTGCACGAAGAGGTATTGTAGTTGTGTTATGCACTTTGAAATACCAGTATCGATAAAAATATTTCCAGAACAGATTGTCCTTTTAAGACCTTTGAAGTACAGATAATCAGAAAAGTGATAAAAAGTGCCACTCTTAGTAAATGTTTCTCTAAACAAAAAAGCAGCTAACTGTTGTAATGATTGTTCTGGTTCTGATTTACATGACAATGATGTATACACCTGTTAAAACTTCTAAATAGTTATTAGAATAAAAGTGACATTCTGGGATGAGGAAGTTACTCACCTTGTGCAGTAATGATGGTTCTTCGAGTTGTCTCTCCCTATGGGTGCTCCACTGTAGGTGTATCTGCGCCCCTGCGCCTCTAATCGAAGATTTTAGGTAGCAGTTCAGCCCGCACATGCACTGTCCCTCCTTCGTGGTCTGTCTTGAGGCTATCTAGTCTCACATGCAGGAAAATTCCCCTCAGTTCCTTTTCTACTGCAGATCCCCATATTGAGAACTCCGAAGTAAAGAGGGCGAGTAGTGGAGCACCCATAGGGAGACATCTTGAAGAACCATCATTATTGTACAAGATGAATAACTGCCTCTTCTTCGAGTAGTATCCCTATGGGTGCTCCACTCTAGGTGACCTCACAGCAGTATCCCTCCTGGAGACCTGGGATTAGAGAGAGAACTGATGAGCCGAAGATGGCATCAGAGGCCGAATCTCCAGCAATTACATAATGTTCTGCGAAAGTGTGGGCAGAGGCCCAAGTTGCTGCTCTATAGATTTCTGAGATAGGGACATGTTTGAGGAATGCAACTGAGGTAGAAATTGACCTCATGGAGTGCATATGGACTCCAGGCAGAGACAACAGGTTGCACCCTTGATAACAGAGATGAATGCCACCAGAGACCCATTTGGATTGTCTTTGAGGCGATATTGCAGAACCTTTGGCTCTCACCACAAACAAAAGGAAGAGTTTAGGGGATTTCCTAAAGTCCTTAGTCCTGTCCAAGTAGAATGCTAGTGCTCTTCTAACATCTAGTATATGCAGAATCGCCTCCCTGTTCTCACAATGTGATTTGGGAAAACCAAACAGGGAGATGGATCTGTTGATTGTTTTGGAAAGTGCAGGCAACTTTAGAGAGAAACTTGATATGTGGCCTCGGTTACTTTATCTTTAAAAAAGATCTTGAATGGTGCGTGTGTCATCAGGGCTGGTATTTCTCCTATGCACCTAGCTGAGGCAATAGTAATTAGAAATGCTGTCTTCATGGACAGGTGTAAGAATGAGCCCATGGCAACTTGCTCTAAGGGAGATCTAGTCAGAGGTCTGAGAACTAGGTTAAGATCCAAGGTTGGAGCGAGTGGTCTCACATGCAGGAAGATATTCCCAATGCCCTTAAGGAATCTATGCATCAGCAGGTGTGAACACGGAGTATCTATCTACTTGATGATGGAAGGCCATTATGGCTGCGAGGTGTACCTTAATGGAGCTGAGCGGGAGTTTTGACCTTTTGAAGTCTAAAATGTAATCTAAAATCAGAGGGAGGGAGGGGGCCAGGTCTATATGCTTAGAATGACACCAAATTTTGAATCATTTCCATTTCTGTAGGTAAGTATGTCAAGTGGTTGACTTTCGGCTGCGTAGCAACACATCTTTCACCTCATCAGAGCATTTGACCTCTAAGTCTTGGAACCAAGAAGGAGCCAAGCATGGAGGCAGCGGATCCACCTGATGTTTTGAGAGAAAAGGTGAGGAATGAGCTGAAGAGGAACCATAGGACATATTGCTATCTGTGCCAGGTAAGAGAACCAGACTTGTCTTGGCCAAGAGGGGGCAATCAGAATAATTCTCGCTTTGTCTTGTTGAATTTTCAACAAGACTTTGGATAGAAGAGGAAACAGGAAAAGCATACAAGAGGTCAATGTCTCATGGGAGGATGCAGGCTTCTTCCAGTGAATGTTTCCCCCTGAAGGATCTGGCGTTAATGAGGACATTTCTTGTGCCAGTAAGGAGCGAAGAGATCTGTAGTTGGGGTTTCCCAAAGGGCAAATATGTTGCGAAGCACCTCTAAGTTCAGTTCCCATTCGTGGTCTTGAGAAAAGTTCTGCCTGAGACTGTCAGCTGTCACGTTCTGTATCCCTAATAGGTAGAAGGTTGATACGAGCATGTTGTGATGGATGCACCAGTTCCAAAGTTTGAGTGCTTCTATGCAGAGGGAGGGAGATGTGGCACCCCCTGGCAGGTTATGTAATACATAAAGCTTATACTGTCTGTCCTGCCGCAACTCAGAGGCAAGAGGTTTTACTCCCATTATTTCCTGATCCTCAAAGTGAAGGGAGATTGGTGGGCCATTCTAGACCTAAGGACACTAAACAAATATGTGAAGGCGCAGAAGTTCAGTATGGTCACCCTTGCAGCCATTATTCCAGCTCTAGAGCAAGGTGGTTTGTTTTCGGCTCTTGACCTAAAAGATACCTACTTCCACATTTCAATATAACCGTTGCACAGGAGATTCCTATGGTTTACTTTTGGGTAGGACTATTATCAAGTACAGAGTGCTCCCATTCGGCCTCTCGGCTGCACCCAGGATATTCGCCAGGGTTCTCTCTGTCATTGCAGCGCACCTGCGAACACTGGGTATTGTTATCTACCTGTATCTGGACGAGCGCTTCCTCAGGGCTCCCTCATTCAAGGACGCAGTACAAGCCATCCATGTGCACATTTGGGCAGCTGGGCCTGCAACTCAACATACAGATATCAACACTGACCCCAGACAGCGACTGGGTTCAGTGGCCCTAAAGTGTAACACATCTATTTCCTGGTGAAGTAGATTCCCGTGAGAAGGGTCCCTGAAGAGGGAAGGGAGGCGGGAGTGAGGGAGGAATGTGAATTGAATGGCGTAATGCTTAAAAATAATTTCCAAGACCCATCTGTCGGAGGTGATATTCTTCCAACTGTTGTGAAAGAGGGCCAATTAACTTCTGAAGGGACATGACAGGTGCATAGAAAGCAGCTGATAATGTAAAGAATAACTGTTCGGACCCTCAACCAAACTGTCAAAAATGCTCAGCGGAGGAGAGGTGAAGGGATGCACATTGGGGTGCTGACTGCTTCCACTTTTGTACTCTGGGCTTTTTGCACTACGATTCATAATAGCACTGTGAGGGTGAGTACTGAAGAGGTTGTGCCTGTGATGTGGCTGAGAGCTGTATCTTCTTTTGTCCCGCAGTATAGATTCCCAGGGAGCGTAATGTGGCCCAGGAATCCTTCAGGGTGTGGAGAGTGGAGTCTGTCTTATCCGCCAAGAACTTGGGCCCTTCAAACGGGAGATCTTCCACCATTGTCTGCAGCTCTTTGGGAAACCCTGAAAGGTGTAACCAGGAAGCCCACCTCATTATCACTGTCTTAGAGACCAAGCGGGCTGCTGAATCGGCCACATCTAGTATCTGTAGCGTAGTTCTAGCTACTAAATGGCCCTCTCTGACAAGGGCCTGAAACTGTTCCTTTTGTGCCTCTGGCAGATGTTCCAAAAACTCTTTGTTTTTCATAATTAATAAAACCATATTTGGCCTTGACAGCTTGGTAGTTAGTGACTCTAAGCTGCAATGTCGCAAACGAATATGCCTTCCTCCCAAAGAGATTTAGCTTCTTCCAATCCCAATTGAATGGAGTCGACTTGGCATGATGTTGTTTGTTGTGTGCATTAACCTCATCCACTACAATCGAGTTGGGTTGTGGATGTTGAAAGAAAGCCTGCCTTTTTGGGAGGGATGTAGTACTTCTTGTTGGCTCTCTTGCAGGTTGATGCGATGGAGGCTGCTGTCTGGCCACATGACTGGCAGGATCTAGAATCACCTAATTAATTGGGAGGGCAACTTTGGACAAGGAGGCAGCATGGAGAATATCCACCAACTTGTGATGCGTGTCTTATCTCCTGCAGGGGAATTTGCAGCTTATCTGCCACTCTCTTGGTAAGATCCTGAAAGTTCTTATCATCTAGTGATGGAGGGGGAGGCATTACAGACTCATCTGGGAAAGATGAGAAGTTTGCTGCGGGGTAGCTTCCCCTTCAAGCCTTTTTTCCTGGTCTTCAAAAGTTTCCCCCACCTGTCGCTCAGGAGCTCTGGGCAGTGAGGCTGTAGGGGACCATTTGAGAGACTCTCTCTGAGAGACATTGTATGGCCTCAACGTGTGGGTTGCGTACATCACCCAAGGAAGCCCATACCATGATTGCACGTCAGCTCAAAGGAAACGGGGAGGTCCCTTGTATTGTGACAGCGGCCACGGTGAGAGGCCAGCAAAATGACATCCTCTTGGTCACTTTCTAACTCAGCACTGGATAAGGCTGGCACTGACTGGGGTATTGGCGGTACACAGCCCAGTGCTGAGGGCGATTCTAGGAGCCAGGATGTAATTGGAACCAAGGCCTCGGTACCAAGTAATGGAGATTGTGGTTCTTCCCTGACCGTCAGGTTTCTAGGGTACCAGAACTCTTGCAGTACTGTTGGCTCACTAGGTACTCCTCCGGAGAGGACTGTCTGTGGCATATTGTCAGTACCGATTGCTGTAAATGTGCAGAGTGCTCCACACACAGGAGCTTTGTCATACCTGGTACCGAAGGTTTTACTCGGTGCTGCTCTTTTAGAGATGGTACGGTAATTGTCCTTCTCCTTAGGGGGCAGTACCGCTGCCTCAGAATCTGAGCCCTTGGGGTCTCTAGGTGGTGCAGCTGAGCTCATAGCTGAGGTCCCCTTCTGGGTACTGCACTTTGGAGCCGCTGGTGCCATAGTGCCCAATCACCAGTGCCAGCTCTGGCTGGTCCATAGCTTGGCTTGAGAGCCTGGAGCCCTTTTTGTCGAGCTCGAGCCTTTACAGGGGGCGGGGAGAGACGTCTGCAGGCTTTTTCACAACTCTACCCCTTTTGAAGTAGAAGGCTTGGGGAATAATCCAGGGTTGGCACCAGAGTCCCCTCTTGGCTGAAATGCCTTTTTCATAAGGAGGAGTTTTAACATCAGCTCCCAGTTTTTATGAAACCTTGCCTTTAGCTGCTGGCAGAGGGAGCACTTCTGAGGGAAATGGTACTACCTTGGACACAGAGTGTCTGTCCATTACTAGAATCAACTCCTTGCAGGAAAGGCACCTCTTCAGGCTAGGAGAGCCTGGCATTTCTCTAACGGTGAAAAATACAGAAGAAAGATGTTCTTTCCTCTTCTTCGTCTTCCTTTTTTTTTTTTAAACTGAAGTTAGAATGTCTTCTAAACACCGAGGTAAGAAAGAGGAGGATCCTCCAAAAAAGGGGGAAAACGTAAACTAAAGCTCCCTTTCTTCTTTTTTTTTAAACCCAATGGGGTAATGAAACACTAACTATTAAGAACAAAAGAACCCAAAACAACTACTACTTATGCTAATGATGCAGATAAAGAAGGGACAACTGCTAGCTCAGTTTGAGGCCAAGGGAAGAACTGAGGGGGGTTCCCTTGCGCAGCGCTAGATAGCCTTGAGGCAGACCATGAGGGAGGGACACAGCGCACGTGTGGGCTGAATGGACACTGCTACCTAAAATCTCCGATCGGAGGCGCAGGGGCGCAGATACATCTACAGTGGAGTATCCATAGGGACACTACTTGAAAAAAAAAATCTATATTCCAAAACTGAAGATGGCATTCTAGGATCTTCATGCAAAGAGATCAAAACTAACAGATAGCATAACAAACTTGAAGTTTAAAACACTCTAGGGCTTTAGAATTTTATTTTTGACAGTCTAATTAAAAAAGAAACCACTTCAAACCCCAAGCAAGAGAAGCTATTATATTCCTCTACAGGTTCGAACATTTCCAGATTGATAAGTATTCTGTCCACTTCTCCTTAGAAAAACTTGGAAGTATCCAGAATTAGGAATAAAAGGAAATGGCTCGCCAGAAAGACTGCATTAACATTTTTTGTTCAGGAGACGGCAGTTTTATTCCAATACAGGTGACTGACTAAATAGGTCTCGCAAAAAGAGTTAAATTCTTTAGTTATCCTCAAGATTGAGTGAAATTCCTGATATTGCTAGGAAATGTTCTGAACAGATCAGTTACAGACATATTTATGATTAACCACAAGAATCTGGACCAAATTTTATTTGGCTGATGAAAGTGCTATTAATAAGGGGAAGGCAGAAGATAGTAAAACTTCCTGCATACAATGAAGTGGTGGTTTTAAGTTGTGCGTTGACTATTAATTGTCAGAGATATGTTTTAAGATCAATCTCAGTATTTGGTATGAAAAAATTCCAGTCATGGATATAAAATAAGTGACTTTGCAATAGAGACTTCTCTAATGTACTTAATTTTAAGGTGAAGCATAGTCTTGCACTAGGATCTACTGGACTTTAATAGAGACAACAGAAACAACTGTATTTTAATAAGGTTCATACCATTGTATGTTTTGGTTATACCTTCATAGTGAGATGATAGTGTCTTGTACATGCCCACCAGAATTTAAAACTAATTAGGGCTCAGATATTAAGTTTGGTCCAGTTGGATTAAAGTTTAAATTTTGATTCTCTTCTGGCAAGAATGTACTTGAGCCATTAATAGCATAAACAACCAGACACACTATACTAATATTTTCTAGACTATTTTCTGACTAAAAATGTAGAATCATTATTATTTTTGCAACACATCTTAAGAAGAATTGCTGCTATACTTGAACTTTTCAGGAGTAACTAACTTGCTAGCATCTATTTCTAACATTGACGCCTAAGGCAACAATTTTTCACTTATGATTGCTGACATTTTTCCAGTGCAGAGAAGTTTAAAAAAAAATACACAATGCAGTGATTAAAAATTAATCTCACAAATGTAGCCTTAATGAATATGGCTTCAGAAATCAACTTTGCTTATCCAGAACTGATTTTTTTTTTTAATTTCTTATGCTTGAAGTCACAAGTCCTTGGATCATATCTCAAAGTCAATATCTATCCCTCAAGAAGCCTTTCTGCCCACAGCGGACAAGACATGATTGTGCTATATTGATATATTAAACTCAATTTACTATTAGTCTCTACATGCAATTGTTTGTATTTGTTAAATTAAAGGTACAAGATTTAACCCATGTGAACAGTTTTCTGAGTTTTGCTGGCACTTAGTAAGAGGCTGTAAGTTAGTTACCTCCTTTTGTAGATGGAGTTTGAAGAAACTGTTTGGTTTTGAAGGCAGCACGAGGCAATTTTTTCTGCCTTTGCATAGCTGTTGAAAGATAAGAAGTGTTATATTTGTCTAGAAAGACAACACAACTCAATTCACTTGGGATATAGAACCACATCTGCTTCTGAAGCATCAGGGAACAAGCAGCTAGTAAAGTGATTAACAGTTTTCAAAAGCTGTTATGGCTCTATAAGAAGAAGTGAAGTGTTTTGTTTTAAAGTGGTGCTTGCTGCATTAAGAGGTTGCAAAGGGACAGTGTCAAAAACCTTGTAGTGCAAAATGCATAAATTCCTTAATAGTAAAGAAGTTTCTTGCAGGGCTAAAAACCCAGGAATGCAAAACAAACACACCAAAGGGAGAACAAGCCACCAGCAAACATGCCACAGCAATCTCAGTGCAAGATTAGATATAAAGTAAAGATGGAAACTAAAACTGACTGTCAGATTTAACTTGATAAAACAAGGTTAATTTTCCTTTTAAAGCAAAGAGAAACTTTCAGGAAAGGTGACTTTCCCCTCAAACTTACACAAACGTATGCAAGCTAATAATCAAACAATCAAATTCAAGATTGCCAGCCATCAAATTTAGATACGGTCCAGAATTATTGGGCGTTGCTGGCTCTGCAAGAATAGATCTCAGCAAAAAAACTAGTCCTGTTAGTGCCTTAACGGTCCCTATAACCCACCATTTGCCAACAGCCAGCAAAGTTCTAGGAGCAGCAATGCTTGGCAGGAAGGAACATGCTAGGAATTGAGAGATTCAGTATACTCTCACAGCAATCTTCACTAGCTGGGAGTAGCCTCTAAGGTAACCTACGGTCTTGTCTACACACAAAAATTGCACCATTTTCGCTGTACTGGTGTGAAGTGGTACAATATCCCCAGTGGGTACGGCAGTTATACCAAAGTTCTTATAGCAGCATAAGTTATATAGGAATGGGAATAAGATATACCAGTATATGGCAACTTTACATTGGTATAACTGCATCTATAGTAGGAATTGTATCAGTGTAACTATTTGGGGGGGGGATGGGGGAGGGGGACATACCTACCTGACAGTTATACCAGTACTAAAATGGTGTAAATCAGACCTCAGTTACCATCCCTGGCATAACCCCTGAGGGAGGACAGTTATGAATACAAGGCCTGTCCTGACCACCAAGCCCCGCAGCATTCTACTTCAAGTCAAACACTAGAATTGGACGCACATTAATGGGGGGGGGGGGGGAAATTAGCCCCTTAGTAACATTTTTAAAATATATTTAACTTCTCCAACTTTACAATCATTCATATTCAGTCAATGTAAGATTATCTCCATGGGCCCTCTTCCACTTCAAAATTTACAATAGCTCTTTGAGGAGTAGGGAGAGAGAACAGAAAATTGCATAATTCTCCTCATCTCAATTTATGGCTGGCTGGTCTGCTTGTCTTGATCTTAAATGCTATAATAAAAAAATGTTTACTCAGAATTGCTATTCTTTCATAAAATAGTAAAAAAATAATGAAGTGCTCATAAATATAACACAAGGTGCTAGCTCTGTAATTCATAAATACAAAGAACAGCAGTGATACTTTGTACCAGCTAGAGCGGGGGTCTCAAACTCAAATTACCACGAGGGCCGCATGAGGACTAGTGCATTGGCCCAAGGGCTGCATCACTGACCCCGCCCCCTCGCTGCCCCTGGCCCTGCCCCCACTCCACGCCTTCCATTAGGCCCCGCCCCTTCTCCGCCTCCTCCCCTGTGCGCATGGCTTCCCGCTCCTCCCCCCCCAGAAACCGCGAAGCTCTTCCCATGCGGCCCGTGGAGCTTTTCCCTGCGGCCTGCCAGGCTCCCCGCGCCCCCCCTCCCATTTTTTTTTACCCCCAGGCAGTTCCCGCCGCCAGAACAACTGTCTGGCAGCGGGAACTGCCTGGGGGTAAAAAAAAAAAAAAATTAAAAAGGGGGCAGGGAGAACCCGGCGGGTCGCAGGGAAGAGCTCCATGGGCCGCGTGTTTGAGACCCCTGAGCTAGAGCCTAACCAGTCTGAACCCCATTCTGTGATAGAAGCGTGTAGCTTCACACACACAACTTCTACACAGTTTCATCACCACTTCTGATGAACAAACTCACTGAACTTAATTTCTAGGTTGTAAAGCATTTTGGACAATGTACCCCTATTTACAGCCTATTCAACACAAACAAGAAAAGTGATAAAAGATATCACAAAGCACACTCAACGGTTTTAATTGTAGAAATGAACAAAAGCTTCCAAACGATCATATCTAGGAATTAAACTGTAACAAACTATCACGTCTATCTATGCCTCTGCCTACTGGTTTCTTATTGGTTCAGTCACGTTTATTTCCAGTCTCGTTGTGCTGTCTCATTGTGCTGTATAACACCACTCAAAGAGAAGAGCAGCTTCTTGTATGCTCCAGAAGGAAGTTTCTCAAGAATGAACTTAAAAGGGCAGATTTATTTCTCCAACCCATGTCCCAATATACTATTCAACCTATTTATATTTGGGTAAGGAAGCCACCCATTAATTTTGCTCCAGCATATTTAGCTGATTCTCTGATCTTGCTTAACTGTGATTTGAATGAAGATCTGGTACTAGAACTGAAGTTTTTAAGTGATTTTTTCTATCATGATACTTACATTTCATTTGCAAGTGAGGTTAGTGGATCAATATGTAAGATTTTAAAACAGATGTCCCATTTACAGATAAAATTCTCTGCTATACTTCATGAAGATTCTTTAACTACATAATTATCTGCACTAGTATCACTGAAAAGAATTTCAGGCATTAGAGGGGAGCAAAGCTGAGGAAATAGCTAGTTTCCCGTAGGTGAATATGCAGAATGTAATATGATATAATATCCAATGCAAATGTTTAAGATATTTTATCTATTTCTACCAGTTTTGGTTACATAAAGTTGAACTTTAAAGGTAACACCTACAATTATGCTACTGGTAAAATGCTACGAATACTATTAAACTTACTCTGCCATAGATGGCACACTCTTGAAGTGCAATGCAGATTTATAACAAATAGTTTTAAAGCAATATTTCAAATCAACAAAAACTATAGTAATGCAGGCCATTGTTTGCATCAGAATGTTTGATTTTTGTTTTTAATCCTCTGTGCGTGCTACAGAGCTTCACCTTGGCCATTTATGATTTCAGCCACTTTATCAAAAGCTAAGTAGGCAACTAGGCTGTAGATGCTGCACACTGAATTAACAACAGCCAAGTGTGTTTAACTCCACTTCTAGGATTTCACCTAGTACATTTGAATTTTAATACATGGATATAAGTGCAAGGATACATATTATGTACTTGATTTAATAGAAGTATCTGTCTTCTATCTGGAAGTTCCCCCAGAAGTTTTCCCAATAGCTTTTCAGAGGTTTGCATGGCTTGGGAGACAAACTCTAAAGGAATTTGTGACACTGTCCATACAGTCGTATAATATTTGAAAATCCAATGTAACAAAGATATTTGTAAGAGCTTGTTCTTTGATATATGGAACTTAAGTATTACAATATGGATAGTTAAGATCTAGTAAGAAGAGACACTCATTCAATAGTTTATCTACATTCACAAAGTGATTTTTCACATATCACTCGGGAGTTTTAAATAGCTACAAATAGGAGTGTGTAATTTAGCCAGTTTTAAATAGAAACTGTAATACACTACTTATAGGTGGATTGAGTGGTGACTTCACACTAGACTGCATCAGACTGTTTGAAAATAATTTTTCAGTTGGATTACAGTTAAGAACTTATCACAGTAACTGTCTTTATACCCTGTACAACTACACACAATGAAGATCATGTCTGGAAGTACATTTCTTCCACTTCCACTTCACATCTCTAAAGTTGCCTGTTCAACATATCACACATATGAGCAGTTGTCAACTTAGAGGTCTTACTGCATTCCCAACTAATTTTCAATTGCCAGCATCCACAGCACGTTCAGTAATGCAGCCATAGCAAATGGGCATGTACATTAGCTAGTGAACAGCAGCTTTTGACAAGGAAAAAGCAATGACCTTAGACAGAAATGTAGCAACATTGCGAGGTTAAGCTCATGCAAGACCAGCAGGTGAAAAATTTGGATCTCAAAACCCAAGTCGTCCTTGCCACAGGAAAATATGACAAACTTTGCAACAATTTAACAATGGCATTTGTCCAAAGTGAAACAGTTAAATACAAAATCAACGGGGAAAATGGAAGTTCATATACAGAAATGATCAGAATTCCAGGAACTCAATACTTAACACTGGCTGTTTGTATGTACACACACATAAGACCATCCTAAATAGATTTACTTCATGTTCTAAATCTTTAAAAAAAAACACATTGGTTTGTATATTCAGTAGCAAGGATCTGACATCAACAAGAGCAAGGAAACTGTAAGGGGTAAAAGTCTGGGCTTTATTCATGAAATCCAAATTATATAAATCTAGTTAATCTACAGGGACTTTTGTGCTTTGAAAAAATGTTCAAGTATTGGATATAAGCAAATTCACCTAATGATTTCCATAATTCTTATCTGTTAATTAATGACACTGTTTAGACAAGGGCACCCACCTACTTTGGATCCTGCAGTCTAATTACCATGCTAAACTTGAAGTCACAATATTATGACTTCATGGCAGGATTAAGCTGTACAAGATAAACTTTTCACAGCCTAACTCTTTTATAATAAACAATAGAAAGTGTCCTGGCCAAGTAAGTTTTATATAGTCTTTCCTTCAAGTTTGCGCAATATTAAAACATTTGCCCCCAAGTAATCCATATGGGTTTGAGAAAACCCTGCTTTTGTTGTATATTCTTACAAATATGCAACGTTCTTAAGCAATTAAAACTACCACTGAAATATTCCATTGGGAAAGCTATCAAATTGTTTTTTACTTACTGTAGATCTGTGTGATAATATATACTTTAATGGGATTTTATATATAGTTTGTCTGACAGCGGAAATAGTTCTTCAACTGAGTTTCTTGCTTTAATAGTTTTAAGTCAAACTATTAATATCCAGTAAGGATATACACCACATATTTCAGAAGCTTGTATCTAATAATGTGCTTTTATTGCCTAACAACTTGAAATAACAATTCATGTTTTCTTCCTTAACCATTTGATCATGTTTTCCTTCCTTTAGAATTTCTCACACTAAAAATCTACACATTAAACCTTTAATGCTTAGACAAAGATGGTCATCATATTATCCTTGAAGCATCCAATTGTGAATGAATATTTGAAGATTAAAAAGATACAGGTACAGAACTGTTAGACGTCCACCTTAAAATACATTTGCTTTTGTTTTGTTTTTTAAAGCGGTGAGTCCTTTAAGGAGAGGCCTGCAATATGAATAAAAATCTAATCTTGCAGTTCACAGCTTAATGACACTCCCGCAACTAACCCAGAGCATTAGGTTGGTTTTGCTTGATAGTAATGTATGTGCACATAATGGAGATTTGAAAGTCATTCCATCCTTTACTTGAAAGGAATTGAAACTTACAAGAATCCTGCATTTGAGCATGGATTTTTGCATTTTTGATATCCTGCATTTCATTACTTCACTGGTTTACAAAGAAGAGACCCATCTGATAGGGCAGAGGAAAAGAGATAAATGACTGAGCCAAAACAAGACAAATAGATGTAATTTAGATCAGCTTTCAGCATCCTTTAAAAAACATATTTACCTCGTTTTTGTGAACTGTAATATAATTAAAGGGTGAAGAAAACCAGAAAGTTAGTTTTCATAAAATCTTGAAAAGAAAATGCAACAGTACAAAGTAGCATTGTACACGTTCTCTAATTATAGTACATAAAAATGGTTTCCACAATACTTTAGTCTGCGAAGTGTATGTATACTAAATACATGTACCAGAATATACCAAAATATTAAATATATCATTTTTTTTAAAGGGATGGTCATATTTTGTATATAAGTAACAACTGACGTTCTCTCATCAGTTCAAAGTTCATGTAATTCTTCACCAGTATTCATTTTATTTTACCGAGGAAAATACAGCACTAATGCCACATTTCAACACTTACAAGCAATCTCTCACACAATTAAGGGAAAAAGGGGAAAACGTCAATTTCAAGTTTCTGTGGAAACTTCAAGAGGATGAGGAAAATAAGTTATGAAAAATAACTTGGACAATAGTAGGCACATACATAATTTTAATGGATGAGAAGTGCTAAACTTGGAAACAATCTGTGTTTTTTTTTCTGGTCAGATTTGGCATTTATATATAACCTGATCTCAGACTTGACTAAACATCAAGGCTAATGTTATGTGTAGTTCTTTATGAAATGGTTTTCTTTACCATGAAACTGTAAACACATGCTACTGCTTTCAATTTAATTCCAAAATATGTGTTTACAATATCACTGTAAAGATACTTACTGGCTGAGGCCTGAGGTTGAATGCGAGGTATTCCTCCATTTGGCACTTGAAAATTTGAATCACTTCTGCTGTTTTTCACAGACTCAGCATGGATGTTAGATGTCCTGGACAGGTTTGGAAGACTACGCCTTAGTTTTTCTGTATAAAAAAAACAATACAAAGACAACATACAATTTGATGCAGAAGACGGACAATATAACTGACGGTCTTCAAAAACTGACCTGAATATTAATTTTGCTGTATAAAACTGCACTGAAATTTAAAAGCGTGCGGTGGCAAACCTAAATACTATTTAGACCAGTGGTTCCCAAACTTTAACAACCTGTGAACCCCTTTCACTAAAATGTCAAGTCTCACGAACCCCCTCCTAAAAATGAGTATTTCCAGGAATTTTCTTCTTTACCCGAGTATAAATTATAAAAGCAGCATTCTTGGAAATATAACATTTTTTTTTATGACATGCTTATTACATACTATTTATTATTAATCATTATAGTATTTTTATTGCATTATGAAAACGGCAACACGCTTCCAAGATCTCACTTTCGTAGCTTGTATCACTTTGAATAAGCCTGTTATAAGACAAGGCTCCTAGGTTTCATCAAGGAGTATCACATGTGAAACAGCATGAAGGTATTTAAGAAACCAACTCAAAGAGTTCCTCCTACACAAGCAATCAGATCTTGAGCAGTCCAGGCAAACAACGCACATTACAACAAAGCTTAAACTTGTTCTTCATAATAATTTTAAAAATAATACTAGCTGCCTATTTAATTTTTAAAATAGCAAAAAATACCCACCTCCCTTTCCATTTCTTATAAGGAGTCTTGAAGTTTAAATCTCCTCAGTGTGATAGATATGCTTGCTTTGATCTGCTTAGCTCTTGGAAGTCCAGGGGCTGCTGGCCCCGTGGAACCCGGGGTCCCTAGGAACAACTCTGTCTGCCACTAGGGACTTTTTTCCTGAGAATCCCCTATAACATTTCACGAACCCCAGTTTGGGAACCACTGATTTAGATCATTCTACTGTTCTACAGATGACATCATTATTTTCTTATGCCTCACGTATGAAATATTCTGCATGTATTTTCTTCCCAAATAAATACTTTGCAATTTTGCTGTGTGCTATGGAAAGTCAGAAATATAGTCGATTTTGAAACTCTCAAAGATTATTTGCATTGTGAACTCATGATTTTTTTACTATATATTACATGATGTTTGACCATAATATTTTCATCAATTTAGCCTAAGTAACAGTTTTTGAAAAAGTATTATATAATTATACAGTTTCCAATCTCTCTATATATATAAATTAAAAAAAAAAATTCATTCCACCTACTACTAAAGTGCAATCATCTGAGGCGAAACATGATAGTTATTTAACAGTGCAGTTTATTTTGACAAGACACTGTATCTAACTGAAACTGCATATAGTTTTAGGTAGGCACAATTATCCAGAATGGAATTTGTGCCAATATGCCAGGGCTAACACTCGTGTTTTTGCAAAGAGCACCATGGAATCTTTAAAATTAAAAAAACTAATGTCCAAACCATTAAACACATTACACAAAAGTGCATATTCTTACATAGGCTTCCAATCTGCATTTTAAACAATAAACAGCTTTCTAAGGTCACATCTACACTGGCACTTTCATCGGTAAAACTTCTGTCGCTCAGGGATGTGGGGAAAAAAACCACCTGTGAACAACAAAAGTTTTAACAACGAAAAGCACCGGTGTGGGACAGCGCTTCACCAGCGGGAGCCACTCTCCTGTTGACAAAGCTACTGTTGTTGGGGGTGGTTTTATTTTGTCGCTGGCAACAAAGAGCAGCTAGACTGTGCAACTTACAGCCACGCTGTTGTAAGGTGAACAGTGTAGACATCGCCTAAGTAAGTATCTATTGTCTGTATATTAGATTCAATTTAACAGGGCCATAGTTTAAGACGGTCTTCTTCCAGGGAATGCCCATACTCACACCCCCACCAACTTGTTGAATAGAAGGACTGCTGCTTATTTGGGAAAGACCTTCCCTTCCCAACACATGGCATTTCCCTGTTCTGAAGATTCTAGCTAGGTTTTAATACCGCATCCATTACTTAAGTATCACAGCACCTTGGTTATTTGTCCCTGTGGAGCTTCTATACTCTGCAGGGATTAGGACAGAACTCAGTAGCTGCTCCATATGTCCCCAGCCCAAGTAATGCTGGAGTTCATCCAAGTGAGAAGAGCTTTAGATGGGATTCGGGGGACAGCTGTTTTATCAGGATGAGTGGCTGTTCACTGGGCCATCCTGATTTAGAAGAAATACAGTTAGTCAGAAGCAGGAAATAGGTATATAATCCCTCACGTACTGGATTGAAGTAAAAAAAAATACAAGAGCGTGAGCTCTCAGTCTTATTGGTATCCGTATAAGAGCCTTTGTATTTTATTTGGATAACTTAGGTTTACCAGGTTTGCCCCAAGTTATTGATCACTCACATTGCAAACTGACCACTATATTTATTTACAACACTATACTACTGCATTACTGTTCAGTGCACACATTTGAGACAAAGCTCTTTACCTTCACTTTTGACATTGCTAGTCTGTAAATCCGTAGGATGGCCTTGAAGCGAAAGACGAGGTTGCTGTAAGCGGCTAATCATAGGTTGGGGTGACACTCTGCTATATTCCAGGCCTCGAGCAGGTGATCGAGAACGAGGAGAATTCCTGGGAGATTGCTTTGGTGAAGGCCACGGTGAGTTGCGTGGCGATGGTGAGAACTTGTTAACAGCCGGATGCACTGCATGATGTGTACTGTCTTCTTCATCCTCTAAGCTCTGTGCATCAAGTTCCTGATCACTAAACGTACCCCGTCTTGTAGAATTGCAAGAGGAACCAGAACTACGTCGAGAAGTAGTGGCTGCATACTCCTGCCGGAGACCTGACAACAGTAAGAACATTGTTTACTGATTATCTTAGACTAGAAATGGCTAATACTACATAGATCGTATAAACAAATACCTACCCCAAGTTCAAAGTCATATTTAGCAAATCCTAGTTCCTCTTATTTGAGGATTCCATTTCATCCCAGATCTGTACCAACAGTTATCTGATGGTTGGTAGCCTATGTGAAATAAGGAGCTGATCTCAGTCCCTTTCCTGTGACGGGTTCCTCAATCTTGTTTTTTTTCCCCCCACAGTGTGGACCACATCTTATATTTTGATTGCTCATCTCCCCCTCACATCAGCATCATAACACTGACAACTACAGCAATTACTTACCTAAAAAAAAAATATTAGGAAGAATATTAAATGTCTCTCTCTTACTAACAGCACCTTTAAGCAACTGGAAGTAAGAAGAACTGTATGATCAGCCAGCTCTACACAGAGACCACCAGCAAGTGGTCCACAAGCCAGTTTGAGAACTCTTCTGGTAGATTAGTAACCATGATAATTAGCTCCTTTGGCAATCTCAGCAGAAGCTAAAAACAAAATAGACAAAAGGCTGAGCAAAGGCTACATCAAAACTGAGAAAGCGTGCATGGCAGCTTTTCCCATCTGTACCTGTTCTGTGGAGAAACAAAAGAGTTTATTCTCCAGGCTTTGAGAATTGAGTTCACCGAGAGAGATGTATGCTAAAGAAGTTCTTGTTCCCTGAAGAAGGGACTTAGGATAATAGGTGAGTCCAATAAGCATTTAAAAAAAAATCCACTGTGGGCTATCAATTTGCCTCTCCTGTCCTCCAGTATTTCTTTTGCCCCTTACCTCTAAATCCAACTCCTTACAGCAACTTTATCCTCCTCTAACCAGAAGGCAAAAGGGCCAGTTAGTCATGTTACAGAAAGTGCCAAAGTTTGCAGAACTGCATATAACCTGTACCTATTTTCCATCCCCATCCCCTCCAACAACTTAGAGTGCAATGCCTCACCCACCTTTTTAAGGCCCAAAGTACAAGTACATTTCAAACCTGGTTTTCCCATGTAGTAGTTCATTGCTCTAACTTTACTATTAGGGCCATCTATTTGATAAGTCTCAGCAACTACTGCTCGCTCCTCTACCATTCTTTCCCCAGTTGCTGCATAAGAAAGTTAAAAATGTCTGCAGCTGAAGTTTAAAGGAATTATGTAATCAAAGAAGAGTTGCCTTTCAGTATGCAAAGTACTTACTTTCCTCCTGCATCCGAGCTAGAATTTGCACATCTGTGACATTAGTTAGCTTGTAATTTGATCCAATAGAGTCTTCATCCATTTCTGAAGCACTTAATTCACTGTCTATAGAGGACTGTGGGCTTAGTGAAGGATTTCTATCTGCTGAACTCTTAAAATGACCTGTACAAGAATAAAGAAATTAAAGTAAAACCCACAAAATATACTGCAGTGTATTGTAATAGCTCAGTAGCTATTAGTGTATCATAGTAGTTCAGTGGCTACTAGTGGATGAAAGGCTGGGTGTCCCACTATCTAGCAAAACACTTAATTCACTAGACAAATTCAGACAGGGAATAAGGCTTTAAAAAAAAAAGTGAGGGTAATTAACCATTTAAACCATTTTCAAGCATTGTGGTGGATTCTCCACAAGACTGGATGTTTTTCTAAAAAATGTGCTCTAGTTTAAACCACAATTATTTCGGGGAAGTCCTATGGCCTGTGTTATACAGGAGAGTACATTACATTATTACAGGGATCCTTTCTGGCCTTAGAATCTATATATGATTATATGAATTTGTAAACTTCAAGAGATTTTATTTTCAAGAGATAAACTTACAATCTTAAATATGTAACTGGAATTTAATACTTATGTAACTTAGGTAAAAAAATCTTTTTTATACATCCAGTAACCAATACTATTTGTTTAAAGCTGTTTTATTAATTAACATTTGCAGAATTGTACAAGCTGCTAGAAAGTCTTTCACATTTCTGATGCCTTCCCCATTCCCCAATAGGTCTGCTGATGTCCCAGAGAAACTGACAGTCAAAAAAGCCAAAGATAAAGACAAAAAACACTGCCAAAGGTTAGTGTGCGTCAGACTGCAAAGTTTCAAGACATACCTTTCATACACACACACTTTTCACACCAAGATTATATGGTTGTTGGTACCACAAGATTCTACACCGTCTGCACTGACGCTGGCTATACCACTGCCCCATTGCATAAGAGAATTGTAGGCTTTGCAGCCATACTAGTGCAGATAACCATTATAAACGTATATTACAAAAAGCTGTACCAAACTTTTTAATAAATGCAATATGACTCATATCTATACAATTAAGTTACATGCATCATTTGTCCATGTAACAGTACTTGACTAGTACAGAAAAGACCCAGAGGGAAACAGCATAACTATACTTCATGCCAAAATAAGCTGGCCAAATGCTTTCCCTACAAAGTTAATATCTTACATATGATGCAAGCTTCCTATTGAAACTCAAGTTGTTAGTATAGTTTCTTTTCTTATCCACATAAGCTTTAACTCCTTGCCAGTCCAACCTACAACTCAAGAGCACATGCTGGTTTTAGAACAGAAACTTACCTGAGCTGCCAGGAAATACGAGCTGTTTCACTAAAGGAGGTTTCACTGGTGTTGAGGAAGGCGAGTTGAAACCACTGCTGTAGGGGCTACTAGCATTTGGACTATAAGAGCTTGTGTAACTGACCGCACTGAAAGGGTTACTGTACAAACTCGGTCTCTTGAGGACTGTATGAAAAGGGGAAAAAAGCCACATTGAAGGAATTGTTGAAGATCAACATACATACAGTAGTATTTAAAGTCATTCAACATGATTAAGTTACTAGGCAATTCAAGTAAAACAATTCAGTCACCAGAAAAACACCGTTTTTAGATTTACAAGAAGTGCCTATCTTAGGTTCCAGACACATACAATCATAAAAAGTACACACAAAAAATGAGAGCACAATAACCCTAACAAGCTTTCCTCACCCAACTCAATAGGACTAATTTCAGACCAGTTAACTCACCTCCACTTCAAAAGACTAGTAGATAAGCCTTGTAGAGTGTCCTATAGCTCAAACTGTGGGGGTGGAAAGGAAAAGCGAAGCAAACTCCTCCATAAAACAACAAACTCTAGGCTTCCCCCCTTTTAAAGGACAGGCTCAAGCACCTTGGCTATTGTTAACTACCACAGTATCAAACATAAAAGCAGTCTCAAAGGCACTCAGGACAGAAAATGTTAAGGTGAACCAACTTGAATTGCACACAAGCAAAATGGAAGCCACTGCAGATATCCATGCAAAGAGGGCTGCTAAGCAAGAGGGCAACTGCATTTGGTACTAGCTGAGCAGGCTTCTGAAGCAACCATACACAATTTATGATGCACTTGGGAAGGGACAAAGTTATGACTGCCAAAACATGCTCCCATTGACAAGAAGATTGTGACCTTTTTCTTTCCAAAGTACAAACAGGAAAAGTCCTCTTGGTCATTGCTCTACAGCTCTACAAAAAACCAGTTGCACATATAATAAGACCTTCAGATGTGAAGTGAGTAATAGGATACCTCAGCTGAAGGAGACAATGGCAGCCCACCAGAATAATCTTCTATTCTCATTCTAGTTGAGCCTCATCCAGCGAACTCTTATACAAGCCCTTAGCTCAGGGCTGGGCAAATGTTTTGGCCCGAGGGTCACATCTGGGTATGGAAATTGTATCGTGAGCCATGAATGCTCACAAAATTGGGGGCTTGGGTGCAGGAGGGGGTGAGGGCTCCAGCTGGGGGTGCAGGCTCTGGGGTGGGGCTGGGAATGAGGGGTTTGGGGTGCAGGAGGATACTCGGGGCTGGGACCAAGGGGTGCGAGGGCAGGAGGGGGGATCAAGGCTGGGGCAGGGTGTTGGGTTGCAGGAAGGGGTCAGGGTGCAGGCTCCACGTGGCATTTACCTCAAGCAGCTCCCAGAAGCAGCGGCATGTCCCCAATCCAGCTCCTACGCGGAGGCGCGGCCAGGCAGTTCTGCACACTGCCCTGTCCGCAGGCACCATCCCTGCAGCTCCCATTGGCCACGGTTCCTGGCCAATGGGAGGTGCGGGTGGCGCTTGGGATAGGAGTAGTTTGCAGAGCCTCCTGGCTGCCCCTACATGTAGGAGCCATAGGGGGAACATGTCGCTGCTTCCAGGAGACGCGCGGAGTGGGGCAAGCCCCCGACCCCACTCCTCTGCTGGAGCACTGGAGCAGGGCAAGCCCCATTCCCTGCTCCCTGGCGGGAGCTCAAGGGCCAAGTTAAAACATCTGGAGGACCGGATGTGGCCCCCCGGGCCATAGTTTGCCAATCCCTGCCTTAGCTAGTCACTTGGATAGTATATTATTGAAACCATCTGGGTATGATGAAAGATGTACAGGTGCAAACTATATGCACATTGAGACATCACAGCTCTTTCTCTCCCCTAGTGGTGTCATATTACTTCTTAAACACAATATCATTGTTGTCATCTGATCTAAAGGGAAAATTCTTCAGTCAAGTCTACTTTTGTCTAGGAGTCAAAGTGACTTGACTACCATTCAAAACACTTCAGAAGTGTACACAGAATATTTTAAAAATTAGTATTTGCATGACCCACACTACAGAACTCCCACTAAATTGTCATCCATGAAGATCTCTACCCTACCTGAGGCTTAAAGTATCTTCGTGCTATAGAAGAATGACAAAATAAGGCTGTGGTGACAAGTGTCACTCAAATCTGGAGAGACCATAAAACTGCAAACAGTTTGGCTGAAAAGCAAGATCATAGAATATCAGGGTTTGAAGGGACCTTAGGAAGTCATCTAGTCCAACCACCTGCTCAAAGCAGGACCAATCCCCAATTTTTGCTCCAGATCCCTAAATGGTCCCCTCAAGGACTGAACTCACAACCCTGGGTTTAGCAGGCCAATGCTCAAACCACTGAGCTATCCCTCTTCCCCCCCCAAATATATGGAGATATGCCTATCTCATAGAACTGGATCGACCTTGAAAGGTCATTGATGATTCACAATTATTCAAATGAGGTCTCCAGAGTTTCGTGGCACCGTCAATACCTATAAAACTAACATGTTAACTCCCAGATGTTTTACCGTAACAAAAAAAAACCCTAAACAAAACACTGTTCTTAGTATTGCTCAAGTCTAGCTGAATATTTATTGATTTATTTTGCACAAAAGAAAACGGTTCAGATAAAGCTGAATGGTGAAGCTATTCTACTATTATACCTCAGTATCAGAAATGATATAACCAAGGGTAAGAGACAGATTCTTTATTGAAATAATTAAAATGCACTGCTACAGCAGCAAAATTTACATTGAAACATATTGTTTAATTAGAGTAAAAGGTCCTTCTTGCTGCCAGCATTACTTCCTTTGTATGTTTGTGGAGCTTAAATATTAAGAGGGATGAGCGAAAGTTTGTAATACTTTGGGGTGAAATGCTTCACTCAGAGAGGTCAAATGGTTGCTTATTTGTGACCAATATCTGTTTAAATAGCAAAATTTTATAAGCTATTATTCTTGCTTCAGAAAGTTTCTCTGCTCATGAGGGCAAGTAAATGTTTAATGTATCAAAGTTATCACACTATAGTTAGCCTACATTAGCTGCTGAACACATTGTAGCTTGCAGTGCTACAGCAATATTTTGGAGGAGTATGACAGAATTTTTCTCCCAGTAGTGCAGGATTCTTCACTACTGTGTATTTTCTATTGTTTTTAATATTTTGTCCAGTCAACAGGGCTTCACCTCTACTGCTGCAAGGTTATTCCACAACCTAGCAGGTTGGATCGTGAAGGAAACTTGTCTGTAGGGCCCCTGCTTCACTGGTTGTAGAAGTTGGAAGGTGTCAGTGAATAAAATAGGGGACTGCAGGAGGATAAAGGATGATCTCATGGTTAAAGTAGCTGAATGCCATGATGGGAATCTGGATTCTATTGTTACCTCTGCCAGAGTTACTAGGCAATACCGAGCAAGTCACTTAAAACTTCAGAGTGTGTTGCTCAATGTTCTGGTGCATGACTTGAGGACCTGAGCTCTCATATACAGAAGTGCTGAGCACTCAAAGCTGCAACTGACTAGAAGCCTTGAGAACTGTGGTTTGAACATATAAAGTGCTATATAATGTTAAGTATTCTGGAAAACAGTTTTTTATAATGGGAAGTGTCTGGTCACCTTAATAAGCAGTGTTACCAGATCCACCTAATTCCTTTTTAATACATGTCACAATTTATCCAGGATGAATGATACTGCTCCACATGAACTTTCAGAATATTCCAGAGAACAATGCAGTCTTTCCCCATCCCTGTCTCCCCAAGGAAAAGAAAAGTCTATATTTGGAAACATTCATAATCTAATGTACAGTAACTACTTTTGATAGGTAACACTAACAAACTGATCTACTCACTTCTTCTGGCAAAAATCATGAGGTTCCCAACAGGACTTTTTCCAAGTACGTTAGCACTTCATGCCTAAATTATTTTTTTTAATGGATCAGTTGGCCAACCTTTCTGAAATCCAGAACTTTTTAATTTAATGAAAATCACAGCTGGCAAACTTATTCTGGCAGCCTCAGTAGTAATTCAAACTGACCAGAAATAAAATCTGTCATTAAGTGTAAATCTGGCCCCAAACAAGTTCAATGCTTAACTCAAAAATGGATTTTCCATTCCATGACTGACATGGTAATAGTTCTTGTTATGCATATATCCAGAGTGATTTGTGTGATATAAGAAACTATATACTAGTCATGCTTTTTATGCCAAATATTTAAGCATAGACAACATACCCAGCACTGTACAAAACTGACAGACTGCCCCAAAGATTTCACAATAAAAGCACGATTTAAGTTGCATCCCTTGTCACGAAACTGCCATACCACCTCTCTTCCCTGCCCCCTTTTTGTTTTGGGGAATTTTTTCAAACAAAAAAAGAAGCAAAAGCGACAGGTTTTTATAAATGCAAATAGATGCCAACATTCTGTTATCTGGCACGGAGTCATGTTGTTTTTTTTTAAATAGAATCAGTTTCACTTCCTAGTTTTAGAGGCTCAGGAAATCACTTAGTAGTTTTAAATTAATCCCACCAGGACTGTTTTGGTTTACATGAACATAATGCAAGGACACCTGGATAGCCTTTCCATTCTACCCGCATGACCCGTTTTTATGAGCAAAGTAATGATAGAATACATTAAACAGAACCCTGTTTTAAGAGAAAAGACCAAGCAGGTGACACTCATGTACTGCATTCATGTAGAAACCCAACAGTGAAACACCGTTGAAACGTACAGCACTAAAGACTCCCCAGCTATTTTTTAATTTAAAAAAAAAAATCACAATATGTTTAATATACAATGTCGGGACAGATGATTTCAGATTATATATATTATATGGTATAGGTCGGGCTAGTAGCACTGCCTACTAAGGTTGCTTAACACTTTCCATTATAAAACCATTTTCAGTTGCTTATCACTTTATCAAATAAACTGTCTGGGCAGACGTTGTGCATGCCAGGTACATGTAATCATGTATTATGGTAGTCTTTAATTACATGTGCCCAAGGGGGCTGAATTAAAGTTCCACAAGCAACCTTAATTCTAGCATTTCCTAACTTCTGAGTTCTTGATTTTGAAACTATTATAACGTTCTTTGTGGCACTATATTGACCCCTACCTGAATCATCATCAGGGTTAGAACCCTTAGGTGCACCACACACAATATTGCTACTAGACTAGAAGGAGATGACACAAACTGTGCCTAAGGGTTTTACAGTTATTTGCTGACAGCAGAGGCATGGTGAGAATCAGCAACCTTGGGTTCCATCCCAGGATCTGGCGGGGAGTGTGCTCTACGGGACACAGACTCTTCTGCCCCGTTATCTGCAACCAGTCCCTGACCCAGTCCTGTCTCTTCCTCACAACTAGCTCATTGTCACAATCCCCTGCCCAGTCACCAACTCCACTCCTCCAGATGTCTCATCCCAGTCTCCCTGCTTAGTCAAGCCAAGTCTCCCCCTCTGGGCTCTCTGAGTCCCAAGCTTCCCTTTCTGTTCCAACTCCATGTCCCCAGTCCTTGCTCAGCCTGTCCCAGTTCCCACTCCTGGCTTCTGTCCAATCTATCGCCCCTCTCCTCTGGTTCTCAGTCCTAGTCTCCTTCCCCAGGTCACTGATCCAATCTCTGTCTCTCCAGTCCCTAGCAACTTGTCCTAATCACTTTGCCCAGCCAATCCTAGTTCCCGCACCTCACCTCAGCTCCTTGTCAGATCTGTCTTCCCTCTCCCCCACTGGTTCCTAATCCCAGCTCCTTATAAAACTTGTCTCTCTTCCCTTCCACTGGCTCCTAAACCCAGTCCCATTGTCCAGTGAGTCCCAGTCACCATTCCCTCCAAGACCAGCTCCTAGAATTCCTCTCCCCAGCCCCGCCTCCTTTCCCAGTCTTTTTGTCCAGACAGTCTCAGTTTCTCTTCCCCCAATTCCCTGTCAAGTCCCAGCCTTAGACTCCTTGTCCCCATCTATTCCTTTCTGTCTACCTAGTTCAGCTTTTGTCCCCCTCTGCATTCAATCCAACTTCCTCCTTCATGCTGCCGAGGTGCCAGCAAGGGGTGGGGGAGAGAGAAGGGGTCACTCAGCACACAGGAGATACAGGCTTCCTGCTCTCAGAACCAGACAGGCCTACCCCAGCCCAGAATTGCTGTGAACAGGCACCACAGGAAAAGACCAGCTGGACCATTATAGCCCTGCACTGGAGGAAGCATGCTCAGTTACTCTGTGGGGATGGAACATGCATAATCCAGTAAGTACTAGGAGCTGTGAGGGGCTCAAGTATGCTCAGTGAGGATAGAATCTACAGAGATTGTAGTTGCTAAAATCAGAAAAGTCTCTATTTAGCAAACATGAACCGACATTTGTCAAAGGTGTATAACTTGACCAAATATACTCAGATTTTCATGGGGATGAGAAAAAGCACATCCCTGATACAAAGGCAACCACCACGCCAAATTTCAAAATTTTAGCTAGAGGCAGACACCCAGAATGGAAAATTTAAGATCAAATTGTTAAAGTGTGGCAAAGTTAAGGTTTGGGGAAGTGTTGAGCAACATTAGTAATAGGTGATACTAACAGCCCTGCCTATAATTTCACATACATATAAAACAGGAGTGCAATCAGGAAGATAAAATATTACTATTACATCCCGCTTTTGGGGAGGTTTACATTCTTTTTCCTTCCTGATTTAATTCACATTTCTTATAAGTATCTCCTATAGTCTTCAGCGTTCTCTTCGTTCTCTCCCTCCATCTCTCTCTTTTTTTTATTTAAAGATACATATACAAAATTAATTTCCCTACATTTCCTGTTTTTCCTTTCCTCTCCAAGAATGGTCCAGTGGTTAAGATGCTAGCCTGGGACTTGAGAGATCCAGAATCAAATCCCAGCACTGCCACAGACTTCCTGTGTGACCATGGGCAAGTCACTTAGTCCGTGCCTCAGTTCCCTTTGTAGAATTAGAACAGTAATTACCTACCTCAGGAATGTTTGAGGATAAATACATTCAAGATTGTAAGGCATTTAGATGCTATGTAATTAGTCATACAAATGCCTAGAATAGGGAAGCCCACCTTAGCTATTAAGAAAAGAGCAGGTACTAGGATTCCCTGAATCCTACTTCAGGGGGTTCTCCATCTTTTATAGCCTCTAGACCTAGGAGTTGCCTGAAAGTTGATGACCCCTATTCTCCCCAAAATACCTTTGGCTGCTGGAGGGAGGAACATATTATGTGTTCCCCATCCACTCAAGAACCTCCAGGTGGGCTGGGAGGAGAGGCCATACTACTCTTCTTCCAGATTCCTGCACATTGTGATGGAGTTTTCTGCTATTCTACTGCTCAGTCACTTTCTGGCTTAGCTGAAGGGTAAGTGTCTTCATTACTGTAACTCTTCCAATTTCCATTTTTAAGCAATGCTCTTTAATAAATAGCTCTAGTGCAGTGGTTTTCAACCCAGGGGTCCGCGGACTATGTCTAAAATTTCCAAAGGGGTCCGCAAAGGGAAATTTCTTAGGGATCCACAAATGAAAAAAGGTTGAAAACCACTGCTCTAGTGCAAGTCCCTGCTGCTGCTCATGGTTCCCCTGATCAGCAAAGTGAAACTGACATTATTCTTATGAATTTCACTGCTACCCACAGGGTTCTGATTAGTTTTCACTCTCCTAAACTTCGCAAGACTTGAACAGCAGAACTGCCTGGCTGTGTACTTAGCAAGACAACACGTCTAGGCTTAATGCTTGTTTCATATTTGGAAGGCTCATGCACACAAGCAGGGCTAGAATTTTTTTTTTTTTATGAAAGCTTAAACTCTGTAGTAGTTGATGGTGCTTTCACAGGAAAACTGCTTATCACTGGCAAGGGGGATTTTCAAGGCCTGGACAATGGAATTGTGATTGCTTATTCCAGGGCTGAATTTAGCCCTCTACATTTAGCTTAACCGCAAACTTCTGGAATTTGGATCCATAATATACAATAGAACAAGTTTAGAGATCCTAGTGATATCTGGGCACAATTCAATGTTCGGAATTTCAGTCTAACCTTTGTATTTCAGTCTAGGAGGCCTTCGACAAGATATGCACTAAATTAACAAAATAAATAGTTTTCCTAAATTGTTAAGATTAATATTTAGCTAAAAAGCAAGATAGCATATGTGAAGGGCATATTAAAGACAGTAATGGGGATAATGGTAGTATAGTTAAAAGTGACAGAATGCGGAGAACTGAGGAAAGTTGTATTGGGTCACAAACGAAGTTAACAGCAACACCTTCAGAAGGAGATGTCAGAGACAGAGAGGCTGAAATGTGGGATGTAGTGGAAGAAGACTGTCCAGGATGGAAAGGTAGATTTGTGAGTTAGTGTTAAGACGGTAGATGAAAAACAGACAGATCAGACTGCCCCAAATAAAGGGTATAAAAGGGTAAGTAGCTGAGGAAAAAGCTCTGTAGGTCCCAAAGTAGGAGAGACAAGGGCAATGGCCCACCAAGAGACATCAGAACTATCAAAGGTAGGAAGCAAACAAGGAGTCATAAAAGCCCAGAGAGGACTTGATATCAGGAAGGAGGGTGTGCCTGATTGCAAAATGCAGCTGAGAGGACAAAATGAAATCCAGGCCCTTGAGATTTTAGCCAGAAAGTTAAAATGAAATCAAGACAGCAGAAGTCAGATTAGAGGGGATCCAGGGTGGAGTTCAAAAAGAGGAACATGGCAACACTAGGGAATGGCACATTCGGTGTGCTTAGAGATGTAGAGGCAAAAGGAGATGAGCTGCTAATTAGAGAGGCAGGTGTGATAAAGAATGAGGATTTTTTGAGGTTGGTAGAGATAAGAACTTTAATTTGGAGAAGCCAGTGGAAAGAAAGGTGGGGGGGGGAAGGAGAGTGAGTTTAAACTTTATAAGTGGGAGGGGATGAGGTTAAGGGGGCAGGAGTAAAGGTTGTGATCATCTACTTTTCTTTAAAAGTCAGCAAAATCCCACATGGAGATAGAAGAGAAAGGAGGAGTTTAGGAGAGAGTTAAAGGTTGCAAATAAATGCCAACGGTTATGGGATTCTAATGGAAAAATAGTGCTATTTGGCAAAGAAGAGAGAACTAAAGACAGAATCAGGCAGCTGAGTACCTCCCGCTAGGTATTGAGTACCTAACTCCCACTAGGACATCAACAGGAGTCATGAGGGGGGACCCCATCAGCATTTCACAGGACCAGGCACTTACAGAGTCATAGACTTTAAGGTCAGAAGGGACAATTATGATCATCTAGTCTGACCTCCTGAACAAGGCAGGCCACAGAATCTCATCCACCCACTCCTGTAATAAACCCCTAACCTATGTCTGAGCTACTGAAGTCCTCAAATCATGGTTTAAAGACATCAAGGTGCAGAGAATCCTCCAGCAAGTGACACTCAGTCATTAGCCACAGTTATGAGTGTTAAGTGGCTCCTTTATCTCAGGGCCAATTATATCATTTAAGACATTAGTCTCTATCATCTTGGAAAGGAATAACCAAGATCACAAATCCACTGAAAAATCCATTCAGTGTCCCAAAACTATTAACTAATTTCAGTCTCCATCTCCTTAGCCAAGAACAAAAAACAAAAAAAAATTCCCAGCTGATTTAGCACAGAGTTAAACTACATCTCTAAATGCACTAAGGGTAAATGCACAGAGTTTATCAGCCTGACAGTTTTGTTCTCCCCTCAAGAGTTCAAACTTCTAACTAAGGCAGCAGACAAATTCCAGATTAAGCAGCTGGACTTTTTTTTTTTTTTTAAGTTTTATGGCTTGAGAGGAAGCAGAAACTGGCCAAAATATCACTACTCAGGAGGCATAAACTACTGGAATCATGATTAACATGGTCTATTGCTTCCTCCTTTCTTCTATTTACCTGGCCCAAAACATAAGTAGAGACTGAACTGCCATCTGAGAAACATAACAAAAATCTTAAGATTGAAGAAACTCCTCCAACCCTCAAATCACTGCCAGAATATAGATAATGTATATTTATTCTAAAACAAGGTTTGATGTTAAAATGTAAAATGCAATGTCAACACACGTGCTGATGCATGAACTCACCTGACATTATCTGTTCAAGCCTGTGGATCAGTGATTTTTTAGCACATTCAATATCAGGACTTGGATAATCAAGTACCTGCCTGCACCAAACTAATGGACTAACAGATTTCTGCACTGGAGTCAGTTTCTTCTTTGGTGATGTATATAACCTAAGAGAGGAAAATTATATGATGTTAGATAAGTGACAGATGATTGGGCATTTTAAGAAAATACTAGGTAATATGCAATTTTTGTTCTCAGCTATCAAAAGGTGAGCACAAGTCACTTTCTATACTACAAACTTTTTCTGGCATTGCTATGTTGACCCATGATCAACATAGCAATGCCAGAAAAAGTTTGTAATATAGAAAGTGAAATTCATATTACATAGTAGAAGCTCAGTTAACAACATACAGATATACTGGATTGATTGTCATATATGCTAAGCACCTATAGCTCCCACCAATTTCTACTGTTATCTGAAAATCAGAGGCATTGTTACTTTTTATACCAACTTAGTGTACAAAAATTGCATACAAATTATGCCATTTTATAACCAGGTCAAATTTCCAAGTCTTTTAAAAACCAAAAACACATTTGCCAGTTATTTTAAAGGGAAAAAAATCTATCTTCAGACCAGGTTTAGTAATGTAGGCATATTAATTGCGATACGGAAATCCTAATTTATGCATTTATGGTTTTGGCCTTAAAGTGGCATTAACTTTAAGAGAAAGGAAAGAAAGCATCAAGGAGTTGTGGAGCTGCTTGTATACATCTCCATACATTAAGCTGCAGCAACTGGCAACCACAGGAATAACCAAGTAGTGAGGCTATAAAGTTGGGCACCATGGTACCAAAGGTAAATAGCTAAAGTATAAAATATTGTAGTGCCCTTGCACGTAAAACAATGTTCAGTTATGCTTTCATATAAACAAACCTTAACATTATCTTTTTGAACTGAAGCTGCAACTAACTATTCTTCACTGAAGACTAATCACAAGTTGGAAGTTTTTAAGTTCAGCCATCTGAGTATTTTCCCCCCCAAAAAAAATCCTAAGGGAAAATGATATTTCCCAGACATGGATGTACCCCGAATAGTGAAGATTTAAATCAGATAACATCTTCTCATCTTTAGGTTAAAACTAAACTTTGAAAGTTTTAGCCCTAAAGAAAAGAGAAAGTTATGAATGACAGGATATCAATAGAAGCCAACTTGCAACCTTAACTCTAGCTTTTGCTTCTGCAAGAGCTCTAAATACATGCACAGAGAAATAAATAATGGAATAAGGACTTGTATTACCATCAACTATTCATCTAATGATAGCCCTTAAATTCCAACTAAACAGGATTCCAACTTAAGTATTGTAGTTTAGGAACATATGACAGCTAAATTAGCCACTCCTCTATACAAAACAGATGGTCAAAAATTCCCATTTCCTTTGTGCCAATTACATCAGCAACACAGTAATTACTTTCCATAGCTTTAGCAGAAGAGTGAAATTAACTGACTTTTCCTCAGCCAAGGTTTCAAAACTTGGTTGAATAGAGCTGATGAACTTTACAAAGGTTTACTATCCTGAAACTGACATTCTCTATGTGGACCTTCTGAAGGGATTTGATTTGGGGGAGGAAGGGAAGGGTACAAGAGACCCTCACTAATGAATGAGCAGACCAATTTTTTTAAAGCATGCTTTAAGCCACTTCTCCCTCAGAGATGTTTTAATTGTTTTTTCATATACATAGGGTAAACATCATAGTGTTATCCACCAGTTTTTCATAAATCGGGGGGGAAAGGAGTACTAGGTCCCTTTCCTATGAAGTGATGTTACTTACCACATTTACATAAAACAGGTGTACTGCAAAATAGAGAATACAAAAACTGATTTGACTGTTCTGCTAGTTTCCAAGATTCTAAACGCTCAGTTGGCAATACCAAAAGAGGGTTCTTTTTGCAGCTACTTGGACCATTTTATATTCTATGTTAGGAGCTCTTTTGGTCTCCTGAATTATTTTGTTCTATGATTATAGATAGTGTTTAATTTTAATTAATACACTGAATACTGGAAGTCAAAACTTACATTTCATTTACTAAAAGTTCAGCATCCTGCTGGACTGGTTTAAACTTACAGATGAAGGAACTCAGAGACACTAAATTTCTCTACCAGATGAAAGATCATAAAGGAATGTCTCTCACATGGTCATGAACTGTGTGCCACCACCATTCAGTTTAATATCTGATAGATGCCTTCTCTGGGCATAATCACTGTCAGTAGATTAAACCTACAATTACACAAGGGAAAGACCTATGAGACCAAAGTTGCTCTCCATCTAATATCAATCTTGCGACATCACAACTTGATGCTGTGAAGACTGATAATTCAGGTGATAGTGACAAGCTATTACATGAACATTAATGTAAGTCTAAATAAGTTAATTCCTAAGCAAAGATTCTATGTTTAGAGACAACATTTGAGGCTTGCAAGCCCTGCAGATATGGGCTGAGAAAATAAGGGCTTAAACAAAAAACAAAAAAAAGGCTAAACCCTTTTCTTTGTGAAAGAAAGGTGAGTTAAAATGTGCATTTCTAAACACTAGCTGGGGTTAAGAGTTTCATCACTGATTCTTCCTCAAGGTGACAGATGATTAAGGTTAAGATTTTGTCATGGTTATTTTAAGAAAAAGTCATGAACAAGTCGTGGACAATAAACAAAACTTCACGGAAGCCTGCAACCTGTCTAACTTTTATTAAAAATAACGGGGGGCGGGTGGGTTTGAGGGGGCCTGACCACTGCAAGGGCTGACAGCCCCAGCCGCGGGAGTTGAAGCTGAAGAAGTCACAGAGGTTCTTTAAAGTCACAGAATCCATCACCCCCGTGACTATACGGTATCCTTACAGATGACTCACACTACCCACTAGAGCCGTCTTCTGGTTCTGTCATGTAACGGCCCTGGCAAAAGGGGGGTTGAGTTGAGGGCCTCAGATCAGTGGTCATTAGGGGTGGAGGAACCACTGGCAGCACTTCAGCTGCTATAGTTCTCTTCTAGACAGCTGAGCAGCTTGCACACACTCTGCCCATAAGAAAGGGCAGCTCAACATCATGTGAAGCAGCACAGCATAGGACAGAGAACAAAGGACTCCTGTGCTCTAATCACAGCTCTGATTGCCATGAACTGTGTACTACCACCATGTAGTTTAATATCTGATACATCCCTTCCCTGGGCATAATCACTGTAAATGTAAAGATGTTGTGGCCTTAATTAATATAACAAGTTTTTTGCCACTTTGTCAACATGCTTCAGCCAATTTCCATAAATTCCAAGGCCAGAAGGGACCATTGTGATCATCTAGTTTGACCTTCTGTATAACACAGGCCATAGAACTTCCCCAAAATAATTCCTAGAACTTAGTTTTTAGAAAAACATCCAATCCTTGTTTAAAAATGGTCAGTGAAGGAGAATCCACCATGTACATTATTCCAATGGTTAATTACCCTCACTGTTAAACATTTATGCCTGACTTCCTGTTAGGGTTCCCTCCCCACTCTGAACTTTAGGGTACAGACGTGGGGACCCGAAAAAGACCCGCATAAAAGACAAGCTTATTTTTACCAGCTTAGGTTAAAACCGCCAAGGTACAAAATTCCCTGCACCCAAGCTGGTAAAAATAAGCTTAGGGGGTCTTTTATGCGGGTCCCCACGTCTGTACCCTAAAGTTCAGAGTGGGGAGGGAACCCTAACATGGTGGGAGCGGTGGGATATATTGAACCAAAAAAAGTTTTTAAACCAAATTCACAGAAAGTTTAAATTTCCCCCCCCTTCTTTCTGTCTCGCTCCTTGTGGCTGCTTAAAAGCAGGGGTGTGTGGGTTTAAGAGGGTATTTTGGGGGGAAGGGGAACTTCAAGTGGTTCCTTTCCCTGGTTCCTGTTTAAAACACTTGATGGTGGCAGCGAGAAAAGCATTTCTCAGGGTGCAGGAAATTTTGTACATTGGGGGTTTTAACCTAAGCTGGTAGAAATAAGCTTAGGGGGTCTTTTATGCGGGTCCCCATCTCTGTACCCTAAAGTTCAGAGTGGGGAGGAAACCCTAACACTTCCAATCTGAATTTGTCTAGCTACAACTTCCAGCCATCGGATTGTGTTGTACGTTTCTCTGCTAGACTGAAGAGCCCATTATTAAATACATGTTCCCCTTGCAGGTACTTATAGACTATAATCAAGTCACCCCTTAACCATCTCTTTGTTAAGCTAAATAGATTGAGCTCCTTAAATCAATATAAGGCATGTTTTCTAATTATTTAATCATTCTCATGGCTCTTCTCTGAACCCTCTCCAAATTATCAACATCCTTCTTGAATTGTAGACGGGCGGCTCCAGGCAACAGCACAGCAAGCGCGTACTGGGGGAAGCGGGGCCACGGGCATGCCGCCCTCCCCGTGGTGCTCCTCCAGCCGGGGGAGAGTGGGGCCGCAGCCGGGCATGCCGCCCTCCCCGCGGCGCTCCTCTGGCCGGGGTAGAGCGGGGCCGCGGCCGGACATGCCACTCTCCCCGCGGCACTCCTGTGACCGGGAAGAGGTGCTGGTGGGGAGGGGGGTGTTTGTTGCAGCGCAACACTGGGGGGGGTGTTTCCGCGGGCACTGCGGGGGGGTTGTTTTTTTGTTTCGGTGGGGCGGCGCTTGGGTTTTTTGGTTTTTTTGTTTTTGCTTGGGGCGGCAAAAATGTTAGAGCTGGCCCTAATTGTAGACACCAAACTGGACATAATATTCCAGCAGCAGTCGCACCAGTGCCAAATACAGAGGTAATACAACCTCTACTCCTATCCAAGATTCCCCTGCTTATACATCCATACACCCAAGAATTGCATTAGTCCTTTTGGACACAGTGTCGCACCGGGAGCACATATTCAGCTGATAGCTACCATGATCCCCAAATCTTTGTCAGGGTCACTGATTCCCAGGATAGAATCCCCCATATCCTGTAAGTCTGACCTACATTCTTTGTTTCTAGATGTATACATTTAATCATATTAAAACGTATACAGTTTGCATGCACCCAGCTTATGAAGCAATTCAGATCGCTCTGCATCAGTGACCTATCTTCTTCATTATTTACCACTCCTCCAATTTGTGTCATCTGCAAACTACCAGTGATGATTTTGTGTTTTCTTCCAGGTCATTAACAAAAATGTTAAACAGCATAAGGCCAAGAACTGATTCCTGTGGGACCCCTCTAGAAACACACCCATTCGATGATGATTCCCCATTTACAATTACATTTTGAGACCTATCAATTCGCTAGCTTTTAATCCATTTAATATCTTTCAGATTGCTTATTCAAAATGTTATGCAGTACCAAGTCAAATGCCCTACAGAAGTCTAAGTAGATTACCTTTATCAAACTTGTAAACTCATCAAAACATATCAAGTTAGTTTGACAAGATATATTTTCCAGAAACCCATGTTGATTGGCATTAATTATATTACCTTCCTTTCATTCTTCATTAATCAAGTCCTGTATCAGTTACTCCTCCATTATCTTCCTAAGGATCAATATCAGACTGACAGGCTTATAACTACCCATGTCATAATGTTTACCTTTTTAAAATATTAGCACAACATTAGCTTTCTTCCAGTTATCTGGAACTTCCCTGGTGTTCTAAGACTTACTGAAAAATCAACATTAACGGTCCAGCAAGCTGCTTACCCATATATTTTACAACTCCTGGATGCTAGTTATCTGAACCTGCTGATTTAAAAATGTCTAACTTCAGTAGCTACTGTTTAACATCCTCTTGAAGTATCATTGGCATGGAAAGAGTATTATCATATGATAACTATATGATCTGTTTTTCCCTAAAAATACTTCTGGAGAAGCTACTTCTAGGAATGGAACGGGCATTATCAATCGGGGAAATGTGGCAACTGCAAAAGTTCATGTTGTACAACCTAATGTAGATCAAACTCAATAAAGTCTTCGATGAAAGGCTCCATAATTGCATGTTCAAGTGCATGCACAAACACCTCAGCACTATGCCTGAAGACTCAATTGCCTACAGTAATGGAAAAACCCCTTCTGTTACTGTAGAAAGCATCTACACTATACATTGCAGAGGACAGCTGCAGCGCTGTAGCTGTATCACTGTAGCACCTGTAGTGTAGACATGGCCTAAGTAAAAAAATAAAAGCTGGAATTAACATCTTATGGAAGTGTACCTATTGGGTTCCGGGAAGTGGGCGGGCAGAAGCCCGCCCACTGCTAAAGGACCCCCCCTAGTTTAAGGGGAGGATCCACAGGACCTGGAATCCAAATGAGTCCGGGGGACAACTAATGAAATAACAGGGTCAGGGGTGCGGTCACAGGGTTAAAAGAAGGGAGCCTGACGGGGACACCGAGCAGAGAACCCCGGACAGCGCCCACTGCTCCTCAAAGGCGTCAAGGGAGCCAGCGGACACCGCCCAGAGGAACTCTGCTTGGATGCGTGAACGGACAAGGGATCGGAAACAGGCCCCACAGGCACCGGAGCCTCCATCGGCCAACCTCCTCTCCCTGGTTTTATAGATGGCCAATTTAGCCAGGGCCAGGAGGAGATTGACCAGGAGGTCCCGTGACTTTGTGGGGCCACGGATAGGGAGTGCATAGAGAAGGAGGTGAGGGGAAAAGTGCAGCCAAAATCGTAACAAAATATTGGTGAGGAGCCGGAATAGGGACTGCAACCTGGCGCACTCCAGGTAGACGTGCACCAGGGTCTCCCTCACACCACAGAAGGGGCAGGTATCCGGGACAGGGGTAAACCGCGCCAAATACACGCCCGTGCTCACGGCCCCATGAAGGAGTCGCCAGCTGACATCCCCGGTGCGCCTCGGTATCAGAGTGGAATAGAGGCTGGCCCACCGGGGCTCCTCACCCTCTAGAGGTGGTAGAAGGTCCCGCCACTTTGTGTCAGGGCGGGACACGAGGGCGAGGAAATGAAGGGTGTGGAGCACGAGCGTGTAGAGATGCTTCCGTGGCGCGGTTTGAAAGCGGACCGGCTGCAAGGTGTGCAGCCGGCTCATGGAGAAGGGGCGGGGGGGCCGGTTGGGTCCACGGGGCAGGGGCCCGATGAAAAGGTCCGGGGAGCCTGGGGTGGGCGGGGCGTGCCCTCGTGCAGGACCCGGTCGAGGTAGACCCGAGCAGCGGGTGGCAAAGCGGCCCTCACCTCCTGGAGTACGCGCCGGGGAGTACAAGGCCTGGAGAGCCCCATGCGCTGAGCAAGCGTCAGGGGATCCAGCCAGTCTCCCCGGTCGTAATCCAGGAGGTCTCCGACTCTGGTGACTTCTGCCAGGACCAACCTCTGGCGCACCGAGGGGGACTCCGCCGCCTGCACATGAAGCTGGGGGTTGTGTAGCAGGGGCTCCGCGAGGAGATCTGCCCCCCCGGTGGCCGCCACGGACCTGGTCATTAAGAACAGTTTCCAGGTCCGGAGGAGGTCCTGGTAGAAGACCGGCAGCCCGGAGAGGTCTCGCGGAAGGCCCCTCGGATCGAGATAAAGGAGCTGCCGGTCGTACCGGAGCCCTCGGAAGCGGCGCAGGAAGGCGTGCGCCAACTAGGTGCTCCACGCCGGACTACCTGCACCATAAACGAGTCTCTGCAGGGCCTGGACTTATGGAAGTGTAGCAGGGTGGCTACCCCGTTCCTGCCCTAAGGGGCTTGAAACAGCCCTGGGAGAGGGCTGAGGCTGGGAGCAGGCTGATTGGCAAAACAGCCACAGCTGTGGCCAGTTTAATTGGGGCCCAGCTGGCCCTTATAAAAGGGCTGCTAGCCAGGAGCTCAGACAGACTCTGTCTTCAGAGGGAGAAGGGCCTAGCTGCAAGGGGGGAACCAGGGACCTAGTTGGGAGCAGGGCTGGGGAAAGGCCAGGGGAGCAGGGAGGCTCCAGGCTGGCAAGCCCCAGGCTGCAGGGCCTGGCATAGGGCCCCGAGAGGTACTGGGATTTAGAGGCAGCAGGTCCAACCCCCCACTTGTCTGTGATGAGTGGCTAATACACTGCAGTCTGCTCCAGTGCATGGGGCTAGGTGGTGACTGGCAATAGCCTATAATGAGGCAAGATGGGGATAGTGGGTGGGGGTTCCCCAGGGAGGGGAGAAACTGAGGGGGTACTGCCAGGGGGCAGGAGAGGACAGTATTGTTAAAGCCACCTGAGGACAAGGTTTAGAAGAGGTGAGCACAATCAACAGTGTCAAAAGCTGCAGGGAGATCAAGTACCAGCAGTTCAAGTTCTATGTAATAAAATAAAATCTATGGGAGGGAACATGCTCTAGGCAGAGTATGAAGTAACAACCCCATGAGAACTCTATTTTAGTTATGGAAATAAATTTAAGAGTGTCAGTTTACTCAAATGTACTGATAGAAAAAAAGCTAAGAAACATTTATTGAAGTAGTAGCAGAAGCTAGAGTTTAGCAAAAATAGAGTTGCATATTTAAAAAGTCTTTTGTAGATGTCAATAGTACTTTTGAATGTAAAGTTTTAAGAAACCCACAAAAGTTACCTGATTATTGCAGAAAAGCAGGTGAAATCAATATTTTTCCCATAATGAAAAGTATACAACTTTTGTAGGCTTAATCTCTTAGCTAGGGAGATATTACAACTACTTTCATGTAAACGAAAAGAAAAAGCTGTGAAAGGTTTCCATGAATTTATTTAAACACAGGTATGGGTTCCTCAAGGAGCTCATCTGCTTAACTACTGGTCTAGAAGGAAAGCTCTAAATCTACTCAAAAAAGAATGAGAGCCAATGCAAGCTGACCTAACAGTGCTCAAATTGTATAGGAGTGTGAAATGCATATTAAGAATTCTATAATTAAGGCAATAGGGAAAAATTCTACTTAAAAATTTCATTATGTACTGGACAGCACATTGATAATTTCATGATATATAAACATCGGATGCATTTAGATTCTATATGAGGAATGGAATACAAGAACTTAAAAGAGATAAACAGAAAATTGCTTTTACTCAGGATTCTTGCTACAGTCTCCACACATTTATTTTACTCCTAACAAAGTTATAATATTTAGGTAAGAAGCTGCAAGCCCCATGTAATATAGTTACTTGGTGGTATTACTCCTTTAATCTGGAAAATTGAAAGCCACTATTGTACCCTTCTAATACCAGCTGTCACAAGTACTTCTTCCTACCTTATTACAACTATGGCTTGATTAGCCATTATCTGAATTAAAAAAACAACAACTGTGAAATAGATACTTCTATGTCAAGGCAAATTCAGGTTCCTTTAGTGTACCACATATAATCTGATAAACAGCAGTTTGTCTTTTAATTAGGTCACAATGCAGAAACTGAGAGAATCAGTAAGAATTTAACAACAGGTTCAAGATCATACTGGTACAATTAGATTTTAGCAACTGAATGGGTAGCACTATCAGGTATTGTACTAGTTTACAGTCTTATGTCTCAAAGATTCCATTTGATCACTAAGGAAATTGGGGCTCTACATCCCAGTGAAGTTGTCCAACATGCTTCTCATGATTCATTCTGACACCAATTTTAAATGTCCAAATCATAAAGCTAGTGCCAAAGGGAGCTTAGGCCATACAAATTGTAATGTTATAATTATAGAGAGGACATCCGAATATTTGTCTTCTATATCAGATCCAAGTATATTAGTAACCTAGTTGACTAATCAAAAGGGTGACTTCACTGACTGGACATGAATTGCTAGAAATAGATCCTGCCTTAATCCAAATGACTACAGATTGGCAAAGTGCATTATAGGATTTTTCTACATGGTGTGATAATGCACTCTAGAGGGGTGTGATTTCTAAGGCTATGTCTAATTCTTACAGTCCTTAAAGCGGCACAGCTGTACCGCTGTAAGGTCTCCCATGTAGCACCTCTATGCCGGTGGGAGAGAGCTCTTCCACCGGCATAATTAAACCACCTCCAACAAGCTATAAGAACATAAGAACGGCCATACTGGGTCAGACCGAAGGTTCATCTAGTCCAGTATCCTGTCTTCCGACAGTGGCCAATGCCAGGTGCCCCAGAGGAAATGAACAGAACAGGTAATCATCGAGTGATCCATCCCGTCGCTTATTCCCAGCTTCTGGGGGTCACCATCCCTGCCCATCCTGGCTAATAGCCATTGATGGACCTATCCTCCATGAACCTATCTAGTTCTTTTTTTAACCTATGCAGAGTGTCTCCCACCAACATAGCACAGTCCACACAGGTGCTTTTGTTGGTGAAATGTATGCCTGTCAGGTGTGTTTTTTCACACTCCTGACCAACAAAAGTGCTAGTGCAGGCATAGCCTAAGCACACTAACCTGTTGCACATTAATTGGTCCCTGTAGGCCCTGCTGATGTGCTTTAACAGAGTGCTGTCTGAAACAATACTATGTTAAAGCAAACTAGGGAACCATTAGTGCACACCAGCAGGGTCTACATAGGCCAATTAATGCATAACACATTTGTGTCCTTTAGAAGGCAGACCTCCCCACTCATCCCCAGCACATTATCCTACTCTGTAAACAAGCCCTGACCCACTGAAAAACTGTGAGACTACAATTAACATAAATGTATCCTCAACCCAATTCAAGCTTACTAAATTAACCTAGCGTATCATCTTCCAGGTATATAATCAGCTGCACCATGCTTTGTACACTTCATTGGGGTATACCAAATCAATGGCAGGACCTTCAGTGAAGTGCAGGCATGTTCTCTGAGTACCCGTAAAACAGCTCAGGCACAAGGACCACGCTCAAGACTACTCTTAACTGAGTGTACTTGTAGCTAAGTAGGGGGTCTCACTTCAATTTTTCATCTAGTTAGTGTTTATAATCACAGGATCTAATCATAGAAAAAAAAACATCAGTACATTAATTTGCAGGCTAATGCTACCTTACGCACCACTGGTGCACTGAGCCCACACTAGCCATGCTATTCTGGTTGCAGCTTTGCCTCATGTCCATACTTGCGCTATACTACTCTGTTGCAGCTGCACTGCTCCCTGAGTACCTAGCCCCACAGTTCCTAACATTGCTCCCTGAAGCAGTGGCTTGTGGGAGACTCAAAAAGGCCTTCTATGAGCACAGTATAATAGTAAGAGAACAGATTTAAATCCCATAATTCCCTATGAAATCTCCCATAAATCCCAAGGTATCAGTGCTATTTCCAAGTCCTTTTCTCAAAATAAAGACCAGGATGAACACTCATCAAGAAAAGTCTCTGTTGGAACAGAAGGATCAGAGCTCTGATTATTACAGAAGAGAATTGCCTTGTGGAAGCTAGTTACTCTAAATTATACTGGAGTGGCACTTCTGCTAAATTAAGGTTAAGACAGCTTTCTGTTTAAAGGTCAACTGTTCTAAGAGCTCTAAAATCAATATGGTTTCTCAGATTGCCTTGAAATTTTGTGCGCCTCGTGAGGGATCAGGTTTTGTCAGTGATCCAAATTTGGGGCAATTTAAAGAAGGGATTCCTGAAATACACCCCCCACTCCAAAAATCCCTCCCCAAAACAGTTTAATTTAATAGTCTCATATTCCAGCAACAATTTTTTTATCACAAATAGAGCTCAAACCATGGCTGAGATCCTCACACCTGGAACTCCAACACTTGAGAGTTACCAAGATGGAGTGCATGCTATCCAACAGACCATTGGGGGAAATCAAATTACTAATTATTAGCCAAAGACTTGATCTGTTTGGAGCAGTAGCCTTTGAAGTGCTGGATGTCATGCCAATTGGATTACACTGAGCATGTGCAGACAGAGGCATTAAAAGGATTGTTCACACCAGCTCGATGAGCTCAACAGACTAAACAGTACCTTTTTAACCTTATACACCCAACCAGTGTTAGAGTTCTACTATGGGCAGAAATCTGGAAAAGGTCAGAAGGCATATTGCTAAAATTTGGTGGGGTTTTTCGTTGTTTTTTTTTTAATTTTGGGGGAATGCAATCAAAGTATTTTTGTAAAAAATATTAAACATGTAAACGTTTGCTGGCAGGGGAAGGACGTTTTAGAGGGTGAAGGAAGGAAAATGGGCAGAGGGGGTTGAGGATACAGTGAGGAATTGACGGAAGGGACTAAATGGGGATGGATGATCGGGGAGGTAACGCATATGTGGAAGAGGGACTGGTGGAGAATAGGGCAGGTCACTTGTCTGCCCCACACATTCTCCCCATGTGTGCATGCCCGAGGATCTAAAGTGTCTGAGCCTCTTCCCCTACCTGTGTGCATGTGCCAGGATTGGGGGGGGGGGGGGGGGGGTTGGTCCTAAGCCCCTCTTCTTTACCCCCCTCACAAGCTGGGGTGGTGGTGGGAGGGGGTGACCTTTCTGGGTAGGCCTAAACCCCACTCTCCACCCCACTCCCCCCCCATGAGCTGTGATCCTGGATCTCTTGTATTTTAAGGGGGTCTGAACCCCTCTTTACACCCTACATGAGAGAGAGGATCTGGGAAACCCCTGCCTCTCTGGGTGGGGAACTTAGAACAAGCATGCTCAGAGCAAGAATCAAGAACACACTGTTGACACTGGGATGAGTTGAGAAAGGACATGCTTGATGCATACACACTAACAACATTGGGGGGGGGGGGGGAACCCCCACTAAAAGGAATGGAGCAGTTCACACATCACAAGCTATTGTTTCAGGTTGTATTCATCTCCTTTCATGGACAGTGGGTGAAACCCCTGGCTTGGGGAGGCTAGCCCCCCAACTCCGCCCCTTCCATGCCCACCAGAGCCCAGCCACCACTGTGGCCGCTGGCCAGCCCCCCCGACACACACACACACACACACAGTGGCTGCTGGCCCCTGTCCCAGGCTAGTGCTCCCAGCCGCCCACGGAGTGCTGGAGAGCCAAGCAGCATGGTCCCAGCCCCAGAGCGCCAGAGAGCTGAGCAGCGCAGCCCTGGGCAGCACGGCCCCAGCCGCCCCTCTCCCTCCCCACCCCCCCCCGGCCTCAGAGAGCCAGGCAGCATGGTCCCACCCTCTCCAGGTCCAACCCCCAGCCGGCTGCCCCACCCCTGAAGACGCTCCCACGGCCAAACTGCCAGCCTCAGCGTTGGGCGGGCAAATGGCATGACCGGAGTGGCTTCGTCCCCAGCGCTGGGCAGGCAGTGTGACCCAGAGCCAGGAGGCATGGCACGGCCCCAGGGGTGCACCAGGGCCCCCAGCCTGCATGCCCCAGAGAACAGAAGGCAGGATGGGGTCTGGGGGTGGAGCATGGGTGGGGGGGGACGTCAGACTGTTTGGGAAGGCAGAGTCTTCCTGTGCCTACGATACCTGCCATCCATGTCTCCTTTGGAAGTTCTCTTTCAGCTGAGAACATCTCACTGAGATGAATGGTCAGCTTAAAAGCTCTCTGAGCCTGCTATATGCTGCTGATGTGTTCTGGATGCAAACTAATGGATTAATGGGACAGGAAGAGGAGGATGAGTTGGAAGTGTTGGCAGATGGGGGAAGAAGTACATGTTGCAGGGAATGGAGGAGAGAGACACCAGTCTTCTCTCCCAAGCTTAACGTTACTGTAACTACTATGTTATAAAACTGTCAAGATTTTGGGACACAGACCATGGACAAGACTTCTCTCACTGACCCTATTAGCAACTACACATTACAAAAATTTAAAAGCACGACTACTAACCCCATTTCTCGATAACAAAATATATAGGAGGGGTGAGGAGCACTTAGTAATCACATGGCAACTGTGCAGCCTAGTGGAAAGGCCACTGGACTGGGACTATTACTAGCTCTGCCACTGGCTAGCTGGGTGACCTCTAGTAAGTCACCACACCTCTGTGCCTCAGTTTCCCACCTGTAAAATGGGGATAATGATGTGAAGTCTGAAAAGCACTACATAAAACTTAGATATTTTAATTACCACCTAGCTACAGCAGCATATTAACTGCAAACTCTGGTGAGAACTAGAATTGCCTAAATGGTCACTAACTCTTACTAACAAACATTTATTTAATGTTCTAGTTTTTTAAACTGAAATGGCAAAAAAGTCAGGTAACACAGAGTTAAGGTTGCCTGGTGAGCTTATACCCTTCCAGAACGTTGAGTTCAGCAAAACTCAAACTTCTGAAAAATAGAAAATAGAGTTAAGATAAATGCGCATGCAACCTTAACTAGGCCCCCTGTGAGCAATGCTCCAAAACACACATTACACATTCTTGTACTCTGTCTTTTCACTGCATTACCTGCACCTCCCCTACACTCAAAAACTCTGCCTACTTCCTCGATAGAATACCACACTTGTAAAAATGTAACGACGACTTCATATCCTTTTACAGCTCCTTCTCACTTCCACATAGGATACTACCTAAACCTATACTTTTCCCTACCATCATTAAATCCACAGACCGCTTTCACGTCCCACCTCACTACTGACAGTAACCATGATAAGACGACTGGAGTGCCCTGCTATGACACAGCCTACACAATTTTGTACTGAAATGATGCAAACTAGAACCCCAAGATATGCATGCACCTCTTTCCTTTGACCACACTCGTGGCGGGATTCAGACCCAGATCTCTTCATATCACAATCACAGAGCTTTGACACACTTCAAACTAATTCCCTGATCTCCTCATACCAAAACAGATTTCTAACAACCTGCTGCACCTATTGCCTCCACCACTCAGTACAGTTACACCTAAAACAGAAAGAAGCGACAAAGGGTCCTGTGGCACCTTATAGACTAACAGAGGTATTGAAGCATAAGCTTTCGTGGGTCAATACCCACTTAGCTTATGCTTCAATACCTCTGTTAGTCTATAAGGTGCCACAGGACCCTTTGTCACTTCTGCAGATCCAGACTAACACAGCTACCCCTCAGATACCTAAAATAGAAAGAGACTGGAGAGCATTCTGGCAATTCCTGTTTGCTACTGCCAGCACCAGGGGAAGAGTTAAGGCTGCGTGAACATTTACCTTAATTCTGTATTTCCTGGTTTTCTCTGAGTTTTGCTGAACTCAATGTTCTGGAAGGGCACAAGTTATCAATCACCATGCAACCTTAGCTCTGTTAACATTTTTTGCCATTTAATAACAACTTGGAAGATGTGCAAGGCAATACATCATGAGATAAAGGATGCGTGATCAAAGTGATTGGGATACCAAAGATCAAGGAATTTAAATAACGGGTTTTCCTGAAATGTTGCCATAACTACTGATGGAACTTGTGTGCCTATTGTGGGTATGTCTACACAGCAACTAGACACTCACAGGTGGCCTGTTCCAGCTGACTCGGGCTTGCAGGGCTTCAGCTGTGCAGCTGTTTTACTGCTTGTAGATGTCTGGGCTCAGACTGGAGCTAAACTCTAGAACCCTGTGAGGTTGGAGGTCCCACAGCTCAGGAGCCTGAAAGTCTACAGAGCAGTGAAACATCCCCATAGCCCGAGTCAGCGGGCACAGGCGAGATGCTGGTTTTTCTTTGCTGTGTAGACATACCCTTAGTGGATCACTGCAGTAAGTTTCTGGACACATACATTGATTTACTAACTCTGTGGTTTTGATTTACCAACTCTATAGTTTTCAAGAATGGAGAAGGTACTCTTCTGACCCAGAGACATTAATAGCCTCCATCTCCACTGAGAACCTGGATAACCCGCTACACCACTTTTTCCATGGCTAAGTAGAAGTGTATAACCCCTCCTAGTCACAGAATAGAAAGACTCACCTGGCATTCACCAGGCAGTTTTAAAGTCTGCCCCCCCGAGACCAGAGAGTTTGTGTGCCACTGACTCTAAGGGAGTAAGCCTCTCCCCCTCCAGCCTCAGAGGGAGAGACCGCTTTCAGACCGTCGGGGAAGAACGACGCCCACTTTAGTCCCTGTTTAGTAAACAACTGGCCCCTCTCAGCTCCCCGTACCTTGTCCCCTGAGCAGCGCTGGATCCAGGGAGGGCTGCTCCCTACAGCGCGCTCCAGTCCCCGGCCCGTGCCCCGGAGCTGGAGAGGCCGGGGCCCCGGATGCCCAGCACCTGGCGGCACAGCCCAGAGCACAGCGACCAGGGCCGCCCCCTACCCGCTCACCAGCCTGTCTCGTCCTCCTCGCAGCTGGCCAAGCGCTCCAGCTCGTCGGGCCTCAGAGGCTCCACTTCGTCCAGGAAGCTGCCCTCTTCCCCGGCCGCTGCGGCCGCCGGCCCGCCTCTCGTCTCCTCGGCGGGCGGCTGACGGGCCCCGGCCCTGGGGCTAAGGCAGCGGCTCTCCAGCCCCAGCGGCAGGTCCCCCCGCGGGGAAGGGGTGGCGGCGCCGCTGCCGCTGGGGAGGCGCTTGGGGCTGGCGGGGGGCCCGGAGCGGCTGCGGAGCTGCTCGTTCTGCTTCTCCAGCTTCTTCACCAGCTCCTGCAGCTTCCGCACCTCCGCGTCCGCGTTCACGTTGGAGTTAATGTCCTCCATGGCGGCGGGACCCTCCGCCCGGCCGCGGCTCGCTCACGCGCGGGGCTGGCTGCCTCAGCGGCCGGTCGCGTCTCCGGGGTGGGGAAAGCAAACAGGGCCCGTCTCTACATGGCCGGCCCTGGAGGAGGCGCCGCCGCTGTGACTGCGCCGGGGCTGGGCCCGGCCTAGAGTGGAGCCGCCGCCTCGTCAGCTGCGCCGGCGGCCCACGGTGGGAGGGAGACACACACATCCGGCCAGCGGCGCCATCTTGCCCCGCGCCCCGCCCCTAGCCGGGCGTCACGCACGCGCCCGGCATGCGGCCAGGTGCGGGACGGAGCGTAGCCAGGGGGCGGGGCTTGGGCCCGGAGCGAGGCTCGTGCCCCCGGAAGTGCAGCGTAGACAAGGGGCTAGTGATGCAGGAGGGAGGCCGCACAATGGCAGGGGCTGAGTTACAGCGGGGCCCTGGCCCGTAGCCGCCGAGCGGGGCTGACAGCCGCCTGCGGAGCCTTGGACAGCGGAGCAGGGATCCCGAGGCAACGGCGCCCAGATCAGCGTTGGTTCCTGCTGCTGTCAGAGCCCGTGTCCACCCGCCAGCCGATGGGGGCGCTTAAATCACCCTGTTGCCCGGCGTCAGAGGGGCAGCCGTGTTAGTCTGTATCAGCAGAAACAAGGAGTCCTTGTGGCACCTTAGAGACTAACAATTTTATCCGGGCATGTATATTTCTACCTGCCTACTGTATTTTCCACTCCATGCAGCTGATGAAGTGGGTTTTAGCCCATGAAAGCTTATGCCCAAATACATTTGTTAGTCTTGAAGGTGCCGCAAGGACTAATCATTGTTTTTCCTCTTCCCTGCGACAGCCACCATTGGCCAAAGAATGTCCGTTGCTGCTGCACCTCATTAGTGCCCCGTCCGTTCATTGGCACGGCTGCTGCCCTAGGCAGAGGTTTTTCTAAGTACCCCTGTGACCCTTCTGCCAGTTCAAAGTTCTGCGAGTTCAAAGAACAACTGGCCCATTTTAAAACTAGCAAATGCAACGGGCTTGAGCCCCCTGCCCAGAATTGTTGGGCTCACACACGTACTATCACCTTCCCCAAAGCACTGAGGTTGTGTAGAAAACAAATCTTTATTAAGAGAAAAAAAAAAGTGGATTGGTGTATCTAAATGAGTAAGTAAAATACTTGCTGTAGGTAACTTTGGCAGCCCATCCTGACTGCTTTGGTCAGTAGTTTGAACTCCGCTACCCTGCATCCAGGTACACAGGCATCTGCCCCTCCCTCTTTAAAAAACTGGGAATTTTTGAAATTCCACTTTCTGTTTGCTTGGTGTGGACAGCTAATGTTACATCTTCCCAGCTGACCATGGCAGCTCCACGCAGCAAAAGCTCACCCGCCTGGAGCACACCACAGTTGTTCGATCTGCTGGGTCTGTAGGGAAAGAAGGCTGTGCAATCCCAGCTCCACTCCAGCTGTAGGAACTTTGAGACCTACAGTCAGATTTCTTGTGGCATGATGGATAAGGGCTACAAACAGTATATCCATCAGTGCTGTGTGAAGATAAAGGAGCTGAGGAAGGTGTACCAGAAGGCAGAGGAGTCAAACCATTGCTCTGGTCCTGTGCCGAAGACGTGTCATTTCTATCAGGACCTGGACACTATCCTCGGCAGTGACCCTACCTCCATCACCAAGATCCCTATGGATACTTCAGCAGGATTGGAAATAGCGGCCAGTGGACTCAACCCCAAGGACAAAGTGGTGGACAAAGAAGATTGGAGGATGAGAGGGGACAGACTAGGGCGAAGCGAGTGAGGCACTTGCCTCGGGCGTGGAAGCTGAGGGGCGCAAAAAACTCCCCGAGCCGGCGGCATTTCAGCGGCAGCCCAAACGCTGCTGCCGAAATGCCGCCGGCTCGAGGAGTTTGCTGCGCCCCTCAGCTTCCGCGGCATTTCTGCGCCCCTCAGCTTCCAGCAGCATTTCCAGAGTTTAGGCTGCCGCCGTCTTTGGCGGCATTTCGGCGGCGAGGGTCCTTCTTTTGCGCCTCAGGCGCAAATATCTCTAGTTATGGCTCTGGGACAGACAACTGGTTCATCTGGTACTGTGATGAGCCAGGATCACTGCTTGATGGTAGAGGGTTCGAGCCAGTCCTAGTGCTCTGTCTGTGACGTGCATGATGCAGGAAAGGGGACCTCTGGTAAGTGAACATTTTGAGTTGATGCTGCTTGATTACAACATGAGGTAGAGATGTCCTTTGCTTTGTTATATGCTAGAAGTGGGTTAAGGGATAGAAATGCACAAAGATTAGCTGAGTCTGCATCTGCTTCCCATGCCCCTGTGCAGGTACACCATGGGTCAGGACAGTGTGTTAATGCAATGGGAATCCTCCAGAGAGATCTCTAGGAAACTTTCCTGGAGGTACTCGCTCATTCTTTGCTGAAGGTTCCTCCGCAAAGCTGGTTTGTTCCCCCATTGTAGGAAACTTTCCTACACCAATCAACAATCACTTGTGCAGGGACCAAAGCGGCATACAGGTGAGCAGCATAGGGACCCGTTCTGAAGCTGCACGCATGCAGAAGATGCACCCTTTCATCCTTACTCACCCTCAGGTGTGAGATATTGGCTTCAATGACCCCGCCTGTGGAAAATGGTGGCAGAATTTACAATATTGTCCCTACTTGCATGCAATGATCCCCTTAAAAAAATCCACCATGACCCTTTGCCTCATCTTGAAACCCTCCCCTCCCCCTGGGCCAAACTCACAACGAATAGAGCATTTGCTGAGCTGTATGCTTGCCAAAGGACAGTGAGAAAGAGGGGTATTTTACTCTTACGATTAGATGCGGTGAGTGCACTAACAATCATGCTTCTGTTTATTGTTTCTTGTGCTTCGGCAGATGAGGGAACCCCCTACACAGCGGCAGAGCACCTCCACCAGCTAAGGAAGCTAGCAAGGAGGACATGTTTTGGGAGGTGCTCCAATCCTCTGTCGCCACAGAACAAGAACACAGGGCGTGGAGAGAGACAGCTAAAAATTTTTTTTAAATAGATAGGCAGAAGAGGAAGGAGAGCCAGGAGTGAATTTTAGTGGTCCAGGAGCAGATGATAAAAGTGATGGAGGAGCAGAGAGGCTGCAGTCCCTGATTGCAGCTTCCAAATGATAGCTGGAGTTACACACAGCTATGAGAGCCTCCATCGGGAGAACGCCCTTCAGTGTTATATCCCTTTCAACCAAGCATTTTCTGTGTGTTTATTGCTATTTAATTTAAAAAATACTCTGAAAGATAATCAATCTTTATCTCCTACACGTGGTGGTTGCTGCTGGAATTAATACACAGTGGCAATTGGCACATTTGCAGACTACAAATCACAGTCAAGAAGCAGTCATCAAAATTTTCATGCAAGGCGGCAAGTTAACAAAGCATGGCAGAATGCTTTATAAAAAGACACATTACTGGTACTCATTGTTAAAGTGGTGCCTCAAAGCCTTCCTGATTCGATAGCCCCATGTTGTGCCCCTCTAATATCTCTTGTATCTGACTGCTCAGGCAATCCACCTCCACGCTGCACCTGGGGAAACTTTTCACCCTTAGCCTCACAAATATTATGCAGAGCACAGCAGGCTGCTATGGCTAGGGGGGATATTTCCTCATTTAGGTCTAACCTACCATAAAGGCAGCGCCAGTGAGCTCTTAGTCTGCCAAACACACATTCAATGGTCATTCTGCACCTGCTCAGTCTATTGTTGAAATGTTCCTTCCTGCTGTCCAGGTTGCCCATGTAAGACTTCATGATGTAAGGGGTACACTGCATCTCCGAGGATCACTATGAGCATTTCAACTTCCAGCATTAGAATCTTCTAGTCTGGAAAGGAAGTCCCTGATTGCAGCTTTCTGTACAGGCCAGTGTTCCTGAAGATGCATGCATCTGTGACAGGTTTGGGCCCTTTGGGTGTCACCTGATGTGCTGGCTTTTAAGTGAGTCAGCCTATTCTGTCAGCCTGGGTCCCCTTTACCTGGCCTTGCTGGATTAGACTCACAAGCCTCTTCCATCCAAGCACACAGGCAGGGCCACACCCAGCTACAAAAGGTGAATTTTAAGTGAATATAGAGATAACAGACAGAACAAAGCAGATTACTGAGCAAATAAAACAAAGTACAGAAGCTAAGTTCAATATACTTAAGAAAGGTTACAAAATGTAATTTCTTACCCTAAATGTTATTTTAAGCAGGTTACAAAGTGTCTGTGGTTCAGTGTTCCAGTTATATTTCTTTTCAGACTGGATCCCTGTCTCAGTCTGGACTCCCCCTTTGCCTTACCTTCAGGTGGCTTTAGCAGTCTTTCTTCTTGGGCAGACAGAGCTGGGCGGCGTGCAGCAGCCGCAGCCAGCCGCCCTCCCAGCTCAGCCACAGTGCCGGGCGGCGTGCAGCAGCCGCGGCCAGCCGCCCCCCCGACTCACCCGCGGAGCTGGGAGGGCGGGCGGCAGCCGTGGCCAGCCGCGCCCCCCCCCCCCCCCCCGGAGGGTGGGCGGCAGCCATGGCCAGCCGCCCTCCCAGCTCAGCCGCGGAGCTGGGAGGGCACGCTGCAGCTGTAGCCAGCCGCCCCCTTGGGAGGGCGGGCGGCAGCCATGGCCAGCCGCCCCCCCAACTCCCGGCTCAGCCGCGGAGCCGGGCAGCATGCGGCAGCCACCGCCCCCTGGCTTAGCCACGGAGCCGGGCAGCGTGCAGCAGCCACGGCCAGCTGCCCCCCCTCCCGGCTCAGCCGCAGAGCTGGGCGGCATGCAGCAGCCGCCCCCCTGGCTCCCGGCTCAGCCGCGGAGCTGGGCAGTGTGTGGCAGCCGCAGCCAGCTGCCCCCCCGATTCAGCCGCGGATCTGAGAGGGCGGGCGGCAGCCGTAGCCAGCCGCCTCCCCGGCTCCCGGCTCACCCACGGAGCCGGGAGGGCAGGCTGCAGCCACGGCCAAGCGTCTCCCCGGCTCCCAGAGCTGGGCGGCGGGTGGCAGCCATGGCCAGGCGCTCCCCTGGGAGGGAGGGCGGCGGCCAGGGCTGAGCCGGGAGGGCGGACAGCTGCGGCCAGGCACCCCCCCCCCCGGGAGGGTGGAAGGCAGCCGCGGCCTGCCGCCCTCCCGGCAGCCTAGGCGACTGCCTAGGGTCGCCTAGTGGGTGCGCCGGCCCTGCAACCACTGCTTTAATAGACTCAGTTTTTAAGTCCAGAAGGTACCATTAGATTATCTAGTCCAGGGGTTCTCAAACCCCAAATTCAGTCGCAACTCTGTTTTAATGGGGTAACAAGGTCTGGTGTTAGACTTGCTGGGGCCCAGCCAGGGCCAAAGCCGAAACCCGAGCCCTACCATCAGGGGGCAAAGCCCAAGCCCCACCACCTAGGGCCAAGCCAAAGCCTGAGCCCCAAGGCCAGGGGCTAAAGTCTGAGGGCTTCAGCCCTGGGCGGTGGGGCTCAGGCTTCAACTTCAGCCCTGTGCAGCAGGGCTCAGGTTACAGCCCCCTTCTTCTAAAGTGCACTTGCACTTTAGGCTTCAGCTTTGGCCCCCCCGCCCAGGGTGATGGGGCTCAAGCTTTGGCTCCCCCGCCCTGGGGTCACGTAGTAATTTTTGTTGTCAGAAGGGGGTTGTGGTGCAATGAAATTTGAGAACCGTTGATCTAGTCTGACTTTCTGTATAACACAGGGCATAGAATTATACCCAGTTACCCCTTAGTCCTTCAGCCACTCTGGTCAACACTGGTTTAGGGTCCATACAAGGGTGTTGTTTTTGTGTGTGTGTGTATGTGTGTGTGGAATCTATATCTCAAGACCATAACCTTTTAAGAATCAGCCTGATGACATTATCACTGCTGAGCATTTTGAAATATCGACATTTCATCCCTCCCTCACCACCCCAAATCAGTAAGAGTTTGCATTATTTGGGGTATACAGAATGAAGGCAGAAGAATTCTAATACATGAAATACATGTATTTAAAATTTGAAACAATAATACATGTATGAATAATAAGGATATATGAGGTGTGTGGCTAGGTGTATACCACAGACCTTCATTTTCATTTGCTACAGTGACCATTCTTTTTAATGTGAAAAATATTCAGCAAATTATAAATAAAATAATAATTGTAACTAAATACCTCACTATGGAATCATTATAAATGATTACTAGAGTTCTCTCTTCTTCAAAACTACAGCTGACTGTCCTAATCTGAGTAATGCATGTCAGGGTATCACTGGTGACTCACTGAGGCCAGGGCAGATCCAGCTCAGGGAGGTGCAGGTGGATGCTGGTATAAGGCCAACTGGTGAGAGCAGGCTGGAAGCCTGGGTCAGGGACAGGGGGAGGCTAGAAGCCTGGGGCAGTCTGTAACACCACAAAGCAGGAGGAGCTGAATGGTGATGTTGCACAGACTGGCTCACTGCTCTTCCTGTAGGATTAAGTAGCTGTCCCTGGGGTCCTTGTTCATGGACTGGCTGCTGCAGCACATCTGAAGGATAAGTTATCGCAGGCTCTGGCTGAGGGCTTACCTCACAGTACTTTCCCCTCAAGAACACCTCCCAGGCATCTTCAGACCAGGCTTGTCAGGCTTTCAGTCAACAAGGTTATAGGAGCTTTCCCCAAAGAATCTTGGAATCAAGAATTTGCCTTATGAGGTACTCCTCTTATCCCTGCAGCATGACCAGAGTGGGAAGAGGCTGTGTTCGTCCAGGGAGCACGTTGGGCAAGTCCTTCTTCAAAAAGGAGACATGAAACATATGGTGCACTTGCATCATGACTTTCTGTATAACACAGGGTGTTGGGGTTTTTTTGTGTGGAATCTATATCTCAAGACCATACCTTTTAAGAATCAGCCTGATAACATTATCACTGAAGGAAGGTTAGTTTGTTGAATGATCAGAAAGGGACCAAGGTACTGGTAGCTGAGTTTGTGGGAGGCACAAGAAGTGTCCAAATGTCGTGAGGAGAGCCATACCCTTTCCCCAATAGTAACTGGAGGTTCAATTTCATGATGACAATCAGCGAAGTGTTTAGTCCTCCTCGATAGTATCCAACTAGGATTTCAGTTTTTCCTGGAAGTGGTGGAGGTGTTAAACCAGGTCAGAGGCTGCAAGGATATGGAAAATCAGTGGCAGGGATGGGTGGAATCAGAAGTGAAAGCCATAGTTGGAAGAGAAAGGACTCTGGTGAGTGGATTTATGATCAGAGTTTTTATAAGCTAATTCTGCAAAGGGTAGAAGTTGGACCCATTCATCCTGATGCTAACTAATAAACAACACAGATACTGCTCCAAAATTTGATTGACCCATTCTGAATGTCCATTTGTTTGGGGACAATATGCTGTGGAGAGGCACAAGTCAACCTCCAAAAGGTGGAATAACTTGCCGGAAATGAGAGATGAACTGATGTTGGAGGAGCTTGAAGATGTGATTGAAGAACAAATGGGCTGTCCTTTCCATGGTGGGGATCTTTCAACAGAGCATGAAGCAGGACATCGTAGACAGATCCATGACTATTAGTATGGCTGTGTGATCCTCGGAATTAGAGAGGTCTCCAATTAAGTCCACTGATAGGGACTCCCAGAGTTGGGAAGGACTAGGCAGTGGGACCAAGTTTCCAAGAGGTTTCATGCGGGGGACCTTCGTCCGGCAGCATACCTCGCAAAAGTTGATGTAGGACCTAACAGAGGCGTGTAGTGTTGGCCACCAGAAATACAACAAAATCAATTTTATTGTCTTCCACACCCCAAAGTGGCTGACTAGGGGTAAGTCATGGCACAGCTGGAGAATCATGATGCAAGATGGACCTTCTGGGAGATAAACACCGTCTCTGAACAAGAGTACCCCATTTTTAATAACGAATATTGGATTGATGTTGGCATTGAGCCACTTTGCTGTGAATGTGTCATTACATAGCGAAGATCTCACAAGAGCTGGAGGTCTGTGTTCACTTGCACATTAGCAAAATGGCAGGGATTCAAGATAGTCTTTCCCCGATGTCAAGGTACGCCCCTTTGTGGGAGAGTGTGTTGGGCTTGCCATTGCAGCCCCCAGGCCAGTAGTGTAGAGTAAACTCAAAAATAGGAACTAAATAGGGACCATTGGATCTGGTGTTGATTAAGAGCTTTTGTGGAATGCTGGTAATCCAAGTTCTTGTGATCTGTGAACATTTGAACAGGTAAGCATATGCCTTCCAGATGGTGTTGCCATTCCTCAAAAGCAGCTTTGATGGCCAGCAGCTCCTTGTCATAGATCTTGTAGTTTTGTTCTCTGGGTGTTCACAATTTACTACAGGAAGCTAAGGGGTGGAGAATACTAGATGCCCTGCTGGTGTGACAGCACAGCCCAGATTTACACAATCAGATGCATCTGCCTCAACAACGAAAGACTTGGATGGGTCTGGGTGCATTAACATGGATGCTGAGATTAAGGCCTTCTTCAGTTGTTCAAAAGCCAGTTGGGCCTCTGGCATCCAAAGGCAGAGTTCTTTTGGAGGCCTTGCGTCACTGGGGATACCACTCAGGAAAACGCTTTGATGAACCACCAATAGAAGTTAGCAAACCCCAGGAAGCACTGGATATCACGGGTGGTTTTTGGTGTGGCCTAGTTCATGATGGCAGAGATCTTCTGGGGCTCCATACTAATCCCATCAGGTGAGATGACAACCTAGGTGCATTTAAACTCACACTTTTCAGGTTTTGCATATAAGCTACTTACCTGAGGTGTTCCAGTACCTGTAGGACACGATGGTTGTGCAGAGTTGGGTTTTCAGACAAGATGAGAATGTCGTCCAAGTAGATTATGATAAACTGGTCTAGAACATCCTTGAAGATGTTGTTCAAGAAGTGTTGGAATGTAGTCAGGGTGTAGTGAGGCCAAAGGACATAATGAGGTATTCACAGTGGCCATATCAGGTATGGAAAACTGTCTTGAGTCATTGTCCTCCTGCATGCAACTAGGTTGTATGCACCATGCAGGTCAAGCTTGGTGAAAATTTAGCTGCATCGACCCATTCCAGATGTTCATTGACCAGTGGGAGAGGGTACTTGGTTTTTGATGTAATGTTATTCAAGGCCCAATAGTTGACACAGAGGCACAGTGTTCCATTCGTCTTCTTGACAAACAGGATGGGAACTCCAGCAGGGGATGTGTAGGGCTGGATGAAGTCCTTGGCCATGTTCTCATCAATCTGGGGGCAAGCTTCCTCTATATGGGCAGGCAGTTAGCTCAGGCAAAGTCCAAGTCCCTAAAGTTGCTAGATGCCCCAGAGTCAATCAAGGTGAGTGAGGTGCATCTTACCTCGGGTATAGCTGTGGCCTGGCACCACAGCTGGATTTGCAAATGGGCTTGAAAGGGGACCACCGGTGCAGGAGCACACACAGATAGTAGAGAAGGTCCATTTAGGGAAACTGATCCCCTTGTTGCATTCAGCCATGACCCCTATATTGGGGCTGGACAAGGTCATTTCCTGGCACCAGGACTGGGCTGAACTTGTGGGGCCACACCCTCAGCAGTAAAACCAGAGGCCATTCCGGTACTGGCACTCTTTCTCTCAATCTGTGAAGTGTCTTTGAGTGGCGTTGATTTTAATGGGCTCTGCGCAGGACTGGGCAGAGTGCATGCTCAAGGGGTCACACAGTACTAGATGGGGTCCAGTGTTAGACCTTCTCTTCTCCGGGTGTCACTTGAGCAGCTGGTTATCAATTTAGCTGAGCCTCACCTTTGCCTGGTAGTTTGGGTACATGACTGGGATATTCTGAACAGCAGGTGGCATTGGTTAATGAACCCTCAAAACTTCTGTGGGTCACCAAACCAGTCTGGCAATGGAACTTTCAGACCATGCTCCAGGGTTCCTACCGCAGCCTATCCCACAGGGTGTGAAATGGTCTGGACCTGCACTTGGAGGGAGGCATTTTCCAGTTGCAGCTGGGCAACTTGATTCTGGAGACTTTAGAGTAGGGTTGTCGCCTCTAGAGCTGAAGTGCCCAGGAGCTCCATCTAGGACCCAGCGCTAGGTCTAGCAATCTATGGAAATTGTCACTGGGCGACTCACCGAGGCTGAGGCAGAGCCAGCTCAGGCAGGTCTAGCTGATTATTAGTTTAGGACAAAATGGTGAGAGCAGGCTGTAAGCCTGGGGAAGTTTATAACACCAGAAGGAGCTGAATGGTGACATTGCACAGACTGGTTTGCTGCTGCTCTTCCTGTGGGATTAAGTAATTATTCCTGGGCGTCATCTGACCCAGTCCTTGCTCATGGATTGATTGCTGCAGCATGCCTGAAAGATAAGTCATCGCAGGCTCTGGCCAAGGGATGAGTCATTGCAGACTCCAGCTGAGGGCTTACCTCACAATAGAAGTTGCTTCTTGTCATTGCCATTTTCATCTGCAAATGCTGAAGATGATTTTGTCAGGTCACACCTTCTTGGCATACACAAAATATGGTATATGGCAGTTTGGCACAGTTACACCCACAGCTCATAGATTTACAAGGTGCATCATTCTCATAAGAGCACTTGATTAACTTAAAATATCTGGAGGAGCAAGCGTGACATTGTCTGGTCCAGTTTTTGGAAACAGAGACTTGGAAGGAACCGTCATTGCATATCTATCCATACTGCAGTAGATCAAGCGGTGGTGCATCTAGAGCCAAGGCACTTTTCCCACACACATACCTGAAGATGTGCTGATTTTATATTTCCTATAAATGCTTCAGTTGGTGGTAAGGAGCTGAGCTTCGGTGTTGATGTGGTATCTTTACCCATTTTAATTGTCCATGATTTCTGCCATGCTTCCAACGTGGTGGTACAGTTTGATTGTCCGTAGCACGCAGCCAATCGTTTGGTTTCCTGTTCAATAAGATCAGGCACTGATGTCACCAAGCAGAGAAAGGAAGTATTCAGTTCACAGTATCTTCAACACAGTGCCTTTGCTGAGGCCAAAATAGAAAGCTAGTGTAACACAGCCTGAAAGCGCATGGGCAGCTAACAGGCCTGGTACAATGTTTTGGTGTTGCTCTGCAGTATCACAGATTTCTATTACAGTTCTCTCTCTTGGACTGGGTTCCATAATCACTAAGGATGTTAAGTCTTGTTCAAGGTAATGGTGCAAGAGTAAGGCAAATATATCAGTGTCATTTCATAATACTGATATTCCCACCAGTTTCTCTTTTGCAACCATCACTAGCTGTTGTACAAGGAAGTTGTTAGTTTCCTCATGCCAGGTGGCCATATCTTCTCTGTTGATCACACCTCTCTGGTGTATTTCAACTGGGGTGTTGTCTCCACCTGGGATGACTAGCCTATGTTTTTGTGTGTGTTACTGGTGAAACTTCTTGTCTTGAATGAGTTCTGTACAAATGATGTCAATCAGCTGTCTCTTATTTTCAGTATATAAGAACATAAGAATGGCCATACTAGGTCACACAAATGATCCATCTAGCCCAGTATCCTGTCTTCTGACAGTGGCCAATACCAGATGCTGGTGGCCAGCAGGGCCAGCCTTACTGGTGGGTGATGTGGGCAATCGCCCAGGGTGTTGTGGTGAAGAGGGCAAGGATTGGTGCATTTAACAATGCACTAAGATGGGCCCCAGCCTTCAGCCCTCTTTCCCCCTGACTTCCTCCATCTTCTCGCCTCCCAGCAACTTAGGGTGCCAGTGGGTTGGCAGTCCCTGTGGAGCCCGCATTGGTGTGTCTCTGTGTGGTGGGGAAATGGGAGCCCAGCATGCAGCATCCTCTCACACTACAAGATACAGTGGGGGCAGCAGCCCCAGGAGGAAGGCAGTGGCAGCCAGACCCCCTTGTCATGTGCAAGGATGAATTTTCTGGCTCCTGAGCCTGGCCTCCTGTACAAGTGGAGCAGCAGCCGCCACTGCACCAGGAAGCACACAAAAAAATGGTGGCATCAAGCCCAGCAGCTGCAGCAAGTGGTGCCAGAGCAGCCGCAGCTCCTGCACTCAGGTCGCCACAGCAGACAGCAGCAGCAGCAGCTGGGGCTCCTCCCTCCGCCCCACCAAGTCAGCCCATCCTCCCCCAGCACTGGCAGCCCAGGTAATGGTCAGCGTGCCACAGTCACAGGAGCCCCCACCACTCCAGGTGGGGGGAGAGAGCCAGCGAGCCAGGGAACTGGCTTCAGAATGTGTGAGATGTGCCATATATATGTGTGGACATGCAGACACACATGTCGCTGGGTCAGCCCCTCTCACACACTTCACATTTCTCTCACCCTCACAGATAGGGACACACACAAACACAGGCACAATAGTGTAGACACATGAACAGCCCCACTCACTCACTCTGTCTTGGCATGACAAGCTACACCAACATAACCAAAGGGGAATGGAGACCGAGTCCTCAGGGCTCTGTCTGAAACTGCCAGAATCCGCCCAAGAAAGGGTTTCATACTATGTTTGGAGTTTGATCCGCTGTGTCCGTCTGTCAGAGGCACATACACAGAGCCTCACTCAGGAGCTTCTGTTCCTGGCCAGAGATCCTGTGAGTGGGAGGGACATTGTGTATTCTGGGTTACACCCTTATGCCACGATGCAGTCTAGCAAATGATTTGCATTTTAATCCTATCTTCTCTCAAACATCACCTCTGTCAGTGGGATGTTTCAACAAGAAGTTGGGTTGTCAGCTACTCTCCATTCAGAAACAAACAAACAAACAAACAGATGTGTTTGTTTTTCTTTTTGAGTATTTGGCTTGAACATGGAAAGTGAGTGAGAAAGCACTGATGGTCCCATCGCTTTGTAAAAAAATATCATTTTGATACAATTTGTCATCTTATTTTGTGACTGTATTCATACAGGGTTGAATAGTGATCTGGGTATTGATGCTGCAGTTCTTATTCAAGCAAAGCTTCCATTACCTTCACTAATACTACTACATACTAAACTCAAACAAAGAGTGCCAAAATACAAGTTCACCCAGGGCACCATTTCCCCTAAAGTCGGCCCTGGTGGCCAGTCCTTGTACCTATCAAGACAACTTTCTTTGGAAGTAGCTGTGTACTTGTACTCAAGTGATGCACTCTGCTTGCTCTTGTAGTTCTGTCTTGTGACACTCTTTGTGCTGAAGTTTTTGTACCTCTCAAAGACAAGGTATATATCACCTGCTGCTAGCATGTGTTCAGTGTAGTCTCTGAAATTGGTCACAAATTCCTTGATGATACTACTTACTAGCCAATGTATTATCCAAAGAACTGCAGAACCATCTATGACTGTGCAGGTAACTTTTTGTGAAGTATGTATACTTGATACTTTGTCTGCAGCTGCTTCTTTAGGTTAGACTTGGCCTCAGCATTCCTCATGTTACCACAATCAGTGAATACTGACAGTGGTACAGGAACAAACTCATGTGACAAAATATTCTTGATATCAACCTCTTGTGAACTTGCTTGTAGGCTTATCACTCTTGAACAGATAAGGTTAGTGCCAAATACGTTTGTTGGAACAACCTAGTTGTGCTCTTTTGTCACAGTCAGTGCCTCTACTATCCTTAGTGTTATGGTATAGCCCCCTGTTGGCCACTACATTCACATTTTTGCATTTGGTGAATTCTAATTGTGACTGATGGTGGTGCAACTTTATCACTGGTGATGTTTACTATTGGCCCAGTGCTTAGTGGAAGTCTAAGGGATTGATGCACAACTCTAGCTTCTTACTAATGGCTACTCTGCCCATAGGCTCTGCAGCCACCCTTGACTCGACAAAGTGCAACTAGGTAGTGATAGCTAGCATAGAAAATTAACCATGAGAAGTTTATAAGAAAAACAAAGCTGACTGTGTGTTTGGTTTATAATCTGTCAATATTGTCAACTATCTGAAAATTAATTCTCATTAATGAATACATAAGAATCTGTTAAGTGAAGATGCTCTGAGCATACAAGAAAAACATGCATTGGGTCCCAGCTCAGAGGGAGGAGAAGGTGTACTGGGAAGGTATACTGCTAATACAGACACTGATATGGGCATAATTAGCTAGGAGGTACATATGGTATGTTCCATAACAAAATATTGATGTGACATTTTCATTAAAAAATAATTGAAATTCAGTGGAAGTGGGTTAACTGTTACCTGGCTTCTAAATCAAGAGAAAGTTGGTAATAAGGGCTCATATTTCAAAACGCTCAGGAGTAACAAAGTGTCATTAGGCCGTTTCTTTGAATTTAGAAAGTTGAAATCCAAAATACAAAGCACCACACTTTGTGTGGACACTAAAACAAGGTACTGCCAAAAACTTGCATTTTACTATTGGACTGTTTGTACTGAACCCAATAACTTGTGATTGACTAAAGCATACTTAGCGGAAAGGCATCCATTCTTAACAATACATTGAAAAACAATGGTTTTTTGCATAAAACTACTGACTTTAAAATGTCCATTATTTTAAAGCTGAACTGATTTTCTCCAAATTTGAATTGTTTTTCCTTGCTCAATAAGAATAAGCACAATCTGATATTTCAATTTCTGAGTTATCCAAACAAATTATTTCCTTAGAAACATAAGAGAAAGTGTTTTCCTCTCCAATTTACATAATTAAATAACTGGATCAATTTTGTTCAAACTTTCCACAGATTTTTTAAAAATCCCAGTTTTGGTTGTGATCAGACCTGGAACATATCAATCCAAAGGGAATCTGAACAATAGAATAAAGGGTGTAAGAATAGATGTTGGGATTCATGCTTAATCTAAAAGGGGAATTTAGCGGAGTTGATGTTGTATCAGTCTATATCAAAGACCTTATTCTAATTCAGACTATTTATGGCATGAGTGTAGAGTGTACTAGAATGATGGTTCATTAATATTTGTAAAATGCTTTGGGATCCTTGGATGAAATGTAATATACAATTAAGATTATTGTAGTAATAGTTGCAATACTGTTTGTGTGAGTGGAGAGGTGAGGGAGTTCAGAGATAGAAAGTTAAAAGCAATGACTGTCAACTTTTGGTAAACATAAAACAAAAAAAAAGTAAAAGCCCACTACATCAGGAGTGGACCCACAGAGGAGTAATTTAAGGACTTGGTTAACATTTACTGAGAACTAAATAGTTTACTATTTCTGGTGTGAATAAAGGAAGTTGAACTCAGACAAAATTCAAGTATTGCCCTCTAAGAATCAATCTATCCTGAATATGCACACACAAAAAACAACAACCAACAAATAACCAAAACACCCTTTCCACTTTACCACAAGAGCAGGAAGAGTGGATTTCATGTGAAGTGAAAACCTGATGCTGCAGATATTTTTGAACAGTGGCATTTTGAGTACATGCGTTTTGCCACCATCTTGTAAGAAGGGAACAAAATGTGTTAGAAAAGCCTTCAAACATGTAGTGAGAGAGTAGTGCTTCCAAAGTGTGCTCCTCTGGAGTCCCAGAGATTGTGGAAGCACTTCTGTACAAGAACCGCATGGTTGGGGTTCTGTGGGGGAACAAACTGACTGGAGGAACAACAGCTCTCCATGGCATGCACCTTGCTGAAGTGTGCACATTTCAGCAGTAGCTCAGTGCAGTTGTAATTCTGATGGAACTCGCAGTAACTAGATTCTGAGCTCCAACTCCATTCCTCACCCAGGAGGGCAGAGTGAGGGAGTCACAGTGGCAGTATGTCTCCTAGGAGAGTCCTTGAACATGAAGGCTGATAGATCTATAACAGATTTCTAACTAGCTTTTAGCTTCAAGCTGGGAAAGTTGGAGTTATTTAGAAGAAGCTTTGTTTCCTGATGAAGAAATTGCTGCCTCCCAACATTCCAGAAAGAGGTGTTCAGCATGTCCATACATGCTCTTGCACATGCACAAGTATATGCAAAACCCTTGACAAAATGGAAAGTATGAGTTACTACAGTATACAGTACATACAAACCTTGCTCACACAGTGGAGTAACAGAGACCTCTCTCCTAAAATCCACTCTGAAGCTGTTAAATTAGTCCCAACAAAAAAAGTAAACAATGTAAGTCAGCTGACCATTCTTACGAGATTTCTCAGCCCTTACCCAGACCTCTTCAATGAGAAGAAAACCCAAATTTCATTGGTGAGAGTCTGGGCCTAGGAGTTTTGATAACTCTAAACAATTTAAGTTTCAGTGATTGCCCTTTAATTAACATGAAACTCATTCTTTCAATGGCAGAGGGCCTTGTAGGAGTGTGAATGGGTTCAACACATAATTCATGATTTAAGACCTCTGTAGCTGTTAGGTAAACATTATGGCACTGTCTACATTACAAATATAGTAATGTGAGGGAGACCTGGCTTCAACACTATGGTCCTCTTATCTGATTATAATATGGTAACAATCAGTAGCGTAGATAGAACCATAACTGAGATAGAGCACGGAAGTGTGTTTTAATCAGGCCCAGATTAACCCACCACTGGGCCCTAGTCAAACATACACTTTGGGCCCCTATCTTTGGCAACAAACAGCCAATAAATGGAAAAATACACTGTGATGTTCTGTGATGTTCCCTCCCACATGTGCTATTGCAGTAAATTCCCATCCTAGCCTACTCACTTACTGCTATTGGAAAACGAAGCATTTCTTTATCCAGTATCCACCTCTCTGCCATTCCCAGCAGAGACAAGGAAAGTAAGGCTCAGCTGTGCGTGAGGTCTATCTTTGCCCACTCATTGACTGGTGCAGATTTGTGTACAAACTGAAAGAACTCCACTCACTTGAGTAATCAGTATTGGAATGTGGCACGCGAGGTCACAACCTGGAGGGGTCACTGGGCCAACTCTGCATCAGTGGCATCACAACACCAATCAAATTTGGCCCAACCACCCTCCATCATAACGAGAGGTATCCAGGCCAAATTTGAGCAGTAGTGTGACCCCATTTGCTAGGTCGCAATGCCACTCATTTAAGTGAAGTTTACAGTTTGTGTGCAAATCCACATATGTAAAAAACACAACAAAAAACATTTTGGGTCCCAAATTTGGGTCCCTTGGCACGTACATAGTTTGCCTATGTGTTAATCTGGCCCAGGTTTTAACTCTGGTAGCTATCAAGTCTAATATATAATTCTTTAACTTGTTTTTAATGTGCTTTTTCTTTTCCAGCAAGACAAAACACAAACAAACAAACCCCCCCAAACCTTCTGTTAATAGTTCAGCCACAACCATGTCTAATATGGTTATGTAGGAGGCATCTAGACCTTTGGGCTAAAGCATGTTTTAGCACAGTGAGGTCCTGGTCCATGATTGGGGCTCCTAGGCACTATGATTTTAATTAAGTAAGCTAGCTGTTTAGAATACAGCCATACTGTAAAGTATTATAGTTAAATATTATTGTTATTGAGCCCATGGTTTCTATAGATACTAGCATTCATGGCACATCATACTGCCAGCATTCATATGCATATTAAAGTAATCCAATCTTTATCCACCATAGAATTAAATTCACTGAGGTTTATGATTCTTTTTAAAGATTAGTATGAAGCTGACTAGTCTAATGATTTTTCATTCTGGCATGTATCCTATTTAATCGCTTTAGGTATTTGCACAGAACTTATCAGTGTGGTATCTAGCACACTTCCACATTTTTGCTCTAGACTCTTTGGTCTTAGAAGAAGTAATTTTATAAGTCTTCATTTACAGTCCATTAACAATCATTCTAGTGCCCCTTACTGACTGAGAAATAATTTACCAATGAGAATTTAAGAATTGTTCTTTGTAATTAAATTTTTTTTTAAATACAGCTTCTCCTTTGATCCAGAGCCTTGTATGTTGGACACATAAAGAAGACTAGTTAAAAGTTCTCAGATATATTCTTCAAAAAGTTCACTGTTCAGTAGCCTGTATAAAGATTCCCGTTTTATTTGATATGTATACGAGTATGTTCATACAACAAATTGAAGTTTTTCAGTTTTATCTCGGAGTTATCATCATTATCATTTACTGACATTCTGAGTGCCGCTTAAGACAAATGTTATGGTTGGAGTAAAGTAAATAAGATCACTGGGAAAAAGCTGTTCACCTGTCAAGAAGATAATGATTTATAGGCTTGTATATAGGGTACAAAAATGATTTCAGGTGTTGTAATATACAGGGAAACCTGCATAAGACACCACCCTTATGAGGCAATCTTATAATGCCCCAAAGAGTCTTCAAATATATTCAGTACAGTTCTGTCCCACATTTTCTTAATGAAGTTGATTTGCTCGTAAGAGATTTCATTAGGGTTCTTAAGATAAGTTACCTTTATTTTTTTTAATAGCAGGAAGAGACATCAGATCTTGTATGGAATACACGATACTTGAAAATGAACTATTTTCAACATACTGGGAGTTTGAAATGTCGCATTTACATATACATTGACAAAGAAAATTCCCAGTTAATAACATTTAAAAACCCTCCAACTCTGTACCTCATGAGAAATTTGTATATAAAAAGGGAAGACTAAAGATATATATGCCAGCATATTTTTAGGTCACCGGCCAAATTAACTTCATACTTTTAACTACTCCCCTGTACTGTACCCAATAAAAGCTATGCTACTGAATGAAGAGAAAATGTACAGTACATTGATTCTGACAAATTTCTTAGGATTTATAACCTAGGAGAGAAGGTATCATAAAAAGTCTGTAGGTAAAAATTTAGTCGAGAATTATGACAATGAACATACTGTAAGCATAAAATAACTAAAAATATATTCCAAAATGCTCCACAAGTATCTACATTTGTAGAAAAATGTATGATGATGTATTTGAGAATAGTGTGTGATTATATTATTACAGACTTTATTATAATGCAACATTATTGATTTTTCAGTGTTAAACTCCATAGACTTGTATTATATAGGAAACAAGTTAATAGAATGCAAAAGGAACCAAGCACCATCTAGTGGCAACATCTCATAATACCATTTTAGTCAGAACCAGTAATACAATGCTGAGACTATACTGTGACTTTACGGTCATGAAATTAACACAATCACAAAACTTGCTTTCGTTTTCAAAATTTTTATTTTGAGCATGAGATATTCCTGGCATCAGTGAGCTTTGGAAATTAGATTATACTGGTTTTGGTGATGGGCTGAATATATTTCTGAGAGAGGGTTTCTATTATTAGGAGATTTCAAGTAAGGCACTCCCACCTAAATACTCCCATTAAAAAGTGTAAGAGAAGAGAATTACAGAAAATATTGTTGTAAATTCAATATTTAATCAACAATAACATAAAAAATGCAATTAATATCAGCCTGTAAGGTAATCATATTACCAACACTTACCAGTTACCAAATAATAAGGAACTACGGGCCAGATATTTAAAGGTATTTAGGCTCCTAAAGATGCAGTTAGGTGCCTTAGCCTAAATGCAGCTTTAGACACTCTCATGGGATGTACAGACCCCATGCAGGCTTTGCAATCAAGGAGTTAACACAGTAACCACCAGTCAGCACTGACTGGCAGCCTCATACCATCTGAGAGAATAAAAGAACTGGGAAGCAGAGGGGAAGGATGGCTTCCAGAGAAGCAAGCAGGCTGGAAAAGGAAAGTCCTATGAGCAAGCTGGCAAGAAGCCACCTGACCCAGTGTATGTCTACACTGCAATTAGACACCTGCAACTGGTCTGTGCCAGCTGACTCTAGCTTGCAGGGCTAAGGGGCTGTTTAACTACTGGCTTGGGCTGCAGTCCAAGCTCTGGGACCCTCCCACCTCCCAGGGTCCTAGAGCTCGGGCTTCATTCCGAGCCTGAATGTCTACACTGCAATTAAAGTGACAAAGAGTCCTGTGGCACCTTATAGACTAACAGACGTATTGGAGCATAAGCTTTCGTGGGTGAATACCCACTTCTTCAGATGCAAGTAAACAGCCTCACAGCCTAAGCCCCATGAGCCAGCATCAGAGGGCATAGGCCAGCCATGGTTTTTAATTGAAATGTAGACATACCCCCAGAGGCAACACCCCAGAGAAGGGATGACCAGATCTACAGGCTGGAAAAGCCTACAGAAATAAGGGAGGTAGGAAGGAGCTCAGGGCACAGCAGGAGGAGTTGTTAAGGCTTGATTCTGCCCCCCTGTCTGATTTAAGGGCCCTGTGCTAGAACTCAATGGAGTGGGTGGGCTACTGATCTCTCAGACTCAAGAACCAAAAGAGTTTCTAGACCCCTTAAGGACCAGGACCAATTAGTCCTGCCAAGTTTAAGGGTAACCTGTACACCCCAGTGGGACTGAGACTAATACCTTTATAGCTCAGAACGGGACTACCATAGGGACTCAGGCAAGAGGAGCTGACTGACTGCCATACTGAGTGGACTCTGTGCAATACTCCATCTGACCAGAGGGCATGCTTTCACATTAGCATACCAGCTCACAGGCACCTAACACCCAGTTAAAGAACTGGCACTATGTCATTTTTAGAATGCGAGGCAGTGAATCAGAGTTGTAGAACTCTCTGCTGGCTAATCAAGTTGTTATTAGGCCTAGATGTGGAGGAGATAAATCCAGTATTTTCCACTCCATGCAGCTGATGAAGTGGGTTATATCCCATGAAAGCTTATGCCCAAATACATTTGTTGTTTTTACTGATGCAGACTAACATGGCTACCCTTCTGAAATCTAAGGTCCTATTGTAATTATGCAAAGTGTGGGCCATTAATGGTGGCTTAGAATCTTGATGGCTCCCATTGACTAGGACAATTGGTTGTGAATGGGTTTATTTACCTGCAAGCCTTGTGATGTATGTGCTGGCCACCCCATGGGTAATGAAGAATGAGGTCTCACAGGACATGTGACCATGTCACCTGATACTGGAATCCATCTTAAACCTGGTGCTTTTCCATTTAGAAGGAGGGGTGGGGACCCAGAGAGAAAAAGATTCCCGCCTTGTGGCAAAGTTATAAAAGGGGGTGGAACAGAACAAAGGGGGCTGCCAGTCATGAGAAAACCCCTAGTTACCACCTGAGCTGGAACTAACATGGACTGTACTGGGGAAAGGATTGGGCCCAGACTAGGAAGGAGTCTAGTCTGTGAAAAGCTTATTGGAACATCTATGAGGGTGAGATTTTACCTGTATTCAGTTTCTTAATGTATTAGGCTTAGACTTGCGTGTTTTTGCTTTATTTTGCTTGGTGACTTACTTTGTCCTGTCTGTTATTACTTAAAACCACTTAAATCCTACTTTTTATACTTAATAAAATCACTTTTGTTTATTAATTAACCCAGACTAAGTGATTAATACCTGGGGGAGCAAACAGCTGTGCATATCTCTCTATCAGTGTTATAGAGGGCAGACAATTTATAAGTTTACCCATTATAAGCTTTATATAGAGTAAAACAAATTTATTTGGGGTTTGGATCCCACTGGGAACTAGGTGTCTGGGTGCTGGAGATAAACCAAAAACTGCTCAGCAGGTCACCTGAGTCTGCAGCTTTGGGGGCGTGGATCAGACCTGGGTCTGTGTTGCAGCAGGCTAGCGTGTCTGCCTCAACAAGAAGAAGTTACTCACCTTGTGCAGTAACGATGGTTCTTCGAGATGTGTGTCCCTATGGGTGCTCCACGTTAGGTGTCTGTGCGCCCCTGTGCCTCTAATCGGAGATTTTTGGTAGCAGTATCCCATTGAGCCCATGCATATGCCCTCCCTCCCTTGTGGTCTGCCTCGAGGCTATTTAGCACTGCACAGGGGAACCCCCCTCACTTCCTTCTCTACCACAGAGCCCCATAGAGGACTCCAAAGTAGAGGGGAGGAGGGCAGGTTGTGGAGCACCCATAGGGACACACATCTCGAAGAACCATCGTTACTGCACAAGGTGAGTAACTTCTTCTTCTTCATCTTCTTCGAGTAGTGTCCCTATGGGTGCCCCACGTTAGGTGACTCCAGAGCAGTACCCACCACTGGAGGCCGGGACTTCGGAGAGGAGTCTTTTAATAGAGAGACTTTTCTGTGCCACTCTTTTAGAGATGGTACGGTAACTGTCCCCTCTCCATGCAGTAGCCCAGAATAGAGCTCAGAGCTCAGCAGGGAGCCTCGGTGCCGAGCTGGGCTGACAGCAGGAAGCCCCCATGCCGAACCAAAGTGGCAGCTGGGCTGACAGCAGGAGGTGGCTCTGCTGGTGTTGTGCTACTGAGGTGGACGCTCTGGGGAGTCCCACTGGCTGACCAATTGCTCAGAGGAGCCTTTCCTCTTCTCTGTCTCTGTCTCTCTCTTCTCCTCTTCACCACTCGACTCCTTTTGAAGTGAAGGCTGAGGAGATAATCCGGGGTCAACACCCACCGGAATTCACTGCAGGCTGAAGTGTTTTCTCCATAGGGAGGAATTTTTACTTCAGCTCCCAGCTCCTGTGAGGCTGCAGTTTTAGCAGTGGCAGGTAAAACATTTCTGTGAGGCTCTCCCAGGCACAGTGAGTGTCTGGCCATTACAGGAACTGACTCCTGGCAGGAGAGGCACTGCTTTGAGCAGAGCGAGCCAGACAAGCCCCGGGCAGGGGGTTGTCATCCTCTAGCAGGCAGGAATTGTCTTTACTTCTTCTTCCTTTTTTTTTTAACTGAAAAAGAAAATAATTATGAGTGTACAAGATGCCTGAGGAGGGGGGGAGGGAATGCCCCCAGACAGGGAAAGAAAGAGAAGTTGTTTTCCTTTCTCTCTGTTCCTTCTAAACCAAAGGAATAAAATAAAAGAAATGAAACACTAGTCTGAGTACTTTTAAGGAGAACAAATGTAACAAAACAAACACTACTTATGCTAATGACACAGATAAGGAAGAGACAACTGCTCCTTCTGTCAGAGGCCAAAGGTGGTAGAGAAGGAAGTGAGGGGGGTTCCCCCCCCCCCCCTGCAGTGCTAAATAGCCTCCAGGCAGACCACGAGGGAGGGAGGGCACATGCACGGGCTCAATGGGACACTGCTACCAAAAATCTCCGATTAGAAGCACAGGGGCGCACAGACACCTAACGTGGAGCACCCACAGGGACACATTCCTTGAAGAAGAAGACAGGTGAAGTCCCAAGCTGGCAGGGAAAACGGGCTCAGAGGTAAATTCAGCACGTCAGGTGACAGTCTCAAGGGGGTCTCTGTGACCGAACCCGTCACACCTACTCAGCAGGGATTCATGTGTGTGGCTGGGAAGGGAAAGCAGGGGGATGGACATTATCTGTATTGTCACTCCTACCAGCCCCACAGGGATTCCAGACTGTTGAACCTGCCTTGAGGGGAAGGACACCAGGAGCAGCCAGCAGAAGACAGTATGGCTCTAACAGAGCTGTACTGCATTGGAGCCATGGGTGGCCCAGATGGGTGTGGAGGCACAAGACCCCTGAGGAGATCTTGGGGGGATATTGTGGTTTGGAAGGACAATCATAGAATCATAGAACTGGAAGGCACCTCAAGAGGTCATCTAGTCCAGTCCCCTGCACTTGTGGCAGTGCTAATTATTAGACCATTCCTGACAGGTGTTTGCCTAATCTGCTCTTAAAAATCTCTAATGATGAAGATTCCACAACCTCCCTAGGCAATTTATTCCAGTGCTTAACCACCCTGACAGGAAGTTTTTCCTAATGTCCAACCTAAACTTCCCTTGCTGTAATTTAAGCCCATTGCTTCTTGTCCTATCCTCAGAGGTTAAGAAAAACAATTTTTCTTTCTCCCCCTTGTAACAACCTTTCACATACTTGAAAACTCTGATCATGTCCCCTCTCAGACTTCTCTTTTCCAGACTAAACAAATCCAATTTCTTCAATCTTCCCTCATAGGTCATGTTTTCTAGGCCTTTAATATTTTTTGTTGCTCTTCTCTGGACTTTCTCCAATTTGTCCACAACCTTCCTGAAATGTGGCACCCAGAACTGGACACAATACTCCAGTTGAGGACTAATCAGAGCGGAGTAGAGAGGAAAATTACTTCTCATGTCTTGCTTACAACACTCCAACTAATACATCCCAGAATGATGTTCGCTTTTTTGCAATAGCATTACACTGTTGACTCATATTTTAGCTTGTGACCCACTATGACCCCCAGATCCCTTTCTGCAGTACTCCTTCCTAGGCAGTCATTTCCCATTTTGTATGTGTGCAACTGATCATTCCTTCCTAAATGGAGTACTTTGCATTTGTCCTTATTTAATTTCATCCTATTTACTTCAGATCATTTCTCCAGTTTGTCCAGATCATTTAAAATTTTAATCCTATCCTCCAAAGCACTTGCAACCCCTCCCAGCTTGGTATCACCTGCAAACTTTATAAGTGTACTCTCTATGCAGGGCCGGCTTTAAGCCAATTCCATCGATTCCTCGGAATCGGGCCCCACGCCCCAGGGCCGTGGAAGGTTTCACGGGAGGTTTTTTTCCCCCCAGACGAACAAATCGGCTGCAGGAGGTGTTTTTTTTTTCTCGGCCAGAAGGGTGCGGGGCCCCGCCATCGTTCTTCGTGTGGGGCCCCGCACCCACTAAAGCCAGCCCTGTCTCTATGCCATTATATAAATCATTGATGAAGATATTGAACAAGACCTGCTTGTTTCATAGGTGGTGGGGGAATCTCCCTCCCCTGAGGGAATGCCACAGAGGGAACTTCATAGAATGTGCTTTTCTGTTCCCTCATTATTTTAAACTCATTATTTCTATATAGGAGACAATCTGTTCCTTGGGAAAAGTTACTCCTTGTCTGGCCTCCTAGCTGCAGGCCAGGTAAGGTTTTTCATCTCATATGTCATTCTGAAGGTGTATACAAATGCCACACTAGAGAAGGCAGCATTAAAAAGCTGCTCTGGGAACAGAAGCCCCACCTCACTATATCTGCAAAGCCTGCACAAGCTGGAGATAGAGCTTTAAAAAAGGAAGCAGAGTAGCTCAGAAGCAAGCGGAGAGGGGACCTGATCTGACTTCTAAACTCTGGAAAGGAGCACCACGGGCGCTCTTGCTGTCTGAGGCTCAGAGATATTGACTTGGCCAAGCCTGCACAGGGGGAATGCTGACTTTTGAAAGTCAAACTTTAATTTTGTGTTCAGTTCTTTACTTTACCCTGTGGGAAGAGGGGCCACTGGTAGGAAGTGATCCAGGGAGGCAACTGCATAGCATGCCATATTATTGGACTCACTCTGTGTATCCCAAAAGGGGAGAACTTGAACGTGCAACCCAGATGGAGGTCTGAGTAACTAAAAAGGACAGCAGTGAGAAATAGATAGAGCAGTGAGAAATAGGAAGGCCTGGGAGGAAGACAACCTGCCATACTACAATCTGACCACTCAGTGGCAGTGCCAGTGACTGTTCCCTTCCTTCCGTGCCCTAGCCTCTCACTTGTGTGCTTTTTGTACTGAACTCCTAACAGTCAGTAATGTATAAGGACCTGATCCAACTCCCATTGTAGTCAATAGGTCTCCCCCTCAGTGGTGCCAATGAGGAGAGACTGGGAGGGCAGGCAAATGTCCATACCTAGCCACCCCAAGTTTTTTGCACTTGCTCAAAGTTCCACAAGCTGCAAAGCAGAGGTAGTGGAAAGGGGGGACATGGCAGTGGCCCCCCGTCAGTGGCAAGCTGATACCTCTATTAAAACTAAGTAAGTGCTTTGCCACAAAAATGCCTATTGAGAGGCTGCACCAGAACCTCACCCCCTCTGATGGTTAAAACCTAATTTCCATCCTGAATTTTTTTTCATGGCCAGTTTATAGTCCTTTGTTCTTGTGCCAGCATTGTCCTTTATCTTAAATAGCTCTTCTCTCTCCCTGGTATTTACCCCTCTAATGTCTTTACAGAGAGCAATCATACAATGTCTCAGCCTTCTTTTTTCTAGGCTAAACAAGCCAAGGTCTTCCCGTCTTCTCACAAAAGATAGGCTTTTCATTCCCCATACTATCCTAGTAGCTCTTCTCTGCACATGCTCCAGTTAAATATTTTTTTCCTTGAACATGGCTACTTGTTCTTTAGCCATTGGGGCCACTTCGGGTAATGAGGGCCCTAGGAGAAGCTTAGGTCCCCTGCTGCTCCTAGGAGTTGGAGGCAGATGCCTGGCTGAGCTAGGGGTTCCGACCACAGCACTACCCCCGTGAAGCTCTGGGATGGGCACGTGGCCTGACATAGGTCCTTTGCCCAAAGCGCCCTTCCCCTCTGGTTCTGGGGAACCCTTCTTCTTTTGCCACTTCTTCAGCACCGGTGAGGGGGAACAGTACCAGGCAGGGCCCCGTACCGATGGTGCGCTCCACACCGATGCCGAGGTAGGAGTGGAGTCCAAGCAGGAGGGCTGACACAGGACGAAGCGCAGCCTCCATGAGGAGGACCCTCAAGCGGATATCCCGTTCCTTCTGGGTTCTAGGGCGCAAGTTCTTACAGATCCTGCACTGGTCCTTTCTATGGGACTCCCCCAAGCACTTCACACAGCTGTCATGGGGATCACTAATAAGCATTGGCCTATTGCATGACGAGCATGGTTTGAAGCCGGGGGAAAGGGGCATGCCCTGCTCTGGGGCGAAGTCCCATCCGGGACTCTAACTACCAAACTAACCTATCACTTAAATTAATGGCTAACTACACACCTAGAATGGAATCGAGATGAGCAAGCACTCTAAGAGGAAACATGCTGTGCTTCACTGCTCATTTGCCTGCTTTTTGTTGCATCTCATCCTTTTCTATACATTTTTCTTTAAACTGTAAATTCTTTGGACAGGGACCTGTAAAGTGTCTAGTACATTTCTACAAAGGTACAAATAATAACGTTTAGCAAGGAATCAAGGCGTGCTGCTGAAAATTGAATGACTTATTGGTTAGAAACTAAGAGCTCTATTCTGATCATTTGAAGTATGAACATGTTTCTCTGACATGTCCAAGCTGTGGGTTCAGTGCCCTAATCCAGCAAAGCACTTAAGTATATGATTAACTTTAAGCACAGAAATAGTCAACTGATGCTAACTATAGTCCCACTGATTTATTAAGGTACTCTGCACATATACAGCTGAACCAGATCTAGCTTACAAATGCAGTTTGAAACACTGTTTTCAGCACATCAACAATTTTTAAAAGGAGAAAAAGGACACTGCTGCTTGGTGGAAGGTCAGAATCAATATTTGTAAGGGGGGTATCATATAAAATGAAAAGGAGCCAAATAATCTCTGGTGTAATCTCTGCAGTCAGAGGTATGCAAGGGATAAATTTGAACCAAGTTAAAGCTGCCCCTGATAGTAAATCCCCACACTGGAACATGAGGAAGATGTATACCTGCTGGTGGGAGATTGCACTTACCAGTACCAGTCTTTTTGAATCTGTCCCAGTGTTGTACAGCACTCTTAAAAATGAAAAGCATGGTATTACAGCTAAGTATTGTTATATTATCTTAATGATGTGCCAAATGACAAAAAGTCTGCTCTCTGGACAATTCAAAGCAGGAGTGGGAAGGTGGAAACACAATCTTATTTTTAACCAAGAATGTTGCTGTTTATTTTTCTAGAAGAATTCCCAGCTCAAACAATGTGGCAGGCTGGCAAGAGTGGGATATTTCCTTTGGGCTAGATTCCTACTATTGTTTACAAGTCAAAGGCAAAGCTAGATAGTAATGGGCTGTCCCATTTCTAGTCACATTACCAATGATAGGTCTATATATTGGAACATGTACTATGAGGGATTTCTTGAAGACTTTTTCCTTTCTCATAAGCATTTTGGCAAGAAAAGCTTTTGGAAAACTCTAAGCCTTTTTCAAAGAGTTTTATTTTTTAGAAAACACCTTTTTACCCTCATCACAATTGCATTTCCTAAGAATCAAACATCTAAGCTACCCTTCAGCTTAATAGGGTTTGCTGCTATTGTATTACCAACTCTGTTCTCTGAAAATTTCAGGGTTCTAATGGAAGCCATTTTGCAGCCTTAACTGCCATGGTTGTTAGCAGCGAAGCCCACAACAGAACCTGTATATTTTGTTAACACTGCTGCCATCTGAAGTGTTGAGTCAGATGCTGTTTGAACTCTTCCTTTGGAGAGACATAATACATGTTTATACATACATATATGTATGTATAAACATATTAGGCATACTTGTTGTAGGCCAAATACTTCTGAAAATATACCCTGACCGGGTTAGTCATTTTTGGAATGGGTGAGGCTACATACGCACAATGCTACCATTTCTCTTATTATTATTACTCTAAATATTTGTATTATGGTAGTGCCCAAGTGAGCGTAGGTCCTGTTGTGCTGGGCACTGCATAAACATAGAAAAGAGAGACAATCTCTGCCCTGGATGGTTTACAGTCAAAGCCAATTGATGCTGGTTATTCCCGACTAGAATTGTACCAAGTGTTGGACCTGAAATACACAAGCCTACTAAAATAGCTTTGGTTTGACTTTAACCTACATTCATGAATCCTGAACTAGGGGAGAATAGCAAGGGGAATGGAACAGGTGGCACAAAACCAGTTGGTTTTATGTCACCAGGGGTGTCCTCTAAAAATAGAGTCCCAGCTTCCCCTTTACCTCATCTTTAAAATGACTGAGTACACAAGGAGGACTACACCTGATCTGAGGATCTGGCCTTTAATTTTTAAAATATCTACATCAAGAACACCTGCATCCACAGACTGTATCCACTCTTTATGGGAGGTACAAAATTAATCCCTTTTAATCTCCCTGAAGACAATGGAATTACACCAGGGATGAATTAGGCCTACAATGTGGATTTGTTCCTCCTGCTGGCTCTACAGTCACATCTTATTATTTAAAACATTATTTAAAGGTCAGAGTGGACATTAGTGAACACTGCATGTGCACAAAGTCATTTGGGCATGAAGCATTTTTAAAAAACAAATGACATTTATTTAAACGCCTTTGAAAATACAACAAGAAAACTAAATACTGGTAAATAAAAAAGTAGAAACAGAATTATTAGGATGAGGGAAGAGAATCAAAATAAGGACACTGCACCAGATTCTGATCTCCATTAATTACAGGGGAGTTACTTTGGATTTTCATCATTAGGACTGAGATCAGAATCTGACATGTGCAGAAAGGAAGGTCACATCTGAAAGTGCTTTGAAATGAAGTCTGATGTTATCAAGGGGATTTACAGAACTTAGATGCAGATTTCATTCACAGCCTTAGAATTATGCCAAAATGAACCAAAAATAATGAAGCTCCATAACAAGGTGCTGATTTTAATAGCTAGATTCCGAACGGTTACACCAATGTAAATTCAGAGCAACATCAATGACATTATTTCAGATATACACTAGTGTAGCTTAGATCAGACTCTGTGCTTATATTAAGATCTGGGGTTTTGGTTTGGCACTCCTAATTACAATGAACCAAATTATCCTCCTATTTACATCTGAGTAACACCTTTATACAAACCTCATGTAAATAAGAGAATTTGGCCTATTGAGAATAAAATGTTACATTCAGTTTGTCAATCATTTCTGTTTTGTGTGCCAAATCTATATAGTGTTACACTTGATTTTGTATACAAGACAAAAATTGTACTCTGACCACTTTGATTTCAGTTTTATTTTCTTTTTAAGCAAACCACATCCTGGTCCAAATTCTGCTCTCAATTGCACTGTTGTAAATTTGGTTAATTCCACTAAAGTCACTGGTGTAACTCCAGACTTACACTGGTTTAGTTAAACTTGGAGTTTATGCCCTATAATGTGCCTAGATGTGCACTATTATTCCATGAAGGACATTTTTATCCAGCTGAAAATGAATCAGTATGAAGACTGACTCACTAAACCTGCTTTTAAAGCACGAGAAGCCTTTACTCTTAGAATATGTACTACCACGTTTCCCAAGCGGGGGGGAAGGGGGGGGGAAGCGGGGAGGGAAGGGGGAGGGGAAGCTTTCGGCTTCTAAGCCACAGAATATGTTAGAGGAGTGCTGAGAACTTCACTGCAATGTGACTCAGGCAGAATTCTTCCTAGCGACTCCTGGAACGTGCATATTATAGAAGAAGCTCCATGACCCTTTCAGATTCTGTGGCACACGCTCAGTCAGCTGTGTAACCCAATATCCTACTTCTCCTGTCCCCTCTTTTTTGGTAGCTAGTACCTATGGGAGCATTGGCAGCAAAAACTGCCTGCACTCCCCAATAGGATTGTGCTGGTCCCTGCCCATGATGTATGATGGGTGGGTGAATAAAGGTTCCTTTCACTCCCTATGCTCCATGCCTACACAGACATTAACAAAAATAACAAATTAAAAGAGTTACAGTAGCAAGCAGAGGCCCCAGTCAGAGCATGGCCCTGCTGTACTTGGGACAGAGTCCCTGTCCCAGAGTGAACAATCTAAATTATGAGAAGATGCAACAAGATGGTAAAGAAACAGTGGGAGATGGGGAGGGAAGAGGGAAGATGATAAGTGACAGGTAGAGATAGTCATGTGGTTATGCCACAGGCTGGGCACAATCAAGCCCATTGCCTTTTGTGAGAAACTTTATCAAATCCTTTTGAAAGTTTAAGGGGCAGATTCTTCACTCAAATACATGAGCCCATCCCACTGACTTTAGTGGGAATTCCACACGCATATCTGAGGACAGAATTTGGCCTGAAATAAATAATTTCCACTGGCTTTCCATCCTTAGGTCGGTAGGCCATGAGTGTCCCTTACAGAGCCTTGCTAGTTTATCCCTGACATATAGTTATCTAGGTGTATTATCATTCTCAGTTACTTTTCTTTGTACTGGAATAAGACTCTGGTTTATTACTCCTAGGTAGGCTCTGGATATACAATGCCAAATTTTCTGCTGGTACAACTCTACATGCCAGCAGAGAATTTGGCCCATAGTTGTCTGAGGGTTAACAGTTATTGCTGAAAGGCTGAAAAGTCAGTCTGATGGAAAATAGAGAGACCTGAAATCTGACAGGAGGATAATACCTGATAGATCAGAGAAGGAAGAGAACTATCATTTTGCTTCTTAGTGGCAGCTCCTTTCCCACCTTAAACAGAAAGGAGCAGGGTTCTGTTTTTCATAAATTATTTTTGGCAAATCAGAGAAAAATCATTGGCAGGCACTCTTGCTTCTGGGTGGTACAATTCAAACCCTCCTGATATGAAAAAACATCTTCCAGGCTCCCGTGGTTCCATCTGATTGTTCTGTTTAGCCATCTCTGCTAAAGATGGCTCTCCTACTCTGGCAGCAGGTTCCAAGGGTTTTTTGTTGGATCATTGGATGGCTACTCTTCTTACCTTGAGCTCAGTGTCTCTGCAGCTCTGGCCCACTGATGCTGCACTAAAGCATCTCTAGTAGGTGCTGGATCTTTGAGCAGAGCGTGCACAACTCATTCCACAGAGAGAAATCCTTCCTTGGGATCAATTAAGACACTCAGGACCCACTTCCTTTTGGTAGTGGCTGAAGTTTATCTTTGTGCTGGCTGAACAAAGTGCCTCCCCATTAGCGCTAGAGATCAGACACACCACACACTGTAGTTGATTGTAGATGGGTGTCCCCAACAAATAGCCTCTTAACAGATCTGCTCTGCTTCATCATCTGCAGGAAGTCCAATGTTCAGCCCCATGTGCCTCTTCCCATCAACAATCACAACAAATCGAGGTTGCACTGCAACAACTACTTCTCCGATTGGTTTTTACAAACCCATTTCTTTCAAAGCTAACACACCCAGAAATACCTTGGGCACAAAACAAGGCATCCTTGTCTGCTACTCTGGCTAAGCCCAGCCAGTCTTCAGATCCCTCATAAACTTCCTATTTGGCAAATGACAACTCTTTGGAGGAGGAGGACTAGATGAGATTCCTTCTGGAGCCAGTCACCACAACTTCTGAACAGGCTACATACGTCACTGAAGTGTCATGCCAGACACTATTCTCCCCTTGCCGCTAACAATACTATCTCCAGAGCACATTTGGGTCTACACTACCCACCCGATTCGGCGGGTAGAGATCGATCTTCTGGGATCGATTTATCGCGTCTCATCTAGACGCGATAAATCGATCCAAGAAGCGCTCCCCGTCAACTCCGGAACTCCTGCTTGGCGAGAGGAGGAAGCGCAGTTGATGGGGGAGCGAGCCTGCGCTGCATGGACCCGAAGTAAGTAAAATTTATTTCGATCTAGGAAACATCGACTTCAGCTACGCTATTCTCGTAGCTGAAGTTGCGTATCCTAGATCGATCCCCTGCCCCAGTGTAGACCAGCCCTTATTACACTCTGCTGGTCTAGATCATGTAAAACCAACATTGGGAATAAAAACATTTTTGTGTTATGATGAACTAACTAAACACTTGTTTGTAGCCTTTGTCAATAATCTCTGATCCTCTCTAAAATGAACTAGAGATGAATTATTAATATTTATTTAATAGATTAATTTATATGCTTTACTGTACATAGGAATGTAGTACTGGAAGGGACCTCCCAGGTTATTGAGTCCAGTCCCCTGCCATTCCATATCAGTGCTTATAAACTTATCAAGGTCCATCTGAAAAACAGCTAAGTTGTTTGCCCCTGCTGCTTCTAGTGGAAGGCTGCTCCAGAGATTCACACTCCTTTGCTGGTTAAAAACCTTCTAATTTCCTACCTAAATTTATTCATGGCCAGTCCATACCCATTTGTTCTTATCCTACCATTGTCCTTTAGCTTAAGTATCTCTTCTCCCTCGCTGGTGTTGACCACCCCCATCCCATGATGTATTTATACAGAGCAATTATATCCTCTCAGCCTTCATCTTACTAGTCTAAACAAGCCAGGCGCTCTTACTGTGTTCTCCATTCCTCTTCCCTGCACCTGTTCCAGTTTCAAAGTAGTCTCTCTTGAACATAAGTGACCAGAATTGTTCACAGTATTTCAGAGGAGATCTTATCAGGGCCTTGTAAAATGTACCTTCCTTCAGACAAAATTGTTGATACTACAGGATATGTATCCTGCATCTGAGATCTATAGCACATGCATTTAATTAAGAGAAGTGTAATGAAATAGTGACAATTTAACAATCTAACAATAAATGTGGAAAGTATTGTTCCTAGGGCTAATCTCCTAAAAGCCAGTCACAGACTTTCCACCAGAGAGTTGCAGAACTGTGTGGGGGTGGAACATCATGTGAATGAGCTCCCTGGTTCATAGTCTTAAGACCAAAGCAATCCTCCATTAGCAGATCTACTGATGTTAGGCACCTCCCCAGTGTCCAATCTGGAGGTGGTGAGATCACTGTCTAGAGTGGGGTGTGTGTGTGTTCATGTGTTACAGAAGAGGCATTAATCGGACAGAGAACTTGATCTCTTCCTCACCCCAAATTGCCATTAAAAGAGAGTTAATGAACTCCTCTTAATTTCCTTGACTGAACTCTGTTTCATAGATGGTAGTGAGGGAGAGGAGTTGTGGCCATTCAAAATTCTTCTAATCTACATCCTCCTCCACACACTCAAGTTTTGGGAAGAGGGGCCCAAGTTAAATAAAAAATGCTAAGGTGAAACCTGATTCAAACAGGTTGAGAGCCCCTGGTGAAGACAGTTGAATGCTGCCCTGGAGAATAAGATTCTATCCCTGCCTCTGCCAGAGAGTTCCTGTCTGATGTTAGGCAGGTCTCCTAAACTAAGCTTTTCACAAGTGGTCACAAGTGATCACTTGAGACACAGGGTTCTGATTTGCAAAGTGCTGAGTACTCGCAGTAGCAATTGAAGTCAATGGGAGCTGTGCTTTGAACATACAAAATGCTAGGCAATGCTTAGTAATCTGAAAAAAGTCAAGTCTTATGTGTCTCAAATAGGGCGCTCAAAATTACAGATTTTTTTTTAACTTTAATATCTTGATGCCTCAGTTCCCCTCACTTCACAGGGATATAAAGACAAATTACTGAAGTAAAGAGCACCATAAAAAGCCCATGAGGACATTAATGATTCTGGCCTCAGAGCAGGGTTTGAATAGTATGCAGTCAAAGTATGAGACTACATATTGAACAGCTAGATGAAAATATTGAATAAACTGCTTACTAAGTGGGCAGTACACTGAATGAGGCAGGGGTCATATGGAAAAATAGTACATAATCATGAAATTAAAAACTTTAATCATAATGCATATGTATAAAATGGTCCTTAACTTTTGTGTGCTTGACTTTGAAATCTTAATATTTTAATGTAGTTTTGTGTATAGGTAGAAGAGGCAGAGAGGGGAAAAAAAGCTCCCTTTTTCATAACAAGAACAAAGACATACAATGAAATTTAAAAAGGTGGCAAATTCAAAACAGATAAGGAAAAGCTTTTTCACACAATATAATTAGACTGGGGAACTCATTGCCACAGAAAGCTATTGAGATTAAGAATTTAGCATAATGCAAAGAGGATTGGACATTTATATGGATAACAAGAATATCTAGAGTTATAACAAAAAATATGGAAAGTATACTCATTCTTCAGGGCTTAAGCCCATGTCTAACTGTTAGAAGTTAGGATGACTCCTAATTTAGGGGAAAATTATCCCACATCTACCTTTGAATAATCTTATGTTAGTCCCTGTTGGAGACAGGATCCTGGACTAAATGGAGCTCAAGTCTGATCTAATATGGCAATTCTTAGTGTTCCTGAATTCACCTAAGACTTTGCTACCCGGAAGACACTTAGATAGTTACTATGATGAGGGGCAACAATACAAAAGCCAAGTCAGACAGTACGTTCAAAAGGAGCGGAGATTTTAAAAGGAACAGTCACAAGAGTGAAATGCATGCAAGCTGCATGGAAACTATTTTAAAAACACCACAAGAGGTTCAAACTAAATGTATGCTCCCCCCCAAAAACAAATGCAGGCATGGCTAAACAGAGTAAAAAGATATTGTTAGAGACATCCTTTAAAAATTGGAAGTCAAATCCTACTGAGGAAAATTGAAAGGAGCCTAAACTCTGGCAAGTCAAGAGTAAAAGTATGATTAGGCAGGCCAAATAAGAATTTGAAGAGCAACTAGCAAGACATAAAAAAACCAGCAAAAAAATAAAGTACATCAGAAGCAAGAAGCCTGCCAAACAACCAGTGGGGCCAATGGATGATCAAGGTGCTGAAGGTGCACTCAAAGACAACAAGGCTGTTGCAGAGAATCTAAATGAGTTCTTTGCATGTGTAAGGGGACTGTTGTCCCCTTACTAAAACTCAGTGGGGGTGTTTTGGTTGGCTAGCTCCCAGTACCAAAAGAAAGGGGAAGAGTCAATGGGAAATCAAGACCCTGCCACTGACAGTCCGCAGGAACAATGGAGAGGGGCCAATGCTCCAGGTCAGCCTGATTGACAGGGTGGGCAGGCTAATGAGGGAGTCAGGAGGCGGGGGGAGAGGGGGGGAGCAGGGTCCTATCCTCTCTGTGAGCTGTAATTGGCTGGGTCAGACAGAGTGGGGATGAGCTAAGGAGAGAGCAGGGGCCCAAGCTGAGTTGGGGAGCAGAGCTGTGCCAGTTCCAGAGGGGCCTGAAAAGCTGCCCAGGAAGTAGGTCCATAGGTGTGCGCACGGGGTGTGCCAGGTGTGCCCAGGCACACCCTAATCAGGGCCGCCCCAAGCGCAAAAAAATAATAATTTTATAATTTTTTTTTTAATGGCAGCCAGGCTGCCAGAGATGGGGGGAGGGGCAGGGGAGTCCGTGGGAGTGGGGGGCCCGGCCCGGCCTCTCTTCTCCACCCCTGCTCTCCTCTGCGGAGCACGGGGGGTGTTAGATTGGTTGGAAGTTTGTGGGGGGGGAGGTTGTCTGGGGGAGGGGGTGTGGAGAGGGGCCAGGGCAGTCAGGGGCAGGGAGCAGGGGGGGCTGTCTGGGGGTGGGGGTGTGGAGAGGGGCCAGGGCAGTCAGGGGCAGGGAGCAGGGGGGGCTGTCTGGGGGAGGGGGTGTGGAGAGGGGCCAGGGCAGTCAGGGGCAGGGGGGTTTAGATGGGTTGGGAATTCTGGGGGGGCTGTCTGGGGGAGGAGGTGTGGAGAGGGGTTGGGGCAGTCAGCAGCAGGCAGCAGGAGGGGTTAGATGGGTTGGGGATTCGGGGGGGGGGCAGTCAGGGGACAGGGAGTGGTTGGATAGGTGTGAGAGTCCCAGGGGTCTGTCAGGGGGCAGGGGTGTGGATAGGGGTTGGGGCAGTCAGGGGACAGGTAGGGGTAGAGTCCTAGGGGGGCAGTTAGGGTGAGGGGGTCTCAGGAGGGGGCAGTCAGGGGACAAGAGCAGGGAGGCTTAGATAGGGGGTGGGATCCTGGGGGGCAGTTAGGGGCAGGGTTCCAGGAGGGGGCAGTCAGGGGACAAGGAGCAAGGGAGGGTTGGAGGTTCTTCAGGGGGGCAGTCAGGGGGTGGGAAGTGGGAGGGAGTGAATGGGGGAGAGGATGGGGCTAGGGCGGGGCTCCCTGGGTGCACACCCTAATGCAATGTGCTGCGCACACCTATGAATAGGTCAGTGCTGGGAGCAAAGTCACAGAAGCAGCCTACAGAGCAGACCTGTCCTGGGAGGAGAGCTGCAGCAACCAGAGCCAGAGGGGCCAGAGAAGCAGTCCAGGGAGCTGGAGGCAGAGCAGCAGCAGCTGCTGTGCTGAGGCAGAGTGGTGGAGCTGAAGCTGAGGCTGGAGCAGTCTGGAGCCAGGTGTGGTGAGCAGCTGGGGAGAACGAGGGGGACCCTGGGCAGCAGGCCCAGCACAGGGAGTAAACCTAACTTCAGTACCAGGCAAATTGGTTAAAACTATAGTAAATAAGGGAATGATCAGACACTCAGATGAACATAAGAGTCTATATGGCTTTTGTAAAGGGAAATCATGCCTCACCAACCAGTCCCTCTGAAGCATCTGGCACCAGCCACTGTCAGAAGACAGGATACTGGTCTAGATGGATTATTGGTCTGTCCCAGTATAGCCACTCATGTTTTTCCTCTCTCTCCATTTACTCTCATTCTTTTCTGTCCCTATTACTCCACTAACTTTGAGCTTTATGTTATGTCATTCCATGTGAGCACAAATTGTACTGAATTAGTAGCAGTTTTGTGTCTACCGTTCAATTGCAGGGTCACTCTTCCTGCCTTTTTTGCCATCATTTTTAAAAACAATTCCATATGAGAGGTTTGGGGGTTTTGTTTTTTTACACACACCACACACAAAGATTTTAAGAAATTCTTCCCTCTCTGTATCATCTAAACAAAGGTATTTTTTCCTTGAACAGAGTTATAGGTGTTCCTTCTTCCTGTGGTTGGTCTGTGTGACCTTGGAGTGGTGAGTCACCATGGAAACATCATTTACAAGCAGTAACTGAGGAGGTGAAATTAAACAGCAGCTGCAGAAGTGGCTTTAGAGTGTATAAATAGACTTTTGGAGCAGACCAATGACACAGACTTATCACTTGCATACAGGTCCTGTCTGGTACAATACCCCCACTCCTCCTTCCTTCGTCTCCCACCCAAATCTATAACATGATCTTGAAAAAACACAATAGGGGGCATATGGTGCGTGGCTCCTCTGAGTCCCCAAGAGACCACAATCTGAGCTACTTACATAATCCTTCCCATTTGTGGCACGCAAGGGGTTCTCCAAACAAAATAAAAATTAGAAGGTCCTTTCCCCACTCCTTCCCTTGAGAGAGAATCAGAGTAAAAGAAAAAGACAAAAGTGGCCCTTTGGAGTTTGGTTCATCTCTAGGTTTAAAACAAGGTTAAAGTCTGCCGCCAGCCTCTCCTTTTATTTACCTAACTTCATACCTGATCCACACAGTCTCAGGGACAGAAAGGTGTCCCTAGCTTCTGTTTGCCAGAAGCTCGGAATGGGCAACAGGGGATGGATCACTTGATGATTACCTGTTCTGTTCATTCCCTCTGGGGCACCTGTCACTGGCAACTGTCGGAAGACAGGATACTGAGCTAGATGGACCCTTGGTCTGACCCAGTATGGCTGTTCTTATGTAAGGTGTGAGTGAGACTTTCTCCTTACTGCTCAGTCTTTGCAATCAGCCATCTTCTCCCTAGTAGTCACCACACCTTCCTGAGGAAGGGTCCCCCCCCCCTTTTAAGCTCCCCCCTCCAGGAAGAACAAGCCTACAGGTGTCTGGTTAGTGCAGTCTGCTCCCAGAGGAACTTGTTAGCCTTCTCCCTAGTAGAGAAAGGGTGTGCCTCCTCACAGGGCAAAACAGTTCACATTTTAAACAGAGGTGATCCCAAATTGTCTACCAGATCCAAAAACCAGTGACTTTGGGGGAGAGTATGGATCCAGCACCAGCTCTGAATTTTGTGACTTACACACCTGTTTATAATGGCTTGAAACCCAAAACCGAACTCCAACACCCTCAGATGTTGGGGAAGTAATCAGATCTGGGTTTGCTTCTACTTCCAAACTTCCTGATTTGGGCCAATGTATCATTTCAAACACAGTTTCTGACATCCTCCACGTGCCAGCACTGGAGATCTATAAGCAAGGACAGTTCTAAACTCCAAGGTAATTGGAGAGTCTGGTTTTATGGCTTTTATGTCCAGTCTTGCCCTGCAACAACATTGTATTCAGTGGGTGAGATGTCATGATATTATTTTATTGCGAGAGGGGAGGGAAATGATAAATGGTTTGGGAAGATGCAGGGACACTAGGCGTCCCGTTTCCACCCCCCACCCTCCCGAATGATTAACCCCTGTTCTCCCTCCTGTCACTGTGCGGTAAGACTTCTCTGCACAAGCCTCAAGACGCAGGTGTTTCGTGAGTAAATCCAAAGGGCAGAGCAGAAAACTTGGCCGAGGAGACTGCAATGCGCGCAGGATATAGAAAAACTTGCAGCTTCCTTTTTCTCAGCGTAGCCGCCTTGTAAAACGAAAGTACATAAGCCCCACCAGGGGGCTGGGCTGCCGGGTTCTGCTCTCCGGCGGGGCAGTGGGAGGAGGAAGAGAAGGGGGCGGCCATCTAAGTGGTGACCTTCCCCCGGGAGGCTCCAAGGCAATCTCGCTCCGCAGCGGCAGTTCCAGGGCTCAGCTTTTTTCAGCAGCAGCAGCACCGCTCGGCTCAAGCCGCGACCGCAGGTAAGGGCAGCACTGCTGGGTTGGGCGGCTCCTCCTTTCCCGGCTGCTGGTACAGCGGGGAAGTGAGGGGTTTAGGTGGAGGAAGCGGACAGTTTGCATCCCCTGGAGGGGTGGGGGAGCTGCTCTAACAAGGAAGAAATAGTTCTGCCAAGGCAACTCCTAGCCTGTGTTTCTCTTACCTAGAGGTTTCTCTCTTTCCGGCCGGGGCACCTCTGACACCAAGGCTAATCGATGGCTGAGCCATACCCAGGAGGGCTAAGGAACAGGTAATTGGTCCTAAATCATACCGTGTAGACTTGCACCTAGATACTGCAGTGATAGTCATCTGAAATAACTGTTCATTTTAGCTGTTAGTGTGCTCCCCCATGTTGTGTGGGGGGACAAGGGAGTAAACAAAGAAATAAGTAAAATAAGTTTTATATATCACCAGTCAGTGGAAAAGGGTAGACAGGTAAATTATCTGCCTGGCCCTGATCAGAAAGATTTAAATTGGCCCTTTATGTTCTTTGTCAATATAATATTAGTGAGACAACCAGCTGTGGAGATGTTACAGGAAATAACTTACCTACCTCACAAGAGTGCAACAAGAATTAATATTGACCAGTAGGCCAATTGCTACTGTGCAAACAGCCGTTAGAATTCCTAAAAGGAACAAAACTGCAGACTCTAGTTTATCAGAGTAGACATTTTTCTAGCTCTTGATCACCAGAGCAGCATACAAGAAAAAACTCGCTACAAAGATCACCAGGTTCTCCTCCCAAATTTCAACATTACCCATTTTTTAAGCCTGTGTGGTGCTGCTCTCCTGATCAAGAGAAACTTGTAGACGAAGAAACCCTGAGGTAGCAATTCTGTCTTTGATTAAACTGTATGGTCAGAATTGCAGAGCTGATAAATTCTGGCTGCTCTACCCTCAGTAGAATGAACGGACTCTGCTCCCTATAATCTTATGTTTCTCTAGGTCAATAAAGTGCCATTACAGGGTGAGCTCACGCACATACGCATGCATGCTAGTGCTAGCACTCGCTCTCCTCTTTTGCCAATGAAAATAGGTCCTAGAACAAAACCAATATAGTCTTCCCTTGATTGTGAATGAACAAATAAAATTTACCCACAAATGCAAAATCTTCTTACTAGTTCAAATGTATGTCTTTCCTTTTATATCTGTCAGCCCCATCTATTCTCACAGCAATTTAACTCTTCCTTTCCCGATTCCTTAACCCTGCAGGCCTGAAATGGAAAACCTGCTTTTGTTCTACTTGGGTAGTCCCTGCCCAACTGTCCAGGGTTTTCTTGGGTCCCAGATGAGCAATTTTGCCATCACCCAAAAAAGTTAATGTTTGTTAGTAGACAAATAAAAAAGGTGTTGAGTTTGTACTATACTTTGTGTATTAATTAGAATGAAAATTTTCTATACTTTGGGAGGGTTTGGATCTGGCAAAATCAAATATGACAAAGTGCACACATAGGTGCTGTAGGAGTAAAGACAACCCCAAACGTTAAAAAAAATCATAAGTGTGCCTGAAAAATTTAGACATTAGTGTTTTTTACTACCTCCTGATTTTTGAGCTCCCCTGCCAACTTCAAATGTGTGTGAAATAATTAGTGTTGCCAACTTTCTCAAATGTATAGTGAGTAACATAATTCTGGCCACTGATGAAGGAGGTTTCTCTAGAAGACCTAAGTGAGATTGGGGCCCCATTGTGCTAGGCATTATATAAACAAAGAATAAGAGACAGTCCTTCCCTGAAAACTTACAATCTAGTGCAAAATGTTAATTGTGAGAGTTGGCAATCCTGTAGCAATTTAAAAAAATATAAACTGCCCTGCTAACCCTATATCACTTAGTAGACTATTTACTGCTGACACTGTAAGTGACTTTAACAGGATCTTAAAAATTAGTTTATAGATAGGACAGGGACTGAAATGACTTGTGAATGAAGTATGATTCTCTATTCACAGAAGAGGTGTGGCAGTGACATGAACAATAATATTACTTCAACTATTTTAAAGATTACACACACTATGTATGGTATGTGTCTAAGTGTGCATGATTAATATTTCAATGGATGGTCAACAACTGTTTTCTTTCTTCATTTTTGTGCTCATAGCCTTACTGAGGTATCCATGACACCTTTTAAGGGGCAGAGCTTATTTCCAATTCTCTAAGGTGAATTGCTCACTCACTAGGAACTAGTCTAAAAGTAGGAACTTATTGAAAGTTATTGTTAACATACTTTAGACCAGGGGTTCTCAAACTATTTTCTGGGACCCCTTTGAAAATATTTCAGGCTCTGATAACTCTCCCCCCCCCCCAACAAAAATGACACCCCCCCTCTAACTTCTGCACTGTTGCTGGCAGCGGCGCTGCCTTCAGTGCTGAGCACCTGGCTAGCTGCTGCTACTCTGCAGCCACCCAGCTCAGAAGGCAGTGCAGCAGTAAGGGTGGCAATACCGTGACCCCCTCTCACCCTCAATAGGTTGGCAACCCCCTTTTGGATTGGGATCCCCAGTTTGAGAAATGCTACATTAGAGGAACAGTTCACGTGCAAAAAACAGCTATTGGGGGTCGGGGGTTATATTGATTCAAAATCTCATGTAATCTATTCCTAGTCTTCGCTTGTGCATGCCACATGACCATTACACAATATACTGTGATTCATGGTCTCTGCTTGAGAGAGACTAGAACAACAAAGGGATTTATGGTTAATCAGGACTGGAGTGTGATGCAAGAGTTGTATACCAGCAGTATTCACTACTCCTAACACTACTGTTAAAGAGCCAGTATTCCCTCTCTTTCATAAGCACTAGACTCATTCACAAAGTCATCTTCTTGAAATAGATTAGCTGATTCTAGCAAGCATAAAGATCAATATGATGAGAAAAATGTTGCTAATTGTATAGCTCTCTGGGAATATTTTACATGTTCCTACTTTTCTATGTACCAGACTGTTTTGTTTTGTTTTAAATTTTTTCCACCAAGTAGGTAAAGAACATCACAAATACAAAAAGGGATTTGATTTGAACAAACCAGTTAAAGGCAAAATAGTCTGAGTAACTTTATACATATTACAGGGCTTTTACTCGTGAGAAGAAAGCCAAAACTAGGATTGTTTAGCCCGAAGAGAATGAGTAAGAACTCTTTTTTTAAAGATTATGAGATAATAAAATCTGATTAGTCCTTCCTTTTTACATTATTCCATAATATGAAAACAAGGGGTTGCTCCAAGTTAATAGCAGGCATATTTAAAACAAAAAGAAAAACTTCATACATGATGATGATTTTCTCTTTATTTTCAAGTGTGTGCCAATGAGAGTTGTGCTGCAAAAGGCACAAAATAAGTCAATCAGTTCTCAGCCCAAAGTATTTTCCATCCATGAGGAAAAATGAAGAAGGCACACTAGGGAGCTGAGAGGAAAGAATAACTTGTAGTCAGCCTGGGAAAATCACTATTTCAGGAGGTCATAGTCAAGAGCTGTGGCTTTATTAACAAAGAGTCTGGATAAATTTATGACCTTTTGTAATTAAACATGCTAAAATAAGAGGAATCACGTTTCATGCTACCAAGTGTAAACTCTTAATTTCAGGGATCAAGAAGGAACCTCCATATTGCTTTGCCCACGTAATTGTGGATATATTTCACCTTTTATGGAGGCAAGTAATATTAACCACTGTTAGAGGCAGGATACTGGATATGATGAATCACTGGTCCAGTTTGATAAGGTTAAACACATCCATGCAGCCTGACTCTTTAAGAGAGACTACCTCTAATTTTCAGAATTATATTGGCCATTTATCCCCTCTGATAATTGAAAAAGCTCTTTGGGCCTGGATCCGATCTATTTTTACTCGATTGTGACTATTGTCTTGAATGGAGTTACTCCTGATTTACACTGAATTAAATGAGAACAGAACCAGGCCCTCTGTGTCCCATGTACTTCAGTGGAGTTCAAAGGCATGTCTTTATCTCCTCAAGTCTGTATATAGCTTACCACAAGCTTAAACAAAAATGTAGTTTTTGTAGAAAACTAGGAACTAGTTGCGAAAAACATAGTGCCCCACTCCCTGGGAATGTGTGTTTGTGTTTTGCTGTCACAAAGAACAGAGTGTGGCTTTCACCCTGAAACCCCACTCATCTGAGAGAATCTGCTAGAGGCAAAGTTTTCACCCAGATGCCCCTTTGCCTCTATGCTACTGTTTAATCTCCTAGCTTTCAATTTTGCTTGTGCAATTATTTGCCCTTGCACATAATGCATTTCATGTGTACTGTGGGCAATTATATCTAGTAATCCAATTTACACATAGGCCCATTTTCACACAGATTGAGGTTTTGCACATCTTTGGGTACAGTTTTGAAGTCTGTCTAAAAATTTGACTGAGTCACGTTTTTGCTGTTTAAAATAAAACTATCACGTGCCAGAGAGGAGTGGGAGTTTGAGAGTCTGTGCTTTCATCAAAAGCAAACCCATGTGTTTTGACTTCTCCTTTCTGGTAGCATTAATACACTTAAAATCTCCCTTTTATGCATTTTTTTTCTGTTTCCACTTTTGAAATCATATGACAGACTTTGGTAACAACCAGTTTGCTATATTTATATTTCGATGAAATTTACCTTTAATAGATTTTTTTTTAATTTGTTTAAAGGTTTCATCCAATATACTAGCACAAAGTGACCACAGAGGTAGAAGGCTTACTGCTTTTCACCTCTTAACTAACATCAGGCCCAGTTCTGCAATCCTTACTCATGATGAGTGGTAGTTACTCATGGACTAATCCCACACTGGCTACTCATATGAGTAACTACTACTCAATGTGAGTAAGGGTTGCAGATTTGGGATCAGAATTGAGATCTCTGTACATGCTATGAAACCGTACCCATCCAAACTCTCTACAAAATCAATTTTTTAAATTGAAGCAGGGAAGTTTATATAATAGGCTAAATATTATGTTTATAATGTTAACAGCACTGAACTAATAGCAGTCTCAGACTGATGGGACTTTCAGGCAATTCATTTGTCTGACTCTGGCAAAGCAAAGCTTGGAGAAGAGCAGTAGTGCTGGATGGAAGGAAGAGATATATTTAAAAAACAGTTTCTGGATGGGAGCCCATCAGTTAAGCATAGTGGCTTTGCACCACAGAACATGAATTACCAGATAAATAATGAGTAGTCCTTGTGGCACCTTAGAGACTAACAAATTTAGTCTCTAAATCCCCACCATCAACCTCAGCCTTGACCAGTCCACACAAGAGATCCACTTCCTGGACACTACAATGCAAATAAGCGATGGTCACATAAACACCACCCCATACCGGAAACCTACTGACCGCTATACTTACCTACATGCCTCCAGCTTTCATCCAGACCACACCACACAATCCATTGTCTACAGCCAAGCCCTAAGATACAACCGCATTTGCTCCAATCCCTCAGACAAACAGCTACAGGATCTCTATCAAGCGTTCTTAAAACTACAATACCCACCTGGTGAAGTGAAGAAACTGATTGACAGTGCCAGAAGGGTACCCAGAAGTCACCTACTACAGGACAGGCCCAACAAAGAAAGTAACAGAATGCCTCTAGCTGTCACCCACACCCCCCACTAAAACCTCTCCAGCACATCATCAAGGATCTACAACCTATCCTGAAGAATGATCCCTCATTCTCTCAGACTTTGGGAGACAAGCCAGTCCTCACTTACAGACAGCCCCCCAACCTGAGTAAATACTCACCAGCAACTACACACCACACAACAAAAACACTAACCCAGGAACCAATCTCTGCAACAAACCCCGTTGCCAACTCTGTCCGCATATCTATTCAAGAGACACCATCATAGGACCTAACCACGTCAGTCACACCATCAGGGGCTCATTCACCTGCACATCTACCAATGTGATATATGCCATCATGTGCCAACAATGCCCCGCTGCCATGTACATTGGCCAAACCGGTCAGTCTTTACACAAAAGACTAAATGGACACAAATCAGACATCAAGAATTATAATATTAAAAACCAGTAGGAGAACACTTCAGCCTCCCTGGACACTCAATAACAGACTTAAAAGTTGCCATTCTTCAACAAAAAAAACTCCAAAAACAGACTCCAACGAGAAACTGCAGAACTGGAATTAATTTGCAATTTGATGGACACCATCAAATTAGGCCTGAATAAAGACTGGATGGGTCACTACAAAAACTAATTTTCCCATTCTAATTTCTCCCTACTGTTACTCACACGTTCTTGTCAACTGTTTGAAATGGGCCACCCTGATTACATTGGCCTCATTACCACTACAAAAGTTATTTTTCTTCCAGTTGAAAATGGACCACTTCCACTTCAATTGAATTATCTCATTAGCACTGACCCCCCCCCTCATTTGGTAAGGCAACTCCCATCTTTTCATGTACTGTGTATATATACCTGCCTACTGTATTTTCCACTCCATGCATCTGAGAAAGTGGGTTTTAGCCCATGAAAGCTTATGCCCAAATACATTTTAGTTTCTAAGGTGCCACAAGTACTCCTCATTCTTTTTGCTGATAGAGACTAACACGGCTACCACTCTGAAACCTACCAGATAAATGTTATCATACCTAAGATGGAGTCAAAACTTGGAAAATATAGAGTTTAGTTGGGTTTTATTTTTTGTTTTGCTATTCTGGCTAACGACATTCAGATTTGTGTCAAACATATTTCTGGTAACATTTGAGATTGTTGGTGAAAGGTTTATTTCCACTGTTTTTCTGAACCATTCTGTCAGATTTCATCTTGCACAACTGTCTGTATGGTTCATCAAGAAGTGAAAATCCAGTAGGACATTATTTAGATGTAAAAAAGGTGCAGGCCAGATTTGGCTGCCTTATCCCCTTGCTAATTATTGGAACATCCACTCTGAAATGCTTATCATCCCTATCAAGCTTAACATTAAAGCTGGAAAACATTTCTTCAGCTGGTATGAATGTTTTAAGTTTCATCACCAAGCTTACAGTGAATAATTGTTTCAACAAGAGACTACAATTCAGTGGTTGGGAATCGGAGTAGGAGATCTGGGTTCCAGGGCCAGCTCTACTTCTGATTCATAACATGACACTAGTCAGATTACTCACTCTCCATGTCTCTTCCCCATCTGGAAAAGAGGAATGCTGATATGCATTTTTGTAAAGAGCTTTGATCTCTACAGATGACAAGTGCTGTATACATGTTAAATGCTATTATATTGACAGATTTAGGAGTAAGGTTCCCACCTATTTGGTTCCTCATAAATACCAATAAGCATGTTGTGATGCCATGCCAGTACACTTAAATGTCTGCCTCACGTAAAGTTGACTTATTGCATATTAACACAAAGTTCTGACACATAAAATAAAGTTGGAAGGTATTAATGGCTTGATTTTTACAGAGGTGCTGAGCACTGCAGCTCCCACTGACTTCTATGGTAGTTGTGGATACTCACCAACTCTGCAAATTAGATTATAATTGCTACCATGTGAGATAGGCCTGCAAGAACTGGGGCAGATCCTTGACAACAGGTATTGTGAAAATCTGGAAGGGTGGAAACCCGAAACTCACAACTGGCTGGAACAAGATGAGTGATGTGTCAATGGATGGCAGTTTCAGTTTCTAAATAATGCTTTATTAAGTAGTAGAACACTTGGAAGAAGTTGCAGAAGGAAGAATCAAAACCTGCAGTGATGAAGCACAGGTATTGATATTTTGGTTCCTTACAGGTAAGTTAGATTGTATTGGACTCTTCTAAGAACTATTACTATTCTGAAAAGGAAAGTTTCAAAACAATGTGTGAGGGTTTAAATGAAAACTGCTCACTTCTGCCAACATAGCCTCAAGACACAGCAGCGCAGCCTCTTTGACACTGACAACTGTAATTTTTTGTTTCCTTTTCCAGTAAGGTTGGGGGATGTGACCATATGTTGACTCATTTTTTAGGAGTGGAAGTTGTGGATAAAAAGCCCCCGCTGCCTGAAAAATGTACAGTTATGTAATTAGCTACAGATTCTACAATAGATCCTGCTAAGCTCCTCAAAGAGTAATATGTTGTTAGAATTATGTGAAATGGGGAGTTGGTTCCTAATTATAGGGGTGTGCATTTAACAATGTTTCAGTGTAAATAACCACCAGTAGCAACCAGGTATTGTGCTTCCACAGTGTTGATAGTGACTGATTTTTTTAAAAAAATGCATTGTCTTCGTCTAAAGTATTTTTTTGTGGTTTAGGACTGTTTTGTTTTAGTGATGGCTGGCAATGAAATGAGATTTTTCTAGAATCACCAGTTTTGAAATTGTAGTTAATTCTGCTTTTGTCTTACATGCCTCTGTATGTTTTAAATGCTTAAAACAGACTAGAATTATGGGATTACAAACTGAGGCAAATATTGATTGGTATCACTTTCACCTGCCATAAGAAACAGCAATTGGTTTAACAGAGAGAACACAATGTGGGTGTGAGAGAGACTGAAATTGGTAAAGGGAGGAAGAAATTATAGACAGGAATATTTTAAGATAGACTGCAGTCAGCACTGAATTTTTTTTTTAAAGTTATTGAAGAATTTGTATTTTCTTACCTATCCTTCTCCCATCAACTTATGCCTGATCTTTTCTTTTTGAAAAAGGAGTGTCAAACTGATCCCCAAATTTGGTGTCTGAGTAAGTGATGTGAGCAGATAAGATGAGTACTAGCTATAACAATCTTTCTTCACCACAGGAAAGCAGTTTGATCAAATGATCAGCAAAATGAAGTGTGTGTGTATGTGTGTGTGTGTGTGTGTATATATATATATATATATATATATATATATATATATATATATATATATATAAATAAAATATGCCTGTGCATGCATGAGTGAGAGAGAGGGAGAAAGTTCTTGTCACTCTTTAGTCAGCTATATAATTATAAGAATATAAAAGTACCACTTCGGCTTTTATAATCTTTTAGATGTAAATTTTTAACCTGTTTTCATAGTTTTTAAATTTACATGTAAACCCTGGACTAATTTTATAGTAGATGCACAAATATACAGTACTTTGAGAGGATGGAATAGCTGCTGTGAGTGAATATATATCGGTGCAGGTGAACAGATAGATGTATGGGGAGGGGGGTAAGAGCGCTGGTAGCACAAACAGCAAGGGGCACTCAGTGACAGGACTAGACTAGTAGAAGAGGTGAAGGTTGTAATTTCACATGCTGTCTCCGTAAATGATGCAACATTAAACAATTTAAAACATTTATTAACTATTTGTGTCTAGATGGAGACTAAAGCAAAAGGTGGACTGGGCAGTGACATAGAAGGCACCCAAATTTTGTTTAAAATTCATGATTATAATGTAATATTTGAGAGGGTATGTAGCTTTTGAATATTTTTAGCACAGTATTGAGAGATTGGTCTTTTTATCCATGCTATATCTGTATAGTCCACCAAGAATTTATAAGGACAAAAATACATACATTTCCTGAATGAATTTTGAAACATTAAATTGTGCAATGATGTGCTAATAGACTTGGACACTGAACTCCCTCTCTCATTAATGGGAAGGCCTTTGCCTCCAGGCACATGATAAATAACAGCATAAATTAGAACCTTTAGAAAACTGAAGACACCTATTTATAGGTGGAATGGAAAAATTCTCACTTGTTGATTTGGAGAACTTTCGGTATTTGCCTAGAGCTTGTTTTTTCCAAACTTTGACATTTCTAGTCACTAGTACCTCATGTGAGAGCTCATTTTCAATCTTAATTTTCACAAGACATTTTGGCCCAAATTTTCAAACATGTCCACTAATATTGGGTCCCTTAGCTTTGGGGTGCTCAACTTGAGATATTGAGGACCCAACTTTCAGAGATATTGAACACCCACAACTCCATCTGACTGGTACCAATTACAGTGGCAAGACTATTAAACAGGTCCGATATCTACATAAAGACTGTGCGAGTTCACTGACCCGGATTTTCAAAGGTGACTCGCAATTCTGAGTGCCTCAATTGCTAGGTGCCCAATTTGAGACACTTTTAAAAGGGGCCTGATTATGAGAACCAGGCACTTGGCACTTTCTGAAGTTGGATACCCAAAAATTGATGTACCCCAAATCACTAATCATTTCTGAAAATCTTGTCCTATATAATTTGAGGTGAATTTTCAAAACATGATCTCTATTGATACATATTCAGTTTTTGTATATTACCATTTATGCATACAAGTTTATATGCAAAATCACATGTGCACAAATGGAGGCCATTTTGAAGATGTGGCCCAGTGTATCTAAAATAAATGTCAGAATGAATTGGTACTGATTGTGCCACTTTTCTTTTGCTTTGTATCCCCATCTTGAATTCCTGCCTTTGAACAATAGTTTCCTGTTAAATTCATGTCTATTAAAAAAATATGAACCGTGAGTTATACAAAATAAAGTTATGAGCATGAAAGATTTTTTTCCCAACTGCTGAAACTGTCATGACCAGCCTTAAAATAGGAAGGAACTATTATTCATATAGACTTCTTATTGTGCAACAGTTTTAAATGGCTATTTATCTGAAGTATTTCTCAAGGTTTATGGTGAGTTATTTAGAGATAACATATCAGTAAGACCTCTAGCACACACCAATCCTGTGCACAGGATCTCTTATACCAGCCTTGGCTGATGAACAGTCTCGATGTATAGTCCAATTTTTAAGTAAAACTCATGCCTAGGCTCACAATGAATATAGAGTTGTGGCTCATGGATACTGTAGATCTAAGCACATGATACTCTATTTTGATCTATGTGGCATCCATACACAAGATGAGGGGTGCTGTAATGAACTTAATTTTTTATCAGTCAGGTACAGCCCTCAGGCTTCTGGCAGTGTGCCAATGTAGCCCTCAGTTGAACTGTGTTTGAACATTCCTGTCTAATAGTTAACTTTTGTTAATTTCCAGGATACTGGGTCTGAGTTATATTTTCCAAAGTTTTCAGGTAGCTTCACTTAAGAGCACCATCCCTTTTCACTGCAACAATACAAACAGCCTATATTAATCTATAGGCCTGTTTTTCACCCAAAAATCTAATATAGTATAGTAAAGCTGTCTTCCCCCTCCCCCTTTACAGGATTTGATATTCAATGGCTGGAAACCAAGATATCAAGTGGCCGAAATGAATGTGAACCCTATCTTAGAGGAGATTCTGATTAAAAGATCACAGCAGAAGAAAAGGACTTCTCCCTTAAATTACAAAGAAAGGCTTTTCGTGCTTACAGAATCAATGTTGACATACTATGAAGGTCGAGCAGAGGTAGGAAATAAGGTTTTATATTCCATTGCCTTTGTTCTTTCTTGAGAAAAAGACTTGCTTTTTTGTATTAATGGTTTTCTTCCTGTAGTATATTGAACCTTTTCTATTCTGGGAGGTGTGATGACTGTGGGTGCTACTGAATGGGTATCATCCATCACTTCCCTGATGGATAGCACAGATTTATGGAGACTTAAATGATCCATTCAAAAGCAAGTGTAAACAAGGATCTAATCAAAGTCTCTGATGATAATCCATAAAATGATTTGAATATCACTTTCTGAGAAGTATTTAAACCAGGATAATCACAGCCTCCTGTGTACTGTGTTAGAAAGTCTTAAACTACAGCAGGAAGTTTAAAGGTACCCCATTTCCTACAGGACACTATGCAGTGCTACAACCCCTGTTGAGTCTCAGACTCCCACATGTCGTCTTCCCTGCAGAGTTAGTATAGGCACTCATGCAAGTGCTTCCCCCCCCCCCTCCCGATGCACAGACAAAAACCTCTCACCTGAGTTAGGTGGTGCTTTCAACCTGGGCTAGCAGACACTGCTCGGGAGAAGGGTTAGAGCCTGGCTTCTGCCTTTGCTCAGGCTGGTAACCTGCCCACTTTTCACTGAGCATGCTAGCTAAATCACTCAAGGGCTGATATTCCTCCAGTGCCTTCCCACAATTTCCACTTTGTGCCATGAAGGACTGACACAAGTTCTTGGAGTTCACTGTGAAAGAACTATAGAGTTCAGCACAAAGAACCATGGGTTATGCCCCCAGAATCTTAGCAACACACACAGTCGAGTATAGCACTAGTGAGGACACAGTAACTTGGGTATAACTTTGCAGTATGACTGCTCACACAAGGCTAACTCTGCAGCAAAGACACACCCAAAGAGACACGAACCAGTAGCATACACTAAGACAGAGAAAACAGTCAGGCTACATTACAGCAGCAACACTGTGTTTGCTTCATACATTATTATATACAAAAGACTACATTAAAAGAACATTGAGATTGCAAAAATCAAGCATTTTGCAAAAGTTAGGAAAGGCCAGGATTAAAATTGCTTGTGGCCCTGTCTACTGTGCAACCCCATGTAGACCTTTTCCCCCCTTATCTGCAGACTTAACTTCCCTTTGAATTTAGCTCATGTAAATGTAAGGAATATGGCAAAATGGCCAATGTTGGTATGGTGGGTCCCATGCTTTTCTTGGGGTGGGGGAGAGGCTAGGACACTGCCCCTTGCCCCTGCTCTTGGGGTACCAAGGGCCCTGTTTGTGGCCTAGGAAGGTGGTAGAGGAGGGAAGGGGTCTGGTTTGCCCCTCACTCTGAGCCCCAGTCCCTCTCAATCCCTGTAGGTTTCTTATCCCCTGGGTAGAGTTACCCTCAGCCCTTGACACTGGGGGAGGGAGTCTCTCTGCCCTGCTGGGGCAGGGTCTCCCTTCCTCTGGTTCTCTAGTCTTTCACATCTCAGCAACACATCTCCAAACTCCAATCCTCTCTCCTTCCTCACACCCCCTGACTGCCTTGGCTACAGGTGCTCTAATTAACAGGTAGTAACCTTTCCTAGTCTACAGGGAACCACACCTTAATTAGCCCAGGGCTTATATGTCTCCCCTCTCCCACTGCTCCCTGGCTCTGCTGTATCACAGAAGAAACAGCATTTAATGTGAATAATACAAGATGAGCCAAATTCCGGCAGCCACCACTCTCCACTAGAGAGCAGAGCTTAGACATAGTGGAGGATCAAGGCCCAGATGTATACTTGTATTACTATATTGACTATGAAGTTCACAGGTTTACTTGTCTTGGGATGTGGATTAATCTTTCCATTTTCTGTGTACACGGCTTTGGTTTCAAAAGCTTCTTGGAACAGTTACCTAACCATGCATGTCTTGTCTCAGTTAACTTCTGGCTCAAAATAATTATCTGAAGCAATTTTGCATTCTCTCTTTCTGGGTACTAAGTTTGGAGAGACCGGGTACATATTTTTCAATTTCATTTTAACAATATTTCTGCTGTATATTCAGTAGAAATGATTGACACATGAAGGCCTCTCTGAAACACTGATGTTATTGGTCCTTTGTGTCACTGAATAAGTGAAGTGGAAGAGAGTCTGCTTTTTAGATTTCTGGCAGAGGTTGTAGATCTTTATCTGCAGTAAGTTAGTTGACAGTATATCTATGAACTAGATCATGTAGACAAACCTGATGATTCAATACTAAAGCAGTCCCAGTGCCTTTGGTTCTTATAATTTTGTTGTATTATAGTAGAATAGTTGAAGGGTTTCTGCTCAATCAGTTATATGGCTGAAGTACGGTGGTTGAGTTTTTGGGCATTGTTAATAAAGGATAGATCTGGCATAGAGCTAAACTGCAGGTTAGGGTTGATGTTTACTGTTAAGGTTGATGAGTAAGACTGGGAAATTATCAAGAGGATACCATGGTATCTCCTTATTCGCTCAGTTGCAGTGGTACCAGTCTCCGTCAAATGTGACATATTTAAGAACTCTGGGCCATCTTCTGCTGTTGGATGCATATGCACAACTCCCCATGTAGCCAATGAAGCTGAGGCCTGAAATCCTGACTCAGTGTTTGCCTGAGGAATAACTGAGTACAAAAATGAATGAGGAGCCCGGGACTTGACTTTAGTTTAATAACTGGGCCAATCCATTAAAACGGATTCAATTAGTTAATATGCACAAGAGAAATGGTGGGTGGTTCATGACTGTAAGTAAAGAAACAAAATTAGATACAGAGTATGTCTGGTAACAGAAGTGGATTATTATATATATTTATAACAACAAAAGGGAGCCAACCATAACGAAATGTTATTCTTGTAATGCTAGTGTGTATTCTAATGAACTGTACTGTATGCAATCATCAGTTGGAGTAGGATTGATCCTTTTCACCATAAGCTGTGCAGAAAACAGATTCTGTTCTTGATTTGACATGTCCTACCTAAGAAAATGTATCACAATGCTATTTAAATAATAAAAGGTGTCTAATAGCCGTGATTATTAAATAAAAAAAGTTTTTAATGTATTGTTCAATCTGTTCTTAACCTGCTAATTGTCTCTTTATATCCATCCTTAAGCAACTTAGCCCAGGTCTACACTAACCCCCCCTGTCGAACTAAGGTACGCAACTTCAGCTACGTGAATAACGTAGCTGAAGTCGAAGTACCTTAGTTCGAATGAAAAAGCACTTACCCGGGGTCCACACGCGGCGCGCAGGCTCCCCCGTCGACTCCGCCTACTCCGTTCGTCGAGCTGGATTACCAGCGTCGACGACGGAGCACTTCCTGGTTCGATTTATCGCGTCTTGACAAGACGCGATAAATCGAACCCAGAACATCGATTGTGCGCCTCCGACCGAACGCGTAAGTATAGACGTACCCTTAGTCACAACAGACCTATCAGGAAGGTGGTACAACATATTAATGGTGAATCTGTATTCTTCTTCCTCTAACAATGTAAAAGTAGGTTTCAGAGTGGTAACCGTGTTATTCTGTATCAGCAAAAACAACGAGGAGTCCTTGTGGCACCTTAAAGACTAACAACTTTATTTGGGCATAATCTTTTGTGGGCTAGAACCCACTTCATCAGATGCATGGAGTGGAAAATACAGGAGCAGGTATAAATGCCTGAAAAGATGGGAGTTGCCTTACCAAGTGTGAGGTCAGTCAAAAGAGACCGTCAATTAACAGTAGAATACCAAGGGAGAAAAAATAACTTTTGTAGTGGTAATGAGAGTGGACCATTTCAAACAGTTGACAAGAAGGTGTGAGTAACAGTAGGGGGAAATTAGTAAGGGGGAAAGTTTAGGTTTTGTAATGACCCAACCACTCCCAGTCTTTATTCAGGCCTAATTTGATGGTGTCCAGTTTGAAAATTAATTCCAGTTCTGCAGTTTCACGTTGGAGTCTGTTTTTGAAGTTTTTTTTGTTGAAGAATTGTGTCCATTTATTCTTTTGCATAGAGATTGTCCAGTTTGGCCAATGTACATGGCAGAGGGGCATTGCTGGCACATGATGGCATATATCACATTGGTAGATGTGCAGGTGAAAGAGCCCCTGATGGTATGGCTGATGTGGTTAGGTCCTATGGTGGTGTCCCTTGAATAGATATGTGGACAGAGTTGGCACCGGGGTTTGTTGCAGGGTTTGGTTCCTGGGTTGGTGTTTTTGTTGTGTGGTGTGTAGTTGCTAGTGAGTATTTGCTTCAGGTTGGGGGGCTGTCTGTAAACAAGGACTGTCCTGTCTCCCAAGGTCTGTGAGAGTGAGGGATCTTCCTTCAAGATAAGTTGTAGATCCTTGATGATGCCCTGGAGAGGTTTTAGTTGGGGGCTGTAGATGACGGCTAGTGGCGTTCTGTTACTTTCTTTGTTGGGCCTGTCTTGTAGTATGTATGTAGGGCGCGAGCATCAACCGGTGCCAACAAAAGTCAGCGCCTATGCTGTAGTGTCTAGGAAGTGGACCTCTTTTGTGGACTGGTCAAGGCTGAGGTTGATGGTGGGATGGAAATTGTTGAAAACCTGGTGGAATTCTTCAAGGGCCTCCTTCCCATGGGTCCAGATGATGATGTCATCAATGTAGCACAAGTAGCGTAGAGGTGTTATGGGATGAGAGTAATGAAGAAGCATGCATTGTAAAATACTGTTGAAACAGAGATGATATGCAGTGCTTAAAGTGTGTGTGTGCGCGGGGGAAAGGGGGTTGGTCCGCAGACCTGCCATAAATAAATAAATAAAATATTGAGATTGTCACTGAGAAGCATACTCAAAGCATGTCTTACCGAAGTTGCTCCTGCTCCCAGAGAGCCCTCCCCCACTTACTTCACACACTAATTATATAATGAGTGCTTTATCAGTAAAGCAAATCTTCATCACTAGGGAAGAGGGAATGTTTTGCAGATTAGCTTCAGCAGCCAGTTTTTTTAAAAAGGGAAACCGCATACAGTACACTGTACGAAACTTTGGGGATGGAAAATTTGGGCCAAGTACACTGGGGCAAAGATCTAGACTTAGGAATAGTACCCAGGGAATTTTAGTGTTCCTGGTGTGACAGTGTTCCCCATAAAACTGTATGGGGAGATGCTTATAAATGTATATATGTAACTAGAATATGTTTTATGCTACATGTGCCATGTAACATATCTCTGTGAAAGTTATGACCTACTGAATTTATTCCTCCTGTTTGTATGCATGTATCATTGTTGTAGTTGAAGTTATGAATATCGGTTGTATTTCTTGAGAAAGGAATGGGCAGGTTAAGTGCCCAATCAAGAAGCACTTAACAGACAATAGAACTTGCAGTCACCAATCCACATTTGAACTTTGCCAGGAATGTGGCTAGTCTGGAACTGAGTTGTGCAGGTGACTGGTCCATGTGACCCCAACTCCATTTGGTAACTGGATGCTACACAGGGAGAGGGAGGGGTGTCCACCCAGAGGAGAAAATCTATTTAAACCCTGAGGAAACCCCTCCATTTTGTCTTGAGCTGGCTAAAGGGAGAGGCTCTCCACCCCCCCAGGGACATTCCTGAGGGGAACTGAACAAAGGACAAAGACACTAAGGGGTGTGAGAGTCTGCTGGACTCAGCTGGGCCCAGGCTGATTCTACAGCCTGTAAAAAGGAAAATATCCGAATCTGGTGAGGCTTTTATCTGTGTTAACTTTGAATAGACATAGATGTGCGTGTTTTATTTTATTTTACTAAGTAACTTGCTTTGTTCTGTCTGTCACTACTTGAAAATCATTTTAATCCTATTTTCTGTACTTATTAAAATCACTTTTTACTTATTAAGTTTCCTTGAGTACGAGTTAGTGCCTTGGGACAGCGATCAGGTTGTGCATACCCTTCTATCTTTGCAATAGAAGGCGAACTATTTATGAGTTTACCCTGTATAAGCTTTATACAGGGTAAAACGGATGCTACATATATACATTTATAAGCATCTCCCCATAAAGTTTTATGGGGAACACCGTCACACCTGGTAAACAGATAGGATCTTTAAAGGTTTAGTTTCTTCAAGGTATCCTGCTTTTAGAGAAAACGGGAAGAACAAAGAGCTTTATAAAAGATAACAAGGGAAAAAGAAGGAAACAAAAAATCTCAACGATGGAGGTACACATCAAGGATAAATTTAGCTCAATAAGTTGTGGTGAGAAATTTAAGAACTAGTTAGAAGGGAAGGAGGTTCTGTTATGGTTAAAGATTACTTCCATTTTTGGCTGTATTGCTCAGATACTGTGAAATTATTGTGTGGGTGTTGGAAAGATCGCATGACTGCCTTACAGGATTGTACTAACAAGAAGATGCATAAGTAAATCAGTGACTGATTAAAATCCCCCAAACCTCACTAAACTGTTGTGGATTGAACAATGTGTTATTGTTGGAAAGAATCCTTACAGTCAATTTTCACATTGTAAAAGTGGCCAGTCAGAGCTGAAGATGATTGATCTAATCTGTAAAGATGGAAAATTTTCCAGAGATCTGCTCATCAAACATGCGCAGGAGATGGAGGTGGTGGTGGGGAAACGGCCATTACCCCCATTTTAAAAACCTGAGCATGTTCACAGCCAGGGATGCCAGTTAGGTAGTGCGGAGGGGGTGGGCAGCTGCTCCCCCGAGAAGCAGCCCTGGGTTGCAAATGAACCGTCTACTGGCTCACCTGAGCACGAAGGACCGGCAGGCAGTCTGCTGGTGCTCTGAGTGGACCCCGGGGTTGCTTCAGAGCCCTGTTCTCACAGAAGAGCTGTGATTGACCCACAGCACTGTCAGGCACTGCCGCTCTTAATGGGAGAAGGCACAAGTAAATCAGTACACCCTGTGCACTTGCAGCTGGTGAGTGGGAGCGCTTGGAAGAGGGGGTGGAATGAGGACCCCCCCTTCATCCTTTGCTCTCTCTCTCTCTCTATGAATGTGTGATTGAGGGGTGAGGGAGCTACCTGATGGGGGCATTGCCCAGTGATTGAGGTAGAGTATAGTGGCGGGAGGCATTGCAAGGTGATTTGGGGGTGAGTACAGGGGCATTGCTTGGTGGGGGGCACTGCCAAGTGATTTGAGGTGAGTATGGGGTGAGAGCACTTTGGGGTGGGAGGCACTTGCAGGTGATTTGTATGGAGGTGGCAGGCACAGCTGTGTGATACAGGAAATAATCACAACAAAGGCTCCTGAAATTTTTACATCTTAACCTTCAAAAAATGTCAAATAGCAGACCTTTTCATGGCTGGGAGGGAGAGCAACACAGCCCAGCTAGCACTCAGGGCCTGTTCTGCATTGTGCCAGTCAGGACCTGCATTGTGCGTTGTGCCACATACTGGGCCCTCACCTGCCAGTTGAGGAAACAATGGTGGTGGCTCCTCTTGGCACTGGAGACCAGCCTGGTCTAGGAAGCAGACCTGTCACCCAACGGTGAGGGGCTCTCCAGCAGGGAACGTAAGGTGCATTGGGGGGGGGGGGAACTGGGGCTCTGTGAGGGGTTGGACTGATGGTGGGGGCTTCCTTGAGGGCTGTGGAAAAGTCAGGTGTGTGTGTGTTTGTGGGGGAGCGGGGATTTTTGAGATATTTTGGTTGCTTCCTCCTCATTTCCCCCCCCCCCCGCCCCACCTTTTTGCTGTCCTTCTGGAACCCATGGCTGATCATGACTGCAGATATAAGAATGAAGTAAAAAGTGCTGCCTTTGCCTCCACCATAGGCATTGCATAAAAACTGAAAAGCTGTTTGGCCAGGATTCACAATGGGATTTAAACATTGCGGTGCTGACTTTTGCAATGTTTAACTTCCAGACACCTCAAAAAATCACAGGAACAATAGTAGGATCCACAAATCTAGGATCCCAATACAATGCTTGCAGAGTTATACACATAAGAATGCAATCCACAAAAGCCAGCATGCAGGCAGGGAGCAACCAAAGCTAGCTAATGGGAAATGAACAGGAGAGGGGTGTGTCCTAAGCTGTGCCCCTCTTACAGAAATAGGCACCTAATTCTGGATTTGCCTATCTCTGCTTGTGATCCACAACTTCCCAGTCTGAGCCAGGTGGCTTAGGGGCCTAAATTGTTTGTTGTGAGAATAAGGGAGACACCCCTCTCTCCATGCAAAACGAGTAGGTGGTAGTTAGTAGTCGCAGAGACAGCACTGCCTACTTTATAACTTTTTAGCCCAGTTCAATTTCCCCCCTCTGCCTGGGAGGAGAGAGGATATTAATAGGTCACTCCTACTACATTAGAGTGCTTGAACCAGTGGGCTAAGAGGAATACAGAAACTCCTCACTTAAAGTCATCCCAGTTAATGTTGTTTCGTTGTTACGTTGCTGATCAATTAGAGGACATTGTTTAAAGTTGTACAATGCTCCCTTCTAACGTCGTTTAGCAGCTGCCTGCCTTGGAAGAGCAGCCCGTTGCAGCTAGCTGGTAGGGGCTTGAAACCAGGGTGGACCAGCAGCTCCCCCTAGCAGCTCCCCTCCCCCCTAAGTTCCCTGTGCAGCAGCTGCCCAGCAGGCTATTAATTGCCAGCAGTTCAGCTGTCCCTCCCCCACTGCCATGTGCTGCTCCTTCCCTCTGCCTTGGAGCTGCTCCCCGAGCCTCCTGCGGGAGAGTGCGGGGGTGGGGGGAAGAGGGGAGCTAATGTCAGGGTGTCCCCTTCCCTCCTGCACCCTTCTTACCCCATCTTCCATAGAGCAGGGGGGCCACACGACAGTCCCGGAGGCAGCTCCCTGGTCTCAGCTTGCTGATGTAATTAACAAGGCAGTGTAATTACAGGGGAAATGCGCACGCGCACACACACTGTGTGTGTGTGTCTGTCTGTCTGTCCTCCCTCCTTTCCTGCTGCCTTGTAGAGTGTGAGAGTTAGCAGTAAGGCATTCCTTGGGAAATATCCCACCCTCTGACTTCACCACCTCAACCAAGCTTCACAATCATCATTGCTGTGTACCAGTATTAAATTGTTTAAAACTTATTCTGTGTGTGTGTGTGTGTGTGTGTGTGTGTGTGTGTGTATGTATGTATGTGTATATATATATATATAGAGAGAGAGAGAGAGACAGACAAAACACATGAGGCAAGGTATATGTTTCAAATAGGGGTCATTTAATATTTCCTTTTCATAAGTTAGTAACTATTTTACCAAACAAATAACATGGGGAATGCAATTGTCCTTTAAAGTGTTCTTCTGTTAAATTTGGAGAATAAATTCAGTCATTAAGATGTGAAACAGGCATTTTAATTCTGCTGTAAGTGCAAATCTCAATCAGTCCTAAGAGTGGCACTACTAAAGAAGACTCCATAATGTTTGACTATGCTGGGAGACCATAAGGGTGGACACCTGAAATAAATTTGGCATACGTTGAAAGGAAATGCTGGTAGGATAATTAGCCAATACTGAATCAGCAATCCTGTGAACAATAGAAAGAAATGTTTCCATGTACATAAATAAAAATAGCATTCACTGTTTGGGAGCTGTAATGCTACATGATCAGTTTTCTGCAATGATAAGGAAGTGGGCACTGGTGAGCCTTTAAGTACTTAGTGCTCATCTATACAGAAGCAATTCCCTTCCCCGTACCCTTATAACAGAGAGGAAGAATAGATCTCCTAGGCGTATCAGCATGATGCAGTAAAATACAGTGAAAAATTCAGTAAAACTTTCTGTAGGGAGAGGACCTTTCTACTTAAATGTTTGCTGTTATTTATAAATAAATAATATGTTAGTAATAGCGAATCAGGAAATTCTCAGACCAGTTTTTAAGTGCAAAATAATTTGGCTTGTGGTAGCTGGACACTCCCTTCCTTTGAATCAGGGCTCCTGAGTGTAATAGAACAGGGTAAAAGCAGATCTTGTTCTTGAGCATCTTATTAATGTGGAGGCTCAGTTGACATTGAATTAAATACTTTTGGGTAAATTCAGCCCTGGCATAAGTGAAGGAACTTTGCTTCAATGGAGCTGGACTTACTGATGTCAAGGCCAAACTGGGCATTTTTCAGTTTTCATACCTCATTTCACTGGAATGTACGCTTTTCTACATGAGCTGAAGTTTCAATCTAAGTCACGGGTTCTCAGCAAATTTTTTGGTGACCTCAGAGTGCGGCCACCAACTCTTGCTGCTTGCCGCTTTGACAATTTTTCCTAAAATACTCAATTACCTTTAGGAAAAACAAAAAATATGCATCTGTACATGAACAAATCATTGTAATTTATTTATGTAGAGTTTTTTTTGGAAGACTAAATAATAAAAATAATGTACAGTTGTCTATTCTCTACTGGACCTACACAGACTAGAAATACAAATAAGGTGCTTTGCACATTCTTGGGTTTTTTTGTTCTTGGTTCTTTTGCTTTTTGGTTGCTTTTAAAAAAAAAAAAAAGACTTGCTAGCTAGTAAGTCTGCTGCTGCAAAAAGTAATATTTGTATGTTTGTTAATAGCACTTTTCACAACAGACTTACTAGCTAGCTGGGAGACAGTGAAAAGTGCTATTAAGAAACATACAAATATCAATTTTCACAGGAGACATACTCAACCATAGCATGCCAGGGGACAAACTAAGCCCTGGATGGGAAGGTGGGTAGGAAGACAGTGGGGGGTCAGGGGCGATGGGGGGCCACTGTGGCAGGGGGAGGGGGAGGTTAGCTCAGGGCTGCCACCCGCTGCGACACGGCTGGGGTCCAGAGCCGGAAGCCCCATGAGCAGAGCCTGTGACTCCTGGGCTGAAGCCCGAGCCTCACCACCTCTGGGAAGGTGGGGAACTCACTGGCTGCCTGCTCCTCCAGAGTTTGTGGCTCCAGAGAGGGGCAGAGCCCAACCCCTCTGGGGGAAGGTCCACTGCTTTGCTGCCCCCACACCTCCCAGTCATTGCCCAGGAGGATGTGGCCACAAGAAAAGCTGCATGCGGCCATGGTGGCTGCATTTGAGAAACACTGGTCTAGATAGTTACTATATTATGTTTTATAGAATGCAGCTGGATTCACTGACTGCTATATATCCTCTTCAGATTACCTGAAAATACAGTATATCAGTGGGTTTGACTATAACATGGTTCAAAAAAGAACTAGATAAGTTCATGGAGGAAAGGTCCATCAATGGTTATTAGCCAGGATGGTGTCCCTAGCCTCTGTTTGCCAGAAGATTACCGGTTCTGTTCATTCCCTTTGGGGCACCTGGGATTGGCCACTGTTGGAAGACAGGATACTGAGTTAGATGGTACTTTGGTCTGACCCAGACCTTGTTTGATGAGGAAACAAAAGCATCTTAGTTGCTTGTTTATGATGAAAATTGTTAAATATTCCCATATATCTTCACAATCCACAGAGGACTGAAACTCAAAATACTTAAAATATTTCATGTATGGTCTTATTTATTAAGGTAAGCCAATTTTTTTAATATTATAAGTTAATTAGCTGAGTTAGGCTCTTCTGAAATAATCCTGCTACTCCCAGATAATCAAAGGTGGCAACAATTAAAATATTTAATAGAACACAACCATTACTAATGTTTTCTATTGCTGACAACTATTTAATTAAATGTGGGATAACTCACATGATTGGAGTACTGTCATGGATGGATATAAACTGTTCAGGAAGAATAGGCAGGGCAGAAAAGGTGGGGGAGTTGCGTTGTATGTAAGAGAGCAGTATGACTGCTCAGAGCTCCAGTATGAAACTGCAGAAAAACCTGAGAGTCTCTGGATTAAATTTAGAAGTGTGAGCAACAAGGGTAATGTCGTGGTGGGAGTCTGCTACAGACCACCAGACCAGGGGGGATGAGGTGGATGAGGCTTTCTTCCAGCAACTAACAGAAGTTACTAGATCACAGGCCCTGGTTCTCATGGGTGACTTTAATCACCCTGATATCTGCTGGGAGAGCAATACAGCGGTCCACAGACAATCCAGGAAGTTTTTGGAAAGTGTAGGGGACAATTTCCTGGTGCAATTGCTGGAGGAACCAACTAGGGGAAAAGCTCTTCTTGACCTGCTGCTCACAAACAGGGAAGAAATAGTAGAGGAAGCAATAGTGGATGGGAACCTGGGAGGCAGTGACCATGAGATGGTAGAGTTCAGGATCCTGACACAAGGAAGAAAGGAGAGCAGTAGAACAGAGACCCTGGACTTCAGAAAAGCAGACTTTGACTCCCTCAGGGAACTGATGGGCAAGGTCCCCTGGGAGAATAACATGAGGGGGAAAGGAGTCGAGGAAAGCTGGCTGTATTTTAAAGAATCCTTATTGAGGTTGCAGGAACAAACCATCCCGATGTGTAGAAAGAAAAGTAAATATGGCAGGCGACCAGCTTGGCTTAACAGTGAAATCCTTGCTCGTCTTAAACACAAAAAAGCAGCTTACAAGAAGTGGAAGATTGGACAAATGACCAGGGAGGAGTATAAAAATATTGTTCAGGCATGCAGGAGTGAAATTAGGAAGGCCAAATCACACTTGGAGTCGCAGCTAGCCAGAGATGTTAGGAGTAACAAGAAGGGTTTCTTCAGGTATGTGAGCAACAAGAAGAAAGTCAAGGAAAGTGTGGGCCCCTTGCTGAATGAGGGAGGGAACCTAGTGACAGAGGATGTGGAGAAAGCTAGTGTACTCAATGCTTTTTTTGCCTCTGTCTTCACAGACAAGGTCAGCTCCCAGGCGGCTGCACTCTGCAGCACGGTATGGGGAGGAGGTGACCAGCCCTCTGTGGAGAAAGACGTAGTTCGGGACTATTTAGAAAAGCTGGACGAGCACAAGTCCATGGGGCCGGATGCACTGCATCCGAGGGTGCTAAAGGAGTTGGCCGATGTGATTGCAGAGCCATTGGCCATTATCTTTGACAAATCATGGCAATCGGGGGAGGTCCCGGATGACTGGAAAAAAGCTAATGTAGTGCCCATCTTTAAAAAAGGGAAGAAGGAAGATCCGGGGAACTACAGGCCAGTCAGTCTCACCTCAGTCCCTGGAAAAATCATGGAACAGGTCCTCAAGGAATCAATTCTGAACCACTTACGGAATCAATTCTGAACCACTTACAGGAGGGGAAAGTGATCAGGAACAGTCAGCATGGATTCACCAAGGGCAAGTCATGCCTGACTAACCTAATTGCCTTCTATGATGAGATAACTGGCTCTGTCGATGAGGGGAAAGCAGTGGATGTGCTATTTCTTGACTTTAGCAAAGCTTTTGATACAGTCTCCCACAGTGTTCTTGCCAGCAAGTTAAAGAAGTATGGGCTGGATGAATGGACGGTAAGGTGGATAGAAAACTGGCTGGATGGTCGCGCTCAACGGGTAGTGATCAATGGCTCCATGTTTAGTTGGCAGCCGGTATCAAGTGGAGTGCCCCAAGGGTCGGTGCTGGGGCCGGTTTTGTTCAATATCTTCATTAATAATCTGGAGGATGGTGTGGACTGCACCCTTAGCAAGTTTGCAGATGACACTAAACTGGGAGGAGTGGTTGATACGCTGGAGGGTAGGGACAGGATACAGAGGGACCTAGACAAATTAGAGGATTGGGCCAAAAGAAATCTGATGAGGTTCAACAAGGACAAGTGCAGAGTCCTGCACTTAGGACAGAAGAATCCCATGCACTGCTACAGACTAGGGACCGAATGGCTGGGCAGCAGTTCTGCAGAAAAGGACCTAGGGGTTACGGTGGACGAAAAGCTGAATATGAGTCAACAGTGTGCCCTTGTTGCCAAGAAGGCTAACGGCATTTTGGGCTGTATAAGTAGGGGCATTTCCAGCAGATCGAGGGACGTGATTATTCCCCTCTATTCGGCACTGGTGAGGCCTCATTTGGAGTACTGTGTCCAGTTTTGGGCCCCACACTACAAGAAGGATGTGGATAAATTGGAAAGAGTCCAGCGGAGGGCAACAAAAATGATTAGGGGACTGGAGCACATGACTTATGAGGAGAGGCTGAGGGAACTGGGATTGTTTAGCCTGCAGAAGAGAAGAGTGAGGGGGGATTTGATAGCTGCTTTCAGCTACCTGAAAGGGGGTTCCAAAGAGGATGGATCTAGACTGTTCTCAGTGGTAGAAGATGACAGAACAAGGAGTAATGGTCTCAAGTTGCAGAGGGGGAGGTTTAGGTTGGATATTAGGAAAACCTTTTTCACTAGTAGGGTGGTGAAGCACTGGAATGGGTTACCTAGGGAGGTGGTGGAATCTCCTTCCTTAGAGGTTTTTAAGGTCAGGCTTGACAAAGCCCTGGCTGGGATGATCTAGTTGGGGTTGGTCCTGCTTTGAGCAGGGGGTTGGACTAGATGACCTCCTGAGGTCCCTTCCAACCCTGAGATTCTATGATTCTATGTTTTAGAGTAATAAACTTTAAGGTCAGAAGAGACCATTCTGAACATCTAGTCCAGTGGTTCCCAAACTTTAACAACCTGTGAACCCCTTTCACTAAAATGTTAAGTCTCACGAACCTCCTCCTAAAAATGAATATTTCCAAGGATTTTCTCCTTTACCTGAGTATAAATTTTAAAAGCAATGATCTTGGAAATATAAAATTTGTTTTTATGACATGCTTATTACACACTATTTATTATTAATTATTATCATTGTAGTATTTTTTTACATTATTAAAATGGCAACACTCTTCCAAGACCTCACTTTGGTAGCTAGTATTTTTGAATAAAGCTGTTATAAGACAAGGCTCCTATGTTTCATCAAGGAGTATCAGATGTGAAAGAGCATGAAGGTATTTAAGAAGCCAACTCAAAGGGCAGGTCTTCACTACCCGCCGGATCGGCGGGTAGCGATCAATCTTTCAGGGGTCGATTTTGCAATAAATCGATCCCCGAGCGCTCTCCCCATCGACTCCGGAACGCCACCACCGTTAGAAGCAGAAGCGGAGTCGACGGGGGAGCGGCAGTAGTTGACTCGCTGCCGTGAGGACGCTGAGGTAAGTCGACCTAAGATACGTCGACTTCAGCTACGCTATTCCCGTAGCTGAAGTTGCGTATCTTAGGTTGATCCCCCCTCCATGTGTGACACTGACTCCTGGGGGCCCATCCCATGACTCTTTTGTGCTGCAGTAAGATCAGCAGCACTATGAATTCTTTCCCAGTGAATAGTAGCCAATCCTATAATAAACTAACTAAGGATTTAGGTCATGTCTACACTTCAAAATTAAGTTGACCTAACTCGCGTTGGCATACAGCCACCGCAGAAATTACATTGCTCTTGTATGTCTACACTTTGTTCCTTCTGTCAGTGGTGCCCGTCCTCATCAGGAGCACTTGTATTGATTGTACTGTCAGTGTGGGGCACTGTGGGATGGCTCCAAAAAGCCAGTAATGCAACACAGTGTCTGTACTGACATTGTGTTGACCTAACTACATCAACCTTGACTCTATGTTGCTCATGGAGGTGGAGTTATTAAGTTGGCGTAGCAGGGAAGTTACGTTGCTGGAAGCGAAATTTTAAGTGTAGACACTTCCATAGTTAACCTAACGTAAGCTGCCTTGTGTCAACCTAACTCTGTAGGATAGACCAGACCTTATTAACTAAGAAAAAGATATAGTTATTTACAAGGTCAAAACAGGTAAGCATAACATGCACAAATGAGTTACAGTCAGGTTTCAAAAGGTAATAGAAATTTCTATAGTAAGCAAAGTCTGTATATGCTTTAGGGGCTAACTCAGGCAAAACAGTTGGGAACTCCTGGCATATGCTTAGAAATCCTCGCCCTTCAGAGTTCAAACAACAAAAGAATAATAAATTCTCGTTAACAGGCATTTTTATTCCCTTACCCCAGCATTCAAGCTGTGATGGGAGGAGGGCTTGGGCACTTACCCTCTTTTGGGCTGTAAGGGAAGTAATCAACAAAGCCTTCATTCTACAATGATCCATTTGGATTCAATAGTCCTGCCCGACAGGCAGGAGATAACCATTTCTGTAGGAATCCAGCAGTTTGCAGTTGGTGAAGTGTTTTTCATTTGATTAATTACATAGTTTCAGAACAGACATTTTACAGTTAGAGAGCAAACACTTAAGCACTACTTTATAGCATGGGATATAGAAGTTATAAGTGAGATTAATTCCTGTAGCAATTTACAAGCTTTCCATAAAGTCTAAACAAATTCTTATAACACTAATTTCTATTTTAACTATACTAACCCACAGGTAAGTCAGCTGGTTTCCAGCTATGCATCTGTCAGTAAAGCCTGAGGCCTTGACATGAGCTGGCACCTGGTCTGCCAGTGTCACACTAGCTACCCAAAACATAGGATACATCCAAGGCTGCTCTCTGAGCTGTATGGACAGAGGGGTTTTACTGGGGGCTAAATGCAAAACAAGAGGTAGGGTATTATTTGATGGAGCTATGTGGATGTGAGAGAAAAGTAGCAGAAACACAACAGAAGCAGAGAAAGAAGGCAATAAGAAAGTCCCAGAGACAACCACAGAAGCACTGTAGCACGATGAGGAGGAAAATTTAGCTACAACTAATCAGGAAAAAGATCTTGGAGTCATCATGGATAGTTCTCTAAAGACGTACATGCAGTGTGCAGCGGCAGTCAAAAAAGCAAACGGGATGTTAGGAATCATTAAAAAAGGGATAGAGAATAAGATGGAGAATATCTTACTGCCCTTATACAAATCCATAGTGCGCCCACATCTTGAATACTGCATGCAATTGTGGTCTCCTCATCTCAAAAAGGATATACTGGCATTAGAAAAGGTTCAGAGAAGGGCAACTAAAATGATTAGGGGTCTGGAATGGGTACCATATGAGGAGAGATTAAAGAGGCCAGGACTTTTCAGCTTGGAAAAGAGGAGACTAAGGGCTGGTCTACACTAACCCCCCAATTCGAACTAAGATACGCAACTTCAGCTACGTGAATAACGTAGCTGAAGTCGAACTATCTTAGTTCGAATGAAAAGGTACTTACCCGGGGTCCACACGCGGCGCGCAGGCTCCCCCGTCAACTCCGCCTACTCCGTTCGTCGAGCTGGATTACCAGCGTCGACGGGGGAGCACTTCCTGGTTCGATTTATCGCGTCTAGAAAAGACGCGATAAATCGAACCCAGAACATCGGTCCGACGCGATGGGTAAGTGTAGACCTACCCTAAGGGGGGATATGATAGAGGTATATAAAATTATGAATGGTGTGGAGGAAGTGAATAAGGAAAAGTTATTTACTTGTTCTCATAATAAAAGAACTAGGGGCCACCCAATGAAATTAGTGGGCAGCAGGTTTAAAACAAATAAAAGGAAGTTCTTCTTCACACAGCGCAGAGTCAACCCATGGAACTCCTTGCCTGAGGAGGCTGTGAAGGCTAGGACTATAACAGGGTTTAAAAGAGAACTGGATAAATTCATGGAGGTTAAGTCCATTAATGGCTATTAGCCAGAATGGGTAAGAAATGGTGTCCTTAGCCTCTGTTTGTCAGAGGGGGGTGATGGCTGGCAGGAGAGAGATCACTTGATCATTACCTGTTGGGTCCACTCACTCCGGGTCACCTGGCATTGGCCACTGTCGGTGGACAGGATACTGGGCTGGATGGACCTTTGGTCTGACCCAATACGGCCTTTCTTATGTTATTATGTTCTAAAAGCTAAGAGAGAGAGCTTTTGGGCTGAGTGCTGGTGAGAAAGAGGCTTGGAAATGTGAGCAAAGAAATTCTCCTATTGTTTGATTCCTACTGTGTTCAGAGAAACAGGACATTGTGTATATTTGTGTAAATAAACAGGACTGCATCAAAGAAATACCTGACTCCCTTGTCAGTTTCTCCTTTTAACAGGAATAACCTGCAAAACCCCAAATATTGGCTAACCACTCAGGTCAAAAGGGCATCAAACAGTAGGCATCAAGGAAGAGGAGAGTTTTAAGGAGGGATTTGAAGGAGGGAAACAAGGCTTGATGTTTGTTTATAGGGAGCTCCTTCCATGAATGAGGGGCAGCATAGGAGAAAGCACGAAGGTGCTTATTTAAACATTTAACAAAAGAGTGATGAAGGCTGGCATTATTGGTGTGAGGGTAAGAATTTACATCTAAACAGCATATAATAAATGATAGGCAGGAGAGGAATTATTTGAAGAGCCTTAAAAGCAAAGACAATTAGTTTGTGTCCTTTCATTGATTCCCCCGTGTTCCCCATTCAGCACCCAGTCAAACCTCTCTATTCACACAGTTCAGAGACCAGTCCAGGATATATACCATAACACACTCAAAATTGCCTTTACCAAAGAAAGACACTCCACCAGAGAAGTAGATCACATCACAGATTTTAAAGTCAGAAGGGACCGCCATGATCATCTAGTCCAGCAGTTCTCAAACTGTGGGTTAGGACCACAAAGTGGGTCACGATCCTGTTTTAATGGGGTCACTGGGTCTGGCTTAGACTTGCTGGGGCCTGGGGCAGTGGGGCTCAGGTTACAGGGCCCCTGCCTGGGGTTTCAGCCCTTGGGTTTCAGCTTTGCCCCCTCGCCCCTGTCTCGGGTGGTGGGGCTTGGGCTTTTTCCACCCACCCGGGGCAGCAGGGCTTGGGCGAGCTCAGTCCCCCTCCTGAGGTCATGTAGTAATTTTTGTTGTCAGAAGGGGGTCGCAGTGCCAGAAGTTTGAGAAACCCTGATCTAGTCTGATGTCCTGCACATCACAGGCCATAGAACCTTACCTGCCCACTCCTGTCATAGACGCCTAACCTCTGGGTAAGTTATTGAAGTCCTCAAATCATGGTTTAAAGACTTCAAGTTACAGAGAATCAACTATTTACAGTAGTTTAAACCTGCAAGTAATGTGTGCCCTATGCTGCAGAGGAAGGCAACCCTTCCCCCCCCGCCCCCACGGTCTCTGCCAATCTGACCCAGGGGAAAATTCCTTCCCAATCCCAAATATGGTGATCAGTTAGACCCTGAGCAGGTGGGCAAGACCGGACACCTAAATACCCCGAGAGAACCTGCTTCAATACAGAAATAAACCCCTCTCTGATTGCACATCCCTAGTTGTCACCTACCATCATCCCATGCTGGAACCCATATGGCGTATCAAACAACTACAGCCCATACTCAATGAGGACAATATTCTGAAATAAATTTTTCATGACCCCCCCCCCCCCCCACCAACCTTTCTGGCCTTCAAACAACCCCCAAGCCTCTCCAAGTTCATCATCAGAAGCAAGCTCCTCACACGCCAGGACACACCAACTCAAAGCAGCACCAGATCCTGAAGAACAACAGATGCAAAATCTGTAGACCTATCTCCACTGCTACAATGATCAACACCCCTCACAACACACCTTTCAAGATCCCTGGGTCTTACACATCCCTGTCACAACATGTGTGTACTCATCCAGTGCACTAAATGCCCCAATAACAACTATGTGGGTGAAACCAGACAATCACTATGCTCATGAATGAATTCACACAGGAAAATGATAAAAGACAAAAACACCCTATCACTTGTGGGTGAACACTTTTTACAAAGTGATCATTCTATGTCTGACCTCTCAGTCCTCATCCTCAAAGAAAACCTGCTCAACACTTGCAAAAGATGAGCCTGGGAGCTTAAATTTATAACTGGTAGACACTAAAAATCATGGACTGAAGAGAGACACTGGATTTATGGCTTATTATAACAATCTATAACCCACTAACAACCCCCCATCCCATCTGCCTTTTTTCCCCTCTCACTGGACGGGTATTAACAGGCCACTTCACCTTGAATAGTTCTCTGAAATATGAGTTAACTACCTTGCTAAACAATCTGTTCCATTTTGTATTTAGCTGTGACACTCTGAGTACATTTCCCAGATCTGAAGAACTCTGTGTAGCTCGAATTCTTGTCTCTCTCATAACAGAAGTTTGTCCAATAAAAGATATTACCTCACCCACCTTGTCTCTCTAATATGCTTTTGTCTTGCAAGGGGTCTCCAGCCATTAGTACTATCACGCCATGTTCACAGGAGATCTCAGACTGTTTTCTCCACTGTGCCCCTCTGGGAGAAATCATCTGCCCACCCCACCAGGGTTGCCCCTATCTGAGCTGGGCTTCTCCCTCTTAAAGCTCTTCCAGCAAGTGTGGCATGCCTTATAGGTGGGGTCAGCATGTCTGAGCTCATAGCCCCTGCCTGTCGAGTCTGGGGTTTGTTGCCCTATCTCAGTAGCCATCAATATAAAATACCTATGCAAATACCTTTACTGGACTTAAACTAAAAGAATGTGTTGAAGCTAATCCTTCTAAAATGTTTTCTAAATTAAGGCTATGTGTACACTACCACTTTTGTTGGTATAATTATGTCGCTCTGGGGTGTGAAAAAAACATCCCAAGCAACATAAGTTACACCGTCAGAAGCACCGGTGTGGACTGTGCTATATTGGCAGGAGAGCTTCTCCCGCCAACATAGCTACCGCTGCTCGTGGAGGTGGTTTTATTATGTCGATGGGAGAGGTCTCTCCCGTCAGCATAGAGCGGCTACAGAACAATCTTACAGTGGTGCAGCTGCATCAGTACAGCTGTGCTGCTGTAAGCTTGCTAGTGTAGACATTGCTTAAAAATCTTTATACACATTTATAACACCATGGCATAGTTGCTTTAATAAAAAATAGTGAACCTAAGAAGTTAAATCAACTTGCAAGAGCCACTGGCCAAGATGGGGAGAAGAAATATAAAGAATAATTGAACTAGATTGTTAGCCAAAATGGAGTTGGTGTAATTATTCCTCCTTTTTTCTTTTCTTCTTTTTATACAATAGTGCCTAGACACCCCCATTGTGCTATGTGCAGAAAAAACGCATAGCAAGAGAGTCTGTGCCTCAAAATGCTGTACTCTTAAAAGGTCAAAGGATGCGAGGGAGGAAAGAAGTATTTTACAGACAGGGAATGAGGCACATTTCATCCCTGTGCAAATGGCCTGCACAAGGGACTACTTAAGAACTCAAAATGGCTTAAGTGGGACATAGAGTGGTACATATGCCTTGACATGGACATCTTCACAGGGATGAGTTTCACCCTAAGTGAGGAAAAATACATTCTGCAGCAAAACCTCCCAATGTTGGCTGTGCATGGTTTGGAAAAAGAGTCAAAAAGAAAACGATGGAAATCCTCCTAAAAATTCATATTGTAATTTTATATATTTAAAACATCATTGGGGCTTTCCTTGTTGTTGTTTGTTTCATGTTTATTTTCATTTTATTGTTAATTGTTGCAGAATTCAGCACAAATGTGCTGGAGAAATCAAGAGGTAAAGGTGCACCTAAAAGTTAGGTTATGCATGATACAGAATAAACAGAGCCCTACTTAAACACCTTATATGATTGCAACAATGTAGCAAGAGTATGACTGTCTACATTTGACTGCCTCTCAGTTACAGGAAGAATAAATTACGGATATCGTGCTGTAGCAATGGTGAGGAAATTGCATCAGCATTGCTGCTGAGAAAATAGGGCGGGTATGTTGAAGATATTCCTTTTTTCCTTTCTCTTACCTTGGTAGTTGGCCTCCTTCATTCTCATTCAACTGTGCTCTCTGTCTGTGGCAATGAATGCTCACTTTTATGGTGGACAGGATGAAACCTAAACATTTCCTTTCACTTAATTTTTTTCTTCCTATTTATCCCATAGAGTTCTACTAGCAAATCCTATCACTTTTTGTTAGTCATCTTTTATCTTAAACTCTCGTTTTTATCAGCCATTTCAGACTGAAGGGGAAAACTGAGATTAGTTGGCATTTGCTTTATTTATAATAATACATACAATTTTTTCCTTAAAAGCATTTAGGGTTTCTAGACATTCAGCATAACTAACACAAACTGACAAGCAAGGAAATGAAAATGAGGCCACATAACAGGCTGGCTACACCTGGATGATTATTATAGAGATTGCATGGTTTAAGCACTCATCTGGTTAGGGATTTAGGACCAAAACCTCAAAGATATTTAAAATGGGTAGTTAGAAGCCTAAATGCCTTTGAGAAGCTGGGCTTCACGGCCTTTTCCAATGCCTAGTCTGAAATCCAATGAAAAGACTCTTGCTGATTTTAATGGGTTTGGATCGCACCCTAATAGAGAAGCTGGCTCCTGGGGATACTGGGGATAGCCAAACTTGTCTGAGGTTCCTGAATGTTGCAGACCAGCTGTATAAAAGGAAGGTTAGTGCTCAGGTCAGTCTGATCTAGGTTCATGCTTAGTTTTTGGAACACAAGCTCCATATGAAAACTGGCTGGTGACATCATAGCTGCGAGATTTCCCAGGTGTAAAGTACAAGGCACAGGCAGGAGACAACAGACTGCTTTTAGTACTAAGGGATAGATACCAAGGATGAGAGCGAATGGAGCTACTTCCTGGCAACAGGGACTCATGGAGGCATAGCTGAGGTTTTTGCAACTGGAATGGCTTGTGTGCAGTTTTTTTTTTTTTTTGATACTTTTGAAGATAAGCAGAACTTTTGTACATTTTGTAAGTTAATAAATAACACAAGAAAATGTGCTGAATCACAAGTTTCTGTTCCAACAGGGAAATGACCCAGTGAAGAGTTCCAAATCTGCTACTATTCATCCACGAGACAATTTCATGTTTATAAAACTGTATTTGTTTGATTGTATCCCTCTTCCTCAATCCTGTGTACATTTCTTGTCATCTTAGATTTAGAGGGTAGGAGTTGTGTCTTTATATGAATTTGTATAGCCCCAATCCTGACTGTAGCCTCTAAATGTTACTCACATTCAGTGTATGGAAATTGAATTAGTCACCTAAATTGGATATCTTCCCTATTCTCCAGCAGTGCAGGGAGCAAGACAGTAAACCAAAAAGTCATGGTATATGGGGAAATATGAACGATGCATTTTGTATTCTGGGGAGCTTTTTATAGTAGTTCTACATGGCAAGTTCGCTCCTGTGTTAAACTGGATATAATCTGCTTTTAAAATTTAATTCTGTCATTCTTGAGGAAAACATCATCATGATGTTTCTATTACGCCTCTGGCGTTTAGGGCAGTGACAAAGCTCCTCCACTCCTGTCTGTTTCTGGCAAGTCTTTCAATGGTTCTTCCCCAGCTGTGTCCCAGGTTTTTCAGCTCAGCTTCCACAGATCTTTACCATGTTGTTTTTGGGCAGCCTTGTTTTCACTTGCCTTCAGGTGTCCATCTTATTGCTACTCTGGTGATGGAGTCAGTTTCCATCCTAAGCACATGACCGATCCATCTCCAACGCCTCCTGGCAATGACGGTGCTCAGATCCTCTTGGCTGCACTGTGTCAATAGATCTTGGTTTGAGATTGTTCTGAGCCAAAAGATACGGAGGATTTTTCTGAGGCAGGTTGTATGGAATGAAGACCGTTTGGACATGTCATACTTTATCGTTCCCCAGCATTCCGCACTATAAATAGTGTTGACAGTACGCAGATCTGATAAATCTTGAGTTTGGTTTTGGTGTTGTATTTTGATGACTTCCAGACTGTATATAAGCTCCTGAAGGTGTTCCTGGCCTTATTGATTTTGTTCCGGATGTCCTGGCTTGTTCCACTGTCCTGGCTGATGGTGCTGCCCAAGTATGTGAATATTTCTACATTGGTGAGAACATAATCCTCTATCCATACTGGTGATGGTGAGACAATATTAAGGGTCATGATATCTGTCTTATAGTGGTTGATTTTCAGTCCAATTTGCTGGCTGAATGCATTGAGTCGAGTTGTTTTTTCTTGTATATGGTGTTGGGTATGTGATAGGAGAGTGACATCATCTGCGAAGTCCAGGTCTTCAAGGGATGAGAAGAGTGTCCATTTAATGCCTTTTGGCATGTCTTGCGGCGTACAACGGATTACCCAGTCCATGGCAATGTTGAAGAGGATTGCAGACATGACACACCCCTGACGTACTTCTGTTTTGACTTCAAAACTGAGCTCATTGTGATCAACACTGCATGTAAAGTTGAAATAGAAACTTTTGATGACGTTGATTATACAGAAAGGAATTCCATATGCCCACAGAATGCGCCACAGGCTAGTCCTGTGAATGCTATCAAAAGCCTTCTCAGTCTATGAAATTTATGTAGAGTTGCCATTGCCATTCTAAGCACTGTTCTATTATGTTTCTTAGAGTGAAGTTCTGGTCTGTGCATCCACACCCTTTCTGAAAACCAGCTTGCTCTTTTCTGAGAATGGTAGCAACTGTCTCTGATATACGCTGAACTATGATCTCACACGATACTTTGCTTGGCACAGATAAACGTGTGATACCACACCACTTATTACAGTCACTGAGAGTTCCTTTCTTTGGTATCTTCACTATAACCTCATTGGTGCACTCATCTGGCACTTTTCCCCTTTCCCAGACTGATGTAAATAGAGGCTCCAGGATAGATGCTGCTAATTTAGGATTTACCTTGAACAATTCTGCATTCACGTTATTCTTTCCCATTTTTTTAAGGATTTGATGACTTGAATGATCTCTTTCTTAGTTGGGGTATCTGTGTTGATATCAAGATCTTCTTCTGCCTCCTGGATGTTTGCTTCCTCTTTAGGTGGCTCCCTGTTCAGCAATTCTTTGAAATGCTCTGTCCAGCGCAGTTCTTGTTCTTTTTCGGTTGTTAGTAGGTGTCCTTGTTTGTTCCTGATGAGAGTGTTTGTTGGTGTCTGCCGTTTACCACTGATAAGCCATGTCATTTTGTAGATGGCTCCTTGTTCACCACAAGCAGCTGCATCCTCTTATTGTGTTGCCAGCTTATCAATATAATGCCATTTGTCCGCTCTCACAAGGGATTTGACCTCCCAGTGTGCCTTGCTATACTGCTCATGATATTTGTCCTTTAGCTTCTGGGATTTTGTGTCTAAAACTTTTTTCTTCAGGGCTCGTCTGTTTTCTATGGTGTTCCATGTGCTGGGTGTAATCCACTCCTTCCTTCTCTTCTGCCTGTAGCCTACACAGGCTTCACTGCTCTGTTTATAAATTGTTGTTACTTTGTCCCACTTCTTGTTGATCTCATCTGCATTCCCCTACTCTTCATCAAGGTCTGCAAGTGCTTGGAACCTGTTCTTAACTGCAGAACAAAGGCTTTCTGTATTTCAAGGGACTTTGGCTTGTCAATATCATAATGTCTATGTCCCTTGTTTGGTGGACCCACACTTCTCAGTTTTAGCTTGATGGAGACTGTCACAAGGTGGGGATCTCTGCCAACATCTGCACTCCTTCTCACTTTCACATGTCAGTGAGCGTTGCCATTTGCCATTGATCATGATATGGTCAATCTGGTTCTTATCTCTGCCAGAAACCAAGTTTGTTTTTTGTCTTGGTGTTGAGCACTTAAGTCTTCATGCCAGTGGCTTCCTTTTGGCTTTCACTACTGGCAGTCATACGGGTCAATGACTCCTGAAGGCCATCACACACAGTAATGGCTGATTTCTCCGTCGCTGTTTCCGTAACATATTTTGCTTTTTATGGGACAGGGTTGTTAGTCCTGTGCATAACCCCCTATCTGGAGGACCAGGATGTCTGTTTTGTCTGTTCCCTCCCCAACAGACCAATCTGGCATGGTTGAACCTACCAGGAGCAGAAAGCGCCCTGCCGACACTGACTCTGGGGATTGTTAGAGCATGCAAGCTGTCCCACCATGACAAGGCATGGACACCAGACATCAGGGATATTGTAAAAAACAGTTACCCACCTTCTTGTAACTGTTGTTCTTCGAGATGTGTTGTTCACATCCATTCCAATCAGGTGTGCGTGTGTCGCATGCATGGTCGTCGGAAACTTTTTCCCTTAGCAGCTCATGTCGGGTCAGCTAGGGAGCCCCCTGGAGTGACGCCTTCATGGCGCTCAATATATGACCCTGCTGACCCAATTCCCCTTCAGTTCCTTCTTGCTGGCTACTCCGACGAAGGGGAAGTAGGGTGGGTATTGGAATGGACGTGAACAACACATCTCAAAGAATAGCAGTTACAAGAAGATGAGTAACCATTTTTTCATCTTCAAGTGCTTGTTCACGTCAATTTCAATCAGGTAACTCCCAAGCTCTCCCCCGGAGGTGGGGTCAGAGTTAAGGAATCATTGATTGAAACTGCTAAATCTTGACCCGGGGAACTATTCTGGATAGTTGACAGTCTAACAAACCCTAACTGTTCTTAGCCAGATGCAGACCTTTGAACCTCATACTAGGAGGAACTCTCATTCTACTTCATAAAGGAAGTTAGGTGAAACTGTAGTAGTCTCTTTGGCCCTAAAGGAGCCAAAGTCAAATAGCAATCATTCCACCATATGTGATGGAAATTGGCCCAGTGATGGAGGTAGGTCTTGAAAACAGTGAGAGATATTTGTTTCACTACTGTCACCTATGTTGGCAGATAATATTTTACTCCATAATTATCTTAGCTCATTATATCTTACTGGACAGAGATACTGTATATGTACACTAGTACAACAGTCTTATAATGATGTAATATATAGTGCGAATGTTAGACCACGAAGAGCATCATTAGATTGGCACCAAACTTGGTTAGATAATCTTGGAATAATGTCCAGCCTAAAGCCTGGCAATAAAAAGCCCCCTCTCACACATAATCAGTTCAGTGTGTCCTGATCACATGTCCCAGAAAGCATCCGTCCCTTATGCCTGTTTGACTTTTTAAATCCAAGTTACAAAACACATTAGCTATTCAAAATTACTCTTTGAAAATCAATGTTTTTAACGTGCATGAGTAATATTTATTTGTATTTTCTTCTTTTTAAGAACCATAAAAAGTGCCCAATCTCGGAGTGCTCTGCTAATTATTACAAGTCTAATATAAATTCCAGTCAGCTCATCACTTGTACCAAACTCTAAAATGAATATTAAGTGGTCCCTGCAATTATCCATTTACAAATGGGTCTTCTAAAATACAAAGTTCACCACTATCACACTAATGGTAGTTACTTTGAGTCCACTTTGTCTTGAATTAATATTCCTAATGATTCTCTCATACCTCTGAGGCAAACTTTGTGACGATCTTAATGCATGGTTTGTCCCATCTGAGTTCCTCAGACTAACAGTAACCAGCAATGCTTACTTCCCTCACCCCAACAGTACAATACAGATAAAATATCAAGTAGAAATTATTGTGTATAGAAGTTGACAGAATTAAAACTAGATGAATTGGACCTACTTGTGTCCATGAGTAGGTTGCCAGTACAGAGAACAACAAACTCATTATACTTAGGTCTATGAACAAGCATCTGGTAGCAGTGACTTTTCACTCACTTCCACAATAGGCTGGATTTGATTTGACAATCTAAAAATATACATATTACTTTGAATTTCTGATTTTATTAGAAAGTGGATTTTTTGGTTATCTTAAAATCTAAAAAGTTTTTAATTTAATTGTTTTTTCAAGAATTGAAAGTAAGCAAGAAAACAACAAAATCATGAATGCTTTGAGTTCTCTCTGGTAGAGAGAGGCAGGTCAGAAGGTCTGACTGAATTCTGGTGGAGGATATTTTTGTGGTGAAGGTTGCTGAGTTTTGTGGTGAGAGAAAATTATCAATGTGACCTAGAATTCTTGTTCTCTTGTTTAATGCAGTGGTCAAAGCAGTTAATTTCTTTAGTCTCATAAAAGCTTTCAAAGTTTAGTCAAGATTTAAAATTTTTGGCTGGAAGCACGGTAGTATACTGCAAAAAAAAAAAAAAAGGGAGATCAAAGGTGCCGTGAGGTAATGCTCCCAGTTTAACTTATAGGGAGGGCTAAATTCTGGCCCCATTGAAGTCAACAGGAGTTTTGCCATTGATTTCAGAGGGATCAAGATTTCATCCAACGTGGTTATAACCTGGGGTATCTGACCAACGTGTGGGTGGCAGTCTCCCCCTCTCCCAGGTTCTCCAGAGATAGGACCTGGGCTTGCCACCACCTACATTGAGGGCTCAGCCCCTGCTTGAGGGCCTGAGCCTTGAACTACTTTGCTGCCTCGCCCTGCCCAAGGGCCAGGGCTTCCTGACTCAGTATTTGCTCAGCCCCTGCTTGAGGGCCTGAGCCCTGAACTATCTGTTGCCCCGCCCTGACCAAGGGCCAGGGCTCCTTGACTCATTGATTGCTCAGCCCCTGCCTGAGGAGCTGAGCCTTTGACTATTTACTCACTGCCCCGCCCTGACCCAGGGCCTGGGCCTATTGAACTCTGTGCTCAGCCCCTGCTTGAGGGCCGGAGCCCTGACTGTTCACTTGCTTTCTGCCCACCCTGACTCAGGGCCAGGGCTTAGCCTCTACCGCTTACAGGACCCGACCGGAGGTGTTCGGGCCCGAGACCAAGGATTCCCCAACTTAGTTGAACGAGCACAGCGAGGCGGGCTGGCGCCCCACCACCCCGCCGTAGACTGAGACCCCTACACGTGGTGGAGAATGTGGGCACCGATCCCCCTAACCCTGTGAGAAGGGACCAGAGGGAGAGCGTGCCTGACCAACATGGAGATGGATAAGCTTATTAAGTTCTTAGCCGAGAGCCAACAACAGCAGCAGGCCGCCCAGCTCCAGCAGCAGCAGCAGCAGCAGCAGGCTGCCGCCCAGCTCCAGCAGCAGCAGCAGCTGGTCCAGCAGCTCAGCACCCAACAGCAGCTGCTTGTGGAACTGGGGCGCCAGAACCGGGAGCACCAGCAACAATGCCTACAGCAACTGGCGATGATGTTGCCCTGTCCCACGGAGTCCCAGCCGGCGGGGGCCACCGGGTCACTCAGCGCGGCCCCCCCGGTTCGATTGACCAAGATGGTCCCCACCGACGACCCTGAGGCCTTCCTAGTGACCTTTGAAAGGGTGGCGCTAGTCGCAGGGTGGGCCCCAGACCAATGGGCGACCCTCCTGGCCCCGTATCTGACCGGGACCGCCCAAACGGTGTATCGGGGCCTGTCCGCGGAGGAGGCCCGTGACTACACCCAAGTAAGGGCGGCCATCCTGGATGCCTTGGACATTAGTCCCGAGACCTTTCGCCAGCGGTTCCAGACCCTAGTCTATCCTACGGGAGCCTGACCCCAGGTGGTGGCTCAGGAACTTCGGGAAGCGTGCAAACGATGGCTACTGCCCGAGCGGCGGACCCCGGGGGAACTCATGGAGCAGATTCTTCTCGAGCAGTTCACCCATATACTCCCATCACAAGGGAAGGCGTGGGTCCTCCGCCATCGGCCAGTGACACTAGCCGCTGCCATCACCTTGATGGAGGATTTCCTTGCGGCTGAGGGCCCCGTGGGGCCAACTACCCGAGCTGCCCCACCAGTACCGGAGCGTCCCACTCCAGAGAAGAGGGGCCCCACCCGGGGCGAAACGCGAAATTCTTCGCGGGGCACTGAGCCCCGACCCCGGCCGACCGAGGGCCCGGTTCGACAAGCCCCGATACCTCGGCCCATCCCCCGGGGGGCCAACCGAAGCCTCCCAAAGGGCCCGACAGGAACCCCGCCCCAGCCGAGACGACCAGACCTTGGACCATGTTTCTCCTGCGGGAGACATGGCCATTTGCAACGGGACTGCACCGAAATGGACTGCAGCTTTGGCCAGGTCTGTGCGGGAGATGCCCGTGCCCGGCGGCCGCAAGCCGCCAAGATCACGGTGCCAGTGGTTGTCGGGGAGCGCCCAACCCTGGCTCTGATTGATTCAGGCTGTGGCCAGATCTTAATGCAGCAAAACCTCGGCCTCCAGACTGATCCAGACCTGGGGACGATTCGTCTGCAGTGCATCCACGGGGACGTAAGGCCATACCCCAGCTCCCGAGTCCGGTTAACCGTGGATGGGGTGACACGACTGATGGTGGTTGGTCTGGCCCCTCGGCTAGCGTATCCAGTGATCCTGGGGCGAGACTGGCCGGAGTTCCCTGAAGTCCTCCGTGCGAACACCGAGGAGGGTCCGGTGGCCACCCCAGCCCTGGAAGGAGATCCTCCCGAGGCCCGGTCAGAAGGTGGTGAGGCACCAGACTACACTGGATCAAGGGAAGAACCAAGAGACTCTCCGCGGGACGCGGCGGATGCTCCCCAGCTGCACACGGATTTTTGCCGTGATCAAAGGGCAGATCCTGCGCTCAGCCATGCGTATGAGCAGTTGGCGGTCGTCGATGGAGCTATAACTGACCCCCAGCGGGCAACACAGTGGCCCCACTTCGAGCTGCGCATGGATTTTTGCCGTGATCAAAGGGCAGATCCTGCGCTCAGCCATGCGTATGAGCAGTTGGCGGTCGTCGATGGAGCTATAACTGACCCCCAGCGGGCAACACAGTGGCCCCACTTCGAGCTGCGCCAGGACCCCCTGTACCGGGTCGAGCGGGACCTGCACACCGGGGAATCCCGAACCCAACTGCTCGTGCCCCGGTGTCACCGGCGAGCGGTGATGAAGCTCGCCCATGATATCCCCGCAGCTGGGCATTTGGGTCACGAAAAGACCCTGGCCCGAATACTGATGCGTTTTTTCTGGCCAGGTATACACAAAGAGGTGAGGAGCTACTGTCAGTCGTGTCCAGAGTGCCAGTTAGCTGCCCCACCGCAGACACCTAAGGCCCCCCGATCCCTATGCCCCTCGTCGAAACACCATTCGAACGGGTGGCCATGGACCTGGTGGGGCCCCTTCAAAAAAGTTCGGCCGGGTTCTAATACATCTTAGTGATGGTGGACTACGCTACCCGTTTCCCAGAGGCAATACCACTCCGGAGCATCACCGCCCGAACCATCGTGGGAGAACTCATGAAGGTCTTCGCTCGGGTAGGCCTGCCCCGGGAGATTCTCATGGATCAGGGGACCAACTTTACGTCCCGGCTGCTGCAGCAGGTGTGCGAACTCCTGGGGATCAAACAGTTACGTACGTCGGTCTACCACCCGCAAACGGACGGTTTGGTCAAACGGTTTAACCGCACCCAGAAGGCCATGTTACGGAAGTTCCCCCCAGAAGAGCTACGCCAGTGGGATCAGCTACTCCCACCGCTGCTCTTGGCGGTCCGAGAAGTACCCCAGTCGTCCACCAAGTTTTCCCCGTTTGAGCTGCTATATGGACGCCGCCCCCGGGGGCTACTGGACCTGATGCGCGAAACCTGGGAGCAAGCCCCGTCTCCGACCCAGGGTCTCTTGAAATATGTCTTCCAGCTCCAGGATCGCTTTACTCAAGCCGGGGCGCTAGCTAGGGAAAATTTGAAGGCCGCACAAGAAGCTCAGGCCCAGATTTATAACCACGGTGCACGAGTCCGCGAATTCCAACCCGGCGATCGGGTTCTGCTCCTCCTGCCCTCCAGTGAGTCAAAATTACTGGCCCGGTGGCAAGGGCCGTATGAGGTAGCCCGGAAAGTTGTGCCCGTCACCTATGAGATCATCCAGCCCGACTGGCGCCGGAGGACGCAGCGGTATCATGTTAACCTGCTAAAACCCTGGCGGGAGCGGGAAGGACTCTTTATCAACCCTTCCCCGCCGGAGCCCGAACTGGGCCCCCGCGCCACCCTTCCGGGGGACCCCGTAAGTCCTCAGCTCGGGGAGACCCTGACGGAGGAACAACTCAAGCAGACCCAGTGCCTCCTCCGGGCGTTCCCGCGAACCTTTACGGTCCAACCCGGTTACACGACCCTCGTCCATCACACCATCCAGACGGAACCGGGGGTGGTGATCAGAGAGGCGACCAGGCCAGTGCCTTATCACATGCGGCAAGTCATTGAGGAAGACGTGCAGGCCATGCTGGACCTGGGGGTTATCGAACCCTCGCAGAGCAAATGGCGCAGCCCCATAGTACTGGTCCCCAAACCTGACGGCACGCGACGGTTTTGCATCGACTTCCGACGCGTCAACGCCATCTCCAAGTTTGATGCGTACCCAATGCCCCGGGTGGACGAGTTGCTGGGCCGGTTAGGGGAGGCCCGCTTCATCACTACCCTCGACCTGAGCAAAGGGTATTGGCAGATCCCCCTCGACCCCGCCTCCAGGGAGAAGACCGCCTTTGCTACACCCACCGGCCTGTACCAGTTCACTCGGATGCCCTTCGGCCTCCATGGGGCCCCTGCAACGTTCCAAAGACTAATGGACCGCCTCCTCCAACCCCATCGAGATTACGTCGCGGCCTATCTTGACGATGTGGTGGTGTACAGTAGCCAGTGGGAGGACCACCTAGAGCGGGTAGCGGCGGTTTTGAGGTCCCTCCGGGCCGCCGGGTTGACGGCCAATCCCAAGAAATGCCGCCTTGGATGGCAGGAAACCACCTATCTGGGGTACACCATCGGGAGAGGACAAGTGAGACCCCTTGTGGGAAAGGTCCAGGCCTTAGCAGCCTGCCCAGCCCCCACAACAAAGCGACAGGTGCGTCAGTTTTTGGGACTTGCCGGATACTATCGACGGTTCATCCCTCAGTTCGCCTCTATCGCGACCCCCTTTGACGGGACTCTTGACGAAGGACAGCCCCCGCCGTATAGTGTGGACCTCGGAGTGTGAGGACGCTTTCCAGGAACTCAAAGCCAGTCTCTGCCGGGAGCCCGTTCTCTACAGTCCGGACTTTCATCGTGAATTCATCCTCCAGACGGACGCCTCAGAGGTAGGACTGGGGGCTGTCCTGTCCCAGGAAGTGGATGGAGAAGAACATCCCATCCTCTACCTAAGTCGGAAATTGTTTCCCCGTGAACGGAACTACGCAGTAATAGAAAAGGAGGCCCTGGCAGTGAAATGGGCCTGTGATGCATTGTGTTATTACCTCCTCGGAGCCCCGTTCCTGCTAGTCACCGACCATGCCGCCCTTCAGTGGCTGGCCAAAATGAAGAACAACAACATGAGGCTGACACGCTGGTACCTGACGCTGCTGCCCTATGCTTTTACTGTCCGCCATAGGGCAGGTAAGGACCACGTCAATGCCGACTTCTTCTCCCGCTTGGGGGATTTGGACTGGCCTGGTCCCGATGAACGGGAACCAGCCTTGAGGAGGGGTGTGTGTAGCGAGGCGGGCTGGCGCCCCACCACCCCGCAGAGTGAAGCACCAGCCCAGTGGCCAGAGTGGGTGGGGCCAGGAGGCTCTGGGCCCGCCCCGCCAAGAGACAGGCCGCGACCTGGAAGTAGACCAGCGCGACCTGGAAGTAGACCAGAGCGACCCGGAAGTATAAAGGCGGGCCTGCGGAGCTCACTAGAGGAGCAGCCACCGGGGAGACCAGACGCGGCCAGCTTAGCTCGCGACTGGGAAACCCCTGTGACCCCAGGTACCCGCCTAGACTGGCTGGACCCGCCGAGCGGCCCCTGCCCGGAGGAGTGGCCGGGCCCACCAAGCGGCCCCTACCCGGAGGAGTGGCTGGACCTGCCAAGCGGCCACTTCCCAGAGGAGTTGCCGGACCTGCCGAGTGACCGCGAGTCTGACGAGGAGCCCATGAGGCTGGAACCCGCCGAAGACACCCCCTGGACTCAGGTATCGCCCGAGGGGGAGTTAGGAAGTGGCCCGGGGACAGCCGACCCCAGTCTGGCTGCACCGTGGCCAGAACCCATGTCAGTGTGTTGCGGCCAGGATCCCCACTGACACAGCGGCGGATCCTTTGCCGCTGTTAGGGCCCCGGGTCGGGACGCAGTGGAGTGGGTGGGCCTGCGTCCCCCCTGCCACCCAACGTGTGGGTGGCAGTCTCCCCCTCTCCCAGGTTCTCCAGAGATAGGACCTGGGCTTGCCACCACCTACATTGAGGGCTCAGCCCCTGCTTGAGGGCCTGAGCCTTGAACTACTTTGCTGCCTCGCCCTGCCCAAGGGCCAGGGCTTCCTGACTCAGTGTTTGCTCAGCCCCTGCTTGAGGGCCTGAGCCCTGAACTATCTGTTGCCCCGCCCTGACCAAGGGCCAGGGCTCCTTGACTCATTGATTGCTCAGCCCCTGCCTGAGGAGCTGAGCCTTTGACTATTTACTCGCTGCCCTGCCCTGACCCAGGGCCTGGGCCTATTGAACTCTGTGCTCAGCCCCTGCTTGAGGGCCGGAGCCCTGACTGTTCACTTGCTTTCTGCCCACCCTGACTCAGGGCCAGGGCTTAGCCTCTACCGCTTACAGGACCCGACCGGAGGTGTTCGGGCCCGAGACCAAGGATTCCCCAACTTAGTTGAACGAGCACAGCGAGGCGGGCTGGCGCCCCACCACCCCGCCGTAGACTGAGACCTCTACAGGGACTTACTCTGTGGAGCTACTCATGCGGTCTCTGACGTCAATGAAAGTTTTGCCATTGGCTATAACTGGAGACAGATTGCGCTCGCTACACTTAGCAACCACCATATGCAGTTTTAATTTTTTTAAATAAAGCTACTGTTTTATTATTAAATTTCAATGGACACAGGATTAATTGTGCCAATCTCTAAAGGGATTTTATTCAAATAGTGCAACTCTCTACTTAGAAAACTAATTAAAAGAGCAATTTCATTTATTTTGTAATAGAGGGTCAGGTATAAAAAAGAATGTTCATGAGTGGGTTCTCATGGCTAGGAGCCAATAATATTGTGTCTGAAGTCTAGCATTATAAAGGAGAGCTTCATAAGTGGGGAGGAGGTATTAAGTATAGTAGCCAATTACTGCATTTGTATTAAGTCACTCTTTTCTACTTCACCACAAAGAGGTTTAGTGGTCTGCGAAGCTGAGGGGAAATAGAGTAGCAAACTTGAACTTTAGAAGTTGGTGACCATTAATTAATAAGTCTTGTTGTTGAAGGAATATTTTGAGCCAGAGAGGAGGAAATTCAGATTTAATTCCCCACATTTCATTTTTTCCCAGTGTTTTTATCATTTCCAAAACATTAAATATGGTCAAGTGATAAAGCAGTGCAAATTACTTGGATTAGTTTGGCACACAGTGGATGTGCAAACTGAGTAACCTAGATGCTGAAAGGGTAAAAGGTGGTGAATCAGGAAACGCAACCATTTATTATAGGTGGCACAGGTAGTGACATAAGGTGTTTATCTGCAGAGGCAGTTTTCTCTTACCCCGTGAGATTAGATATTTATCCTGCTGCAGTTGTGTTGCCATATCATTTACACTCCTTTTGCACATCCACTGAGTGCCAGATTGGTGTGAAGGAGTTTACAGATGTGAGGGAGAGTTTTCGCGGAAAAGATAATACAGTCCCAGGCTGTATCATCTTCTTCAAGGAATTTCCATGGGGCCAAAGAAGAAAAACAGTATATATCTTTCTAGCCTCTCACCCAGGTCACCCAAACACCCCTAGCGAGAACCCAAACAGGGCAGAGAGGCCTCTGCAGGGTACAGAACAATAGGTGTATGGTACCAGGGCCATGGCTAAGCTTCTCTTTCAAAGCGAAGAGATGTGTATGCAAAGAGCCCTTGTCATGCGCACAGAGATCTAGAGGGGCAACCTAGCCCACTTATTTCACCAGAATTACATAATATTTTAAACACTATGACTTATAGTGTTTGCAGATTCAGGCCCTAACTTTCTAATTTGACTGGTGTGTCAGTTGTCAAGCTGAAATACTGGTAGTACAGTTAAAACCTGTAAAAAGTATTTATCAGAGATTGTTTCTGTACCAGGTGTTACATGAGTCAACACATTATTTTTTGTCATTCACACTAATATATGTGTTCATACGGACAGTACAGTTCAGTGACAGAGAGGGCAGGTTGGATGCTGATATAAATAATAAAGAATTGTTAAAAACAACTTCCTGGTAAAAAAAAAAATCCCAGGTTTTGCTAAGTGCAAAGTATTTCAAAATACTGTAAAGGACACTGGAGTCTGGCAGCTTTGTAGTAAAAAAATGTAAGTGTCACTATCTGCCTTTCTGTACTGAAAGTTGAGTTTATTAATGTGCCTAATTCTGTTTTTTTAATGAGAAAAAAACTTGTTTGTCTTTGTTGTAGAATATTTATAGATTTATCTGGACTTAAACATCCTGTCGTTCTTCCTGATGCCTGGCCACTGAAGCATAAGCTTTTGAGACACAATTTCTCTGCCTGCTTTCTTTGTAACTGCTAGCAGGCTAAAAGTAACAGGGTATTAAAAGGGTGTCTTAGATCTTCAGGTTTTCCATGAGTATATAACTGTTATAGTTATCCTTTATTGTATGTGGTACAGGTAGTGACACCTCTAGTTAAGGTTACCTTACACTTCTCATTAAAAGACTGTGTTTTCAGTTGCTTAGAATTTTGCCAAACTTTAACCATTCAGGATCAAATTTTCCATGCCAGGTGTCTGCCTCAGGTTGAATTTGTTGTGAAAGTTTTAGCAAAAGTTTTTCAGCCATTTCTGAGAATGAAATTAGGGACAATATGTAGTTTTGCCCATGTTAACAAATGAACTGAATTATTTTTTTAGATGCTGTAGCCCCTCCATGCTATGGAACAGGGACTTGAAATTTAGCTGTAAGTGTGGACTCTCTGCTAGGGATGTGCCTTTTGCTGTTCCCATGAAAAACCATCCAAATTTGGCCAAGATATGAACCCCTGAAAAAATTCAGTTTGCACATACTCAGTAGAGACTTAGCGTTTTGCTACTAAATTATGAGAAGATTCTGTGTGCACTGAGCATGCTCCAGCCCCTCACAGCTCCTATGTGCAGACCATCCCCATAGAGCAATTTAGCATGCTTCAATGGTCAGCCTAAGGCTGTAGGGGCTAAGCAGGACTTTTCCTGCAATGGTACTCTGGATCAATGTGGTGCTAGGCACCAGAACTGAGAGCAGGGAAATTGTCTCTCCTGTCCTTTCAGTGCCCCCCTTGTTGCCACCCGAGCAGTGAGGAGGAACCAACCTGATTTAGAATGCAGAGGGGTGAAGAATGGGTGGATATGGACATGAGGAAAGGGGCTTCCAGAAGTTAGAATGGGAGAAAGCAGAGGGGAGGAGTGGCAGAAACCGTAAGCAAGGAGGAGCAGTAGGAGACAGGAGAAAGTGGGGGCTGGGAGCTGGTGGGGTTGGACAGGAGCAAAAGGGGAGGGTGGGGAGGAATCTGGGGGGTATATAGACAATGAGTGTGGGGAAGAGGGCAGGAGCAGAAGGGAAGGGGGCAAGAATCAGGGAGTATTAGGGGTGGATAGGAGGGGCATTTCCAGCAGATCGAGGGACGTGATTATTCCCCTCTATTCGGCACTGGTGAGGCTTCATTTGGAGTACTGTGTCCAGTTTTGGGCCCCACACTACAAGAAGGATGTGGATAAATTGGAAAGAGTCCAGCGGAGGGCAACAAAAATGATTAGGGGACTGGAGCACATGACTTATGAGGAGAGGCTGAGGGAACTGGGATTGTTTAGCCTGCAGAAGAGAAGAATGAGGGGGGATTTGATAGCTGCTTTCAACTACCTGAAAGGGGGTTCCAAAGAGGATGGATCTAGACTGTTCTCAGTGGTAGAAGATGACAGAACAAGGAGTAATGGTCTCAAGTTGCAGAGGGGGAGGTTTAGGTTGGATATTAGGAAAAACTTTTTCACTAGTAGGGTGGTGTGAAGCACTGGAATGGATTACCTAGGGAGGTGGTGGAATCTCCTTCCTTAGAGGTTTTTAAGGTCAGGCTTGACAAAGCCCTGGCTGGGATGATTTAGTTGGGGTTGGTCCTGCTTTGAGCAGGGGGTTGGACTAGATGGCCTCCTGAGGTCCCTTCCAACCCTGAGATTCTATGATTCTATGACAGAGGCGTCTGTAACTACCAGATCATATTCCTCTCCAGAACCTGGAATTGAACCCAGGAGTCATGTGTCCCTACCTTCCTTTGCTGTTAGCAAATAGCTGTGAAACCCTCTGGCAACAGTGTGTATGTGTCTCATCCCTACTACTGCCTGATCCATGTAGGGCAGTGGTCCCCACACAGTGGAAGGGGGTGGAGAGGAACATTTGGGGGGGCGTGAGCCAGCCCCAATGGGGGGCGGGGAGGGAGTGCCACCCAGCCCCACTCTTCCCCAGCTCTGCTCTGGCTCTGGCCCCAGCCAAGGCCCCAGCTTTGGCTCCCGACTGTGGCCTGCACCCAGCCTCGGCCCTCAGCCACAGCCCCTGCTCCTGGCCCTGGCTCCAGTCTTAGCCACGGCTCCCCGCCCTGCTCCTGGCTCCTGCCCCTGGCCACAGGCCCTGCTCCCGGCCCCCGACTCCTCTCCTAGCTGTGGCCTCAGCCCCACTCCCGGGGTGTGTGTGTGCAGAGAGATTGCATTACAGGTCAGGGGTGCACTACATAAAAAGTTTGGGGACCACTGACACATAGGATAACAGCCTACTACTACTACCAGTTGCTCTCTTAGCTCAAGTGGTAGAGATCTATGCAGTGAACTTAAAGATCCAAACCTTTGATGCTAATTACAAAGATCCAAACCTGCTGATGACCCAAGAGGGGGATCAGAATTGTTCCATATGACAGAATTTCAGTTTTTCTTTCGTTTGTTTGTTTTTTAAATTAGGAAATTACATGCAATAAACTACATTAAGGTTGGTAGTCAACCACACAAAAGTTAGGAAATTCATATGTAAGGTTGCCCATGCAACCTTAATTTGGTCCCCTTGTGCATACGCATAACATAATATTTAATTATATTATAAAATATTATTTTTTACTGGACACCTGCCTCTGTCAGTGCACAGGATGCATCATACTCTGGGAGTGAATCAGGGTTGTACAGCAAATGAGACTTGGTATGAGCCCTGCATCATTTTTTGTAGAAGTTGGAAGGTGTGTAGTGAATGAGGCAGGGAACAACAGGAAGAGAACGGATAGTTTGATGGCTAAGGAAATTTAATTAGACCCTGGAGAACTGGATTCTGTCCCTGCCTCTGTCACAAAGTTTCTATGCTGGACACGCCACTTAAATCCGAACGTTTACAGTTGGCCACTAATTGTGTGTTCCTCATTTTCTGGGTGCCAAATGTGAGACATTTGGGGGCCAGATTTGCAGAAGTGCTGAGCACTCATGACTGCACCTGGAGTCTGTAGGCACTGTCCTTTGAATATACGTGTTATAAAAATTCAAGCACTGTGGAAAATTAATGCTTGGTTGTTTCATGTTGGACAACCAAAATTAGTGGACACTTGAGAATCCATAAATGCCAGTCTGGCTCTGAGACTTTTAGGGATGTTTATGAAAAAAATTAGGGAAGTTTCTTGGACCAGTGGCAAGTGCCAAAAGTGCAAAGCCAAATACAGATAGGAGTCTGGGGTAGGTGCCTTGAAAGGTTGCAGTGCATTTTACAGGCACTTCTGTGCATACTGCAGTAATAACAAAAGTGATACAAGCTGAAGTAACTGATTGGTTTTTGCTCGTGTTGCTGATCTCTGCTCTGCATGATTTTCAATAGGTTGTCACTTATAGTCTGGTTTTGTTGGCTTGTCACCTTAGCACACGACTTATTGGCACCTGTGTCAGTTTTATGTTGCTGCAAAGGAGGATGCTGCAGATTGACAGGCATAGATTTACACTTGGTGCTGCATGAATGAATTTCTTTGGACTTAGCTGCTTCAGCTGGAGAACGTGGTCAGTAGTTCCCACTGCTAGATGAGCCTTGTAGAATACAGACCCTGGACTTCAGAAAAGCAGACTTTGACTCCCTCAGGGAACTGATGGGCAAGATCCCCTGGGAGAATAACATGAGGGGGAAAGGAGTCGAGGAAAGCTGGCTGTATTTTAAAGAATCCTTATTGAGGTTGCAGGAACAAACCATCCCGATGTGTAGAAAGAAAAGTAAATATGGCAGACGACCAGCTTGGCTTAACAGTGAAATCCTTGCTCGTTTTAAACACCAAAAAGCAGCTTACAAGAAGTGGAAGATTGGACAAATGACTAGGGAGGAGTATAAAAATATTGCTCAGGCATGCAAGAGTGAAATTAGGAAGGCCAAATCACACTTGGAGTTGCAGCTAGCCAGAGATGTCAGGAGTAACAAGAAGGAAAGTTTCTTCAGGTATGTTAGCATCAAGAAGAAAGTCAAGGAAAGTGTGGGCCCCTTGCTGAATGAGGGAGGGAACCTAGTGACAGAGGATGTGGAGAAAGCTAGTGTACTCAATGCTTTTTTTTGCCTCTGTCTTCACAGACAAGGTCAGCTCCCAGACGGCTGCACTGGGCAGCACGGTATGGGGAGGAGGTGACCAGCCCTCTGTGGAGAAAGAAGTAGTTCGGGACTATTTAGAAAAGCTGGACGAGCACAAGTCCATGGGGCCGGATGCACTGCATCCAAGGGTGCTAAAGGGGTTGGCCGATGAGATTGCAGAGCCATTGGCCATTATCTTTGACAAATCATGGCAATCGGGGGAGGTCCCGGATGACTGGAAAAAAGCTAATGTAGTGCCCATCTTTAAAAAAGGGAAGAAGGAAGATCCGGGGAACTACAGGCCAGTCAGTCTCACCTCAGTCCCTGGAAAAATCATGGAACAGGTCCTCAAGGAATCAACTCTGAACCACTTAAAGGAGAGGAAAGTGATCAGGAACAGTCAGCATGGATTCACCAAGGGCAAGTCATGCCTGACTAACCTAATTGCCTTCTATGATGAGATAACTGGCTCTGTGGATGAGGGGAAAGCAGTGGATGTTCTATTTCTTGACTTTAGCAAAGATTTTGATACAGTCTCCCACAGTGTTCTTGCCAGCAAGTTAAAGAAGTATGGGCTGGATGAATGGATGGCAAGGTGGATAGAAAACTGGCTAGATGGTTGGGCTCAATGGGTAGTGATCAATGGTTCCATGTCTAGTTGGCAGCCGGTATCAAGTGGAGTGCCCCAAGGGTCGGTGCTGGGGCCGGTTTTGTTCAATATCTTCATTAATAATCTGGAGGATGGTGTGGACTGCACCCTTAGCAAGTTTGCAGATGACACTAAACTGGGAGGAGTGGTTGATACACTGGAGGGTAGGGATAGGATACAGAGGGACCTAGACAAATTAGAGGATTGGGCCAAAAGAAATCTGATGAGGTTCAACAAGGATAAGTGCAGAGTCCTGCACTTAGGATGGAAGAATCCCATGCACTGCTACAGACTAGGGACCGAATGGCTGGGCAGCAGTTCTGCAGAAAAGGACCTAGGGGTTATGGTGGATGAAAAGCTGAATATGAGTCAACAGTGTGCCCTTGTTGCCAAGAAGGCTAACGGCATTTTGGGTTGTGTAAGTAGGGGCATTTCCAGCAGATCGAGGGACGTGATCATTCCCCTCTATTCGGCACTGGTGAGGCCTCATCTGGAGTACTGTGTCCAGTTTGGGGCCCCACACTACAAGAAGGATGTGGAAAAATTGGAAAGAGTCCAACGGAGGGCAACAAAAATGATTAGGGGGCTGGAGCACATGACTTATGAGGCGAGGCTGAGGGAACTGGGATTGTTTAGCCTGCAGAAGAGAAGAATGAGGGGGGATTTGATAGCTGCTTTCAACTACCTGAAAGGGGGTTCCAAAGAGGATGGATCTAGACTGTTCTCAGTGGTAGAAGATGACAGAACAAGGAGTAATGGTCTCAAGTTGCAGAGGGGGAGGTTTAGGTTGGATATTAGGAAAAACTTTTTCACTAGTAGGGTGGTGAAGAACTGGAATGGGTTACCTAGGGAGGTGGTAGAATCTCCTTCCTTAGAGGTTTTTAAGGTCAGGCTTGACAAAGCCCTGGCTGGGATGATTTAGTTGGGGTTGGTCCTGCTTTGAGCAGGGGGTTGGACTAGATGACCTCCTGAGGTCCCTTCCAACCCTGAGATTCTATGAGTCAGACATAGGCCAACTGACAGCCAGTGTGTGCTTGTGTGCTTCTGTATCTTAGGATAGCTTCTGACAAAATGAGCTCCCAGTGATGCTTGGTGCTCTTGTCAATATAACAGTAGATATCAATCAGGAGTTCATTTGTGGTGGCAGGCGAGGACTTCACACTTCTCTCAGCCGTGATGTGCACCAGGTGACATGGGCAACCCACAAGAAAAACAGATAATGTTGTTCTCAAATAAATGCTGCAATACCCTTGTGCAAGACCATCATGACAGAAGCATTGTCACTTCCAAAAGTCAAACTGTTTAACAAAAGGATTTTCCTGGCCTCCATATTTTAATTCAAAAGCTTTAATTCCCAGCAACAAGATGGTCACTTTACCTTTGCTGTCATCAAAATGTTGAATAATGAGTGGGAGCAGTTTGCTGATGCCTGCATCATTGCTGCCATCAGTGGCTAGAAACGAGGAATGATGCATGCATGCTTTCTGCTAGGCAGTTCACACTGTCATTTGCCATCTCTTTGATCATTACTGTCATCTTTGTGCACAGCTAGGCATATTTTCTGGTGACTTCTGAGTCAGGAAAAGCAGTTTTCCGCAGCTTTTTATTAATAATATTCCATTTGGTTCAGGGTTTGAATGGTGTGTGTGGTAAGCAGGGCCGGCTTTAGGAAGTGCGGGGCCCGATTCGAAGGACCCTCCGCCGAAACACCGCCGAAGTCAGCGGCAGCGAAGTGCCACCAAAGATGGCGGCTGCTCAATTGCTGCCGCCACAGACACGGACATTGCAGGGCCCTCTTAGGCGTGGGACCCCGACGCAGATGTTGCGGGGCCCTCTTAGGCATGGGGCCCGATTCGAGGGAAACGGGGGAATCGGCCTAAAGCTGGCCCTGGTGGTAAATAACGCCTAGAGCCACACACTGAATGAGGAGGATAAAAATATTTTGATTAACTACTTATTCATTGAACGAAGCAAGGGTTCTGTAGAGAAAATACTATGTGATCTATGTGATACTATGTAATTAAAGACTATGTCATCATGCATATGCACAAAGGAGCTGAATTAAGATTGCACAGGCACCCTTAATTTTGGCATTTCATGACTTTTGAATGTTTGACTTTGCAACGTTAAAATTCTTTTAACAAAGTTACATCACAAAAACTGTGTATTATTTTGATGACTATAACACCCAGAGACTCCAAATAGATCAGGTACCCCCACTTTGGTGGATACTGCACAGATACACATTAAAATAGTTCCTGGTTTAAAGCATTTTTAATTAGTGAGCTGGATAAACCAAGCCTGATCAGTTACATGGTAATGAATGGCACATGCACACCATGATGAGTGGGAAGTGCTGAAAGCTCTTCAGCTGCTAGATTCTATAGGCTATAGTACTCTATGAGCTAAACACAGAACTAAGTCTCTGACCCTCCCTGAATGATGTGGCCAAATCCTTTCCCTTCAGTTCATACTAGGGTTGAAGATACAGCAGGTTTATATGTATATACTCTAAGGTCTATAAGAGATATTTCTTAAACTACTTGTACTGAGGCTAGATGCTACTCTTACTTTTATATCAGTTTTACACTTGTGTAACTCTGTTAACTACTCACAATTTACTATAGTAGCAGAATTAAGCCCAGAGACTCTTTTCTTCTAGAGTGACCTTCCTGGTATATAGTTTTTCTGTAAGGAGACAACTTCAAAAAAAGCATAAATATATATTCTTGCTTTGGAGAGTTGAACTCTTGGAAAGTAGTGTCTTCGAGTTTATTGAACAAATGTCTTACAGAATCCTATAGAATAAAGTAAAACTGTGAAGTTTTGTTTCACTATGGGCTTGTCTAAACCAACACTTAATTCATGGCAAACTGGGATGTAAATCTATTCTGCACTAACCTGCCACACACAAAGTGTCCCTATGAACCTTGGTGCCACACACTAAAAGTTCCCTAGTGTACTTCAATCTGTTCATGTTTCAAAGCGGGGTAGATTTACATTTCAATTTGCTGTGAATGATATGTTCATGTAGACAAGACCTTAGATTACAGTATCATAAAACTACAGGTGTTTAACCTACAGAGTTCTGCATCTGTTCTGTTCACTGATTGTAAAAATATTCAGATGGACACTGCCTGGACTGTAATTGCTCTGTGAATTTTTGCTTTTTTTTATAGTAGTTTGAATCAAATTATTTAAAGCGAAGAACCCTACATTTGATATTCTTCAACACAGCTGGCTATGAAAAAAGTCATGTGACCAAAGAGTACATGATTACAGACTCATAGACTTTAAGGCCACCAGGGATCACCATGGTCATCTAGTCTGACCTCCTATGCATCACAAGTCACAGAACCTCAGTCACTCCTGCAACAAGTGCATAATCTCTGGTGGTGCAACCCTACAGCATATTTCTTTTTTGCTCCACAATGGATCACATATGGGATTTTTTTTTTTTTAAACAGAAAAAATACAGAAAGGGATCTGTTGATATTGCTAAAATCAAGTGTGTTGAAATTGTGAAGAACGACGGTGCCGTTATTCCCTGTCAAAATAAATATCCATTTCAGGTAAGTTAATTTGGTTTATTTAAAATGTAATAATCTGTTTTTCAACATAGCTCAGTTATTTAATATTTGTTATTTATCTTGTAGTTTGCTTCTAATGATTTTAATGAAGTTTCTTCAGATACTGGGCCTGATTTCTCTCACTTACACCTGTTTTAAATAATTTCAGTGTAGTTAACCCAATTGACACTAATGTCAGGGAGAATCAGGTCCATTTAGGTTTTTAAATTCAGCATGTTTTGGAATAATTCAAAACGTTTGTTTATTTCATTTAATTTCGCAATGGAAGGAAAGGACTCAGAAGGGAAAAGTTTAAACAAATTATTTTGTGTCAGATTCTCTCTCATTTGCAACAGTGTAAATCCTAATGAAGTATCAGAGGGGTAGCTGCGCTAGTCTGTATCCACAAAAACAACAAAGAGTCCGGTGGCACTTTAAAAACTAACAGATTTATTTGGGCATAAGCTTTCGTAGGTAAAAAACCCACTTCTTCAGATCTGAAGCTTTCGTGGGTAAAAAACCCACTTCTTCAGATCAAACCTACTTCTTCAGATACCCACGAAAGTTTATGCCCAAATAAATCTGTTAGTCTTTAAGGTGCCACCGGACTCTTCGTTGTTTTAATCCTAGTGAAATTACTCTAGATTTTAACTAGTATAACTGAGAATCTGGCCTCTTCTGCCTAACAGTAATGCCTACTTTTTACCAATGAAAGCAAGAAAAATAAAAAATGCCAATGCAGATGAAGAAGATAGTGCAAGAAGTTATAGGGAAATATGGAATCATAAGAAGTTGTAAAGTGACATGTACAGATGAATGTTTAATTACAAAATGACACTAGTTAATTTTTGTTAAAGAAAACCCAAGGATGAATAATAAACAAAAGAAATCGCCAAGCAAATGGTTAAAGGAACACTGACTATAACATATAATTTTAAATGTCTTATTTGTCCTATCAACAGCAATTTAGATTATTAAAAGTGAAAGAATTTTTAAGGCTAATTTTTCACCATTTATGCTTTTTGCATTTCACTCATTTTGGCTGATGAATATAGATTTGTTAGTTTTGCTGAGCCTATTAGCCAAGAAATATTTTTTTAACACTAGATGGTATTTACTAAGAATTAAGTTTAAAATTATTGCCATATAAATATTATTTATATTTCATTTGATTTATTTTCAGATTGTATATGATGTTAATACACTTTACATTTTTGCGCCCAGTGCACACAGCAGGGATCAGTGGGTGAGGAATCTTAAAGAAGGTAAAGACAATATCTTAAGGTTAATATGCGAAGCCTTTAAGAGGCAAGGCAATTGCTTGAACTAGAAAATATGAAGCACAAACTTGTATGCTCTTTGTTTAATGGCTTTTATATGTATTGGGACAGGTTCTGCATTGGTTTATATCATACACTACAACATTCTGCTTCAATCATGCCTCTGTAAATATGAAGTAACCTCAATGACATTACTGGAATTATTCTTGATTCGCACCATTGTAATTGAATTTGACCCTATGGTATTGCACAAGCTATAAGTCATCTTGTCCCTGTAGTTAATGTCACTGATCATGTACAGAAAATATAAATATTTATAAATGTAAAATATTATGAGCCTTATTCTCCTCTCACTTACACTGATTTTACACCAATTTAACTCCATTGACTTTAATAGTTACTCCTGATTTATGTAAGAATCATAAGAATGGCCATACTGGGTCAGATCAGTGGTCCATCTGGACCAGTATCCTGTCTTCCAACAGTGGCTGGTACAAGATTCTGCAGAAGAAATGAACAGAACAGAGCACTAAACTTACACTTGTGTGAGGAGAAAATGATCAGTTCCTGTATATTCAACAGATTTGTCAACCTTCTTCTGAGAGCTGATTTCTATAGGAAATTCTGTCACTTTCAAATGTAACCAGTTATTGTCATTTTTCTAGGAAAAACTTGTGTTTCATGCCTTTGGTGAAAGCTATAATCTTGTGCTGCTCAGGAAAGTTGGACTCAATGGCAACATTTCATACATTTGCCTTTTTAAAAATTCTTTAAATTATCCTTATGTAATAATATTAAGGTCAACTGACTAAAACAGTGGTTCTCAAACTTTTTGGGCTCAGGATCCATTTATAAACCTTGATGGCCTGTCGCAACCCAGTAAATGGCTTTAGTGCAAAAAAATCTGATTTATTAAATATTTCTTAGCCACAATAGACAATGCACATTACATAATACTAGTACTAACATAATGTAATACCCAACAAGTACACCATGGCAGTTCCTGTGACTCATGTCCTGTGGGGCTGGCTGGACTTGGCTCCCTGCTCTGAGTATTGTGACCTCCAGGGTTGTGGCATAGCTCAGGTTTGGCCCAGCCCCAAATGGGGGGCCAGCCAAGTCAGATGTGAATGGCACTGCAACCTGGCGCATGGGGTCACAACACCACTCACTGAAACTTGGCCCCTCTGGTCTCCCGTCATCATGACAAGAGGCAGCTAGGATAAACCTGAGGGGGGTGGGTTGCGGGTCCTGAGAAGATCCGCAACCCTGTGCACCAGGTCCCAATGCCTGGAGTGGGGAGCTGAACCCAGCCAGCCTTGCGGGATCACATCCACAGGAACTGCCACTAAATGGTGAATGTAGTGCAGGTTCTGCAATCACCACCCCTACATGCCCCCAGGACCTTCCATCCTCCTCGGAGGCAGGATCCCTCCCACCCCGGTCTTTGACACATTCTGGCAACCTAAATTTGGTTCATGAGAAACCCTGGTTCATTTGAGAAACCCTAGACTAAGATTTGCAGATGTACCCCCTTAGTAATATTACAGTCTATTATCTGTAGGACTTTACCAAATTCATGGTCCATTTTGATCAATTTCATGGTCATAGGATTGTAAAAATAATCAGTTTCGTGGTTTCAGATGTTTACATCGGAAATTTCACAGTGCTATAACTCTGCAGGTCCCAACCCAAAAGGGGATTGTGTGTGTGTGTGTGTGTGTGTGTGTGTGTGTGTGTGTGTGTGTGTGTGTGTGTGTGTGTGTGTGTGTGTGTGTGTGTGTGTGTTGCAAGGCTATTGTAGGGGGGGTTGTGGGATTGCCACCTTTACTTCTGTGCTGCTGCTGGTAGGGGCGCTGCCATCAGAGCTGGACAGCAGCAGCTGCTGGCCAGGTGCCATCAGTGCCACCGCCAGCAGCAGTGCAAAAGTGAGGGTCACTCACTGGGTATCGGGGGGGATGGGGTGTTACCAGATTCCCAGGTTTTCCCAGCAGCATCTCCACCTGGGTCAGGGGCTGACAGCTGGAGTCACAGCCTCCCGCCCAGGTTAGGGGTTGACAACCACCCTCATTTCTGCACTGCCTTCAAAGCTGGGCTCCCATCCAGTAGCTGTGGAGCTTCCTGCAGCTGAGGGAGGTTCCCAGAGATAGGTCTGACTTGGCTCCAGGAGCAGCCCCTGAAGGGGAGCAGGAAGTCCCATCCCTCCCCAGCCCGGGCTGGGACTAGCAGCTGTAGCTCGTCCCATGGTAGAAGTCCCTGCTTGGGGCACACTCAGCCTTGCTCCTTTCCTACAGTAGCCAGATTGCACGAAGGAGATCAGATTTCATGGTCGTGACACATTTTTCATGGCTGTGAATTTGGTAGGCCATAATTATTTGTATTCAGGTAGCGCCCGGGACAGATCAGGACCTTGTGCTACATTCAGTACAAACACAGAACAAAAAGATAGCTTGTAAAGTCCCTGGGGGGCAGAAATTAAGAATACCTTATGCTTCAATCCTGTCATTTATCACAAGCTCAGAAGGGTCAGAACATGGAAATCTTCTAATAAACAGCTACTGTAGGAAGTGCTATTTGTGAGTCAATGGATAGCATGCTTATCTCTAAATCACACTGAACCAATTCTTCAATAAGATAGCAGGAAGCACAGTGCTGCTGTAGGTGCTGTCTTTTGGATGATGTGTAAAACTGAAGTTTTGACCACTTGTGATCATTAAAGACCTCAAAGCTACTTTTTACAAGAAAAGGATTTGGTAACGTTGGTAGGTTGGCCCACATTCTATCTTTGGCAGTTACGTCTTGCCTATCTAAATTTCTCCTTGCAGTGTCACTGATATTATGTGTAATTTCCTGTCCTAAATTTTGTTTAGCGTTTCTGTGCACTGTTTAACACTTGCTTCTTTCATCTAGCAGCAGACAATTTTGGTGATAGGTGATATGATCCATATGAGTAGTTTGGATATCAATTTAAACTGCTAAGGTGCTTTGAGACCTTTTATGAGCAAATCACTTTGTAAATTAAATACTGCAGTGCTACTGCTTTCTTTACTTTGCTACTTCAAGTTCAAACCTTTTTTTCACTACAAATCTACTGCTGGAAATATTTTAGTAGAGCAGTAAAGTACCAAAAAGCAGACATATCCCTGTAAGCTGAACACGCTGGGGCTGATTTGCTTTAGTGTGCAGCTTAAACTATGAACTGCAGCAGTATGTGCATGTGTTGGAGGAGCAATGGGGGCTTTAACAAGATGATTCTTTGCCCCAGCTTCCAAGCATTTAAGCTATTCGAGCTGTGTCTCATGCTTGTGCATTCTCTCACTCTCTGGCCCAAAAGACGAGAGAGAGAGGAAAAACAAACAAACCCACGAGAACAGGGACACACAAGCATCAGAATGACTCCACAGTCTGCTAATCACTCAACCAAGAGGTGTGAGACCCAGGATCCAGTTCCCCTGCTCCAGACATTCTAATTATTTATCCAGAGTGCAACAGCTTCAACTGAAGAGATTAATGAAGCCTCTCATCAGAATATCCTGTAGCCAGATAGTTAAAGCACTCCCCTGAGAGTTGGCAATCCTAGTTCAAAACCTTTTCTTCCCACCCGCCCACCCCCCTCAGGTGGAGCATGGACTTGAACCAGGGGTCTCCCATATCCCAGGTGAGAACCTTAATCACTGGGCTAAAAGATATCAAGGAGGTCTTCCCCTCCCACAACTGTTTTGTGTGAGCTCACCTGTGGGGCCCAATCCAGCAGATGGCTTCTCAAACATATACCGGATTGGACCCCATATGTGACTTGGGTGGCGAAACAAAAAGCCTATCTTCCCCTGGTTTGTAAATCACTCTTGGACACAGGCAGGGAGATAGGTGCCTGAATTAGCGGGAGGCAGCAGTGTGTATGCCCAGAGGCAGAAACATAGGTTCCTAGGGAACTTTTACTGCAAAAACTTAGACAGCAAGTGAGTTTGGGTGCCTACAGGGTTTGGCAGGTGGTTTTGTGCATCACAGTGATGCCAAAACCAGGTCTTAGGCACCTAAAATAGAGAATTAGGTACCTAACCCCTTTTGTGCTTTCAGGTCTATGTCATTCCCTGCACTATAACCACAATTACTGCTGGTGCAGTAAAACGTACGGCTATCTAGGAGTTTGTATAAAAGGCCTGATGAAAACATGTGCTTCTGCAGAATGTTGTCAGAGAGGCCACCAGTTGCCCTGGGTCCCTGTCAAAGCAGACATGAGTTGGAATATTACATTTGTAATATTATGTATTGCTATTTTTTAAAAGGTAAACAGAGCTATTGATGGTACAGGTTAACTGTGTTGTGTTGGCGTCCGTTAGTCTCGAGAGACGATGGATATGCGCCCATGGGGAATATTTAGTTGATGGTTGTGCAGCGTCTGTTGTGGCTGTGAAGCCCCACACGAGAGTGGCAGTTAACTAGGTTCAGATTTAGGTCTATAAAGTAGGTTCCTGTGAGAGCAGCTCACATTACATCATGTTTGGCCTTTCTTCTGGGCTTTTTGTTAGCTGTACATTTCTGAAACTGAACCCCTCAGATTCAGAGCTTCAGAAAAACTGTAGGCAGCAATACTTCGCTGATTAGATAATGCACTCAGTGACATTACTACTGTGTCACATGTCAGGAAATCTTGAGATAGGCAATGCGGTTACTCTGATGCTCTTCATAATAAAGCTACCCTATAATGCTGGACTGTTTCACCTAGCTCCATTAAAGTGAATTCTTAAACAATAGTCTGGGCCCCCAAAAGCATTCTTCTGGAGAAGTCATCCTGTAGCTTGATGAAATTATCACCTATGTTATGACTGTATGACACCCATATTAACTTGTAATGAATCTCTCAAGAATAGTAATATTGCAATAAGTACCAGAAGTAGTATTGATTTATTTATGAATTAATAACATGAAATTATTCTTATTAGAGCTTTTTTATACCTTAAACTATTTACCATTTACTTTTTACAGAAATAAAGAAAAATAGTAATATAATGATAAAGTATCATCCTAAATTCTGGACAGAAGGAATTTATCAATGTTGTAGACAAACAGAAAAGTTAGCACCTGGCTGTGAAAAATACAGTCTTTTTGAAAACAGTAAGTACATATGTTTTTCCTATATCATCATTTTAGCTTGATTTTCATCTATCTACGTATATGACCCTTATTATCATAGTATCTGAGCGCCTTCCTTATTAAACAAGTCTACCCATGAGTGAACAGTGTAACACTGTTGCAAAAAAAGCAATAATTCTGGGATGTATTAGCAGAAGTGTTGTAAGCAAGACACGAGACTTCTGGTTTACTCTGCGCTGATTAGGCCTCAACTAGAGTATTGTGCCCAGTTCTGGGTGCCACATTTCAGGAAAGATGTGGACAAAGTCCACTTTAATTGGAGAAGGTCCAGAGAAGAGCAACAAAAACGATTAAAAGGCTAGAAAATGTGACCCATGAGGGAAGATTGAAAAAATTGGGTTTGTTTAATCTGGAGAAGAGAAGACTGAAAGGAAACATGATAAGTTTTCAAGTACATAAAAGGTTGTTACAAGGAGGAGGGAGAAAAATTGTTTTCCTTAACTTCTGAGGATAGGACAAGAAGCAGTGGTCTTAAATTGCAGCAAGAGCGGTTTAGGTTGGACATTAGAAAAAACTTCCTAACTGTCAGGGTGGTTAAGCACTGGAATCTCCATTGGAGATTTTTAAGAGCAGGTTAGACAAACACCTTCCAGGGATGGTCTAGATAATACTTAGTCCTGCCATGAGTGCAGGGAACTGGACTAGATGACCTCTTCAAGTCCCTTCCAGTCCTACGATTCTATGAGTCTGATATTTTTATCACTTATACCAATGTAAATGAAGAATAACTATGTTGGAGTCAGTATAATTACACCAGTGTAAAAATGATAGAAGAAGAGAATCAGGACCAATATATGTAGGGAAATAGGACAAAATTTCCATAAATGTGTACACCAGACTTTGTGTGCCCAAACCAAAATTATGCCTAGCTTCATGAACTCTGATTTCCATGCATGTTGCTGTTTGCACATGTAAATCATGGGTTGTGAATGCACAACAGTGTAGCTGCAATCTGGCATGCAAACTGGCCCTAACTGTAGTAAATACTACATCTGTATGTATAGGGTTAATTCAGACCCTGATTCAGGAAAGCATCCATATTAAGGAAAGCACTTAAGCACGTGCTAAAGTCCAACTGAAGTCGGTGGACTTATTAGGGCCTTAAATGGCAACAATGAGGCCTAGCATATTTAGAAATGTGTAAGGCCTGATTAATAATTTATTATTATTTATACTGTAGAACCAAAAGGCCCCAATCAGGATCATGGTCAGCCTGATTCTGCCAGGCACTATACAAACAGGAAGATAATAATCCCTGCCCTGACATATGTACAGTGGAGTCCTCTAGGCTAAATATGACTTGAGTTTTTAATGTAAAAAACAAACAGAAAAAAGTGCCTCTTTTCAAGCCTTCTCTGTACAGTTTATCCTAAAGAGACAAAAAAGGGCTCAAGCACAGAGTTTTTCCCATGCCTCTGAGTATCTCCTGAGGTCATCAGGAGGGAGATCATCTCTTACTCACCACCTAAGCTGTGCAGGCAGGAAGTTTCTTTAAATTTAATTTTTAATATCCTTTTGGTGGGTTTTAGGCTTTTAAAAAGAAATTCCTTTTAGTTTTTATCTTCAAATTATTGCTATATACTCACAATTTTAATGTCAACTTAATGATTTTTTTTCTGAGATGGACTTTACATGTTCTCTGGATAGATGTAGACTTCTGTCTTTAGGTCTTCCAGGCATGCACGTTTCCACTAAGTTCAATTTACATTTTGTCTTACTAAGTATGGGTTTACAGAGCTTTTTATCAGAGCTGTTTTTGTTTTCTATGAGTCAAAAGTTTGTACTAATTGGAGGGCTGGTTAAGATGTTAAAAATCTTGTCTGAATTTTAAAATCTTTTATATTATTGTTTATCAGTATATTTATAAATGTAACATTTATACTTCTACTGCATTGCTTTTAGGCATAAGGAAATCACCTTCTCCAATACCAGATAAAAATAAGGTAGGTGGAATCTTCAGAACACTGAGTAGTTCACTGCAATTGACTGAGAAAGATTTTGTATGCAGTATTTAGGCTCATATAATATGTTTCTTTCAAGGATTAGGGTCCAATCTTGCAAGCACTCCCAGGCATAGAGCCTGATCCAGCTCGAACTGACATCAATGGACTTTCTGTTAATTACAATGGGATTTGGATTGGCCCATAGTGATTATTACTTTGAATAGCCCTATTGACTTGAATTAGAGTGCTCACCATAGTAGGCATTATTGTTGGGGATAAATGTTTATAAGATTGGGCCCTTTTATAGTTAATCTAGGATTTAAAAAAATAAGCCAGTATGTAAAACGCTTGACAAATTTGCCTAAACTGCTCTATACCATACCTGTAAAGAGAACCCTCTTTTATAACAGGACACCTACATATTCAGCTGTCTGTTAATAAATAGGGAGTTGTGCCCTTTGTTGTTTCTTTAGGCCGAGTTTATTGCACATACCAGGGGCTCCTTGCATCACTCCATTCTCCTCCACAAGCTCCCAGTGTGCCACCCACTCATCCCCCCCTGCATTTCAGGGGCTCGCTGCAAGCCCCACTCCTTCCCTCATGCCAGAGACTCTGCATTTCACCCTGCATTCCTTCTTTCTCCCCATGCCACGGCTTCAATGTACCATCCATTCCCTTTTCCCCCATGCCAGGGGTTCTGTGTGTACCCCATTCCCTCTATACCAGGGTCCTCCATTCTCCCCTCCCACCCCATGCCAAGGCTTGATGTGCATTCCTTTCTCTCCCTGCCAGAGTCCTTCAATCTTCCCCTGCCAAGGGCTCAGTATCCCCCCATTCCCCCTCTCCTTATACCAGGGTCCCCTATTTCTCCCTTCTACTCTTGCCCCCATCTTTTTTTCCACTCATGCCAGGAGCTCTGTATGCTCCCTCTTTCCTCATGCCCCTGCATTCCCATCATGATAGTGGTGGGTGTCCCCCATTTCCCCCTCACCCAATGCCAGGATCTCCCCTAATTCTTCTTTCCCTGCCATTATTTTTTCTCTTCTTTCTGTGTGGAAGATAAGTCACTGGGGGATCTGGGGTGGCAACAGGTTCAACTCTAATGGGAAGATAAGCAGAACTGAGATAGGGGTATTGTTATGCTTAGAGATGTTTAATGGGTGACATCAACCAGTACTTTGCTAGAGAGTTCCAGAGGTGCTGAAGCTTTGGCTGTACTGAGGCCTTGGCTACACTTGCAGATGTACAGCGCTGTTAGTTAAACCCGTGTTCGTACAGCTGAGTAGGGACAGCGCTACAGCCTGTCCACACTGGCAGCTGCCAACGCAGTAAGGTGGCTACATTTGAGGCATTTGCAGCTGTATTGGGAGCGGTGCATTATGGGCATTCAAGTGGCTGCAACGTGCTTTTCAAATCGGGGGGGTGAGGGGGACTTTGACAGGGAGCGTTTTTGGAGACAGAGTGGGTTTTTGGAATCTCCACAGAGTGTCAGCTCATTATTTCCACACCTCCACATCCCCTGCCTCTCTCTCAATCACTGAAAGCAAACAGCAAGGGCTTTGTTTGTTTTTAAAGAGCAGATAAAAGAGAGGAAACGGAGCCTTCCCCCTCCCCCCCGCCGTTCTTCTCCCCCGCACACACGCCGTCCCTGTCCAAGGCAACTTTGCTGCCGGCATTCCTAACGGAGCCCCTCCCCTCTTTCCCCCCGCCTGCAAACAGTAGCTGTGTTTGGTTTTTTGTAAAGCACCTCAACAACAGAGCTCTGAACTCCAACCCGGAAGTGCCGTTTCAAAACAAAGGCAGCTTCCGGAGATCAGTAACTGCGTTGTTCCTCGGCTACACTGAAAGACCAACATTCCACCCACTTCGCAACAGCTGTTATTCCTCTCGGGGAGGTGGAGTACATGCAGCGCTGTATCTGAGGAGATACAGCGCTGCACGTGCCTTGCAAGTGTAGCCAGTTAGTGAGTTACAGCGCTGCAGGCAGTTTTATTGCGCTGTAACTCGTAAGTGTAGCCAAGGCCTGAACAGATGGCAGGGGCTATGTTTCCCATTTTCCCCCTTCAAATTTTCCAATTTCCCCCCAAATCAGCAGGGCTCTGCTCATCGACACCTACAACATTTCCAACATTTTGGAATTGATCAGCTCTGGCATTCAAAAGTTATGATGTTACACCCAAATGCTTTCAAGTTGAGTGTAGGGCCTTGCAAGCTCAGCTAACTAGTTATTGAACGAGCTCAGAATTAATCCGGCCTTCGTCTTCAATGTCTTAATGAGTGTTTTGCTTTGCCTGAATGGAATACTAGTAATTTTATCACATTTTCAGCGAAGGCCTCCACCACCTGTTCCCCCAACTGAGGAAGATGAAGATGAAGATGAGGAAATAGTAGTAGCAATGTATGATTTTCAACCCACAGAGTCTCATGATTTGAGACTAGAGAGAGGTGAAGAATATACAATAATTGAAAAAAATGACATTCATTGGTGGAAAGCAAGAGATAAATATGGGTGAGATGCATTTCCATCCTTTCTGCACCCACTGCACTACTGAGTAAGACTATTCCCTTGATGCAGTAATTTATATTGATTATGCCTATTAAATAACAAGAATAATGTACCTAAAAGCTAGATGTGTTTAGCTGCCCAGATCTGATTTTGAGCCACAATTCTACAGTCTGATCCATGTTCATGGACCTTTATGGCCACATGAAATCCCATTAAACCCAGTGGGGCTCTGCACAAACCAGTTTGCAGAGCTGGGGGCTTTTATGAGTAAATTTCCTGTGATACTTCAGAATTTTTAAACTAAAATGTACTCAATTTTAATTTTTATAGAAACACAACACACACCTGTGTACCTTTTCCCATTTATTTTAAAGGTGTTTTAGGCATCTCACATTCTCTTAATGATACTCTTCATGCTCCAACATTCACCACTTCAATATTGAAAATTGTTCAGGGTAATTTTGAGTTAGTGAAAGACAGCAGGGTTGTTGTGGTGATATATTTTGGGGAACAGCAGGCATCTCAATTCTCCTGACAATCTCAGTCAGAGTATATCCCCAGGCATGGAGTTAGGGCCACCAAAGCACAAAGCTGGCATGGAAGCATAGGGCTTCTCATTTTGTCCCATCCTGTTGCTTTTTCTACAGGAAGAGAGGCTCGGCTCAGTATTTTAACTTTGACCCTTCTGCATACGGTGTAGCCTCATTAGATGCAGGGAAGATGAGTCAGGATAAAAAACCCACAACCCTCTATATAATGAGAATCAGAACTGGTCAATGATAAGGTAAAAAGAGTGCTGGTGACCTTTACTAATTAGCAGTGTGAAGAACTGTGTTTTAAGCATGCATTCTGTGTTTTGTTACCCAGTTTGTATCATGATTAAAGTTTATGGCACAATGTTTCTCTTATTCTTTCTAGAAGTACAGGATATATTCCAAGCAACTATGTAACAGGAAAGAAGTCCAACAACCTTGATCAGTATGAGTAAGTGAATATTGGCATAAAAGCGGGGAATAGGATAAAATAAACCTTAAACTTTAGCAATTGCAAAAATATATTTTAAAAATAAATTTGCATACATTTATATATGATGTAACTACAATCAGAGGTTGAACTTTTAAAAAGATTTGAAATACATTTTTTTTCCTGATTCTTCTTTCGCGGTCATTGTTTCACAGTGGCGAATATCCTGATTTACAATGATAGAAATGAGAGGCGATTCAGGCATGTACTTTTGAGTCTAAATTTGAGCAACAGCAGAGTAGTATTGCTAGATCAAAGGAAAAATGTAAGGAACTTCATCTGTTATAAGTCTGTGTTGAATCTTTAATGTGAAGTGGCATGGTCATCTGAAAGGAATCTGACTGTAAAAGAATAAAGTAGAATCCTTTATTCTCCACTGCACCCAAGCAATGAACATAAGCAGCACAATGAGAATATAGATGACCAGCGAATCTGGATCAATAAGTCCAAATTTGAATAAAAGAGATATCCGTGTGCAGTTTAAACATTAGTGCATCCAATCAGCTCATCAATTATAAACAACTGGAAATACAACAAGCATTTTACTAACAATATGGGTAATTATGAACTACTTATGAGAGACTTGAGAGGATGAAAGTTATGAAGCTCTTCTGTAAGCCTGTTTCTTCAAATTAAAATTTTGTTTTAAAATATCAGGTTATGAACAAGAGCAGGCATAACCTACTGTGCTGATCTATTAAAAACTTACTAAAGATTCATATGAACTCCATAGTAAATAAAATCAAACTGCAAGAAAAGATATGTAAAACAGTTTAAAAAAACACACTATTAATTCCAGAACTTTGGTCCAAATTTTTTATGAGTTACATTTCTATTTTTTGGCCAAAGATAGATATTCTTTAGGGATTCATTTTCTCATCTTTATTAGATGTTACTCATTCTTTTCCAACGTTACTCCCTGACCTTTGAGACTTTTATTGAGAGTCTTGCCTTGCTCTGTGCTATGAAATTAATAAGGAGAGATAGGAAGAAATCATGCTGAATTCTCTGGTGCAACCACTTTGCACCTCGTCACCTGTATGCTGCAGTCTGGTTCTAACCAGCTCAGGGAGCATTACTCTGGTGCAAAAGAGAGAGCTGTTAGAGATTTTGCCTTGTAGTATTACTTTCTAGTTTTGCAGAGCTGATGTAGGGGCCAGGCTTGTATGTTACTTCTTCCCCCAACCTATTCCCAATGTAGCAGGGGAAAGGGAGTATAGCTGGGACACACCATACCATGCCAATCCCCAGCTGTGTTTTTGACTGCTGTGGCCCATCGGTTACTGGCATACATTTGAACAGCCCTTTGGCTGTTCTAACCTAGCACAGAGGATTGGCTATGCACCAAGCTAGCAAGATCGGGATGTGCAAAGGTAAACTTTGATTCACTCATGACTTGCACACTGAATAGATCAGTCACCCTCCAAAATCTAACCGACAGACTCATACAGTGTTATTGAATTAAAAAACAACTTACTAATAAGCCCAATTAGTAACTAGATGATTGATGTGTAAACAGCCTGTTCAAGATTTAGTTAAGATTTTCAGTTGCTTACAGTCTTTCACTGAAATGACAGCCATTAATACACATATTTGACTAGTATTCTGGTTGCAAAGTGAGTTATATTACCTGAACTTTATTGGGCTTCATGCTTTTGTGAGAGCCTATTGGGTTTATTTCAGAACAGTTCTGTCTATAAACTCCACAATGTAAGGATGACTGAACCTTATTGTAAATTCACTATAGTTCAATAGATTCAGTTCTTGTCCTCAAGTACTGCAAAATATGTTGACTCTGTTTGACTTCCTGTCTTAGTAACTGCATAACACTTTGTTTTATGTAAGTTTTTAAAATTGCTAATACCTTTAAGAGTTTAGAATTTTTTTTCAGATGGTATTGCAGAAATCTGAACAGAAGTAAGGCAGAACAACTTCTCAGAGATGAGGTAAGTATTTGTATTATTGTATAAATCCAGCACAAAATTGTTAACTAATGGAATTCTCTTAAGGTAGCTCCTCTTATTAAAAATTAAATGATCAGTTAATTCTGACTCATGGAAATATCAGGGAGCACAAGTAAAAAAGAAAGGCAGCATAACATTGATTGGAGCCTAAAATTGTCATTGTGATTGGATTTCAGGATAAAGAAGGTGGTTTTGTAGTGAGAGACTCTAGTCAGCCGGGTCTGTATACGGTATCCCTTTATACAAAATATGGAGGGTAAGTTACTGTTGATACTAACTACATTTCTGTTGTTTGAATTTGATTTGCATAGATACACGAGCTCATAGGTTACAAAAAGGAGATTTATTTGTTCAACAAAGAAATAAGCCCAATATTTTAAAAGGTGGATGTCTAAAATTAGCCCCCCGAATCCACAGTTAGGCATCTAAATGTGTAACCTGATTTTCAGAGGTGCTGAGCACCCGCAACTGTTACTGGGATCAGTGCAAGTTGGAGGTGCTCAGCACCTCTTAAAATTGCACCATTTGCTGAAGTGGTTAACTTTAGGTATCCAACTTGGAAGTTTTGGCCTAAATTTTACAGCCTTGATAGTGCCTTTAAAACAAAGCCCCACTTTGGGAGTGGTGCAAATTCCTACTGCACCAAAAGGGTCTCTGAGACACATTGTGCTTGAAAGCACTGCAGTGCCTCCAGGAGCTTCAGGGAGGGCAAGGAGAGCACAGCCAGTGATACCTTTGAAGTGGGTACACGTGCTTTAATCCCAAGGGACCAGTGACACTGAGCATACATAGGGGTGAGCCCACTCATCACTGCCTCTTCTGGACACAGGATTGCCACTAGGGGTGCTAACCTTACACAGTCTTTGAGCTGCATGACCACAGTGATTGTTTCTAGCTGCTGTATCGGGGGACAAAGCAAGTGGCCGTTTGTTCTCTCTTATTCATTGGGCAGGGATAGATACAGTTTTATATGTATAGGTGATTTCATTTCCTATTTACCATGTACCTCTCTTCAGGATTCATTTCTAAAAATGCCATCATATTTTAATTCTTGTTTTTTAGAGAAGGTTCATCAGGAATAAGACACTACCATATAAAAGAAACAATGACGTCACCAAAGCAGTACTATCTAGCAGAAAAACATCTTTTTAACACCATTCCAGAGATAATTGAGTATCATAAACATAATGCAGCAGGTAAATGCATCTGATTTTTCTGTCAATTAAATAGAAGCAAATTGAATAGGAAGATGATGCCATCTTAACATAGTCTCTCTTCAGACCATGAATGCCCTTTAAAGAGACTATGAGACACTGCCTTTTACAAAAATTCCTGTTTATAGTTTCACTCTAAAATGTTTGTTAAAAAAATCTTCTTTCCAGTTCATGAATAACCTCTACATTTCACACATTAAACAAACGCCTCATAATTAGAGAGTGTTCAGAACTATATAGTTATTTCTTTTTACTGTATTCTCTTTTCAGTAAATTTTGAATCCATCCAATATCTTCCATTAACTTACTACACAGTGGACTAGATCCTTGGCTAAGGTTTAGGAACAGACAGATAAGACAATGGAGGGGCTCCAAATGTATTGTAAAGTTCACCTTTGCATTCCCCTGATTCTGATGCTGCTCTGTGCAATATTAGTACCCCCAGAGTAACCTGAGGGCTTTAGCTACTAACAGATTCAAAGGTCTGAATAGGCAGCTGGAAATTGGTATATACATATCCCAGCAACACCCTCTATGCCAGCACTCAGGAAGCGGTGGTTTAGGAACCTGTACACCAGCCATATGGCACCAGACGATCCTGCTGGCACTGTGGTGATCCTGTAGCTCGTTATGCTAGCAGACAGAATCTACTGGCCATTTAGCACACACTCCAGGATCTTGACCAGTGCACAGAAATTAAAACAATACAGTGATTTTCACTCCAGTCCAGACAGTGGTTGATCCCATCTCAAAGGATATATTTGCAAGATGCTTACATCAAATTTGAGGGGACCTGGGATCCCCTGAGAATTATCTGAGGAAGTTTTGTTATATTATTTGAATTTAAATAATTCTAAAATAAAAAATCTGGAAGCAAGATAAGTGCAAATTCCTCTCCTCCAAAACATCATAATGATTCTTATTTATCATTATAATTTTAGTTCATTTAAAAAAATTATTTACTTGGTTATTGTTCCCTCTATTTTATCCTTTATTCATTTGTCATTATCTTTTCCTAACCAGGTGTTAGGAGAATATAGTCAAAATGGAGTTTGAATAAAAGGGATTTTATGTGAGTGACTCCTGTTATTATAAATGGGAGCTGCATGCACTACTCACCAAACATACTGATGAGACTATACCTTTTAGAAAATCTTTCCAACTTGAGCTACAGTAGGTGCAGTTCCTCCTCAACAGCCAGTGGTGTTATTCTAGATGCTAAATGTACATTATTTTAGCAATAAAAAATACAGACAATCTGTAGGCCAAATTTAAGAGTTTTTATTTTCAGAGGAGCTGAATGCTGACATTCAATTTTTAAGAACATAAGAACGGCCAGAATAGGTCAGACCAAAGGTCCATCTAGCTCAGTATCCTGTCTTCCAACAGTGGCCAATGCCAGGTGCATTGAACAGAACAGGTAATCATCAAGTGATCAAGACAAAGCAAAGATGTATACGGTACATCAAGAATAAGTTCAATTCTTTTTTTTTTCTAGAAGAACTGTCACTATATTCTCACTTTCATTTATTTATATATTCTGTCCCCCCCCCCCCCCCCACTTGCATTTACCTGTGACACAAAGTACCTTTCCTAGACCTGAAGAAGAGCTCTGTGTAAGCTCGAAAGCTTGTCTTTTTCACCAACACAAGTTGGTTTAATAAAATATATTATCTCACCTACCTTGTCTCACTAATCCTGGGACCAACATGACTACAACACAACTACTATATTCTCATGGTTATCCAGTATTATAATGCACAATAAAAATATGAGTGACTTGCTGCCTAACACTGTTTTGGGGTAGACTATGTTCCATTTATAAATTTTCTCCAAATTATAGGTCTTGTTACACGGTTGCGATACCCAGTGACTCCAAAGAAGAAGCCTGCACCAACTACTGCAGGGTTCAGCTATGGTAATAACACACCTTCATAAATGTATACTAATTTCCTAGAAAGTGACATTGTGTAAGTCTAAATTGACAAAATATATACTAAAAATGATAGAAATCTCTAATTTTATACTGTGACTGTTTGGATTAATTCTTTAAAGCCTCACAGGAAGAGTAGATTTGGAATCCAGGTGTGTCAGTAAATACAAGTACTACATTGCTTCTGAAGGAAGTGGTAGGAGGGTCTGTTCAAGTCTAATACAAGTGATAATACAATGTCAATCTATATAATAGGTAGGAGTCCAGGATTGACACTCTGTATCACTCTGAAGCCTATGTCTTAGAGTCAGTCTGAAATGACAGAAGCAGCTACAAGCATGGTTGCGGGTTCTTTTTGTTCAGAATACCACCAGGTTCAGTCATCACTGGATTTTGTAGTCTGCTAGCATCCAATTTTTAAGTTCTCAGTCACTTTGACTTTATTAATTACACCAGTACATCTATGCAGAACCATCCGGGACAATTGGCCTGGGTCCGGTGCTTTGGGGGGGCCCGCGCTTTGGGATGCAGGGTCCAGGGTGGCCTAGGGGATTAGTGGGGGGCCTGGCACCGGCAGCACGAGTGACCCAGCCCCAGCCCGCTCCGCCCTGCCGGCTCCCAGTATCGCTTGTGGGAGGGGGTGGAAACCGGAAAGAGGCGGGGTGGGGCCTTGGGGGAAGGGGTGGAATGGGGGCAGGTAGGGGGCGGAGTAGGTGCAGGAAGAGGCAGGGCAGGGACTTGGGGGAAGGGGGTTGTCCTGGGCCCCGCACCCCACTAGGGACAGCCCTGCATCTATGCCATGCCAGCAGTCTTAGACCATTGTGATATCAGAGGTAACGCAACAGACCACCCTCCTTACTCTACAACTAATTTGCATGCCTCAGTATCATTGGTTGTATTTAGAATGGCTAAATGTAAGTGTATATCTCTAGGAACAGAGAGTGCAGGACAGGCTTACAGGGCAGAGGACTCTATGTGAGGCAGCGGTGACTTTGAAAAAATGTGTGGGTTGTGGTAGGTAATCAGGTGACATATAATCAGCTCCCAGTATGATGCTATGGCCAGAAGAGCTAGTGCAGTCCTGGGATGCATAAAAAGGAGAATCTTGAATAGGAGGAGAGAGGTTATTTTACCTCTGTATTTGGCACTGGTGCTGGAGCACTGTGTCCAGGCCTGGTGCCCACAATTCAAGAAGGATGTTGATAAATTATAGAGGATTCAGAGAAGTGCCACAGGAATGGTTAGAGGATTAGAAAATGTAAGTTATAGTGACAGACTCAAGGAGCTCAATCTATTTAGTTTTACAAAGTTAAGATTAAGGAGTGACTTGATTATAGTCTATAAATATCTCCATGGGGATATGTATCTATTTAGAGAGATAACTATCTACAATATTTAATAATGGGCTCTTCGATCTAGTAGAAAAAGACATAACATGATCCAATGGCTGGAAGTTGAAGCTAGACAAATTGAGACTGGAAATCAGATGTACATTTTTAATGGTGAGAGTAATTAACCATTGGAACACTTTATCAAGGGTCACAGTGGATTCTCTATCACTAACAATTTTAACGTCAAGATTGGATGTTTTTTCTAAAAGATATTCTCTAGGGATTATTTTGGGGATGTTCTATGGCCTGTGCTATACAGGAGGTCAGGCTAAATGATCACCGTGGTCCATTCTGGCCTTAAAATCTATGAACCTATGAAAGAATATGACCAGGTTTAATCATCACTGGGATTCACAGTCTGTTACTGTCCAATTTGTAAGTTCTCAGCTTTACACCTATGCAAGAGCATTGGCTTTCAGTGACTAGTATTTAATTAATGGTTTAAAAAACAGTCTGATTTTGACCTCTGTCTTGGTTAAAAGTTTGTTGTAGGCTGTGGCTGTTTCACAATTTATGAGATACAAAGATTTTTAAAGTGGTTCTAAAGTACACCTAAATCCCAAAATTTGCTAGTAGTATTTTCACACACTCCTCTGTCACTTTAGATCTAATATGTTCCCTATTATATTTTAACAGTCATTGTTTTTTCTTTCTTATAGAGAAATGGGAAATTAATCCATCAGAGTTAACCTTTATGAGAGAATTGGGGAGTGGTCTCTTTGGAGTGGTGCGTCTTGGCAAATGGAGGGCGCAATATAAAGTGGCCATCAAAGCAATCCGAGAAGGTGCAATGTATGAGGAAGACTTCATAGAAGAAGCAAAAGTAATGATGTGAGTTGCTATATAGTACTTAGCACTTATACCACAGGGCCCAGGTTTCTGATACATATGCACTTCTTTATAAATAAAAAATTCTAGCCAGGTGAGACTTGTATAATTTCTTGGAGGGATGAAAGCTACAATAACTATATGTTTTAAATCTTTTCAGGAAGCTAACCCATCCTAAATTAGTTCAGCTCTATGGGGTCTGTACACAGCAGAAGCCTATTTACATAGTGACAGAGTTCATGGAACACGGGTGCCTTCTGAATTACCTTCGACAAAAACGTGGACACTTTAATAAAGATACCCTGCTGACAATGTGCCAGGATGTATGTGAAGGGATGGAGTACTTGGAGAGAAACAGCTTTATCCACAGAGATCTGGTAATATCATATCAGCCTCTTTACTACATTTCTGATTTATGCATTAATAGTTAAGGGTAAGAAACTGTTTCTATTCTAAACAGCTCTCTTTTTCAGTTACTCATAACTTTCTCAAAAATATATGCTATTGTTTAACTGGTTGTGTTAATATTAAGCAAAATCCACAAAATTGACCCATCTGGTGCAGGGAGGAATGATTGAATCTGCATGGGCAGTGGATTAAAAACCTCCCAAGTGTTTTAATAAAATTATTATTGTCAATTCTGCACAGAAAATTATGCTTTATAGTATATTAATTTCATTATTCAGAATTCTTACTAACCACATAAAGTAATTTCTCCTGCTCATTTTATAATATGTCTCTGTCTCAGTAAGCAAATATATTTGCACTTAAAGAATTTATTTACATCTTGTCTGTTTCATCATTGACCTAATGACTGATCTTAATGAAACATTTACCTTGGTGAGCAATGGGATGAGTTTTTGAAAGCTCTCTGTATTAGTGTATCTTACACAGTGGTTCTAATATGACATAGTTTTAGATAACAAGTAAGAGTCTAAGATAAGTAATATACTACTGTTCCTCTAAAACAGTGGCTCTCAACCTTTCTAGACTACTGTACCCCTTTCAGGAGTCTGATTTATCTTGCATACCCCCAAGTTACACCTCACTTAAAACTACTTGCTTACAAAATGAGACATAAAAATACAAAAGTGTCACCACATTATTACTGAAAAATTGCTTACTTTCTCATTTTTACCATATCATTATAAAATAAAGCAATTGGAATATAAATAAATATCGTACTTGCATTTCAGTGTATAGTATATAGAACTGTATATACAAGTTGTCTGTATGAAACTTTAGTTTGTACTGACTTTGCTAGTGTTTTTTATGTAATCTGTTGTAAAACTAGGCAGATATCTAGATGAATTGATATGCCCCCTCGAAAACCTGTGCATATCCCCAGGGTTACACGCAGAGGTGAAAGTAAGCCGGTCCGGTCTGGCGTACCGGCAAGAGCCAGTATGCCGTGCCGAACCATACCGGCTTCCCCGGCGGTGATTTAAAAGGCCCAGGGCTCCAGCTGCTGCTGGTAGCCCCGTGCCCTTTAAATCGCCTCGTCTGGTTGAGGCCACGCCTCTTCCGGTTGAGGTCACGCCCCCACCCAGGACTCTGGCATACCGGTAAGTCCTGTAAGTTACTTTCACCCCTGGTTACACGTACCCCTGGTTGAGAACCACTGCTCTAAAACACTGTTTCATTTGAAACACCGCTTGCGTTAATAAAAGGGAGAATCAGATCATTAGAGTTGTTGATCCTTTGTTGTATACTGTATGAATATGAATGACACCTATACTAATGGTAATTTTCACTGGAGGCAAAAAAATTATGTGTTCATCATTCTGAGAAACTTTGCTATATCATTAAGATATTAGGGTCTGATTCTCTTCTCACTTATACCCATAAATCAGGTGCAACACCACTGAAATGAGTTAGAACATGTGAGGAAAAGAGACTAGAGCCTGAGAAGGTTCTAATGCACTAGAAATGAACAAAATGCTAAACAGCAGGGGTCCTGATTGTGATCATCACACTGAGTTTATACCTATGTAATTCCATTGCTTCAGAGGAACTATTCCTGCTTTACACTGGTGTAAGGGAAAGTAGATTGAGCCCCCATAGTTTTAGTTAAATGAAATAATAAAGTAATAAAGAATATAAGCAGATAAATCATGCCACCCAGTAGGTGTCTAATTTTTTGGCCAAATTCTGATTTTATACTGGTGTAACTCCACTGACTTCAACTGACTTTGATTTATGTTAGCATAAGTGAAAAGAGGATCGGGCACTACATATAGAAAATTAACTTGCAAATAAGGCAAGCGTGTTTATTTTCTCACTATAAATTATGATTGGGCTTCACAACAGACCAGATTGTACAGTTATTATTCATGCAGAATGACTATCAAATTCAATGCGAGTTTTCTCTGAATAGTGATTGCAAAATTTATCCCAATATACATTACATAGAATTTCATCTAATCGTTCTTATTTTGATCTTTCCGAATCCTTAATATACATAATTATTCCCTTTGCAGGCTGCCAGAAACTGTTTAGTGAATGAGTCAGGAGTGGTGAAAGTGTCTGATTTTGGAATGACAAGGTATAGCCAAGTTGACATACTTATTTGCAATGGTTTGTGAATGGATTTGGCATAACGTATTCTTGCACTTGAGACATTACAACACTTTAAAATTACAGACAAAAATGACATTTCTTTCTCCAGATAACTAACTTATCTTATTTCCAGGGGTTTGTAAATTTCTCCCTCTCAAACTTACTTATTTTGTGGTCGCAGTGTGATATTTTCTTACTTTTTTAAGAACTAGGAAAAGCAAAATGATGCAACTTGTTCTATGGTGCATTATGGTGACAGGCACTTTAGCACATCTTACATACAGATGGAATAAGGAGTTGTATCTTCCACCCTGCTCTGAACAGAATATACAGACTAGGCTCAACTCTCTGCTGTGCATCACTTATGGAGACTGGGCCTCTTAACGATGGGTATAATGGGCCATAATTGGTTGTAAAGTGTTTAGAAATCCTTGAAGTATTGTTATTATGAGAACTCAGACACATTTGGACAACTGGGCTCTCTCTTCTTGCATTATCACAAGGAATAAAGTTGGACAAAATTTGTTCATGAAAACAAAACAGAACAAAATGAAAAACTTCACATCTCTGGCTCCTGCCGTTGTCCAATCTTCTTATGATAAAAGATTCTCTAAATAGAATCTGAAAATTATGTTGATGATGCACGAAGCACAATAGAATCTAGTCTTCAGTAGATGTAGTCAGACTGCAGGGTTAGCAGTTGTAACACCTTATTTTTGTAAATAAAGAAAACAGGACACACTGGCCCCAGATAGCCTGTCGTCTGAGTAAACAGTGATGCAGGAATACTGGGAGGCAAGGTGCCACATGGTGGTACAATTTCTCTTGGAGTTTCTCTACACTTGCCAGCTCCACTGACGGGTCCCTGGGGGGCACTATGAGAAAGCAATCTGAAAACAGGGACTTTGACGGTGCCAGTTGTTGTCAAACTGCACTGTGCCTGGCTCCTTTCACTCTTCCTATCTACTCAACCTGTGCACCCACGTGATATCTGAACACAAACTGTCCCATGAGCACCAGATCTCTGTTGAGTAAGAAATTGACATTTTTCACATAGCTCTTTTCCTCATTGTAACAATGTAGTACATACATGACCTACAGCAGTGGTTCTCAAACTTTTGTAGTTGTGACCCCTTTCACACAGCAAGCCTCTGAGTGCAACCCCCCCTTATAAATTAAAAACACTTTAAAAATATTTAACACTATTATAAATGCTGGAGGTGAAGCAGGATTTGGGATGGAGGCTGATGGCTCGCAACCCCCCAGGTCATAACCTCGCGACCCCTTGAGGGGTCCTGACTAGGGTGACCAGATGTTCCGATTTTATAGGGACAGTCCCAATTTTGGGGTCTTTTTGCTTATATAGGCTCCTATTACCTCCCACCCTGTCCCGATTTTTCACATTTGCTGTCTGGTCACCCTAGTCCCGACCCCCAGTTTGAGAACCCCTGACTTACAGCATGAAACTAATAACTACAAGGGAAGACTGTGCAACAATGAGAAAAGTTAACAGAGGCATAAATAAAACCTTAGTACTATTACTGAAGTTATTTTCAAATACCCTTTGTGATAATAACAATCACTAACCACTAGGTGGCAATGTGAGCTCCTAAAATGCAAGCAAACATGAAATAAATGGTGATTTTAGAAACAGAATCAGACTCGAAATATTACATGCTTTTGTTTTTTAGGTACGTCCTTGATGACCAGTACACAAGCTCTTCAGGTGCTAAATTTCCTGTAAAGTGGTGTCCCCCAGAGGTTTTTAATTATAGCCGATTCAGCAGCAAATCGGATGTCTGGTCATTTGGTAAGACACTCTTTAGCAATTAAATAAGAAAATTATTTTTTTCAAGTCCCCAATAAGCAATTAGGGTCCAGTTGTTCAAGGAGAATCCAAACCTCCTAGGAGATGCTCAGTGAAGTCATTGGTCCTGACCCTTCTCTCATTTGCCCCAGTTTTCCACTGATGTAATTCCATTGAAGTCAGTGGAGTTACTTTTTATTTACACAGATGTTAGGTGAATTAGGCCCATTAGGTAGTTAGGGGACTGAGCTTTTTCAGAATAGGGCCCTTACTGAACACATTTACTATTAAAAAAAACAAATCCACAGTTAGTGGCATACATGTATTTTAAAGAAGTATTTGTTAATTTACTTGACAATCTATTCATGCCTTTCATTTTCCAGGTGTTCTAATGTGGGAAGTATTTACTGAGGGTAAAATGCCCTTTGAGAAAAACACAAATTATGAAGTGGTAACTATGGTTGGCCAAGGACAGCGTCTGTATCGGCCAAAATTAGCTACCAAGAATGTGTATGAAGTGATGGTGATGTGCTGGCATGAGGTACAGTTCTTTTTCTGTCCTTTCTTTACCCCCCAAAAGCTGAGTTTTGTTACCACACCTAATTATCAGTGTAAAATTCTGATTTCATTTTATTCAAAAGCCACCCTGCTCAACCATGAGGTAGCCTTGAGAATCCCTCCATGTATCCCTTCCTCCAGAGGAACTCAAAGTGGAGAGAGTAGTGTCTTGGTGAATCAGAATAGGCAGGGTATTCCATGCATACAGACACTATGGAAAGAAACACAGAGAAAGGTGGGGGGGGGGGGGGGAGGAGGGAATGAACAAGGCAGTTAAGCTGCGATTGTTGATGGATCAGCAGGGGCAGAACATAATAAAAGATGAGATCAGAAATCTAGCCCAGGTTGGAACTTTGTATATTCTTGAAGGTAAGTCTTAAAATTTGAGGGGTGTCAAAGGAGGAGCCAATGGAAGAAGACAAAGGGACAGGGTGACAGGGAGAGATCAAATGGGGAATAAGAATAAGATGGTTTTAGTGGCCATGATTTACATGGAGGATGGAGAGAAGGGTATTGGAGTGACCACATAGGAGCACTTTGAAATAAACAAGGTGGTTAGATGCCCAGAGGTTGTTACATAGGTAGGGAAATAAAAAGAAAAAGGGTGACGAGAAAAAATTAACATGCAGTTTTTAACAGAGAGCAGGATAACTAAAAGTGAAAACAGGTCTATAATGATACCAATGAGACTAGAGAAAAAAGTAGGAAGAAATGACAAACAGCAGCAGAATTAAATGTTGTAGTTCAAAAGATATGGTGCTCCACGAAGAGCGGTTGAAGGACACTAAAGCCATATGTTGGGATCTTCTGCATCAACTGATCTCACACAGTCCTGAAATTGCCCCACCCATGCAAACAGAAAACTTTTCTCTTTCATTGACTATGGGCCCCATCCTGCTCCCACTGAAATCCATATGAATTTTGCCATTGATTTCACTGAAAGCAGGACTGGACCCCGTGACTTGGTAATTTTTAGTATTACTCCAATGACTTTCTTATACCGTTTGTCTCACTCAACTTTTATGTTTATTTCTTAGGGGAAAAGATCTTTTTTTCTTTATAACTGATTTAGAGCAGGGACAGGAAAAGACCAAAGGGAAAACATCTGTGAAATCAGCAGAGTGTCAGTGTCAGGAATTAAATAAAAACAGGCAGCTGGTAAAAATTACAAAATCCATACACAAGTGCAAAAAGCAGAAAAGCAAAAATAGTTGAACTAGAATGCCTCACAGAAGAGGAGGACATTGATGTATCAGGCATTACAGAAACATGGTCAAATGACAAAAATCAATGGGATACTGTAATATCTGGCTACAAATAAGGCTGCGAGTCTGTCAAGGAGGTCACGGACGTCACGGATTCCGTGACTTTTCGTGACCTCCGTGACTTCTGCGGCAGCTGGTGCTGGCTCAGGGGCTGCCCGAGCCAGGCAACCCCTGTGCCAGCAGCAGCAGTTTGGGTGTGTGGGAGGGGGCTCAGGGCTAGGGCAGGGGGTTAGGGAATGCACGGGGGATGCTTACTTGGGGTGGGGGGCTCCCCGGCTCCCACTGGCATGGCCCCCCTGCAACTCCTAGGTGACGGAGGGGCGAGGGCTTTCACGCCACGCGCTGCCCGCGCCCACAGGCCCCGCCCCCACTGCTCCCATTGGCTGCAGTTCTCGGCCAATGGGATCTGCGGCAGCTGGCACTTGTGGCAGGAGCAGCAGAGCCCCTGCCCTTGCCCCTGCCTCTGTCGGCTAGGAAGCTCCTGCCAGCCCCCACAAACCCTCACAGCACCAGGAGGGGTCCTGGGCCGCATGCCATGGCCCGGCTCCCTCCCCCACAGTACTAGCGGGCGTCCCAGGCTGCGTGCTGCGGCCTGGCCCCTACCTCCCCCAGCACCCGTGGCACCCCCCGGACTGTCCCCCCTTCCCCCCCAGAGCACCTGCGGCACCCTACCCAAGTTTTAGTCAGGGCGGGCATTTTTAGTAAAAGTCATGGACAGGTCACAGGCCCATGAATTTTTGTTTATGGCCCGTGATCTCTCCATGACTTGTACTAAAAATACCCATGACTAAAACATAGCCTTAGCTAAACTATATAGAAAGACAGACAAGGTTGAAGTGGTGAGGGACTAGTGCTGAATCCAAAATATTCCATAGAATCCAATGAGAGGACCATGCAGTTGAATCTATGGATACAAATCCCAAGCTGTAAGAATATAAATATATTAGTATGCCTGTACTAACAACCTCCAGATCAAGAAAAGGATATTGAGACGTAACATTGAAAGAGATCAGAGGCAGCTACATTGAACAAAATGCTTTTGAATAACAACTAGCCAAAGGTATTTTAAAAAATGACAAGACAATCTTCAAGCATATCAGAGTCAGGAAGCCTGATAGAGAATCAGTCGATTTGCTGGGTATAAAATAATTCATGGTATAAAAAAGGTGGGTCAAGATCTTGTGGTTTTGCTGTCTAATAACACAAAAACAAGGGGACCCTCAATGAAAATAAAAGGTGGTAAATTCAAAACTGATACAAGGAAATACTTTTTCACACAATATATAATTTAGGCTTTGGAACTCATTGACATATGATGTTGTTGAGGCCAAGAATTTATCCATTCAAAAATGGATTGGATATTTATACTGATAAGAGTTACAATAGCTAAGGCAGTAGCGTGGCCGGGGGGGGAGCAGGGGGAGCGGCCACTCCCCCACTGAGCAGAAGCCGCGCCTTTTTTTTGCTCCCGACGCCTTTTGCTCCTATGCTGCAGCCAGAGCGGAGCATTTTTTTTTGCTCCCGGCGCCTTTTTTTGTTCCCGATGCTTTTTGCTCCCGGCGCCTTTTTTAAGCTCCGCTCCGCTCCGCTCCACTCCCCCTGTGCTCTAAACCTGGCTACGCCACTGAGCTAAGGCCAACATAAATTTTAGAATGTTAAATTTCATGCTGCAGAGTTTAGGCCGATCTCTTTACAAGGAGGGGCAAATTCTCACTTCTGCCTAATGAGAGGTTTCTGGCACCTTCCTCTGAAGCATCTACTGCTGGCCACTGTCAGATACAGGCCACTGGCCTACATGGCTCTTGGGTCTGATTCAGTATGGCAATTCCTGTGTTCCTTTATCAACACAATAACCTTCTTAAACCTAGAAATCTATTAAGAAAAATAATGCTGTATAATATTTTCAGCATTGTGTGAGGTTCTAAATTAATGTTAGCTTAATAAGAAATAGAAGAGTATACAACCTCATTTTATGTCTTCACTGGGAATGAGATGTCCTAGCAATCTTTAGGTTAATAGAAATTTACCTGTCATGTTTCTGCTGCCTCTCATCTGCTTAAGTTTAGTGGCATTTTTATCTTTTTACACATACATTTTTCCTGCTATTGTATTTTGTACACATTATTGCTTCAGCAAAATAAAATCTTTCTGATGTAACTTTAGTAACTGGCAGTACAACAAAGCATTTTAATTCCTAGAAACCTGAGGGACGCCCTACGTTTGAAGATTTGCTCCGTATAATTGATGAGATAGCCGAGAGTGAAGATGCTTTCTGAATAAGAGGAGCAGAGGCACAAGAATTCTATAGTACAGCAAAGAATCAACCTTCAAGAGACCCGGCATTATTCTTTAAGAGCATGATCCTGCAAACTTCTGAGAGTTGCTGAATGAAGTGTGGAGAGCCTAAGCATTAACACATAGCATTTTCTCAGCAGTCATGTGGAGAAAATTCCACATAATATGAAGAAACATGCACAATATATTCACCAACATGGGCTGCGCGTGCACCCCCCATTTGGAGAGTCCAGCCCCCCCCCCCCGCCTGCCCTTTCTGCCCGAGGCCCCGCCCCCACCCAATGCCTCGCTCTCACCAACTGGTCTTCCGGCTCAGCCCTGAACCCTGGCTGGTGCCTGGAATAGCCCCGAGCCTGGGCTGGCCCGCTGGCACCCGGAGCAGTCTGGAGGAACCCTGAATCCTGGCTGGCTGGTCATGGCTGAGTCCTGAGCCCAGGCATCCCTGAGGAGCTCTAAGCCCTGCACAGCCCAATCCCGGGGCTGCGGCAGGGAGCATTAGCAGAGGATTGGGGCGGCTTAGCCTCCCTCAGCCTCCATTACACACCGCCCATGCCTATGCTCTTTCTGAAGAGTTACCATGGGGTTAGTGAAAAATTGGGATTGATGCATGGAGCAAATTATAGGACACGGCAAAAGTACAGACACTTAAGTGCAATCCAGTAAATGCAAATGATGTATATAGTGTCCATGTTTATGAATTTCATTTACTGTTGCTGCCAGTCAGTAGTAGGAGCTGCTTGTGTACTTAAGAGCTTTGCTTAAAAACTAAAAGCCACCTACTCCCATAGGAATGCTTCCAAAGGTTCTCCTGAAATATTATTTCTCACAGCCTGTTGATTGATGCTTTATGCCAGTGATAGGCAACCTGCGGCCCCGGACGTGCTGGTCGTCACTTCTGGCAGCTCCCATTGGCTGGGAATGGAGAACTGCGGCCACTGGGAGCTGCAGGCAGCTGTGCAAATGTAAACAAACTGGCGGCTCGCCAGCAGATTATCCTGATGGGCTGCCTGCGGCCTGTAGGCCGCAGGTTGACCACCATTGCTTTATGCCATATACTGGGGCCAATATTCTTGCTATACCATTAATCTGTTTTACACACTCCCCTCAGCTTACTTCTCTCATCTGTGTGCAACAAAGCACCATGGTCAATAGCCTAGATCAGTGGCTCAAGTGCAGCACTCAAAGCCCTCACTGTAGGATTGAGCCCTAATTTATTTTATGCCAGAAAGTGTTTCTTGGGAATTTTTCACCCAGAGAGTATCTGGGGCCAGTCCTGACGCGAATCATAGCAATAAACAGCATGCACAATACATCACAGCTGACTTTCAATCGACTATAGCACACTGAATTTGATTAACTGTTAAGTAATTTATATACTATATGTATACTGTACACATTTATTTATATGAAATGTAAGTGGTTTGTTCCTGAAAATGTTAAAGAACAACAAGTTGCTCTATATTATATGTTACACATACAATGTGACATATAGCATCTGTGGATGAAAGAAAACATACTATGAATTTTGTTAAAATGGCAGATTTTCTATCATTTTGTCCCTAGTCATTTGTGAAATAAGCTTTATAGTCTTAATAGCAAATGTCATACTACAGTATGTGTATAATAAACCAAATGTTAATTGTTTGGAAACTTGAACAACAGTTTGACATTGATTTATTGTCAGATAATGATTTATTGGCCAAACATATTGCTGGTATAACTATTGACATCCATGGAGTTACATCAGGGATGTATAGAACTGAACATATGTAGATATGTATGTTAATTACTTACAGCAGAATTCAGTATCAGAGGATATATATAGAAAGTACATACAGCCCAGAGCCACATTATGAAATATTACATATTTAGAAATTTTATTTGAATAAAAATAAGGATTACAGCAGATGTACAGCTGATATGCTTTGTGGGACGTGGTTTACAAAAGCATGATGGGTCTGATTATGCAAAATGCTGAGGGTTGTTATCAATGTTCCCTCTAATTTTTGACAGGCTGTGTGTGCAAAAAATTTCTTCTGTGCAAATTTTTGTGCGCATGGTGTTTCATTGTGCGTGCGGGGTTTAGGATCTGTGTGCACGCGCACAGCTTAGAGGGAACAGTGGTTGCTATATGGGGGGAGGGATAGCTCAGTGGTTTGAGCATTGGCCTGCTAAACCCAGGGTTGTGAGTTCAATCCTTGAGGGGGCCATTTAGGGATCTGGGGCAAAAATTGGGGATTGGTCCTGCTTTGAGCAGGGGGTTGGACTAGATGACCTCCTAAGGTCCCTTCCAACTCTGAGATTCTATGATTCTATATAAGGTTGAGTGAATCCTGTACTTAGATTGCCTGACGCTTACCTTATAAAAGATTCTTGCAACTTTTTTTTTAATAAACTCTAGCCCCTCCCCCCCCATTGTTTGCTGCAGGCCTTTAAATTTAGTAGGGAGAAAGTCTTTGGACTAGAGACGAGGCTTTTCTTTATCCCATGAAATTCCATTCACGTTTAACTGAGTTGTGAACTGTTGAAAAACACCACTTTGCTTCTCTTGCTAGCATTGCTCAGAAAAACTACGTCCGCATGAAAAAATAATAAACAAACACAAATATTCTAAAGACCCAGCCCCAAACAGCCACCAAAGTAGGAACAACAGCACGTGCTATACTGTGAAAGCCTGGGAGCTGCCAGAGCATCTGTAGCAGCTGGGCTTACCCTGCCCGGCAACCACCCCCAGCACATGGCCCCTACATCCCAAATCCCACCACTTCCATCCCATGTGATGGAGGCATCACGTGGGACAGGAGCTCCGCTAACTCTCAGGGCAGAAGAGAAAGACCGTGCATTCAGTAGGCCCTTGTAAATGTCCCAGACCCAGCACATAGTGTCAGTTGCCATCTCCTCCCTGGGATAACATCCTTTGGGTCCTGCTTGCTAACACAGTCAAGTGATAGCAGTCTGTGTTGAAGGTTTGGAGCTTGTAACTGGGCTAACTATCTCATGCGCTCCCTTGTGGCCAACAGTTATGCTACAGGCAGCCTGCCTCAGTTTCCCCTCTTGGAATGTTCAAATAAACTTAAATACAAGCTTTTTCTTGGTCAAAAATAGCCCTCCTTAGGGACTGGGTTTATTAATATAAAACAAAATCCACACAATCCAAGGTTTCTCTTCCTTCACCCAAGCCAAGCATTGCTGCCTAGGGCCTTTGTTGTTCCCCCCCTGCTTGATCTGGAGTTCTCCCAGGCCTCCCTGCCTGGGGAGCTTTGCAGTCCCCTGCCCTACACAGAGAGCTTTCAGACTCTGCCACAGCTTCCTAAACTGCCCACCCCCCATTCTTCACTGCAATGTCCTACCCCTTTTAAACTGCAATCACCTGATTCTTCTCAGGCAGCTCAATCTGTAAACCTCCAGCCCATGGAGGCAAATCACTGTTACAGGGCTCAGACCCTTCTGATGATGCATGATAGGGGAGTTTTCCTTTTTTTTAAATAAAAAACCCAGGAAATTACATACAAAATACCAAGTTAAAAGAAAGTTATTTGGGTGCAAAGTCAAGCATATGAAAGTTGGGAAATGCTAGATTTAGTCAGTGCAGAATTAGAGTTGTTGGGGAATTTCCAGAAAAATAGGGATTTGTCAGACAATGTCAAATCGTTGAACCTGAAATGTTTTGTAAAAACATATTGGGTTCAGTTCACTTTCGATGAACCACAGGGCCTCTAGGAGCCACTGGTCTGAGGTAGCCCTGCCATATGGACAGTCTCAAGGTGAGGGACCCCCAGGACTTCCAGGGTCTGCAACTTCTGAGCTACCCTACCAGGCAGAGTGGCCTACTCCAGTACTCTCCCACAGCCTAGTGAACCAGCTGCCCTGGGCGCTGGGCAGCCCTGGAGTCACGGACTCTGGCAGCTGCTGACTGAAATGTACACTCCTCTTGATATTTTCAGGGCTGTCCACCACTGAATAGCAGCTGTAAAATTGACAAGAATCATGACAATTTCATTTAGCACCTGCCATGATCATGGGAGAATATTTCATACTATCATTCTGGGGTATATTAACAGGAGTGTCATATGTAAGAAATGAGAGGCAGTTGTCCTGCTCTACTTGGCACTGGTGAGGCCTGAGCTGGAGTAATGTGTCCGGTTCTGGATGCCACAATTAAAGAAACAATTGGACAAATTGAAGAGAATCCAGAGGACAGCGAAATTGTGGACAAACTGACGAGAGGCCACAGGAGAGCAACAAAAATGATAAAAGTTTTAGAAAACCTGACCTATAAGAAAAGGTTACAAAAACTGGGCATGTTTAGTTTTGAGAAAAGAAGGATGAACAAGAGACCTGATAACAGTCTTCAAATATGTTAAGGGGACAGTGATCAAATTGCTCTCCACTGAAGATAGGACAAGAAGTATTTGGCTTAATTTGCAGCAAGGCAGATTTAGGTTGGCTATTAGGTAAAACTTTAACTATACGGATAGTTAAGGACTGGACTAGGCTACTGAAGGAGGTTGTGGAATCCCCATTTTTGGGGATGTTTAAGAAAAGGGTGGACAAACACCTGCCAGGGATGCTCTATGTATATTTGGTCCTGCCTCATTGCAAGGGGCTGAACTAGATGACCTCTTGAGGTCCCTTCCAGACCTATATTTCTGTGATTCAATTCAGAAACACCATGTGTCAGTTTTCTAAATGAAAATTGTATGGAATTTCCATTTTGCAGGAAATTTTTAAATGTCGAAATTTCCCACAAATCAGAAATTCTGTATTTTGATTAGCTTGTTTTGATAGTCTTTAATTACATGATCCCATAGTATTTTCCCCACAGGATCCCTGCCAAATTCAGTGCAAAGGATGGACACAAAGGAGTACAATTAAGGTTTCATAGGAAACTGTAAATCTGGCATTTCCCAACTTTTGATTTGTGACTTTGCAATCAAAGTTATGTTATTTTAACATACTTTTAAATATATATTTTTACTGAAGTGTATCTAAAAAGTAAAGATTGAATTCCAGTGCTGTCCTCCATCAAAATACTTGATTTAGATATAGTCTAGGCTTGTTAGTTTTGGATTGGGTCAGCTTGTCATTTTAGTCCGATGCTTTGTTCAACTTTTTAATACTCTGAAGGGAAATCTGTAGTTGCTATCTTGTAATTTTCCCTGGACAAGTTCAATCACCTTTCAGAAACTCCTTTCTTATTCTTTTTATTGTTATAACTTTCATATAACAATAGGCACAAACAAATCTGCCTGAATTGAACCAAATCCTCTGGTCTATGTCTGCTCTTCTTTCTAGTTTCAGACTTTTTAAAAAGTAGACTAGATATCTAGATTTCAGTTGAGTTATTCTGCTGTAGAGCAAAATGTGATACAAGAAAAGGGCTTCAGTGGAAATACTTCTGGTGTGAGGTTAGTATCAAGCCTCTGAATTTTTTTTTTTAAACAGAAAAGTAGGTGGGGTTAAATTTTGCCTGTACTAAACCATACCTCTTCTCTGAGCTAGGATTTCAGTTAGAGAGATTTTACTGTTACCAACACAACTGAAGAAGAAAGGATCGAATTTTTATTTGAATACAAGCAGACGATCAACTATGATTCTTTCTACCTGTAAGTAAAGTGGGCCATGTATTTTATGCTTTATGTTCTGTTTTGTACACTAGTTAGCAATGAGCTGCATAAATATCACCATATTTTCCAATTATCCTGCTCTTAAATTGTCATACTAATACGCATGTTAAAATTGTTGGTGTTAACTTTCCAAATTACTTCACAAAATTGCTATGATGGCTTCAGCAAAGCTACTATTGTTACCAACATACAGACTAGTGAACGCAACAAACGGGGAACACAAGAGGCTCAGGAACCAAATGACTGTCCCTAAGAGTTGCCGTGCATAGACGTGATAGGGAAATTTAACAGAATTATAGGCAAACTTTCTGATTATGAAGAGTTCAGCTCAATCAAGAGCTAAGTGATAAAACTTCAGGAATTTTAATATTTTTCTATTAGTGGAAAAACAACATTTGGTTTGGAAAAAAGTATGTAGTTTTAGAAGCAAACTATACTGTTGATTTCCAACAGGACATGATTTTATAGTTTTTTTCAGTCTGGATGAAAGGCAAGCAATATGTAATGAATTGTCAGGCATTCTATATGTCACAAATGAGATGTTTTTGATGAGCAAAGATAGGTTAGGTGGGTGGACTACCCCTCAATGTGCCAATTTTACACAAGTAACTCAATCTGCTTGAAAAACAAAGTGTTGTTCAGAGTTTGGTACAAGAACACAATTGCTTAGAATCAGACTAATTATCAACATTTAGCATCATTCTATCAGAAATGGCAAAACAAAATAAAAAATCTGAGTATTAGATTATAAAAGACAAGTGATAAGAAAAACAAATGTCTAACTTGGCTCTTAGTTTTGTCTAGCTAACAGATTCCATTCTAATTAGAGCAATGTATATTAGGAGATGGGAAGGAAGTGGCACACATTCTTATGAAGATACTGGCCACATATGTGGGCAGCTATATCAATTTAAAGAGGTCCTAACATTTTGTGCAGCATCTATAATCTTAATCTTGTAGTTCCAGTGTAGAATTTAGTAGCAATGGGGACATCTCAAAGATCAAAGGGTTCCTGTACTTTCATTATGCCACCTTTAATTTTCACAAAACTGTCTCTGTAGCATCTCCTCAAGCAACCCACCTCTCTTCCTCCCCACAGGCACATATTTTTCTTCCCCCTCCCTTCCTCTGGCACCCAGAACACCACTCTTCTGCTGTGCATAGCTAGAACCAGTTGCAGATCCTTTCCTAGATTGTTTACTATGATGGCAGCTGCTCAACATGTCAACTAACTATGCCTCAGGGTACTCTTGGTTACCCATTTCCCATTATTATATCTCCTGCACCTATATCTCTGCAGGTATCTTCAAAATGGTGCCTCAGAAATCACTGAATCCTAAGTCTGGGCCTCACAGACCTTTTGATGAATATGGCTTTCAGGCTTTGCACAGGTGTTTGATTTATACTTGTCAGCTAGCCAGCAGAACATATAACTAGTCACTGTTTTAAGGACAGGTGTCTTCCTTCCAGCCACTTTTGGGGAGGAGAGGGCAAGCTATAAGACTGGTTGACTTTCCCCCTGTGATTTTCCTGCCATTGTTAGATTATTATTTTTATTTGGGAGCAACATGGAGCTTTGTTTCAGACTACCAAACTACATCATGGCTGGAGAAGTGAGATTCTTAACATTACCACCAAAGACAAAATGCATGACAAGCTCTAAAGCCAAAGGGCCGGATCCTCAGCTGTGTCAAAGTCAGATTCAAGACTTACAAAATTTTGTCAGACCACTCTGTTTATTAGCAAAGCGCTTTGCCAATGCACCCAGATATGTGAGTTCCAAGCAAAGGCACAAGCTGTCTTATATATACAGCTAAGAGGAGACAAGCTTAACATAAGGAACAGACAAATATACATACATATTTTATTTGCATACTTTTACCAGTCTCCTAGCTCAGTAGGAGCTCTTAAGCTCATTAGTTTAAGAGGACCCATTGTCTCACACCTTAATGTTTTTTTTCCTGACAACTATATTTTAACAAACAGCAAGAACAAGCAGCATTTCTTTAATGAATTATAGTTACAATATAATTCATTCTACTTTCACAGCTGGCATAAATTTTAAATCATTGACTCTGTTCTGGTAGCTTAAGTGAAAGCCCAGCATTCAGAGAAGTAAGGATTGAAAAGTGTGCTGTCACCACAGCTGCTTTATGCAGACATATTCCCAAACAACTACTTACTGAAAACAAATCACACACAAAATACATCTTCGCATTAACAGCAAAAGGAGTAAAGGGCCCTGCCTCATTATGTCTGTGGGTTACAATATTTCAAACCTCAACAGCTACTACACATGTTCCCTTTGGAAAATGCATTTAGGGCCAACTCTTGGATTCCTTACTGAGGCAAGATTCCCACTGAAATCAACAAAAAATAATGATAAAAACTGTGAAATCTTGGAACCACATAACTAGGGTGGAGGCAGGCAGTGTGTATGTGTGTGTGGTGAGTATCGCTCATTACTATTCAGCAAATTTGTTCAGCTACTGCACTAGGGGCCTGATCCAAAGCCCACTGAAGTCAATGAGAATCTTTGCATTGATTTCAGTGGGTCTGGCTCATGCCCTAGCACAACATGAATTCAGGGAGAAAGTGTGTAAAAACAATGCTTAAACTATAAGAGTCAATGGGCAAAATTCTATTTCAGAGATCCATAGATTCCAAGGCCAGAAGGAACTGTTGTGAGCATCTAGTCTGACCTCCTGTATAACACAGGCCATAGAACCCCCCCAAAATAATTCCTAAAGCATCTCTTTTAGAAAAACATCCAATCCTGATTTTAAAAGTGTTACTGATGGAGACGAAATCTGCCATCACACTTGGTAAATTGACCCAGTGGTTAATTACTCTATTAAAAATGTACACCTTATTTCCAAATTTGTCTAGCTTCAACTTCCAGGCTTTGGATCATGTTAAACTTTTCTCTGCTAGACTGAAGAGAGCATTATTAAATATTTGTTCCCTCTGTAGGTACTTATTGACTGTAATCAAGTCACCACTTAACCTTATCTTTGTTAAGATAAATACAGTTAGCTCCTTCAATCTATCATGATAAGGGATGTTTTCTAATCCTTTAATCATTCTTATGTATCTTCTCTGAACCCTACAATTTTATCAACATCCTTGACTTGTTGACACCAGAATTGGACACAGTATTCCAGCAGTGGTCACACCAGAGCCAAATACAGAGGTAAAAGAATCTATTTACTCCTACTCGAGATTGTATCCAAAGATTGCATTAGCCCTTTTGGCCACAATATCATACTGAGAGCTCATGTTTAGTTGATTATTGACCATGGCCCTCAAATCTTTTTCAGAGTCACAGCTTCCAAGGATAGAGTCCCCCATCATGTAATTATGGCTAAGGCTACGATTATGTCATGGAGGTCACGGAAGTCACAGAATCCGTGACCTCCATGGCTTTTTCTGCCCCAGAGCTGGAGCTCCAAGCCAGCCCCGGCCCTGCATCTCTCATCCCCCAGGTTGGTGGGGGGATTCTGCAGCTGCCCAGCTGCACTGATAGGGGGGCCCCGGAGCTCCCAGGCACCGCTACAGAGGGGGACCTGGGAGCCCCTGCAGCAGTGAGTGCTACCCCTTTTGTCAGGGATATTTTTAGTGAAAGAGACAGGTCACAGGCTTCCGTGACTTTTACTAAAAATGTCCGCGACAAAAACGTAGCCTTAATTTGGCCTACAATCTTTGCTACCAAATACATACATTTACCTTTAACCATACTAAAATGCATGTTTGTTTGTGCGCAGTTTACCAAGTAATCCAGATTGCTCTGTATCAGTGACCAATCCTCTTAATTATTTACCACTCCCTGAATTTTTGTGTCAGATGCAAACTTTATCAGTAATGAATTTGTTTTCTTCCAGATCATTAATAAAAATGTTAAATAGTGTAGGGCCAAGAACCGATCCCTACAGGACCCCACTAGAAAGACACCAGTTCGATGATGATTCCTCCTTTAGAATTGCATTGTGAGACCGGTCAGTTAGCCGGTTTTTAATCTATTGTATGTGTGCCATGTTAATTTTATTTCATTCTAGTTTTTTAATCAAAATGTCATGCGGTACCAAGTCAAATGCCTTACAGAAGTCTAAGTATATTACATCAGCACTATTACCATGTACAACCAAATTTGTAATCTCATCAAAAAATACATGGTTGGTTTGACAGGATCTATTTTCCATAAAACTATGTTGAGATTGACATTAATTATATTACCCTCCTTTCATTCTTTATTAATCAAGTCCTGTATCAGCTGCTCCATTATCTTGTCTGGGATCCATGGCAGAAGAACAGGCCTATAATTACCTGGGTCACCCTGTTTACCCTTTTAAAATATTAGCACAACATTAGCTTTCTCCGAGTCTTTTGGATCTTCTCCAGTGTTCCAAGACTTATTGAAAATCAACTTTAATATTCCAATGAACTCCTCATTAGCTCTTTTAAAACTCTTGGATGCAAGTTATCTGGACCCACTAATTTTAAAATGTCTAACTTCAGTAACTACTGTGTAACATCCTCCTGAGATACTAGTGGAATGGAAAGAGTGTTATCATATGATATGACTACATCATCTGTTTTTCCCCAAATACAGCAGGAAATATTTATTAAACACTTTCCCTTTTCTGCAATATTATTAATAATTCTACCATATCTATCTAGTAATCGACCAAGACCATTGTTAGGATTCTTTTTGTTCCACATATACTTAAAAAACTCCTTCATATTATCCTTAACTCTGTTGACCATAGAGTTCTCCCTGTGTCCCCTTGCTTCCCTTATCAATTTTCTACTATTCTTACCTTCTGATTTATATTCATTACTATGAACTTCCCCTTTCTTGTATTTGTAATATATTACCTTTACTTCCCTTCTAAACCATGTCTGTTATTAATCAATAGGGGTTTCTTCCTCGACTGTGGCTTTTTGGGCATCTAAGAAAATGTTCCTAAACAATTCCTAATTATCATTAATATTTTTCTGATTAAATTCTTCCTCCCAGCTGATTTGGCTCATAATTGTTTTCAGCCTTGTGAAACTGGCCCTTATAAAGCACCAAGGATAAATATATCACAGGTGCGGACTTGATTCTGTTTGCACATTATAAATGTGATCAAGTCATGATCATCTATACCGAAGTTACTGTCAAGATATCTGTAGTGGCTCAGGAGTGTGAATACCAACCTCAGTACACACTATTGAGAAACAGGGCACACACCCCAAATTGGTTGTGAGTTCTATACTTAAATTTCACCAAACAAGTTTCAAGTGTGAACTCCTCAGGCACTATAGCTGCCTTAAAATGGTGTCACAGACCGTCCTCTTGGGTACTCCAACCTATCTTGCCACCCACGTAAAGCTTGCCTTTCTGATAGATGGTCCCTTACATAAAAAAATCACAACAATGTTCAGGTTATTCCCAGTTCCAAAGGACCAGTCACTTACCCCAGATCACTTGCACTTTAGATCTACACCAAAACAATGCTTCTAGACAATTCTGTAATAAATTAACTAATCATTTTTTAGCCAAGAAAAAGAAATACGAGTTATTTACAAGGTTAAAGCAGGTAAACATACACACAAAAATGAGTTACAGTCTTAGGTTCCAAAAGGTGATAGAAGCTGCTATAATATGTAAGCTCCATAAGTACTCCTAGGGTTCACCCAGGCCAGGCACTGGGGACCCCTTGTTTATGCTTAGAAATCTTGCCCTCTCCAAGTAAGCAGCATAGACATACAGTCTTCCCCCAGAGTTCAAACTGATGGGATGACTCCACCTGCATGTCTCCTCTTCATGGGCATGTGCAGGGGGAGAGCAATCAACAAAGTCTTTGTTCTTTGAAGTTTCACAATGGTTGATTTGATGAGCCGCTTTAGTGGGCAAGATGTAACACCCCCTGTGGCAAACTAGTATTTCACACTTGGACATGCTTCTCTCCTGACTTGTGGTTTCAGAACAAACACTTTTGCAGTCACAGAGCAAACACTTAAATATTACCTTATAAATGGGATACAGATATTATAAGTAAGCCTATGATTTAGTCATGGGTATTTTTACTAAAAGTCATGGACAAGGCATGGGCAATAAACAAAAATTCCATGTCCATGACTTCTACTATAATCACTTTTGTCACCTTTGCCTGGCTTGTCCTTGTCCGTCCCTCCACAAACGCAAGTCAATGCCACACCATTCTATTTTGTTGTGAGCACGTTCTTTCCATTTCTGACCCAGCGTATTTTCGGTCTGCCCAGCAGTTGCTTGTTGTCTCTGGAGATCCAGTCACTGGTGCAGGTTGTCCACCTATTTTCTTGCCTGCACACTACATGACCTGCCCATCTTTGCTTTGCATCATACATTGCCTGCACTACATCGGTCACCTTTGTACGCCTTCTGATCTCCTCATTCGGTATGTGATCACGGAGCGATATTTTGCATGTTCGCCTTTCCATTGCACTCTGGGTGACAGCGAAAATTTTTCTTCCTCTGCTTTCGTCATTGACCAGCTTTCTGCTCCATATATCATTGCTGGCAGAACAGTGCAGTTAAACAGTTCTTTCTTTTCCTTCATGGGCAGTTCATCATCCATTTGAGACGTCTTTATTTTGTTGAAATTTGCCCACCCCACCTTTCGCCTTTCTGCAGCTGAGCAGAGACAACTCTACTATAAATACAACTGATTAAATCTTCGCTGCTCTGGCAGCCCTGGGGTCAGCCGCACTGGCTGCTGCAGAAATCATGGAGGCCGCGGAAAGTAATGCAATCCATGACTTCCACAACCTCCGTGACAGACTCACAGCCTTAATTATAAGTGAGATTAATGTATGTAGCAACCTACAAGCATTTCATAAATTCTAAACACATTTTTATAAATCTAATATCTATTTTAACAAAACTAACACATGTGAGAGCCAGACTGAATTCCAGCTATGCATTTGTCAGTGTGCAGTTGAGGCCAAGAGGCATGGGCAGCAGGTATAATAGGTGAGGGAAGGCTATGCCTTCCCTGGCGCTGCCACCGACCCGCCACCGGATACCTGGCCTCAGCCCTTCCCCGAGACCCCCACTGCCTCCTCCACTCCGTACACCCCTCCCCCCCGATCCCCACTGCTCGCCATGTCCCTCCTCCTCGTCGGGACAGGGGAGTGAGGAGGGATTCAGAGAGCCAGCAGCCAGCAGACTGGTGAGGCTCTGCTGGGCGCTGGCGCTGGCAGCTCAACAGGGGGGCAGGTTCTTCAGGGGCAGGAGGAACTGGCACTAGGGAAACGGTGGCTTGGCCTGGCGTGACTCTGGTGGGGGGGACAGTGGCTTGGCTCGGCACACATCGGGCCGGTGGGGCCAGTAGCCCTGCCCGGCGCTGGGGCTGGCCTGGCGCTCAGGGAGACTGGTGTCTTGGCCCAGGCCTGTGGCCGGCAGTCAGGGCAGGGGGGTGGCTCGGCCTGGCGATTGGGGTGGGTCAGAGGTTCCGGGGGTGGCAGCACGGCCTAATATGTGGCTGGGGCAGGTGGGCCAAGGCTCCTCTGGTCGCGGGAGCCCCTCAGAGTCAGGGCTTCTCCTTTTACAGGGTAGAAGGAGGATTTCAGGGGTCTGGCGTGAGGGGGAGGGGCCCTGGGTGGAAGGGGCAGGGCCAGCAGGCTAGCCTCCCCAATGCGGGGGCTCACCCGCCGCCCATGCCAAGGGGTCTTGGCATAGGCTGGCACCTGGTCTGTGAGCATCAGTTACCATTAAATTTTTAGTTCTGTGATCAATTCTTCATCTCTCAAGTATCTCATGTACATTAAAGAAAACCGTATTTGGATTTTTATATCCAAATGAAGTTAATTTTCTTTCTGTTGCACTTTGAGTTCTGGCTTCTCTATTTTGAATGGAGGGATTTAAAAAAAAGTAATAAAGAGTGTGGAGATGTCTATGTGAAGCAATATGCTGCATGTGCTTCTGTCAGGAAGTGTAGGCTTCCTGTACCACTTTATTAATCATTGCTACATTACTTGGAGTCAGCTCTGTGTGTATGTAACTTCCTGTCTTGCTAGTACAAGATTATGATGTGAGCAAGTCTAATCGAGTTACTCACACGGAGAGCCAAGCAATTTGACATTTGTGGTGGGTATTTTAGATGTACAGGTATGGGTCATCTTCTCTTCCTGATAGGGGCTGCAGAATCACTATGAGTTATTCTGTCACTTTAGTGGTTAGTGAACTGCAAATTCTCTAATCAAGGAGGTCAGAATGAGAAAGTAGTGTCACATGTATTGTGTAAATAGCAGGCTCACCAGTAACTTCGCAAGATGTGAGGGCCTACAGCCCACCTGAATAGGCCTTCACCTGGGATATCCCAATAGCACTCCAGTGTTTTAAATCAAAGTATCCAAATTTAACTAGCCCCATGGAATCAAATCCTAAAACCTGCAACTCTCAGTAGTCTCTGAAGAGCTGAAGGACTCTCACAGTACTTCTTATTTCATGATGCTGTCTCTGGCTGATTTGCCAGATTTCCACACAGAAATATGGTGTTTCAATAATACATTTCACAGCTTTAATTCCCATTGAGTCACTCTGCAACTGCTACTGAGCAGCCAAAGTGGGAATCAATGCACGGACAAAATAACTCCTTCAGAAGCTGTGCTCCAAGGGGGAGAGAGACAGCCAAATCAGGAACTGTGCATGCAAACAGATCTGCCTCTATGAAGCTGGGGATGTCCCTTCCTTAGGACTTCACGTCCTGTGAACTCCACAGAGCCAGAGGAGGATGTGGTAGGATAGGAAGAAGAAAGAAGGGACCACCCTACCTCTCAGGTACCACCCTACCTCTCAGGGTCTTTTGCATTCTTTTCTCTGCAAGAGATGGTAATCTAGGCCACAGTTACTGGATTATGGGTCATATTCTGCACTCTTTTTCAGTCAAAACACTGAACTCAGTGAAAGTTTTGCTCAAGTAAGGAGTGCAGAACAGGGACCTACACTGCATACCATGAAACACTCTAATTACTGATTCAGCCCATAGTTTGTTATGATTCCTTAGGCACTGTAAGAAACTAGCTGGTAAATATATGATTAGGACATATGTAAAACGCATTAGAGACATTTCATTTACTGCTGGTTTCTTTTAACCTAGCAAAGTAGATTCAAGTGTGGAAAGTGCCTATACTTTACAGAAAGAGTTTGAACTTCAGTGAAGGCAGAAAATTCCTGGGCTGACAGTCCACCTTTATTCAAACCAGCCTGAACTCTGAATTCATTTGCATTTGTGGTTATAGTCAGATCTTCAGTGTACTTAAGAATGTTGTTTTAATAGTACTTTGAAGTTCTACAGAGCCTGATCTAAATATCTCTGGTAAGTACATAACAAATGTTCATTGAGCCTCACAGCACTAAGGCAAGGAAGAGATATACAGGGATTATGTGACCCATCACTGAAATGTAGACACCTTTGTGGTGGAATGCAGAAGCTCTTTAACAGTGCATGGTGGCAATACACTATCTAAGTCAGAGGCAAACACTGCCCCCAACTGACACACCTCCAGTAGTTTTGGTAAGTAGTATGTAATTACCCAAGTTGGAATTTAAACATCCTTCCTCTAATGAAAAATACCATGAGATCTCTAATGGCCAAATGTCAGTTCACCTCATTCAAAAGTCAGCACCTGCAATTCCACATTGCCATCTAACACCATTCCAATAATTAATTCAGTACTATTTCAGACTTTCCCTCTGAATTTCTCCTTTTGCACGTAAACATAGACCAGTGATATTAAGATACTGAACGTTCCAAGCACTCTTTTCTTTTTTCTTGTTTATAGCTCCTTGTCTAGAAAATATGGTAAATGAATTAGAAATTACAGCAAGCAACAGTAGGAGAAAGTGTGTTCTGGCAAAGCTAAACAGCAACAGTTTTAAATGGCAAGGTGATTCCTTCATGTACAATGGAAAGTAATGCAGCAAACCAATCACACTGCACATACATTTTTTAGTCTGGTGTCTTTAAAAAAAATAGTTAATGTCAGCTGGCTTGGGCATTTCCAATCCTCATATTTTCCATAGCCGTCACTGGAAACTTTTATCAAGCGGTTTATGATATCTTGTGATTAAAATGGGCTTGTCAAAGTCCCACACTGTAGGCTCTTCACAGGATGTCATGGTCTATGGCAAATTGCCCCCACAAGCTTCACTAGTAACTTTTCAAAGCAAAACAAGCATAAGCCACAGGTTTCTTCCTCTTCTGACTAAGAACTAATTTTGATCTTATCTCCCTGAACTTTGCCATTCTCTTTCCCTTTTTATAATGTGAGATGTGTTAAATACTGTATATATCTTTATTGGTCCAATAATTCAAGTTTCACCAGGTATAATAAGGCCACTTAACCTTTTGAATGCTATGGTACACAGATTCTTAGTAAACTTAATTGTGGTGCTATGCTAGCATATACTGTGCTTGATCTTAGCCAAAAGGCCAGATCGAGGGAATGTTTTCACATCTTAGCTTACAGAGCCTAATCTTTAAAATGACTCCAACTCAAGCAGCTCCTCCAGTTCCAAAACAGCTGCCTAACCCACCCACAACCTAGTGGTTATGGGAACATCCCAGCCATATCTCAGCTGCCTAAAGGTCATGCAACCTCCAACCAAGAAACCTAGCTCAAGCCCCTCTCTCACCCCAGGTGTCATCCAGCCAGAAATTAGGTTAAAATAAAGGTCAATTGTCTTGCTGCAGCTGACTCCTTTAGGTGTCTTCTCTCCACTTGTTCATTTGCAAGCAGCATATGAGGAATTGTATAAACATAGTGGCTGTGATACAAGATAAATGGGAATGCATAACTAACTCTCTTGAGATCAGATTTCAGCTCTTGTTTTGTAAGACTTCTATACCTGAAAGACTTATAATAATGATTTGCACTGAGATTATACAGTGAAAGATCATAGAATCATAGAATCATAGAATCTCAGGGTTGGAAGGGACCTCAGGAGGTCATCTAGTCCAACCCCCTGCTCAAAGCAGGACCAACCCCAACTAGATCATCCCAGTCAGGGCTTTGTCAAGCCTGACCTTAAAAACCTCTAAGGAAGGAGATTCCACCACCTCCCTAGGTAACCCATTCCAGTGCTTCACCACCCTACTAGTGAAAAAGTTTTTCCTAATATCCAACCTAAACCACCCCCTCTGCAACTTGAGACCATTACTCCTTGTTCTGTCATCTTCTACCACTGAGAACAGTCTAGATCCATCCTCTTTGGAACCCCCTTTTAGGTAGTTGAAAGCAGCTATCAAATCCCCCCTCACTCTTCTCTTCTGCAGGCTAAACAATCCCAGTTCCCTCAGCCTCTCCTCATAAGTCATGTGCTCCAGCCCCCTAATCATTTTTGTTGCCCTCCGTTGGACTCTTTCCAATTTATCCACATCCTTCTTGTAGCGTGGGGCCCAAAACTGGACACAGTACTCCAAATGAGGCCTCACCAGTGCCGAATAGAGGGGAATAATCACGTCCCTCGATCTGCTGGAAATGCCCCTACTTATACAGCCCAAAATGCCGTTAGCCTTCTTGGCAACAAGGGTACACTGTTGACTCATATTCAGCTTTTCGTCCACTGTAACCCCTAGGTCCTTTGCTGCAGAACTGCTGCCCAGCCATTCGGTCCCTAGTCTGTAGCAGTGCATGGGATTCTTCCGTCCTAAGTGCAGGACTCTGTACTTGTCCTTGTTGAACCTCATCAGATTTCTTTTGGCCCAATCCTCTAATTTGTCTAGGTCCCTCTGTATCCTGTCCCTACCCTCCAGCATATCAACCACTCCTCCCAGTTTAGTGTCATCTGCAAACTTGCTAAGGGTGCAGTCCACACCATCCTCCAGGTCGTTGATGAAGATATTGAACAAAACCGGCCCCAGCACCGACCCTTGGGGCACTCCACTTGATACCGGCTGCCAACTAGACATGGAGCCATTGATCACTACCCGTTGAGCACAACCATCCAGCCAGTTTTCTATCCACCTTACCGTCCATTCATCCAGCCCATACTTCTTTAACTTGCTGGCAAGAACACTGTGGGAGACTGTATCAAAAGCTTTGCTAAAGTCAAGAAATAGCACATCCACTGCTTTCCCCTCATCCACAGAGCCAGTTATCTCATCATAGAAGGCAATTAGGTTAGTCAGGCAAGATGCCAAAGCTCTTTTACAAACATTACTTAATTCTTACAATGTCCTATTTCCATTTTACAGATGGATAAAATGAAGCAGAAAGGTTAACATATAAGTAACTTGCCCATGCTCACACAGTGAAAACATGGTAGAGACAGGACTAATACTCAGGAGCTCTAATTCAGAGGCCTATGTGCTAACCATTATAGTATACTTCCTCTCTTACCTAGACTTAGACTAAATAGAGAATGGATTTTCTTATTACTTACACTGAACTATTTCATCCAAATCCTTCACATGTAAATTAAATGAAATTGGGTCATCATCCCAGATGGGGGCCATAAACAAACCAAAAATGGTGGAGAGGGAATAAAAAAACTGAACACATTAATGTGACTTTGAAAAGAACATGCATGAAAGATAAACTTGGAAAAATACTCAGTCTTAAGGGAAGGACACTACCTAATATGTGTCTTTAGAGCATCTTCTAATGACAAGAATGTAGTGTCCTGTGGAAGAGAAGAGACAGGACTCAGTTGTGAAGGATATAAAAGTTGCTGCATACAGAAGGAACCTGTAGCTCTCCTTGGATATCTAGCTTCCACACTGATTAAAACAATCTAGTATCACCACACAGGGTTTCTCTTAAATCCTAGCCAAGAACGGTGACTACACTCAGGGGCGGCACCAGCTTTTTTGCCGCCCTAGAAATGCTGCCGAGGTCCCCAGCGGCTGAAGAAGCTGCCGCCGAAGTGCCGCCGGGGTCCTCAGCGGCACTTCGGCGGCAGCTTCTTCGGCCGCTGGGGACCTCGGCAGCATTTCGGTGGCAGCGTCTTCGGCCGCTGGGGACCTCGGCGGCATTTCAGCGGCAGCCTCTCTCGCCACCGCTGAGAAATCTGAAACGCCGCCCCCCAAATCCTGGCGCTCTAGGCAATCGCCTAGGGTTGCCTAATGGTAGTGCCGGTCCTGATTACACTACAAGCAAGAGTGTATTACTGGCAAAACATAAATAGGGAGCTCAACATAAAAAATGTGTAGGGATGCTAGGTTGGTTCTTCAGATTTTTCACAAGAGGACATTTATAACATCAGAGGCTCTTCTGGTGCTATGTATTCATTAAGAAAAAACATCCTAATCAGTATTTTATTATTGTACTGCTCACTGTGGTTAATAATTTATCCATCTGTAAATAGGAATAATACTTAGCACCTGTATAGCGCTTTTCATCTGTGGATCTCAAAGTGCTTTACAGAAGTGGAAAAGCATTGATAACTTCAACTTTACCAGATGAGGAAACTGAGGCACAGAAAGGTTAGGGGTTCGATTGTGGAGTCCTTCCTTACACTGGCAAGCACTCACTTAAGTAGTTCCACTGGTTTCAATGGGACTATCCCCATGAGTAAATGTTCCACAATCTGGTCCCAAGTGACTAGCCCAGAGTCTCACAGCAAGTCCACGGCAGAGAACTTATTACACACTTCAATGCAGTAAAGTTAAAAACCGTACTAAAAATACAGAAATGTTCTTGTTTTCAGATCACACCATCCAGTCTGTTTTTTGCTGCTGTTGCTGTTCAGTGCAGAAAAGGTAACTCAAATTTTAGCTTCAACTTGCCAGTAATTAAGCTAATCAAAATACGTAATTTGCTTTTAAACTAGTCACACATAAAAGCGTCTAAAACCCCTCAGTTTTCAGTAAATCTGCTGAAATTTGTAAAAATTTACAGACCTTTTCCCTCCCCCACAGCTAATCTATTTGGTGATATATATTCTCATAAGCACTGTTTTTATTCTCCAAAATTAGAGCAGTGAGAACAAAATTAAGCCTGGACAATGATGGAGACTTGATGGCTGGATACTCAATGTCACAACAGCTCTCCTATGTGTCTACTCAAAAGCACAGAGTAAGTATAATTGTACAGATTCAGGAAACTGAAGTACAAAGAGGTTAAGTGATGTATCCAAGCCCAGACACTGAATATATGCCAGAGCAGGCACTAGTACAGAGGTTCTCAACAGGGCCGGCTCCAGACACCAGCATTCCAACGTGGAAGGGGCAGCAGGTCTGCCCTCAAGCCGTCTGTGGCGGCAATTAGGCGGCAGGTCCGCCCGCAAGCTGGCCGCGGCAGCAATTCGGTGGCAGGCCTGCCCTCAAGCCGGCCGCGGCGGCAATTTGGCGGCAGGCCCGCCCTCAAGCTGGCTGCGGCGGCAATTCGGCGGCAGGCCCGCCCTCAAGCCGGCCGCAGTGGCAATTTGGCAAGCTGCGTTGGGCAGCACAAATAGTAGAGCCGGCCCTGGTTCTCAAACTGTGGTCCATGGACCACCAGTGGTCCGTGAACTTCATTTAGGTGGTCCGCGGATAGTTCCCTCTAAGGTGCGTGCCTGGGTGGCCGCACACAAGAAAATGAAGGGCCACCCACCATTTGTAGGTGCCTGGACCCTGGAGAAGACACACATGTAAGGTGAGGTGGTGGCCTTGGCGGAAATAGGGGATAGGTGGGAGGGGGCAGTGGGTGAGAAGACGGGCTGGGGGGAATTTGGGATGTGCAGGGTTGCGGCGGCCAGAGAAAGAGGCGACTTTCCCCAGCTCCAGGGTTCCGGCTGCTGGGAAGAGATGGCCCTCCTTCTCAGCCCCAGCTCGGGGGCTGCCGTGGCAGGGGAGAGAGGGCACATCCATCGCAGTAGAAAGGTAAGACTACTGATATTAAAATATAAGTTGTGTGCTTTTATTTGTAGAACAAAAAACATTAATTATTATTAAGGTTTTTTATTTATAGCACTTTACAATAGTGCTTTCCAAAGCGCTTTACAATAGTTAGCTAACTGTACAAATAACATTTGGAAAGATCATTACGTGGTCTGCTGAGACCCTCCACTGAGACCACCTTCAAGTGGTCCATGGAAAAAAAAGTTTGAGAATCACTGTACTAGTGTAACTAACTCCCTGCCAAATCTTTAAAGTTGCAGTAATACATACTTCATATAAATATTGTAGAGTATTTTAATAAGAGTGCAAAGATTTAGAAGATTTACGTTATGTATTTTTTCCAGACACTAAAGACCTGAGTATGGTCTTACTTTCATTTGGCCTAACTCTACTGACTTCGATGAGTTCCTCTCAACTTTACAACAGCGTAACTGAGCGCAAAACCAGGCCCTATGGTCATGCAAAACAAACTGTTTATATTCCTGCTGATACGTTAAACATGTGTGCAATGTTCTCCAAACCCAGCTGGTGTAACTCAATTGACTTCAATGGAGTTATTATGATTTACATCAGCTGAGGAGCTGTCCCAGAATTCATACTGCACTAATGTAACTGCAAGCACTTTGGTGGGGAAATGCTCTATTTTGGCTACAGGCACGTTACATGCATATTATTTATTTATTTTGTCTGTGTAACTTTGGCTTGAGTAACAGTTATCCAAGCCCAATCAACAGTACTGGGGTTGCTTTCCTGCAAGTCCAACTGACCGGATGATAAGGCATAGGGAGGGAAGGAATCGTGATCAGTTTCTTTCAGGAACAGAGACAACATAAGAATAAAAATAAAATAAAATACTACTACTAATAATAATACTAATAATAAGCAGGGAAAGAAATGTAAACCAATTATGATACTTTTTTCTGTCAACAGCATGACAGGCAGTTTGTTCAGCAATCAAAGAGGAAGCCACTACCAGCGTTACCCACACAGATCCCTGAAGAGTATGAAGAGAAAATCAGAGTCATTGCACTCTATGATTTTTTTGCCAAAGGACCCTGTGACTTAACACTCAGGAAATCAGAAGAATACACTATCCTTGAGAAGTATGACCCCCACTGGTGGAAGGCAAGAGACCATTCCGGGTAAGAGAGGAGGCATTTTTTGACCCATTTGTTTCTATCTTCCTAACCCCCCTGCGCCCCAAAATCAAAAATTAGAAGCATAAATATACTTTAGGGCCAGATTTTAAAGTGTTCAGCTCCTAGTTAGGCATCTATATGAAGCAGCCAGATTTTGAAAAACATTTAGCACCCAGCATCTCCCATTGAGAATAATGGGAATCTAGAAATCTAGACAGACACACACACCAGGCTAAACAAGAGCAGCATTTGGGAATTTGAGAAGAGAGTAAGTTGCTCGGTGCTGAGTAGTTCTGGAAACCTGGCCACTTCATTTAGGACCTGTTGGGTGCTGAGATCTTTTGAAAATCTGATATGTCATACTTAATTTGTAAAGTATTTTACAATACAGTGAATCAGAAGAAAGGTTGTGCGAGTGTGATGAAATGGCATTCAGATAAAATAGCAACTACAGTCATATAAGTAGCTAGATAGCTGTACTGCAATTAAGCCTATTTCTGCTCTCAGTCACAGTGGTGCCTATCTTCCCATCTAGTTTCATACAGTGATATCTTATATTGAAGTTACTAAGGTTGCACCATTGTAGCTGTGAACAAAATTGTAAAAAGGGTATGTTTAAGTGTAGTAGCCGTGTTAGTCTGTGTCAGCAAAATGAAAATAAGAAAGAAAAACTTGTAGCACCTTAGAGACTAACACATTTATTTCAGCATAAGCTTTCGTGGGTTAATACCCACTTCATCGGATGCATTCCATGCATCCGATGAAGTGGGTACTAACCCACGAAAGCTTATGCTGAAATAAATGTGTTAGTCTCTAAGGTGCTACAAGTTTTTCTTTCTTATTTTCATTAAAAAGGGTATGTAATTCAGTAGAATATTGTTTTTAGAGATAGGTCTGCCTGAACCAAAATCCTAGATCCAAATACCCCTGAACTTTAAAAAAAAGTTTGGATCTGAACTTCACTTTTGGTCCATCTTCCCTCAGTAATGCTTTCATTGTCCCCCTTCTCTCAACTTAATGTCTTCATCCGCACCTCCTCCCCTTATGTTTGGAATAGCTGCTTTTTTGTGTGTGCCTGGCTACCCCCGCTTCTGCCCTTAGGGGCTTGAAACAGCCCTAGGAGAGGACTGCAGCTCTGAAAGCTGAGCTGATTGGGGGAAGTAGCTGCAGCTGGGTCATGCCCCAAACAGAGCCCAGCTGGCCCATATAAGAGGCTGCGAGCCAGAAGCCCAAAGAGTCTCTCTCTGCTTCCAGAGAGAGAAGGGGCTGGCTGCAAGAGCTAAGCAGGGACCTGAAGTGGAGCAGGGCTGTGGAAAGGGTAAGGGAGCTGGGGAGCTCCGGCCTGAGAAAACCCCAGGCTGCAGGCCTGGTAAAGCCAGACCAGGTACTGGGGTTTCAGGGGCAGTCCATGGGTAGGCAGAGGCAGCAGGTTCAAACCCCCTTTGCCTATGATGAGTGGCTTGCACTGCAGTCTGCCCCAGTGCATGGGGCTAGATGAGGACTGGCGGTAGCTGTACACTGAGGTCAAGTGGGGATGGGGGGCCAGAGAGCGTTCAGGCAGATCACCGGCCAGAAGAGGGCGCGCCAGAGGCTGGGTGAGCAATTCCCTGGACAACCAGCAGGAGGCGCCACTGGGTGAGCCTGACCCCGTTACAGTGCCAAATAACCATCCTCTCCTAATTCAAATTCCTCCTTTAAACACACTTCTTCCACGTAGAGGCTCAGTGATAATCCACCAGATACATATAAAAGAATTTGCCTTGTTCAGAGATTAGACAGTCATCTGGTGTACTGTGTGTCTGAACCACAATGTCTGTCCAAAATAGTTTGTAAACCCATTGGAGCAGGGACCATGTCTTCCTCTAGGATCTGTACAGTGACGAGCTCGCTGACATACATAATAACCTTGAACGCAACTGGTTCTTTTAGAAGATGGGAATTAAAATAATTGGCAATTATGTAAAATGTAGGTATTATATGCAACTCAATCTAGGGTTTGAGCAAGATTCTGCTGTCTAATGTGTGCATTGGCCATGCATATGCATTTAAAGATAGAATCTAGGCTTCAGTGCCACCTTGTGGGTCTTGTGCAGAGCTGGCAACACAAATTCACCCATTTCCTGGTTTTCCAGAGAACAAGTCCCATACTGAACAATTCATACAGACAGTATTTGCCCATCTTCTGCCCTTTGAAAAATCACCAGGTAGATAAGAAGAATCCTGGGGTCTTCCTTCAATGACTGTCTGAATTCACAGAAACATAGCTCATACTTGATATGTGGCCAAAGTGTTACTTGCCCTCTTGTTAAGTGAAAGGAATATTCACATTTTAATCCCATTAATACTTTACATTGTGTTATATCTTTCATTTGTATTTATTTTAGTAATGAAGGCCTAATTCCCAGCAATTATGTAACTGAGAATGAGCGAAATAATTTAGAAGCATATGAGTAAGTACACTTGAAAATGATTATTGTGCCTCCTCCCTGAGAATTGGTTAGGGTTGCACATTTTTAGGGCCTGATCTTTCAGTCCTTACTAGACGTCAACAGGAGTTTGCCTGAGTAACAACGACAGGACTAAGGCCCTTATTTTTTCTTATAAATCATCATCCTAAAAATGAATTCACCATTTGTCTTCCGGTTTTCATGATTCTTCTCCATTCAAATCAATAGCTATTTGCTATGAGACTAGAATGTCATAAACACTGGTAGCTCATAAACAATAAATAGTATAATTGCATCTGTTTGCATAAGTCAAGATGTCACAATCTGGATGTTTCCTATTTGTGAGCGCTCACAGCCAGATACTATTATACTCTGATCTTTTCCTGTTTTGTACATTTCAATGAATATCCAGTACTGACTTCAACACATTTAAGGTTCATTGACTGGTGAGGAAGAGTAAAATTCTCAAATATTCCAGCCAGAGATGGGCCCGAGACACCAAGTGTAAATGCAAAATTCCCCAAACTTGTGGGTGTTTATATCCAGGATTTTACTTAGTCTCAACTTTAATTACAACAAATGGGAAAAAATATTGAAAATCATCAGGCTAGACTTGACACCAGTAAAGTTGCCCTCTTTCCCCAACCACGATTCCATCACATGGTGGTGGTTTCTTGCCCATGCCATAAGAGTTGTTAGAGGGTTTAGTCTTCTGCCTTTGATAAATGGGTGGGTTCACAGTTTACAGTCCAATGTGTAGAATTTTTGCTACAAAAATGGACTGTAAACTGTGAACCCACCCATTTATCAAAGGCAGAAGACTAAACCCTCTAACAACTCTTATGGCATGGGCAAGAAACCACCACACTTCACATTGTTGCTGTGTAGGAATTTTTAAAATAAATTAGAGAGTGAGACCCAGAATGCTGGATAGTCACATTTTAAAAATATAACTATGAAACAGGAAACACTTTTTTTTATTAGGAAGTTAATGGGGTTCTTTCACTAGTTAGGGTGAGCTGAGTGATAGTAAGGGGCAGAGTTAAAAATTGGTAGTGGAACTTTAAGTATTTCCAGACTTTCTGACATTTTGATTTTTTAAACAATGACTTTCTAACATTTTCACTTTTCAACATTGTTTTTTTAACCTTAGCTCCAAATTTTCTCATTCACAAATATCTTGTTTTTGTTTGTGTTATTGTTATAACTGAAATGGTCTTATAAAGTTGTTTAAAATTAATAGCTGTTTGTTTACAACCTTAGCCTTATATTAACTACGTTTTTGGTTTGGGAATAGTATAATGGTTAAGAAGTGTTGCTCTTTACAATAGAGTCAATAAGTATTTTTATTAAAACAGCTTGAAATCAGAACATAATTTAGCTGTCTTTTCTTGGTCATTTATTGTAGGTGGTACTGTAAAAACATAACCAGAAATCAGGCAGAACTTCTACTACAGCAGGAGGTAATTCAGTTGGTTTATAAATAAACTTTCATTGCTTGTAAAGATACCCACAATCTAAATTATTCTGTCAGTATTACAAGATGCATCATGAAGAGCTCAGCAATCAAATCCAGAGCTAACTGTACAATAAGATCGAGTACTTTAAAATGAAGGGATGCCTTGGTGGTCTAAACATCAGGTGTGGAATACTTAGACACCCTAGAACTTGTTCTGTTTAGGTCTTCTACCTTCCATATTAGAGAAACCGAGTTCCATGCAGTTTACTGTGCGTGTCTTTTGAGTGAGACTTAAAAACCGAAATCTGTTTGCTCTGTATGAACATTAAAAATCTCATACTCTCTTAGTTAACGTAGAGGTTTGCCCCAGTGTCCTTAACTAAAATTTCTACTCCTCTTACTGTCATGTAGCATGTTGTGTCCCACTTAGTCCTGCCCATAGGCAATTGTGTTTTATTGGTGCTATGTTAATATTGTGGAACCCTTGGGAAGAAAAGTGCATGTCAATATAAAATACAATTGTATCTATGACTTCAAATTGTTACTATTTTAGAGAGAATAACAGAGTTTTGCTCAGGGACCAACATAGGGATTGGATAAAATACAGCTCAGCCAGAGGGAGTGCACAGAAATACATAGAATTATAGATGTTAGAGAGGAAAAGGAACAGAACTTATATAATCCAGTCTACCACCCTGCTTTACAGTATATTTTCTAGTGATTTGTGTGGTCTAGTTTTCAATGTCCAAACATGGAGCTTCCAGCACTTCCCATGGGAGAGTATTCAAATATATTTAACTCTGAGAACTTTTCTGATATTCAGTCTAATTTTTCCATTTCTCAATTTCATTCCATTACTATTAGTTATAATCCCATGAATCACTCTAAATGATTCCTAGTCACCATGGCATTATCACCCTTCAAATATTTATAGATTTGTATGTCCTATCTTTAGTTTTGTGTTAACCAAGTCAGATATTTAACTCTGCTCCTCCAGCCAAAGGCATGGCTATGACTGCAGCACTCAACGCTTACTGCAGCATGCTACACAGGGTTGTGACTACAGGATTTACACAGGTCACAATCCAGCTAGCCAGAGTTCTACCATGCAGATGTCCCACCCACAATTCCCCTTCCACATTCATATGAAGAGAGCTGCCAAGGTTTGTGGCCTTTCTGCTCCTGGTCCCCTGAACAGAAGCACCACAGTGGTTCCACTATATTTTGAGCCTTCCACAGATGCCAAATAGCCATAAAGTTTTACCTCTTTATTCTTTAAGTTGTTTCAAGGGTCTGTATCACATTAGAGCATAGTGAAGTATAAACATTCACAGAAACAGTGGACTGGGTTAAATGTAAATGTTCAATATATTTAAGATGTTAAATATGAGTTATCTTCAACTTACCGCTGATAGTCACCTGTATTTTAATGAATAGCAACAAATTATATCCATGGAGTTGTGCCATTCATCTGGTGTACTGAGTGTATAAGAGGATGTACAGTACAGCACAGAGTCTCCAGACACAGTGTTACAAACATAACATACAATATCACTAGGCTTGTGTACTTAGTTCAATAATATAAAGCAATGAAATAGCTCCAGATAGGAAGAAGACCCCAATAACTAGAAATAGTCAATAGCTCTATAGCTGTAGAAATTAGGTGGTTAGGTAGAGATCATTAGAATATTATGTTACTATATAAGTCATCAGTGTAGTAGCTGTGTTAGTCTGTGTCAGCAAAACGAAAATAAGAAAGTCTTTAAGGTGCTACAAGTTTTTCTAACAAAAGTCTTATTTATGCTGAAATAAATTTGTTAGTCTCTAAGGTGCTACAAGTTTTTCTTTCTTATTTTCGTTTATATAAGTCATGTGTTCTAATATCATAAACCATGCTAGTAAAGTTTGAACACTTTGAACATTGGTATCCAACAGTCAAAAGGCACCAATGTTTCTCTTGGGGCTGGTCTACACTAATCCCCCCTGTCGAACTAAGATACGCAACTTCAGTCGAAGTCTCTTAGTTCGAACTTACCTGTGGTCCGCACGCAGGCTCCCCCGTCGACAGCGCTTACTCCTCGCGGCGAGCTGGATTACCAGCGTCGACAGGGGAGCACTTCCTGGTTCGATTTATTGCGTCTAGACAAGACGCAATAAATCGAACCCAGAAGATCGATCCGACGCCTCCGATTCAGCCGGTAAGCGTAGACTAGCCCCTGCATTAAGTAATATCTTGGAATTACCCAACAGTGATCCACACACAGGTGAATGACTCAGCATTTATATATTAATATTTACTCTAATGTGTTCTCAGAAAAGTACTTAGCTTCCTGCTGATACAGAGATCTCACCTGCATTTGTACAATACACTACAACTGTTAAGTACATTACCTTATTTTAGAAGTTACTGTTCTTTTAGTCACACTGTTAAAGGCCACAAGGAACCACCAGATCATCTACTCTGCAGCTGAATGGCTTATCACATGTGAATTTTCTGTCAAACACAAAGGAAAGGATAAACTAAATCTGAATTGCTTTTCAGTCCAAAGAAGGAGCATTTATGGTCAGAGATTCAAGTCAAAAGGGAGCCCTCACAATGTCTGTGTATTCGCGATCTAGCGGGTAAGTGATTGCTGCTCTGAATTGTTAAGATTTTAAATAAACAGATGAAGACATATCTTAATTACAATTCTTTGTGAAAAGTGGCTTGCTTGCTGCACAATATACATGTACGGTACAATATTGTACAGTGTTGTCCATACTGTGTATAAGGAATACAGAAAACCTTGTTGCAAATTACAGTCCTTACAGTTAATTAATAAGTACATACCAATACTAATACTCAATGGAGTAATTTTGCCCCAAAAGTTGGGAGGCAGGGGCGGCGGACGCAAATGTTCCCATGCAGCACGACAAGATCACCTGCATTCTCTAAAACCCAAAAGTTTCCAGCATAAGTCCCTTTCATCCATCAAATTAAAACAATAAGCAAACAAGACTTACTGTAGCATCCTCTTGCCTCTCTTCTTACGGCGCAGTCCTTGACTGGCTGGCTCCCATGCAATGCTGTAGCAATCTTCAGCCAGCACACTGACCTCCTGCTTAAAATCTCCAACCTCTCCTCCTTCCCCTTCATGGGACCCCCCCCCCAGCCTTTCCTGCTGCCCACAAGCACCTCCATTGCCTCCTCCCTCTCTCACAAGCCTCTCCACTCCAAGAACCTACCAATCTCTCCTTTCCCCAAACTTGCCTCATTCCCTCCCTCACCCCAAACCTCTTACCCTCCCCTCAACCGTGTCTCGTGTCTCTTTATACAGATTCCCCTCATAGCTGCTCCCTAGTGCCTGTTTCCTCCATAACCCTGCCCTCCTCTTTGTGTCTGCCCCATTCATAGCTGTGACCCCAATTTGTGCCTGTTCCCCACAGAGGTGTCCCCTCGCTTGTCCCTGCCACCCTATGGGGAGGAAGGGGAGACAGACCCTGCTGCTCGAGTCCAGCCAGCAAGCCCAAGGCCTAGGCAAGGAAGGAGCGAAAGTGGCTGTGTGCACTAGCCATAGCAATAGCAGCAGGGAGGACATAGGGGGCCCCCTGCTGCCAGGAGGCTGTAATTGCAGTTCTCTGAGGTACAAAACAATGACACATTCACCTGCTCCCCATAACTCCTCACAGATAATCCCAGGCACTGTCTCCCCTTCCCATCGTGGAAGAGGGCACCAGCCCCTGTGAGGCTCCTGTTCCTGGGGGCACCAATCTCTCCAAGCAGGCTGGATCTACCCTGCCCTTGCCCTATGGCAAACCCCACAGCAGATACTTGCATGGTGGTGACTGGGCACCGCCAGCCCCAAACTTCCCGTCCCACTGGATGATTCCAAGCCACTGATTCCCGGAGCTCCCAGACACTCTGGAGTGATAGCTCCTTCTATGCAGGCATCGCTGTCCTCCAGCTCCCCCCAGTATAGCCATGAGGGACTGGGGAACTAGAGGGTGTGTGACTGATAAAAAACAAGACTTTTAATGTCCTGGGAAGGCTTACAGATTTCCTGGGACAGCTACCTAACAAAAGGGATGATCCCAGGAAAACAGAGACAGGTGGCAACCCTATAGACCAGGGGTCCTCAAAGTGTGGGTTGGGACCTCAAAGTGGGTTGCAACCTCATTTTAATGGGGTCACCACCCTGTTTTAATGGGGTTGCCAGGGCTGGTGCTAGACTTGCTGGGGCCTGGGGCCAATGCCCGAGACCCACCGCCCATGGCCAAAGCCGAAGCCTAAGGGCATCAACCCTGGGCAGCCAGGCTCAGGCTTCGGCTTCAGCCCTGTGTGGCAAGACTCAGGTTACAGGCCCCCTTCTTGGGGCTTTGGGCTTCGGCTTTGGCCCCCCCACCCAGGGTGGTGGGGCTCGAGCTTTGGCTCCACTCCATCACCTGGAATGGCAGGGCCTAGGATTCGCAGGGCCCTTCTGGGGTCATGTAGTAATTTTTGTTGTCAGAAAGGGGTTGTGATGGAATGAAGTTTGAGAATCGCTGCTTTAGACAGTGAGGAGGGCTGCTTCTGGGAGCCGTACAGAGCCATGGCAGGCAGGGAGCCTGCCTAGCTACGCTGCGCCGCCAACTGGACTTTTAATGGCCCTGTCAGCAGGGCTGACCGGAGCCACCAGGGTCCCTTTTTGACCGGGCGTTCTGGTCGAAAACCAGACACCTGGCAACCCTAGTTATTGGCCACCCCATTCCATCTGAAAGTTGGGGTTGGGGAGATGCCTCCTCTCCCTCTCTATAACTAGACCCATACTAACACTTGGAGTGTATTGCCAATGTTCATAATCCTCATTAGCTTCACCATTTCTAAAACAAAGTGTAAACCTCATTTGTCCAACTTGGCTCTCTCACAACCACAACTAAAATCAGTAGAGACCAGTCCTACTGGAGCAATACTATCCTTAACATTGGTGGCAAATCAGTGTAGACGGATTGGATGGACAGCGGAATTATGACTGTATTGAATCTAATTGACGATAAATGTAAACACTTTTTAGCTCTTCAGCAACAATTTGGCTTGCCCTGGTATGGAGCATGGAAATATCTCCAGCTAAAGCATTGAGGGCTTGTCTTCACTACCCGCCGGATCGGCGGGTAGCAATCGATCTATCGGGGATCGATTTTTCGCGTCTCATTAAGACGCGCCTAATCGATCCCCGATCGCGCTCCCCGTCGGCGCCGTAAAACCACGTCATCGACCGGCGCAAGCGGAGTCGACGGGGGAGCTGCAGTGATCGACGCGCCGCCGTCTTCATGGTCAGGTAAGCCGATTACGATACGCCGATTTCAGCTACGTTATTCACGTAGCTGAATCTGCGTATCGTAGATCGACCCCCCTCCCCTAGTGTAGCCCTGGGCTGACTTATACATTTATTTGGACTGGATGCATTGGGAGTTACAGAACCTCCAGAACTTTTATTATTTTGGAGGAAACATCCTGGATATACTTGGCCAGCGGTATCCTGTTACAATTTTCTGGCCCCAAAAACTGTGCTAAAGAATGATAATTTGAGAGCTGCTTGGAATAGATATACAACGATATACAACGATCTCCGACCCAATGAAATACAATTGTATCTAATATTTAAAAAGCAACTACAGACATGACACTACAGCTTATTCACCAAAAGACACTTTTTCAAATATACTGGTCCTCACATAGGCTAATGGTAATAATAGACCTCATAAATGCTGACTGCTGTTGACAGTCCTTTGGTGCTACATTAGCTCATGTGTTTTGGGAGTGCCTCTGTATTACGAATTTCTGGTATGAGGTGGGTCAAAGGACCAATTTGATACTGGATGCTAAAATGGATTTCATTCTCAGATATATTCCTGATACCTGGGGATTACCTGGTAACAAGGCAGCATGGTTCCAACGTGCAGCTTTGGTCGCTAAAAAATTAATCCTTGAAAAATGCAAAAGTTGATCCCACCAAATATTGATGCCTGTCTCTGTAATATGGATGATACAGCTAATAAATGACTGGCATTCCACAGAAAGGGAATGCCCAAAAAATTCAAAGCAATTTGGACTGCCTTTTTAGGTGTCTATGATTAATGTAAACCCCAAAGATAGATATGATGCTTCCCATCCCCCACTTTTGTCCTAAACCCCTTTAATTCTTTTGTGTATTATAATGAATCTGAAATTTTGGCATAGTGGTTGTATTTGGAAAAATTAATAATTAAAAAAAAAAGTAAAGACGAGAGGAAGTGGAACAGGAGCAAAAAGCAGTGGAAAAAAAAAGATGGATGGGTAGAAGAAATAAAAGAATAAAAACTCAAATACAAAAAGTCTCTTGACTGCCTTTGGTGAAATAGAGAGGAAATTTGGGACTTGGACCATTTTTTATGGATTAGTTTTTTAACTCTTTGGGAGGTGCTCATATACCTGGTGATGGGTATCATTTGAAAAGCCTAGATAGATGCAAGGAAACTGGAGCATTACTTAGTTTACCTAGTGTATCATTCAGATGATTTCTATAGATACAGTGATAAGTGGTACACTAGATACAGGTTTTATGGGAAGTGCATGGGCCACAGAGAAACTGGAAGGATCATACAAAGACACCCAGTGACAGTGAATGGGGCTGAGGCCATTACACGTTCTCCTGGAGTGACATAGTATGGGTGGCCACGGCATTTGGACCCCCTGAAATTTGGAAATTGGGGTTTAGGAAAAACACAGAAGAAGAAATTACAGGAGTTGAGATACAAGGAGGGGAGGAGTTGAGAAAGGAATTTATTAAAGAATGAATAAAGATTTCAGCAAACATAGGGCATTTGTATCTATTTGCACTCTCTCCTAGGTATGGGCAGTAGCACCTGAATTTATGGAAGTGTTCCCTATATCTATTACTCCCATAATGCAAGAAGAGGTACAATCTCAGAGGATATATATTGATTGAAAGATAGAATAGTAGCTGATTTTTCATATAGGTTCCAAATTCTAATCCTGTTGGAGTCAATAGTAAAAATCACACTGGTCTCCAAGGTACCATGATTTGGCCATCAGAGACATCTAGGATGTCACAATGTTTTAGTCAGTGGTGGGCAACCTGCGGCCCATCAGGGTAGTCCACTGGTCGGCCACCAGACAGCTTGTTTACATTTGCACGGCCGCTCCTAGCTCCCAGTGGCCACGGTTCACCATTGCTGGCCAATGGGAGCTGCGGGACGCGATGGCCAGCACGTCCCTGCAGCCTGCGCCGCTTCCTGCAGCTCCTATTGGCCAGGAACAGCAAACCGCAGCCACTGGGAGCTACAGGCAGCCGTGCAAATGTAAACAACCTGTCTGGTGGCCTGCCAGTGGATTACCTTGACGGGCTGCGTGTGGCCCGTGGGCCGCAGATTGCCCACCACTCCTTTTAGTAAATGACTGCAGAATGGTTACAAAAGGGACGTCTGCTGTAGGGAGGAAAGGGAGCAGAGAAGTTTTTGGCTAGCATCCCTGGCTCCCAAAAGTTCTATTTCTATTTCTTTAACTCTGAGCCCATAGATCTCATCCCCAGAGGTGAGAGAGGTATTCAGATAAGCTCTGTTTCCCCCCCCCCCCCCCCCCCCGAACCATTATCCCAACCATAATTCTACCAAGCAATTTTAAACAGGAAAATTGTATTTCCTCCCCATAGATCTTATTGTGTAATAGTAATTCTTGTCCAAAATATTATTTAAATCAGACAGCTTTATATTATCAAAATATGGTTTATTTTCAAGTAACTGATGTTTTGTTGATTTCAGAAGCCACAATGGAAATATCCGACATTATCAAATTAAGCAAAACCATTCAGAACAGTATTATGTAGCAGAAAAGCACCTCTTTCCATCCATTCCTGAACTCATCCAGTATCACCAGCATAATGCAGCAGGTAACAGCAGCTAAGCAAATAAGAATTTAATCCTGATGATGATTGGAAGCTCATTGCAGATATGACTTTAAGAGCTCAGAAATAACCCTTCCTGGAATCAAGTTCTGTCTTTTTAAAAAGAGACAGGTTTTCAAAATGTTGAAGAGAAAAGTTCAATTTCTTAGCCATCCCTTATGCCAAATCAGTAGTTTTCTACTGTGCAAAAACTGGGGTTTAGTCTATATCCAGCTGTTACCTCTTGTCTTTTATTTAGCGTGTAAGTTCCTGGGAGCAGGGATGATCTTTTTGTTCTGTTTTTGAAGAACTCTTAGCACAATGTGGTCCTGATTCATCACTAGGGCTCTAAAGTGCTACAGTAATACAAATAATAAATTACTACTACTAATAATAAACAAGCTAAATCCTATGAGCCTTTGGAAACTGTACCATGTATTTGTCCTCCTACCTATTAACATATCTGGCAGGCTGCAAAATGCCAGTGTTCTCACCCTATCCATCCAAGGACTGAGTATGCTTTTCCCTCAGTTACTCCTTTTCATCAGGGCTACATCGGAACAAGTTGTAAATAATATAGAAAAAGGTAACTTCAGTGAGTAAGAATGTGGAAAACAAAATAGGTTTTGTTTTAGGAAGCTAAGATGGATACATAGGATAACAGGATAATTGTTCTAAAGAATATTATCACTTTGTCACCCATAGGTCTCATCACCCGCCTCCGACATCCAATTGGATCAATGGGAAGTTGTTTACCAGCAACGGCAGGATTTAGTTATGGTAAAGTTTGAGGTATTGTTTTGGTAGAATTTTAGGTATCTTCCTAGGTTTTTATATCATGCTCATCATCTTGGTATCTGAGGTATGCTAAAGAAATTATCCCTGTAATAATTAATATATAAAAACACATGTCCATCAATAGGAATTATCAATTTCTTATTCAGGATCCAAAACTCAGCGAAATACCTGACTGGGCATGTATCATTTTAGAAAAATGGTCTCATTCACATTACTAGCATTGCTTCTAAATTTTCTCACATTTTGTAAACAAAGACCTAAGACTCCATAGCCTTTTAAGGGCCAATGGAGCCTATTTGAATGTATAGGCAATTGATGTTAACATTAATTGTGATCAAGACTATTCTTGCCAACCATGCAACTATTAGAAATAAGAGTGGCATTTCACAGTGCATAAAAGAGCAATACAAATAATTTTGGTCCTGGCTGGTGAATACACATCCAGAATGAGTGCCTCCAACCAAACGTGTATGCTGGGAATTAATATATTTAATATATTTCCTAGAACTACTACTTGTGAAAGGCAAAAATCATTGGGGATGTCACAATAGAGCCAGCTAATCAATATTATCACATCACTGTCTGGAGGTGGATGACAGTGATGGACAATGCATATTGAAGTGCTCCCATGATGTTCTCATATGTAGTGGATAATTAAATATCTGTCCTACCTTCAAGCCCCAAACATTCCTGTGTTAGGTGATTATCCTATATCTCAGATAATAGGGGTTGTGAAAATTTTCATAGCAAATAACAGGCAATGGATGATATTAACAAACGATTATTTGTTCTGTGTATATACTGCAGAGGATGGGGTGCATTTTTCCTGCACCATAAATAGGGGTTAGGGCAGCTAGCATGTACCATGCTATTATAACATGTTGAGCTCACTTTCACAGAGAAGTGGAAGATAAACCCATCTGAGCTGACTTTCATGAAAGAAGTTGGACGTGGCCAGTTTGGAATCGTTCATCTGGGTAAATGGAGAGCACTTGTCAGAGTTGCTATTAAGGCAATCAATGAAGGTGCAATGTCTGAAGATGATTTCATTGAGGAAGCTAAAGTCATGATGTAAGTACAATGGCTGTTTCGTGCCTGGTGGAAACGGTTAAACTGAGATGTAATAAGAAACAAATATAGTCAAAGATGTTTTCGGAAGGTTTATTATTTGATGAGTATTAGCATTGTGCTTGACATTGTACAATGCACAGAAGACAACACAGACCATGCTCCATAAGTTTACAATTAAAATTGTACTAACTTCATAGTACACACACATTGTACACTGGGTGCAACACTGTATCTTTAGGTCACTTCTATTTTGAATTGAAGGCTGAGTAGGGAAAGTACACTGATAGCTGGTCCTTTCTATCTATTCAACTGCACAAAGCCAGGCATAATCTATTTTGGGAAGACAAGGAATTGAAAGGTCCAATCTTGATACAGCGCCTGACTATATTATATTTAATTTCTCAGTGGACTATCACTGAAAGAATTCATACAGACAGGTGATTTAAGGAAGGATTTGAATTAAGAAATGGTAGTAGATGATATAACAGGTCCTATGTCCATTGCAGTTGAATACAGCGTATCATACATTGAAATAGCATATTAAGATTTCACAAAATACTTTCTAAGATCATCCTAATAATCAAAACTGCTTTAACTGTTTGTCAGTGACAAATGTCTAGTTACTGACATGCACCTTGTTAACAGGAAATTATCCCACCCAAAGCTGGTACAGCTTTATGGAGTGTGCATACAGCACACACCTCTCTACATAGTGACTGAGTTCATGGAAAATGGCTGCCTGCTCAATTACCTTCGGCAAAGGCAAGGGAGGCTTAACAAAGAAATGCTACTAAGCATGTGCCAAGATGTCTGCGAAGGGATGGAGTATCTAGAAAGAAATAGATTTATTCACCGTGATTTAGTAAGTACAGCAGGTCCTCTGTAATTTGTAGTGACAGTAACAAAATACATGTCATTATACCTTATGGGCACTAATGTATTTTGTAAGTGTGGTTTAACTACTGCAGGATCCAGTGGACCAACAGTGTGTTATTTTGATGAAGGTTGTATTCTGACAGGGAAACATTTTTGATGCTCACTCCTTTTTATTGTGGTTTGTGGATTTTGTAACATTCTATTTAAGGTATTAATCCTTAAAATGTGCATGTGTGTGTGGTGTGCTGCATAAATTAATGTATTTAAACTGCTTGCTATAAATGTTCCTAAATTCTGTAAGCAATTGCTGCTGTTGAAAATTCACATGCTCTTTACTGTATTACAACTCCCTTTAAACAAAAGTATCAGAGGGGTAGCCGTGTTAGTCTGGATCTGCAGAAGTGACAAAGGGTCCTGTGGCACCTTATAGACTAACAGAGGTATTGAAGCATAAGCTTTCGTGGGTCAATACTCACTTCTTCGGATGCAAGCAGTGGAAAACAAAAGGTATTCATGAATGAAGAGTCAGAGAAAGTAGCAGTGTTATCTGAGAGTGATGTCCAAAGATTGTGTTGTCTTAACACCCCATCATCAACTAATCTTGTGCTACAACACAGATATCTTAGTGCAACATCAGAACATCCTGCCAAAACTATGTTGGCTCAGTTTTAGCTTTGCTTTAGTTTGGCTATGTTTGATGTGAGACATCTAGAGGAACATTTAAGCAGATAAACACTGTATGAATAAGAACGATAAGGAGGTGATGTAGTATTTTTTATTGGAAATATTCTGTTAGTGAAAAGAGACAAGATTTTGAGTATACAGAGCTCTTCTTCAGGCCTTGGAAAGGTATTCAAAGTATCACAGCTAAATACAAGATAGAACAGATTATTTAGCAAAAATGGTTAACACATATTGTAAGAGACCATTCATAGTGAAGTGGTCCCTTAACACCTTTACAATCATAGGACAAAAATGTGGGATTAGTGGGTTACAGATTGTTGTAATAAACCATAAATCCAGTGTCTGTATTAAGACCATGATTTTTAATATGTAGCAAAGTTATGAATTTAAGATCCCAGGCTCATCTTTTGAAGGTGTTATGCAGGTTTCCTTTGAGGACGTGGAGTGATCATTTTGTGAAAAGTGTTCATCCACCGGTGATATGAAGGTTTTGTCTTTGATCATTTTTCTGTGAGTTTGTTTGAGAGCAAAGTGACTGTCTGGTTTCACTGTCAATGCTGGGGCATTTAGTGCACTGGATGAGAGATACCACATGTTGTGATAGGCATGTGTGGGACCCATGGATATTGAAAGGTGTGTTGTGGAGGGTATTCAATAAAAAATTTAGTCTCTCTGATATCCTGGGACCAACATGGCTACAATAACAAGGAAAATTGTATGAGTAAAGTACTAGTGAGCTGTTGCATTTTTCTCAGGATGCTTTAGTTAGATTTCAGATATGTTTTTCTCATTTTCCTGCAGGCTGCAAGGAACTGTTTAGTCAATGTCAAGAATATAGTTAAAATATCTGACTTTGGAATGACAAGGTATGCAGCAATTGTGTATAACAACAGTATTGAATCTTAACTACACTGGAATATTTTCAACTAGCAATAATGAGGCCTTGAATTAACCTCCTAGCTTGCAAAACTGCCAGTACCAGTTATTTTGCATGTAGATACTGCCAATGGAATTACCTCTCATCTCTTTGATTCCCTTGTACTTTGGTGCACACACTAAGGAGCACATTTTCTAAAAGTTACCTCTATTTGTGCATACATAGATCCCTGCATATGCATTCTTCAAGCATTAATACTTTGCTCACAGGTAATATAATCTTTCAGCTGCTCATGCAGTTTAGTGTTGGAAAAGTGCATGCAATGGTGTTTGCACACAAATTTGTGCACACACAAAGGTTGGGTTGAGGGCCCTTCTAAAATTTGGTTTTATCATAGTATCAGATACTAAAAGCTTCTAGCTAAGACAATCTTAGCACAGCTTCTATGGGCTTCTCTAGAGGGAATCACCCTTCCAGCACACCTGGCAGGGCTGTTGCATGCACACCATAAAGGTTCCCATTCAAGCCTCATCTGCCGGGCTGTCTGTGGGGTGGGGGGAGGGCAGGTAGAGAGGAGCAAAAGGATCAGTTTGCTCTGGGCCCCATATTTGAGGGGGCCCAAAACCAAGTGGCATTGCAACCTGGCCACACCTTTGTCATGATGGAGGGGTGGCCAGTCCAAGGCTAAGCGGAGCTGTAATGCCCTGTGCCAGGTTGCAATGACCAGAGTGGGGAGCTGGGCCCAGCCCCATGGGACAGAAGCCACTGCTGCAGGGTGAATGTGGGGCAGAGTCACTTTCCAACCCCGCCACCCCTAAATGTTTTTGCATGCTTGGTTTCATGATTTGTGGGTATTCTTCTTAAACTCTTTCATCTCCAAGGTCATTTTTTGGAAGGGTAGCAGGCCTGAATTTCAGATTTTGCTCCGGGCCCCTCCAAACCCCATCTGCAATAATATGCAGGAATCACATACCCTACAGCTAGCCATGAAACTATGTAGAGGATTTCACTAACAAGTTGTTTATGTCATGGTCTCCTGCCACCCATTGTTAGGTATAACAAAGTCTACTTAAAAAGAGACAGAATAATTAATTTATGATTGACTTGCTTGCCAAGAGTACAGGGACTACTGTACTTCTAATATTACATTATCAGGGGGATTTAATTACACCTCTCATGGTGAATCTCATAGGCTATACTGGCACTTATTGGGACATGTGTTCATGTGCAATTCAATTCACACATTTAATATAAAACTTTTTACTCACATGATTTATATGTATATCATGTATGACATGATTTGGTATACATTATTTTCTAAGGGATTTTCACCATTTATTTCAAGTCAATGATCAAAAAAGTGCAACTGTATCTAACTAATCTATCTGGGAATTTACATCGTACTTATCTCTATGGTATCTAAACGATTAGTTAGCTGCGGCGGTAAACATGCAGAATTCTGCTGACAGAAAAGTTAAGCACAGATAACTAACAGTGAATCTTGTTTGAATTAATCCAGAGTTCTGACACCAGGAAATCACAGATTACAGATTATGAACCTGATTCTTCATTCATTTACACAAGTATAAATCACATGTAACTCCATTAAAGAAAATGGAGTTATTATTATAAAACTGGTATATAGTGTCAGGAGAATCATACTATGTGTCTCACTGGTATGGCAGCTGGTATCAATGAGATTCGGGAAGTGCAACATCTAAAAAAAAAATGTGCCAGAACATCTTTGTGATTACTGGTCATGCATAATCTTTGTCTTTAATCCACTCTGGAATTTTTAGAAGTAACAGGTATTTCCATATGGACACAATATTTCTGGAAGTGTTTTTTATATAATCATAAATCATCTATGGATCTGTCACCTAAAACATTTACCCAATACTTTAGATTAAATATATTTGTTACCTGGTTTCTTTAGATATGTTCTAGATGATGAATATATCAGCTCTTCAGGTGCCAAATTTCCAGTCAAATGGTCATCTCCTGAAGTTTTTCATTTCAGCAAGTACAGCAGCAAGTCTGATGTCTGGTCATTTGGTGAGTGGGTCAGTTTAAACTAATTTGCAACACATCACTTTGCTAATAAAAACTGCGGCACATAACTTTTATAGTAAATTATTTGTTGCACAATTACAACTATCATGAGTTTTATAAGTCATGCTTTCTAATCCTTTAGTCATTCTCATGCTGAACCCTCTCCAATTTATCAACATGTCACTGGGACAGCTCCACAGCTGCTATAAATTGGTGCGGCTACATTGAAGTCAATGTAGCTATTCTTATTTGCATCAGCTGAGGATTGATCTGGTCCTCTCCCTCAATACAGTTCAGATGTACAGTTGTCTCCTGTATTATCCAGGACACAAAATCTCTAGTGTTCATGCTTCTTAATATTATGGAATAGATTTGTGAACATTTAATTTTCTGGATTATTCCTAGGAGTTTTAATGTGGGAAGTTTTTACAGAGGGCAAAATGCCTTTTGAAAATAAGTCAAATTCTGAAGTTGTCCATGAGATTTCTGAAGGTTACAGACTTTATCAACCATATCTGGCATCACTCACTGTGTACAAAGTCATGTACAGCTGCTGGCATGAGGTGTGTTTCTCTTATTTTCCTGTTCTGTATATTGATATTCCATCGCCAGGATCCTCATTCTAAATGTGGAGTTAAAGACAATCATTGAGAGCAGGGAAATTAAATACCTACTTTACATTTGTGATATCCTCAGAATCTTTGATGTGTTTTTCATATATCCTGGCTAAGATTAGAAGCTTCTGTTTCTTTTAACCATTAAAACCAATAAATATAAATAATTACTTGCATCACATCATTCACCAGTCAATCTGATCACCTGACCCTCTATCTGAATCCCTCCATGATCTTTCCCTTCTCCGTCCCCTTTTCCCTATTCCATATAATCAAGGCTTTATATACCTATTTCCCTGCTTATATGTTGAACCTGGGGCATGGTTCTCTGTTGTCCAGTGCCTTGTGCAATCATTTATGTGAGTAGAAAGCATGTGCAAAGTGTGCATAGACAACTACCATTCTGATTTAGTAGTGTTTTACATCCACTTTGCACAGTTGTTAATGACTATGCAAGGTACAGGGCAGCAAAGAACCTGACTCTACTCTCTTATTCCATCCCTTCCACACCCCTCTATTCTGTTAATGTTTCTTGACTTGATGTCATGTTTATCTGCTTCTCCCACAATTGTCTGTGCCTTTTTCTAGACTTGCTTCTTTATGTGGAATTCCCTCCTAATACGGCCCACTAAGCCACTAACCTCTCGTCATTTGAATCCCTCTAAGACCCACTTCTCCCATGTGGGGAAGTCTTATTTAAAATAAGCCCACAGAAGTCTTATTTAAAATATATAAAATCTTTTTCAGATGTACTTTTAACTCTTCCATCTAAATAGGCACACACCTAAAATGAGTAACAGTGTGATCTTATTGCTGTAACTCTGTCCTTCCTTACTACATCTCCTCTCTAATGTATATCTAACAGCTTATAAAATATCTACTCTAGGTGTTTGATAGCTACAGTACTTCTAAGTTAAAGTTACTATATCTTAAGGGATTTAAAGAGAAAATGCATAGTTTGCTCTCTTCTAGGATGCCTCCTGGGATGCTAGCCACATGCCATCCTTACCTTTCCTATATCAGCCAATGGAGCTTGCTGGCTGACTGTGCTGGGAAACATATGCTGCATCCCTTGCAATGGTGTAGTTCTGAGTGTGGGAGCACAGTATTCCAGAGAGCCCTGGTAGACGCTGTGATTCCGAGGCTCAGTGCTTCTCAGAGCCCCTATTGGAGTGGTGTGGCTATAGACAACCCCCAATGCAGGGCTGAAATGAATATCACCTAAACAGACCTTAGGGCTGGTCTACACTAGTGCTTAAGTCGCTGTAACTTAAGTCGCTCAGGGGTGTGAAAAATACACACCCACCCCTGAGTGACGTAAGTTACATCGACCTAAGCGCTGTCCACACCGATGCTATGTTGGTGGGAGACGTTCTCCCGCCAACATGGCTTCCGCCTCTCACGGTGTACTTGCGCTGATGTAGTGCTTGAGTGTAGCCTTGCCCTTAGATTTACATTTAAAAGGTGTCTCTGCTCATGATGCTTTTGTTCAGAAAAAGCACCCCCATCAGCTAACACACTTACATGACAAAGCCAGGATTTTCCTTAAAATGACAAACATACAACTTTTCTTTCCGCAAATGTACATGTGTAACAGTGTTCTGGGTAGTCTGCTTCTAAAAGTCTATTCTTATGTCAGATCAGCCTGTACTATAGAGTTGCCCTCTGCTTTGTTTTTCAGAAACCTGCAGGTCGCCCTGCTTTTGCTGAGTTACTTCAGACCCTCACAGATATAGCCGAGACTGGATAATCAGACTTTCCATACATATATATTCTCATTGCAGAGATAGCATGAAGCCCCTCATGTGGTAATTCTCAGTCTTTTACAGTCCTAGCTAGTTACATCAATCAGCAGCACTGTAAATATTGAGGAATCTGTGCAGTTTAGTCTGTTTTAATTTTCAGGGTTCATCACATTTTTAGTGTTGTGGGGGAAATGAATAGTTCAGGGGATCAGTGATGGGCTCTTAACCTTTTTGCCACAAGGTTGCTAGTTCAAATCAAGATCAGGTTCATGATGATCAAGTCTATGCTGGAGAGGAATAACCAAGGTTCCTTCTAGTACATGGCACATAGGTCTAAACTGCACAACAAACCCTTCTGCTTTATGTGGCAGATTTACACTAAATTCTGCAACAATGCCATTGATTAAGAAATCATTTGATAATTGATCTGGCTCGTAGATTGGGGAATGGGGACAGGTGGCAGCAAAAGAGACTTAAGCACCCATAATGGACTTCTATATGGGTATTAGAAAGACAAGGTGAGTGAGGTAATATCTTTTATTGGACCAACTTCTGCTGGTGAAAGAGACAAGCTTTCGAGCTACAGAGAGCTCTTCCTCAGGTCACTGTGTAGGTCGTCAGACACGTTTGAACACAGGACCTTAGGCACTGCAACACAGACTTCTGTCATTTGAGCTACAAGAGCAACTTAAGATAGTAGAAATACTAAGCTTTCGTCATCTAGCAGACCAGCCATTAAAGGGAGAGACAACCTACTTTGCCTGTGTGCTATAAAGGCATGCAGGAAGAGGCAGGTATCCTAGAGGCTCTTAAATCCCATCTGAATGGAATGCCACTCTATAACAATTTAGGAGCTGCATAGCTGGTGAAGGTGCCTGCCTGTGTTCCTTGGGAGCACGAGAAAACAACCATCATCTCCTGGAAGCCTGTGCCTGCTTTCTCCAAGGCAATGTTTCCCATGCCGCCCTTCTGCCTCTTGCTGCTGCATACTTAACTGACGCCCTCCTTCAGTCAGCTATACTGAACCCCCTCCTGTGGTGTGACAATGGACAAGCTGAAAAGATGGAAAATGGCAAGGAAATGGAACCTTTTTGTATATGGGTGGCATAAGTCATTTTTTGCAAAATCATGGCAAAAATATAAGTTCTGTCCAAATTGTGTAACCAATACTTGTTATAATTGGAACCCTGCTGTGAACAATTGTATTGGTAACTTTTCTTTTCCTTGTACATCGTATATTTGTGGTGACCAATGTCAGTGTGAGAAAAGCTTATTCGTTGTAGCTGTACCATTTGTTAAATTTATAATATAGAAGAGAAATAGCAGAGCATTAAAGAAAAGGAAAACTAAATAACTCACATACTGCATATATAATCATATGTATTATTTATACATAGATGCATGTATATATTTGTATTTTACAGCAACTTGTAGGGAGTACAAATATTTAAATATTTAAAACCTATTGATTGAAGAACATTCTGCATGACTCCTACAGTTTTACCTTTTTATTCTAAATTAAAAATAAACGTCACAATTTTTGGAATTATGCCCAATGATAGAATCCTTGGACTAAATTCAGTCCTGACATAAGCCTGGGTAACTCCCACTGCTGATAATAGTGTGCAATATTTTTAAGCAACGTGATTACCTGCAGTTATTTGAAGAATGTAAACATCAAAGAGGAAGAGGAAATGTTTAATTACTTCATGTACACCTATGGAAAGTTGCCAGTTCTTTTGGCTGCATTGTGAAAGCATCTCAGTTTCAAGTGAAACTAGATTTTCTTGTTCCTTTATATAACCTTTTAAAAGAATTTTAACTAAGTTATACCACTGTTTGCTCTTTGAATTGACTCATATAGTACATATTTCATTCCATATCAAAAGTATGTCTGAATACAGATTGGTACAATACACTACAGTCAGGAGAAAAAAGAGTAGTGTGCCTGAAAGAGCACAGTGGGTGCAAGATTTCCATTTAATTACTGCAATCCTTCTGCCCACTCCAGTGACGTGCTACTCTTTTCAGCAGCTGTTGCTGTATAAACATCATAAATAAATGATATCCATAGTGCAAAGTATACAAGTATGTTGCAAATTGCATGAGACGTTCTATAAGAGATCGTATTGAAGTGGTTTTGCTACGTGTTTGTTTGTTACTGCATGCCAATATGTAGCTAGGAGACATCACCCAACTATGAAAGCAAAGAAGATAAGCAGTGGGAGGGCTGTGAGCTGAAAGCTGAGCTTGTGACTGCTCCACAGTGAACACATACAAATTGCTCAAATGTTTCCATGCGTGTTTCTCTGCTATGCTGAGCTATAGATTGCTTAGGGGTCCTTAGACCCTTTCAGTATTGGAAAGTAATGTAAAAGGTGACTATTGTTGTAGAAAGAGAGAGCCTAAGCCATGGGGCCTGGTATAAAAGGCTTAGTGTAAGGCCCAAGGCCTAAACAGAGTCAAGTAATACAAAGCACAGTTAGCAAGAGTCAGGCCAACTCAGGCCCTGCCCAGTTACAAAGCAGATGCTTGCTTGTAGGTTTACTATCCAATACATGAACTTGGCAAGAACAGGGCTGGCGTTGCAAAAACACAAGAACTCCTACGCACTAAGTATTCATGTAAATATATTCCAGAAGGATAGTGCCAGAACACCCCGATACAGGTTTGTGGTGTAAACACACTCTCCAAAGATGACACAAGGACACACTGACCCCTCTTAAAGAAAAGGTCAGGTTGACAGGGTGATGGATAGAGATGTTTTGATTGAACCAACTGGTACAAGGTAAAGGGTGGTAATTAACCACGGTGGAGGGGCAATATGTAACTTGTTTGTATCAATGTATAAAAGAGGGGTCTTTGGCCGGCTGAGGGGAGAATGGAAAGTCCTGCCATTCACTGAGCTGAATCCATTGTCATGGGCATACATGTGCTAGAGTAACTGTAGACATTGATTCAAGGAGCTAGTACCGTGCTTCATTGGCAATACATCTGGCTGAGTGCCTTCACTACAGAACTGAGTCTCTGGTTTTTGGGGCAATTCAGCTGAGTTCACTATCTGGGCAGAGCTAGCACAGCAAACAGGAAGAACACACATATGCAGCTAACACTTGACTACAACTATCTGTCCCTTTATTGATTCTGTTTTACTTTAATTTTGCATTTATGTTTAGCTCATGAAAATAGGTAAAGTGATTTATGAAAATTTTAGCAATATAACTTTAAGGATGTATTGGAAAGCCATGTGAAGTTTGGAAATCCCCTTTGGAAATCTTAAGATGTGGTCTGCGGACCCCTGGGGTCTGTGGACCACAGGTTGAAAACTACTGATCTACATTCTCTAACTGACCACAAAGGAAGAGTCAACAAAGGCCCCACTTATCATTTGCAGCACAACTGGTCACTACATCTGAAGCAACTGAGCTTTGCCCACAGATGGCGTGGAAGGTCAAAACCAGGTGGCTGGACTGCCGGGGACTAAAAGCAGTTAAATTGGAGAACAAATCCAAGCTAACTTTAATATGAGAGGCTCCCGTATTCACAACTCAATGAACTTGCAAGCATTTTCTGTGTGAGAGCTGATCAAGGCACACCCATCCTGAAACTTTGGAAGGGAGAAGGTAGTTGTTTAGATAAATACAACCAAATTACAGTGTGAAATTTTAGCAACTACTCAGCTTCACTTGCCAGCCCCTTCCCCCCATCATCTATCATATGCTATTAATATGTTAGTTCCTGCCTCCTTTCGGTGAATACCAACTGATACCAGCTTTCATTGTCCTCTTGTTAAAATTTTCAAATAGGCACCTTCCTGGTTTCTCCCATGTTTCCCCTCTTGCATGGGAAGAGTTCCCTGTAGACATCCACAGAGCTCATTGTCCTCCTTAAAACTCCCCTACCAACTCCCCGCCCAAAAAAATCCCAACAACAATGGGTAGACAGCTGATATAGCAAGACCATTGCTTATCATGCTGACCAGTATTGTCTTGTGCTACCCAGTCTGCCTGTACCCATCTGTTGTCTCATCTCTTCTTAGATTTTAAGATCCTTGGGATGGGGACAGTCTGTGTTTGTACAGCGCCTACCAAAATGGGGTCCTGGTCCATGACAGGGTCTCTTAAAACCTACTGAAATACACATAAATCTCTCTTTTACCCTAGTTATCACAGTTAAGTGACAGTGACAAGTACTAGAGTTTTTGCTGTCAGTATCTTCCTCTGACCACTAACTTGTCTCTCAGATACCATCTCTATATACAAAAACTTTAATTTGGAAGCAGCTAATGTTGCCACACTCATTCTACCTGACAGAAACCCACAAAAACAAGTAAATGCAAAGTTAAACCACCTAACCGTACATACTTTCATCTCATTTCCTCCACACTATCAATTCTGCAACTGCTACTCATCATGCTCCATGTACCACACCCTCCAGGCTCCCCCCTCAGCCTACTCTTCTGTACACACTCCTTTACCAGATTATTTCCCACCCCCGCAAAAAAACTAGTAGTTGGAGATGTTGGTGCAGCAGCTGGTTGTGGTAGGAGAGGGTTGTTTTGTACAGGGATGTGTGCGGAAGGGCAGTTAAAGGGGGTGATGGAAGAATGGCATTCCTTTGGGGGGGCCAGAGTTAAGGATGCAATGTGTGCCTGTGGTGCATGGTAGTTGTAGTAAATGTATGTTTGTAATTGAAGGGGTAGAAATTATTACTGTTAAGGTAGCATAACTTTTCATGTCCTTGCTTTTGTGTCAAATACATTATGTGTATAGGAACTCTAACTGCTTCACAACCAACCACATTTTTGTGTGTATTATTTGCTTGTTTAAAAAAAAAAAACGGGGTCGGGGAGAAGCTGAGTAAGAGGTAGATTATCAGGGCCAGGGCATGTGTGGCCTGGCCTAGGGGTTAGCATCAGGCGTGGGCTGAAGGGTAAGGGGCCAGGAGCTAATTACCAGGAATCAGGCTGGGCTGGAATGCTAGAAGGTGAGAATCAAACCTGAAGGGCAGGGATCAAGAGTCAGTTACCATGAATCAGGCCAATTGAGGATACCAGGAGGTCAGGTTATGGTGACAGAACCAGAGGGCAGGAACCTGGAGGCAGTTACTAAAAGTCAGGATACCAGGAGGTCAGGATCAGAGGGCAGGAACCGGTAAACACCAGCCCAGCAGCCCACAGCAGGATGAAGTCCAGTTGTATGGACAACTTAGTGTTTGGCATAAATAGGACTGTGACCCAATCAGGAGCCTTGAAGCTCTCCCAATCAGAGACTAGAGGCGAGGCTTGTACCCCAGTTGGGCTTCATGGACCTGGCTCCCAGCTGCTGTCCCTGAGCTGCTGGGTGGAAGATTGGAGTATGGTGACTCAGAAACCCCACAAACCCGGGGTTTGAGATCGGCAGGGCCTGATATGGATGGATCTATGAGGAGGGAGAAGCAAAGCTACTGACAGGGAAGATTTTATCCATCAGCAGTTCCACATGAATGCTTAGGTAATTTTTATGCTGTAGGGAAAAGTCTAGCTCCTGACAGAGGACAAGCTATGTGCACATGGCCCAAAACAATCAGATTTAGGTGCACAGCATATATACATTCAGCTATAACTAGTAATTGCTGAAAGTCACTTTAAATCCAAATTAAAGAAAAACTGCACCAGTTGCTCCAGATCTGCTCAGGATTCACCTCTCTACCAGGTTTTGTGTAGATAACGTTTTTTTAAAAACAAGCCAGTCAACAATGAGAAGTAGAAATGCCACAGACACATTTCATCCAGAGCCCAATTTTCAAGAGTTCTTATTAAATATTATAAAGAAAAACCAAACAAAAGCTACTCTGAAAATTCAAAGGGCGTAAAAACTGACCCTGGGCGAAATTCCACATAGGTCATCTACTTTTAGAGAAAACCATGAATTTATATCCCACTTTAGAATGCAATCCTAACTATGGAGTCATAGCCATCACTTCCATAACATATTTGTGTAGAAGGTATGAATAAGTGCCAATCTGCACGTCTATTTATTTTCCATATTTTTGCAGCTATACCCATTGTGTCCGCCTTAGAAAAATATGCCTTTACAGGCTGGTCTATTGTTGAGAGGTATTTCCAGGTCCCTGAAAACACTAAAAGGATATTGGCTATAGTAAAGTTTCAAAATCAAGTACATAGAGTATAAATATTTATAGTTATCCAGAACCATTTAGGGCAGGATTTATAATTTATGAGCTTCCTGTCTGTGGGAGAGCAGAGCCATTGTTCCACCCAGTGGTGTATGAATGACTCTCTCTGGTTTAATCTCTGGAAACATATCAGTTACAATTAATGTAGGAAATTCATGGATTTGGGTTGTTTCAATGTCAACTCCATGCCAGGAATGGGCATTTCCTGCATGACCACTAATATGTTCTGAAGTCCCAGGTCCATTTGAGGTGTTCTTACACTTTTTGCACCACATTCTAAGGCACCCATAGAGCAGTACCATGGCTAGTATGATAAAAAGGACACTGCTGATGAGCCAAATAACCATAGCCAGGTCAATCATCTTGCTGGCTGGAAACACAGCATCTCTGGCCATCGTATGAAAATTGGTACACTGACCTCTAGAAGGCTCTATCCCCTGGCAACAGAACACACAGGATATAGTTTGTAGATGGTGTTAGCCTCTGCAAGGTCAAGAAGTCATGGCTCAAAAGGTATAAGTTCCTCCTGGTGAAAATTCTGCCGCAAAACACCAGACAAGATGCGGTTCCAACTGGGCCAATATATGACCCCGTAAAACTCGTTAGGACAGGTATAATGGTCATGTGACCATGCTACCGACACTGAAGTAAGGGTGACATTCTTAATGTTAATTTCATCATCATAATCCATTTACATATATATTAGACCTGGAAAGAAGAAACACACATTTGGTATTTTACAATGTTATACAATACCCATTTATTTCTGTGCAGATGCACCTAAAGTAATTTATCTAATATACATTTTAAATACAGACCTAAATGTATTTCAACACTGGGAACAGAAATACCACAGACTATTTGTAACACTTAGCTGGCTAATGAAAAATTCTGCCCAGTTATACAAAAGATACAATTTAATGCCCATGTTGGGTTTAGATTTAGTATTACTTTGATACGAATGTCATCTTATGGCTACCTATTATATAAGAAAACATATGTTTTGTGGAAGAAGCAGCTAGCTAATCCATCTATGACTGGCTCCTTCTTTGTGTAAGTAGTTCTATGTCATAGCATCTTTTCACATTAAAATATACATTTAACACCTTTAAAGGTGACCTATTTTTGCCAGTTACTTCTTTTATACATTAGTGGTTTTACTTATGAAACAGAAAAAAACAGCTGTGGCATTAATGCAGGAAAGTTCCCAACAGTCACATTCACACTTTAAAGCAAGCGCTACTACAATGTTTTGTTGTGAGCCACAGTTAGACTGTTTAATGTTTGTTTTTATTAGGAACTAACAGGTGCTATTGTTATTGCTTTCCTGTTGTCTTAGGGTAGGTCTACACTTACCGGCTGGATCGGAGGCGTCGGATCGATGTTCTGGGTTCGATTTATCGCGTCTTGTCTAGACGCGATAAATCAAACCAGGAAGTGCTCCCCCGTCGACGCTGGTAATCCAGCTCGACGAACGGAGTAGGCGGAGTTGACGGGGGAGCCTGCGCGCCGTGTGTGGACCCCGGGTAAGTACGTTTTCATTCGAACTAAGATAGTTCGACTTCAGCTACGTTATTCACGTAGCTGAAGTTGCGTATCTTAGTTCGAATTGGGGGGTTAGTGTAGACCAGCCCTTAGAAACTCCCCTCTGTCCTACCATAGTCATATCAGTAAAAAGCTAAACTCTGGAATGGATTGTGCCTGAAGCTGGGAATGAGCAACAGGGGATCCTGATGGATCACTTGATTACCTGTTCTGTTCATTCCCTCTGGGGCACCTGGCATTGACCACTGTTGGAAGACAGGATAAGGGGCAAGATGGACCTTTGGTCTGACCCAGTATGGTCATTCTTATGTTCTTATGTGCAGTGAGCTGGACTGGAGCCATTTGCATCACACTTACCTTGACACACATGCACCACATAAAGAGGTTATTTATCTCCATACAGCAGAGAGAAAGTGAGTCTCACCGAATAATTCAAAAGAGCAGGTTCCTTTTTCCTGGGTAGAATTCATGTCCCTGAGAGGAAAAAACAAACAAACAAACAAACAAAGAATAGGTTATTGAACACTTGTGGCTCAGTTCTGCCTTCCAGTAAGATGACATCCCTCACTCTACAGATCGCAAAACCAGCTGCCATACTCAGATGTCGGCACTGTAGCTGATTTCACAAGCTGCAGGGCAATGGACACTTACATGCTGGAGAAAACTGTTGTGTTAGACCAAGACTTAAAAAGAAAAAAGAGAGTACTTAAACAGGGGGTCCTAAGTCCATATTTAGAGACCCAAGTAAGTGACTTAATTTTCAAAAGTACTGAGCTTCCAGCAGCACCCTCTCAGAAGTAATATGTGACCACTGAACTCAATGAGAGTTGGATTAGGGACCAAAGAACAACTGAGAGAGTAAGAACCCAACATCACTGAAACTTACTTCCAAGGCAAAGTTAAACCTATGCATGAATGCCAGAATGCAAAAGGTTACAAAAGGCAATATCACACCAAAATATATGATCTTGAATACATATGTCTTACATAGATTAGAGTCATTATTTTCAATGGGAGCTGATGACATATGAAAGTGGATAGGCAAAACGGAAATATAATAGGTACACTCAAAGCCAGATCACAGCATTTGATAAAGATCTATCTGTCTCAGAGTCCAAACTATGTAAGGAATGGCTATTGATTGCTATAACTTTTATTATTTTAATTTATATTCAGACTAATGGTTCCTGGCTATGTCATCACTTCTTTTGACTCTTTACTACTGTATCTGTTTCTGCAGTATCTGTTTTATGAAGCTTTAAGTGTAGTATATTTAATGTGTCTGTTCAATGCCCCCTTTGTCAGGGGAGGGGGATTCATTATAAAAGAAATGTTTTGGAACAACATCTTGTCACAGGAGGGTTGCAATTGCCAAATAACATGAGTCCAGAGTACATAATATAAAGCTACAAATGCAATTGGTTAATGGTAGTGAAATGGATATGGATGATTGGACAATCAGGGTGCACACACCCCAGGGGAAAAAACGGGCAGTTGAATCAACTGATTACAATACAATAATATTGTACTACACATGTGTATTGAGTAAGGTCTTTTATGAAAACTGATGAAATGCTGACCATGAATATCATTGCCTGGGGTATGTAGAGGTAGTGTATAAATGGTTATGTATGTTTGCTGCAAATATGTTTCTAAAATATGTTGTGGAGACAGTTGATAAACAAGTCTGCCTTACACAAAGGAATGTGGCTGTATTTGTCGGGGTCAAGCTTTGTAAGCCAGAGGACAATGAAAATACATTCACATATAAGGGGTAACAAAGCAATCAAGCTAACTAGTGGCAGCTTGGTGATCACACCAGGGGACAAACCGAAGTCTGAATCTCCAGGAGGAGGTCTTCCTGGCTCTTAAGCCAAAGGCAATGGACTTTGGGAAATATAAGGGGAACAAAAAGACATTCTGATTATCCATCACTTAGGGAACAAAGGGGACAGCACCCTCTAAGTTTGTGAAAGTTGAATCTTCTGGCCTGGCTAGAGGGCTAGAGATGCTGGTATCCTGATATAATTGAAAAAACTTCTTAGGCAAAGATTGTAACTTGCTAAGATTAATTTTTAGACACTAGAAAGCATATGTTTTTTTTGTAACCATGCCCCTCTTTTTCTCTTGGTTAGTATCACTTAAATCTCTTTTCTTTATTAATAAACTTATTCTTAGTTTTACTATGTACCATCTCAATGCTGCTATATTGAAGAACAGAGTGAGTTCTCAGCTAAACTGGCAGACTGGTGTGTGCTCTGTCTTACTCTGGAGGCAGTAAACTTAATTTCTGAGAGTGTCTACTGAGAGGGACTGGATGCTGCAATCAGACGTCCCTGGGGAACTCTCTGACTGGAACTCAGGTTCACTGACTGTTACCTGCAAGGCAAGGTTTAGACTGGGAGAGTCTCAAGTGGCTGCTTGGACTTCAGTGGGAGTGCCCCAGGCAGCTGCTGTTTGCCTAAGAGCTACAGCGACAGAGGCAGCATTGGTTTTAGTAAGAGGGACACAAAAAGTTTGCCGAGACCCCAGATCAACAGTAACCAAGGCTTTTGGAAAACGACGAGCACCTGGCAGGGGTCCTATTAAGTCAATTTGCCACGTACTACCTGGGGCAAAGTGTTCTGCAGCGTATGCAGAGCGCTCATATCGGGGACGATTCATAGTTTTTACCTGCACACACTGCAAGCAGGACTGAACAATGAGCTCGCACTGACTGCGGCTAACGTCAGGCTTCTGGTCAGAAAAGCCAGATAACAGGCCATACAATTTTGTGGGTGGTAAGTGTCCCCATTCTTCGTGGAGCCAGCGCAGCAGCGGGTCGGCCTGTGGGGCGGGATTTGCCATATGAACTTGGGAGACCTCTCTCATTCTTTGATCAAGACTGGAATGCAGGGGGTTAGAGCCTGGTCGATGAGAGGGACAGTGCGTAACGAACCAAGGGTGAGAGAATTTATGAATTAGGGTAAAAATTTGGTCCCACATTCTAACAAAAGCTGAGGGAGAGGCTTGCTCAATCAAAATATCTAAACAAAATTGAGAATCAATACCTAAAACAACTTGCTTGTTGGCAGAGTGGGCATTAGCAACATGCTGGGCAGCTAAAAGAACGCCCTGCACTTTGCATTCTTGTGCGGAGCAGGAGGGGGGTAGTAACTGCACATTAAAGTAATTACATGTGGAACAAAGAACTCCCGCCCTAGGGGATGGTGAGGTGCCCCCGTCAGACACAACCCAGGGATCATATTTTGCTTCAATGCATAACGGTTGGTGAGATGGGGGGGCTAAGACGTTATCGCTGGGAGTTAGGGTCCATGCTTGCCAAGCTACCTCAACCTGGAAACATAGAAGCTGCCAGGTGCGAGTAGTGCCATGAAACTCGGGTGGAGGGGTACTTGTAAGCCACGGGATTAAGTGAACACGTGGTCCAGACAAGGTACCTGGGATAGGGACTTGGGACCAGTGACGAGCACTGGACGCAGCCAGTAGCATTTTTCCCACCAGACCATAGTTATACTGGGGTCCAGACAGGCGATGGGCCCAATTGTAAATGGCATTACCATGTTGCAACACAGTGAACCCGACATGGTGTTTTGTGATAAACAAATTAATGTTGAGGGGTTCTTGGGAATTAAAACGGGCGAGGGGGGGGTTAGAGGCGAACCAGCCAGCGAGCTTCTCTAAGCTTTTTTGTGCTGATGCATTCCACACTTCTCGGGAGCGTTTGGAAGAGAGAGAGCTTTGTAGGATTTCTAGGTTAGAAATTAATTGCGCCGGAATATATTGGCGGTGATAATTAAGGAGCCCTAGTAGCTGCTGAAGCTCTCGTTTATTTTTTGGAGGGGCTTCTGTCCAAGGGTCTAATACACTGGCTGGGGCTTGTGTGTGAGTGGTGGGAGTGAAATGGAGTCCCAGGAATGAGAATTGCTGGCTGGCCTGCAGGTGGCTCTTTGTTTTGTTAATTTGCCACCCATCTGCTTCTAATGCATCTATTATCATTTGGGTGGTACTTTGAACTGCTTGTGGATTGGGCCCACAAATGACAATATCATCTACATAAGTTAACACGGACACATCCTGTAGGGGTTTTACCTTTTGTAATGTGATATTGAGATGGGACGAGGCCAGTGCAGGTGAATTACAGAACCCCTGTGGGCAGACTTTCCATTTATATTGGACGCCCTTAAAAGCAAAATTTAAGATTCCTTGTGTGTCCTGGAGTGGGATTTGGTAAAACATATCTTTTAAATCAAGAGTACATGCCCACTGATTACTTGCATCGCTTAGTTGCCGCTGTATATCTGGAATGGTGACAGAGCTGGAAAATGCAATAGGCTTTACACGGCTGTTAGCTTGTCTATAATCAATGACAAGGCGATATTTAGAGGGATCGCCGGGCTTGGGAATACCCCAACCCGCAGACAGAAAGGTGGATGCAGTAACCCTTTCTATTTTTTTCTCTTCTAGAAGCTGAGTGAGCAAAGCTTCAATAAGGGGAAGCCCTTCGGATTTTGTGGGGATAGGGGAAAATTTCCATGGCTGGGAGTTAACTACTTCGGGGGTATACGGGGAATGATCGCCTACGGTTATAGGGAGGGCTTGCAGAATTTGATTATGCAGTTTAAATTTTTTAATATCTGAGACACCTAGCAGATTTTTTGATCCTAACAAGGCTTTTATTTTTCTTACGTATTTTTCGTGGGCAATTTTAACCCAAACCACGGGTTTTTCTTGTACTACATTGAGGCCTTGAACAAACATAAAGGAGCCAGTAGGACAGTGGGGAACGTTGGGCTCAATGATGCTAACTTGAGCTCCAGTGTCTAATAAAAAGGAGGTGGGGGTGTCACCGTTAACTAACAGGGTGGCGTATGGGCGTTCATCGGTGGGATCTTTAATTTGGGCCGGGCAGCATCCGGCCCCTATTCGTTTTTTGACCTAACATAGTCCTCCCAATTTTTCCAGCCTAGCTGTTCGGCTATATTTTGCTGCTCTTGGTCTGACATTTTACACAGGGCTTCTTTGGGGATTCCTTTGTTAAGCAGGAAGCCAAATCGTGCCCGTTCAGCTTTAGTTCGCTCAGGATATTTTGGGGGATTAAACTGACTCTTTGGAGGGTCTTTTGGTGGCGAATCAACTGGGAGGACAACAGGCGGGGGCGGCAGTGACAACTTAATTTTACTAACTACTTCAAATAACGTTAAGATGGATCTGCGAACAGCTGCATGCAAATGCAGCATGGCACCGGTGTCAGCTCCAGGGGCAGCTTCTAATGCTAAATCAACTGCCTCTGCTGAGACAGGAATTTGGGTGGGATCAGTAACATGTATAAAGGGTGTGACCACCAATTGCTGTTGAACAGTTAAATTAAGTGGGTTTTGTAGTGGATCCCACAGGACTATGGAAGCTCCTGCGATTGCCCATATTAGATCGTGTGGAGTAACTAAGGCTCCCGGGGGGATATACAATCCTTTAAAACTGCCTTGCATTGCTAAAATGGCAGCTGCCGGGGTGGTAAGTGGCCAAACGCGATTATTTAATAAAGCATGACCCGGGAAGCCTCGTGCCCAATTGGCCGTTTTGGCTAAGATGCCAGCCTCCTCACGGTCCACCAATTCTGCTCCGTGTTCTAAGGCTAGCCGCCCGATCCAAACCATAGGTGCCTCATCGGCTTTTCGTTGTGTTTCCTTTAAAAACTCTTTAAGTTCGGCCTTAGTACGTGTTCGCAGTTCAGTAACCTGCGTGGTGTTGCCTGTTTGTGCATCTATTTTAGTTTTAGTTATCGCAATAGGCAAAGCTTCTGCTACAGTTTCAGATTCATTAAATTCTGGGGCTGTTGGCAGAGCTGGATACAGAGTAGTTTTAGGAGCTTCATATGGGGGTGGCAAAATTTTCTGAGAGGGACTTGGGGAGGGGGAGGTAGTGATGGGCTCTACCTTTTCTGTCTTCTCCTCATTATCATCTTTAGGAGAGCCTGGGGCTGCCTGTTTAGCTGCAAACATTGTGCCCCCGTGGAGGACAGAGCACAGATCGAGGGCCTTGCATATCATGCTAAACAGGACGGTGGAAACATCCTCAGATTTATATTCATCGGGTCGCAATTTTTTGGTTTTCTTAATTAAATCTAATTCTTTTATCATCTGGCATAATAATTTGTGTGCCGGATCAGCAGGTATTACCCGAGGTGGGGGAATCAATTTGGAAACGGTACCTCCGGATTTTCTAACAATGCGGCTACACTCTCTCCAAAGCTGAGAGGGATTTGCAGCACCGAGGTTCTCCACAGTCTCCGTGCACTGAGGCTGTAGGGAACAATCGGCTGGCTGACACCTAAAGCTCGGGTGGCACCGAAGGAGGCATCCCGTATCTGCCAGGGTTAATGGTACGGTATAGCCTTTTAGAGTTTTACCCGAGCCAAGGGAACAGATCCATTCTATTTTTGGATCAGTCGAATTTTGGCTAGTAAAAAGGTGAAACTGCAAATGTTGGAACTGTTCAGTTTCATCATCTGCACGGTCTGCAGCGTGCCACGGGCATGGCCCAACTCCCTTGCATCCTGTTCGTGACGCCATGTGGATTGCCACGGGCACGCAGGGGCGAAAGAAAATGCAGGCCTGTTATTTACTAGGCTGCACGTGGCAATAGACTATATTGGTAAGGGATGCAAGGAGAATATGGGTCACGCTGCAAACTGCAGACACGCACACACACAACTAAAATTAATCAATTTAAAGTTTTATTGGGGATAATTACAAGGGGTAAGGGAGCAGCGTTAGATTAGCTAATAGAGTTAATGAAACTTAAAACACACAATAACTAAATATGTACTAACAATATTTATAAACAAAGATACAACATTTAGTAATAACTGATACTCACAAATACAAACCAACGCATAACGACCGGCAAACATAGAAACTCTGTTTGAAACACGTGAGCTGAGAGAGAGGCTTCGAGGTGATCAGGCTCGGTTACGGGTGTACACGGGATACACAGGATTCGTTTTTCTTTCTCCTCTCCCTGCCTGCACATGGCAGGCAGCCCCTAAAGTACCAACTATGACATCATAGAAGTGTCATAGGGGACGGGGCCCAAAACCTGTTTGTGTTCGTTTCTGATTGGCACAAGCAAAGTTAACACCAAGTGGGGGAGCAGGTGCCTCAAAGTCTGGCTTCGCCCCCGAAAGGTGAGGAAATGCATATTGCTTTAGAATGTGTGCCACACTGAATGACAAAAGAAGAGGCCAGGGCAATACCGGATGGGCAAGTTTTACAGGAAGCAGACAGGAACTCATCTCAACAAGTGTCTAGTGAGAGGGACTGGATGCTGCAATCAGACGTCCCTGGGGAACTCTCTGACTGGAACTCAGGTTCACTGACTGTTACCTGCAAGGCAAGGTTTAGACTGGGAGAGTCTCAAGTGGTTTGCTGGCAATGAAGACAGACTGGTGTGTCAGGGAGATGACACACACAGTCAAGCCCCAGTAAAGCTCTCCCCTGCTGAGGTAGAGGGGTAACACAGTGGGTTACAGTACTTGGTGTCCCGAGAAGAGTGTCACAATGAGTTAAAGATTATAAGCAGGAATACCACTTTAATACAAAGAAGGGACATCAAAGATTTCTCACAGGTGTTCATAACAGTGGAAGTCAGTGATTCACTTTTGCATTGTATGGCTTTTATTGCCCTAAGAAAATTATTAATATTTCACCACTTCAGGTGAAATCAGACAAGCATAGATGGTAGAAACTAACATGGGAAAATATACTCTGACTGAATATCTTTTCAATATGCTTCATTAAGGTAAATTATTTAGTAACTTAATTTCTCTTACGGTTCATGGTTTCAGAGCAATCTGGGAAGCAAAATCACTGATCAGCCAATAAGGTTAAAGAAAAAGCAGGATGTAAAAAAGTTTAAATGAAAAATGTATATATTCTCTCATACCTTTGAAATTTCCTTGTTGTAAATGTCCACCTTTTCCTCCTGGGCTGATGATTTCACAGTTATACTGAGATGTCTTAAAGGAAAGAAAATTTAGTCTCCTCTATATTTATCAGAAAGGTTTTTTCCCTCCTTCTTTGAAAATAAGATCTTCTACCATGTCTGAAAGGCTGAATGGAACTCTAGTTACTGTAAGAGAGATGCAGATGTTTAAACATACAGGACCTGCCTGTGGTGATATCACACAACAGCAAATTAATTCAATAGTAAAAGCTCTACTGGGGGAGGTGGAAAATGACTATTATTCATCCAGGTTGTCATTTACACAGAACATGCAATAAATATAGACTTGAGATAAATACATGGATGGTTATTGCTACATAGGGGAATGAATCATTTTGATTTGCGTAGAAATGGCACAATTTCTTGAACATTCTTTTAGATCCCAATATGAAACCAAGTTTTCAGTGAATTCTTCTGAACTCTGATTCTAAATAAAACAATATACAGAAAAAACATAGTATGCCTATGCATCCTCCCCACTCTTTACTCACTGTAATATCCATTTAGGGTTTCTCTAGATTTGGAAGAGAGGTTGATTTTAAATTGGGATTAGCCAACCCTGACCTGACCACAACCTGATCAACACATACCCTTACAGTACTTAGTGTGTCCTTACCTCTGTTGTCAATGCCTTCACTTAACAATTATTTCAGAATTTAATAGGGCAGCAGTTGAAGAAAAAGATAAGACATGGGGTGGGGGGGTGCAGGAGAATAGAAATGTCCAGACAAGAGCAGCGGAAGCTCTCTAAAAGCAGGGCCCCCCCCCCCCACGGGCGCCCAAACCATGGCCTCGTCCCCTGCACCACCCCTTCCCCCTGAGGCCCTGCCCTCACACCACCCCGTTTCCCTGAGGTCCCGTCCTCATGCTGCCCCTTCCCCCTAGGCCCCTGCTCCTGCACTGCCTCTTCCCCCAAAGCCCTGCTCCCACACTGGCTCTTCCCCCCAAGACTCCGTCCCCTGCTCACTCCTCTCCACCCTTTCCCCCCTGTTGCTCACCCTTACGGCATGTAAAAAGTGGGGGGGCATAGCCCCCTAGCCCTCCTTGTTCTGACGCCCTGTGTCCAGACACAAAAATTACTCATGGGATGGAGACATACAGGATGACTCATGGGACAAGCTGATAACCCATGGGTGCACTACAAGCTAATAAATCATAATTCTACAGCCTTTGCCCTTATGCTGAACTTTACCAAGCTATTAGTTACAGCTAATCTCTCGCAATGATATACTACTGTTATCTTGGGTTTCTTGTGTTAAGGTCCTCTTGGCCATAAGGAGTATGTACATTAAGGTGAGGTGGTAATAAAGAAGATTATAATGGAGCTCAAGGAAGTTTTGCCTCCCCCATCTACAGAACAACAATTTTCTTAAACTCAGTTACAGTTCAACATAGTAATATAAAAAACATGCTTTGGACCAAGTATTATTATTATTATTATTTATTCTTTGTATTACCATACCGCCTAGGAGCCTTAGTCGTGGATCAGGAACCAACTGTGCTAGGCGCTGTACAAACACAGAACAAAACAACCTTCTCTGTCCCAAGGGATTTACAATCTAAGAATAAGACAAGAGACAAAAGTTGGATATAGACAGACAGGGGAGTACAAGGAAACAATGAGATAATACTGGACGGGATGATAAGCAGTGGTCTTAGCATACTAGCAACCTAACTGTTGTCAAGTTTGTATTTGTACGTGTCACAGCAAAGGAGAGTTTTGAGGAGGGATTTGAAGGTGGATAATGAGATAGTTTTTTTGGATGTTTACAAGAGCAGCCTGGGATGCACTGAGGTACTTGTTTGAAAATTTAACAAGTGGGCAGTAGAGGCTGGCATTATGGCCCAAATCAGAGGCAAGCATTGGCAGCTTGATAGCAAATGAGAGAGGATAGGTAGCATGGGAATTAACTGTGAAGGAACCTGAAACTAAATACAAGCAGCTTATGTATGATGCACTAGAGAAGGGGGAGCCAGTGGAGGGATTCAAAGAGAGGAGTGATAGGGTCATAGCAAAGGGCTAGGAAAAAAACTGTTACTAACCTGTTCCATAACTGTTGTTCTTCAAGAAGTGTTGTGCATAGACTTGTAGACTTTAAGGCCACAAGGGACTATCATAATCATTTAGTCTGATATCCTGCACACTGCAAGCCACAGAATCTACTCAACCACTCCTGAGGTAGGCCCATAACCTCTAGCTGAGTTATTGAAGTCCTCAAATCTTAATTTAAAGACTTCAAGTTACAGAGAATCCACTGTTTGCTCCAGTGCAAAACAGCAATTGACCTGGGCTCCATGTTGCAGAGGAAGGTGAAAAAATCCCAGTGTCTCTGCCAATCTGCAATCCTTCCCACCTCTAAACATGGTGATCAGTTAGACTCTGAGCATGTGGGTGAGACCCTCCAGCCAGACACCTGGAAAATAAATCTCTGTAGTAACTCAGAGCCTTACCCATCTAGTGTCCCATCTCTGGCCATTGGAGATATTTGCTAATAGCAGTCATGGATGGGCCATATGCAACTGTAGGCAGTCTCATCATACCATCCTCTCCATAAACTTATCAAGCTCAGTCTTAAAAAAATATTAGGGTTTTTGCCCCCACAATTCCCCTTCGAAGGCTGTTCTAGAGCTTCATTCCTCTGATGGTTAGAAACCACCATTTAATTTCAAGCCTAAATTTACTGGTGGCCAGTTTATATCCATTTGTTCTTGTCCATTCCACTCTTGGTGTCTGTGTTCCCAGCACACAGTTGTTGGAAACCTTTTCCCTCAGTGGTACCCATTGGGTGCCTTGAGTGCCCTCTGCAGCCACATGCTACTGTGTGCAGGTATAAAGGACAAAGCTGTCCCCAGCCCCCTTCAGTTCCTTCTTGCCAGAACTTCAGTGCAAAGGGGTAGCAGGGTGAGTCATGAAATGGACATGTGCAACACATCTCAAAAAATAACAATTACGGAACAGTTCAGTAACCGTTTATCTTCTTTGAGTGGTTGCACATGTGAAGTCCACTGCTGGTGACTCACAAGCCATGAATCAGGAGGTGGCATCAGAGTCTATCTAAATAAAGACTGGAGGACAATTGATTCAACTCTAGCATTGTCTCTTGAGTCCTGAGTGACAGCTTAATGAGAAGCAAACATGTGGACAGAGGCCCAAGCTGCCATTCTACAAATGTCCAGAATTGGAACATGTGCCAGAAAAGGCACAGAGGCTGACTGTGATCTGATCAAATGAGCTGTGACTCTGCTCGGCGGCGTGACATTAGTCAGGTCATAGGACATGCATATACATGAAACTATCCAAGAAGAAATTATCTGAGTAGAGACTGATTGTCCTTTCATTCTATCTGCAATTGCCACAAAGAGTTGAGAGGACTTATGGAATTGCTTCTGTCAACATAGAACACCAGTGCTCTTCTGATGTCCAGAGTGTGCAAATGTTCCTCTTCCCAACTCGAGTGTGGTTTTGGGAAGAATACGGGTGAGTAAATTGGCTGGTTGATATGGAAAGAGGATACTGCCTTTGGGATAAGCCTCGGCTGAGGGTGCAGGCAAACTTTTTCCTTAAAGTATAGGGAGGCCCAGACATTAACATGTGCAGCTTTGCCATTACCACTGCCAGAAAGGTGGGAATCAAAAATGCCACCTTCATGGATAGATGTAGCAGACAGCAAGTAGCCAAAGGCTCAAACAGGGGGAGGGGGGACAGGGGGGGGGGGACCCATAACCTTGACAACACTAAGTTTAGGTCTCACAGGAGAACAGTTCATGCACCTAATGATACAATTTGACTAAGCCTTTCAAAAAACCATACTGGCATGTTGTTAGAAAAAACAGACTGATTATCCTTCTGAAGGATAGCTGAAATAGCTGATAGCTGTACCTTGATAGAATTAACAGTCGACCCTTGATGTTTCAGGTGCCATACGTAATTTAGTAAGGGCTAAACTGAAGAACAGGACAGTGAGACTCCAGAATGGCATGACCAGATGGAAAAACGTCTCCACTTCGAGAGGTAAGTAGCCCTACTAGCTTGCTACTATTTAGCAGAACTTCTTGAATCTCTTTTGAGCAAGACTGCTCCCTAACGTCTAGCCATGGAGCATCGAGACATTAAATGAAGAGTGTGCAGGCTTGGGTGGAATAAACAACCATGATTTTGGGACATTAGGTCCGAGCCCAATAAAAGTGAAATTGGAGGTTTCACGGACCATGCCAGGAGAGTGGCAAACCAGTATTGACAGGCCCACACTGGAGCTATGAGTATGAATCTGGCCTGGTCTCCTCTTATCTTCAGTAATACTTTGTGAATGAGTGGAATTGGTGGGAAAGCATAGGGGAGCCTGCCTGACCATCGTAATAAGAATGCATTTGTCAGGGAACCCAGGCTGTGACCCCATAGGGAACAGAACTGCTGACACTTTTTGTTGATCCTTGTTGCAAGTAGCCTACCTGGGGAGACCCCCACCATTCAAAGATGTATCTAGCCACATCCAAGCAAAAAGACCACTTGTGGTGACTCAAACGATCTGCTCAGGTGGTCTGCAAGATTGTTTTGGAACACCAATAGGTAAGAAGCTTCTAGATCTATTGAGCTGGCAATGCAGAACTCCCAAAGCAGAGATGCGCCTTGACAGGGCAGAGCAGACTCCTCCCTGCTTGTTGAAGTACAACATTGCCGCTCTGTTGTCTGTGAGGACTAACAGGCTGCTTCCCTTGATCTGCGGCAGAAACACCTGCCATGCCAACCTCACAGCTTTCAGCTCCCTGATGTAGATTTGTTAAATTAAGTCCTCTGCAGACCATAGTCCCTGAGTCTGTAGAGAACTCAGATGGGCCCCCAGCACAGGGCAGAAGTGTCAGTCACTAAAATGAGCATTGGTTGTGGGCGGGCAAAGGGAATACCGACGCATACATTTGTGGGACTTGCCCAACAATCTAGGGAGGCAGGACGTGAAAGAGCACCCTCACCACTGAACTAGATGGTGATGGTTTGGTGAGTAAACTGAGGCTAGCCAATCCTGTAGCATTCTGAGGTGCAGACTGGCATATTGGACCATATGTGTGTATAATGTTTGCAGTAACTTCCATTTAGTATAATCTGCAAGTTTGATTAGCATGTCTTTCTCCTCTTCCTCTAACTGAATACTGATCACTGCAGCCCCCCACTAGATGCATCCCAAAAACATGATACAATGCCATTTACCTTTTGTTTGTGGTTATTTAACCAGTGTTCATTCTGTGTGTCAGTGGAACCATACTTATCCTGTCCTTACATGGTCCATATCACCATGCCATCTGTGTATCCTTGTGCTGGTGAATGTTATTGTAACAATATAAAAGGCAGTAGCCAGCCTGTATGATGTACTGATAACTTAGGGCTGGTCTACACTAACCCCATAATTCGAACTAAGATACGCAACTTCAGCTACGTGAATAACGTAACTGAAGTCGAACTATCTTAGTTCGAATGAAAAAGCACTTACCCGGGGTCCACACGCGGCGCGCAGGCTCCCCCGTTGACTCCGCCTACTCCGTTCGTCGAGCTGGATTACCAGCGTCGACGGCGGAGCACTTCCTGGTTCGATTTATCGCGTCTAGACAAGACGCAATAAATCGAACCCAGAAGATCGATCCCGCGCCTCCGACAGGATGCGTGAGTATAGACCTACCCTTAGTGAAGCAAGTTTTACAGTATGTACTAATAAAAAGTAAGTTTGTGACTCATTCTGAATCATAATACTTCATTGCATATTTAGCAAAGTAGGCTGATGAATCTGATTCATCATTCTCAATATTCTGTATTGAGTAAACTTAAGCAGAAGAAATACTCTTTCCTAGTCCTTGTACTACAAAGCGTAATTAAAGTGCCCTTGGATAATATACAAAAGCAATATCCAACTTTTTTATCAGCAAGTTTTACAGTAAGATTTATAAAAAACTGTAGAACATATACTTGGTGAACTTTAAATTTAAAAATAATAGGCAGGTGAAGGACAGATCAAGTTTTTTATCCTCTCTTTTTAGAGTGAATATATATTGCCCTGATCCTGAAAGGTGTTGTGTGACCTCAACTCCTATTGACCATGTTTGAAGGTGTTGTGTGTCTGAGTTAATAACTCGAGATTGTTAAAATAACAGGCTCAATTGAAATTATTTAATTAAAGATTATTAATCAGACATCAGTACAGCACTATACAGAATACAGAAATAGATACATTACCACCCTTTGTTGTCAGACTAAGAGCTGGATATGTGTCTGTCCTGCATCTGGAAGGGATGTGCAGTTTTCATTCCCCCCCAACCTAAGTTTTCATATCACTATCTTTATATAGGGTTTCAGACAAAGGAAACCTAGTTGCCAAGAATATTCTCCCAGAAACATGTTTTGTGATGTTATTTTTATACAGTCTCAGTTTACCTGACTCACATGAGAAGGCATGATTATTTACAGCTCAGAGGACTAACAATTCTTCAAGTTAATATCTCTCGGTGGGTCTTTCTTACATATATATGTTAAGGAGATGGTTTCCAAGAATATCTAGAGTTTTACAGACATGAAGGTGCCCTAGAGTTATTAAATACAGAATAATGAACAAATTCCTGAAAAGGGTTACACATTGGTCAAGATCAGTGTTTTGGGCCTTAGACTTCAGACATATTCTTTGTTGAAGATAAAGATTCTAAAGAATAATTAATACATATAAATTAATCAAATATACAGAAAGTAAGTAGTAATATCTTTAATTCGTTTGTTCTAACAGGTATTAACAGAAAGATCAGCTCTACATTGCTCTTGGAACACAGAAGACTAAAGTCTGTATTGTTAGCCCCGTTGTGTGGGTGAATAAAGATCTCATTTTTTCTATGTACAGAATATCTAAATTACAAAATAAGAACACTCAACCATTTAGCATTACTCACAGTATGAGTAAAGGGCTGGTAGGAGGACATAGGAGGCATGCTAATATTTTGGATGTACGTTTTATGTTGGCTTTGATGGGAAAAAAACTACATTTAAAGTAACTATTGAAAAATATATCTCAGCTGTAAATATCTAATATTTATATGTACAGCATTTTCATAGTTGCCTGGTAACAAGTGAAAAGTATTTTAGAGAGTAAATTGAATCAACGTGACAAAAATCAGAATCATTAGACATTATTTTCTGACAAGGCAGATACAGCTTACTATTAGACTGCATGCCTCAGATGACAATTACTTATTGTTAACTTTAGCATACGGGACATAGGGAGCTCCTAATATTACTAAGAATTTATATTAAAATTTGATTTTCCCTATTTTGTTATATTTTATCATTTTGATTTACAAGGAGCTAATCAATTTCTACTCACTCACTGCTGTCTGACATATCTGAGCTCCCTCAAAAAGTCTATAATCAACTAGAGGGGTATATTTTCCTTGTAGCTTTAGATCCTTTAAACATTAATTACTGCAAATCCCAATGCAATGCACTAAGCCATAATGTATACAATTTTCAAAAGTGCCTAACTGACCTAAGGAGCCAAACTTAGGCCCCTATGCCAGTTAGGTGTTTTTGAAAATTTTACCCAATATGTTTATCATGAAATATGTTGTACTTAGTGAACAAGTTTTATGACAATAATAACAAAGTCTGCACTATCATTCACTAGCTGGATATATAATTTACTAGTTAATTGGCATTTGGCACCCTGACACTATATTGCACTATGAATACCTTGTATATATATTAGCTTACAGCCAGATGGTATCTGGCTCCTTTCAAATTCTGACACAAACCAACACATCACCTTTTGAACTCTTTAACCATCCCCCACCCCTCAAAAACACTTCATGTTACTTTATAAATAGCATTATCGTGTTTATTGTATTAGGTATTTGAGGAAAAACAACTTAAAACTCAGGAAAGAAGAATCACAGAAGCCAGAGGTGGGAAAGACCTATTTGATCATCTCACTAGTCCATATCCTGCTAATGTTGGGTTGTTCCCCATGGTGCATTTCCAGTGTTTTGCTCAGCTAAGGTTTCAGATGTTTTCCATGCAAATGATAAAATCACTTCAACAAAATTACCCTGACCTAACAGGGATCATTTGATATTTGCTGCTTAGTTAAAGACATTGTATCTCCAGCATACCCTCCTCAGGTCATTAGCCAACATGCTCTTTAGACATGCTTTGTTTTTCTCTTTCCCACTCATACCACACACACACCCCCCAATTATCCCCATAGCATTATAGAATTTTATAGCATTATCTTGCTAAATATAAGCAGGGATTTGGAGCAATCAAATTTTTGAATTGCTCTGCTCTGGCTCCGGGCATAACCTACTGCTTCACACTCCAGCTCCGGGCTCCGCTCCAAAGCCCTGAATATAAGCATCAGTTAGTCTAATAGCTGGCTTGCCTTCCTTGCAGAGCATATTTGCCCTTCTTCACAATCACAACAACATACTAAAAGTTGAAATTTACTAAAACATACTAAAAGTTACTAAAAGAAGAAATATTTGAGGCCATCTTCTGTGAATACAGGCAAATAATACTACAAAAAGGACTATCTTGTAGTACCAAGAGCAGAGATTCCATTCCCTTAACACCATTGCAGCAAGAAAGTTGCAGAGTTAGGGAATGGATGGTAATTGCTACCACCTCATGAATTTCCATTTTATTTCTACTGCAGATCAAGAAGAGAGGACTCCACAGAATGGAGTGTATGTACAGTCTGAATATGGTGCCAAGGAAGCAACTGAGACCCCACCTCCACCCACAGGAGGAGGTAACCCTCTTATGTGTGGATATCTGGGGGTGTGATCTGGCCCTGTTTCTATCCTGTTTTGGTCCATCATCTTCTGTATCATTCAATCTCTTTCAACTGTTGGTCTTCTGCTGTGCAAAGTCCACAGTAAACCCCTACCTCATCCACAGCATTTCTCAGACCTGCTCTCATTTTCTAACTCTCTCAGTCTGCTCTGGTGCTGAAAGCAGCTTCAATACCTTCTTTGGCGTTTTCTCTCCACCCCTTATACCATGCTGATCCCTTAAAACTTGGAACTGTCCTCGTCCCTACACCTATACACCAACCCCCCTTACCACATACAAATGGTTCCTAAAAAAAAAAATCTTACTTTTGCTGTCTTGTCTATGAAAAACAAGATGAAAGAAAGTTCCCTTTAAAAAAAACAAACAAAAAACCACCTACCAAACTATACACGTGCCTTGCTGCAAAAACTATATGAACTTGTTACTGTCGCCCTCTTTTTCTTCTCCTTGTGCCATTTTTGTCTGGAGGGCCTTATATTTAATCTGTCTCGGAAGGTGCCTTGCACATCTTTGGGTATTCAAAAATAGAATTATAATAAGGAATGAGTTATAATAGGGCCATTGTACTGATTAAAGCTTATAGGCTAGATTCTGATTTCACCTGTACTGGTGTAAATGCACACTGACTCCCCTCAAGTCAATGAAGTTAACACTGCTGCAAAATTGATACAGGGGAGTTCATGATCAGGCCATTATCTACACTGAACTCAGCCTAACAATCTCCTTCATTTAGATGGGCATGTATATAAATGATACACATGATGGGCTACCACAGGGATAATACAGTTCTGTTCAGATTAAACAGGTAGGTTAAATGCTATAGTAAAATCACAAACATTTTTACTGCATTTTCTCTTAAAGAAAACATTATCTAGCACATAATTAATACATACTTTTTATTACAAGACAAAGCAGTGGAATATTTTTATACTCAAATTAAAACTTTAAAACCCTTCAAGGGAAGCAATCACTAAATATAAACCTTTCCAACAAAAATATAAAATCTCTTATAGTTAAGTAATTCATTCAAAAATATTTTAAGAATCAAATCTCATAATAAAAACAATTATTTCCTTTATTGACATTCTAGAGGGTTCTTGGACATAATGAAAATAAGCATTAACTATGGGGTTTCGATACTTTAGGAAAAACAAGTTTTATGTCCATTTTTCTTTATGGAAGTTAACTTTGTATGAATACAAACTAAGCACGTTCATCAGGAAAGACTTATTTCATACGTATTACAACCAAGCAGATTTTGTCAGAGCCAGGTTTAAAAATAGGTAGCCCATGTGCATATGCAAAAATATACAAGTATGAGTTCATTTAAAAAATAGTAATACAGGTACAGACATGTCTAACTGGGCATTTGTTCATGCAAATAACCATTTGTGCATACAACTATGATAGTCATACATGAAAACATGGGCAAGCCACATGCCAATAGACTTCCTTTAAAAAAAAAATACAACTTTGTCCTAAATGTTACACTGTAACCAGCATAATTAATTTCCACTGAGAAGCAATGCAAGTTTTTATTAAAAGGCCAAACTCTTTAAAGTTAATGGCGTAAATTTACAGTAACATATTACCCACTTTTTGTGCTGAACAGTTTGACCTTACACACCTGACTAATAAAACCCCAAATAGTCTGTGTACATCTGTGCAATCCCTGCATAGCTCATTATTTGGAATGTCCGAAGAACATCTAAAGCTATATGAATACTCGTATTTAAAAAGTGAGAAGAATTTTTGTAAGTCTCTTCCTGTTGCGTGCAACATTGCTGCAACTATTCCAGCATTATTCCATATGCTTCTCAAAAGAAGTCATAACAGGCTATGCTCCTGAACAGATAGTCAAGAAAGGATCTTATGATAGCAACATTTCCTGTAATACTGTATTTACCTTACTGAGGAGTACAGCTAGACAAACCACTTCAGTCAAACTAGTATTTCACAGGAGGATGGTTTAAAGGCAATCTGCAAATGATTGACACAAAACTCCATCAGTTATAGCAATGTGTGCCAACTACCCTCATAACCAAGCTAAAAGGTATATTTAGTTTAAAACTTGGGATTAAAATGGTTTTAAACTAGTGTTCTGAACACCATTATTAGTCTGATTTTTGGTGGTTTCCAAAACACTGTTATAATAAGGGGAAACGATCATCATTAGCAAATAAGACACATTAAGAATTCCTCCCAAAAATAAATAAAATACACAACCTTATAAGTTATGCAGATATACAAATTCCTGTGAAACATTGCAGTCCATTTTCTTCTTGTCAGGAACTCTTCAAAGTTAATAAAGCAACTTTCTTATGCATCTAAACTAAAGTGCTCTTCACAGCACAGGCTTACTTTATAAAAGTAGAAAGAGCAACATTTCATTCTCTACACTGAAAAAGATTTGTGTTTCTTTGTTACACACAGTCAGTCCCTCACATCATGTTTTACACATCACTTTTGAGCAAGGAATATGAAATCAATTAAATTCTAAAATCACCTCCTGCAGAAGAGGCTCGGAATTCAGTAAGGGAGCCACACTGTGTGGTGATGTTGTGCTGAGGAGAAGCTATAGAACTTGACCATCCTAGTCTATTGGACCTAAACATTTGAAAGCTGAAGTCACTTTCTGGCTCACAATATGGCAGGAAAAGAGGTGTCAAATAAGTTAAATAGAAATTATGCAATAAAATAGCATCTGTGCATAGATCAGCTGCCTTTTATAGGTTTCATGGTCAACACTGTGACCTAGAGGTTCTCTCAACACAGGCGATAGGCCATCAAGACATATAGTTTTAAAGAAGTTAACACATTTGTGAGGCAAATACTAAGTAGTTGTAGAAAATAAGGGCTAGACAAATCACTTAATGCAATGATTTGTTGATCACTCAATAAAGTAAAGGTAAATTATGGTATTCCCTTTGCTTAATACACAGTCAGCACTATAGTGCATTAGAAATAGTTAAAAGCTCCATATATAGCTTTTATATAGAGAAAAATCCAGACCCAGTTAGAAGAACTGGACTTTAACATCAAGAAACAGGAACTAACAAAGGAAAAAAGAAAAAGCTTGAAGAGACTAGATACCAGAAAACTGCTACAAAAGTATGCTTTTTATGTTTCAAAATATCTGAACTGGGCTCAATGCTCACAAATTAAGTTCTCATTTAAACAAATTAAGTTTTAGTATAGAACTGTTAATGGGGGAAAGCTGCGTTTTCTTCAGGATATCTGCTAATTGATAGCCTTCAAAAGTTGAATGTTATATGTGCATTAACCTTGACAATATATTAAGCATGTCAACCTTTGAAATGGTCATCATATTCTTCTACTAATGCCTTTATTAAGATACCTATAAAGTGCCTGTCACCTTAATAAAGTGTTTACTACCTCATATCATGAAGGAAAATTGCACTTTATCAATATATATTGCACATATTGCAATTCTTCAGCTGAAAAAGGAAGTCTTCCAATTGACAAAACCATAATAAGGAGACTGAGGAAAATCATATACTGTCAGAGATATAGGCAATGAAAAATAGTCTCAATGACAGGTTTCTATTTGTGGCGATGAATGGAAAACTGTTGTATGTAATCAATAACTAACATCATAGTGACTTATCTATTTCTCCAAGCACACAGTTCTCCAAGCCAACATTTATCTCACTTCATAATTATTTTTTTTTCAGGAAAAAAGCAGAGACAGTTCTGGTTGATGTAGGTGGATCTAGTTTGCATTTCAAATTTTTAATGGCAAATAGCTCCCTGTGCATTTCCTCGACTGAACAAAGGATTGTCTTCCTCATATGCCAACGTTGGGCTCTCCATGTTCTCCAATAAAGTATGATGAGCATCGTATCCATGCAGAGGCAATGAGGGTTCTTTTATAGCGGTAGATGTCAATTGCTTCAGGGTGATATTAGTACTTTTAAAAGCATGCAAAAGGAAAATGCCTATGATTATGGTGAAGAATCCACTGAGGCTGCCAATGATATCACCCAGGTCCATGCTATTCCATTCTTTAAACAGGATGATGGAACATGTCACAACTGTAGTAGTGAAACACACATAATAAATAGGTGTCACTAGAGACGTATTAAACATGTCCAATGCTTTGTTAAGATAGTTGATCTGTGTGCTGACTGAGAGCACTAAAGTCCCCACCAAAATATAAACCAGCGGATGTTGGTAAACTGGCTTCTGCTCCAGTATTTCTTTAATGGCAATGCCGAGGCCCTTGACAGATGAGACAGAGAAGGCACCAATCACTGAACAAATTGATATGTAGACCAGTATATTCGTCTGACCTTTCCTTGGAGCCACAACAAAAATCAGCACCAGGGAGACCACAGTTATAACCACAGCAAATGCAATAAACACTGTTTGGGAAGGAGAAAAAGAAGTTACACGCAATGAATGAGGTACAGTTTCAAATCAGATTCAGTCAGGTACAAAAAAGTTATATAGCTTTTCTAACTGCAATATAAACATTGGCACAAATTCATGAGGCACAATTCCACGGCAATCAACAGAGTTTCACCCACTTACTCAAACAATGAAATTAGCCCACTATTTAAGTATAAGAATCTAACCTGCTTTATGCTTACAGTATTCTGATACATTAAGACATTAAGTATTATATTTGTAAATTAAGTTATGCATTTTACGTGGCCATTTAAAAGACAACTAATTAACTATATCAGACATATACACACACACACACACACATCTATAAAAATAATACTGGTGCTCTCTCTCAGCCCCCATGGGTGGTTCCATTGCATTAGCCTAACAGAGGGCTGCTCACTTCACTGAAGCAAATTCATAGTTTTTGGTTGGCCTTGATAGTCTCAGTTTTTCAAACTCTCGCTCTGGGCAATCCTTCTTTCCACACATTATAATCTGTCAAGCCCTCCTACCTTCTTTTTCACAGCAGTGCTTGAATATAACAGGGTTCTGATAGCTACTTCTTGTGCTTATTATATAGTATTTATTATTCCAAAACACCTCCGCTCAGTCTAGATGTTAGTCCTAAAACTAGTCCTGAACACAAAAATCCTTTGTGGCTTCAAACTGTATCATAAATTTTGGAGAGTTCACAACACACATGCTGATAATTATTATTATTAACATAAAGAATGAATATATTATTCATTTAAGGTTCCAGATTGACAGCCAAGAAGAGTGAAGAGCTCTAATTTGACCCCAAAACAGGTACAATGCTGGTAGCAGCAGTGCAAGTTTCCCCCATACATACATCAATTTATGGGCTGTCTGCTAAGTCAGACAGCGATGGACCAATTTGTGACGTGGCCATGTTTGCTTGAAATTAGAATGAAACCAATAATTCATTTCACATAGGCCAAGAATCAGTCACAAGAGGGCAACAATTTCTGGTCATTGCCATCCAGATGGCTTGGAAGTGAAAGCTTTATTAGTCAGATTTCTTCCTCCCAGGGAAAAACCTACATGAGTGGGCTGAAAGGGCAGAAGGGAAAAAAAAGACTTACATAGTTTCTTAAAGATCAGTCTGGGCCTCTGCCCAAGACAGGGCAGGGGAGTCTATCCTCAAAATTGGCATCTCCTGGACAATATGCCAGTGTATGTGAAAGCTTTGGGTTCCTACATTAACTGCAGGAGATTCCTGGGCCATGCAACCAGGGCTTCCCCAATAACTCGGATCTCAAAAAGTAACCCTGAGGGACAATGAAGTCCTATATCCTGTATATAGTAGGTATTTCTAAATGGCTTCTTGTGTTAAGATTCAGCTTGTACCTGACAAACAGGTGAGTTTGTTTGGGGAATGTTTGTCCTCTCTTCTTTAAGGCTAGGGACTATGAAGAGAAGACTATGAGGGCTACTGAGCCAGCACTAGAAGAGATCATAATGGTCCCTTCTGACCTTAAAGTCTGTGAGACTATGAGATCCAAGGAAGAGAGGAGACAAAGATGACTGGATGCAGACCATGTGTGATGTCTATTATCCTTGAGTGGATACCCAACAGAAGCCACATATGTATGAAATGTTGCCTGGTAGAGCTCCTGGAAGAGAAGAGCTGAGGATGCAGTTGGAGATGATGATGGAATTTGAATAAGAATTTGAAGACATGGAGGAGAGGAGATAGGAAGTTGCAAAGACTCAAGATTTGCAGACATCTTTTGCACAAGAGGACCCAGAGAGCAGACTGCTAAATGAGGATGTTGGCCATTGGAAGAATGTGATCATGAGGAAAAGGCAGAGAAGAAAGTTGAGGAATATGTTTGCTGCACTGGAGAATGAGGAGGAGGTAGAAGGTGGAGTGGTAAGGAAGAAGAGAAGGGAAGCCAATCCCAGCAGGAGAGACTATTGTGACATTGCACTCCATATTTTTATAAAAATATGTTTATAAGTGTGGATATTATATAACTGGAATATGCTGTATGCTAGATATGCCATGTAACATATCTTTGCAGAGGTTATGATCTACTGAATATATTCATCCTATTTGTATGCATGCATCTTTTTTATATCTAAAGTTATGAGCGTTGGCTCTATGCTTGTATTTTAAGCGTTTGCTGTAGGAAACACATAAGGGAGATTTGGCCAATGTATTGTGAAGGGGCTATTCAAGTAATTGGGAGTACTTAACTAACAATGGACTTTGGGAGACTCCAATCCACATTTGAGCTTTCCTGGGAACGTTCAAACTAACATGTAAACAATGGCGTCGGCCTGCAAAAAGCTGAATCATCCATGGACATGTGACTTGCCCAGGTGGCTACAAACTCTATCTTGTTGCTGTGATTTTGCACAGAAAAACAAAGGGGTTTCCGCCCATAAGAGAGAGAATATAAAAGGCCCTGGAAGCCTCTCCCTTTTGTCTTCAGCTGGCTCAAGAGATACCTCTCCACCCCAAAGAGATGCCTGAAAGAAACTGGAACAAAGGACTGTAACTACGGGGGTGTGAGTGATTACCTGTATTCAGTTTCCTACTATATTAGGCGTAGACGTGTGTGTTTTGTTTTATTTTGCTTGGTAACTTACTTTGTTCTGTCTGTTATTACTTGGAACCACTTAAATCCTACTTTTTCTTACATAATAAAATCACTTTTGCTTATTAATTAACCCAGAGTAAGTGATTAATACCTGGGGGAGCAAACAGCTGTGCATATCTCTCTATCAGTGTTATAGAGGGTGGACAATTTACGAGTTTACTCTGTATAAGCTTTATACAGAGTAAAATGGATTTATTCTGGGTTTAGGCTCCCAAAAAGACTGAATACAGGGTTCTGGGAAAGTCCCTGTTAACTGAGAAGCCCCTGGACTAAGTGAATCTTAGTTTCTGTGAACTGCAGGGGGCGTGGCCCAACCTCTTGGTCTGTGCTGGAGCCGACTGGTGTGTCTAGCTCAGCAAGACAGGAGTGGAAGGAAGCCTTTTCTGGCAGGGGGGTTTATTCTCAGTGGTATCCCTGCACTTCCAGTGACAGTCTTAAGGGAGTTTCTGTGACCCAACACATCACAACTATAAAGATAGGAATTGGGTCCCTGTCTAGAAAGGATGAGAATTATATATAGGAGGCTGTGAGAAAAAACAGAAGACAGAATGATCCGCAGACAAAAGGAAGAACAAAAGGGAGGGAACCTGAGATTCACACCAACATCAGGAAGAGGCAAATCTATGTGACTGGGGACTCCTTACAAAGAAGGATCAACACTCTTGTTACCAGAGCAGAACCAGATAACTATATGCCAGGATATGTGGACCAGAGGCTGAAAAGTATCCTGATGGCAGTTGGAGGAGGGGGGGGGGGGAGATTCCTAATGGACTATGCCAGGCTGGGGAAGGTGTTCAAAGAAGTAAAGGCTCAGTTGATCTTCAGTGTAATTCTTCCAGTCCCTAGAGAAGGAAGGTGAGGGAGTAACAAGACAAAGAATATCAACAGATGGTTCAAGGATAGGCATTATGAGGAAGGTTTGGGAATGTTTATTCATTGGGAGGCATTCATGGACAGAGGATTCTTCTCAATGGATGGACTCTACCAGGCTACTTGAGGTACTAACTTTCTGGGATCAAGGCTGGCACAACTGATGAGAAGAGCTTAAAATTAGGAAATGGGAGGAGAAGGTTGGGAAAGATTTGTGTAATCGTCATGTCTGGTTTTAATACATAGGAAAAGGAAAATCAGGTAAATGAGGATATAGTAAAGGATAAAGGAACATCAGAAGTAGGTAGAAGTAGGGACAGCAAAAGGTCTGTACCTAATCCAGCTAGGAAATTGTGTGAGGTCAGACAGAAACAACAGATATTTGTACACTAATGTGAGGGGCTTGGGCAACAAAATGGAGGAACTAGAACTACTGATACAGGATGTGAAACTAGGTATTATAGTGATAACAGAAACATGGAGGAACAGTAATCATGACTGGAATACAGGTATTGAAGGGTATGTACTATTCAGGAGTGATAGAAATAAAAGCCAAAGATGGTGGGGTAGCATTACATATCTATCCGGTCTTTTCCTCTCTGATTTTGTTCACTATTCAGAGAATTAGAGGCGTCAGGGGAAACACATAAAACAGCGCTTCTTCACATGAGTGAGGAGGAAGGGATCCCACAAGGAACAGCAACCTGACCCCCCTCCCACCTCCGACAGATGCAATGGCATTGTGTGTGTGTAGCTGTGACAAAGAGGTCCACTTCTGGAAATCCCCAAGTTTGAAATATTCCAGCAAGAATCTGGGAGTCCAACTTCCCTTTGTAATCTGGGGAAAAAATACAGCTGACATTCTCAGTAACATTTTACCTGCCCAGCAGACACATTGCATAAGAATTTTTTGGCAATGTTTCATACATCAGTTCCATAACCTTATTGCACTGGTGCAGAGGAAGGGGATCTTGCTCCTCCCTGCCAATATATATAAAACGGGCAGGCCACATTATCAGACTCATGACTCTGATAGACTGATGAGAGGCAGAAAATGAAGGCAGGCACTTCCGACTGCTCTGAGCTCCAACACGTTGACATGGTTTCTTGGAATAACCAGATGCCCTTTACCATTAGAGTGTCAAGTTGTGCTCCCCATCCTAACAGATGTATCTGTAGTTACAGTTACCGTTGGCATCAGTTGGAGGAAGAGAACTCCCATCCCTACATTGTGAGAACCTTCCACCAGTCTAGAGAGTGTTTCACCAGTTTAGACACTGACACCTCTTTGTCGAGGCTGTGACTGGTGAGTAAACTGATCTGAGCCATCCCTGGAAACAGTGAAGGTGTCATCTAGCATGTTCTGTTACAAATGTGCAAGCCGCCATATGACCTAGAAGTTGAAGACAGTTTCTGACTGAATTCTGGGGGCTCCCTTGAATAGTTCTGACAAGGCTGATAGTGTCATTAATCTGTCCATGGGAAGAAAGGCTCTGGCTGCCAAGAAATCCAGGGATGCCCCTATAAATTGTATGTTCGGTATAGGAATCAGTGTGGATTTTCCCAGTCAACTGAAGACTCAAGTCTAAGAACAGAGAAAGTGCTTTCTGTCTGGTGGTCAACACCTCCTGCTACCACCAACCCTCAACTAGCCAATCATTGAGGTACAGGAACACAACAATTGCCTGATGACTAGGGCCCTACCCATGATGCATTTTGATCAATTTCAGTCATAGGATTTACAAAAAAAATCATAAATTTCATTATTTCAGATATTTAAATCTGAAAGTTCATAGTATTGTAACTGTAGGGGTCTTGACCCAAAAGGGAGTAGTGGGGGTGTCTCAAATTTATTGATGGGGGGGGGTCATGGTATTGCCACCCTTACTTCTGCACTGCTGCTGGCAGTGGTGCTGCCTTCAGAGCTGGGCAGCTGGAAAGTGGCAGCTGCTGGTCGAGACTCTAGCTCGGAAGGCAGCACCACTGCCAGCAGCTGCACAGACGTAAGGATTGCATGGTATGGTATTGCTATATTTACGTCTGTGCTGCTCCCTGCAGAGCTGGACCCTTGGCCAGCAGCCACCACTCTCTGGCCATCCAGCTCTGAAGGCAGTGCAGAAGTAAGGGTGGCAATACCAAGACCACCCTACAATAACCCTGCAACACCCCACCCCCCACCATAGCCTCTTTTGGGTTGGGACCCCCAGTTTGAGAAATGCAGGTCTCCCCTGTGAAATCTGTATAGTATAGCGTAAAAGTACACAAGAGAGCAGATTTCATAGCGGAGACAAAATTTCACAGTCCGTGACATGTTTTCCATGGCTGTGAATTTGGTAGGGCCCTACTGATGACACAGGTAGGCAGCCACTACTGGTAGAACCTTTGAAAACGCACTTGGAGCTGAGGAGAGATCAAATAGGAGTATCCGGTACCTAAAATGATCCTGGGCTATGTTAAAATGCAGGAACCTTCTGTGGAATGTGTGTTTCACTATGTGGAAGTATGTGTCTTGAAGGTCAAGGGCCGAAAACTAATCCCCTGAATTCAGAGAAGGAATTATAGCTGTTAGAGTCACCATCCTGAACTTTTGAGACCTCTTAGATTTGTTCAGGAGTCTTAAATCTAAGATTAGGCTCCACCATCCATTTTTTTTGGCAAAAGAAAGTACCTCAAGTAGAAGCCCCTTCCCTTGTGCTGAGTGGGGACCAGCTCTATTGCTCCTATACAAAAAAAAGTGCATTTCCTATCGTGGTAAGAACTCATGAAAGGGGTCACTGAAGAGGGATGGAGAGAGAGATTAGAAGGAGGGAGTGAGGTAAAACGGATGGTGTAGCACAATATTATTATTTCCAGCACCCCTCTGTCTGAAGTGGTATGTTCCTATGCTTGTCAGAAATGGGAAAGTTGGTCTCCAAATGTGGAGAAGTGGGCAAATCATTGCAGCTGACAGGCTAAAGAGAGCAGAGGGTCCGAATCCTCAACTATCCCATCAAAACTGGTGCTTCGAAGATGAAGCCTGCTGTGAACTTGTGTCGGGTGGTTTGGAGAATCTCTCTCTCTGGAACCTATATTTCTTTCTTGAAGGTTCTGTTGGTCTCTGAGAACCAGAGAATTACATTGGCTCAAAGATCCCACTCATTTGCGATCTACTGAATTTTCTTTTGTTCCCAGGAGCATAGAGGGCTAATGAATGTAATGTGGACCTGGAGTCTTTAAGGGTATGCAATGACTCGTCAATATTCTCTGTGAACAACATCAGTCCATCAAAATGGGAGATCCTCTACCATATTCTGGACTTCTCTGGAGAAACTAGGTAACTGGAGGCTGGATGCCCTTTGCATTACCAACTGTGATAGTGATAGAACGGGCTGCAGTGTCTGTGGTGCCCGAACCACCTAAAGAGATGTTCTGGCCAGTAACTGCCCTCAGCAATGTAAGCCTGATATTACTCCCTTTGGTCTGGAGGAAAGGGTTGAATAAGAGAACCACATTTTGCATAATTTGTAAAGTTATATTTGGCCATTAGCACCTGATAATTCACAATGTGAAATTGTAGGTTTGCTGTTGGAAGAACTGTTGGTGATAAGCTGCCCAGGGATCCCAGTATGGCCATTGAGGGCCATAGGGGAACAAGGTGGCATCCCACCAAGAGTGATAAGTTCCCTGGACATCCTTCCTGTCTCTTCAAGAAGGGGGTTCCAATATATGTATGTGGGAGAACCCTGGATAAAGACTGAAGATACTGAAAGTAGGTCTCCATCATCATCGTCCTCTTCTTTCTCTCAGAGGGGAGCTCCAACCAAAAAGGGAGGTGAATTAGATGATACCAGGGATGCATAAGAGTTTGGAGGCAGTGGTTCTCAGTACTGAGACACACTCGGTATTTGCAAGTAATGGTCCATCTAGTTCAGCAGTCACCAATACGTTTTTCATGTACCTAAGGTCTTGTGGTACCAAGTAGAGTTGTGGCACCGAGTGAGATATTGACTGACAGGTATGCGTGTTCCTGCAGGGTGGTTTGAGTGCTTCACAGATGCTGCTGATATAGATGGAGGCTTAGTCTTACACGACCAAACAGCCCAACAGGGATACCAGGAGAGGGGTTAACCCTGACAGTACCAGTCTTCTGTGTTTGCTCTGACCATCTGAATGTACTGGGGCCTTTTCAGAGCCATGCTTTCTCTTAGAAGATCTGTGGGATTTTCCCACCTTGCCAGTACCAGAGAAGCCCTTCACCTGTATGGTACCAAGCCTCGAGTTCGAAGTCCGAGGCTGTGACAAGCTTGGAGAGTGAGGTCTTCTTGGGATCTTGAGAAAAAGGTCTCAGGCTTTTCTCTTTTTAGGAGGAGAGTGCTGTGCTGAAGTTGAAGGGGCACTAGAGATCCCCAGAGAGTGGTGCACAGGTGGGTTCTCCTGACCTGGTTCCAAAATAGGGTGAAGGGCGTGGTCCATCATTAACTGCCGCAGCTTGATTTCCCAGGTTCTTTTGTGCCCTGGATTTGAGGGCTAAACAGAAGTTGCACTTCTGTGCGACATGCGACTCCCCCAGGCAGTGAATGCACAGAGTGTCCCATCACTGACCAGGATGAACTCTCTATAGGTGAGGCACTGTTTAAACCCTGCTGAACTAGGTATGCCCCTCAAAGGGAGGATTTCCCCAAAGGAAATAAAACAAAACAAGCTAACTAAACTAAAATAAACTAGGCCAAAGTCAGCAAGCAGCCAGGGCATGCACAATACGGACACACGAAGATCTGTTTCAGACCAAGGCAGCTGAGAAGAAACGGAGGGCAGTTCACCTTTGCAGCCTGATATAGCCTTGGTGCGGGGCACAAAGATAGCAGCAGCATATGCACAGGCCGAATCGACGCTGCTAATGAAAATCTCCAATTAAAGGTGAGTGGGGTGCATGTGCACCTGAAGTGAAACACACATAAGGACACTACTTGAAGAACAAAAATTTCTGCTATAAGCTACCATGACCCTAAGAACCCCTCAATGCCAACTGGCAAAGGGTTTACTGTTGTGTAACCGAAACCTAACATGCCTGACAAACTTACAACACCTAGCACTCAGCTTTCATGGTATTTATCCATGAATAAGGTCATGTGAGGTCTCTTAAAAAAAACAACAACTTGTATCATGCTGATCCTCATGATTGTCATGAGACGTATATATGGATGATATTTAGGGAGTTCTGCATACGTACTGCAAATATGTTTTAAAGTTTGTCACCAATCAAAGAGAAAAACAGGTTTCTTGCAGATGGGGTAAAATGTGTATCTCTGTTGAAATGTAAATTAAGGATTGTAAGTCAACACAACACAACCCATTTACATACAAAGTCAACAGGGAGACGACACCAGAGCTTGAAACAAACGGGGGTTGCTCTGTTTCTGGGGGCAATTAACTCTGGGGAATATAAGGGGAAGGCAAAAAGACACTCTTTTAGCCTGCACCTAAGGAATTAAACAGACATTGTGTTTACATTCGTGAAAATGGGATCTCAACCAGGCTTGGCTGAAATACTGCAAAAGACATTTGGGGTGAGAAACTTCCTTAAACAGAATTTAAAGTTTAATCTCTAGAAAGTGTGTCATGATTTTGTTTTATATGTAGCCTTTCACTTTCCATTATCTATACTCTCTCTTAAATCTCTATCTTTGATTATAAACTTATGATTGTTTTCACTATGAATATAACTCAGTGCTGTGGTGTTATACGAGAAGCTGATCCTAAAATGAATCATCCAAACTGTTGTGAATACTGTCCTTTTGGAGACAGCTGACCTGGAAATTCTGTGAGTGTTCAGTGGATGAGGGATAAATACTACAAGGGAATGCTTCAAAGGGGCTTGGGTACTGGGCTACTGCAAGGAAAAGCAAGGGCTGACATTGCCTGAGAAGACTGTTTGGGTGGCTAATAGGCTGGCAGTGTCAGGGAGATGACACCCAGTTAAGCACCAGTAAGTGTCTCTCTCACTGGTGGCAGGGGGGATAACAAGGTGACATAGTCCTGGGCATCCCCAGAACTGTCACAATTAGGGGCTTATCAACTGGAAATGTCAGAAAAGGATAGAGACATGGGTGTGCTACTCAATCACAAGATGACTATGAGCCATCAATGTGATATGGCTGTGAAAAAGGCAAATGTGATCTAAGATGTGTTAGTCAAGGTATTTACAATAGAGATATGGAATTTTAATGCCATTGTACAAAGCACTGATAAGACTTCATCTCTAATACTGTGTACAATTCTGATTGTCCATGTTTGGAAAGATGAATTCAAAACTAGAACAGGTGCCAAGAAGGGCTACTACAATGATCAAGAGAATGGAAAGTTTATCTTATGGGAGGAGGAAGACTAAATGAACTTGACTTCCAGCAAATTAAGGCTGAAGGAGGATATGACTGATCTCTACAAATACATCATAGGGGTAAATACTAGGGAGGAAATTAGAAGGTTTCTAGCCACCAGAGGAGAGAGACTGGAGCAGCCTCTCTTTAGGGCTAGTGGCAAAACAACCTAACCTGTTTTAAAAATGGGCCTCATGCTAACAAGAGGTGGGATACCTGAAGCAGGAGGTGGTGGAGACACCTCTGCCAGCTTTCCCTGGCAGACAGTTCCCTTGCACAGGGGGTACCAGCTACCTCTGGCTGCTCTGTGCATAAAGAATCTGGCTTATGAGAACTTTAGGGTATTTCTTTTTTTTAAAACCCTTAGATAAATTGAAAAGTTGCTCCTAAAATCTTACTAATGTGGAATTACAAACAAAGACAGAGAGAAACACAGACCCCTTAATGTGCATGTCTGTTCTGAAAAGTGACTCTGGAAATATGGAGTTGTGGGATTTGAAGATTGCCTCTCAATAGATTTCCACACCATTTTATTTTCAATTTACAAGTAAAAATCAATTTTTTTCCTTATCTCAGCCTCATTTTCAGATGTGCTTAGCACCCAACGACTCCACTGAAATCAATGGAAACTGCTGGGCAGTTAGTTCTTTTGAAAATCAAGCCAGGTGCCTAGCTTTTGGCATCCAGTTTTTAAAATCTGGGCCTAAATATTTGTTTCTATTGCTCAAGTGAGCAGATATGAGTGAATTTTACCTAATTCATTTTCAGAGTAGATCTGCACTCTGCATAAGTCAATCATGGCCAAAGTTGTGTCTATGTAAAAAAATAATAATAATAATTTGAGGAGGTATAGGATGAGTGGGATATGGGGCTACCAGGAGCATCCAGCCCTCTACACAGGAATAAGACCCAACCTCAGTAGCATATCCAGGGGGAACGGTGGAAGGGGCACCTTTTTTTAGCACCACTAAAAAAAGGCACCGCTTCTTCTTAAGCGCCGCTTCTTGCACTCACCCGGCGGCACTCCGGGTCTTCGGCGGCATTTTGGCGCGGGGTACCACCAAAGACCTGGAGTGAGCCGCCGAAGTGCCGCCGAAGACCCGGAGCGCCACCAGGTGAGTACAGGGGGAGGCGCCTTTTATAGCGCCGCTCCCCCTGCGCTCCGGACCTGGCTGCACTACTGCCCAACCTTGCTGTGACATCTGGGAGGCAGTCCCCTAGGGACTTCAGTGGAACAACATTAGGGAATGCAAAGGAAGCAACTTAGCTGATAAACAGAGAAGTTGCTCAGCAGTTATGGGGCATGCTGAGGCAGCACTAGGATCACCTGCTGGTAATGGTAGGAGTGAGGACGCAGGAACAAACAGCACCACTTTCAAATCCTGTATTACTGATTGACAGGACAGATGCCAATATCACACTCCCTTCCCTAGATTCTCTCTCGTGGTCTCTCATCAGAGAGTGGTAGACAGGAAAAGGAAATACATCCCCACATCCTCCCCCATCCCCACCTCCCAAAAATGACTCAGCTGCCTGGGACTGGGTGCAAGGAGGCTAGTGAAGAGAACAGGGAGAGTGAAGAGCCTCCAGAGGCTGACCACTAGACCCATAAAGTCTTTCCCACTCTCCCAATTTTTTTTAAGAAAGCATATATAAATATTAGCTATTCTGTTTAAATAGGTAATACGAGGATAGTAATTATAGTCGTAACTCCCCTGCTGCCAGCATAGCACTAACAGAACAGAACTCTGGTTGCTGTCATAACTGGCTCACACAAAAAGTCTCATCACAAATGGTCCTGTGCCTCCAGCAGATTCTCCAAGATCTGCAGATTAGGAACTGGGAGCACCAGGCAAGAATAAGAAATTAACTACAGCATACAAACTACAGGCAGTCCTCGGACTTACAACACAATTGGTTCCTGAAAATTACGTCATAAGTTGAAACGTCATAACTTGGAACCACAATCCACTCCATTTCGAGACTAAGCATCGTAAAGTTGAAACCAATTGTCTTAAGTCAAATCAGGGTGTCAATTCAGAAACGTCGTAAGTGCTGTTCATAAGTCGAACATCGTAAATTCGAGGACTACCTGTATTATTGTGGTCTTCATGTGATAACAGACACAGCATTTAGAGTTAGCCATGCTTTCTTGTAAATACTGATTTTTCTTTGTTTATTTTTTAAATACTAGTGTAAAGATGCGTCAAGTAAGTCTTGCTTGCTTACATTCACAGTGATTTTTGCCTTCAAGGTATGCTACAGTAAAGCAAAGCACCAAAGTGATATCAAATTCCACTTCATCTTTGGGCAAAAGTGAATTGGGGTGATGGTGGTGGTAACATATAAACCAGTAAAACCCTCCAATTATTCACTTATGGACAGGTCTAGTATTAGCTGACATATCTATAAAATAAGAGACACTAAGAGGCATTTTTTCATTAAATACAGATGATTTAAGTTACAGACCTGGATCTTTCAGTTTTATTTCCATTTCATCTAAAGAAGTGACCTCCTCTTCTTCAGGGGCATGAATAACCATCACTGTTGACCCCAAAATGCTCAATATGCAGCCCAATTTCCCATGAACATTCAGCTTTTCATTTAAAAAATAGGAAGACAATATTGCACTGTGGATTTAAAAAATAAAAAGTAATAGGTTCAGCTGCACAAATCACTTTTTAATATAGTCATAATGCTTTTATGTATAATGATACTAATTCAAATTTTTTTGTATTGATTTGGGGATAAGGAAACCAGCTGAGAGTAAATAAAAACCAGCCAATCAACCTTTTTCCAAAGCTTTTTTAAATTCTATAAAAGTCAGATAAATCTTGCCCCATTTTCTATGGCTTTCCAACAGACCTTGACTCTTCCCCCCACATCCTTCTACACAGTATTTGGTCCTGCCATGAGGGCAGGGGGCTGGACTCGATGACCTCTCGAGGTCCCTTCCAGCCCTAGAATCTACGAATTTATATGAATCTAATCCTTCCCCATAACTTTACAAGGTCAGACAGAGCTCCGGTTTTTCCAGTCATTTTTCCTTTTGGATACCTATGAATTAATACAGAGACAAGCCCTACTGACACACAAGCCACAGAACAAAAGACTTAAAGAATCAATGGCCCCCAGGTTTAGAAAGCTGGAGGTTGGCTTTTCTGAAGCTAGTGTGGCAAGGAAAACAGGTGTGTAGAGTAGGAGACAGGATGTAATCCTGTTGGATTGCAATCATTTGGGATTAGAACTAGGTCATTTTCACATGTGATCCAAGCAAGACTGGTGCCCCAGTCATTTGCCAGCTTTTTTAAGTTTACCTTTGTTTCAGCATAATATCATTATACTACTTTAGCATCTAACACATCACACATACAAAATACTAGTGCTTACAAACAGATAAGCATCTCAACTCTCTCATATGAGATTAGGGATTTATATGCAGTCAGATAACATGGTGATGGAGTACAATATTCAAACAGATACATCTAGATATCATTTTATCTACTTCTGAAGCTGCGTGCACAGTAACATTTACAATAAATTTGGACAGAAAGTGATATGATCCAGTTGAAATGGCAAGGGGACGTTTTAGGTAAATGGAACGTAATTAACTGAATTGGAATCTGTCCAAGTCAGAGAGGCAAGCATCTCTACTCTTACATAAAGCGTCATGAGATCATTTAACGTTCATGTGATTACAAGTGACCAGGATCTCTTCTTTCACCACCACAGTGCCTTCCAACACAATGCTGAGGAACTAGTACAGTACTGATTTGGAAGGAAAATCACCTACTTAATCACTTCTTGTATCACTTAAATATTCCCTGGAGTCTCCCATCCAAGTACTGACAGCCTGATGCTTCTAAGCTTGTCAGATCCAACAGGATCATGGGCCAAAATGGTATGGTTGCAGACTACAATATATTAATTAGTTATATAACTTTGAAAGATCATGACTAGATGAAGTGATACAATATTAGACAATTGCAAAATGTGTATTAGGTGAACACAACAGCTTGTTTTAAGTACACGTTAACCCAAACAAGCAAACTGAGAAGCATATGGCTATATAGAAACTGGAAGCTAAGAAAATGGATACAATAATTGCTAGATTTTAAGGCCACAGGGAACAATCTGATCATCTAGTCTGATCTCCGATATATCACACGCCATTAAATTTCACCCAGTTATTCTTACCCTGATTCAAATAACGTGGCTTTGAATAAAGCATACCTTCCAGAAAGGCAACCAGTCTGGATATGAAGACATCAAGACATGCTCCACTACAAGACACCATCTCCACTACTACCCTTGGTGGCTATCTTCTTCCAATGATTAATCACCCTCACTGATGATAATTTGTGACTTATTTCTAATCTGAATTTGTTTGGCTTTAACTTTGAGCCATTGGTTTTGGTTACGCCTTTCTTTGCTCGATTAAAGAGCCCTTTAGTACCTGATATTTTCCTCCCTGTAATTAAGTCTCATAGACTTTAAGACCAAAAGGGACCATCATAATAATCTAGCCTGATGTCTTGCACATTGCAGGCCACAGAACTTCACCTACCCACTCCTGTAATAACCCCATAACCTCTGGCTGAGTTATTGAAGTCCTCAAATCTTGATTTAGGATTTAAGTTACAGATAATCCACCATTTATTCTAGTTCAAACCAGCAAGTGACCTGTGACCCACAGTGCAGAGGAAGACAAAAAATCACTATGATCTCTGTCAATCTGATTTGTGGGAAAAATTCCTTCCCAAACCCAAATATGGCGATCCTGAGCATGTGGGTGAGACCCATCAGCCAAACACATGGGAAAAAATTCTCTGTAGTAACTCAGAGCCCTCCCCATCTAGTATCCTCTCTCTGGCCATTGGAGATATGGCCCATCTGTGAGGACTATGACCTTGTAGGCAACCTCATCATACCACCCCCTCCATAAATTTATCAAGCTCAGTCTGGAAACGTTATGTTTTTTCCTCCTCCTACTGCCCCTGGAAGGCTGTTTCAGAACTTCGTTCCTCACGGTAACCTTCGTCTAATTTCAAGCCTAAATTCGTTGACAGGCATCTTATATCCATTTCTTCTTGTGCCAACATTGGCCCTTAACTGAAATAGCTCCTCTCCCTCCCTGGTGTTTATCCCTCTGATGTATTTATAAAGAGCAACCATATCTCCCCTCTGCCTTTGTTTTGTTAGGCTAAACAAGCCTAGCTCATTAAGTCTCCTTTTGTAAGGGAGATTCTCATAAGAATGGCCATACTGGGTCAGACCAAAGGTCCATCTAGCCCAGGATCCTGTCTTCCGATAGTGGCCAATGCCAATTCAGAGGGAATGAACAGAACAGGTAATCATCAAGTGATCCATCCCCTGTCGCCCATTTTCAGCTTCTTTTTCTAAAAGATATGCTCTAGGAATTATATGGAAGAAGTTCTATGGCCTGTGTTGTAGAGAAAGTCAGACTACATCAGAGGTTCTCAAACTGTGGTCTGTGGACCACCAGTGGTCCGCGAGTTCCATTCAGGTGATCCGTGGATAGTTCCCTCTAAGGTGCACGCCTCGGTAGCCGCACACGAGAGAATGAAGGACCACCCACCTAATTAGTGGAGCCACACCTGCGCGGCTCACTAATTAGGTGCCTGGACCCTGGAAAAGATGCACATGTAAGGTGAAGTGGTGGCCTTGGCAGGAAGAGGGGGGTAGGTGGGAGGGGGCAGTGGGGTGGGAAGAGGGGATGGGGGAAATTTGGGACGTGCAGGGCTACAGCGGCCAGAGAAAAAGAGGCGACTTTCCCCATCTCCAGGGCTGCGGCTGCCGGGGAGAGACAGCCCTCCTTCCCAGCCTCAGCAATATGGCTCCTGTGGTGGGGGAGAGATGGAGAGACCCTCCACTCCTTCCTGGCCCCAGCTCGGGGGCTGCCATGGTGGGGGAGAGAGGGCACATCCATCACATTAGAAAGGTAAGACTACTGATATTAAAATAGGAGTTGAGTGCTTTTATTTGTAGAACAAAAAACAATTATTAAGTTTTTTTAATATACCGCTTTTATCCAAAGCACTTTACAATAGTTAGCTAACGGTACAAACAACATTTGGAAAGATTATTAAGTGGTCCGCCAAGACCCTCAGCAATTTTCAAATAGTTCGCAAAAAAATAAGTTTGAGAACCACTGGACTAGATGATCCCAATGGTCCCGTCTGGCCTTGTAATTTATGAGCCAAATTTTGACCTGGATTTGCCATACAGAGTTTTCTTTTAAAACTCCTCCCTGCGCAATAAAAACACAGTATTTTCTCATATAATAAAAGACTCACTTCTCAGTGGCTGCTTTTGACTCATACTAACCTTATAAGAACACTCAGTGCACCCAATGGGGTAACCAAGGTTGCAGGTGCAAAGGCATAGGCAGCAAAGTTGGCAGCCTCCCCTACTCCCACTAGAAAAAAAACCTAGTATTAGTACAGAAAAAAACTGTTAGAAGTATTAAGATGATGGGCACTAGACAGAAAATAAGATGTTTGACAAGAAAGGTAGGTAGTAAAATTATATATATATAATATATATATATATATACACACATACATACATACATACACACACCAATTACTGCTGGACATAACCAAAATAAAGATATTACAGAGTTAATGCACACACATGAAGAGTTTTCAAAGTACTGTATTGGTATATTAAAATGTAACAGTAATGGTAGCAGTGAGGAGAATTTTTCATGTACTACTATTTTCCTCTTTCCACACAACTCCAGTTTGTATTCCTAGATTTGGTTTAACAGGATTGGGGGCAGGAGGGAAGAGAAAAAAAATCAAACAAACAAGCCTCAAATTAACCTCAAATAGTCACTAAAGAAAACTCTTTATTCCTCAAGATGCAAGAGAGTTTCGGAAAGCAAAAAGAGTATTTCATGAAGGTGGGGAATCCTGGGTATCAAAATGAAATTTGGCATAAAGGTCTTTGCCATGGGAAAAAAGTTGTCTTTTCCCCCCTTGAAGTCTTTTTATTAAAAATGTGAACACCCTGTAACAGGGTCAGCACCCGCCTTCCGTGGGTGCCCCTTTTCTCTGGCTGATATACCTGCAATCAGTGTCCTTTCCATGGATGGCCCCCTTTCTCTGTTAGGTATGAGCCTGCTTTTTCTTTTGGTTTTACATAAGCACCCCCCCAGACACTGGTTCTCTCAGCTGGTCTTCAGCAGCTCAGCCCTCCGACCAAGCCACACACGCTGTCCCCCATTCTGGGGTACACAGTCTCGAGTTCTTATCACAGCCCTGGTATGGGACTGCAATTCTTAAACTTCTTCCCAGAGGCACTGCCTTCTTCAACCACCCAGCTGGGACCCATCTCAGTACCCGCAGCTGGTGGTGTTTCAGCAGGCCTCCCTGGGCTCAGTCTCCAACCAGACCAGCAGAGCCTATCTCGGTACCCTCGCTGGCCTAGCTGGGTTCTGTGCTCAGTCCCCCTGCACTGACCTTCCGAGGGTCCTGCTGTTCTTCCTGCAAGCCAGGCAGAGAGTCTTCAAAAACCTTCCCTGGGCTTCAGTCCTGTCTGCTGTGAACTCTCCACACTGAGCTATCCACAGTACTGCTGATCTTTCAGCCAGCCAGTCACCCAGTCTTCACTCCTTGAGCTCCACCCAGGGCCACCCCAAGCAAAAAAACCAACAACCCACAAGCGCCGCCCCCCCCCAACGCCGGCCAAAACACCCCCCCCCCAACAACGCCGCCACACCAAAACGCCGGGGGGGGGGGCAGCGAGGAGGGTGGCATGCCCGCCGCCCCGCTCCCCCTGCCAGTGGGGAGCAGGGAACGCCGGCCGCCCCGCTCCCCCGGCCGGGAGCGGAGCACGCCGGCCGCCCCGCTCCCCCCGGCCGGGGCGCCAGAGGAAGATTAGTTTTTTTTGTAAATTAAAAAAAAAAAAACCCAAAAAACCCCCTTGAGTGCCGCCCCCCTCAAGGTGCCGCCCCAATCACGTGCTTGGTAGGCTGGTGCCTGGAGCCGGCCCTGGCTCCACCCAGCAACTGAACTTCTCTGCTCTGCTGCTTGTCTTATATAGGGCCCGTCTGGCCCCTTATTGGTTGCTCCAGCAGCCCCTCTGATTGGCCTCTCTTCTGCAGCCACTCTAGACTGCCTGGAGGACTTCTCACTGCTCTATTCTGGGGCAGGGTGATGTAGGGCCATGAGGCCTTCAGCAGGGGCCTCTGGATCTAGTCCTCCCTGCCACACACCCCTTTTAAAGTTACACACATTGCTCTGTTTTAGATGTAGTTTAACAGAGAAAGGTAGAAACATTTTTATTGTGACTCACTTGAAAGTAATCCTGCCCACCAGAGCCATTCCTTCAAGTAAGAATATCCACCCTGTCCTGAAAAGATCATTTTTAATATTAGAACAAAAGTTAAAATGATGCTTCAAAATTCAGATTTGTAATTAATATTTCAAATTCTACAGATTGTAAAACTTATTCAAATCGAAAGAGTTAAACTTGAATGTGCACTGCTCAGTTTGTATGGGACATGGAGAGAGTCAGCTACACCTAATTTTGAGTTATTCTTAAAAATATAATTGTTTAATATTAAATTCTATTATTTCAAGTCCTGTATCTTGAACATGAACTTTCAGTAGACACACGAAGGAATAATAAGACTTCATTAATTAGGATTAGTCATGTGCTTAAAGTAAAGCATATGTTTAAGTTATTTGCTATATCAGAACCTACATAGCTATCTATATCAAGAGGCACCTGGAACACACTTAAAGATCGGTAAAACTTGTTTTTTTACGTAAAAAGTAAAGCTGCTACAGCTATCCAAAGCTTTCTCATCCAAAATACAAACAAGTTATATATTGGGAAATCAATTTTTCCTCTTGAGAACATTCAGAATGGTAGGGTATTATATTTTGCAGGAAACATTGCAAACAAAAGAAAAATAGCAAACCAAAACAAACTCAAAACTTTCAAAAAGGATTTAAGTGATAATTATTTCTAATACCAGCATGGTGGGATTTTCAAAAGCACTCCAAGTCTAATTCTATTCCTATTGACTTTGATGGGCCAACTCACTCGTACTGTAGAGAAAATTCCTGTACTACACAGTTGTTACAAATACTGCCAGCAAGTTAGCTAGTAAGTTTTTATTAATACTCTGTTTTGAAGTGACTTGTCCTGATAGCTTTTAATTTACAAAAATAGAGTTCAGTTCTCTTCAGACTGCCCTAATTCCACATCCTGCAAATCCACAAGCTGGGCACGTATTCAAACACCTACTTTTATAACCGTATTATCATAATTCAAGTGTTTTCCTCACTCATACTGAAAGGGAAGAAACAGCAAAAATCTTTTTTGGGAGCAGGGCAAAGGAAAAACTTTTTTTAGATATTATTGTGGTGGGTGCATTAGAAATACCTTGGATACATATAAAACCCACTCCCATCCGCATCCCCCTAAAGTTTCTTAAATCCAATATTACCGGTAGTCAACTACTGAAAACGTCAGTTGGCTTGAACCTTGAACTTGCTGGTTTATGATAAAAAAAATAGACATTCTTTCTGTCAAAGATGAGCACATAAACATTTCTTACCAGCTCTGGTGACTCCCTTGTCAGCCAGTTGCAGAAGGCCCTTCTTTTTCAGTATAAAGCTAGAGCCAACAAAAATACTGGAACCTATTGCCAGGGCCACACCCACATAGAGCCTATATTTGCTTCCCGCAGATGTGGAAACACTCAGGTTTGTTTCATTGGAATGATTGTCTGGATAGGTAAAGAAAGGGGCCTGGGTTTCCGACACATTGATGATCTGGCACCATGCTTCATAAGAGTCACGACAAACCAAAGAAAGAACAGCACCTGGGGACAGAGTGAGAAAAAAAAAAGATACTTTTCCTCTGCAAGATGCACGACAAAAACTAATGTAGAAAGCATGATACACAGCATTTAGAAAACCATCTAGTCCTCATATTGGTATTTATATATAAAAGTAATTTTAATAAATTGTGACCTGGTGAATAGGCACTAACAGGCCACACTAACAAACAAAAGTTTAATTGCATCTTGACTTACCCCACCGTTAGGAAAAGAATTAGGGAGGGCTGGAGGCTGCTGGCCAATCACATTCTCCAGCAGGTGGTGTAAGGAGAACTCCACAGGTATGTCTCCACTGCAATTGAAAACCTGCACCTGGCCTGTGCCAGCTGATTCGGGCTAAAGGGCTGTGAAACTGTGATGTAGATGTTCAGGTTTGGGCTGCAGCCAGGATTCTAGGACCCTGCCAGGTGGGAGGATACCAGAGCCAAGGCTGCAGTCTGAGCCTGACCATCTACACCTCAATTAAACAGCCTCTTAGCCCTAGGGCTGTGAGCCCCAGTCAGCTGGCAGGGGCCAGCTGCGGGTGTCTAATTGCAGTGTAAACATACCCTACAAGACTGAGACTGAGATTTAACACCAGTTTATTTTGGGGTGGGTTTTTTGATTATTGTTTTTTTTTTCAATTAAATGTACAGAACAAGAGTCATAAGAAAAACTACAAATGGTCAGGATTTTGGGCAAGGGGGTGGAAGGGGGCAGAGTGATGGAAGGAGAGGTACTAATCACACATGGTTCATCACTTTGTCTTTTTACAATGATGCTAAGTCCATTTTATTTGTTAAAGATTTAAAGATTTTTGGAATGCCAAACACAGTACATTTACAGCAAGCTGTATTTGTTAGAAGCAATATTGACATCCACTGGGTACTTTGGATCATGTGAAATAATGAGAGAAAACTCTGAACATGTTAAGGATGCACAGTGTCTGTGATCCATTAAAGAAAAGTCCCTATTTGAACCGTCACTGAGTGGATGTTCAGATGATCTCTCCTGACCTCTAATCAAGTTTAATTGCTAATTTTAATAAGTGTTGGCCTTACAGAAGGGTGTCTCAGGTTACTCCCCATTCTGAAGCAATATCTACACTCCTGTTTAGGTACAAAGGCACATAGTATAAGCACCTATAAATGGATAGTAAACTCTCTTTTTATCAGAGGCTCAAAAGAAATATACCATTGTCAAAAGAACTCCTACCCAAACAGAATGACATCTGTCTCTATCAGTTTTCAGTTGATTCTTTAGGTTTCCCACCCATGAACAGCTTTCATACCATCTAACAATGAACTTTTAATCAATCCAAATATATTAAGTCACTTAGGTCAGTGTAGGAGTGTGAACAAAACTATTCCTTCTCAATGACTACCATGAATAATGTCTTTCATTTATGAAATCAAACCTTTGCTGAGTTTGTAAGATCATAAAGTATATGATGGGAAGTTGGAATCACAGTATGTGCTAGCAACCAATTGTGAAGACAGATATTAATATCAAGGCAGTTATGATTTCCGATCTAAGTTTAAAAATGTGTGCAAAAAGAAGTGCCACTATATAAATCAAAAGGTCCTTTGAGGGCTGGGGAAAGAAACATCATATAGTCATGATTTCCTAGTAGACTCAATATGCATCACTATTCTTTTACCCACCGCTAGTCATCTAATGCTGCTAGTGGGAAGGCGGAAGATTAGATTGAGGGGGGGAAAGTCAGACAAATGGAATAATCTTACCAGATGCAACTGATAGGCTTCTTTTAAGGAGTATTTTACATTCATGAAAATGGGTCTCTGAATAACATCTAGTTCCTTTAACAGCTGTTTCATTTCCTCACTTCTGGACATTCAGAAACTAGCCATATGCATTTGCCGCCAATATGCCTCCTCACACACAAATATATGCATCAAGCTTTGACTTAAAGCTCATGACAACAGTAAAGAATTTCTGAGTTAAGGCTGCCACTTCATCCTTAAGTCATCTTAATGCTCTCAGATTTCAGCTAATCATGTTATATTAATGAATGTTTAAGCACTTACTACCTGACCTACTAGCCTCAAGTTAGTTCAAACTGTTAATCCTACTTTTCAAACTGGCATCAGCCACAGTTGCTGCAGGTTTAAGAATCAGCAGTACTACATAAGCTTAAGAGTATCACATGCTCTATTTCAGTGCCCTTGGTCACCCTACAAGCTGCTTGCTTTATATATTGTTTTAGAAAGGTACTTTTTTCGGATCGTCTTTCTCAAGGTCATAAATTAGCGTGCACCTAACGTAAGTGCTGTATTAGAATTCAAATTTATCTGTTATTGACCATTCAGAAATCAAATACAAGACTGAAATATTACTTTTGCTTTGCTGATGTCAAATAGTGAGTCATTTCTAGGACCAAGAACAAAAACATCCACTATAGTTCAATACAGGCAAGGAACTAATCATTTTCCAGTCTGCTGAAAACTTCCAGCAGATGTTAAACTAGGAGAGTTTATCGTTAGCAGATCCCTTTTTGAAAGAACAGAGACATTTTTATGGATCCTTATTTTTCATACAAAATTATGGAAAATTGCTTTTGTTCATCCTATTATAAAATTCTAATGTGTAGTAGCTGTTATCTAGCTAATTAATTTCTCTTTAAATTAATGCTAGACTATTTATAATTAAACACTTTTTGCTTAATTTGTAAGAGACCTAGAATTTACTATGATTTGATGAAATTAAGCAATTTATTCCCCACTTCTCAACTTTTAAATTAGACAAAGAAAACCCAATTGTTATTGTATTCATTTATGTCATTTTATCAGTTGGCTACTTTCCCAGAGCTGAAGAAAATTATGAGCAAAACTAATTGTGAGAAAAAAATTAGACAGAGAAATGTGAATAAAAATTGGGGGTTCTTTAAGAAGAGTTAATTAGATGGCCAAAAAACCATGATTCCATAATGAAGAGAGAGAACAACTTTGGCTAAAAGCCCATTCAGATTCAGTGGCAAAGTGAAGGCAGCAATTAGAAATAAAAAAGCAAGATATAACAAGTGGCAAAAAAGAGAAATAGGTAGCAATCAATATGAATTAGAATTTATGAAGTGCAGAAAATTGATAAGAAAAGCTAAAAACATCAAGGAAAAAAATCCATGGCCAGCAGGACTATGAACAATAAGAAGTTTTTTCTGTATATTAAAAACAAAAGAAATCCTACACATTATATAGGCCCATTAGTAGATGGAGATGGTAAAATTGTTAATAATTCTGTAGAAAAGGCAGAAATGTTTAATAAATATTTCTATTTTGTATTTGGAAAGAAGTATCACATAAGAACGATGAAGTACTTTTTAGTCCACTAGTAACTAGGGAGCATGTCGACTAGGGATAAATATTTTAAAGTAAGCAGGCTTGGATAACTTGCACCTAAGACTCCTAAAAGAATTTGTCTGAAGAGATCTCTGACCCACTGATGTTAATTTTGAATAAATCTTGGAATAAACAAGAAAATTCCAAAATACTGGTAAAATGCTAATGTGCCAATATTCAAAAAGGGCAAGCAGGATGACACAGATCACTAATGACTGGTTAGCCTGACATCAATCCCAGACAAAATAATGGAAAAGTTGATACAAGATTCAGTTGATAAAGAACGATGAATATAATTAATGCCAGTCTACATGCTTTTATGGAAAACAGATCTTCTCAAACAAATCTGATTTCATTCTTTGATGAAATTACAAGTTTGGCTGATAAAAGTAAGCATGTAGATGTAATATACTTAGACTTGTGTACAGTATTTGATTTAGGACTGCACGATATTCTAATTAAAAATTAGCACTATAGAATATCAATAAGGCACACATTAAATAGATTAAAAACTAACAATCATTATTTAGGGATATTAAAGAAGATACTGAAAGTGATTCCCCCAAGTGAAAGTGACCCCCCATAATTTGTCCCCCACACTTTAAAATTCAACAGCTTCACCAAGTAAAAAGATCTCTTGGGTCTTTTGTTAAAACTTGCAAGCTACTGTCTGTAAAAAGATCCTTTATTACTATGTAAAACGTACAAACAAATTATCTGACTTTGTTCTTTATGCATGCTTTGTACCTAGAAACAGCATAGAAAGACTCCCACCCTCTGTGATTAAAGGGCTGGGAGTCTCAAATAAATTAGTACACACCCCGAAAGTGATGGAGACAGTAAAATGTGATTAAGATACAGGATGTATGTGGATAGATGCTTAGTGTAGGTAATGAATGAATGATCAGGGAGGTGCCAGCCTAGGAATTCAGTGACCATCGGCTGAAAACGGCGTCAAGTGCAAACCACCAGACAACCCCCAGAGGGTAAACTGGGATCCACCCCACCACCTGGAAGGATGAGAAAAACAAACATAGGAATGTGCCATCTGCTGATTGAGTCAGCAACAGCAGGATGAAACAATTCCCATAGATTAACATAGGAATAAATTCCTATAAGAATGGACTCCAAAGACTGAGAACTTTGAGTCTGGTTCTGCTACCACCCTCCAGGAGCATCAGATGCATCTGACAAGGACTCTGCTCCACCCTCATGCCCAAGTTACCTAGCCAGTAACTTGGCATGAACAACTTCTAAGCTGGTAACTATGACATCTATGCAGAACCTGTGTGTGTGTATGAATGAATGTGAAACTGAATGAAGTGTTATAGCTATAGCTGACTGCTTACTATGATTCTTTTTGTATTCACAATAAATGTGACATTTTGTCTTATCCCCTTTAATAAGATCCTGCTGGTTTTTATTTTTGTATAACATGAGAACATAAATTGTCACTGGGGAATCATCACAGAAGAGGTTTCTAGTGGGGTTCCAGAAATATTGATACTAGGTCCAACATTATTCAGCACTTTCATCAGTGATCTGGAAGTAAATATAAAAACAGAGCTGACAAAAATTTGCAGATAACACAGACTGGTGCAGTGGTAAATAATGATGAGAGGGCAGTCATAGAGCACTCCATAGATCATTTGGTAGACTAGGCCTATTCAAACAAAATGTGTTTAAATACATCAAAATGCAAAGTTATACATCTAGGAATAAGGAATGCAGGCCATACCCACAGAAGGGGGGATTGCATGCAGGAAAGCAGTGACTCTGAAAAGGCTGTAGAGGTCAGAGCTCCCAGAGAGTGATGTTAGCGCAAAACAGGCTAATGGGGTCCTTGGATATATAAACAGGGAAAGAGTGAGCAGGAGCAGGAAGGTTTTATCTGAGAGTCATATACTGGAATACTGCATATAGCTCTAAGGTATGATCCATGAAGGTACTTAGGTGCCTACATCTCATTTTTAAGCGCCACTGAGATCCACAAAGCTCCTGCTAAGCTGCTGCCTAAACCTCTAGGTGCCTAAATTCACTCGGTGCCTAAAAATTTGCATCTGGGCATGCACACTGCAATCTCACTCTAGGCACCAATTTCCCACCTAAGCATGCACACTGCTGCCTCTCTCTAAGTTAGGGTGACCAGACAGCAAAAGTGAAAAATTGGGACAGGGGGTGGGGGGTAATAGAAGCCTATAAAAGAAAAAGACCCCAAAATCGGTACTGTCCCTATAAAATTAGGACATCTGGTCACCTTACTCTAAGTTAGGGTGACCAGATGTCCCGATTTTATAGGGAGAGTCCCGATTTTTGGGTCTTTTTCTTATATAGGCTTCTATTACCCCCCACCCCGTCCCAATTTTTCACATTTGCTGTCTGGTCACCCTACTCTAAGTGCTCAGGCACTCATCTCCTGCCTAAGAAGACCCAGAGTGATTCACAAACTGGAGAAGACAGGCGTTTGGCTGCCTAAGTTGCATGTGGAACCCAATCTAGAATGTACATTCAGAGGCTGCCTAGCCCCACAAAACAGCCAGGGAATTGGAGGCTCCCCCTTATAACCTTTAGCCTAGGATACACACCCATGATGTGGAAAGCTCCTGATTCAAGATCCTCTGCCCCCTAATGCGGGGAAAGGAATCTAAACAGGGATTGGCTGCCTCTCAGGCTATTGACCTAAACAGTAGGCTGTAGTGTCATTCTAACTTTTTCACTGGCCCAATTAATATTTAATGATTCAGTTATTTAATAGTAGAACAACTTCAATAGGAGAGACCATATCAAAATATTCCATAGTCTAGTGGTTAGGGTGCTCACCTGAAAGATGACAGATACCTGTTCAAATCCTTTCTAGGGAGAAGAGTAGGCTTCAGAGCCAGAACTGCAATATTTACACAGCTATTCTCAGTGTGGTAGCCCAAGCCTGACTTGACCCAGACTCTGAGATTTCCTGCCACTCATTGAGCAGATGCACTGTAACGTGCCTGCCTCTCCCTGTTCACTGCATAGGGAGACTGAGTGCCTAATTCAGGCTTTGTCAATAAAGTTAAGTGCTGCGACATTCAGTGTTGTAATGCTTAAGTCCTTCTATGGATCTGGGCCTTGGTGTCCACGTTTTAAAAAGGAGGTTGAAAAATTAGAGATGGTGTAGAAAAGAAACACATACATGATTCAAGGGCTAGAGAAAATGCCTTACTGGTAGAGACTTAAAGAGCTCATTCTGTTCTGTTTACCATAAACAAGATAGAGAAATTAGTTGATTACAGTGTATAAGTACCTACATGGGGAGAAAATACTGGGTACTAAAGGTTACTTTAATCTAGAAGAGACAGACACAACAAAAATCAATGGCTGTAAAATGAAAATTTTTAGCAGTGAGGATGATTAACTATTGGAACAAACTACCAAGGGAAGTGGTGGATTATGCATTTCTTGATGTCTTCTAATCAAGACTGAATGCCTTTCTGGAAGATATGCTTTAGCCTAATATATGCTATACTTTAGCCAAACAAGCCTTCAGGCTCAATACTGGGTGACTGAGTGAAATTTAATGCCCAGTGATGTACAGTCCAGACTAGATGGTCTAATGGCCCGTTCTGACCTTAAACTATGAATCATTAACAGCATGTCCCTCCTTTTGAACCATAACATCAAATTGGGCTAGATCAGGACTTTTTTCTTTTAAGCCAACCCACCTGAAAAAGTCCATGGATTTAATTATTTAATTTTTAAAATAAATTCAACAGAAGTTTGTATATCAGATTTGCTTGTTGTTTAGAAGCTGGTAGAGTTTAAACATATTAAAATAGCCTTATTAATGTTATTTAACAATCCTATGTTCAAAAAACAGGATTTAGATTTACATGACCAGTTTGATGCCTAACTTGCCTAAATGGGAAAAGGAAATCAAATTAGAACAACATCACAAGTAAGAGAGGAAATTTGGAAAGTAACAAAAAATATTCCATCATCTTACAGGGAACAAATCAAAATTCAGCCATTGGAAAAGAATGTTACAGCTTGTAAGATTGCTTGTTAGAGCTAATTGTAACATGACTTACTTGTATTGATATTAACATGATTTTTTTAAAAAACAAGTTTAAAAAACAACAAATGTAGAAATAGACTAAGTGAAAATAACAGGATAGATACAGGGATTTTAAAAGTTTTTTTAAAAAAAGTAATGTGAGAAAGAGGTAGATAACTCAGGAGAGGGGTCTCATTTGCCCACATACAAAAGTTTATTTTCCTATTCCTCTGTCCTTTCATCCATTCTTCGACCCTTTTCCTATTCATACAGGAAATGGATTGCTAACTGCCACGTACAATTGTTTATTGTACTTTGTACAGGTCAGGTATACTGCCAGTATCTGTTTATACAGCTAATGTTTATATTAATTTAACTGAAAGTGATGACTGAATCATAAAACAATGCAAGATTAAAGGTTTAGTGTTATTGTGAGAAGTGAATACAAATTTAGATCCCAATCCTATAAACGCTTACACATGTGGGCACTCACATGTAAAGTTGAGCATTAAGTATTAGTGTTTACAGCAGTGTTTTTCACAGACCCCTGGGAGTTCGCACACTATGTCTAAGATTTCCAAAGGGGTCCACACTTCCATTCAAAAAATTTTAGGGGTCTACAAATGAAAAAAGGTTGAAAACGACTGGTTTTCAGGATTGGGTCCTTAATATTCAGTTTCACAACTACATACAGTATCTAACCAACAAATGCTGCTGGACAGGTCCTTCTGCTATCTGGATTTTGAGCCACAGCTTTGAACATGCTGTATGGAAAAAAGTAAAAGCCATTGAAGAAGAATGCTCTTTTTTTTTTTTTTTCTTAATTCAAAATAAAGACATTGATCAGCTGGGAGGTAAAGAAAGTCAGAATATTTTAGTAGAGCCTGTGGATTGATATCAATCAGCAGAAGTGGCATTCTTTATCAGTAAGGGGAAGCGCAGCCTCAGTAAGCACTGCACATCCAAGCTGGTCGAGTCAAAGTAGGAAACTTTTAAAACTACTACAAGAGCAGCAATGAGGGCAGGGAAAAAAAAGTGGGAGAGAGTGGAACAAAGTTGAAGAAGAAATGGTTTGTCACCTCTCTAAACTGTTGTTCCTATGGATGTGTTGCGTTTGTCCATTACACTACATGTGTGCATCTCTTGTGCACTGGTGCCAGAGAGTTTTCCCCAGTGGTACCCATAAGGGCGGCTACGCCTGTGCATTGGTGTCCCTTGTTCTCTGAGCTGAAGGTAGAAAGGGGCAGAGCCACTTTGCCCATCCTTCAGTACCTTCCCACCAGACTCTTAGATGAAAGACTCTGATGCATTGGGGAAGGAGAGTGGGTCATGTAATGGACATATGCAACGCATCTCAAAGAACAACAATTATGGAGAGGTGAGTAACCATTTTTAATTCTTCGAGTGGTTGCATATGTCCATCACAGTAGATAACTTCCAAGCAGTTTCCAATAGAAGTGGAGCTAGGAGTCTCAACAGAAGAGGACTACAGGACTGCTTTCCCTGCAGTTGTTTCTTCTCTTGATGCGGTGGTAATCGCATAATGTTTAGCACAAGCATACACTGAACATCATAGTGCCGCTCTGCAGATGTTCACAACAGGGACATTTCTCGCAAACACTATGGAGGCTGAGTGTGCTATGGCTGAATGTACAGAGTGCTTTTCAGGAGGTGCGATGCCCTTCATCTTGTAGCACATGACATTACTGCTGGTGATCCACATGGACAGTCATTGTGCTGTTCCAGGATTCTCTATCATTCTTTCTACTTAGGAGACAAGCAGCTGTGAAATGACCCAAAAGGGCTCATCTATCTAGATAAGAGGCCAGTGGCTCAGCAAACATCCAAAGTGTGGAGCTTTTGTTTATTTTTATAACCAGGTGGCTTTGGAAAGAAGACCGGTAATATACTGACTGGCTGAAGTGGAAATCTGATGCTACTTTGGAGAGAAATTTAGGGTGTGGCCCAATGCTCTACCTTGTCCTTGTTAAAAAAAAACCTAAAAAAACCCCAGTGTATGGAGAATCTGTTAGCAGGTGTGATGGAGTGTCCACCCTCCATGCTTGCCCTGAAGGGGTTAATGTAGACTAAGAAGGAGGGGGGCAATTAAGCAGACAGGCCACAGCTGAGGGGATCAGGTGGCTTAAATAATCCCCTGACTGAATGAAGGAGCACAGCTGAGGAGGAATGAGCTGGGCTGGGTTTATAAATGCAGGAAGGCAATGACACAGAGGGCTGTGTCACTCCCTGGGAGAAAGGAGGAATGTTTAAGGCTATACAGAGAGGTAGCTTACAGTTACTCCCTGGGAGGAGAGAGTTGAGAGGCTAGCAAACTCAGAGAGGATGGGAGAACCAGAAGGTAAAGAAAGGGCTTAGGAAAAAGGCAGTAAGGTCTAGGAGGGAACAGAACTTGACTGCTGACTAGAGGTTCCCTGAGCTGGAACCCAAAGTAGTCCAGGTGGGCCTGGATTCCCCTGCTAGTCACTGGACAAGTGGCACCATAGGGGCAGTGACAGGGAAGACTACCAGAGACTGCTAGTGAGGAAAGACTTTGATACCCTGGAAGGAGGAAACAGATAGTGACTTGGCTGGAGGACCAAGTCGTGACAAAGAGGGAATACCCAGAGTCGCAGAAAGAGAGAAAGTGAGAGTGGCAGCAGTACGTGCAGTGAGCAGCAGAAGGGGGCCTCAGACCTCGAAGGAGCTAACACCCAGTGAGGCCAGGAGGAAGCACCCCTAGCAGCGAGTGAACCCTGTGACATCAGGGCACAGAGGTCTCCTATTGTCCTGGAAGAGGTGATGGCTGTTAGAAAAGCCACCTTTGCTCTGAGAGGTATAATAATGAATAGGAGGCTAGTGGCTTGAAAGGGGGATCATAAGGGCTGAGAACACTAGCTTCAAATTCCACTGTGGAGTAGGGTCTCTGATAGGTAGGAACAGTCTTTCTAGGCCATTTAGGAACTTGGTAGTCATAGGAATAGAGAATACAGTTCTGCCATAATATAGGGGAGAAATTATGAAATTGCAGCCAGATACACTTTGCTGGAGCTGACTGTCAAACTTGACTCTTCGAAGTGTATCGAATAGTCCAAGATCTTTTGAATCCTAGAATGAGTAAGAGCCATCACATGGCTAGCCTCTCAGATAGAACAGGAGTACTTGTGGCACCTTAGAGACTAACAAATTTATTTGAACATAAACTTTCATGGGCTACAGCTCACTTCATTGGATGAATAGAATGGAACATATAGTAAGAAGATATTTATACATACAAAGAACATAAAAAGGTGGAAGTACCCATACCAACTGTAAGAGGCTAATTTATTAAGAGGAACTATTATCAGCAAGGGAAAGAAAACTTTTGAAGTGATAATCAAGATGGCCCATTTTGGACGCTTGACACAAAGGTGTGAGGATACTTAACTAGGGGAAATAGATTCAATTAGTGTAATGACCGAGTCACTCCGAGTCTCTGTTCAAACCTAAGTTAATGGTATCTAGTTTGCATATTAGTTCAAGTTCAGCAGCTTTTCGTTGGAGTATGTTTTAGAAGCTTTTCTGTTGCAAAATTGCCACCTTTACGTCTGTCACTGAGTGATTAGAGAGGTTGAAGTGTTCTCCTACTGGTTTTTGAATGTTATGAATCCTGATGTCAGATTTGTGTCTGTTTATTCTTTTGCGTAGAGACTGTCCGGTTTGGCCAATGTACATGGCACATGATGGCATATATCACATTGGTAGATGTGCAGGTGAACGAGCCCCTGATTGCGTGGCTGATGTGATTAGGTCCTATGATGGTGTCACTTGAATAGATATGTGGACAGAGTTGGCATCGGGCTTTGTTGCAAGGATAGGTTCTTGGTGTTTTTGTTGTATGGTGTGTGGTTGCTGGTGAGTATTTGCTTCAGGTTGGGGGGCTGTCTGTAAGCAAGGACTGGTCTGTCTCCCAAGGTCTGTGAGCATGAGGGATCATCTTTCAGGATAGGTTGTAGATCTTTGATGATGCACTGGAGAGGTTTTAGTTGGGGGCTGAAGAGGACGGCTAGTGGCGTTCTGTTTTTCTTTGTTGGGCCTGTCCTGTAGTAGGTGACTTCTGGGTATTCTTCTGGCTCTGTCAATCTGTTTTTTCACTTCAGCAGGTGGGTATTGTAGTTTTAAGAATGCTTGATAGAAATCTTGTAGGTGTTGGTCTCTGTCTGAGGGACTGGAGCAATTGTGGTTGTATCTTAGAGCTTGGCTGTAGACAATGGATCATGTGGTATGTCCTGGATGGAAGCTGGAGGCATGTAGGTAAGTATAGCAGTCAGTAGGTTTCTGGTATAGGGTGGTGTTTATGTGACATCACTTATTAGCACAGTAGTGTCTCGGAAATGGACCGCTTGTGTGGACTGGTCTAGGCTGAGGTTGATGGTGGGATGGAAAATGTTGAAATCATGGTGGAATTCCTCAAGGGTTTCTTTTCCATGGGTCGAGATGATGAAGATGTCATCAATGTAGCGCAAGTAGAGTACGAGCATTAGGGGACGAGAGCTAAGGAAGCGTTGTTCTAAGTCAGCCATAAAAATGTTGGCATACTGTGGGGCCATGCGGGTACCCATAGCAGTGCCACTGACTTGAAGGTATATATTGTCCCCAAATGTGAAATAGTTGTGGGTGAGGACAAAATCACAAAATTCAGCCACCAGGTTTGCCGTGGCATTATCGGAGATACTGTTCCTGACAGCTTGTAGTCCATCTTTGTGTGGAATGTTGGTGTAGAGGGCTCCTACAACCATAGTGGCCAGGATGGTGTTTTTTAGAAGATCACTGATGGATTGTAGTTTCCTCAGGAAGTCAGTGGTGTCTCGAAGATAGCTGGGAGTGCTGGTAGCGTAGGGCCTGAGGAGAGAGTCCACATAGCCAGACAATCCTGCTGTTAGGGTTAATTAGCCTCTTACAGTTGGTATGAGTACTTCCACCATTTCATGTTCTCTGTATGTATAAATATCTTACTATATGTTCCATTCTATGCATCCGATGAAGTGGGCTGTAGCCCATGACAGCTTATTCTCAAATAAATTTGTTAGTGTCTAAGGTGCCACAAGTACTCCTGTTCTTTTTGCTGATACAGACTAACACGGCTGCTACTCTGAAACCTCTCAGAGAAACTCTTCCACTTATTAAAGGTAAGTAGCTCTAGTTTCCCACTATTAAGCAAGATACTCTGGACTGCTTCTGAACAGTGAGCCTCTTCTGGTTTTACCTATTGAGGAACCAGGCTGTGAGGTGCAGTCACGGAAGGTTCGGGTGCAACACCAGCCAGTGATTCTGCAAGATGAAGCCCTTGACTAAAGGCAGGAGTAAAAGTTTCCTGATTGACTTTTTGTACAAGTCTGAGAACTATGGCAGCCTTGCCCATACTGGTGCAATGAATATCATTTTGCCTTCCTCTTGCTTCAGCTTAAAAATGATCTTGTGAATCAGCAGCATTGAATGGTAGGCATTGAGTGGCTCCTATCTCAGAGAAAGAGAAACATTTACAAGATGGACCTGGGGTTACGGCTGCCCTGGAATAAAAAAAAGAGGGCATTTCCTATTCTGACGGGTTTGCAAATAAGTCCACTCTTGGGCCTCTCCCCCTACTTGAAGTACTGATCTTTGAATAGCCATGTTGAGACACCGTTCATGATCCAAGCTGAACAACCTGCTCAGCAGGTCCGCTAATCAATTTTGAACTACCAGTAGGTGTGATGACAGTCAGGGAATTCCATATGCAGAAGTGCCAAAGCCTGACTGCCTCCTGGCAGCCCCACTCTCTCCCCAACTTGTTGGCACAGAACATTGCTGTGCTGTTGTCAGTAAGTACATGGATAGTTCTGCCCTGCACATGAGGCAGAAACTGATGGCGCGCTGTGGTGATTGCCTGTAACTCTAAAATCTTTACATACAGCCCAGCCTCCTGTGTGGACAAGACTTGAGCTTGCAGATCTGTCAGATACACTTCCCACCCCATAACTGAAGCCTCCACTACCAAAGTAAAAGAGGAGATGGGGAGAGAGAAGGGGACCCTGCCTGCAAACATTGCCTTGGTTCATCCACCCAATTCAAGGATAATAGGACCTTGTCTTGGATACATACTAGTCTGTCCAGGTGATGTACCTGAGGGGCTACACTGCCTTGAGCCACATCCATAACCCTCTGAGATGCAGGCTGGCATACAGGCAAGGAGTCCCATAAGTGCACATTGCCATATGCCCCAGGATCCTGAGGCAAGTTCTTCACTGATGTTTGGGGATGTCCCTTGAAGGATGCACAGAAGCCTTGTATAGATAGAAACCTTGGTAGTACTAGAAAAGCCCTGGTTAAGGTTGAATTCCAGGACTGCCCCAATAAATTATTTTCTCTACAGGGGTGCGAAGATCAATTTCTCTTTGTTCACTTCCAGTCCTAAGCATGTAAATAGACAGTGTTTGATGGATACTTTCCTCCATCTGCTGACGGGAGTGACCCCACATCAGCAAGGGTATACCAGTAAGTACCAGTGGCAGAAGTGGGCTGCCACCACTGCCATGCAATTGGCAAAAACCCTCTTTGTGGATGATAGGCCAGAGGGTAGAACTGTCAGCTGAAAATGGTCTCTACCTCCAACAAACTTTAGAAATGTTCTGTGGCTTAGGTGGATCATCCTATGGAAATACACATCCCTCAAGTCAAAGGCAGCATTCCAGTCTCCCTGGAGCTAACAAAGGGATAACAGTTGTGAGGGAAACCATACAGAACCATAGCTTCTTCATGTACTTGTTCAAGATTCAAAGGTCCAAAATGGGTCTGAGACCTCCTCATCCTGCTATATGTCCTTTAGGGCTAACTCAGGCTAAGCAGCTGGGGATCCCTTACTTATGCTTAAAAATCTTGCCCACTCCAAGTCCAAGCAGCATAGAGACCAAGTTTCTTCTTGACAGGGATTTTTATTCCCTCCCCGCAGAGTTCAAGATGATGGGATGAGTCCTCATGCATGTCTCTTCGACATGGGAGCAATCTACAAAGTGTTCTTTGTTTCACAATGGCTCATTTCACTTCAGTGGACCTTTTTGTGTGCAGTGCCTAACACCTTCTCTAGAAAGCCAGTCTTTACATTACCTGTTTGGAAAGTTACACAGTTTGTATTGTAAACCTCTAACACTTAATATCATCTTATGACCTGGGGTACAGCTATTACGTGAGATGAATACATGCAGCATCCTACAAGCAGTTCATAAATACCAAACACATTTTTATAAATCTAATGCCTATTTTAATAATACTAACACACAGGTGAATCAGACTGGTTTCCAGCTATGTATTGGCCAGTGTTCAGATGAGGCCTAGTCTAGGGGCCTTGGCATGAACTGGTACCTGGTCTGCCAGTATCACATCCACATCAAACTCTGAGAAGGAGTAGAGGTACTCCAAAGGCCCAAATGGAACAGTACAGTGTCGTTGTCAGAGATTAGGACTGTGACTCATTGCAGTACTGGCAGCAATGTTAGGGAGTTCTTGGCTATCAGTACCATGCACTGAGTTGGAACAGTTACCATTGGTCTCTGAGTTGGCAGCAGGCACAATGGAAATGCTACCAGACCTGAAGTTGCTAGCAGTATAGCAGGCCCCAGTGTGGAACCAGTAATGGCCTCAGCAAGGCACTATCAGTCTGAATGTTCAATGAGTACTCTACTAAGAGGCTCATCAGTTTCTTCATGGGTGTGTAGGCTTATAGAGGAAGAGGAACTTCCTCTGACTGAGGTGGTTCTGATGCCAGACTTCCTTGAAGATGTACCTGAGGTGTTCTTCATTTTGCTCCTTAGTTCTTGTTTTGAAGCCCCACAAAGCAAACACTTATGCCTGACGTGACCCTCACCCAACCACTTCAGGCAGTGGGAGTGAGGGTCACTCACAGGCATCAGCTTGTGACTCCTGGAGCAGGGTTTAAAACCAAGGGACCTTGGGATAGGCTCCCCTGCTGGGCAGAGCCTGGAGTCCACTGATTACTGACAGTCAGAACAATAGGTAGGAAGTAAGTGTTATTCATTTTGGGTCCTTGGACCCCCTTTTCTTTTTAAGTACTACTAGCAACAACTAACTGTAATGGTATAGTCACAGAAGGAGTGACCTGACAGCATGCCCTGGCCACTGACTGAAGGATGGGCAGAACAGCTCTGCCCTTTTATTCCTGTGGCTCAGTACATCAGACATTAGGGTGCAGACATAGCGACCCTATAGGTTTTACTAGGGAAAACTCTCCGGCACTGGTACATGAGACATGCACACACATAATGGACATATAAACAACAAGGAGTCTGGTGGCACCTTAAAGACTAACAGATTTATTTGGGCATAAGCTTTCATGAGTAAAAAACCACTTCTTCAGATGCATAGAGTGAAAATTACAGATGCAGGCATTATACAGTGGACATATATATATAGCATTATATACTGGACAATCATTCAAAGAACTGAGGCATTTAAAAAAATCTTTCTATACTATTTCTCACTTTTTATTTGACATATTAAATGTCCGGGTGAATCTCCAACAGCAAAAGATTTTTATTCAAAATGTATTGGATGCCACAGAGGTTGCACAAGAAAGACTTTATCCTCTGATCTTTGCTGGCATTGTAACAAAGAAAGAGGAACCCTGATGCATATGATATACAACTTTTCAACTGTGAGAAAGCTGTGGAAAGAGAAAGCCACAAAAAATAAAATGATTGGCTTCAGCAGCTAAACCTCAACTGAAAATCATATCCCAGGTTATTTACCTGCTAACCTGTGTTTAACTCCACCAGAAAGACTCTGGTTCTTGAGGGCTGCACTGATCACCAAGCACATGATTTTACATAAAATGGAAGAGTGGGCTTATGCCCAAGAATAGAACAGTGGTATTTGGACTTGTCTAAGTTAGCAGCCAAACAAAGAATATCTTATCACTTAGACCACATATTTTTTCAACATTTTTTTTAATCCAAATGTATCTAATCGTTCAAAAATGCCAGGCCTCCATTCCACTAACCTTGTCCTCCTTTTTTCCCTTCCCTCCCTGGTGCTCTTCTCCCATTCACATACATCTTCTCTTACTTTAATACTGTTGCCCTGGCCCTAACATATTCTTTCTATGTAGTAGCGTCTGATTTTATATTGTCTGGTCTTACAGATTTGACAAGTTGTAAAATTGTGTAATTGCAAAGAATCATAGAAATGTAGGACTGGAAGGGACCTCCATAGCTCATCTAATCCAGGCCCTGCACTGAGGCAGGACTAAGTATTATCTAGACCATCCCTGTCACATGTTTGGCTAACCTGTTCTTAAACCTTCAAAGACAGATATTCCACAACCTCTTTAGGTATTTTGTTCCAGTGCTTAACTACCCATACATTTAAGACACTTTTCCTAATGTCCAACCTGAAACTGCCCTTGCTGCAATTTAAGCCCATTGCTTCATGACTTTCTCCAATTTGTCCACATCTTTCCTGAAATGTAGTACCCAGAACTGGACTCAATACTCCAGCTGAGGCCATATCAGCGCAGAGTAGAGAGGAAGAATTTCTACCTATCTTGCTTACAACACTCCTGCTAAATCCCCTCCCTTAGTCTTTTCTTCTCCAGACAAAACAAATCCAATATTTTCAATCTTTCTTCATAGGTCATATTTTCTAGACCTTTGATTATTTGTTCTCCTTTGGACTTTCGCCAGTGAAATCTATCCGCTTTTTTCCTGAAGTGTGGTGCCCAGAACTGGACACAGTACTCCAGTTGAGGTCTTTTTAGTGCTGAACAGAGTAAAAGAATTACTTCTTGTGTCTTGCTTTCAACACTCCTGCATAATTCTATTGGAGATCCCATGAAGTGTGTAGTGGCTGGCAATACCCATGCTGTAAGTGATTTACCTCTTTGTACTTTCATTGTCTTTCTTTATGAAAATAAAAAAAATTCAGATCCAATAAAATGTCTCTGGAATAATGACCACCTTGATAGAAAATGAACTCAAAACACCCTACTTTATACTGTATTATGGTGGGTGCATTCAAAAAGTTGTTCAGTAGTAGGTCACTTTTAAACACAAATCACCCTCCCATCTGTCCTTACCATTCCAATATGACCTCCTATACTGTTTAAATATTTACTCTTTACAGCCACCTCATCTCATCTCATACAGTTCAAACCCCAACCAAATACTCTCCTTTTCCAAACTTCCACCAAATTCCACACCCGGATGTGATGCCCTACTCTATTCTAACTATAATCTTACTACAGTGTCCTACTCTGTTGCTTTGGGTAAATGAAAGCTGATTAATTAGTGATTCTCTTTATTCAGAGCATATATAATTCTGTTCTTGTTAATTAACTTTAACAGTTGGAAAAAATATTGCTTTGTTAAAGTTTTAATTACAAGCTAATCTACATCTTTGAGGGTAAGACTACAGTTCAAGACTAAGGTGTAAATTCCAGCTGGAGGAGACATAGCTGCACTAGCTGGGATCAAGCTAGTGTGCTAAAAGCGGAGTGCAGCTGCGGTGGCATGAGTGGTGGGTGAGGCTAGCCACCCCAAGAACACACCTAGCATCTCAGATAGGTACAAACTCAGGGCAGCAAGCTCCTCCTGCTGCAGATACTACCGCAGCTGTGCTCTGTTTTTGGCATGCTAGCTTGATCACAGTGAGCCTAGGTATATCTCCTCGAGATCGCATTCACGCCTTCCAGCTCTAGTGTAGTCATACCCCTGGGTCATCCAATATGTTCTCCTACAAGAAGAGAAGTATGGATTGGCATTTCTGATACTTTTAAGGGTTTTTTTATTTTTAAATCACTACCACACATCTTGCAAACCTCTTTTACACATAATGGAAAAAGTAGGGTAGAAACCCAATTTCCCTCTTCTCCTGCAACTTTACAGGTCACCTTCAAATATGCAAAGAAATTCATCTAAGCTTTTCACAGCAAAAGTCCTCAGTCATTTCACTGTGCAGATATCACAGGACCCTCAAATTAGTGAGTATTCTTACACAGTTCAACCTTTGGTGAGATGGATCCTCTGTGAATTCATCTTTCCCGTCTGCTCTCCACCCATTTTATTTCTCCCTTTGTGACAAGGGCCCTGAATTTGGCAATTTTCACTTTGGTTGACACAATTCAGTTGGAACCACTCAACATTACTTGAGCTTTGATCAAGAAAAGTGATGCAACTCCTTCCTTTACCATCTTGTTTTATGTTAAAAAAAAAAGGGGTTATAATATTTGGACATTGCAGGGCAAATAGGAAGAAAAGTTGAAGCTAAAAAAGCCAGTTTAAAGAAACATTTGTTCAGGGAATAAGGCTGAAATACTGTAGTGTTTATGAAGAGTACAAAGCCCAACCTGGAAGTTTCCAAGAGCTTCCAAAAATAGTTCCAACTTTCCTTCAGAGTTGGTGTGGCCTGACATTCTATGCCAGTATCAGTACAGGATCCTTCCCTCCATACTAGTTATTAAACACATAATTGCAGCTCTGATAGAATGAAACAAGATTGCAACATCAGCGTAATGGAGGCAAACTTGTATACATTTTTTTAAATGGCAACCCCAAGGGTGAGATAAGAAAGGAGCAGAATACCCTTGACTTGGTCAGCTTGATCCAGATACTAAGTTACTGTCCAATACAGCATAGCCTATTAAGTATATTTTAGTTCAGTAAAATAATTCTCTCCTCCAGAAGTTTTGGGCATTTTGTCCAAGGATAGTAAGATCAGGCCCTAAGATATTAAATAAAGTTACATGTTCAATTTTTGTAGAAATTATACTGTATCAGTAGCTACTTTCACCCAATCTCATGTCAATGGAGCCAAAAGACAACATCACCCTCTTGCTGCTTTTTGGTGCTTTAATATACAGAGAGTAGATTTGTGAAAGTGACATTCTTACAGTCGACAAAGGGTCTTGTGGTACCTTATAGACTAACAGAGGTATTGAAGCTTAAGCTTTCGTGGGTGAATACCCACTTCTTCGGATGCAAGCAGTGGAAATGTCCAGGGGCAGATATAAATGTGCAGGGAAGAGTCAGGCTAGAGATAACGAGGTTAATTCAATCAGGGAGGGTGAGGCCCTCTTCTAGCAGTTGAGGTGTGAACACCAGTTTCTCCTCCCTTGGTGTTCACACCTCAACTGCTAGAAGAGGGCCTCACCCTCCCTGATTGAACTAACCTCGTTATCTCTAGCCTGACTCTTCCCTGCACATTTATACCTGCCCCTGGAAGAAGTGGGTATTCACCCACGAAAGCTTAAGCTTCAATACCTCTGTTAGTCTATAAGGTGCCACAGGACCCTTTGTCGGTTCTACAGATCCAGACTAACAGGGCTACCCCTCTGATTCTTACAGTCATCTTTCAGGGCAGAACTTCACTTTAATGTATTTATGATTGTATTGCAGCAGCAGCAACCAAAAGTCCCACTCAGAGACACAGGGTGCTAACTACTGGTGTGGTGTGTGTACTGAGAGGAGTCTGTTTAAATTATGAGACGACTGCAAAAACAGCTGAGAGAGAGAGGTAAGCATCAAATTAGCTACTCTTGATTTCTCCGCACACAGTTTTTGCACCAGTGTAACTCCTGTGGGCACAGGATGTATCACTGAGGTGTTTATAGAGATTGTATGCCTTGCTTGCTGAATGCAACAGCTACACAATCAATGCTACACAACAGCGTTGTAGAACAGAGTTCAGTCTGGGTATCTCAGATCGCTAGGTGCTGCCCCAGAGACAGGATCTTTCTCAATCCTAGTAGACTCAATATGCATCACTATTCTTTTACCCACCGCTAGTCATCTAATGCTGCTAGTGGGAAGGCGGAAGATTAGATTGAGGGGGGGAAAGTCAGACAAATGGAATAATCTTACCAGATGCAACTGATAGGCTTCTTTTAAGGAGTATTTTACATTCATGAAAATGGGTCTCTGAATAACATCTAGTTCCTTTAACAGCTGTTTCATTTCCTCACTTCTGGACATTCAGAAACTAGCCATATGCATTTGCCGCCAATATGCCTCCTCACACACAAATATATGCATCAAGCTTTGACTTAAAGCTCATGACAACAGTAAAGAATTTCTGAGTTAAGGCTGCCACTTCATCCTTAAGTCATCTTAATGCTCTCAGATTTCAGCTAATCATGTTATATTAATGAATGTTTAAGCACTTACTACCTGACCTACTAGCCTCAAGTTAGTTCAAACTGTTAATCCTACTTTTCAAACTGGCATCAGCCACAGTTGCTGCAGGTTTAAGAATCAGCAGTACTACATAAGCTTAAGAGTATCACATGCTCTATTTCAGTGCCCTTGGTCACCCTACAAGCTGCTTGCTTTATATATTGTTTTAGAAAGGTACTTTTTTCGGATCGTCTTTCTCAAGGTCATAAATTAGCGTGCACCTAACGTAAGTGCTGTATTAGAATTCAAATTTATCTGTTATTGACCATTCAGAAATCAAATACAAGACTGAAATATTACTTTTGCTTTGCTGATGTCAAATAGTGAGTCATTTCTAGGACCAAGAACAAAAACATCCACTATAGTTCAATACAGGCAAGGAACTAATCATTTTCCAGTCTGCTGAAAACTTCCAGCAGATGTTAAACTAGGAGAGTTTATCGTTAGCAGATCCCTTTTTGAAAGAACAGAGACATTTTTATGGATCCTTATTTTTCATACAAAATTATGGAAAATTGCTTTTGTTCATCCTATTATAAAATTCTAATGTGTAGTAGCTGTTATCTAGCTAATTAATTTCTCTTTAAATTAATGCTAGACTATTTATAATTAAACACTTTTTGCTTAATTTGTAAGAGACCTAGAATTTACTATGATTTGATGAAATTAAGCAATTTATTCCCCACTTCTCAACTTTTAAATTAGACAAAGAAAACCCAATTGTTATTGTATTCATTTATGTCATTTTATCAGTTGGCTACTTTCCCAGAGCTGAAGAAAATTATGAGCAAAACTAATTGTGAGAAAAAAATTAGACAGAGAAATGTGAATAAAAATTGGGGGTTCTTTAAGAAGAGTTAATTAACAATTAATGATTAACAATCATTATTTAGGGATATTAAAGAAGATACTGAAAGTGATTCCCCCAAGTGAAAGTGACCCCCCATAATTTGTCCCCCACACTTTAAAATTCAACAGCTTCACCAAGTAAAAAGATCTCTTGGGTCTTTTGTTAAAACTTGCAAGCTACTGTCTGTAAAAAGATCCTTTATTACTATGTAAAACGTACAAACAAATTATCTGACTTTGTTCTTTATGCATGCTTTGTACCTAGAAACAGCATAGAAAGACTCCCACCCTCTGTGATTAAAGGGCTGGGAGTCTCAAATAAATTAGTACACACCCCGAAAGTGATGGAGACAGTAAAATGTGATTAAGATACAGGATGTATGTGGATAGATGCTTAGTGTAGGTAATGAATGAATGATCAGGGAGGTGCCAGCCTAGGAATTCAGTGACCATCGGCTGAAAACGGCGTCAAGTGCAAACCACCAGACAACCCCCAGAGGGTAAACTGGGATCCACCCCACCACCTGGAAGGATGAGAAAAACAAACATAGGAATGTGCCATCTGCTGATTGAGTCAGCAACAGCAGGATGAAACAATTCCCATAGATTAACATAGGAATAAATTCCTATAAGAATGGACTCCAAAGACTGAGAACTTTGAGTCTGGTTCTGCTACCACCCTCCAGGAGCATCAGATGCATCTGACAAGGACTCTGCTCCACCCTCATGCCCAAGTTACCTAGCCAGTAACTTGGCATGAACAACTTCTAAGCTGGTAACTATGACATCTATGCAGAACCTGTGTGTGTGTATGAATGAATGTGAAACTGAATGAAGTGTTATAGCTATAGCTGACTGCTTACTATGATTCTTTTTGTATTCACAATAAATGTGACATTTTGTCTTATCCCCTTTAATAAGATCCTGCTGGTTTTTATTTTTGTATAACATGAGAACATAAATTGTCACTGGGGAATCATCACAGAAGAGGTTTCTAGTGGGGTTCCAGAAATATTGATACTAGGTCCAACATTATTCAGCACTTTCATCAGTGATCTGGAAGTAAATATAAAAACAGAGCTGACAAAAATTTGCAGATAACACAGACTGGTGCAGTGGTAAATAATGATGAGAGGGCAGTCATAGAGCACTCCATAGATCATTTGGTAGACTAGGCCTATTCAAACAAAATGTGTTTAAATACATCAAAATGCAAAGTTATACATCTAGGAATAAGGAATGCAGGCCATACCCACAGAAGGGGGGATTGCATGCAGGAAAGCAGTGACTCTGAAAAGGCTGTAGAGGTCAGAGCTCCCAGAGAGTGATGTTAGCGCAAAACAGGCTAATGGGGTCCTTGGATATATAAACAGGGAAAGAGTGAGCAGGAGCAGGAAGGTTTTATCTGAGAGTCATATACTGGAATACTGCATATAGCTCTAAGGTATGATCCATGAAGGTACTTAGGTGCCTACATCTCATTTTTAAGCGCCACTGAGATCCACAAAGCTCCTGCTAAGCTGCTGCCTAAACCTCTAGGTGCCTAAATTCACTCGGTGCCTAAAAATTTGCATCTGGGCATGCACACTGCAATCTCACTCTAGGCACCAATTTCCCACCTAAGCATGCACACTGCTGCCTCTCTCTAAGTTAGGGTGACCAGACAGCAAAAGTGAAAAATTGGGACAGGGGGTGGGGGGTAATAGAAGCCTATAAAAGAAAAAGACCCCAAAATCGGTACTGTCCCTATAAAATTAGGACATCTGGTCACCTTACTCTAAGTTAGGGTGACCAGATGTCCCGATTTTATAGGGAGAGTCCCGATTTTTGGGTCTTTTTCTTATATAGGCTTCTATTACCCCCCACCCCGTCCCAATTTTTCACATTTGCTGTCTGGTCACCCTACTCTAAGTGCTCAGGCACTCATCTCCTGCCTAAGAAGACCCAGAGTGATTCACAAACTGGAGAAGACAGGCGTTTGGCTGCCTAAGTTGCATGTGGAACCCAATCTAGAATGTACATTCAGAGGCTGCCTAGCCCCACAAAACAGCCAGGGAATTGGAGGCTCCCCCTTATAACCTTTAGCCTAGGATACACACCCATGATGTGGAAAGCTCCTGATTCAAGATCCTCTGCCCCCTAATGCGGGGAAAGGAATCTAAACAGGGATTGGCTGCCTCTCAGGCTATTGACCTAAACAGTAGGCTGTAGTGTCATTCTAACTTTTTCACTGGCCCAATTAATATTTAATGATTCAGTTATTTAATAGTAGAACAACTTCAATAGGAGAGACCATATCAAAATATTCCATAGTCTAGTGGTTAGGGTGCTCACCTGAAAGATGACAGATACCTGTTCAAATCCTTTCTAGGGAGAAGAGTAGGCTTCAGAGCCAGAACTGCAATATTTACACAGCTATTCTCAGTGTGGTAGCCCAAGCCTGACTTGACCCAGACTCTGAGATTTCCTGCCACTCATTGAGCAGATGCACTGTAACGTGCCTGCCTCTCCCTGTTCACTGCATAGGGAGACTGAGTGCCTAATTCAGGCTTTGTCAATAAAGTTAAGTGCTGCGACATTCAGTGTTGTAATGCTTAAGTCCTTCTATGGATCTGGGCCTTGGTGTCCACGTTTTAAAAAGGAGGTTGAAAAATTAGAGATGGTGTAGAAAAGAAACACATACATGATTCAAGGGCTAGAGAAAATGCCTTACTGGTAGAGACTTAAAGAGCTCATTCTGTTCTGTTTACCATAAACAAGATAGAGAAATTAGTTGATTACAGTGTATAAGTACCTACATGGGGAGAAAATACTGGGTACTAAAGGTTACTTTAATCTAGAAGAGACAGACACAACAAAAATCAATGGCTGTAAAATGAAAATTTTTAGCAGTGAGGATGATTAACTATTGGAACAAACTACCAAGGGAAGTGGTGGATTATGCATTTCTTGATGTCTTCTAATCAAGACTGAATGCCTTTCTGGAAGATATGCTTTAGCCTAATATATGCTATACTTTAGCCAAACAAGCCTTCAGGCTCAATACTGGGTGACTGAGTGAAATTTAATGCCCAGTGATGTACAGTCCAGACTAGATGGTCTAATGGCCCGTTCTGACCTTAAACTATGAATCATTAACAGCATGTCCCTCCTTTTGAACCATAACATCAAATTGGGCTAGATCAGGACTTTTTTCTTTTAAGCCAACCCACCTGAAAAAGTCCATGGATTTAATTATTTAATTTTTAAAATAAATTCAACAGAAGTTTGTATATCAGATTTGCTTGTTGTTTAGAAGCTGGTAGAGTTTAAACATATTAAAATAGCCTTATTAATGTTATTTAACAATCCTATGTTCAAAAAACAGGATTTAGATTTACATGACCAGTTTGATGCCTAACTTGCCTAAATGGGAAAAGGAAATCAAATTAGAACAACATCACAAGTAAGAGAGGAAATTTGGAAAGTAACAAAAAATATTCCATCATCTTACAGGGAACAAATCAAAATTCAGCCATTGGAAAAGAATGTTACAGCTTGTAAGATTGCTTGTTAGAGCTAATTGTAACATGACTTACTTGTATTGATATTAACATGATTTTTTTAAAAAACAAGTTTAAAAAACAACAAATGTAGAAATAGACTAAGTGAAAATAACAGGATAGATACAGGGATTTTAAAAGTTTTTTTAAAAAAAGTAATGTGAGAAAGAGGTAGATAACTCAGGAGAGGGGTCTCATTTGCCCACATACAAAAGTTTATTTTCCTATTCCTCTGTCCTTTCATCCATTCTTCGACCCTTTTCCTATTCATACAGGAAATGGATTGCTAACTGCCACGTACAATTGTTTATTGTACTTTGTACAGGTCAGGTATACTGCCAGTATCTGTTTATACAGCTAATGTTTATATTAATTTAACTGAAAGTGATGACTGAATCATAAAACAATGCAAGATTAAAGGTTTAGTGTTATTGTGAGAAGTGAATACAAATTTAGATCCCAATCCTATAAACGCTTACACATGTGGGCACTCACATGTAAAGTTGAGCATTAAGTATTAGTGTTTACAGCAGTGTTTTTCACAGACCCCTGGGAGTTCGCACACTATGTCTAAGATTTCCAAAGGGGTCCACACTTCCATTCAAAAAATTTTAGGGGTCTACAAATGAAAAAAGGTTGAAAACGACTGGTTTTCAGGATTGGGTCCTTAATATTCAGTTTCACAACTACATACAGTATCTAACCAACAAATGCTGCTGGACAGGTCCTTCTGCTATCTGGATTTTGAGCCACAGCTTTGAACATGCTGTATGGAAAAAAGTAAAAGCCATTGAAGAAGAATGCTCTTTTTTTTTTTTTTTCTTAATTCAAAATAAAGACATTGATCAGCTGGGAGGTAAAGAAAGTCAGAATATTTTAGTAGAGCCTGTGGATTGATATCAATCAGCAGAAGTGGCATTCTTTATCAGTAAGGGGAAGCGCAGCCTCAGTAAGCACTGCACATCCAAGCTGGTCGAGTCAAAGTAGGAAACTTTTAAAACTACTACAAGAGCAGCAATGAGGGCAGGGAAAAAAAAGTGGGAGAGAGTGGAACAAAGTTGAAGAAGAAATGGTTTGTCACCTCTCTAAACTGTTGTTCCTATGGATGTGTTGCGTTTGTCCATTACACTACATGTGTGCATCTCTTGTGCACTGGTGCCAGAGAGTTTTCCCCAGTGGTACCCATAAGGGCGGCTACGCCTGTGCATTGGTGTCCCTTGTTCTCTGAGCTGAAGGTAGAAAGGGGCAGAGCCACTTTGCCCATCCTTCAGTACCTTCCCACCAGACTCTTAGATGAAAGACTCTGATGCATTGGGGAAGGAGAGTGGGTCATGTAATGGACATATGCAACGCATCTCAAAGAACAACAATTATGGAGAGGTGAGTAACCATTTTTAATTCTTCGAGTGGTTGCATATGTCCATCACAGTAGATAACTTCCAAGCAGTTTCCAATAGAAGTGGAGCTAGGAGTCTCAACAGAAGAGGACTACAGGACTGCTTTCCCTGCAGTTGTTTCTTCTCTTGATGCGGTGGTAATCGCATAATGTTTAGCACAAGCATACACTGAACATCATAGTGCCGCTCTGCAGATGTTCACAACAGGGACATTTCTCGCAAACACTATGGAGGCTGAGTGTGCTATGGCTGAATGTACAGAGTGCTTTTCAGGAGGTGCGATGCCCTTCATCTTGTAGCACATGACATTACTGCTGGTGATCCACATGGACAGTCATTGTGCTGTTCCAGGATTCTCTATCATTCTTTCTACTTAGGAGACAAGCAGCTGTGAAATGACCCAAAAGGGCTCATCTATCTAGATAAGAGGCCAGTGGCTCAGCAAACATCCAAAGTGTGGAGCTTTTGTTTATTTTTATAACCAGGTGGCTTTGGAAAGAAGACCGGTAATATACTGACTGGCTGAAGTGGAAATCTGATGCTACTTTGGAGAGAAATTTAGGGTGTGGCCCAATGCTCTACCTTGTCCTTGTTAAAAAAAAACCTAAAAAAACCCCAGTGTATGGAGAATCTGTTAGCAGGTGTGATGGAGTGTCCACCCTCCATGCTTGCCCTGAAGGGGTTAATGTAGACTAAGAAGGAGGGGGGCAATTAAGCAGACAGGCCACAGCTGAGGGGATCAGGTGGCTTAAATAATCCCCTGACTGAATGAAGGAGCACAGCTGAGGAGGAATGAGCTGGGCTGGGTTTATAAATGCAGGAAGGCAATGACACAGAGGGCTGTGTCACTCCCTGGGAGAAAGGAGGAATGTTTAAGGCTATACAGAGAGGTAGCTTACAGTTACTCCCTGGGAGGAGAGAGTTGAGAGGCTAGCAAACTCAGAGAGGATGGGAGAACCAGAAGGTAAAGAAAGGGCTTAGGAAAAAGGCAGTAAGGTCTAGGAGGGAACAGAACTTGACTGCTGACTAGAGGTTCCCTGAGCTGGAACCCAAAGTAGTCCAGGTGGGCCTGGATTCCCCTGCTAGTCACTGGACAAGTGGCACCATAGGGGCAGTGACAGGGAAGACTACCAGAGACTGCTAGTGAGGAAAGACTTTGATACCCTGGAAGGAGGAAACAGATAGTGACTTGGCTGGAGGACCAAGTCGTGACAAAGAGGGAATACCCAGAGTCGCAGAAAGAGAGAAAGTGAGAGTGGCAGCAGTACGTGCAGTGAGCAGCAGAAGGGGGCCTCAGACCTCGAAGGAGCTAACACCCAGTGAGGCCAGGAGGAAGCACCCCTAGCAGCGAGTGAACCCTGTGACATCAGGGCACAGAGGTCTCCTATTGTCCTGGAAGAGGTGATGGCTGTTAGAAAAGCCACCTTTGCTCTGAGAGGTATAATAATGAATAGGAGGCTAGTGGCTTGAAAGGGGGATCATAAGGGCTGAGAACACTAGCTTCAAATTCCACTGTGGAGTAGGGTCTCTGATAGGTAGGAACAGTCTTTCTAGGCCATTTAGGAACTTGGTAGTCATAGGAATAGAGAATACAGTTCTGCCATAATATAGGGGAGAAATTATGAAATTGCAGCCAGATACACTTTGCTGGAGCTGACTGTCAAACTTGACTCTTCGAAGTGTATCGAATAGTCCAAGATCTTTTGAATCCTAGAATGAGTAAGAGCCATCACATGGCTAGCCTCTCAGATAGAACAGGAGTACTTGTGGCACCTTAGAGACTAACAAATTTATTTGAACATAAACTTTCATGGGCTACAGCTCACTTCATTGGATGAATAGAATGGAACATATAGTAAGAAGATATTTATACATACAAAGAACATAAAAAGGTGGAAGTACCCATACCAACTGTAAGAGGCTAATTTATTAAGAGGAACTATTATCAGCAAGGGAAAGAAAACTTTTGAAGTGATAATCAAGATGGCCCATTTTGGACGCTTGACACAAAGGTGTGAGGATACTTAACTAGGGGAAATAGATTCAATTAGTGTAATGACCGAGTCACTCCGAGTCTCTGTTCAAACCTAAGTTAATGGTATCTAGTTTGCATATTAGTTCAAGTTCAGCAGCTTTTCGTTGGAGTATGTTTTAGAAGCTTTTCTGTTGCAAAATTGCCACCTTTACGTCTGTCACTGAGTGATTAGAGAGGTTGAAGTGTTCTCCTACTGGTTTTTGAATGTTATGAATCCTGATGTCAGATTTGTGTCTGTTTATTCTTTTGCGTAGAGACTGTCCGGTTTGGCCAATGTACATGGCACATGATGGCATATATCACATTGGTAGATGTGCAGGTGAACGAGCCCCTGATTGCGTGGCTGATGTGATTAGGTCCTATGATGGTGTCACTTGAATAGATATGTGGACAGAGTTGGCATCGGGCTTTGTTGCAAGGATAGGTTCTTGGTGTTTTTGTTGTATGGTGTGTGGTTGCTGGTGAGTATTTGCTTCAGGTTGGGGGGCTGTCTGTAAGCAAGGACTGGTCTGTCTCCCAAGGTCTGTGAGCATGAGGGATCATCTTTCAGGATAGGTTGTAGATCTTTGATGATGCACTGGAGAGGTTTTAGTTGGGGGCTGAAGAGGACGGCTAGTGGCGTTCTGTTTTTCTTTGTTGGGCCTGTCCTGTAGTAGGTGACTTCTGGGTATTCTTCTGGCTCTGTCAATCTGTTTTTTCACTTCAGCAGGTGGGTATTGTAGTTTTAAGAATGCTTGATAGAAATCTTGTAGGTGTTGGTCTCTGTCTGAGGGACTGGAGCAATTGTGGTTGTATCTTAGAGCTTGGCTGTAGACAATGGATCATGTGGTATGTCCTGGATGGAAGCTGGAGGCATGTAGGTAAGTATAGCAGTCAGTAGGTTTCTGGTATAGGGTGGTGTTTATGTGACATCACTTATTAGCACAGTAGTGTCTCGGAAATGGACCGCTTGTGTGGACTGGTCTAGGCTGAGGTTGATGGTGGGATGGAAAATGTTGAAATCATGGTGGAATTCCTCAAGGGTTTCTTTTCCATGGGTCGAGATGATGAAGATGTCATCAATGTAGCGCAAGTAGAGTACGAGCATTAGGGGACGAGAGCTAAGGAAGCGTTGTTCTAAGTCAGCCATAAAAATGTTGGCATACTGTGGGGCCATGCGGGTACCCATAGCAGTGCCACTGACTTGAAGGTATATATTGTCCCCAAATGTGAAATAGTTGTGGGTGAGGACAAAATCACAAAATTCAGCCACCAGGTTTGCCGTGGCATTATCGGAGATACTGTTCCTGACAGCTTGTAGTCCATCTTTGTGTGGAATGTTGGTGTAGAGGGCTCCTACAACCATAGTGGCCAGGATGGTGTTTTTTAGAAGATCACTGATGGATTGTAGTTTCCTCAGGAAGTCAGTGGTGTCTCGAAGATAGCTGGGAGTGCTGGTAGCGTAGGGCCTGAGGAGAGAGTCCACATAGCCAGACAATCCTGCTGTTAGGGTTAATTAGCCTCTTACAGTTGGTATGAGTACTTCCACCATTTCATGTTCTCTGTATGTATAAATATCTTACTATATGTTCCATTCTATGCATCCGATGAAGTGGGCTGTAGCCCATGACAGCTTATTCTCAAATAAATTTGTTAGTGTCTAAGGTGCCACAAGTACTCCTGTTCTTTTTGCTGATACAGACTAACACGGCTGCTACTCTGAAACCTCTCAGAGAAACTCTTCCACTTATTAAAGGTAAGTAGCTCTAGTTTCCCACTATTAAGCAAGATACTCTGGACTGCTTCTGAACAGTGAGCCTCTTCTGGTTTTACCTATTGAGGAACCAGGCTGTGAGGTGCAGTCACGGAAGGTTCGGGTGCAACACCAGCCAGTGATTCTGCAAGATGAAGCCCTTGACTAAAGGCAGGAGTAAAAGTTTCCTGATTGACTTTTTGTACAAGTCTGAGAACTATGGCAGCCTTGCCCATACTGGTGCAATGAATATCATTTTGCCTTCCTCTTGCTTCAGCTTAAAAATGATCTTGTGAATCAGCAGCATTGAATGGTAGGCATTGAGTGGCTCCTATCTCAGAGAAAGAGAAACATTTACAAGATGGACCTGGGGTTACGGCTGCCCTGGAATAAAAAAAAGAGGGCATTTCCTATTCTGACGGGTTTGCAAATAAGTCCACTCTTGGGCCTCTCCCCCTACTTGAAGTACTGATCTTTGAATAGCCATGTTGAGACACCGTTCATGATCCAAGCTGAACAACCTGCTCAGCAGGTCCGCTAATCAATTTTGAACTACCAGTAGGTGTGATGACAGTCAGGGAATTCCATATGCAGAAGTGCCAAAGCCTGACTGCCTCCTGGCAGCCCCACTCTCTCCCCAACTTGTTGGCACAGAACATTGCTGTGCTGTTGTCAGTAAGTACATGGATAGTTCTGCCCTGCACATGAGGCAGAAACTGATGGCGCGCTGTGGTGATTGCCTGTAACTCTAAAATCTTTACATACAGCCCAGCCTCCTGTGTGGACAAGACTTGAGCTTGCAGATCTGTCAGATACACTTCCCACCCCATAACTGAAGCCTCCACTACCAAAGTAAAAGAGGAGATGGGGAGAGAGAAGGGGACCCTGCCTGCAAACATTGCCTTGGTTCATCCACCCAATTCAAGGATAATAGGACCTTGTCTTGGATACATACTAGTCTGTCCAGGTGATGTACCTGAGGGGCTACACTGCCTTGAGCCACATCCATAACCCTCTGAGATGCAGGCTGGCATACAGGCAAGGAGTCCCATAAGTGCACATTGCCATATGCCCCAGGATCCTGAGGCAAGTTCTTCACTGATGTTTGGGGATGTCCCTTGAAGGATGCACAGAAGCCTTGTATAGATAGAAACCTTGGTAGTACTAGAAAAGCCCTGGTTAAGGTTGAATTCCAGGACTGCCCCAATAAATTATTTTCTCTACAGGGGTGCGAAGATCAATTTCTCTTTGTTCACTTCCAGTCCTAAGCATGTAAATAGACAGTGTTTGATGGATACTTTCCTCCATCTGCTGACGGGAGTGACCCCACATCAGCAAGGGTATACCAGTAAGTACCAGTGGCAGAAGTGGGCTGCCACCACTGCCATGCAATTGGCAAAAACCCTCTTTGTGGATGATAGGCCAGAGGGTAGAACTGTCAGCTGAAAATGGTCTCTACCTCCAACAAACTTTAGAAATGTTCTGTGGCTTAGGTGGATCATCCTATGGAAATACACATCCCTCAAGTCAAAGGCAGCATTCCAGTCTCCCTGGAGCTAACAAAGGGATAACAGTTGTGAGGGAAACCATACAGAACCATAGCTTCTTCATGTACTTGTTCAAGATTCAAAGGTCCAAAATGGGTCTGAGACCTCCTCATCCTGCTATATGTCCTTTAGGGCTAACTCAGGCTAAGCAGCTGGGGATCCCTTACTTATGCTTAAAAATCTTGCCCACTCCAAGTCCAAGCAGCATAGAGACCAAGTTTCTTCTTGACAGGGATTTTTATTCCCTCCCCGCAGAGTTCAAGATGATGGGATGAGTCCTCATGCATGTCTCTTCGACATGGGAGCAATCTACAAAGTGTTCTTTGTTTCACAATGGCTCATTTCACTTCAGTGGACCTTTTTGTGTGCAGTGCCTAACACCTTCTCTAGAAAGCCAGTCTTTACATTACCTGTTTGGAAAGTTACACAGTTTGTATTGTAAACCTCTAACACTTAATATCATCTTATGACCTGGGGTACAGCTATTACGTGAGATGAATACATGCAGCATCCTACAAGCAGTTCATAAATACCAAACACATTTTTATAAATCTAATGCCTATTTTAATAATACTAACACACAGGTGAATCAGACTGGTTTCCAGCTATGTATTGGCCAGTGTTCAGATGAGGCCTAGTCTAGGGGCCTTGGCATGAACTGGTACCTGGTCTGCCAGTATCACATCCACATCAAACTCTGAGAAGGAGTAGAGGTACTCCAAAGGCCCAAATGGAACAGTACAGTGTCGTTGTCAGAGATTAGGACTGTGACTCATTGCAGTACTGGCAGCAATGTTAGGGAGTTCTTGGCTATCAGTACCATGCACTGAGTTGGAACAGTTACCATTGGTCTCTGAGTTGGCAGCAGGCACAATGGAAATGCTACCAGACCTGAAGTTGCTAGCAGTATAGCAGGCCCCAGTGTGGAACCAGTAATGGCCTCAGCAAGGCACTATCAGTCTGAATGTTCAATGAGTACTCTACTAAGAGGCTCATCAGTTTCTTCATGGGTGTGTAGGCTTATAGAGGAAGAGGAACTTCCTCTGACTGAGGTGGTTCTGATGCCAGACTTCCTTGAAGATGTACCTGAGGTGTTCTTCATTTTGCTCCTTAGTTCTTGTTTTGAAGCCCCACAAAGCAAACACTTATGCCTGACGTGACCCTCACCCAACCACTTCAGGCAGTGGGAGTGAGGGTCACTCACAGGCATCAGCTTGTGACTCCTGGAGCAGGGTTTAAAACCAAGGGACCTTGGGATAGGCTCCCCTGCTGGGCAGAGCCTGGAGTCCACTGATTACTGACAGTCAGAACAATAGGTAGGAAGTAAGTGTTATTCATTTTGGGTCCTTGGACCCCCTTTTCTTTTTAAGTACTACTAGCAACAACTAACTGTAATGGTATAGTCACAGAAGGAGTGACCTGACAGCATGCCCTGGCCACTGACTGAAGGATGGGCAGAACAGCTCTGCCCTTTTATTCCTGTGGCTCAGTACATCAGACATTAGGGTGCAGACATAGCGACCCTATAGGTTTTACTAGGGAAAACTCTCCGGCACTGGTACATGAGACATGCACACACATAATGGACATATAAACAACAAGGAGTCTGGTGGCACCTTAAAGACTAACAGATTTATTTGGGCATAAGCTTTCATGAGTAAAAAACCACTTCTTCAGATGCATAGAGTGAAAATTACAGATGCAGGCATTATACAGTGGACATATATATATAGCATTATATACTGGACAATCATTCAAAGAACTGAGGCATTTAAAAAAATCTTTCTATACTATTTCTCACTTTTTATTTGACATATTAAATGTCCGGGTGAATCTCCAACAGCAAAAGATTTTTATTCAAAATGTATTGGATGCCACAGAGGTTGCACAAGAAAGACTTTATCCTCTGATCTTTGCTGGCATTGTAACAAAGAAAGAGGAACCCTGATGCATATGATATACAACTTTTCAACTGTGAGAAAGCTGTGGAAAGAGAAAGCCACAAAAAATAAAATGATTGGCTTCAGCAGCTAAACCTCAACTGAAAATCATATCCCAGGTTATTTACCTGCTAACCTGTGTTTAACTCCACCAGAAAGACTCTGGTTCTTGAGGGCTGCACTGATCACCAAGCACATGATTTTACATAAAATGGAAGAGTGGGCTTATGCCCAAGAATAGAACAGTGGTATTTGGACTTGTCTAAGTTAGCAGCCAAACAAAGAATATCTTATCACTTAGACCACATATTTTTTCAACATTTTTTTTAATCCAAATGTATCTAATCGTTCAAAAATGCCAGGCCTCCATTCCACTAACCTTGTCCTCCTTTTTTCCCTTCCCTCCCTGGTGCTCTTCTCCCATTCACATACATCTTCTCTTACTTTAATACTGTTGCCCTGGCCCTAACATATTCTTTCTATGTAGTAGCGTCTGATTTTATATTGTCTGGTCTTACAGATTTGACAAGTTGTAAAATTGTGTAATTGCAAAGAATCATAGAAATGTAGGACTGGAAGGGACCTCCATAGCTCATCTAATCCAGGCCCTGCACTGAGGCAGGACTAAGTATTATCTAGACCATCCCTGTCACATGTTTGGCTAACCTGTTCTTAAACCTTCAAAGACAGATATTCCACAACCTCTTTAGGTATTTTGTTCCAGTGCTTAACTACCCATACATTTAAGACACTTTTCCTAATGTCCAACCTGAAACTGCCCTTGCTGCAATTTAAGCCCATTGCTTCATGACTTTCTCCAATTTGTCCACATCTTTCCTGAAATGTAGTACCCAGAACTGGACTCAATACTCCAGCTGAGGCCATATCAGCGCAGAGTAGAGAGGAAGAATTTCTACCTATCTTGCTTACAACACTCCTGCTAAATCCCCTCCCTTAGTCTTTTCTTCTCCAGACAAAACAAATCCAATATTTTCAATCTTTCTTCATAGGTCATATTTTCTAGACCTTTGATTATTTGTTCTCCTTTGGACTTTCGCCAGTGAAATCTATCCGCTTTTTTCCTGAAGTGTGGTGCCCAGAACTGGACACAGTACTCCAGTTGAGGTCTTTTTAGTGCTGAACAGAGTAAAAGAATTACTTCTTGTGTCTTGCTTTCAACACTCCTGCATAATTCTATTGGAGATCCCATGAAGTGTGTAGTGGCTGGCAATACCCATGCTGTAAGTGATTTACCTCTTTGTACTTTCATTGTCTTTCTTTATGAAAATAAAAAAAATTCAGATCCAATAAAATGTCTCTGGAATAATGACCACCTTGATAGAAAATGAACTCAAAACACCCTACTTTATACTGTATTATGGTGGGTGCATTCAAAAAGTTGTTCAGTAGTAGGTCACTTTTAAACACAAATCACCCTCCCATCTGTCCTTACCATTCCAATATGACCTCCTATACTGTTTAAATATTTACTCTTTACAGCCACCTCATCTCATCTCATACAGTTCAAACCCCAACCAAATACTCTCCTTTTCCAAACTTCCACCAAATTCCACACCCGGATGTGATGCCCTACTCTATTCTAACTATAATCTTACTACAGTGTCCTACTCTGTTGCTTTGGGTAAATGAAAGCTGATTAATTAGTGATTCTCTTTATTCAGAGCATATATAATTCTGTTCTTGTTAATTAACTTTAACAGTTGGAAAAAATATTGCTTTGTTAAAGTTTTAATTACAAGCTAATCTACATCTTTGAGGGTAAGACTACAGTTCAAGACTAAGGTGTAAATTCCAGCTGGAGGAGACATAGCTGCACTAGCTGGGATCAAGCTAGTGTGCTAAAAGCGGAGTGCAGCTGCGGTGGCATGAGTGGTGGGTGAGGCTAGCCACCCCAAGAACACACCTAGCATCTCAGATAGGTACAAACTCAGGGCAGCAAGCTCCTCCTGCTGCAGATACTACCGCAGCTGTGCTCTGTTTTTGGCATGCTAGCTTGATCACAGTGAGCCTAGGTATATCTCCTCGAGATCGCATTCACGCCTTCCAGCTCTAGTGTAGTCATACCCCTGGGTCATCCAATATGTTCTCCTACAAGAAGAGAAGTATGGATTGGCATTTCTGATACTTTTAAGGGTTTTTTTATTTTTAAATCACTACCACACATCTTGCAAACCTCTTTTACACATAATGGAAAAAGTAGGGTAGAAACCCAATTTCCCTCTTCTCCTGCAACTTTACAGGTCACCTTCAAATATGCAAAGAAATTCATCTAAGCTTTTCACAGCAAAAGTCCTCAGTCATTTCACTGTGCAGATATCACAGGACCCTCAAATTAGTGAGTATTCTTACACAGTTCAACCTTTGGTGAGATGGATCCTCTGTGAATTCATCTTTCCCGTCTGCTCTCCACCCATTTTATTTCTCCCTTTGTGACAAGGGCCCTGAATTTGGCAATTTTCACTTTGGTTGACACAATTCAGTTGGAACCACTCAACATTACTTGAGCTTTGATCAAGAAAAGTGATGCAACTCCTTCCTTTACCATCTTGTTTTATGTTAAAAAAAAAAGGGGTTATAATATTTGGACATTGCAGGGCAAATAGGAAGAAAAGTTGAAGCTAAAAAAGCCAGTTTAAAGAAACATTTGTTCAGGGAATAAGGCTGAAATACTGTAGTGTTTATGAAGAGTACAAAGCCCAACCTGGAAGTTTCCAAGAGCTTCCAAAAATAGTTCCAACTTTCCTTCAGAGTTGGTGTGGCCTGACATTCTATGCCAGTATCAGTACAGGATCCTTCCCTCCATACTAGTTATTAAACACATAATTGCAGCTCTGATAGAATGAAACAAGATTGCAACATCAGCGTAATGGAGGCAAACTTGTATACATTTTTTTAAATGGCAACCCCAAGGGTGAGATAAGAAAGGAGCAGAATACCCTTGACTTGGTCAGCTTGATCCAGATACTAAGTTACTGTCCAATACAGCATAGCCTATTAAGTATATTTTAGTTCAGTAAAATAATTCTCTCCTCCAGAAGTTTTGGGCATTTTGTCCAAGGATAGTAAGATCAGGCCCTAAGATATTAAATAAAGTTACATGTTCAATTTTTGTAGAAATTATACTGTATCAGTAGCTACTTTCACCCAATCTCATGTCAATGGAGCCAAAAGACAACATCACCCTCTTGCTGCTTTTTGGTGCTTTAATATACAGAGAGTAGATTTGTGAAAGTGACATTCTTACAGTCGACAAAGGGTCTTGTGGTACCTTATAGACTAACAGAGGTATTGAAGCTTAAGCTTTCGTGGGTGAATACCCACTTCTTCGGATGCAAGCAGTGGAAATGTCCAGGGGCAGATATAAATGTGCAGGGAAGAGTCAGGCTAGAGATAACGAGGTTAATTCAATCAGGGAGGGTGAGGCCCTCTTCTAGCAGTTGAGGTGTGAACACCAGTTTCTCCTCCCTTGGTGTTCACACCTCAACTGCTAGAAGAGGGCCTCACCCTCCCTGATTGAACTAACCTCGTTATCTCTAGCCTGACTCTTCCCTGCACATTTATACCTGCCCCTGGAAGAAGTGGGTATTCACCCACGAAAGCTTAAGCTTCAATACCTCTGTTAGTCTATAAGGTGCCACAGGACCCTTTGTCGGTTCTACAGATCCAGACTAACAGGGCTACCCCTCTGATTCTTACAGTCATCTTTCAGGGCAGAACTTCACTTTAATGTATTTATGATTGTATTGCAGCAGCAGCAACCAAAAGTCCCACTCAGAGACACAGGGTGCTAACTACTGGTGTGGTGTGTGTACTGAGAGGAGTCTGTTTAAATTATGAGACGACTGCAAAAACAGCTGAGAGAGAGAGGTAAGCATCAAATTAGCTACTCTTGATTTCTCCGCACACAGTTTTTGCACCAGTGTAACTCCTGTGGGCACAGGATGTATCACTGAGGTGTTTATAGAGATTGTATGCCTTGCTTGCTGAATGCAACAGCTACACAATCAATGCTACACAACAGCGTTGTAGAACAGAGTTCAGTCTGGGTATCTCAGATCGCTAGGTGCTGCCCCAGAGACAGGATCTTTCTCAATCCGCCCCACCACATTTGCTGGCTGCTCTGTTCCCGGGAAGGTCGCACCAGCGTCGGGGCGCTACTGCTGGAGACACAGCTCCCGGGGCGGGCCCCAGTCCGCCCAGCAGCGCCTCCTCCCGGCTGTCCGCGCTCTTCTCCCCATCGCCTCCCCACAGGCTGCTCTCTCCCGACTCAGCCCGCCCGCCCGCTCAGGGCGTCCCTCTGCCCTCCCTCAGGCCAGTGCCACCCAGGTGCGCCCTTCTCCCCGGGCCACCAGCCAGAGACACCCCAGCCCCTCTCGGCCCTTCACTGCCCCCCGCTCCCAAGCTACAGCCCCCGGGGCCGGGCGGGTGTGACTGACCTGCGCGGCAGGGCTCCCGGGCTGGTACCATCACGGGCTCCTCCATGCTTCTGGGCTCTCACCGAGCGCAGCGTCTCCTCACAGCCCCATCGCGGCCTCCAGCCCCGCCCGGCGCTGCACCGGCAATCGCCCCTCCCCTGCCCTGCCCTGCCCTGCTGCACCGGCCCCCACCTCCCTCAGCCACTCCCAGCCCAGGTGCGGAGGCCGTGGCCAGAGCCCTGCCCCTGCTCACCTCATTGTGGTGTCACAATGACGGGGCCGTGGGGAATCCAGGGCAAAGGGGAGCTCGGAGGGCAGCTTCCTGCCACCGCCAGGGTTGTAGAGGGAGAGGGGGCAAATGCTCGCTCCTTTCCCCGCTCAGGCGGGAGCGTGGTTTGTTTGGGAGGGGTCCCGGGGTGGTCTCATGCCCCAATTTGAGCTGGCTGTTCTTAATCCATCCCTGACCTGAATTCCTCACATGGCCCCCTCTATCAGCAATGGGCAGGTTTGTAACGGGATGAGGCCCCAATTTACCATCCTCCCAAGAATAGTGGGGAAATCCGACCCCACGGAAAGCAATGGGCATTTTGCCCTTGACATTTGTGTAGCCAGGATTTCACCCCGGAGCTTGCTGTTGCTGGTTTCAGATCTGATGCCACTTTCAAGGAGGGTGGGTGCAGGGCCGGCACCAGCGCAGAAAGCGTGTGCCTGGGGCGGCAAACCTCGGGGGGCGGCATGACTGTCGCCGTGAGGGCGGCAGTCAGGCAGCCTTCGGCGGCATTTCTGCGGGATGTCCGCTGGTCCCGTGGATTAGGCAGCAATTCGGCAGCAGGTCCGCTGACAGCACGGGACCGGTGGAGTGCCCTCAGGAACGCCGCTGTATCCGTGGGACCAACGACCTCCCGCAGAAACGCTGCCAACGGCTGCCTGACTGCTGTGCCTGGTGCAACACAAATCATCGAGCCACCTCTGGGTGGGTGGCCAAATCATTAGGATCCCACCAGCAGATTTTAGACTGAAAACCTTATTCTAACATCTTAAATTTCATGTAAGTGTAAGCAGTGGAATGCCCACTATTGTGGGGAATTTTCCTGGTTTATACACTACCCCTGTGAAATGGGCTAGCAAAAGTATCTGAGTCCTCACTCCCACTTTCTTTATCCAGAGGTCTGCCTGACCTTGGGGGCGGGGCGGCTCTAGGCACCAGCACAGGAAGCACGTGCCTGGGGCGGCAAGCCGCGGGGGGCGGCCTGCCGGTCGCTCTGAGGGCGGCAGTCAGGCTGGCTTCTGCGGTGTGCCTGCGGGAGGTCCACCGGTCCCACAAATTTGGCGGCAATTCAGCAACGGACAAGCCGAAGGCGCGGGACAGGCGGATCACCTGCAGAAACGCCGCCGAATCCGCGTGACCAGCGGACCGCCCGCAGCCATGCTTCCGAAGGCCGCCTGACTGCCATGCTTGGGGCGGCGCAAAACATAGAGCGCCCCTGCTTGAGGGCTCCCTTTGCACTCTCCTGTGTAACAGAGTCCTCAAAACCCCAACAAGTCTGGGCCCAGGATTCCTGGGGGGCTTGACCCCCAACCTTGTCGTGGTCACTTAGGGCAGGGGCTAGGGTGCCCCCACTCCGGGGTGCTCTCTCCACACTGGACACTTCCCTGACCCACTGATCATTACATACAGTTCAAAGCAAATACATTTTATTAAACGGCAATCAATTTTAAAAAATAAGTAAAAAATGGGAAAGGTAAAAAGAAAACACATAATTCCGCGCAGTGGCACAGGTACATCACAACCAGCATCCAGGGACGGTGAGTTGCATGAGCCCGTGGTGTCCGTGCTCCATGAATATTCAGGGTCCGGGGACCCAGCTCCACCAATGTTTGGGGCCGGGTTTCTCCCCCAGCTCCGCCTGCCACTGCCACCTCCTGGCACCTCCTGTTGCCCCGGGGCCATTTAAAAGGGCTTGGGAGCCCCCAGCTGCCGCCACCACCACCGGCAGCGCTGTGACATGGACTGTGTAGTCACGCTTTTATTGCCGGGGGAGAGCTCTCCCGGCGATAAAAAATAACCACCACGAATGAGGGGTGGTAGCTTTATCGCCAGCGATAAAGCACTGTCTGTACCGGCGCTTTTCAGCACTAAAACGTTTGTCACTCGGGGGTGTTTTTTCACACCCCTGAATGACTAATGTTTTAGTGCTGAAAGTGGCAGTGTAGACACAGCCTAAGGCAGCTTCCTGCCCGCCCGCTTCGCACCTCTCCGGGAAGCAGCCGGCACGTCCCTGTGGCCTTGGGGGAGGTGTCTCCACACGCTGCCCCCGCCCCGAGTGCCGAGCTGCTGCAAGAGGGGTGTGCGGGTCGCTTTCAGGAGCTGGCACCACACGAAGTAAGTGCCGACCTCCTGACCCCCTCCTGCACCCCAACCCCTGCCCCAGCCCAGAGCCTGCACCTAGCACCCAAACTCCCTCCCAGAGCCTTGGGGGAGGGGAGGATCTTGGACCTGTTCTGGACACCCCCCAAAATTATCCAAACCTGCCACCTCTGCCAGCATCTCTGGAATGTAAGGGAAGTTCACAGTCTGTTCCTCACACGTCCCAGGCCTCCTTCTCAGGCCCTGGCTGTGCTGCAAGGATGCTGCAGGTCAGACACTTGCTCTGGAGGTGGCCACACTCATTCAGGCTCTAGGTGGCAGGACACTTCTTCTCAGCGTCAGCCCTCCCTGTCGGGGTTACAATGCCCCTCCAAGTCTGGCCTGCCAGGCCTCTTGGCTGGGGGCATCTTCCGGCGTTGGCCTGCTGCCCAGGGTCCCCCGTTGCTCTCCCCAGCTGCTCACCGCACCTGGTTCCAGACTGCTCCACCCCCAGCTCCACTCTGCCTCAGCACTGATGCTGCTCTGGCTCCAACCCCCTGGGTTGCTTTTTCTGGCCCCTCTGGCTCTGATTGCTGCAGTTCTCCTCCCAGCACAGGGCTGCTCTCTGGGCTGCTTCTGTGGCTCTGCTCCCAGCACAGATCTACTTCCTGAGCTGCTTCTCTGGCTGGCGTAGCCCTGCTGTCCAGCTCATCTTGGGCTCCTGCTCTCTCCTTAGCTCGGGCTGGCCCCACTCTGTCCCAGGCAGTTCCAGCTCACACAGAAGATGGGACCCACGCCCCGCTTAGGCTCCTGACTCCCTCATTAGCCTGCCCACCCTTGTCAATCAGGCTAACCTGGAGCATTGGCCTCTCCCCATTGTTCCTGGGGACTGTCAGTCTCAGGGGTCTGATTTTCCATCGACCCTTCCCCTTTCTTTTGGTACTGGGAGCTAGCCAACCAAAAAAAACCCCACTGAGTTTTAGTAAGGGGCTAACAGTCCCCTTACATAAGTCATTATGAAACGTACGCCTCACATGCGATAGAACACATGAGGGTACAGCAAGCATGCAGGAAGAGGGCCTGTGGGCCTCTGGAATGCCAAATAGTCTGTGTTCTGGCTCTGCATAGACTGACAGGCCTTGGTGGGAGTAAGCCCGGGGAGGGACTTTAGTTTCTATAAAACATCCCCCACAACTGGCATGAAGAGGCTGTGGCTGCATTGGGTGTAACAGTAGTAACATGGGAGGTGTGCTACAGCCTTGGGTCCTGCCTCTCTGTTGAGGTGTGTGACTTGATTACTCAGGCTCTGTGCAGGTGAAATTATTCACCCCCATAGGAATTTTCTGCACATGCCAATGAGCAAAATGGGTGCAACATGTACACACCCTCAGTGTGATTCACTGTCTTTGTTCTTGCTGTATGTAATCATAAAAAGATATTAACTTTGTTACCTAGTGGTTTCAGAACAGAAGTCCAAATCTTGTTTTTCTTGTTTTGAACTGATGAAAGTGAAGTCAAATTTATTTGTGTCACTGACATAAAAATCCAATGCTTTAACTTTTTTAAAGATATTGATGCAAAGTGCAATTTGCTAGATAAGCTATATCAATTACAGATATCCCATATTATTCAGACTGATAATTTATTTGGAGTGTTGTGTTTGATTTCTGCCTCAAAGCTGAGAATTACCATTCAAAATTTTAAACATGTAAATTTTAAACAGAGATTCTTACTACAAAAGATACACAGTTAATTGTTAATGTTAACTTTAAAGCTTCAAAACAAACTTTAAATATTTGGGAACAAATTATCTTTTTTTCTTATAGTATAAGCATGGTTATATCACTAATTCAATTTAAAGAAGCTTCTTGTTCAGAAAATACTAGGGCAGCTACCTGGATAACCATTGGAGTGTATTGTGAAAAGAATCATCATTTTGATAACTTCTCAGTCAAACCTCAGGAAGGGGTAAGTTTGGACCATATTAAATGTCCAAGAACTGTGTAAGGACACGGTGCCACCTACTTATGAAAAGAAAAAAATTGTCCTTTGAAAGAGAGACTGATGATCCAAAGCACTACGGGTACTATGGGGATAGTAACAGAAAAAGAAATAGATATAAAGAAATCTGAGCTAATAATTAAAAAAACGTAAAAGCAATCAAAACAATAGCAATTATTTAACTACAAAGTCTTGAATAAGGTAACCACATAATCTAGAGCAATGCTGCCAGCAATATTTATTAACAAACCTAAACCATTTGTCTAGCATCCAAATAGATATTGGTCGTCATATAATACGTATTGGGTTCTTACCTTTTGCCTTCTAAAATCTGGATGTTTTGGTAGATGATTGGCTCATCTGGCTGGTAAACATCAGCATTCTTCATGACTGGCTGAGAATCCTCTTTGATGGCAAATTTGTACCAAACCCTTTCATTTATATTAGGGCTGTCAATTAATAACAGTTAACTCATGCAATTAACTCAAAAAATTAATCATGATTAAAAATCAATTGTGGTTAATTGCACTGTTAAACAATAGAATACCAACTGAAATATATTTAAAAAATGTGGATGTCTACATTTTTAAATATATTGATTTCAATTGCAACACAGTATACAAAGTTGACAGTGCTCACTCTATATTATTTTTATTACAAATATTTGCACTGTAAAAATGGCAAACAAAAGAAATAGTATTTTTCAATTCACCTCATACAAGTACTGTAGTGCAATCTCTTTATCGTGAAAGCTGAACTTAAATGTCGAATTATGTACAAAAAAACCTGCATTCAAAAATAAAACAATGTAAAACTTTAGAGCCTACAAGTCTACTCAGTCCTACTTCTTGTTCAGCCGATCGCTAAGACAAACAAGTTTGTTTAAATTTGCAGGAGATAATGCTGCCTGCTTCTTATTTATAATGTCACCTGAAAGTGAAAACAGGCATTCACACGGCACTTTTGTAGCTGGCATTGTTAAATATTTACATCCCAGTTATGCTAAACATTCGTATGCCCCTTCATGCTTCAGCCACCATTCCAGAAGACATGCTGATGATGCTCGTTAAAAAAATAATGCATTAATTAAATTTGTGACTGAACTCCTTGGGGGAGAATTGTATGTCTCCTACTCTGTTTTACCCGCATTCTGCCACATATTTCATGTTATAGCAGTCATGTTGTTCGTTTTAAGAACACTTTCACTGCACATTTGACAAAACAGGAAGGTACCAATGTAAGATTTCTAAAGATAGCTACAGCACTCTAAAACTCAAGGTTTTAGAATCTGATGTGCCTTCCAAAATCTGAGAGGGACAAGGTGTAGAGCAGGCCTGCACAACTTGTAAAGCGGCGAGGGCCATATTACTCCAAAGAAAACAGCTGAGGGCTGAAACCCCCTGGCCTCGCAGAAACACCCCCTGCCCCCGCGCGGCCCGCCCCACGGAAACAACCCCTCCTTTCCCAGAGCTGGGGTGTGGAAGCCTGTAGAGGGGGAAAGAAACAGCGCGCATAGGGTGACCAGATTGCAGTAAAATAGGACCCGCCCCCTCTCCGCTCGGCCCCACCATCACACCCCTCTTCACCCTCCCAGGGGTCACTATTTTACTGCACACAACAGTCAATCAATGCAGTTGTAGATAAATCTCTGCATTATGCATTTTTGTATAACTTGTATGTGACTTTGTATTGAACCTTGGTAATATGTTATAGCGGGCCCCTAAGGTAGTATAATTAAGGTAAAAGAAAAATGTTTTTTGCTAGAAGTAGAACAAGATCTTCCCCCTACTTTGTATTCAATTGCCCTGTTGAATGAATGAGGTGTGAATGAGGAAGGCGTGGAAGGCAGGCACCTCTAGACAGCTGCAACCCTTGGAGAGGGGATGGGAACCAGACCAAGGACAATCAAACTTGTCAAGTGGGCTGACTAGAGAAGAGCAGACTTACTGACGGCCTCGGGGGTTAGAAGCAAGCACCTCCTTTGGGAACACCCTCTTTGCAGCATTGGGACAACCCCCAGCCCAGAGCCAAGCAGCAAAAAGGACCAACGGACACAGTCCCAGATTTTGGGCTGCACAGTGAGCCCACCTACTCACCCCCCCTGTGGGTCGCACAGTGAGCCCACGCGGGCCACATGTTGTGCAGGCCTGGTGTAGAGCATGCTTTGAGAAGTCTTAAAAGAGTAACACTTTGATGCAGAAACTACAGAACTCGAACCACCAGAAAAGAAAGTCAATCTTTCTGCTGGTGACATCTCACTCAGATGCTGAAAATGAAGATGCGTTGGTCCGCACTGCTTTGGATGGTTATCGAGCAGAACCCATTATCAGCATGGACACGTCCTCTGGAACAGTGGTTGAAGCATGAAGGGACATATGAATCTCTAGTGCATCTGACCATAGGTGCCACTTTTGTCGGTGTCCGTGGGTGCTCGCACCCCGCCCCCACCCCAACTCCACCCCCGGCCATTCCCCAACTCCACCCCCGGCTCCGCCCCTTCCCCAAATCCCCGCCCCCTGCCTGCACAGCGCCTAGTGCGGCCTGCGGTCCAGAGCCCGGCCCGCATGAGGAGCAGCCAGCACCAACCGGGTGAGCTGAGGGCAAGTGGGGGCCGCCTCCTGGCCCCGGAGCGCAGCGCGCAGCCCCGGCTACCGTGCCTATGGTGGCGCGGCAGGGCCAGGGACAGGCCGGTGTAGTGTATTAAAGTGGTCTCCGTAGGAAAGTGCTACTTACGGTGTACTGAGCATGCTCAGTACATCTGCTGAAGCCACTGCCCTTCACCCTGCCCTTATTAGCCGTAGGATTCTGCTGACTGCTTTTGACAGGGTTTAAAAAGGGGCAAAGGGGGCGAATCGGAGCAGGGGGGTGGCCAGGATCTGAGCAGGGGGTGAGAATTTACTGGTCTGGGGGGGTCAAGCATCAGGAGGCAGGATTAGGAGAGGGGCTAAAGGGAAAATCAAGAATGAAGGGGGGAGGAGGCAGAGTTAAGCCCAGTGGGGGAGGCGCTTGTATAGGGTGTCAGAGGGCAAAACCCAGCACAGGCGGGGGGCACAGCCACACGTTGGAATTTCACACATGCTATAGTGCAAGAAACTGCTACCTGTAGACATTTGCTACATCAGGTAGCAGTTTTATACAATAGCAGTTTCTTACAATCTAATGTATGAGTAACTGCTACTGGTAGCACATTCCTACATGGAGCAGTATAATACACTGCACCAGCCTGGGCCAGGAGGCAGCCCCCGCTTGCCCTCGGCTTGGCCCGGCCGGCGCTGGCTGCTCCTCATGTGGAAATAACCCCCCTCCCCTCCCTCGAGCCTCGCGCCCCCTGCTGAAATAACCCCACCTCCCCTCCCCTGAGCCTCGCAGCGCCCCGCTGAAATAACCTCCCCTCCCCCGAGCCTCGTGCCCCCCACTGAAATAACGCCCCCTCCCCTCCCCCGAGCCTCGCGCCCCCTGCTGAAATAACCCCACCTCCCCTCCCCCGAGCCTCGCGCCGCCGAAATAACCCCCTCTCCCCTCCCAGCCTCACGCCGCCACCACCGCCAAAGTAAAAAAAACAAACCCCCAAGCACCGCAGCTAAGAAAAAACAAACAAACAAACCTCAAGCGCCGCCCCTTCCAAGGTGCCAGCCCTGCGCTGCACGTCCCTGGCTCTGACGCTTTCCCCCGCGGCCCCCCCGCCACCGCCGCACAGCTGAGAGGAGGCTGGGCTAAAAAAAGCCAGGGCTTTTTGCTGGCTTTTCGGCGGGAGGCACCACCCGGAAGGTGAGTTGGGCATGGGTACGGGGGCGGCGGGGAGCTGCCGGTGGGTGCTCAGCACCCACCAATTTTTCCCCGTGGGTGCTCCAGCCCCGGAGCACCCACGGAGTCGGCGCCTATGCATCTGACACATAAATATCTTGCAATGTCGGCTACAACAGTGCCATGCGAATGCCTGTTCTCACTTTCAGGTGATATTGTAAACAAGAAGCAGGCAGCATTATCTCCTGCAAATGTAAACAAACTTGCATAACAACATTTATATTGATTTGTTAGTCCAGCTCAAAGTCATTCCAGATTGGAAGAAGAGAATAGAAGGACCACATTATATTGGTTTATGGCTGTATTAAAAGTCTTCAAAGAGTTTGACTGGTTAGACAAGAGTCTAAACATTAACAGGAAATGATTGAACAATCTGCAATTTACAGATAATATTGTTATATTAGCCAAGAGTGCAGTTAGCTTCGAGATATACTCCCTGAGTTCAATGAGACAAGCCGGAAGATAGGTCTGCACATGAATCACAAGAGAACAAAGACCCATATCAAATATACCTGGTGCACAGATACTTAACATCTAAATATAAGGTAATGCAACAGAAGAAATGGAAGAGTATGTCTATCTGGGAGAAATGGTTTGCAGAGATAGTGACCAAGAAGGAGAAGTAAAAAGAGGAATGAGCATAGGCTGCACCAGGGGCGGCTCTATGTTTTGTGCTGCCCTAAGCACGGCAGTCAGGCAGCTGTTGGCGGCGTTTCTGCGGGAGGTCCGCCGGTCCCGCGCTGTCGTCGTTCCCACCGCCAAATTGCCGCCAAAGCCGCGGGACCGGCGGACCTCCTACAGAAACGCCACCGACAGCTGCCTGACTGCCGCCCTCGCAGCTACCGGCCGTCCGCTTCCCTGCGGCTTGCCGCCCCAGGCACGCACTTCCTGTGCTGGTGCCTGGAGCCGGCCCTGGGCTGCACGGCATTCAGCAGACTAAAATCATTTCTTATAGGAAGGATGCCACTTATCTTGAAGCAGAAATTATACAATATCTGCATTTGTCTGTTGTTACCTATGGTGCAGAAACTCGTATGGAGACTACAAAAATGGAAAATCTCTTAGAGACAAGCCAAAGAAGAATGGAGCAGGTGCTGCTGGATATCATGTTGAAGGGCAGGAGAATCAGCACGTGGATTTGGAACAAAGATTGTCATCTATGTGAAGAAAAGGAAAGTGTAGTTCGCTGGCCATGTTGGCCAGGCAAAAGATGGTCCAAGAAACTTTTAGGAATGGATTAGCTGAGGGGCTGGAGTAGAATATATTTTATGACCATTAATTACAGTGCAATTCAAATAAAATGAGAATCATCCTGAAGCCTTTTTAAAGTGCACATTATATCTTGTTTACTGTCAGGATCCCATCAAGGGCACTCAGGATGAAGGGTCAGAGCAGGGGCAAACCTGAGACTGGGAGTACTGGAAGCATTCTTAGTCTGGTTCCAGGCTGGGGTCAATACCAAGGCTCAGAATCCAAGTCAGGAGGCTTAGTCCAAATCAATCCAAGGTCATAGCAGCTACAGGAAATCCATACTTTTACCTGGACACTTCCTGGAACACCCGCTGTGTTTATGTATGGCGGGGAACCAATCAATAGCCATGAGGCTGCTGCCTGTCAAAACCCTTGCCTTGAGGCAGGACTTCCTGTGGTCTGTCTCCACAGCGGGTCGTGAGCAGTGAAGCACAAGTTACTGCTGGGTGGCAGTTTGGAGATGTTAGCTACCTGGCAGCTCTGTTCTAGAGCCATGAGGCCTTAAATTTAACTACATACTAGGTCCAATCCTGCTCTCATTTAGTCAAAGACAAAAATTCCAATAAACCTAATGGAACGCTTTATGGTACATGTGCTGAAAGTGTTTTTATGTGAATTACAAATACACTTTAGTTGTCTTAAAATGGACTAAACCCTGTAGACATTATTCAGTCAAAATTGCCATTTGACTTCTAATGGATTTTTTTCCTGACTAAGGAATGAAGGAATTGGCTAGTATTATTGAGTTCTGTTTTGCTTTATATCTCTTGTACAAATGCAATGCTACAAAATACAAAATCATCTTTACTAACCTTTTACTTTCAGTAAGAGACAGTTTGTTCATGGCACAGGTTCAAGTTTTCTGTGGTCATTCATTCAATTCCCTGAATAAATAGATGAAACCTCCTTTAAGATGTGACCATCTCAGAGCTGAAAAATATGACTGCCTGTAGTATATCAATATTCCTGTTCTTGCTACAGATATTACCCTGGCCACCTTAACAAATCAATTGTGATTCTATAGCTTCTGAGGCTGCCTGTGTTTTAACTTTACGTTGTCTAATCTTGCTCAGAGAAGGCCTAAATGATATAAGGTTAACAATGCTAGGAGCTGTGGGAGCCTTTTCTACACTAGTGCTCCTACCATTGTTGGAACAGCACCAGCACTAGGAAAAGGTGGGGAATATTTGCAAAAAACAAACATACCTATAGTGTAGACAAGACCTAAGCATTTATCCACCTAGATAACAACAACAAAATAGTAAATTTCTGATTTCCTTTGTGACTACAAAGCAGAGCTCTTCCTTTCAGAAACTAATGTATATGTGTCATATAAATGAGAGCTTGCAAATAGAGACAGCCTTAATAGGCTTGAGAAGAATTATAAAGGAGCTGATAAAGCAACATATGGAAATAGATTAAAGCAAGCCTAGTAAAACAATAATCCAGGGTTCTATCTTCCTCCCATCAGTCAAGGTTACTTGATTCAAATACAAAACAATGTAAGAAATCCCTATGGGAAAATATTGACTCTTGTATAAACACTGGAACTAATTGAGCTCTCACTGATGTTAATGGGATTTCTGATTTTGACTTAAAAGGGAGCAGAGTTGTGCCTATTGTCAAGTCATTCAGCAAACATAAGGCTTGATCCTGCAAACCCCTATTCATAAGAGTTGGAGTTATCCAATTGACTCCAATGGAAACACTCATGAATAAAAATTACTCACTGGAGTAAGGGTTTGCAAGAACAGAACCACGTTTTAAAGCAAATCTGACCCTTTCCTGTGTCAGTTAAGATATAACCCCATTGGATTTTAGATGGAATTCAAAATTCCTCTACATAAAACATAACCAAATTGTTGAGAAAGAAACAAATAGATTTTGTCCACAGTACTTGTAGACCAACATGAAAACATCATGAAATTTGATATTTTAGTAATAAAATACCACATTATATAATATAGGCAAAGGAACAGTTAAATAAAAGATTCAAGAAAAATCATTTAACTTGATAGAAGTTGAATTTTTAGCCTTACTGAAACAACAATAAATTATGTCCTGAAAAATATGCCTGAATTTGGCATATGATTTGCATCTGATTTCATTTGATATTCTGGGTGCCTTTTGTGAATCTGCATATTTGGGTATAACACTAATTATGAATTTACTGGGTTTCTAATATGTGCTGTTTTGTTTTGTTTGTTTTTAATAGCTATAATGTTCTTGTAAATGCAGTATTGTTGTAGGAGTGTCAGTCCCAGGATAGGATATTTACAGAGACAAGGTGGGTGAGATAATATATTTTATTGAATCAACTTCTGTTGGTAAGAGAGACAAGCTTTCGAGCTACACAGAGCTTGTCCTCAGGTATGGAAAAGTTATTCAAAGTATCACAGCTACATACAAAATCAAACAGATAGTTTAGCATAAAACTCCTGGGAGCATTCTGCACCAAAAAATTAAAAATTCTGTGCCCAATATTTTAAAATTCTGCAAATTTAATTGTCAAAATAACACAATATAATCACACCAGTTTGAATTATTTCGGTAATTTATTTCAAAATACCTTTCAGCAAGTATGTCAGTAATAATACAGACAACAAAATAGATTCCCCCAGAAGTAGAGAATTAAAGAAATCCCTACGACAACCCAGTTTCTGTTTCTCTGTTCAGTTTTTGTTGGGCGCCTCAGTCTGGGTGTGTCACACATGCTAGCTGGGCACATCTTGGGGGGAAACTTTGCCCTTCCGGTCTCAGACACACACCCCCAGAGCCCAGATTTGGGGCACCCTGCACAACACCCAGACACCTGCACCCCCATCCCTCAGAACCCAGCTGCAGGATAGCCCCTGGCCCAGACACCTGCATCCCCTCGAACCCAGAGCCCCCAGACACCCTTACCCCCGCCCCCCAGAGCCCAGCTGTGGGGTGCCTGCAAGCGCACACACCCACACTCCCTACCCCCAGAGCCCAGGGATCCAGAGACAGAAACAGGTTGATGCTGGGTCCTGGGCTTGTATGGAGTTTCCTTCACACTGCCTCTTTCCTTCAAGATGTGCTGAGAGCCGCAGCAGTCCAGAACCCTCCAGCGCTCCCTCCCCCTTCCAGCAGCAGTGTCCTGTATTTGCGAGCTGGGCTCTGCTTAGTCCAGCAGCCCCTAGTGGTGGCCAGCATTTCTGAGGCACCAATTCTGTGGGGAAAAAATGAAATTCTGTGCAGAACATTAATTCTGTGCAAATTCTGCATTGCGTAGTGGCACAGAATTCCCCCAGCAGTAGCATAAGTAGTTAGCATATCCTGAAAGAAATCTTTCCTGAACCCCCTCATCTGGCCTTCAAACAACCCCCCAAGCTCATCAGCAGAAGCAAGCTCCCCACAGACCAGGTTTATGTACTCATGCTCCTTGAAGAGGGCAAACTATGGGCACATGAGTCCCATCAATGGTGCCGGTGCAGTTTGGAAACCCCATTCTTTTAAAGCCAGCAGTTCCATCAGGAATATCTTTTATGCCCACCACTTTGAGGTAATCCTGATAGCCTCAGAAACCTCTGCCACCGCTTTACCTACAGTCAACTTTCCAACACCAAACTGGCTGGCAATGATGTGTAGCAGTCTGAGATAGCCAGCTTTGAGAGGATTATAGCAACCCACTTCTGGACCAGGGTGGTTGCCCTCATGCGTGTGTCTTTAACTGGAGGCTTGGGGCAAGCTGCTCACAAAGCTCCAGAAATGTAGCTTTCTTTATGTGAAAATTCTGGAGCCACTGCTGGTCATCCCAAATCTGCATGGTGACATGGTCCCACCAGTCTGTGCTTGTGGCCCTGTTCCAGAAGGTCTGCATAGGGGGCATCTGTGACTGTACCAAGTGTCATGAGCAATATCAGCCAGTTCGAGTCTGCCATGTCTGTGTCCTTCTCCTCTTGGTTCATCATAAGCTCTGTCAGGTGCCTTTGGTGGGTCAGAAAATGCCATGAAAATGTCCACCAGCATCTGATCAAAGTTCTGCATATTTCCTGACACAGGAGTGATAGTTTAAGCAAAAAGTTATTCAAAAGGTGCCTCCTCCATGATGCTGGCTCCGGTATCTGGGTGCACAGAAATCAAAATGACTGCTCAGCAGCATGTGTTGGTGGGCTGTTCAACTTCCTTTGATGTGCTGGGTGGACAGTCAAGTTTTCCTGCAGTGCAACATGGTCAAAGGGCTAGAGAAGTCACATTTCAAGATGGCATTAAGGAGCCTAGAATATGGTTGGTTTGAGTTGGGTCTGTGTACTGCAGTGTGGATGCTAATGGCATATTAGGCTGCATTAGTAGGAGCATTGTCAGCAGATAGAGGGAAGTGATTATTCCCCTCTATTTGACACTGGTGAGGCCACATCTGGAGTATTGCGTCCAGTTTTGGGCCTCCCACTACAGAAAGGATGTGGACAAATTGGAGAGAGTCCTGCAGAGAGCAACAAAAATGATTAGAGGGCTGGGGCACATGACTTACGAGGAGAGGCTGAGGGAACTGGGGTTATTTAGTCTACAGAAGAGAAGAGTGAGGGGGGATTTGATAGCAGCCTTCACCAATATGAGAGGGGGTTTCAAAGAGGATGGAGCTAAACTGTTCTCAGTGGTGGCACATGACAGAACAAGAAGCAATGGTCACAAGTTGCAGTGGGGGAAGTCTAGGTTGGATATTAGGAAAAACTATTTCACTAGGAGGGTGGTGAAGCACTGGAATGAGTTACCTGGGGAGGTGATGGAATCTCCATCCTTAGGGGTTTTTAAGGCCCGGCTTGACAATGCCCTGGCTGGGATGATTTAGTTGGTGTTGGTCCTGCTTTGAGCAGGGGGTTGGACTAGATGACCTCTTGAGGTCTCTTCCAACCATAATCTTCTATGATGCCAGAGCCCCAGGTTCGAGCCTGGACTAGAAAATTCTTAATGTAGGGTTAAGAATCAATGTAGATGCTCAAGTCCTGGGTTCTCTAACCCAGGCCCAGATGACTCAAGTCCCACTTACACTGCAGTGTAGACTTACCCAAAGTGCCCTCAGGGAAATTGTGAATTGAGCCCTAAGGAAAGGACAGAAGGGAAACCTGTGGCAAAGCAGGGGGCTGGACTCGATGACCTCTCGAGGTCCCTTCCAGCCCTAGAATCTATGAATCTAGGGGAAAAAAAGCTAGGTCTGAACCAAATCTCCTGGCATCTATCTCAGTGCCTTACCTACAAATCATACTTTCTTGTCAGCTTGTGATTAATTCTTTGCGGTTTTATGTTCTGATGCAGTTTTATGTTCTGACAAAATTCTATATGAGTTTGTCTTTTTTCAAAACCTAAGATAGAGCAAGGAGATTTCTACTAATAGCTTTTCTCTCTCTCTGATAGCTAAAATAATATTTTTTTCTTAGAATAGGCAAGAAAGATGTTATAAACAATATTTTGAACTAAACATATACAAAACATTTTACAGGTATTTTAAGCATCACAATGGGAACATTATAGTCCCTTACAAAGCTGTATTAGTTTGGTTGAGAAGTTTCCAAATTGACTAAAACTGTAATTATATTATTCTAGGCTGTTTGATAAAATATGAAAGAATAAACAGTAAACCATATCTATTCCAGTGAAAAACCCCAGTACAGTAATAATGTATGAATCTGCAATAAAGTAATATAAAAATATCACCAATCAATATTGCTATGTAACACTTTTCCAGTATCTTCCTTAGTTTCAGAACAGGAATTGTTCAATAGTCTTTGTCAAATCCCATGCATATTCATAGTATTCATAAGCTTCTGCTCAGGTGAGGGATAATGGTGACTGTCACTGTCACTTTCATCTGTCTCTAAATCTCAAAATCCAGCACTAGGTCAAGGAAATCCTTATCTAATGACCATGCCCTAGTCTTGGAATAATACAGAGAAGTACCATTAGACTGCCCATTTAAGAAATTCCGCAATAAGGAAATTAATATCCTGACATGTTGATTATGTTTGGATTTTCATTGTGGCTGTTTACATTCCGCATGGAAATGTTGACGACTTAAAGGACTGCAATAATTGCTAGGAGTAGATTACATTACCAAGGTAAGCACCCACAATAGCAAAGCACCCTTGTGACAACAATAATATCTTTGTCTTTTTTTTCCACTTAAATATTTTTTTTAAATTTGCTTTATTCTAGATGTATCCTATTTTCTAGAGGGCAAAATCTAGAGATTTTGTAACAACACAGTATTTAATGTAATGTAACTGAATATTTTGTATGTTGTTCTTCAATAATTAAAAATAAGCAAATAGATGTACTGGGCCAAATTAATCCCTGGTATATCTCTATTAAAGTCATTACATCCCTGAAGTCAGTGTAGATACAGCAGGGGTGAATTTGGACCATTGTACCAATAGGAAAGTGAGAACTGGCTAATGTAAAAAAGCACAGCAGATGGATCTGCTAATCCTCCGATTCATTACAATTCTGTACACGAATAATGCTCTCTTTTGATTTCTTGCATCCTAAAGCTCTTGGCTTATCACTGGTAAAATAGTTTTAAAAAAAAACAGTAAGAGTTTGAACATTTAGCTGTTCTTCATAGCTCTCTTATCTTTTTAAAAGAGAATACATAGAGGCAGATTATTTGTGAAATCCATGACATGATAATAATTGTGTAATATTTATAAAGCAAAATTCATTTGCATTACCCTGAATTCTAACTTCCTAAATATTATAATCTGCTGCTGTGGAATGGGCTAGAAGATAATAATCAGTATGACAGTTTGTGCTAATATGATATTTTAACAAACACATAGAAAGACACAGCCTTTGCCCTGACACGCTTGCAATCTAACCAACTGCAAGATGCAACAAGAGGCTGTGAAAAATAACTGGAAGAAGAGGGGAGGGAGGATGAGGGCAGTATGCTTCAGCTAGAGTGCCTTTGCAATTTGTTGTTGTAATAGGGAGAGTACTTGACATATTTTATACTTAATACTTAATATTTTTTCTACTTTTATTGGGGTAAGTCACATATTAAGCCTGAAGCCAAACTACTGACATACACACAACTTCCGCTGACTTCTGAGAGAGCTACACATGTGTAAAGAACTATAGGATGAGGTACATTACATAGAGCTAGATTTTAATGCTGTAGTACAAGTATTGTGAATAGAGACAATGTGTTCTATGTGTTTTTATTGAATTGTACATAATACATTTCAATCAAATCCATATATCTAGAATTACATTGAAAAGCAGCCTTGCTTAACATTCTTAAAACACACAATTGTGTCTTATTACATTTATATTTTTGTTTGGTTGAATGGTCCCATTTTCTGCTATTGTGGAAGACATTCTGGGTTGCTTTTTTCCCTGATTCTACCTCCTATTTTCCAGATGTGTAATAATTGAATCAGGAGCAAAGAGATCAATGTTTAAATTGCATCTCTCTAATTTCTATGATCAATTTTCTATTCTTTGCCCTAGAGCATGTAACATGCAGATGTTAGCCATTCAGGGGTTTCTTTTTGTATAGACCCATAAAAGTACTTTTTTTCATTTTGAAATGATTCTTCCTCTCTCAACCAAGGAGTACCAATCTGACCATGAAGGTTGGTGTGATTAACACCCATCGCTCCTATATACATGGTCCCAGGCTGGCAGTACAGGATGCTGATGTGGGCATAGGAAGGATGGAGAATAGAAACAGGAGGTAAGTCAGGTATATTAAGTAGGTCAAATTCTGATCTTGGGATTTTTTAATTTTTATTAGTTTGCATGAGAATGACAGGGGACAGATATTTGTCCCTGTCTTGGTGTCTTCTCTCTTCCATTCATAAGAAGTTTTGCTTTTAAGCTACATGTGATATATTGCCCATTGTAATTAATTAGGATAAGGTAAAATGTGACTATATTTGTTAGTCAAATGATTTGGCTTCCTTAAAAATGAGTTCAACTAGTCAAAAAATAACTTGGTAATGACTATTTGAGTGTTTCACCATCTTGCAAAGTGGATCATGCCTTGAGTTGGGACAATACTGCAAAAAATATAGCTGTGAGTAAATTCCACTTTGCTGGCATTCACAACCCTTTTTATCTGCTTATTTGTAGACGTTCAACTGAGCCGCTTTTTATTCACAAGAAAGTCCACTGAAATCTAAGCAAGATGAAGCAGGAGACTGTCTAGGAAGGAGTATGGCAGAAAGGGATCTAGGGGTTATAGTGGACCACAAGCTAAATATGAGTCAACAGTGTGATGCTGTTGCAAAAAAAGCAAACTTGATTCTGGGCTGCATTAACAGGTGTGTGGTGAGCAAGACACGAGAAGTAATTCTTCCGCTCTACTCTGCGCTGGTGTCATGGTTCCCTCCCCACTCTAAACTCTAGGGTAAAGACGTGGGGACCCGCATTCAGAGCCCCTAAGCTTATTTTTACCAGCTTAGGTTAAATCCCCCAAGGTACAAAATTCCCTGCACCCTGAGAAATGCTTCTTTCGCTGCCACCATCAAGTATCTAACAGGAATCCAGGAAAGGAATCACTTGAACTTCCCTCCCCCCGGCAAAATACTCCCTCAAGCCGTACACCCCCTTTCCTGGGGAAGCTTGAGAACAATCTCCCAACCAATTGGTTACACAGTGATCTAAAAACCCACCCCCTGGGTTTTAACACCATAGAAAACAGTCAGCTTCTTAAAAGAAGGATTTTATTAAAAATAAAGAAGGTAAAATCATCTCTGTAAAATCAGGATGGTAACTATTTTACAGGGCACTATATTTCCAAACTCAGAGAGATTTCCCCCTCTGGACAAAACCTTAAAGTTACAGAAAACCATGAATACCCCCCCCCCTTGCCCCTTCTAACACAGGGAATACACCAAGCCAAAATTAAACAGAAATCTATTCGCTATGCTATCTAAACTTACTTCAGAAAAGGGAGGTTTGATTTTCTGCAGGTTCCTTCTGTCTTCCAAGATCCACTCTGACTCAGACAAAGACACACACTAAAATCTTCCCCCCTCCCAAAGTTTGAAAGTATCTTGTCCCCTTATTGGTCAGATGCCAGCCAGGTCAGGTGTCAGTCTGGCTACCTGCATTTCTTAACCCTTTACTGGAAAGAGGATTTTATAGCACTGCATCAGACCCTCTCCCCCTTCCCTTCATATTTATGACACGCCCCCCAAATCACCGATAGTGTGAAACACTGGCTGTGATTTCTTCCTGGAGCTCTAAAAGAAAACAAAAGTAATAAGACACATGAATCTCCAAATATACTAATAACTGGATAAAGACTAATGATATTGTCCACAATGCAAGGACGATTTTAACCAGTTGCTTCGGGGAAACTTTCACAGGAGAGTGCATCAGCCACTTTGTTAGAAGCTCCTGAAATGTGTTGTATTTCAAAATCAAAATCTTGGAGAGCTAAACTCCATCGAAGGAGTTTTTTGTTATTTCCCTTGGCGGTATTAAGCCACTGTAGTGCAGCATGGTCGGTTTGCAGGTGGAAACGCTGTCCCCAAACGTATGGGCGTAGCTTTTCCAGAGCGTAGACAATGGCGTAACATTCCTTCTCACTGATTGACCAGTGGTTTTCCCTCTCAGACAGCTTCTTGCTGAGAAACATGACAGGATGGAATTCTTGATCTGGTCCTTCCTGCATTAAGACTGCTCCCACACCACGCTCGGACGCATCTGTGGTTATTAGGAATGGTTTATCAAAGTCTGGGGCCCTTAGCGCAGGGTCAGACATGAGTGTTGCTTTAAGCTGGTTAAAGGCCTTCCGACACTCATCAGTCCACTGAACCACATTTGGCTGGTTCTTTCTGGTTAGGTCAGTTAGAGGGGCGGCAATTTGGCTGTAGTGCGGTACAAATCGCCTGTAATATCCGGCCAACCCTAAGAAAGATTGGACCTGTTTCTTTGACTTTGGGACAGGCCACTTTTGGATAGCCTCCACCTTGGCCTGTAGGGGGTTAATAGTTCCTTGACCCACCTGGTGTCCAAGGTAAGTCACTCTGTTGAGGCCTATTTGACACTTTTTAGTCTTAACAGTTAGTCCTGCCTCTCGTATGCGCTCGAAGACCTTCTGGAGATGCTCCAGGTGTTCGGCCCATGAGGCAGAAAATATGGCCACATCGTCAAGATAGGCAACTGCCGATTCTCCCAATCCCGCTAGGAGACTATCTACCAGTTCCTGGAATGTGGCAGGTGCATTCCGCAGCCCGAAAGGGAGTACATTAAATTCATACAGCCCGACATGGGTGATAAAGGCTGACTTTTCCTTGGCGGATTCATCTAGCGGCACCTGCCAGTACAACTTGGTTAAGTCTAAGGTGGAGATGAACTGGGCACATCCCAGTTTCTCCAATAGTTCATCTGTGCAAGGCATTGGATAGTTGTCTGGGCAAGTCACAGCATTTAGCGTACGGTAGTCCACGCAAAAGCGTATTTCCCCATCTGGTTTGGGGACTAGAACCACGGGAGAGGCCCATGCACTGCTAGAGGGACGGATTATACCCATCTGTAGCATGTCTTGAACCTCCCGTTCTATAGCAGTTTTGGCATGAGGAGCCACTCGGTAAGGTCGGGCTCTAATTAGGTGGGCATTACCTGTGTCAATGGAGTGGTATGCCCGTTCGGTCAGTCCTGGGGTGGCTGAGAACATCGGTGCGAATTTAGTGCACAGCTCCTGGATTTGCTGGCGCTGCATATGTCCGAGGGTCATTGAGAGGTTCACCTCTTCCACGCCACCGTCATTTTTCCCTTCATAGTAGACACCTTCAGGCCACTCAGCGTCTTCTGCTCCCTGGGCAGTAAACTGACAAACATTCAATTCTTGGGGGAAAAAAGGCTTTAGAGAATTAACATGGTACACTTTAGGCTTGAGAGTTGTGGTGGGGAATGCTATGAGATAGTTCACAGCTCCCAGGCGTTCTTGGACCGCAAATGGCCCTTCCCATGACGCTTCCATTTTATGGGCCCGGAGCGCCTTCAAGACCATGACTTGGTCCCCTACTTTAAAGGAACGCTCTCTGGCATGTTTATCATACCAGGCCTTTTGCTCTTCCTGAGCCCCTTTTAGGTTTTCTCTAGCAAGGGCTAAAGAGTCTCGGAGGGTGTTTTGTAGGTTGCTTACAAAGTCCAGAATGTTAGTTCCCGAAGAAGGCGTAAACCCCTCCCATTGCTGTTTCACCAGCTGTAATGGCCCTTTAACCTCGCGGCCATACACAAGTTCAAATGGTGAAAACCCTAAACTGGGATGTGGTACAGCCCTGTAGGCAAAGAGCAACTGCTGTAACACTAGGTCCCAATCGTTGGAGTGCTGATTTACAAATTTACGTATCATGGCTCCCAAAGTTCCATTAAACTTCTCCACCAGACCATTTGTTTGATGGTGGTAAGGGGTGGCAACCAAGTGGTTCACCCCATGAGCTTCCCACAGGCTTTCCATGCTCCCTGCCAGGAAATTAGTTCCCGAATCAGTAAGGATGTCGGCGGGCCAACCTACCCTGGCAAAAATCTCTGTTAATGCCTGGCATACACTTTTAGCCCGGGTGTTGCTCAGAGCTACTGCTTCTGGCCATCGGGTGGCAAAATCCATGAAAGTCAGTATGTACTGCTTTCCTCTGGGTGTCTTTTTCGGAAAAGGACCCAGAATATCCACAGCTACCCGCTGAAATGGAACTTCAATTATGGGGAGTGGCTGGAGAGGGGCTTTGACCTGGTCTTGGGGTTTTCCCACTCTTTGGCACACCTCACAAGACCAGACATAGGTAGAAACATCCTTGCCCATTCCCTCCCAGTAGAATGACCTCCCCAAACGGTCTTTGGTTCTGTTCACCCCAGCATGACCACTAGGATGATCATGGGCTAAGCTCAAGAGCTTTAGCCGGTACTTAGTCGGAACCACCAACTGTCTCTGAGGACGCCAGTCTTCCTGGTGTCCACCAGAAAGAGTCTCCTTATATAGAAGTCCTTTTTCTATAACAAACCGGGATCGATTAGAAGAGCTGAGAGGCAGTGGGGTGCTTCGTCCCACTGTCCAAGCTCTCTGTAGGCTTTCATCTGCTTCCTGCTCGGCTTGGAACTGTTCCCTAGATGCTGGAGACATCAGTTCCTCACTGGGTTGTGGACCTGGGCTGGGTCCCTCTGGAAGCGATGCAGGTGATGGGTTTGTTTCCGTTGACTGTGAACCGCTCTCCGTTGGTGCACAATGTGGTAATTCAGGCTCTGGCTGAGCCTCTTGTATTGAGTTATTGGCTGCTGCTGCCATTGCAGGCTCGGTGGTGCCCTCTGGTGTTGGCACTGTAGATGGGGTTGCAAGCGCTGGACTCAGTGCTGGCAATGGTTCTGGTGCTGGTTGCTTTGCCAGTTCCGGTTCCGAGACTGGCTTGGGTTGGGTTTCTGCGACTGGATCTACGACGGCTGTTGCAGTCGTTGGCAGGGTATCTGGTTCCACCACCTCTATCCGGGTCTCTGGTAGTAAAGATGGGGTTCTGGTGGAAGTCTCAGGAACAGAGCTAGGTGTGACAGCTTGCTTAGCCTGGCTGCGGGTGACCATTCCCACCCTCTTGGCTAGCTTCACACAATTGGTCAAGTCTTCCCCCAGCAACATGGGAATGGGATAATCATCATAGACTGCAAAAGTCCAATTTCCTGACCAGCCCTTGTACTGGACAGGCAACACGGCTGTAGGTAAATCAAAAGAGTTGAAGGGTTGAATTGTCACTTGTGCCTCTGGGTTGATTAAGGTGGGGTCCACTAAGGATTTGTGGATAGCCGACACTTGTGCTCCAGTGTCCCTCCACGCTGTAACCTTTTTTCCACCCACACTCACCGTTTCCCTTCGTTCCAAGGGTATCTGGGAGGCATCTGGGCCTGAGGACCTTTGGTGTGACCCCGGTGCAATGAACTGTATTCTGTTGGGGTTCTTGGGGCAGTTGGCCTTCACATGCCCCAATTCGTTACATTTGAAACATCGCCCAGCTGACTGGTCAGTGGGGCGAGGTGGGTTGCTGGAGAATGGGGTGGTGGGGCAATAAGGGGTCTGGGTTTTTGCTTGTGGGGCTTTGGGCTGCTCCTGGTGAGGGGGTGTGGTCTCGGGTTTTCCTTTCTGGTATCTCCCCAAACTATGACCAGGGTTGTTCCTCTCTGCTTCCTGCACCCCTTGTGTGCCAAATTTCCTTGCCCCTCTGCTGATCTGGGACTGTTTGTATTGATCAGCATAAGCAGCAAGGCTGTCTGCTGAGTCCATTTTCTTATCCCATAAACACTGTCTTATATCATCCTTGGACATATTCAGGAATTGTTCCTGAGCCATCAAATCACACACTCCTTCAAAGCTAGTAACATTCCTTCCCTTGACCCATTTTTTTAACAGCTCCTTTATCCGGTTTACATAAGCTACATTACTTAGTCCAGGCCCTCAGATAAGGGTTCAAAATTTTACTCGGTAAGTTTCAGGTGTAACTTGAAATTGTTTTAAAACCAAATCCTTGAATTTCTCATAGTCAGAAGCCTCATCAAGAGGCATGTCATTGAATATGTCCAGAGCACTTCCAGTCAACTTTGCTACCAATATGGTCATTTTGTGAGCATCAGGAATGGTATGGAGATTGCATAGTCTCTCAAAGGTGAGAAAATATTCCGCAATATCATGGGATTCATCATACGGAGGACATAGTCACTCCCATTTGTAGGTTGTTGGGGAAGGATTATTAGTGTTATCCGGTAGATTCCACTCCACCCTGGTCTTCTCCATCTCCAGGGCATGCTTCCTCTCTCTCTCCTTCTCCTCCTCAGCATGCTTCCTCTCTCTTTCTTTCTCCTCCTCAGCATGCTTCCTCTCTTCCTCAGCATGCTTCCTCTCTCTTTCTTTCTCCTCCTCAGCATGCTTCCTCTCTCTTTCTTTCTCGTCCATCTCCATCTGTTTAAGTTGTAGCAGTCTTGCATGTTTCTTCTCCTCCTCATCAGCTTGTAGCCGGGCTATCTCAAGTTTAATAGCTGCTTCACTGGCAGTCATCTTAGCCTTTCTGTTTTTAATCTGTCTTAACCCGATAGAGTTAGAAAAGAAAAAAAAACTTGCTTGGGTATTCCCTGTAGGGGTTAACTACCTGCTTTCATATGTAGATACTCTAGCTCCTAGCAACTTAACCCCTCCCCCCTCCCTGCTTCCAGCAGCTACAGGGAAGAGTCAGAGAGAAGAAAAAAAAATCTAAACTCCCTGTGTCTGGTTCCAAAAAAATCTCTGGTTCAATATATCCCACCGCTCTGCCACCATGTCATGGTTCCCTCCCCACTCTAAACTCTAGGGTAAAGACGTGGCGACCCACATTCAGAGCCCCTAAACTTATTTTTACCAGCTTACGTTAAATCCCCCAAGGTACAAAATTCCCTGCACCCTGAGAAATGCTTCTTTCGCTGCCACCATCAAGTATCTAACAGGAATCCAGGAAAGGAATCACTTGAACTTCCCTCCCCCCGCAAAATACCCCCTCAAGCCGTACACCCCCTTTCCTGGGGAAGCTTGAGAACAATCTCCCAACCAATTGGTTACACAGTGATCTAAAAACCCACCCCCTGGGTTTTAACACCATAGAAAACAGTCAGCTTCTTAAAAGAAGGATTTTATTAAAAATAAAGAAGGTAAAATCATCTCTGTAAAATCAGGATGGTAACTATTTTACAGGGCACTATATTTCCAAACTCAGAGAGATTTCCCCCTCTGGACAAAACCTTAAAGTTACAGAAAACCATGAATACCCCCCCCCCCTTGCCCCTTCTAACACAGGGAATACACCAAGCCAAAATTAAACAGAAATCTATTCGCTATGCTATCTAAACTTACTTCAGAAAAGGGAGGTTTGATTTTCTGCAGGTTCCTTCTGTCTTCCAAGATCCACTCTGACTCAGACAAAGACACACACTAAAACCTTCCCCCCTCCCAAAGTTTGAAAGTATCTTGTCCCCTTATTGGTCAGATGCCAGCCAGGTCAGGTGTCAGTCTGGCTACCTGCATTTCTTAACCCTTTACTGGAAAGAGGATTTTATAGCACTGCATCAGACCCTCTCCCCCTTCCCTTCATATTTATGACAGCTGGTTAGGCCTCAACTGGAGTATTGTGTCCAGTTCTGGGCACCGCATTTCAAGAAAGATGTGGAGAAATTGGAGAGGGTCCAGAGAAGAGCAACAAGAATGATTAAGGGTCTAGAGAACATGACCTATGAAGGAAGGCTGAAGGAATTGGGTTTGTTTAGTTTGGAAAAGAGAAGACTGAGAGGGGACATGATAGCAGTCTTCAGGTATCTCAAAGGGTGTCATAAGGAGGAGGGAGAAAACTTGTTAATCTTAGCATCTGAGGATAGAACAAGAAGCAATGGGCTTAAACTGCAGCAAGGGAGGTTTAGGTTAGACATTAGGAAAAAGTTCCTAACTGTCAGGGTGGTTAAACACTGGAATAAACTGCCCAGGGAGGTTGTGGAATCTCCATCTCTGGAGATATTTAAGAGTAGGTTAGATAAATGTCTATCAGGGATGGTCTAGACAGTAATTGGTCCTGCCATGAGGGCAGGGGGCTGGACTCGATGACCTCTCGAGGTCCCTTCCAGCCCTAGAATCTATGAATCTATGAATACTATTCTGAATAAATATTTGTGAGCATTGAACACTGGGAAGACCATTTTGAAAAAACTTTTTTGCAGAGAACCACCACACAATTACAAATGTTTGTAGATAATTTTACACATAGAAAAGGGGATTCTTTCAAATTTCTAAAGCTTAGTTCATGAAAGCAGGGAACTGAAATAATATCCTGTGACTCAGATGATTGATCATATAGCAAAAAAAGTGAATAACAAGTTGTGACTGCCCATAGGCTATTACTTTCATATTTGTCTGTCCAAATTTAAACGACTCAATCCATGTTTTGACTTCTAAGTAAAAAGTATTCTGATGTTCAGAGGTGCTGAACACCCAGAGCTCCCACTGAAGTAAAATTGTAGCCCATGGTTTGTTTACAAACTGGTCACTATGGTCACATTTTTTAAACCTGGGTGCCTACATTCAGGCATCTAAATTTAGACAATTAAATAAAAGTGGCCTGATAAGCACCTGCAGCAAGTCCTATTGATTTCAATGGGAGTTACAGGTGTTCAGCACAAAATTGTGCATGCAAGTTTTGCTTGAGGAATATTTAACTAGCTAATTTGCATGTACAAGTGCACATCTGGTGTATCTGCAATTTTGGAGTCTGGTTTAAAAAATTCGCTCACAAAACAAGTGAATTTTAAAGTTAAATGAAAAGTGTGCTAAAGCCAGAAATGTGTGCTCAGAGCTGCTATTAACAGACTGTAGGGGGCATTCAACAGACATGTTAACTTAATTTGGTAAAACTGCTATTCCCTCTGCTATGAAATCCACTTTCTATTTCACTAAAGAATGCACCATGGATTGCATGGGAACATCCTATGTACACTGATATAGGGGTACATGTTCCTTAATCCTTAACCCTGCAAAGATTTTGCGTGCACTTAACTTTACACATGTGGGTAGTCCCACTGACTTTCCAAGGCTGGAAAAGATTTGTACATTTCTGCAGGATCAGGAACTATGTGGGGGACAGGTAATGAAAGTTCTTCTGTGTTTTGTAGCGTTCCCAGCACACTCTCAATGCTTAACAAATAACAAAAGTGCATACCAAAAAATAATGTTAATGCAACTTTAAGATTTAGAGATAAAACACATAAGTAAATCATGCCTGGGGGACCACTATTTATGAATTGTTGCTGTAGTACAGTAGATAATTTCTTCATTGTTTAAACATACTGTTTAATTATAGGTCTCTGGCTGAAGCGTGTGATAGTTCATCCATATTACAAACACAGGAGCATGGAGACAGCTACAGTGGTTATTCTTCCGCAAACAACTCACACACAGTGAAAGGAGTGCTACAGAGGTGAGTTACGTCCCAGGAATCCATGTTTAGTACAGTATACCTACATATTTATGTGTTTACCTATCCATGTATCCATTTATTTACACAAGTTTAGTGGAGATATTTTGGTAATCTTTCTCATGTTTAAAACATCTATTTTAAGGGGACATTCTTGAGTTTACAATTAAAACTTGACATATATACATTATTTTTGGAAGGAAGTGCCCTCAAATCTAAGCAACTGAGAAACTCTCAGCAATAATCACTAGTTATATGAAGTCTATGGCATGGTGCCAAATTTGTTTCTGGTAATTAATTATACCAATAATTATTGCATTAGCACCTAGAATCCCCAACCCAGATCAGGGCCCCATCGTTAGGCGCCGTACATACACATCATTAGTAAGAAACAGTCCCTGCCCCAAAGAGTCGCTTCACCTTTGCCTTTTCCCAACAATTGGGGTTGGCAGGTTGTTCTTTGTTTCCAAACATTTTTGTCAAGTGTGTCTTCCATGCTGACACCGACCTTCTTCATATCCTCCTTCAGCATCTCAAACCACCCTTTCAGGGTCTTCCTCACGGTCTTTGTCCCATCACTAATAGCTCTTCTACTCTCTGGTCAACATATCCCACATCTCTGCCCCAAAAAGAGTATATAATCTAAAGACAAGTCAGACAAAGATTGGTAGAAAGTTGGGAAACTGAGACACAGAGAGATTAAGTGACTTGCTCAAGGTCACAAAGTCAGTCCATGATAGCACTGGAAATTGAACTCCGATTTATTTAGTCCCAAGATTTGGGGCAGGGACTGTCTTTTTTGTTTTTACAATGCTTAGCACACTGTGATCTTGCACTATGATTGGGGCTACTGCAATACAAACAGTAAAATAATAATAATCATAATGCAGTACCTTAAGCACAAGACCATCCTTCCTCTCTCTAATAAGGAGAGTTGCTCCAGGGAGGATTTTGTGATTTTGAAATATTTTGTTGCAGAATCAGCCAGTCAACAAAGGGAGCACTAGTTAACCAAAGGAAATTAAAAAAACAAGCAATCTGGATTGCTGTGTTGAGCTGACATCACTGTTATTATCATCAGTGATGCTAAACACTTTTCAGTGGGAAAAAAACACAATTTTTCCCACTGAAAACACACAAGAAAAATATGTATTCCAACTATAAAAGGGCAAAATTCATAGGACAAGAAATCTTATTTTCAGGCTTTTAAGTGAGAATTACAAACAATGCAATACAAGAAAACAGAAATACAAGAAATCAAAGTGAATTAAATCACAGATTTTAATCAGCAAGAAGAAAACCCTGATTTAAATAAATTTTCATCATTTTGAATTTGAACTTGTTAGTTATTTTCTTAAAGAAAGGTTGGTAACTATTAAAACATTATAATTTGCAACTAAATATAGCGTCTACACTAAATTTGATACTTCTTTTTGCTAACCAGGAGGATACATTATATCTAAACAAAATTATGTAAGCAATTAAATAGCATAACATACTTAGATACATATATACATATATATACTTAATGTTTACATTTTTTAGTATGTTAGAAATAATGAATGACATTTCTTATTTACTAGATGACGAACTTTTTTTTACTTGTGAATTGTATCAAGCTGTATTTGGATGGAAATTATAATTAAATTAAAAATGTACAAAAGCAGCATTTTAAAATGGCTTGATAGCTAACTGAAACTACCTTAAATATGTTAGATACATAATAAAAAGTTTATCAAACCATATTTTGCATTTAAAGTTAACTGATTTATTAAACAAAGGAATATTTTCTGCTGTTCCTGAACTGAATTAATTGTTTCTGGTCATCACATCCTCCATGATTTTAGAACTAGTATATCTCATCCTCTCACACCTCATAGACTGGAAGAGAAAAAGCAGCTTTCCTGCTTTTTCAACTCCTAATCTATTTCTCAACTTTGATTCAACTAGTCATTAAACTGAACTAGTGGAATAAACTGAAATGAAGAAAATATTTTCCTTGTACTTGCAGAAGAGGCTATTGCAGTCAAAAGCTGGTTTAGCACTTCAGCAAACTTTGGTTTCATGTGCTTAACCAGTGACTTTAATCAGTTCAGTGGTTTGACTTTCTTTAAAATTTTGGCAGCAAACATACTGCTTGATTTTTTAAATTTTAACAACTTTAACAGATTTTAGTAAATTTAGGCCACAATAGAGGATGAGATAATTTCAAATTTAATTTTAAGTAGGTTTAATTTGAAAAATAAAAATGTATTAATTCACATTTTTTAGAAATCAATTTTTTAAAAATTGATTTGTATTCAGCCCATAAGGAAAGTATTTAAAAACTGAAATAATGAAACTATACCAGATCTCTCTATTTAGTTTTCTCTAAGCCTATCCTGTCACTGTGATATCTAAACTAGACAGTATCAATTTAAAAGATTTGTTCATATAAGGACAAAATTAAACTTCAGTTGATATACTATTGACAGATTTATATTCAACTTTTCTGTTTTAGTTGCCATAACATTTAACACAACATGGTAAAATTACTGGAGAAAAACATTGCTCTGATAATCTTCAAGCTAATAATATTGAGTGCAAGGGTCCTATGTATTCAACACTGGATCTATATTATGTGCCAGGCTCCTTGGTATCTTTGGTGCATGGAAGAATAAAATCCTACTATTATGTAATGGAAAAATTCAACTACTATGGCATGGAAAAGTGTTCACTGAATTAAAAATTAAAATAACAGTCAACACCATTATACTTAGGGTATGTCTACACTACGAGACTAGTTCGATTTTTCTTAAACCGAACTTGTGAAACCGATATTGCAAAGTCGATCGTGCGAATCCACAGCAAGGACATTAATTCGAATTTGTGAGTCCACAGTAACGGGGCAAGCGTCGACATCGCGAGCGGTGCACTGTGGGTAGCTATCCCACAGTTCCCGCAGTCCCCGCTGCCCACTGGAATTCTGGGTGTAGCCCCCAGTGCCTTCTGGGGCCAAAAATGTGTCGAGGGTGGTTATAGGTAAATGTCGTCACTCGACCCACACTCCCGCCCTCCCTACGTGAAAGCGCCGGCAGGCAATTAATTCGCGCCCTTTCCCGGTGATTGACAGCTCGGACGCCACAGGACAGCGAGCATGGAGCCCTCCGCGATTATCGCTGCTGTTCTGTCCATTGTCAACACCTCACGCCTTATCGTCCACCTTTTCCAGAGGCAGATGCAGAGAAATCGGGCGAGGAGGCAACGGAAGCTCCAGGAGGACATGAACTCTGAGAGGGGCACAGACCTCTTGCAAAGCACGGGACCCCGGCCCGTAGAAATCATGGTGGCAATGGGGCACGTTGATCCTGTGGAACGGCGATTCTGGGCAAGGGAAACAAGCACTGACTGGTGGGACCGCATAGTGCTGCAGGTCTGGGATGAATCCCAGTGGCTGCGAAACTTTCAGATGCGTAAGGGCACTTTCCTGGAACTTTGTGAGTTGCTGTCCCCTGCCCTGAAGCGCCAGGACACCCAGATGCGAGCAGCCCTGACCATCCAGAAGCGAGTGGCCATAGCCCTGTGGAAGCTTGCAACTCCTGACAGCTACCGGTCAGTCGCGAACCAATTTGGAGTGGGCAAGTCTACCGTGGGGGTTGCTGTGATGCAGGTAGCCCATGCAATCGTTGACCTGCTGCTCTCAAAGGTAGTGACCCTTGGAGACGTGCAGGTGATCATAGATGGCTTTTCCGCTATGGGATTCCCAAACTGCGGCGGGGCTATTGATGAGACACACATCCCTATCCTGGGACCGGACCACCAGGGCATCCAGTACATTAACCGAAAGGGCTATTTTTCTATGGTGCTGCAAGCACTAGTGGACCACAAAGGATGTTTTACCAACATCAGTGTCGGATGGCCGGGCAAGGTTCATGATGCTCGTGTTTTCAAAAACTCTGGTCTGTTTAGACGGCTGCAAGAGGGGGTTTATTTCCCGGACCGCAAAATAACTGTTGGGGATGTGGAGATACCTATAGTGATCCTCAGGGACCCAGCCTACCTGCTAATGCCCTGGCTCATGAAGCCATACACGGGAGCCCTGGACACTGAAAAGGAGCTCTTCAACTACCGGCTGAGCAAGTGCAGAATGGTGGTGGAGTGTGCCTTTGGCCATCTGAAAGGTCGTTGGAGAAGCTTACTTACTCGCTCCGATCTCAGCCAAACAAATATCCCCATTGTGATTGCAGCGTGCTGTGTGCTCCACAATCTCTGCGAGAGCAAGGGGGAGACGTTTATGGCGGGGTGGGAGGTTGAGGCAAATCGCCTGGCTGCTGATTACGCACAGCCGGACACCAGGGCGATTAGAAGATCACAGCGGGACGCGCTGCGCATCCGGGAAGCTTTGAAAGCTAGCTTCCAGAGCGAGCGGGGTAACCAGTGACTGTTACGCTTGTTTAAACAGAAGCTGAACCTGCCCCCGTTTCTTTACCCAGTTTCTGTTGCCTATCCTCTCCAATTACCAACCCTCTTCCCCCCCTTCATTCAACGCTTTAAAAGTATAATAAAGGAAACATTGTTTATTTAAACCGTCTCTATTACTGATTTCTCGGTTAAGGGTTTAACCTGGGACGCATACCGCGGTTGGGGAGTGGGTGGAGTGTTGGAAAGTACGCTTCCAAACTCGGGGAATGACATGCTCCTGCTCCAAGAGCGGTCAGAAGTGCTGGACTGCTTGTTTCAAGGGAGCCATCAACCCCTCCTATTCGCAACTGTGTGTGATGGGGCCTTTTTGACTTTTTGGCCATGGGTTGCGGTCACAGATCCCCTGCTGCATGGATCTGTCATGCAGGCTATCGCCGGCCGCAAAAGATCTGCTGCCACCCTCCCCCACCAGAAAGTCACAGGGACCCCCCGCATAGAGAACAAGACAACCCCCTCCCAGAATGACAAGTGTGCCCAGTGCATGCAATGTGAGAGTGACTTTATGTTGATCCTTTCCCCCTGTCTGTACCCTGGTTCAGGCGCCTGTCGTCGCTAATAACAAACCCCCTTACCCACTCCCCCAAAACCAAACCATCCTGTGAAAGGAAGTCAGGGGAACAGCACTGTGCAAAACAATCATTTTTATTAAGGGGAGCATATTTTTTAGATGATACCTGGGCAGGGAACTGTTGTGGGGTGCGGTTGGAGGGAAGGAAAGGACCCATCTAAAGTTTTGGAAATGAGAGCCTTCTGCTACTGGAGCAGTCTGCAGGGATGGAGTGATTATTTCCACGGCCCCTGCCTCCCCTCGTTCTAGTGACTTTGGGTGAGTGGAGGACTGGACTTTGTGGCGGGAGAGGGCGGTTGGAAATTACATATAGAGGTGCTCTTTCCTCCTGTCTCCTGTCCTGGAGAACGTCTACCAGGCGCCGGAGCGTGTCAGTTTGCTCCCTCATTAGTCCCAGCAGCGTTTGAGTCGCCTGCTGGTCTTCCTGCCGCCACCTGTCCTCGCGAGCTTCAGCCCTCTGCTCCCGTTCGTTGACTGCTCGCTCGGACCTTGAGACGTCCTCTCTCCTCTGTGCCGCCTCCTTTCGGGAACAGACCATCAATTCGGAGAACATGTCGTCCCGGGTTCTCTTTTTGCGACGCCTGATCAGCGCAAGCCTCTGGGAGGGTGATCCACGGGTAGGGCGGGAGATACTCGCAGCTGTGGGATGAGAGAAAGGGAGTGAATTCCTCAGAAAGATACTTTTTACAGAACAATGCCTATACTCTTTCCCTGTGAATAGGACCAAGCACAGTACCTATCACATGTCCACTTACTACAAGGTCAAATATTATGTCTTTATCCTGAGTGTCTGGGGTCCCGGTGTACAGATCCCAGAAGCCTTGCTGAACACTGGAAATCTGCTCTCTGGAGACCATGGTAAGATGATGAGTTTGGAGTGCTGAGAGATTACTTCACAGCAGTGCTCTACTCCCATGTTTCAATCACTGTTCCTGGCGGCGGCCAGTTCCTGCTGCTGCCCAAACTGCTCATCTACAGCGGCTCGCCAATCCTTTACGCCCCCCTCCGCGTGGCCGCTCCCGGGAACTGAAAGTGCCCGCGTTCCGCTCTTTTTAAACGGCTCACCTACCCTTTCCCCCCCTCCACGCGGCCGCTCCCGGGAACTGAAAGTGCCCGCGAACCGCTCTGTTTGAACGGCTCGCCTACCCTTTATCCCCCCTCCGCGTGGCCGGTCCCGGCAACTCTCCCTGCCTGCGCACCACTAAGTTCGAATGGTTAGCCTCCCAACTACCTCCCCCCCCGCGTGGATGGAAACCGCCGGGTGTCTTTCTTTAAAGGGAAAATGAAGAATTCACTATACTAAAGAAAGCACTCATTCAAACCAGGGCACCATGACTGATATCACTCTGATGAGGATTACGGAGACAGAGAAAGACTGCATGCTGCGTCAATGCCAGCAAACCCCTGGGCCGTATGCAGCCATGCTATGCAAGGCAATGATACCAGAGTACCTGCAGCTTGCATGGCGCGGGAAAGTATCCTACCATGGAGGAGACAATAAGGCCGCTCTCCCTGGGAACCTGATACAAAAGCTCTCACTGTACCTCCAGGAGAGCTTCGCGGAGATCTCCGATGGGGATTTCTCCTCTATCCCCATACATATTGACAGACTTTTCGAGTAGTTGCACTGGAAAGCGACTCAAAGCTGAAGCGCCTAAGGCCAATTAAGCAATACAAACACAGTGCTTATACACCATGCCTATTGTATTCCAAATAAATGTTTAAAACATTGACCTGCTGATCCTTCGCCTGATTCCTGGTCAGGGATGCTGCCTTGGGAGGGTTCGTAGGGGATCTCAGTCAGGGTGATGAATAGATCCTGGCTGTCGGGGAAATCAGCATTGAAAGCGCTGTCGACTGCCTCGTCCTCCTCCTCTCCTTCCTCATCTTCACCGTCCGCGAAAACCTCCGACGACGTGGCCGTAGATAAGACCCCGTCATCGGAGTCCACGGACACTGGTGGGGTAGTGGTGGCAGCACCATCGAGCATAGCATGCAGTGCCTCGTAAAAATGGCAAGTGTGTGGCCGCGATCCGGAGCGTCCGTTGGACTTCTTGGTCTTCTGGTACGCCTGTCGCAGCTCCTTGATTTTCACGCGGCACTGCGTTGCATCGCGGCTGTATCCTCTCTCCGTCATAGCCTGGGATATTTTCTCATAAATTTTTGCATTCCGTCTTTTGGATCGGAGCTCGGATAGGACGGATTCATCTCCCCACACAGCGATCAGATCCAAAACTTCCCGATCAGTCCATGCTGGAGCCCTCTTTCTATTCTGGGATTGCATGGTAACCTCTGCTGGAGAGCTCTGCATCGTTGCCAGTGCTGCTGAGCTCGCCACGATGTCCAAACAGGAAATGAGATTCAAACTGGCCAGACAGGAAAAGGAATTCAAATTTTCTGGGGCTTTTCCTGAGTGGCAGGTCAGAGCATCCGAGTACGGATTGCTGTCCTAAGCGTCCACTGAGTGGTGCACTGTGGGATAGCTCCCGGAGCTATTAGCGTCGAATTCCGTCCACAGTACCACGAATTCGACATGGCCATGTCGAATTTAGCACTACTCCCCTCGTCGGGGAGGAGTACAGAAATCGAATTAAAAAGCCATTTATGTCGAAATAAATTGCTTCCTAATGTGGACGGGTGCAGGGTTAAATCGAGTTAACGCTGCTAAATTCGACATAAAGTCCTAGTGTAGACCAGGCCTATACTTAGTTCAATAACAATTAGAGTGTTTATCTATGTATTTCACACAGTCACAAAATGTACACCTTGCCTCAGAATTCAGGGCTAACACATTGGAGATACAGTAGAATCTCAGAGTTATGAACACTAGAGTTACGATCTGACCAGTCAACCACACCTCATTTGGAACCAGAAGTACACAAGCAAGCAGCAGCAGAGACACCCTCCCCCCAAAAGGCAAATACAGTACGATACTATCTTAAACATAACCTACTAAAAAAAATTAAAGGGAAAACAGCATTTTTCTTCTGCACAGTAAAGTTTCAAAGCTGTATTAAGTCTATGTTCAGTTGTAAACTTTTGAAAGAATAACCGTAATGTTTTGTTCAGAGTTACAAACAACCTCCATTCCTGAGGTGTACGTAACTTTGAGGTTCTGTAATGGGTGCCTTGTTTTAGGATGTAAGTCCAGTGTGCCACCCACAGAATACACTGCTCCACACTCTGCTCCCCTGGGTGCTGGTAAGGCAAAAGGCTCTACACTCTCTCCTTCTGCTGATGGAATGAAGTGTTGTGGCTCTCTTTCCCCTCCTACTGGTGAATGAGGTAGGTGGGGGAGGACTCCGCCTACTGGGAGTTGTGTCATCCATCAACCTGGCTTCCGGAAGGAAGTTATGAAATTCTCTTTTATTTAAAAGCTAAGGGAAGGAGTTTGTGTGGGCTCTTCAGTTCCCATCCCTGCAGCAGGTGACTTTCTCTTCTGGGTATATGTGTGGGCAATCTTATTAGCTCATCTCTTGCTGTCCCCCTGAATTCAGTGATTTTTCCCTGTCCCATAGGCATGAGGAAGAATGGAGGTATTGTGATTCCCCACTTCCACAATCTGGCAGCTCTTCCTCTTCTGGATCTGTCTGATTTGTACAAAGCCGACCATCCTCACTCTGCCTGGTGAATGAAATCTACAGTGAAAGTGACATATGTGCAAATACACTGTAACATTTGGGTTTCCTTCAAAGGTTTTTTTTTTCCCCCACAAAGAAATTAAGCTTCTTTTAAAAAATATTTAACTACTATTTCTGTCTATTTTTAGAATACCCAACTTTTTGGTTACCTTAAAAGACTGGGAGAAAAGGATTTCCGATGAAGGCTACCAAGCCTCAGACTCTTTCTTGGAAAAAATTCAAGGTCCACAGCTAAGATGGAGCAATAATTGTAATAACCAGAATCTCTGTGATGAGATATCAGAAGAAATCATGTGAGTTTTGTGCTCCTTGTGTGGGGTACATGTCAAATCTTTGACAGTGTCCATATGGTCTTGTTAATGTGGATTTTTATCTGTATCTCACTTTATGCCACAACACAATTTAATTTTATCTAATTCCAGTAGTATCTGTTTTGATTAGGTGCAACATTAATGTTCACAGCCTAGTTTTAAACACAGGCACCTCAATAACACAACCAGATTCCCTACCTGAGCATTCAGTTTGCTCAGTCATAAAAAAATGGTTCAGTTTGAATGTCTAAACATGAAATACCCTATGAGGCTCTGGCTCTGAAGACACCTGCAGTTTAAAAAGAAAATCCATGTGGTCAGGCATTTAACAGGGTAAACATCAATGGTAAAATCCTGATTCCACTGAAGTCAATGGCAAAATTCCTCATGGCTTCAATGGCACGAAGATTTCACCCCTTTTCTTTTCAGAAGTATTGAAACTCCAAGAAAGGAAAACAGATACATAAACCATATTTCAGTGGTTTTCTTCATCTCTATATTTACTGGTGAATATTTTCATTCTAAACTTATCAAACCGGTTAGGCAACCTTAACTAACTTATGCAGGAAGGACTATTTTACATTACGAGCCTATTTACTGTCATGCAGCAGATATAACTATTTTATTTTGCTGTTTCTTAGGGAACAGTACCTACCTAGTACCATTGCACAGTACAATGTTAACAACAACAGTAATAAAGATGAGTAAGTACTCTACAGTTTCATTATAAAGTTATTTATATTGTAGAGAATAGTTAAAAAAAAGCAATATACCTAGTTCTTTCCTTGCAAATTATTGCATCATACAAGTAATCCAATAAGAAATTACATGTACATCTGAACTATATGCACAGCAAATGTTTTTCTAACACAAAAGTTAGTAGTGTCCTATTTAATCATGTAAAAATGGAAATAGTTGAAAACTATAAACAAAGGTTTTATTCAAAGGCCAAAATCTTAAGTATAATGTTAGACTTATAGAACTCAACTGATTTTAATAGGAAAAATAGTGGAAGTAATAGTTATATATGCATCTCAAGAGCCTCTCACAGAGATATTGTTTCTTTTTTAGAGAGAAAAAGAAAAAAGAAAAGAAGGGGTAAGACAATAATATTACATTGTAGAAGATAGCTTGTAAAGAAACTATCATTCTAGTTTTTCTATGGTTTTTAAAACCATAACATTTTAATCCATTTTTTTCAGCAAGTCTGATGGTAAAAAGGAAAAGAAAAAGGACACAGAAATGCAAAAGAACAAGGAAAAAAAGGAAAAACACAGAAATAAAGATAAGCATAAGAAGAAAGACAAGAAAGAGAAGTAAGTGTTCTCCATTTGGTTTCACAATAGTGCTATGTTCTTCTAGTAAGATTGCCTTGCCGGTACAATTGTATCCAATCATGGGTATATTGCAAGCATGTTGTGTATGTTAGTCCTAGATAAGTGAATATGCTGACCACTGTTAGGTCTTGTCTGTTCATGAAGTTGTTCCTGATTAATTCCATGTGTGGACACTCTTATTTCAGAACAAGAGTGCCGTGTCTCTGTTAAGCCTAAATCCTAAACAGGAACAAGGCACACAAGGCTATGTCTACACTGCGCACTTTATAGCGGCACAGCTATGCCAGTTGCTCCTTGTCGACAGGAGAGAGCTCTCCTGCCAACAAAATAAAACACCCCCAAAGGGGGGCGGTAGCTTTCTCGTTGGGAGAGCATCTCCTGCCCACATAGCACTGTCCACACTGCCACTTTTCCTTAGTAAAACTTTTGTTGGTCAGGGGTGTGTTTTTTTCGCTCTAAGGTCTCCAGTGTAACCTGCTCTATGCTGAGGGGAGAGAGCTCTCCTATCAGCATAATTAAACTACCCCCAACACGTGGCGGTAGCTATGTTGGTGGGAAAGTGTCTCCCACCGACATAGCACTGTCCACATTGGCGCTTGTGTTGGTGAAATTTATGTCGCTTAGGGGGTGTTTTCTTCACACCCCTGACCATGGGCAGCATATAATGGAGGCTGGGGTAGGCCAAATCTTCCCAAAACTTACGCCGCCGGGGGGGTGGGGAGCAGTGGCAGATTACTGCACGGGCCTATAGGGCCTGTGCCCAGGAGCGCTAGCCAATTTGAGGCCCCAGAAAAATCTCCCCCTACCACGGCTCTGGGCCTGGAGGAGATCTGACTCCCTGCTGTGGCCACAGAGCTTTTCCGGTCTTGGGGCTGTAGCGGGGTGTGTTCGTAAAGGAGTGAGCCACGGACAGGACTTCGGGGGTGGGGGTGGGGAAGAGGCAGAGTGGGAGTGGAATGGGGGAAGGGCTGAGAGTGGAACAGGGACAGGGTGACAGGGGAAGGAATGGGATTGGGGAGGGGCTTGGAGCTCCACCGTTGCAGTCTCCTGCCACGAGGGAGGAGCTCGACGCTCTCAGTCCACCTCCGTGGCCCCGACTGAGCTCTGAGCCACTACCCGCCCCCCCACACTGGTCAGGGCCACAAGCGGGCTGAAAGAAGCAAGCGGGGGCGTCTAATTTCAAATCAAATGAAATTTGAATATATAGTATATAGACTTTGGTAACCTGTTTTAGTTTAAAAGTCTAAATATCCCAGTACTGTATTTCCAGAACCTTGATAACTTCATTATTACTAAACTCAACAGTGAATAGATATTGGTACTCGAAGACACATGCATTAGATCTAATATACCAAGATTTGAGTAAAGCATTTGATACAGTCCACAGGGGAAATTAGTTAAATTGGAGAAGATGGGGATTAATATAAGAATCAAAAGCGTTGTAAGGAACTAGTTAAAGGGAAGATTGCAACAGGTCATGCTAAAAGGTGAAATGTCACGCAGGAAGGCGGTTTCCAGTGGAGTTCCTCAAGGGTCAGTCTTGGGTCCAATCTTATTTAACATTTTCATTAATAACCCTGGCACAAAAAGTGGGAATGTGGTAATAAAAATTGCAGATGAGACAAAGTAGGGGGGTAATGCCAATATAGTAGGAGGACTGGAATATCATACAAGAAGATTTGGATGACCTTTAAAACTGGAATATCAGAAATGGGATGAAGTTTAATAGTGCAAAGTGTAAGGCCATGCACTTAGGGAAGAACAAGAAGAATTTTTGCTATCAGTTGGAAGACCTGGGAGTACTAGTTGATCAGAGGATGACTATTAGCAATGAATGTGAGGTGGCTGTGAAAAATGCTAATGCAATCTGAGGATTCATCAGTTAAGATATTTCCAGGAAAGATAGGAAAGTGTTATTACCATTATACATGGGACTGGTGAGACCTCATCTGGAATACTGTGTACAATTTTGGTCTCCCATGTTTAAGAAAGATGAATTCAAATTGGAACAGGTGCAGAGAATGGCTACTTGGAAGATCAGAGGGATGGAGAACCTCCCTTATGAGAAAAGACTTAAGGAGCTTGGCTTGTTTAGCCTAACAAAACAAAGGCTGATGGGAGGTATGGTTGCTCTTTATAAATACATCAGATGGATAAAGGCCAGGGAGGGAGAGGAGCTATTTCGGTTAAGAGCTAATGCTGGCACAAGAACAAATGCATATAAACTGGCCATCAATGAGTTTAGTCTTGAAATTGGACAAACCATCAGAAATTTTGGAACAGCCTTCAAAGGCTAATATTGACCAAGAGGAAAACCAAGAAAGAGAGACTACAGGAATGGAGAAAGGAACACCAGTGGATAGGATATTAAGAGGAAAGACAGTGCCAGTACCAATTATGCTAATTGTCAGGTAGGCTATACCAGTAGTAGAATGACTGTACCTACTCAGGTGAGGAATCTGGGCGAAGCTAAGCAGAAACAACTAAGATGTCTGTGGACCAATGCAAGGAGCCTGGGTAACAAAATGGAAAAACTAGAACAACTGGTGCAGGAAGTGAAACCAGATATTATAGGGATAACAGAAATATGGCGGAATAGTAGCCATGACTAGAGTACAGGTATTGAAGGGTATGTGCTGTTCAGGAAAGGCAGAAATATGGGTCAAAGTGGTAGAGTATTACAGAAAATACAAACCTATACACAATTCTTACAGGTTTGCAAAACTGTTTTTTGTTCGTGTTGTGTATGTTTTATCACTTTGTGTTATCATTCACCTTTGCACGTGTTTTTACTATTGTATTGTATATAATGAATGTACTGAAATTTCTCTGCATGTAAAGAATAACTGGGCTAATTTCTGGCTGCTGGTGTGTGAGTGTGTAAAGGGGAAAGTGAGCACCTCCACTTCCTCATATGTGCAGGGGGCAGCCAAAATTGTGATGCTTGTGCTCCTGAGGGAGAGTAAGAGAGCTACCAGACATTCCAAAGGAGGCATGATGGAGTATGGCTATGTCCTTGCTCCCTTTCCACCAGTAGCTGGACAACCAGGGTGAGTGGTGGGAGAAGTACACACTGCACCATTAAAGGATGTAGTAAATGCTGCTCTAGGGTGCACTGTGGCAGTGCCCTCAAATGGTATTTTATCTGTTTGTATTTTCGACTGGAAAAATGCCTCCAGGAACTGCAACTTGTGCAGTGTCCAATTATACTTATTATGGAAGTGGCTACTAATGCCACTCTGACTCTTTATTGTTTTACATTTATCTATTAATTAGATTTATACAACTGCTGAAAAGGGCACCTAACTATACACCTAAAAGGCATCAAAATATCTCAACAGAACTGAAGTGAAGCAGTGCAATTCGGTATGACCGAGCACCAGCAAACCACGCAACTTAAGAACTCAAACCCCCTTCCCCTCCGGTCCAGAAATTACCCTCTTTTCAAATATCTGGGGAGTAGAGAGGAGCTTTATGGTATGCTCTGAAGCTCATCAGATTCAGGCTTTCCTGAAGCAACATGGGGAGTGAATTCCAAAGCTGTGTGTTCCACCACAGAGAATATCCCATCAGCAGCCCAATTTATAACATGAGGCTTCAGCTCTGGCACTTCTGCTGTTCTCTGCTATGTTATTTTAGCATGAGGAGAGAAGTGGTCTCTCATGTAGGTAGCTCCTGAGACATAAATGTTCACTGGTCAAAACCAATTCCTTAAACTTCACCTGAAGCCCTACAGGCAGGAATGCAGAGATTGGAACACTTGTTGAATGATTATGATCCCAGTGAGATCCTCCACTGACCAAACAGGCTGTTGTATTATCCACAAGCTTCAGCTTCTGGATGATTTTAAGACGTAACCTGATATCGAGTGCAGTGCAGTAATTCAATCTTGAGATGATAAAGACAGGGATGACAGTTACAAGGACTGCATCCAAAAGGAACAGGCACATTCTCCTGACTATACAGAAATGATAAAAATGTGATTTGACTCTTGCTGCTACCTGATTTTCTAGTAGCAATTGGAAATCCAGCCAGACAATTGCAAACCTAACCAACATGTAGAAGAGGTGCCCTCAATTAAAAGGAGAGGTATTCTTGCCGCGTATTCTTGTTGCTTCTTCCCAAAAGCATCACCACTTCAGTCTTGACTGGGCTGAACGTCAACTATCTAGCTGTTGTCCAAGCCCCAATTTCACATACATACTAAGCTCATTGAGCATTTTAATTGGGTCACATGAAATGGTGACAAAGCTGCATGTCATCAGCATATTGGAAATGATGCAGTCCTTGTCTCATTAACCCTCTCAGTAATGCCACACAAATATTGAACAAGAGGGGTGATAAGATGGAACTATCCAGAACTTCATATAAAACTTCATCACCACCCTTGTGAAAACCCACTGCAAGGATGGACTGGGGCCACAATAAAGCAGCTTCATCCACCCATATTAGGATCCAAAGGCGAGTTAACAGCACCTACAATGTAAAGAGACTTGTTTTTCTCTTAGTATGTTTGTATGTTTAGGCATTTTACTTTGTAAATAAATAGAATTTTGGGGGCCAGGAGGAATGTAAAGCAATGAAGTGCTCTAGGTTCCTTAGTTTCTTTTGCAATCCTTTGCAGTGTTTCATCTTTCACAACCAGTCTTAGACTCCCCTAATACTGAAAGCATGATCTGTTCAACACATTCAAATCCTAATGGCCACATAACCATTTTCCTTCTAAAAAGATGAAGTATAGATGCTTTGAGTCATTTCTCCTACAAAGAAGAAAATTAACTTAGTGGGAAACAGGTTATTTTGAAAAAGGTTGAAACTATATGTGTTACTATGACTTTGTGTTGAGACCTGCCAATTTAATTTCCCTTGTGTCCTAGGTTCTAGAATCCAAATCATGTTCACCAACTAGTTTCTTATCCAGGCATTCAAGCAAGGAGGCTAATTTTCATTTAAGGGTGTTCTTGCACAAATGAACGGCCTACTAAACTAAATGACCAGCATATGTTAGTAACCATAGAACATCTTTTGTGGTTCCTAAAACCCATTTCCATTTCTATAAATTTCTGACTAATATTTCCTTTTCTTTCTGCTTACTGCTCAGGGAGAAGAAAGATCTTTTTGTTATTGATCCATCAGGAAACCTGTATTACTACTGGCTGTTTTGCATCGCATTACCTGTCATGTACAACTGGACCATGATCATTGCTAGGTGATGTATAACAGTGTGCATTTTTCTATTCTCTCTCTTTCCCCATTAAAGTAACGAAATCCTCATATCTGGTTGCCACAAGGAAAGCCTTTTGTTTATCAGATAGAATGGATACAAATAATGTATTGACCCAGTACTTTTACTGTGTTTATCCTTTCAGTCTGGTATTGAATACAGTCTACAGACTCTTAGGTTCAATAGCAGAGATCATACACATTTATTTACAATCTCTAAAGTTCTTTCCATCATGTTTTTTGTCCAGTTCAATAAAGGACTTTCATTAACTTAATATCATTATATTTTTCTGTCTGATGCTTCAGTATTTTATCAGTCTTACGTTCCCTGGTAATGAAATGCATATACATTAATGGAGGTTTGGCAAAGTTATAAGCAACGTAAAACAGGATCTTATAAAGTAGTGTTTCCCAAACTTGGGACGCCGCTTGTTCAGGGAAAGTCCCTGGTGTGCCTGGCCGGTTTGTTCACCTGCTACGTCCGCAGGTTCGGCCGATCGCGGCTCCCACTGGCCCAGCCAATGGGGGCTGCGGGAAGCAGTGGCCAGTACATCCCTCAGCCCGCACCGCTTCCCACAGCCCCCATTGGCCAGGCACAGCAAACCGCAGCCAGTGGGAGCCGCAATCGGCCGAACCTGCGGACGCGGCATGTAAACAAACCAGCTGGGCGCGCCAGGAGCTTTCCCTGAACAAGCAGTGTCCCAAGTTTGGGAAACACTTTTATAGAGGAAAGTGCTAGGTAATCTTAACCATTGACATAGCTATCCGCTCCACCTACAGTTACTCAAATTAATTTTTCTCAGTTAAATATTTTAAAAGATCCTTATAATTCGAGTTGTAAACATTTTCTGAAAGCAGATCTGAAAACAGCTTTTTTCACAAAGCTTTAAAATACACTTTGTAAATACTTGTTTTTATGTTATAAAAGTTTTGATAAAAATATTACATTTTCTAAGGTTTGATTAAGCATTACAGAGATCCTTTAAAGAACACATACAAAAATTGCAGGGCCTCTCAATATATGGCAAATTTACTGTATTAATACTGGTCTCATGGGACTATTTCAATTGTGTACTTTTTTTCCTTTTCCTATCCAGAGCCTGTTTTGATGAACTTCAGAACGACCATTTAGGAATGTGGTTCATTTTTGATTATATATCAGATATAATCTATATTGCTGATATGTTTGTACGGACAAGAACAGGTAGATGTACTCACTGTTTAATTATCTACATTTATCTGTGTTAGGCACTTTAAGGTGCCCATCAGTATATGATTTAGGGACCAAATACAACAATTAAAGAAGAAATGGCTCTCTCCTGGAATGGACCAGTTAAATTGACTCTCCAGTTACACTTTATGTCTATGAAATGATGAAGTAAAGAAGTATCTTGCTGGCAATGTTCCCTCAATAAAGGAGGCCAGAAGGACTTCACACTGAAATATATCTTGACATACAAGGTCATCCTGATTTCTAGCAGAAAGGAACTGAACTGAAGTCCTTCCATTGCAAACATATTTTCTGCAGTTTTAGAGTCACACTTCAAATATTTCACAGACACACACACTTGTTTATATTCTGTGATGTACTTCATCATGTTTTATACATCAGACATAATTTTATCTGTAATCTACTTTAGTGTCCTAATTTAAATGTTCCATAAAGGAGGGACCAATCCAGCAATCCCTTTTTAGGCACAACTGCCATTGAAATTCAATGGGAATTTGCCTGAAAAAGGAGGGAAGTATCCAGCTGCTTCTGCTCAAAACATGGCTTTGGCAGGAAATGTGAAGTGGTAGGTGAAATTGCTATATAGAGAACAACATTATACGTATGGCAGGGATGTGCTGATTTGTATTCTCCACTGACAAAACTCCTAGAAAGCCCCAGTCACTGAAACTGTACTCAAACCTTATATACTGCCTAATCAAACTAAAGCTAGAAGTTTTATCTTTTTTTCCCCTTTGTTAAAGATTTTAAAATATCTTTATAATCCAAGTTGTAAACATTTTCTAAAAGAACAGAAGAAAACCCCAAGGGAGGAGGAACCATTTGCCCTCTTTTGTGGTGAATCTCTGGTGTGCAAGGGGTCATATTGGTGGAGAAAACATAAAATTATACCTCCTTACCCCAGGTGTAATGAACCTAGCTTATGAACTGCAAACCAGGATATACCATGTGGATAAAACCCCGCACCACCTTTATGCAGTAGTAAGGAATATATAAACCTCTTGCCACCATTTAAGCCAGCTGAAACCTTTGCTGGCTGAACTTGAGAACCATCCAGTACAGGACAAGGCAGAGAATCCACTTGCTCTCTGTACGAGTTAGGATCAAGATTTTAAAAAATGTGTAGTTAAAATTAGGTTCCTAATTCCATATTTAAGCACCTAAATCAGTAGCCTGATTTTCAAGAGTGATGAGCACCGAGCAGCTCCAGTTAGCTTCATTATATTTATGCATCCATTTTTACATATTTTTCCCTAGGAGGAGAGTTGTTTGGGGGTGGGCTGGGTGAACAAGGAATGGAATGCACATGCATGAGCGCTACCCTCACTCTAACTCTCTCTCTCGCACATAAGGGCCATGAAGGTTACAAGATGCTAGGGCAGCAGAAACCATAGCAGGAAGAGGGTGGACTTGGGAGGCTGTAAGTGCGACACCGCCACCATGGGGGATGGTTCCTCCCTTCAGGATTTCCATAAGACTCTACAGAGCCCAGCCAGGCCAGGCAGTACAGATGGCTCTGCTTAATCAAGTCATCTAGGTCCAAGATTTGGCCCCAATTGCTTATCTACAAAAATTCAACATAGGGCCTTAAAGTTCAAATCCAGTTAAAATATATAGCTGTTAAAACTATGCATCTTGATAAAAAGATGGAAAATTATGTATGGCCAGAAACTCTATAGCCAAAATAATTGTAAAGATGAATTTGACATTCACATATAACAGAATGCAATAGATGATAAAGCAACAAAAAAGTCAAAGTCAAAGAATTTTAAAGATTTTATATTTTATTTTAGGTTACCTGGAGCAAGGTTTGTTGGTGAAAGAAAAACTTAAACTTAAACAGAAATATACAGGAACTTTACAATTTAAACTAGATCTACTGTCAGTCATACCAACTGATCTACTGTACTTTAAATTAGGTCTGAACTATCCAGAATTAAGAATAAACAGAGTACTTAAAGTATCTCGCATGTTTGAGTTCTTCCAGCGAACAGAAACAAGGACAAACTATCCAAATATCTTCAGGATCTCTACTCTTGTCATGTACATAGTGATTATTATTCATTGGAATGCATGTGTGTACTATTCTATCTCCAAAGCCATTGGATTTGGGGCAGACACATGGGTCTATCCAAACACCTCTGATCCTGAATTTGCCCGTCTGGCTAGAAAATATGTATATAGCCTCTACTGGTCGACGCTGACCTTGACCACTATTGGGGAAACACCTCCTCCTGTAAAGGATTCTGAGTACTTCTTTGTGGTTGTTGACTTCTTGGTTGGGGTGTTGATTTTTGCTACTATTGTTGGTAACATTGGTTCTATGATCTCCAATATGAATGCAGCCAGAGCAGAGTTTCAAGGAAGGATTGATGCTATCAAGCAGTATATGCACTTTCGAAATGTGAATAAAGAAATAGAAAAAAGAGTTATTAAGTGGTTCGACTACTTGTGGACAAATAAAAAGGCAGTGGATGAAAGGGAAGTTTTAAAATATCTCCCAGATAAATTAAGAGCAGAGATCGCAATCAGTGTTCATCTGGACACACTAAAGAAAGTTCGAATTTTTGCAGATTGTGAAGCTGGCTTGTTAGTTGAACTAGTCTTGAAACTGCAGCCTCAAGTCTACAGTCCAGGAGATTACATCTGCCGAAAGGGGGACATTGGACGAGAGATGTACATTATCAAAGAAGGTAAACTTGCTGTAGTAGCTGATGATGGAATTACACAATTTGTGGTCCTAAGTGATGGCAGCTACTTTGGGGAGATTAGCATACTTAATATCAAAGGCAGCAAAGCTGGCAATCGAAGAACAGCCAACATTAGAAGCATTGGATACTCAGATTTATTTTGTCTATCGAAAGATGACCTCATGGAGGCTTTAATAGAGTACCCAGATGCAAAGGCCCTGCTGGAAGAGAAAGGTAAGGAAATCTTGCTGAAGGATGGGTTACTGGATATAAATGTTGCAAATACAGGAAGTGACCCTAAAAACATTGAAGAAAAGGTAATTCAAATGGAAGGAGCAGTGGACAACTTACAAACCAAGCTTGCCAGGCTTTTGGCTGAGTATGACGCCACACAGCAGAAACTGAAAAAACGACTGACACAGATTGAGAAAATTCTGAAATCAACTATGCAGTTTGAATTCTCAGATTTAGAAGAATTAGATAAATAAATCTGGAGTGTCAACACTAGAATAAAACACTGGGTACTGCCACTAGCAGTTAAGGATAAATCCGGCACGGTACCGAGTGCCCTCAACTCTTATCCTTGAGGATGTGGCCCTTTATTATAAGCTACTACTTAGTCATGAAACATCACTTATTTCCTATTAGGCAATACACATACACAGTAAACGTCAAGAAAAAAGTAAGATGAAGAATCAGGAATAAGAAAGGAGCATAAACATCATCATTTTCATGCTCAGTCCTGGGCTTGCAGTTATATTTATGAAGTGCATACATAAATTTAGTGTCTTGATATTTAATCTCAGTGAAAATGTTACAATATAAACCTATCAATCATTTTGTCTTTTACAATTGTAGTCCCTTCAGGACAAGGACTGTGTATTTGTATTTCCTCTGTATTTTGAAAATAGCTGGTTCATGTTAGGCCCTAAAGCAAAATAAATAATAAATATCAGTAATATAAAATGTTTGCTAATGGGTTATTTATATTATCCTTTATGTAACATTGTTGTAAAAACAAGTGCATTTATTCTGCATACTATAATATGTTGATAGTCATACAAAGCTCTACTGCATATTATAATTTTTTATAATTTTCTTCTCATTCACTATGTAAATAAGGAAACATTTGGTAACATTTTTATTGGTTATCTGAAGTTTGCATAGATATACAGTAGAACCTCAGAGTCACGAACACCTTGGGAATGGAGGTGGTTCATAACTCTGAAATGTTCCTAACTCTGAACAAAATATTATTGTTGTTCATTTCAAAGTTTACAACTGAACATTGACTCAATACAGTTTTGAAACTTTACTATGCAGAAGAAAAATGCTGCTTTCCCTTTATTTTTTAGTAGTTTATGTTTAACACATATGATTTCCTTTTTTTTTTGGGGGGGGGGGGGGTCTCTGCTGCTGCCTGATTGTGTATTTCTGGTTCCAAAGGAGTTGTGTGGTTGACTGGTCAGTTTGTAACTCTAGTGTTCGTAACTGAGGTTATATTATAAATGTAATATGGCCATTAAACAAGCCCCTAATCTCACCAACCTCATCGTCAGAAGCAAGCTCCCCACAGACCAGGACACACCAACTCAAAGTGGCACCACACCCTACCAGTAGATGTACAATAGATGTAAAACCTGAAGACATATTTCCACAGCTACGATGATCAATACCTCCCACAACACACCTTTCAAGATCCCTGGGTCCTATACATGCCTATCACAACCTGTGGTGGACCTCATCCAGTGCATCAAATGCCCCCAAAACAACTGTGTGGGTGAAATCAGACAATTACTGTACTCTCAAATGAACTCATAGAAAAATGATAAAAGACAAAAACAACGTATCACCCGTGGGCAAATACTTTTCACAAAGCGATCACTTCACTTCATCTTTGACCTATTAGTTCTTGTCCTCAAAGGAAACCTGCACAACTCTTTCAAAAGACAAGTCTGGGAACTTAAATTCATAACTTTGCTGGATACTAAAAATCATAGTCTCAACAAAGACACCGTGATTTTATAGCTCATTACAATAATTGTAACCCACTAACCCTTGTTTGGTCCTATAAATGCAGAGGTGTTAATTGCCCACTTCATTTTAAGTGGTTTCTTGCAATGTGTTTAACCCTTTATGTTTAACATGCTGTCCCACCATGTATTTACCTGTGACACTCTGGTTACCTTTTGTGGACATGAAAAGCAGCTCTGTGAAGCCTGAAAGCTTGTCCCTTCCACCAACAGAAGTTGGTCCAATAAAAGATATTACCTCACCAACCTTAATTTTGGCATTTCCTAACTTCTTAGTGCTTGTCTTGGCAATCTTAAAAAAAAACCTATAGCAAAAGAAGATTATGTAGTTTATTATGTATATTGCTGCAGCATTTACAGGACCAAGTCCTATTTTGCTAGGCACTATACAAGCATTTCAGAAACAGATTATCCCTGCCTTGAATGGCTTACTCTAAGAGTCTAAGCAACAAAACTCACGATTTGAAGAAGGGTATGAGACAGGGATCGACAACCTTTGGCCCGTGGCCCGCCAGGATAAGCCTCCTGGCGGGCCGGGTCGGTTTGTTTACCTGCCACATCCGCAGGTTCGGCCGATCACAGCTCCCATTGGCCGCGGTTTGCCACTCCAGGCCAATGGGGGCTGCGGGAAGTGGCAGACAGCACATCCCTAGGCCCGCGACGCTTCCCGCAGCCCCCATTGGCCTGGAGCAGCAAACCGCAGGCAGTGGGAGCTGCGAGCAGCCGAACCTGTGGGCGCAGCAGGTAAACAAACCGGCCTGGCCCGCCAGGGGGCTTACCCTAGCGGGCCGTGGGCCAAAGTTTGCCAATCCCTGGTATGAGATGTTACCTACAGTAGGGCAACTTGTGGTTCAGAGGTAGTAACATGAAGTAGCTACCAGATATCACTATTATGGTGTTGATGTGTTTTAGTGAGGAAAAGTGGACATCTATTGTCATAAACACAATTATTTTTGGCTTGTTTTAATTGGCCCATCAGGTTGTGACATCAGCAATGGCCACTAGATGCCACTGTTGTTACATGAACACATTTTCTTGACAATAGAACTCTTGAACCAAAAATCATTGAATGCAAAACAAAATGCTGTATTTCTAATAGAAACACCAAATTATATGCTGTATTTCAGACAGATAGAAGTTTTATAATGTAAAATATTGCATTTTTTAACTTTAACAAGCATGTATTTGCTAAAATAAAACTACGTTTAAAGTTTTCTTCTGACAAAGTAAGTACTTTGAAATAAAAACGTAGGGGTTATGTGTACACTCCAATCATATTAAAATTCTTCCACATTGTTTATCTGTCAACATTTTAAAAAATGTTTCAAGTTTCATATTAAAGACACTGTAGCTCTTGTAAATCATGCCCTATTTTTGGAACATCCTAAATCCCTCAATTCTGCAAAATTTTAAGTGCATGCATAACACTACTTCCATGAGTAGCTCTGCTGAAGTCAATTGGACTTCGTAGATGAGTCAAGTTGTGAACAAGCTTCAGTATTTGCAGGATCAGGACTTAGCAATTGGGGTTCTAGTTTGGTCCATTTTAGACACAGATCCTACTATATTCAAATGTGGGCTTGGATTTCAAAGAACCCCACAAAACTGGAGTGTTTTGTTTCATAATTCTCATCTTCAGAATTTACCATTAAGAGTGAAGCAACTGTCAGTCATAAATGTATACAAATATGGTTAGGAAGTCTTGTGTATTTAATAGATTAAATCTATGATGTATGAAACTTTTTTTGGGGGGGGCAACTTTTGCAACTTTTAAGAACTTGTCATTGAGGTAAATCCCATCGATTACAAACATATTCCTCAATTCCTGTTTTGTGAAGTAAAAATCTTCAGAGACATTCTTATAGTGAAGTTGCTGAGTATGAATAATAATGATTTTTTAATCTCACAATAGACTAATTATTAAATAACATGTTCAAACCAAAGCCATGTGGAATTAAAGAGGTAAAACATCAAAAATAATGAAAAATTGTATTTACTTCAGTGATATTATAAATAGACAAATATTTTATTTAAAATTTTATTTAAGATTTTCAGACCTGGGTTAAAAATTCTGCTACTTCTTTTACTATAACTGACAAAGACTGCACTGTGTACAGGGTTTCTATCTAGATTGTAATCTACTCTGTTTAAATGTAACAGTTCAGTATAGCCCTTCTTTTCTATCCATAACTCAGAACACCCTGATTTACTGGCCTAAAACTTACGATTTTTTTTCTGTCATCTTCACATATGTCCTGAATTACTCTAGTAAGCAGTTTTCATTCTTTTATTGAGGGCTTATCTACATGGAGACTTGGGGCAAGTCTACACAGCCCCGCAGTTCAAGCTCTGAGGCTCTGAATAGCAGTGAGCACCAGAGTGCTGTGCTGTAACTCCCCTGTGTAGAGGCTGTAGGCACAAACTTAAAGGTTCCTCGTTCGCATTAATATAATCCTGTCTGAAGAGGATAAAAAAATCATAACTAATTTTCATACTTTAAATTTGAGTCATTCCTATTTTAACAATCCTTCCAAACATACATAAAAAACCCTCCAAACAGCAACACTCTTCCCCCAACTTACTCTCTTTATAGATAAGGGTGCATTTATTATCTCAACAAGAATTAACAACACATATATGTATAGCAGAACCTCAGAGTTATGAACACCTCAGGAATGGAGGTTGTTCGTAACTCTGAACAAAACATTACGGTTGTTCATTCCAATGTTTACACAGCTTTGAAACTCTACTATGCAGAAGAAAAATGCTGCTTTTAACCATCTTAATTTAAATGAAACAAGCACAGAAACAGTTTCCTTACCTTGTCATATCCTTTTTAAAAAAACTTTCCATTTTTTTAGTAGTTTACATTTAGAGGGGAGGGATAGCTCAGTGGTTTGAGCATTGGCCTGCTAAACCCAGGATTATGAGCTCAATCCTTGAGGGGGGCCATTTAGGGATCTGGGGCAAAATTGGGGATTGGTCCTGCTTTGAGCAGGGGGTTGGACTAGATGACCTCCTAAGGTCCCTTCCAACCCTCATATTCTATGATTCTAACACAGTAATGTACTGTCTTTGCTTTATTATTTTTGTCTTTGCTGCTATCTGATTGTGTACGTCTGGTTCCAGATGAGGTGTGTGGTTGACCAGTCAGTTTATAACTCTGGTGTTCGTAACTCTGAGGTTCTACTATAATATGTCTATGAGGGAATTTCTTTCAAGAACATGTCAGCATTAGAAAAGTAAATACACATTAGTACTGAGATACAAGCACGCTTACCAACCAAAGACATCTACTATTTACTTGCAAAGAGGTTATACATCTATTTTGTTGCTTGTAGAAAACTAAAAACAAGAATCCAGTCAGGCCTCTTTACAAGATGATCGTTTGTTAGTCATAACCTAAAGTAAGTTAAGAACAACAACAACAACAAGAATATTATATACTATGCACACCGAGTTCTAGCATTCCTTGATCCTAATTACGAGAGATCTTATGAAGTATAGTTTATAAAGTGTAATTTAAAAGATGCAATAGTGCCTGCTAATTTGCACTAACTCAGAGACCTATTATGAATGATTGAATTTTGCAAACTAGCAGGTAAATGAGCAATAAAAAAGGAAGGATAATAAATATCAATATCATTGGAACAGTGTAGTTTGGACTCATTTATTAAATAACACAAACAAAAACAAAAACAAAAACACCGTAACACTTACATGACAGTTGTGCTACGTGCAACGCAACACAAGATGAGTATATATAACCATGCCCCGGAGCTGTCATCATTTCTCTTGCCTCCCTCCCCATCCGAACCGCCTCTCGTGTCACTCTGTTGGCGCCGCACGAAGGAGGCGCGGGAACCATGCTCCGGCTGGCCGGCGGCCCGGGAGTGGGGGGCGGTTCGGCGGAAGGGGCGGAGCCTCGGGCGGAAGTGGGGGCTAGTCTCGCGCTGCTGGCGGTGCCCGGGTGGAGGCGCCGGTGGAGTCTGGCCCCCGGCGCCGGGCGGACGAGGGCTTTGCTCGGCGCCTCTCGCACTTGGCCAGCGGGATGGAGGCGGCGTGGCGCCAGGCCGGCCGGGGCAGGGGCCGGGCCCGGGCCGGCGGCCAGGCTGGGAACGGGCTCTGTGCCCGCGGGGCAGCTAGCGGCGGTGCCGCCCGGCCCGGGCCCGGCCGGGGGAGAGGCGGGGGCATTGCCTGTGTCCCGCTCACCGGCAGCGGCAGCTCCCTGGGAGCCAGTGGTGAGTATCGCCCCCGGGGCGGCCCAGCCCGGGCAGGCAGAGGCCGGGCTGGGCTCTCCGGCCGGCTCCTGAGCCGCTGGCTGCCCCGGCTTATAGGGTAGCAGCAGCATTGGCAGAGGGGCTTCGTAAACGGGGAGCGTAGCCTGAAGCCCCAGCCACGCAAGCCAGAGGTACCCGGCAGCACAGGGCTGCGGGTCGGGAGGCCTGAGCTAATTCCCAGCTGTGCCAGGATGTCCCTGCCTTGCCCACGCTGGTGAGCCCCCGCTGCCCTGAGCGGCGCTGTTGATTTCCCACTCTTCTGTGCAAGGATCACAGTCTGCGCCCTTGTAGTGATTGTTCCCAAACGATGGCTGCAATATCTTATGTGAAGTCTGGTCTTGACTTTGGTGGGGCTGCTCACGTGAATACATGCTCCCCAGTGTGGGCAAAGGCCCTATAATCTAGCCCCTAGTTTCTGCCACCGTTTCCTATTTGTAAAGTGGAGATAATCAGTATCTCACAGGAGTATTGTTAATATACATTTGCTGTTTGTGAAATACTGAGCCATGGAAAAGTTTATAAATAAATATTTGTTAACCCCTTATGGCGAACTCTGTTTTACCTTGTATTTAGCTGTGACACTCTGGTTACTTTCTCCAGACCTGAATAAAAGCTCTGAATCTCAAAAGGTTGTGTCTTCCATCAATAGAAATTAGTCCAATAAAACACATTACCTCACCCACCTTCTCTTTATTAGTAAACTCTTTATTTACAGCAAGCTAAGTTAAGTCATGGCATAGTCTCCCAAGGAAAGCAAGGAAGACTTTTGTTAAGTCTAGTTTTAAAGCACTTACAAGTATATTGTAGGGAACAAACTTGTACTTGGCATGGGGATGAAATGAATGGCCTAAGAAGTCTTTTGCATCTCAAATTCTTCAGTATCTGATCTTATGGCTACTACACTTTATGTTGGACTCTTAAGTGATTTTATTAGTATTCATTTATATTATTGTAGTGCTTGGGAGCCTTAGTCATGGGCCAGGATTCCATTGTACGAAGTGCTGTACAAACACAGAACAGGGGGGATATGATAGAGGTATATAAAATTATGAGTGGTGTGGAGGAAGTGAATAAGGAAAGGTTATTTACTTGTTCCCATAATAGAAGAACTAGGGGCCACCCAATGAAATTAGTGGGCAGCAGGTTTAAAACTAATAAAAGGAAGTTCTTCACACAGCGCACAGTCAACCTGTGGAACTCCTTGCCTGAGGAGGCTGCAAAGGCTAGACTATAACAGGATTTAACAGAGAACTGGATAAATTCATGGAGATGAAGTCCATTAATGGCTATTAACCAGGATGGGTAAAGAATGGTGTCCTTAGCCTCTCTTTGTCAGAGGGGGGTGATGGATGGCAGGAGAGAGATCACTTGATCATTACCTGTTAGGTTCACTCCCTGGGGAGCACCTAGCATTGGCCACTGTCGATGGACAGGATACTGGGCTGGATGGACCTTTGGTCTGACCCAGTATGGCCATTCTTATGTTCTTATGTAACAGAAAGATGGTCCCTGCCCCAAAGAGATTACAATTTAAAGATAAGTTAAGAGATAACAGATGAATACAGACAGTTTGGGGGAGTACATATGAACAGTGAAACAGTATTGGTTGACAGGATGGGGTAGTGGGCTCAGTATATCAGCAGCGTAACCCTTACCAAGCTTTTTGTGTGCATCATGGCAGATGAGAGTTATGAAGGTGGATATGAGGTAGCTTTGTAGATAGTTATGGGGACCTAAGTTCCCTCTAAGCTGCGTGGCCACGCAGCTGCCTATTAAGCCCTGTGCAGGGGTTCAGGGCTGCCACAGGGAGAGGTGCTTTCCCCCGCCGGCCCCAACATGAACCTGCTGCCGTAGGGAGAGTTGCTTTTCCCCCCCTGGCCCCAGCATGGACCTGCTGCGGCAGGGAGAGAGAGCTGTGGGGAGTCCTCTCTCCCCACCATAGCCCCTGTGCAGCCTGTACCCCAAACCCCTCATCCATGCCCCACCCCAAGCCACACCCAGCTGGAGCCCTCATCCTCCCACACCCCAATTCTTTGCCCCAGCCCTGAGCCCCGCTCTCACACTCTGAACCCCTCAGCCCCACCCCCGCCACATGAATTTTTTTATGTGCACCAATATCAAAGTGTACATCCATATTGGTGCACATAACAAAACTCATTCCTCATGTGCGTGGGAAAAATTACAGGGAACACTGATGGGGGCATCCTCCCAAGTGTGAGGTGCCACAGAGGGGAAAGTATGGAAGTTCTTATTTGAAAATTTAACAAGTGCCTGATGGAGGCTGATATCATTGGTTGATCAGTTAAGAATCAATCTTTTGATACTGAATAAGGGATAAGTAGGGGCGGGATAGGTTGTGAGGGGCATTGAAAATGAAGGCAAGTAGTTTCTTTGCAATAAAAAAAGCGTGAGCCAGTTGAGAGATGCAAAGACAAAGAGGTGACATGGTCAAAGCAATGGGCTAGGAAAATTATCTTTGCAATAGCATTCTGAATAATATAAGTGGGGCAAGATTGCATTTATCAAGACCATTAGTCTCTCTCCAAAGCAAGGAAGTGAGACTTTGCAGTAGAGTCCCAGCTGCAGATCCAGTCTCCCTTTACATCATACTCAGTCGTCTAAGAAATTATCTGTTAAAATGACAATGTGGAGGCTCCTTAATGTCAAATGAAATGGTAGCATGGATCAATTACTGCAGTAGCGAAGCACTGGACCGGTGAGAGAGCCCCAAAAGTCACAATTGTAAAAGTAATAGAAACGGTTAAATGTACCTCCAAAGTTTCCGCAAAATAGCACAGATGCACTATTGCAAACAGTTGTGAAATTTTATGTGCCTGACCCAACGAAAAGGAATACTGTTTTTAATAGGTAAAGCAGCAGTCTGTACTGTCTAGCCCGCATACTTTGATAGGATATGCCTGTTTGGTTAGATTCATATTTCTTTTGAAATAGTGATACTGGTCCATGAGATGCAATTAATTACTCTCAAAACTGTGAACATTCATGCTGATGCACAGTATTTTTTTTTTTAAAGTAATGTTTACTTGTGCTGTATTAGAAACACTAAAATGCTGAACTGGCTGTAATGAGAGAATAGTTACTGAGAACATTAAGTTTAAAAAAACAAGTAGAAAAGGACAGTGGAGTCTTTAAAATTTAATATGGCATTAAAATTAATCTATTTTTATGCAGAATTATCTTCTCAGAAGAAATTTGATGAAATTAAGAAGGCTAATCAAGCAGCAGCAAAAAAGTTTGTTGAAGACCAATTTAGTTCCTCTTCTGAAGAAGAAGAAGATATTGAAGGAAAACATGGAAAGATATTGGCCAAAACATTCACAACTTATACTAATCAAACTGGTAAAATATTTTAATATATTGACTTCTCTGTAGCATAATTTTCTTTGGCAGCATTGCACTATCATCTTATATTTAAAAGCTTTGATAATTAGAGGTAGATAATGTATTCTGATATTGTAATGTTCTTAACATATGACTTTAAGTACTTAATTTTCTGTCGTGTTCAAGATGGGTAGAAGATTTGTCACAGGGTATCTCTGTCACCACCTGGTGTGCTTTGCTGTCTAGAGTGTTTCTGTCACCTCACAGTTACAGACACTCCCAGGCTGCTTTCCTTTCACCACATGTATCTTTTATTCCTCTGCTTTTTTTTAATGCACAGAACATCACACAGGTATTGTGTAGCAGACGTTTTCAGTATAGCCTCCTTCCTTAGTACAGCTCACTCTCTGAGCTTCCCTTCTGAGCTCACCCTTGTTTCCTGTTCCTTCTATTTATATCCTCTCAGTGACCTGTTTAGCCCAGTATTACCACCCAGGTGCTCATAATCCCACAACAGAAAGTATTTAATGGTTCACAGCTGAGTTTGCAGCAGTCTTCATGCTGCAGCAATTGATTAGGATACTGCTGCTAGCACTTTATCACAATTGCATATGTCACTTATACAGCAGGCCACTCAGTTCAGGAGAAAGGTTGGCTGATTAGGCAAAGGGGAAAGAAAAGTCTCAGGTTTGCAAAACAAGGCTTCAAAACTGTGTGGTTTTTCATTGGTTTGTATTGTTTTGTTTTTGGAGAGAGAATAAATGCCTACATGTATCCCAACTCTGTATGCTGAATTGTTATAGCCCTGTAACTTGGGTAACCTAGTCCCATGTATGGGAGATGTAGCATCTGGACCTTTTCCATTCTTCAGTTCGTTCATGCCTACATTTTTATTTTATTTCATGGGGCAAAGGAAGTGGGATGGTAGTGGTGGAAGAGCTGAAAATTAAAGGAGAGGGGATGACAGGAGTAACAGGGCAGAACTGGTCAGGCAGGGCTGTGTTTGGACTAGTAGGGTATGGATAGGTAGCAGCTGGGGAGTGGGAGGTGTGCCATCTAAGGCAAAAATTGGCGAGTGGAGCTGGGAGTAGCAACTTTTGTATACTGGCCACCACTTGATGGGGGGAAGAAGTGATCTGGTGAGATGCAGATGAGGAGGAGGGCTGTGGGATTTAGCCATTCGGTCCCAAGAATTGAAATGAAACTAACTAAAACCCTGTGCACCTGCTGACTATTTATACCCAATTATATGCTGGGTGGACAGACTTGCAATCTTGATTAGTGAGATTTTTTTTTTCTTTCCTCTAAGCTCAATGAAACACTAACATGACATTTTCTTTGATTTGTGCTTGGAAATAATGCTGCACAACTGAACACTTGATTATCTTTAAATGTGTGTGCTTATCTTTGGATGCTCAGATCTAAATAGAGGATCAAACACTATTGATGGTCTTATAAGAAGACTTTGTTTTTTGTGTATTAAAGATGGAGATGCAAGTGAACTAGAACGTACAAGACAATATGTGAATGAAGCATTTCAGTCTGGGGCTTTGACATGCTTGATTTGCATTGCTTCAGTTAAGAGAAACCAAGCTGTAAGTATTTTACAATAGTCTTCAAGGTATTAACCAGCTACATTGCTTTTTATTAATACGTATCAAGCAAATGTTAAATATTTAAATATGAACACTTGCCTGATTTACTGGAGTGTTGAGGATTAATATGAAAGTTTTAGGAGTGCTAAATACTATATAAAAATTATAGTTCACTTTTCAGCTAACTGTCATGTTTGTGCAGTATCAAAGCTTGTGCATACATAACTTGAAATCATAGTATTGAATTTTGGTTTTTGTTCTGTGAGGTTTCTGTCAAACCTGTGATCATGGTACAGTATAAGTACACTTGACATAATTTGATTTTTATTTTAATATAATTTTGATGGATAATATCAATATTTATTTTTATCTATTTAAATGTTCATAGTTGTAGGAAATTACGGGAGGGGAGTCAGACATTTAGTTAATAACATTGAGATTCAAAAAGGTAAAGCTTTATAACTGTTAAAATACAAATTGTCAATATGTCAAAACATACAAAATAAATAGCTTTAAAAGTTTTCAGGAGGTACTTTTCTTAAATTTGTAAATTTTGTTTACTATCTGGTGAAATATTTTTTCATTGGTTTGTGTGTATACAGCGAAATTGATTTGATATTTATCAATAAAAACTTAGTCCTTTCCAGCCTAAATATAAGGATTACATTTTTAAATTTTACAAAGTCACAGATACAAAAAGCAACAGCAATAGGGTCTACACTTCAAAAGGATACAGTTGTTGAACCTTGTAACAATATCTTAACCAATCAGCAATAGGGGAGTTATTGCAGTTGGATCAAACAGTAAGGGGAACCAAAATGAAGCTACAGTATTGCAGAATGGGTCAGTAAGGTACAGTGCGAGGAAAAATGTGGGATTTTGCTTGTCTGGGTATTGAGATCTGCATGGTTGAATAAATATAGCCAAAATGATTTCCCCTCCCCCAATTTTTTTATTTCATGCAGCCACATTTTTCCATAACCCAGCATATCTCAAGCCAAATCTTACTCCCACTGAAGTCAGTAGAAAAATGCTATTTAATTCAATAGGAATATGATTGGGCCCATCATACTTCACTGTAGTAAATATTGTAAGGGGACTGGCTATGCCGTTGGTTTACAATAACAAATGTTGCTGCAAAAGAGGGAGTGTGCAGAAAAACTTTACTTTTTTTAATGGTGGATAGTTGTTATATGTACGTAATAAAGCTGATGATATTAACTTGTTCACAGAAACCTCGTACAACACATGGTATGTGATTTTTATATACACCTTTTGGTTCTTACAAATTAAATATGTTTTTAATGTGTCACGTTTTTTGTGGGGTTTTTGTGTGTTTTTTTTTTAATTTGATTTGTTCTGCGACAGTTGACATCACTTATGAGTAGACCTTAAATCATTTGGAAACTTGAATGAGTGGTCTGTGTTTCATTTTGTTTTTTTAAATCAACACATTGCTTATCTTGGATACTTAACAGGTTTTTTTTTCCGTTGAGTATTTTAATTCAAATTTAGTAAACCTGTCAACTGTTTATAAACGTTAGTTTTAGAAATTAGCTATTGAACTATTAATAACTTTCTTAGTGGGTCTGGGGTAACACACTTTTGCCTTGAGTCAGAAGATTGGAAATGTTTTCTCTCTTGCTTTTCACAGGCTAAATGTAAAATAACTTGCTTCCATTTTAAAATGTTCAAGGATAAATCCAGAGAAAAAGGAAATTCAGACTTAAATCTTCAGCTGTTTCACTTACCCCACTATGTCTAGCTCCTGCAACACACTGAACCTTTTAAGGGTGTCTACGGAGATCACAGCAGTGAGCCTCCCATTCTGGGATGGCAGACTCAGGTTTGTAGGGCTCATGCTACCGTGCTAAAAATACTGTTGCAGCTTAGGCTCTGAGTCCTGGGGAGGGGGTAGACTTCAGGTATTTTACTGCGGTAGCGTGAGCCTGAGTCTGTTGACCTGGACTGGGAGACTTTCTGCCATGGGCTGTGTAGACATACCCTAAAGACTATAAACTTGCAAACAAGGACATTTTACCTGATTATAGGTTTCCAGTTACCTCTTTTAGACAAAGAGTATATTCCTTCACAACTCACCTTCTATTTCATCTTGTAGTGAAATCATAAAGCTGCCTTTGTTCTATTTCACTGAATTCTCAGCCACAGGCTGATGTACTGAGAATACGATTATGACTTCGCTTCAGGATCAGCAAAGAAATACAGCCAGGATCAAGAACACAAAACTTCAGTAATGGCAAGGGGAGCACAGAAGGAAACTGGCCACAATAAATTACTTTTTTTTTTTAAGTTTGTCAATTATGAAAGTACCCCCTTTAAAAGGGACACTACATTAAAATTGACACTTCTGCATGAATCTTTGACTTATTGTTGCATATAACACCTAAGATTAGAGAGAGAAAAATGTTTTAGTATTTCTTTTGTGTAATTAGGCCAATATAAGCAACAGGAAAAACTTACACAGCAATAGAAGAGAGAACAACATTTACAACAGTATGAAGCTGTTGTAGTAAAATCATCAAAATTGGCAGGTGAATACAGGAATACATGTTGTATATGAAACTACTTTTACCTCCTTTTTTTAATTTAATAGATTTAAAGTTGGTATCCCTTTTAGACGCAAGGTTTTTTTCATTCATTTAATCAGAAGCAAGCCTAATACGTACTAGTCATTTCTTTTATGTTTATCTTTTAGGTTTGGAGCTGTTCTGGATGTTTCTGTATATTTCACATGCCATGTATCCAAAAGTGGGCTAAGGACAGCCTTTTTCTTATATCGTCTCCCTTGACAGATGATGATTTTGGGAAGAAAGATTATCCATGGCCTTGGTAAGCTTTTCATGTTACATTTACAAAGATGCCTTGATTGAGGACTAAGTGAAAACTGGAGTCACTTTGAAAAGTAACAGTACTTGTAACTGGAAAATGTGTACTCCATACTTCCTTTCACATTGTTCTTTGAATTTGTTTGAAGTTCACACTGGCACAGTTTGTGTTTAGGAAGCATAAAAAAAAAAATCACTGCATTGAAATTTCAGCATGTGAAGATAGTAACTTGACTGTTGTACATATCTCATGTTTTGCCCTCGGTTAAAATGTGTTCTTGATGGGTTCCCCACCCCGGGGTGCCACCTAGAACTGGGATACCACTGAGCTCTCCTGATCCACCAGCCTGGGCTCCCTTTTGCACTGTCTTGCTGTGACAAGCTGCAAAGCCCTCTCCAGCCTGCACTTTCTCTTGAATACATACAGGTAGGGACACACCCAGCTCCTGTTACACAACGGCTCTTCGACCAGCCCTTGCATGGTACGGCTACAGCTAGGGCAACTACCAGCTTCTCAGGCACACACCCAATCTGGAGTATAAACCCAAAATTATACCATCTTGCGCTGCACGGGGAACTGTACAGCCGAAGCTCATAAAGTTCGCTCCCTCCCTAAATGTGGAAAAGAATATGCAACAGCCATTTGCCCTCGAATTATGATTTCCACACATTGGTTTAGATAAAGCAAAAATAAGTTTATTAATCACAAAAGAGAGATTTTAAGCGATTAAAAAAGTGATTAAACAATAATAGAATACCGTTTATTTAAATATTTTTGGATGTTTCCTACATTTTCAAATATAGATTTCAATTGCAACATAAAATACAAAGTGTACAGTACTCACTTAATATTTTTGATTACAAGTATTTGCACTGTAAAAAACAAAAGAAATAATATTTTTCACTTCACCTCATACAAGTACTGTAGTGCAATCTCTTTATCATGAAAGTTGAACTTAAAAATGTAGAATTATGTACAAAAAAAACCAGCATTCAAAACCAAAATAAATAGAGCCTGCAAGTCCACTCAGTCCTGCATCTTGTTCAGCCAATCTCTCAGACAAGCAAGTTTGTTTACATTTGTAGGAGATAATGCTGCCTACATCTCACTTTCACGTGGCATTGTAAACAAGAATAGGCATTCTCATGGCACTGTTGTAGCCAGCATCGCAAATTATTTACGTGCCAGATGCACTAACAATTCATATGTCCCTTCATGCTTTAACCACCATTCCCGGGGACATGCATCCATGCTGATGACAGATTCTGCTCATTAACCTCCAAAGCAGTGTGGAGCAATGCATGTTCATTTTCATTATCTGAGTCAGATGCCACCAGCAGAAGGTTTGTTGATTGTTTTTTGGTCTTTTGGGTTCTGTAGTTCCCGTATAGGAGTGTTGCTCTTTTAAGACTTCTGAAAGCATCCTCCACACCTCATCCCTCTGATTTGGAAGGCACGTCAGATTCTTAAATCTGTGCTGTAGCTATTGTGACAGACCCAGATGAGTGGGGTACAGAAGTCTGGTAGAAGGCAAATGTACTGGCCATTGGATGAATAGTTTTCTGTTCCCTGAGTGACCAGAGCAGGGCTGCACTAGAGCAATCAGGAACCTGCTGGAACAATTAAGACACCTGGAGCCAGTTAAGAAGAAAGTGCTAGAATCAATTAGAACAGGCTGGCTAATCAGGGCACCTGAGTTTAAAAAGGGCCTCCTTTCAGTTTGTGGTGTTGCGTGCGAGGAGCTGGGAGCAAGAGGCACTAGGAGCTGAGAGGAGAAGGCGTACTGCTGGAAGATCTTGTGGTGAGGATAAAGAAGGTCTTGGGAGGAGGCCATGGGGGAGGAGGCCAGGGAATTGTAGCTGTCGTGCAGCTGTTCCAGGAGGCACTCTAAACAGCTGCAGTTAACAGGGCCTTGGGCTGGAACCCGGAGTAGAGGGCGGGCCCGGGTTCCCCCCCAAAACTCCCAACCCCTGATCAGACACAGGAGGAGTTGCCTGAACTGTGGGTTCTACCAGAGGGGAAGATCTCTGAGGCGAGCAAAGTCCGCCAATAAGCGCAGGACCCACCAAGGTAGAGGAGGAACTTTGTCACACTATCTTTAGAAATCTCACATTGGTACCTTCTTTGCATTTTGTCAAATCTGCAGTGAAAGTGTTCTTAAAATGAACATGTGCTGGATCATCAGCTGAGACTGCTATAACATGAAATATATGGCAGAATGTGGGTAAAACAGAGCAGGGGACAGACAATTCTCCCCCAAGGAGTTCAGTCACAAATTTAATTAATGTCCATTGTTGCATATGAGTAGGGCCTGACCAAATTCATGGTCCATTTTGGTCAATTCCATGGTCATAGAATTTTTTAAATTGTAAATTTCATGATTTCAGATATTTAAATCGTAAATTTCACGGTGTAACTGTAGGGGTCCTGCCCTAAAAGGGGGATGTGGGGGAGGAAGGGTCGCAAGGTTATTGTAGCAGGGGTTGTGGTATTGCCATCCTTACATCTGCACTGCTGGTGGTGGTGCTGCCTTCAGAGCTGGGCAGCTGGAGAATGGCGGCTGCTGGCTGGGAGCCCAACTTTGGAGGCTGTGCTGCCATCAGCAGCAGCGCGGAAGTAAGGATGACATGGTATGATATTACCACCCTTAGGGTATGTCTACACTACGAGACTAGTTCGATTTTTGTGAAACCGAACTTGGCAACCCGATATTGCCTGGTCGATTGTTCGAATCCACATCAGGGATCTTAATTCGAATTTCCGAGTCCACAGTAAGGGGGCAAGCGTCGACATTGCAAGCGGTGCACTGTGGGTAGCTATCCCACAGTTCCCGCAGTCCCCGCTGCCCACTGGAATTCTGGGTGAAGCCCCCAGTGCCTTGTGGGACCGAAATTGTGTCAAGGGTCGTTATACGTAAATTTCGTTACTCGACCCACACTTCCGCCTTCCCTACGTGAAAGCGCCGGCGGGTAATGAATTCGCGCCCTTTTCCTGTGGCTGTTAGCTCGTACGCCACAGGACAGAGAGCATGGAGCCCTCCGCGATTATCGCTGATGTTCTGTCCGTTGCCAACTCCTCGCGCCTTATAGCGCACCTTTTCCAGACTCAGATGCAGAGAAATCGGGAGAGGAGGCAACGGAAGCTCCGGGAGTACTTGAACTCTGAGAGGGGCATGGACCTCTCGCAAAGCGCTGGACCCCGGCCCCTAGACATCATGGTGGCAATGGGTCACGTTGATCCTGTGGAACGGCGATTCTGGGCAAGGGAAACAAGCACTGACTGGTGGGACCGCATAGTGGTGCAGGTCTGGGATGAGTCCCAGTGGCTGCGAAACTTTCAGATGCGTAAGGGCACTTTCATGGAACTTTGTGAGTTGCTGTCCCCTGCCCTGAAGCGCCAGGACACCCGGATGCGAGCAGCCCTGACTATCCAGAAGCAAGTGGCCATAGCCCTGTGGAAGCTTGCAACACCTGACAGCTACCGGTCAGTAGCGAACCAATTTGGAGTGGGCAAGTCTACCGTGGGGATTGCTGTGATGCAGGTAGCCCATGCTATTGTTGACCTGCTGCTCCCCAAAGTAGTGACCCTTGGAGACGTGCAGGCGATCATAGATGGCTTCGCTGCGATGGGATTCCCAAACTGCGGTGGGGCCATAGATTGGACACACATCCCTATCCTGGGACCGGAGCACCAGGGCAGCCAGTACATTAACCGAAAGGGCTATTTTTCTATGGTACTGCAAGCATTAGTGGACCACAAAGGACGTTTTACGAACATCAATGTTGGGTGGCCAGGCAAGGTTCATGATGCTCGAGTTTTCAAAAACTCTGGTCTGTTTAGACGTCTGCAACAGGGGGTTTATTTTCCGGACCGCAAAATCACTGTTGGGGATGTGGAGATGCCAACAGTGATCCTAGGGGACCCTGCCTACCCGCTAATGCCATGGCTCATGAAGCCATACACGGGAGCCCTGGACACTGAAAAGGAGCTCTTCAATTACCGCCTGAGCAAGTGTAGAATGGTGGTGGAGTGTGCCTTTGGCCGTCTCAAAGGCAGATGGCGAAGCTTACTGACTCGCTCCGACCTCATCCCTAAAAATATCCCCATTGTGATTGCAGCGTGCTGTGTGCTCCACAATCTCTGTGAGATCAAGGGGGAGACGTTTATGGCGGGCTGGGAGGTTGAGGCAAATCGCCTGGCAGCAGATTACGCTCAGCCAGACACCAGGGCGATTAGAAGATCACAGCGGGACGCGCTGCGCATCCGGGAAGCATTGAAAGCTCGCTTCCAAACAGACCAGGGTAGCCAGTGACTGTTACACTTCCGTAAACAGATACTGAACCTTCCCCTGTGTCTTTACACAGGTTCCGTTGCCCATCCTCTCCCATTTCCAACCCCCTTCCCCCTCCTTCGATCAACACTTTAAAGGCACAGTAAAGGAATTGTTTTTTTATTTGGACCGTCTCCTGAACTGGTTTGTCGGTTACGGTTTTAACCGTGTACGCATACCGTGGTTGGGGAGCGGGTGGAGTGTGGGAAAGTACCCTTCAAAGGGGAATGACATGATCCTGCCCACAGAGCAGCCCTAAGTGCTGGACTTCTTCTTTAAAGGGACCATTAACCTCTCCTACTCGCATGTGTGTGTGGTGTGGTCTCTGTGACTTTGTCGTTGTGAATATCGGCTACTGATCCCCCGGTTCATTGATCTACCCGGAAGGCTATTGCCAGCCCCTAAAGATCAGCGGCCACCCTCACCCAGCAGACAGCGAACCACCCAACCACCAACCCCACGTAGAGAACCTTGAAACCTACACACAGAATGAAAGGTGTGCTTACTGCATGCAATTTTTACTGTGCCTGTCACTGCATCTGTTACCCTGTCTGCACCCTCGGTTGTGCCTCGGTCCTCTGCACTTACAAACCCCGTGAACCAATAACCAGAGAAACAAACGGACCCGTTTAAAACACTCTGAGAAAAATCAGAGAACCAAAAAACCAGTTTTATTAAACTGAACATTAAGTTAACATGGAACCTGGGAAGGGAGGTGTTGAGGGGTGCGGCTGGAGAGAGGGGAAGGAAAATTCTAAGGTTTTGGCACTAACAGGCTTCTGCTGCTGGAGCAGTCTGCAGGGGTGGAGTAAATATTTCCACGCACCCTGCCTCCCCTTGTCCTAGTGACTTTTGGAGAGTGAACCGCTGGACTTTGTGGCGGGGGAGGGCGGCTGGAAAGAACATATAGAGGTGCTCTTTCCTCCTGTCTCCTGTCCTGAAGAACATCAACCAGGCGCCGGAGCGTGTCGGTTTGCTCCCTCATTAGTCCCAGCATTGCTTGGGTCGCCTGCTGATCCTCCTGCCGCCACCTGTCCTCGCGCGCTTCAGCACTCTGCTCCCGTTCCATGGCTGCTCGCTTGTACCGTGCAACGTCCTCTCTCCGCTGTGCCACCTCCCTCTGTGACAACATCATTAATTCAGAGAACATGTCGTCCCGGGTTCTCTTTTTGTGCCGCCTTATCTGGAGTAGCCCGTGGGAGGGAGAGGCACCGGTAGGGCGGGAGACACTCGCACCTGCAGGATGAGGGAAAGGGAGTGAATTCCTCAGAAAGATACTTTTTGCAGAATAATGAGCATACTCTTTCACCGTGATTAGGACCAAACACAGTGCCTATCACATGTAAACGTACTACAAGGTCAAATAGTATGCCTTAAGGCTGAGTGTCTGGGGTCCCGGTATACGGATCCCAGAAGCCTTGCCGTACAGTGAAAATCACCTCTCTGAAGACCATGGTAAGGTGATGAGTTAGGACTGCTGAGAGATTGCTTCACAGCAGTGCTCTACTCCCATCTCTCACTCACTGTTCCTGGCGGCGGGCAGGAAATGCTGCTGGCCAAACCGCTAATCTACAGCGGCTTTCCTAACCCCCCACCTCCGCGTGGCCGCTCCCGGGAACCAAAAATGCCCGCAAACCGCTCAGCATGAACGGCTCGCCTACCCTTCCCCGCCCTCCGCGTGCCCGCTCCCGGGAACCTAAAGTGCCCGCAAACCGCTCAGCATGAACGGCTCGCCTACCCTTCCCACCCCTCCGCGTGCCCGCTCCCGGTAACCTAAAGTGCCCGCAAACCGCTCAGCATGAACGGCTCGCCTTCCCCTCCCCCCCCTCCACGTGGCCGCTCCCGGGAACCAAGATCGCCCGCGAACCGCTGTGTTTGAACGGATGGCCTACCCCTCCACCCCCCGTTCCCGTGGGCGCTCCCGGGAACCAATATTGCACGAGACCCGCTGTGTCTTGACGGCTCGCGTACCCTTTCCCCAGCCTCGCGTGGCCGGTCCCCGGCACTGTCCCTACTCACGCACCGCTAAGTAGTAATGGTTTGGCTCCCGACTCCCTACCACCACGCGTTAACGGAAACAGCCGGGTGTCTTTCTTTAACGGGAAAAGGAAGCATTCACTATACTAATTATAACACTCATTCAAACCAGGACCGCTTGACTGATATCACTCTGATGAGGATTACAGACACAGAGAAAAACTGCATGCTGCGTCAATGCAAGCAAACCCCGGGGCCATATGCTGCCATGCTATGCAAGGCAATGATACCAGAGTACCTGCAGCTTGCATGGCGCGGGAAAGTATCCTACCATGGAGGAGACAATAAGGCTGCTCTCCCAGTGAACGTGCTAAACAAGCTCTCACTTTACCTCCAGGAGAACTTCGCGGAGCTCTCATATTGGGATTACTCCTCTATCCCCATACATATTGACAGACTTTTCGAATAGTTGCACGGGAAAGCGACTCCAAGGTGAAGCGCATAAGGCCAATTAAGCCACAGTTACACAGTGCTAACACAGCATACCTATTGTATTGCAAATAAATGTCTAACACACTGACCTGATGATCCTTCGCCTGATTCCTGGTCAGGAATGCTGCCTTGGGATTGTTCGTAGGGCGGCTCAGTCAGGGTGAGGAAAAGTTCCTGGCTGTCGGGGACATGACGAGTGAGACCGCTGTCTAGTGCCTCGTCCTCCTCCCCTCCTTCCTCTTCTTCGCCGTCCGCGAAAACCTCCTCCGACGTGGCCGTAGAATGGACCCCGTCGTCGGAGTCTACGGACAGTGGTAGGGTAGTTGTTGCAGCACCACCGAGCATGGCATGCAGTGCCTCGTAAAATCGGCAAGTGTGTAGCTGCGACCAGGAGCGTCCGTTGGACTCCTTGGTCTTCTGGTACGCCTGCCGCAGCTCCTTGATTTTCACGCGGCACTGCGTAGCATCCCAGGTGTATCCTCTCTCCGTCATAGCCTTTGAATTCCGTCTTTTGGAATGGAGCTCGGCTAGGATTGATTCGTCGCCCCACACAGCGATCAGATCCAAAACTTCACGATCACTCCATGCTGGAGCTCTCTTTCTATTGTGCGATGGCATTGAAACCACTGCTGTAGAGCTCTGCATCGTTGCCAGTGCTGCTGAGCTCGCCACGATGTCCAAAGAGGAAATGGGATTCAAAATGGCCACACAGGAAAAGGGATTCAAATTTTCCTGGGGATTTCTCTGAGTGGCAGGTCAGAGCATCCGAGTACAGATTACTGCCCTGAGCGTCCACTGAGTGGTGCACTGTGGGATAGCTCCCGGAGCTATTAGCGTCGAATTCCGTCCACAGTACCTCGCTTTCGACATGGCCATTTCGAATTTGGCGCTACTCCCCTCGTCAGGGTGGAGTACAGAAATCGATTCAAAGAGCCCTTAATGTCGAAATAAACTGCTTCCTAATGTGGACGGGTGAGGGATTAAATCGAGTTAACGCTGCTAAATTCGACATAAAGTCCTAGTGTAGACCTGGCCTTACTTTTGCACTGCTGCCTTCAGAGCTGGATGCCTGGCCAGCAGCCACCTCTTTCCGGCCACCCAGCTCTGAAGGAAGCATGGAAGTAAGGGTAGCAATACCATGGCCCTCCTACAATAACCTTGCCATCCCACCCATGGCCCCCTTTTGGGTCGGGACCCCCAGTTTGAGAAACAACGGTTTCCCCTGGGGAAATCTGTATAGTATAGGGTAAAAGTACACACAAGACCAGATTTCACAGTCTGTGATGCATTTTTCATTACCGTGAATTTGGTAGGACCCTACATACGAGCACAGCTGCTGAAGGAATTCCATGTTTCAGTCCAAATGTTGACATGAACGAGTGATGTCCATCAGCAAGGTAAAACATCTTCCATGCAGATAAGTATGCAACTTCAGAATTCTGAAGATAATGCTGAGAGCCTCTTGCTCTAGTTGCGCATAGTTCTTCTCGGGCGGTGAGTGTTCATGAGCAAAGGCAATTGGTTACTCCCTTCCATCAGGAAAAACGTGGAAAAGATGCATCCACTCCATATAGTGAAGCATCATGAGCTAGTTGCAATGGTAGCAAGGTGTCTGTGTCTTTGGTTCCTTAAACGCGCAATCATATTCTTTAATTCATTTCCTTTTTATTTTTCTCATAGCAGTTGATGTAAAGGTGCAAACACTCACCACATTAATCAGAAATTTACTATAGTAGTTAAGCAGTCCTAAGAATGAATGTTACTGAGACATGTTCTCTGGCAGTGGCACTTGAAGAATTGCCTTCTCTTTCGCTGGTGATTCCTTTAAGCCCCTGGCATCAATTACATGTCCAGGGTATTCAACTGAAGGTTTGAAAAACTCACTTTTGTCTTGATGTTCTCTCAGTTCATAGTCTTCAAAATGTTGCAAAACAGCATCCACATTTTAAAGAGGATCCTCTTGATCCCTTCTATAATGAGGATGTTGTCCAAATAGCATTGCACTCCATTCAGTCCCTTCAGAATCTCATCCGTAGCTTTCTGCAACAGCGCAGGTGGCGATGTGACACCAAAAGGTAACCTGATGTGGCAAAATAAGCTTTTTCATGCGTTATGGGATATTTGCAAGATCACACTCTATTTGTAGGTATGCATCGAGTAATCCAATTTACTGAAACAACTGTCCTCTGCTAAGAGTAGCAAATTTTCAATAGGAGGTAGTGGATGCTGGTTTGCACATAAAATTGGACTCACTTTGAAATCTCCACAAATTCGGATGGAGCCATCCTTCTTGATCACTGGCAGAACGGGTATAGGCCACTTACTGTGTGTGAAACTGGTGCCAAGATTCCGATGTTCACTAGACAGTCCACATCAGCTTCCACAGGAGGCTTCAGAACCTGCATAAGGCACAACTCTGGGCTTGCAATGTTTTGACTATATGTCAGATTTAACAGTGAGCTTCACTGACAGGTTGCTTATCTGTCCAAGCCCTTTTTCAAAAACTTTGGAGTGATTGTACAGCATTTCTTGAAGGTTTCAAGGTGTTTTGTGATTGCTTTGACCTTGATACAATTTAACTTCTCAAGCCAAGTTCTGCCAAATAATCATGGATACTTTCCTTCAATCATGGACAATCAATTGTTTTACCCTTCTATATTTTGTTGAACTTTCACCTGGAGTCTCCCTTTTGGAACTAACTTTTCTCCTGTTAAGTCTTAAATCTTTTGAGACAGCCACTCCAGTATCAAGCTCCATATTTGTAGGAACTCCCTCAATCAAAGGTGTAACCCAGGAGCCATCTCTTACTCCAGGTTCTGATAACATGTGCAGTTCTAGGACTTGCTGAACATCTGTAGAGCTTTGTCTTTTTCCACATTATTAATTTCTGACTTCTGTCTTTTCTTAGGTTGTCTTCATAGGTCTTTTCTTGGATGGATGGTTAATCTGTGTTGCTGGTCGTTGAATTGTGTGACAAGTCATGGCAATGTGTCCTTTCTTCTGGCACTTCCTGCAAATGACCTGGTGTGCCTAGCAATTTTCAGTGTATATAGTTTGCATACAATGGCCACATGGAAATTCTGTGCGTTTTGTGGTCCTCTGACTCACCAATTTAGGTGGTGTACTTCTTGGTTGACCCTAAATTTCAGAGACTCCTTCTCTGAAATTTCCATGGCAATAGCTACCTCAACAGCCTTCTTGAATGCTAGTGCTGATACAGTCAGTAACTTCTTTTGGATCTGATCATTGCGTAATCCAGAGACAAATTGGTCACATAGGGCATAACTTACTGTTTGTCCGTACTGACAGTACTTTGATAACATTTTTTTAGAGCAGCAATGAACTGTGCTACTGGCTCTCCGCTTCCTTGATGGACCCAATATCATTCTGCTATCATCAATGGGGCAGGAGAGAAATGTTTGTTGCTGCAGTAATTGTGGCATTTCTGGGCATAATTGGAGATAAGAAGTCACGCAGCAATCTGTATACCTTCAGACCCAGTACTATCAGCAATATTGAAATTTGTCCTTCTAGAATGGAATTGTAAGCTACAAATTGCTCAGATCGTTTGAGGCACATCAACCATGATTCACGGTTTTTGTCTAATTTATCAACATTTCTCTTCTCTTCTATTGGACTTCGTGCCCTCCATTTTCTTTCATCTTTTTTTTTATTTGCTTTTTTTCCTTCTTGGGCGGTCAGTGGGAGCACTAGACACTCATGGGTTAGAAGATCCTCGTTGCCAATGTTATATTTGGACCGAGCAGTGAAGGAGCTAGACAAAGGGGGAACTGATTTTAAACACAGCTGTCTGCTGTGGAGACTTTCATTATTTTGATAACAAACAGAAGTTAGGCTTTTCTCTAAGTACAGAGTGCCCACCGTTTAAAGAGGCAGGACATCACATATACCATTTGGAAACTGTGGGAGAAACAAGCAAGGTAGTAATCAGAATTATGATTTTTATGGTCTTATCACACCTGTTACATTTATTTATAGCCTTTGCGATTGTGAATTGTCATTTCAGTGTAGTAGCCGTGTTAGTCTGTGTCAGCAAAACGAAAATAAGAAAGAAAAACTTGTAGCACCTTAGAGACTAACAAATGCTGAAATAAATTTGTTAGTCTCTAAGGTGCTACAAGTTTTTCTTTCTTATTTTCGTTGAATTGTCATTGGTACTTTTCAAGGACTGACTATAGCAAATCCCAGCTGTCAAGCTACTGTAACTTGAAATCTCTTGTAGACCTATATTTTTAATGTATTAGCATCACTAAGTTTTTTTTATTTGAATATTTTAGGAGTCTAGTCCAGTAAGAGTTCCCAGTTTTTAATGTCAGTGTTCTTGGTCCTATGCAAAGGAAGTAATAATTTTGTTACGGGTACTGTTTTGGAATAAAAATGTAGTATTTAGATATTACTTTAGGTGTAAAATATTATTCTAAAGGTTTGCTATACTAATGCTCTCAAGTTTACACTTGTTCATGGAAAAGGTATTGTGGCGCTGGGGGCCTGAAGAATTTGTCATAGTGAGATTGTGCATTTAAAAACTAGTATGTAGCAACCACCTTGGTCTATTATAAATTTAACTGTATCATTAACTAAAACAGTTGCAAAGCAGGGTGGATTGATTTTAAATCAGCAAGTAGAAAGCCTCAATTTGAATAATTGACTTTAATCAACTTTTCGATTTGTACTTCAATTATCTTCTAAAGACAGGTGCGTTCTCATTGGTTAACATAACCGTTAAACCATGGAATCATAGAAGTGTAGAACTGGAAGGGACCTCAATAGGTCAACACATTGATTTACAATTAAATAGAGCCTTTACACTACATTTCACATACCTTTTTGCTACCTAAAAGGGTACACTGTAACTATATTCATTTATTTATGCAGTTACATAGCTTAATATTTTCAGATTCTTAATTGTACATTTTGGTATGTTGGAAAATAGTGAATGACATATTGCTTTATTAACTTTTGGCTCATGATTTGTATCAAGCGGCATTAGGGTGATAACTGGAATTTAATTAAACACACAACAGCATAGAACATTTATTTTTATTAAACAAAACCTTAAATATTTTGGATACATATGCTTATCAAAATATATTTCACATTTACAACTAAATGATTAATTTACTGACTATAGTTAATCACTCTGTTCCATTAATAAAACTGATTATTTCTGTTTAACCTGGGAAGATTTTGAAATATGCCCAAGTGGAAGTGACTGGACTGTAAATTTCTGAAATGAGAGAGGCTCCTAAGTTACTTAGGCTGACCTGTTGTGCCATATTTGTAAAGCTTGACCTCAAAAGTTAGATCTGTTTTCTCTGATACTTCGAGTTAAAGGCTGCTTTTCTATATAAAGTTTCTGATAGAAGCTAATAGATTCATCATATTTATTTTTTATTTAAACATTTTAAGAGATTATAAATTTAGGCCTTAGCATATTTTATATTAAATTTAGATTTTCTTTAAACAGCTTTATTTTTTAAACAAATTATTTAAATAGTAAAATAAAAAAAATCAATCTAAATAAAATGATTGTATGACTTTTTTAAAAAAATCATACAACTTTTTTTTTTTTTTTTTTTAAATCATACAGCTTTTTTTCAGGGTGGACAAAAATCAGTTGTTAACAGCTTTGTTGCTTTGCCTAACAGAACTGGTAAAACTGTCCTTTTTCTTTTCTTGCCTATGTCAGTCCAAAATGTAGGTTCGAGTACAAACGATCTGAAGCTCCCACTAGATACTACTGCTACTGTGGAAAGGTAGAAGATCCAGAGTTGGACGCATGGCTGGTACCTCACTCATGTGGCCAAGTATGTGAGAGGGAATTTAAACCTCCGTGTGGGCATAAGTGCCTACTGCTCTGTCACCCGGGTAAGTCCCTTCTATGATATCGATTAACTGTTCACAATTAGTTATGAAAATTATCATGCTTAAAATCAATTGACACTGAACTTAAAACTTCAGTAAATAGGAGAAAGCGAATATTTGTGGGAAATTGCGTTATTAAAAGTTATTGATAATTAAAAGTTATTGAAAGGGGAATAAAATGAGTTATGGAGCCAGTGATGAATTGTTAATTTTATTGTTTCCTTTTAACCATTCTCAGGTCCTTGTCCTCCTTGCCCAAAGATGGTTACAATAGCCTGTTACTGTAAGAAAGCTAAACCAGTGCCGCGAAGGTGCAGTACCAAAGAATGGTCATGTCAGCTGCCATGTGGTCGAAAACTGCCATGTGGACAGCACAATTGTGAGAACCCTTGTCACCCAGGTAGACCTGATTTTCTTAATTGTTCAGAGAGTAGTTTTGCCTGAGTTATTAGGAGTTGAAGCTTGTCTGTATTAACTAATTAAAAAGAAAAAATGAGTGTAATTCTTCTCCCTCTGTCACCTCACAATTAAATCTATATTAATCACTTATTTTTAGGAAATTGTCAGTCTTGCCCACGAGTCAGTAAACAAAGGTGTGTCTGTGGTAGACAAATAGCAGAAAGACTTTGTGCATGTCCATTTTGGCAGTGTGAGCAGGTATGTTTCAGAAGTCCTTTTTTGGATTATCTTTATCTTAATGAAAATGGGGTGCTTACTATATTGGAAAATTGAAAAATGTCACCTTTTAAGAGTTTCATATTTTTTAAGGTATGTGTTTTTAAACATACACGCAAATCTAGGCAGTGGCCATTTGAAGATGGATCCATTACATGGGTCCAGTTCACTCCTGACATTAGTATTCACAGTTTTGTTGACTGTGTTGGAATTCTGCTTGCTTATGACAGTAGTAAACTTTACTTTCAGTCCCCATCATTTTGAGTAACTTTTAGATTCTTTTGAGAGTAAAACTTCTTTTGCCATCTTAAAACAAGCATGAAGCACAGCTTACTATGTGCTCTAGAGCTTTGCTTATTTACTAGTAGCAACTATGAAAAGCTTAATCAATTTTCTAAGAATGATTCAATATTTGTGGCTCAGAGCTACAACTGAGACCGTAGATTGTAAAAAATCTTAAATTGAGGGAAAGCAAAACATGAGTGCTCTCATAAGAGAGTGCACAACCTCTGATTTTAATTTGTAGCTTAAGTATACTTTCAAAGCTCAGGAAAAATCTCCCTTCACAATCCCATTGGGTTTTGCGTCCTTTTATCTTGTTAAACTGCTCACTGTTAGCTGCGGAGTTATTATAGTTTTCTTTTCTCTTTAAGGTGTGTGGGAGAACTTTGCCGTGTGGTAATCATACATGTGAGCAAGTTTGTCACTCTGGTCCCTGTGGAGAATGTCCTCGATCTGGGAAAAGGCCCTGTCCATGTGAGAAATCAAGTAAGAATTTTCTTCTCTCATTGAGACACATCTGTTTGCTGTAATAGGCTTCAAATATTCAAACAAGCCCCAAGTAGTATGAATTTACAGGAGAATGTTGTAGCTTAGGTTTATAAACCTCTTTTACAGTAGTGGTCATCAAAGGCTTACTTCAGCAGTGCAGTTACTTAGCAGGTTCCAATAAGCAATGAAAGCTGCAAGTTTTATATAACTTCCTTGCTTGATTCTTTACAGGTTTGATATTGACTTAATTTAACTATGATTTTATGATAGAAGTGCTAACTTAATTAAATATATTTGTATAATTTCTGTAGAGTTTCTTTTAAAATGAGAGGGTGAAGCTAGAAAATACAGTTCAAATTGTCAAATGAATATCTAGATGTATCTGTGTGTTTTATTTAGTACATGTGCTATCTTTTTCTTTTATTTAGTGTGTGTTTTGCCTTGTACGGAAGATGTACCTACTTGTGGAGATAGCTGTGACAAAGTTCTTGAATGTGGAATCCATAGGTGTTCGCAGCGTTGTCATCGAGGTCCCTGTGAAATTTGTAGACAGGTTAGTTTTAATCTCTTCCATCATGTAGCTTTTAAATACTTTGTAACTCTAAGAAAGGTTTTGCCTCCTAAGAAGCTGGCATAGCTGTCACTAAAAGCACCCATCGAAGACCAGATTCTTTGGGTAAATGTGTTCAGAGAAATGCATTACGCCTGTCTAGTAACTGGTTAGGTACCAAAGGCCACGTTAAAGGCAAGTTTGAACTGGTAGTTGAGAAAACTTAACTGGAAGTCCTGTGTGGGTAATGCACATCTTCCACCGTAGCACTATGAATAGGCCACTAACATTGCTAAAGTGATACCAAGAACTATTTTTAGGCCAAAATGTAAAATATGTAGGCGGCAAAAAGGCTTTATTTTTTGTAAGTTTCCAGTGTTGAATTCTTTTTTTAAGCATTCCCTGGGAGGGTGTTAACCCAAATAACATTTTTCCCAAGGCATGAGAATTTAGAAGTCAAACTGACTTCTTATTTATATAGTCCAAGCTGAGTTTAAATGTGAAAAACAAACTGCATAAATGACAAAGGTTAATAAAATGAATTTAAAAAACCCCTAGCTATTCATAATAGGTAAAGTTTTAAATTAATATGACAGAGAGGGAAGGACTGTCCAGTGGTTAGGGCATTGGCTTGGGTCCTAGGGACCCAGGTTCAGTTCCCTGCTCCACCACAGACTTTGTGCAAGTCACTTAGTCTGTCTGCCTCAATTCCCTATCTGTAAATTGTGGATAATAGTATTACCCTGGAGGCTAGTGAGCACAGGCGCCAACTTCCGGTGGCGCTGGTGGGGGCTGACGCCAGGCCCCACCCCCGACGCTGGGTGACGTTGCGGGGCCCTGCCCCCGACGCAACGTCGCCCAGCGTCGGGGGCGGGGCCCCGCAGCGTCTCCCGGTGCTGAGGTGAGCTTGCCGTGGGTCCCGGGGCTGGCGGGGAGCTGGGTGCGGGCCCCGGGGTTGGCGGCACCCACCAATGTTTCCTCGTGGGTGCTCCAGCCCCGGAGCATCCATGGAGTCGGCGCCTATGCTTGTGAGAATGAATACATGAAAAGATTGCGAGGTGCTAAGATACTATAGTAATGGAGGCTATATAAGTACCTAATATGTATGTTTGTTGCCCCTTTTATATTGGCACAACCTGGAGATCTGTGGTTCCGTTTAGAATACTAGTGATAAGTTGGCTTGAAAACACTTTATGGCAATTTGGAAGGAGGTTTCCCTCCAACTTGCCATTGAAGGCATGCCTTCCCAACGACTGTCCTGTATATAATAAGGTGAATTGGACATGGCTCACTCAGAGCCACTTGATATTGCTTCTGGTCTAGCAGAAGCACATGAGTTGAGAGCATTCCAAAGTACTAATTTACTCTCCCTTAATGTGTATGCATGGAAGTGATTTGTGTATTGAGCTCAGTGCTGTAGTTCTGTGCATGGCATTTTCCTGCAACTAGAGATCATAAGGCCCACATTGTGTTTTTAAAGAATATTCAGTTCTGGCTCTGTCATAGATGATTATGTTGAACTGCATTCCTTGAATTAATCTTAAAAGTCATGGCATCAGGAAAGAATCTGTTTGGGTGCTCGGGTGGAAGGGAGTTTTTCCAATTACTGTTTTACTTCTGCAAAAAAAAAATTGTCATCTTCCTGGCCTTTCACAACTCTACCCCTTCATACTTGTTCATTCTTATTGTGCTACTCTTCCGTGTTCTTCACTCTGACAGTAATGGCAACCTCTCTTGCTTATTAGTAAGCATCTCAAACATCTTTCACTCTGTCCTTTTATGCATGGAATGCTCTCTCAACTGATTTTTAAGGTTACCACCCATCCTCTTTCTGTTATAGCCTTCAGATAATCTCAGCTACAATGCCTGTGGGATACTAGCTAACGTATGGTAGTTGGAAAGAGGGTCAGATAAGCTTGCTTATTTAATTTATACATAAACTGTGTATATTTGTATCCCCTTTCCTCACACCTTTGCGTCATTTGTCTTTTTGGGTTGTAAGCTGTGCAGAGTCCGGACAGTGTCCTCATATGTTTGTATAGTGCCTAACACAATACGGTCTCTGGATGATACTGTAATAAAGTTAGTCAATTTGCCTTATGGTTCTTAGTAGAAAACTCTTTAGCTTCCAACTGTAATGTGTCGTCATTATTTTTCCGCCCCCAGGAAGTTGAAAAGCAGTGTCGTTGTGGAAAGCATACTAAACGCATGCCGTGTCATAAACCATATCTGTGTGAGACAAAGTGTACTAAAATTCGTGATTGCCAGAAGCACCAATGTAAGAGAAAGGTGAGTGTTAAAATGTGTATTAACAGTACACTTACACAGCATTCATTAGAGTTCTAAATTTGGCTCTTTAAGTTTTTGTTCCAATTTTATATTCTTGTTGTACAAATGTAGCATTGCATCAACATACCTTTGTTTCACATTTGGAAGGCTTTCTTTCAACTGTAAGGGCTAGCTAATTAATAAATAAAAGCTCAGAATCTGCAGCACAAGGTAGATTCTGTGGCAGTTTCCAAAATTGAAGAATACAGGTTGCTTTAGCTATGCTACTGGAAATATATTTTGATATTAACTATCTCCATTTTTCCAAAATAGCTTTCCCCTTCTATATCAACATATGTTTTTGAAGGTTTAAATTGACAGTAAAGTTGTTCAAAAGTCTCAGAACATCTATAGCTTTTGCAGAAAGTATCTCTTGTTGATCTGAGGGGCTAATCTGTTGACAAGTTCCCTTTAGAGGGTACCTAGTGAATTTTGCAGCTCAGTCAGCTTTAAGGGAGCTACTTGCCAAGTAGATCAGCTTTTGCTTTTATTGGGACTTCAGTGCCTAAACTACCCTTTGTGACTTTGAAAATCTCCATCTAAATGTTAATAGAAATAATATCCTCCCCACCCCCCGCAAGCTTCCTTGCATATTAAAGACCAGGGTAACAACCTATCTAAACCTTAACCTAGCAGCATTCCTTTTGTTAACATAAAGGAAGAGCTCATGTCTGAAAAGAATGAGGTGTGTGTGTGTGTGTGTGTGTGTGTAGTGAAAGTGTACAGTGCACTTAATGATTTTTCTTTTGTACTGTATCTCCGCTCTTCTGAAAAATACTGGTAGGTACAGAACATGTTTAATTCTGTTCCAAGGTGCTGGTGTTCTTATAGTTTTTAATACTGGTGGGCTAGATACACATTATTAATAAAATTGTCAGATCATTCAGAGAATTTTATTTGTATACAGTTAGTGTGATTCATGTATTGGGAAGCTTCACAATGGGGGAAAAAATCTACAGTATGAGTTAAAAGAAAGTATGCTCATGTGGCATCATTACCACAAAAATTTGCTGTAGAAGTTTTAGTCTGTGCTCAACTCTGAAATAATTTCATATCTAGTAAACTTAGACATGAAAACTCCCAAATATAATTATTGTTGCCGTTGGAGCACACTTACACGTCAAATCATCCGTTAGAGAGATTCATAGCTCCTGACATTTGTGTTCAGGGTATGTGGGTGTGTCACTAAGCGGCTGTACTGGAATTTGGTTATAAAAATCAGTTTAGGCAGTCCTTTTCACAAAATTCTCCTTTTTTACATTTGCTATATGTAGATCTATGAGGCCAAATTAAATATGCATAGAAGCATAATTTCCAGTTTTGTATGTAGAGAGAGCACTAATAGTCAGCCAAGAGGCTCCAAGTAGCCTTTTGCCTGATTATTGCTTGCTTCATTATTATAACTAAAACTCCCAATGTTCCTCCGTATGCCAAGGTAAACACCTTAGCCCAAATGGGAACTGACTCTTTTTAAAGATTTGACTGCTGCAAATAAGTATAACTCTACTCCATTGTATCATTTGTATTTGGAAAGAGCAAAATTCATAAGTGGAACCTGAAGAAGGCTGTAAGGGGCCTGAAACTATCTTTTTCTGTTCATTATTTGTTCTTTGTCCTCCTTAAGAATGTCCTTGAATGCAGTAAGGGAGCCATAGGATATTAGAGAGGAGAAGATGCAGTCTTTATTTTCTCCCTTTTTGGTAGCTTTCTGGGGACAACTGATAGTCAATCTGGTCATTTTAGTTTAAAATGACTGGTTGGGTCACTGAGATTGTCTGTGTTTTGAGTTGTGTGGGTGAATATCTGGCTTGATTTTGGTTTATGGGATTCTTTTCAGCAGTCTTAGTAGTAGTATTGTAGTATCCAGGATTTGTGAGGTGCTAGACAAACATAGGAAGGTGGAGTTTCTGACTCGAAGAGTCTACAAGCTGGGGTTTGTTTTTTATTTCAAGCACACTTATTTTAAAGATGGTCTGCTGAGCAAAATTATTGTCGGCACTGCTACTTCATGCTATACAAAGGCTGCCTCAGACACTTCAAAACTTTTTTCTAATACTTGAAATATCAGGGGCTAATTCCTCTTTTTGTTGAAGGACCTGAATAATGATGTCACCTTCCTTCGTTCTCCCAATAAAGAGGAGATGAGATGCTGAGTCTTTACTTCTAATGTAAAAGACAAACAACCTTCATCCCTCAAAGTAAAAGAAAATTTTAAAGATTATCTATATGCATCATAAATAAATGACGAAGATACAGACATTTTTCAGCTCTGCAGTTCAGTTTTAAAAACTAGACTAGACAAAGCACAAGTAAATGTATTGTAAGGAGCAATATTGAATTTTCAGTGGGGTAGACTAGGTGACCTAATAATTCTCCTCTTTCTCTAAAGATGAAGAACAGAGTAAAAATTGTAGTTAGCATGGAGTTTGTTCCTTTGGGCTCTTTCCCTACCTTTGACTAGTTATCCTCTAAATGTTAAAAGTAAATATTTCAGAAATAGAAGAGGTATTTTAGTATTGATTGTTTTAAGCTGATGTGAGTGGGAGAACATGGCACAGCTAATGTATACCAATTACACATTTAGGTATTGGAGCCCAATTAAAAAGAGATCCGTCAGGCAAAATGTGTAAATCTTTTTCATTTGTTACTTTTTAAAACTTTGAATTTGTCACACGGAGAGGTAAAGAAAACTGTTTGTTTTTAGTTTTGACTGGCACACTCTTAAAGCATTTTAAGAATTACGGTACAGTGAAGAGGACAAAGAGTTGCCATCTTTCAGTTGAACAAGGAAAAAAAAGCCCAAGCTCCTTTTGCTAATCCGTATCCCTTTTTTCTTCAGTTCTTTCCCAGGTGCAAAGGGGAGGGATTTCTGTCTCCTGCCCTGGAGTCTATTCACTTGTTCTGCTTGATACATGTGTACTAGGCAGAATGGATAGTATTACACACTTGAGAATAAGCACAATGAATGGACCACAAATCCCAGAAGCGTGTAAGCAGTAATCCCATGCTGCAGGCACAGAGATGGTGAAAAACAGAACTTGGAAAGTGCTGGGGGAGACCCAGGCTAATGACCATCAAAATCACACAAACTGTACAGTAGTTAAGTCTAAAATGACTTCACATGTCAGCCATGTGCAAAAGTATTCTAGATATTCCTCTTAATAGGTGTGTAGGATTTTTTTATTAGAAGGTCTATATCTTGTTAATATATTGAAATGACACTTTCAAATGACTTTCTAGTGTATCTTTTATTACAAGCGCTCAGTTTCTGTACTTTTACTGTCTCTCATATGAATGGCATTGTAAGAAGATGACACGTATTGGAAATTCTAAAATAGCCAGTTCTGTAGAATGTTTGTTTTCATTTTATAGTGTTGTTCTGGAAACTGTCCACCTTGTGATCAATTCTGCGGACGGATGTTGGGGTGTAGAAATCACAAATGTCCTTCAGTTTGCCACAGAGGTAAGACTATGCTGAAAAATCCCTGTTGTATTGATGCCTTTTTGTTGGAATATTGTTTCTGTTGGCACTAGAATGGGGTTTTTTCAAGCACACTGCCTGGAAGAATTGTCTCCCTTTCCTGGATGTCTGTCTGCCTCTTTGGGTAGGAACAAGTAAGGAGCTGGTAGTTGGATCCTCTCATTTTGCACAAGGACAAGCCAAGTCTCGGGGTTTCTTACCTGGTAACTTTTGTTTGACAAAGTTCCACTGAGAGGGAATACATATCGTAATAACTGCTTTGGTCTTTTGTACGTTGATTTTTCTTTCAAAGTAACTGTTTGCATATTCAATAATGTGTGAGGCCTAGTTACATCTACATATTGTTCATGTTTGGTGGTTTCTAAAACACAGTATGCAGTGGTTCTCAATCTTTTGGGGCTCATAACCCATTTGTAAATGTTTATGGCCTGTTGAGAACCAGTAAATAATCTGGGGGTGGAGGCCTGGGGGTTGTTGTGGTCGGATCCTGCCCCCCAGTGGGGCTCTGTCCTCCTGACTGGACCAAGTTTGTGAGAGTGGAGTTGTGATCTGGCTCATAGGGCTGCGGTGCTACTCATTCAAATTTGGCCTATCTGGACTCCCGTCGTCATGACAACTGGGCTAAACGTGAGTGGCGCTTGGGGTCCCAGAGATTGCAATGCCGGGAGCAGGGAGGCAAGCCCCGCCAGCCTCATGGTAAAGGAGCTGCCACGTGACCCTTTGAAACATTCTGGTGACCCCATTTTGGTTCCTGACCCATGGGTTGAGAAACCTTATGCTAGAGGGCTCAGATTTTTAAAAAAAATGTTTTTGATAGAAGATGAGGGTTTTGCTATTTTACTGGCTAGAAAAAGTAAAAACTAGTTACTAAATACATGACAAAGGAACCTAAGAAAAGTTCCCTCCAGCAGCCCCAGATCCCAGTTATAAAGGAACATGAGATTGGCCATACTGGATCAGACCAATAGTCCATCCAACCCAGCATCCTGCCTTCCAGCAGTGGCTGGTGCCAGATGCTTCAAAGGAAATGAACAAAACAGGGCTATTTATTAAGTGATCCATCCCCTGTTGTCCAGTCCCAGCTTCTGGCAGTCAAAGGCTTATGCTTACTCCAGTATAACTGTCGCTCAGGGGTGGGAAAAATCCACAACCCTGAGTGATACTGACCTTAACCCTGCATGTAGATAGCGCTATGTCGGTAGGAGAACTTCTCCCTCCGACATAGCTACCACCTCTTGTGGAGGTGGATTTATTAAGCCGATGGGAGATCTCTCTCCTGTCAGCTTAGGTCGTCGTCACCAAACACACTACAGCAGTGCCAATGTAAAGTTGTAGGGTAGGCCTGCCCTTCGAGACACCCAGAGCATGGAATTGTGTCCCTGACCATCCTGGCTAATAGCCATTGATGGACCTATCCTCCATGAACTTATCCAATTCTTTTTTGAATGCAGTTATCCTTTTGGGCTTCACAACATCCCCTGGCAACAAGATCCACAGGTTGACTGTACGTTGTGTAAAGAAGTACTTCCTTTTGTTTGTTTTTAAACCTGCAGCCCATTAATTTTATTGGTTCTTGTATTATGCAAAGGGGTAAATAACACTTTTTCTCTGTACCAGTTATGATTTTATAGATCTCTTTCATATCTGCTCTTAGTCCTCTCTTTTCAAGATGAAAAGTCCCAGTCTTTTTAATCTCTCCTAATATGGAAGCCGTTCTGTACTCCTAACCATTTTTGTTGCCCTTCTCTGTACTTTTTTCCAATTCTAATGTATCTTTTTTGAGATGGAGAGATCAGAGATGCACACCGTATTCCAGGTGTGGACATACCATGCATTTATATAGTGGCATTATAATTTCTGTCGTCTTATCTGTCCCTTTCCCAATGATTCCTAACATTCTGTTAACCTTTTTGACTGCTGCTACACATTGAGCAGATATTTTTCAGAGAACTGTCCACGATTACGCCAAGATCCTTTTTTTGAGTGGTAACACCTAATTTAGAGCCTCTCATTTTGTATGTGTAATTGGGTTTAGTTTTCCAACGTGCATTACTTTGCATTTTTCAACACTGAATTTCATCTGCCATTTTGTTGCCCAATCACTCAGTGTAGTGCGATCCCTTTGTAACTCTTCACAGTTAACTTTGAACTTAATTATTTTGAATAATTTTGTATCGTCGGAAAACTTTGCCACCTCACTGTTTACCCCTTTTTTCCAGATCATTTCTAACTATGTTGAGCAGCACTGGTCCCTGTACAGATCCTCCATTATTTACCTCTCTCCACTGTAAAAACTGATGATTTATTCCTGTCCTTTGTTCCCTGTCTTTTAACCATTTACTGATCCATGAGAAAACCTTCCCTTTTATCCCATGATTTCTTACTTTGCTTAGAATCCTTTGGAGAGGGACTTGTCAAAGGCTTTTTGAAAATCTAAGTATACTATATGCACTGGATCACCACAGGCTTTTTGACCACCCCTCCTCCCCCTTAAAGAATTCTAAAAGATTGTTGTGGTATGATTTCCCTTTACAAAAGCCATGTTGACTGCTCTTCCACATATTGTGCTCATCTATGTATCTGATAATTCTGTTCTTTACTATAGGTTTCTACCAGTTTGCCTGGCACTGAAGTTAGGATTAATAGCCTGTAGTTGCCAGGATCACCTCTGGAGCCTTTTATAAAAATTGGTATTACATTAGCTATCTTCCAGTCATCTCGTACAGAGGCTAATTTAAGTGATAGGTTACATACCACAGTCAGTAGTTCTGCATTTCCTATCAGAGTTCCTTCAGAACTCTTGGGTGAAAGAAAAAGACAAGAACAATAAAAAATTACCTGGCAGCTTTTATCATTATTAAGCTATCTCTTTTATATTGACTAGAGTCTGCAGCCTACCAGAGCTAACTCAGTGTGTGATAGCGACAAAGAGTCCTGTGGCACCTTACAGGCTAACAGACGTATTGGCTCCAATACGTCTGTTAGTCTGTAAGGTGCCACAGGACTCTTCGTCTGGATCTGTAGAAGTGGCAAACACGGCTACCCCTCTGATACTTGACATCAGTGTGTGATGTGCCTCTCAGAAGGAATATAGCATCAGCCTGAATTCCAGCTCAGTTATAGTTCAGCTTGCCGGTTCATTGTTTTGGTGTGCTAGTAAGTTCCAAAACTGTAGAAACCCTAATTTTGTTCTGTGGGGAAAAACAGGGTGTTACTGCTACCTCAGTAGTTTGTGCTAGTGCAGCCAAATTGCAGAAAATAAGTTGTGCAAAAGATTTAATTTTTTTTTAAAACAGTAAGCAAATAATAGTTAAGACTGTTTTAGTCATGGGTATTTTTAGTAAAAGTCATGGACAGATCACGGGCCGTTATCAAAAATTCACGGGCCTGTGACCTGTCTGACCTGTATTTTACTAAAAATACCCGCCCTGACTAAAACTTGGGGGGAGGTGGGGAAGTGATCCGGGGGTGCCACGGGTGCTGGGCGAGGTGGCCTGAGACCCCCGCTGGTGCTGCGGGGAGGGGTTGGCAGGGCTGGCAGGGGCTTCCTACTCAGCTCCGTGTCCCTGCAGCTCCGCTGCTTCTGCCACAAGCGCCGGCTGTGGGCACAGGCAACACATGGTGCGGAGACTCCTACTGCCTAGGAGCTGCAGGGGAGCCATGCCAGTGGGAACTGGGGAGTTCCCCACCCCAAGGTAAGTGCCCTATGCAGTCCCCCACTCCCTGCCCCTACCCTTGAGCCTTCTCCCACACACCCAAACTGCTGCTGCTGGCCCTGGGGCTGCCCAGCTCAGGCAGCCCCTGAGCCAGCACCAGCCACTGTAGAAGTCGTGAAGGTCACGGAAAGTAATGGAATCCATGACAGATTCGCAGCCTTAATAATAGTGCATACAATAATTAGTCTGTTATATATTATAGACTCTTTAACTTTTGGCTTTAATTGAATAATAAAAATCCAATGTGGCCAATGCATCTTACAGCCTGGTTAAAATTATTTTATACTAATATCATTTTACACTTTCTACTGCATGTCATCACATAGTATGTGGATGCCCAGGGGAAAACACATGAGGCAGAAGAGAAACTTTGAGATCTGATCATTTATAGGTGCTGTGAAATAAGTATAAAATTCATATACCAGTTCTGATTTATCAAAATAGTATCGTATCAAAATAGTATAGTATCTATTATAATTTAGGTTTCAGTGTAGTAGCCGTGTTAGTCTATGTCAGCAAAAAGAAAAGAAGAAAGAAATACTTGTGGCACCTTAGAGACTAACAAATTTATTTCAGCATGCTCGGGGGTCGCATAACAATTTGTTAGTCTCTAAGGTGCCACAAGTATTTCTTTCTTCTTTTCTTTTTACTCTAATTTAGTAATTGCTAAAACAGCATATCTAGATTTACTAATATATGAGCATACACTAAATTTTGTACATCATAACCTCTAAAATATGGTAGTAAATACACACACACACATATAGTTCCACAACGGCCTACTTTATTACAGAAAGCCTTTGAACTCCTTACGTTTTTACAGGAATGTCATAAAATGAGGTTTGTCCTTAAAGTTTTATTGTTCTCTGGATGGCTAAAACACGGGTTATTTACTTTAATTTATGAATGAGGGAATGTTGTGAGATTACTTCTTAAATTAATTCATTCCTTTGCACATTAAGAGGTGCATTAATAGCTGTGATAGCGCTGAAAGATGAAATTTCTCCAAAACAATTTTGGAGATGTTTATTTTGAAGACATTCAGGTTTATGGTCTCACTTTGCTGTCCAAACTTTAATTTTATAGCTTCTTTATGTGGGACCTTGTTCCTTTTACTATTATTTGGGTAGGTTTCTCTGTCGCTGTGTAGCTTATTCTGTGTCACAAATTGAGAGTGCTGTTTTGATACAAAGTATATTTTAAGATCTTTTGGAGTGTTACATCTTGTTTCCAACTGTATTAGTGTATTATTTTAACACAGGCTTATTGAAAGTGTTAAATAGAAATATAAACAAAGATAACTGGGAATAAAGAACAGGAGGTCATTCATTTAGGGTTTGGAATCTGTGTAGACTTTAAGCAGCCTTTTGTTTATTTCTTGCCTCACAACCATGCATTTTTGTTTGAAGGCAACAAGATAACACTCGTAGTTAGAAAACTGTTAGTTCAGGATGCAGGGAAGTATAATAAAATGGTTTAGAACATTTTCAATTGAAAATAACTTGGTCTAAAATCAGGTCTCCATGTTTTAATGCAAAAATACATGATTCTAGTGCAAGCTATTTCATTACCTTATAACTGCACAGTAAAAGAATATCAGAATGTCTATTTTGCTTCAGTTTTTAGTTTTTTTTAAAAAAAAGGTTAATTGAGAGTATGTCCAGATAATTAACACAATATGTATTAACAAAGGGAAAGGAAAGCAAGTCAAAATAGGGAGCAATAATAGGTTAAAGAATATTTAGGTAAGGTAGATGTATTGAAATTGTCAGAGCCTGATAAAATTGATCCTACAGTACTTAAGGAACTAGCTGAGGCATCTTGGAACCATTAACGATTGTCTTTGAGAACTCAGGGAGAACAGATGAGTTCCTAGAGAACTAGAGAAGGGCCAATATACTACCAAGGTTTAAAAAGGAGAACAAAGAGGACCTGGATAATTTTATTGACCCGAGAGACCTGGAAAGAGCTGGGACAAATTATTAAACAGGTCAGTTTTCTAGCACTGACGAGAGAGGTAGTGTTAAACAAGGAGTGATTCCTCATAGGTGTGTTTTGTTCTTTCATTTTTACACTATGGTCCCAAATGCATGTTGTTCTTCCTCCCTAACCCATGTACGTGTTATTTTCACTTTTAAATTATAAAAACATTGTAGTGCTGAATCCAAGAGTAACTGCAGAGTTAACACTCTTGATGTTCTGTGCACTTAGAGAGGGAGGAGCACTGAACTTGGGAATACCACCATTTTAATGAGTGCAAGACAGATGAAAAATGCTGGAAACCCTGGCAAAGTACTTTTTATGCATTAGCATGGTACTGTTTGCTGACCTCTTTTGTTGACCATTAGCAAAAATGTCCTTCCTAAAGGAAATGGCACTGGTTCCTTTCATCACTAATCTGGGTGTGTCTGTTTCTGCTGCCGCATAGCTGATAGGGCAGTTCCAGAATCTTTTGCATGCACAATGGCTGTCGCCTGTTCTTCGCGTAAAGGTGCATTTGTCAGCTGAAAAGTGACAGAAGTAGGCAGAAAATATGAATGACCCTCTGAAGTATGTATTAAACATAGGAATGCAAAATGTGGAAAGCCCCAAATGTGTCACATCTCATTTCTGCCCCTTCCATTTTTCTAGGAATGCCAGTAGTTGTCCCAATTGATGCAAATATTTAAATAAGTTGTACACACATTATCCAGAGTCTGAGGTGTAGTCTTGCCATAGAGCTTTTAATTTTGTATAAAAACTGGACAATTGCATATCCTTTTTGGCAGTTTTTGTGCTGTCAGTGAGAGGACTCCTGATTCTAGAAATATTGCATCTCAGATACCATTGAGACGGCCAGGATTATCCGCAAAGTTATATCCCCATTAATGGTTTTAAACTATATGTTTTTTCATAAATTTAACAAGAAAATAGAGTTACAGATATTGGGTGAAAACCTGAATCTTTCCATCTCTGCGTCTGCTTTCTTATGCAATTGATGTCAGCAGTGGCACATGCAATAAAACTTTACATTTGGTATTTGATAAATAAAATGAATGGAAGAGTCTTAAAAGAAGATGCTATTTTAACCTTCTCTGATCTTTACCTTTTAAATTTTGAAATATGTATTCGTATTTGCTAATAAGAATAATTTAAAAAGGAGGAAGACTTATTAGGTAGGTGCATTTTATCAGCCTTTGTGCAATTAAGTGACAAATTTGCATTTTTGTCAAGCATGATAAAAGCTGCAAAATGGTATCTTATAAATGTCAGAAATCTGATTCTTTGTTGACCTTTCAGAAATTGATGAAAAGCTATAATCTGTCTTCACATTCATAAGAGTCTGTAAAAATATAAATAGCATTATGTAAGTGCCATTTGGTCAGGGTGGCTTGTCTTGCATTGATAATACTGCTTTACATTTTAAATCTACAAATTGAACTTTTCTTACTTGGATAGTAGTTATATCACTATAGAACAGTCAAACTTAATGTTTGTTTCAAAAGTCTGAAATTGTCCCTTCAAAATGGTTCTTGAAACTTTGAATCGAGATGCAAGTGTAACATCAGTTTTTAATTCAGACCATGCAAAGTAGACAGATTAGTACAATAAGGTTCCCAAATTCAGAATTGTGGTGATTACCGTTTTAGAAGCAATGGAATATTTTAACTATCACTCTGTTCATGTATTTGTTTTAGGTAGTTGCTACCCATGTCCGGAGACAGTAGATGTGTTGTGCAATTGCGGTAAAACTGTTCTCAAAGTACCCTGTGGTAGAGAACGTAGCACCAAGCCTCCAAAATGCAAAGAGCTGTGCAGGTTGGTACAGAAGACTTATGCACACACACATTGGTTTCTAGTTCTTTGGATGACTTGAAGGAATTGAATGCATCTAAATACTTGCATGCTACTATTTCTGTGAAGGATGCATTATGTCAGGTTTGTAGTATGTAAGACCATTGTCTTCCCAGGATCGTTTTTATACTCCACTATTTTAGGTGATTGCATCAATGTCCCTTGCACTCAAATTCCCCCTTTAGTTGGCTGGCTCTTATTCTTCTGTCCTCAGAGGATTGCATATCTTTGGAGCTCAACAATTCTCCTTAATTGGTCAAAGTAGTTGATGTTGAGGAGTAAAGGCTTTGTTTTCATTTTTACAATTGAAGTATGGTTTTAGTGGCTTATACCTTGCACTATTGAAATCTTTTCATTTGCCAATAGAGCTGGCATTTAAAAAAAAATCTGTGTATGAAAGTACACTGAAATCAGTGGCCTTTGGGTATGGGAAGAGGAAAAAACACACTGAAATCCATAGAAAATTTTATTTTATTGATTTTAATGTGCTCGTTTTAAAACTTAATAGCTTGATAGACTTTTGTGTGGCATAGGACTCAAAACAGTTTAGACAACTATCTTTGTTCAAGGAAAAAATCAGTTTTAATAATTAAGTACATATATATTTAAATGATTTAATGGGTCTTTTGAGTTGTTAGAAAGATCCAGATGATTGACTGTCTCAATATAAAGTTAAAATAAATAATGTTAAAGGAAAATTATTTGCTTGCAATTATTTTTTTCACTCCTCTTCTACCATTATGGAACAGTCAAGGACATACAGTGTCATGGCTCTACCTCAAAGAGGCAAAGAATCTGTCAAACTATAAATAAGGTTCCAGTCCTCCCTTCTTAGGAAATGTCTTTCTGCAGAAGAGTTAGAGAACTGAAGGAGAGAGATTTAAGTATATAAGGGAGCATCTCATCTTATGGGAGGAGAGTGAGATGTAGGATGGGAGAGACAGTAAAGAAATTGCCAATGAGTAACTTTCTTTTGTACATCCCTCTTCTTTCACCTCAGCAATAGGGACAGTCACAGACACACAGCAAACTTACTAGCAGTACCGTACAGAAGAGATCTTAACTTATTACCCTGTGAAGAACTGTGTCTGAAGGAACAATTCTCAGATATGGACAGATCTGGATTGACAGCACTTTACGACTTGTAGAGAAGACTGCACTGCTGCTTAAACACCTTGAAAATGGGGTCTTTAACTCTGTCGGGGGAGTGGCTATGACTAGCAGACTGATCTTTGACCAGTTTGTGACCCTGGTGTTTTACTTGCTCATGGGCAAGCAAGATGCTGTCTGGTGGTGATGGATTTATGACAGCTCTCAAAATAATTGCCACACCTCTCCGAATGCTTGTGAATGAGACAAAAAGAATGTCCACCTGTTTATCTGGGAAGCGAAGTCTGTTTGGGAAATGCAGAATTTGGCAGAGTGGGAAAATGGTAGTTTGATGTGATTTGAAGGTTGACTCAGTCTGCCAGCAGGCTCATCAGCTCCTGAAACCAGGGGTGTCTGTCTCACCAAGAGACTAATAGTATTATCTCTTCTTTGTCCTGCTTCACCAACTTAAGCACTGAGGGGAGGGGAAGGAGTAAGATTGGTGGGAAGCAGAATCTTGGCTCTTTGCCTAGTACTTTGGGCTAAAGATTAACATATTTGCATGAGGTCCTGAGTGTACAGAGAGCAAGGAAGATAGATCAGTTTATTCTGCAACAGTCAGTCACTGAAATTCCAAGATGCAGCATATTTGCTTGAACCCGAGGGTATTGAAATACCATTCACTGATTGGTAGTTGGTGTCAGCTGAACTGCCCTTCCAATTTTCCCCTGCAAATAGACTGCCTGAAGTGACACACTTCCCAGATCCAGGAGAGGGATTCTGAAAGTAGGCGTGCACTTGGTCCCTGCTTGCTCAGCCCAGTTGCCAGGCTGCATCAGAAGTTACTTGTGAAAGTACAATACCTTTTATGTCTGAAGGACTAAGATGGTATGAGGCTCAAGTCAGCTGATGATCAGTCTCTGTGAAGGAACCAAGTCTCCTGGATTGTGGGGGAATCCTGGTGCAAGTCATATCCTGGGACTGGTATTCATGATCAGAAACGAGAAAAGGATAGCAAAAGAAAGGTCCACCATATTATCGGGTAAATTGGAACATCTGGAAAGGAAGGAAGAGACTGCTGGTGGAAAAGAGGGGTTACTTGGAGGAAGAGGCAGAATGCCATCTGGCCAGAGGGAAGTATTGTAGATGCTGTAAATAAACCCAGGATGTAGCTCACCACAGGCTACAACATGATTCAGAAGACAAAGAAAGGCTTTGACCAGATTATTTCATGTCTTGGGTCTTTTCAGTAGAGCCCTAAAGCCTATCTGGAGAAGTGTGTCCATTTGCCACTCTACTGTCCAGGATCAGAAGAGCCTGAAAGAAGCAAATTGAACTGTCCTGATTGATTAGGAAGCCCTGGGTTGCATGGTACTACAGAATCTTGTCCCATAACCACTTCAACAGGGTTCTGATCAGGATGCCTTTGAGAGGGGGAAACAAGTATATCCTATCCTGATCAAAAGTGGCCACTAGAATTGCCAGGTTCTTGTGAAGCTCCAGGGGGGATGGATGAAAAACTGAGGATTGAGAACAAACCACATGTGACAGATGTTAGTCATGTCATATAGTGCACTATTGGAAAGTGCTTAGATGCTACAAGGAAGAGGATGGTGTAAAAAACCTATATTGAACACACTGAAGGAGTGAGTGACACACTAGTAGTGTTTGTCAATAGCAAAGCGGAGAACGTTCCAGTGGCCCAGGTGGATGGGGACATGGATATAGGTATCCTGAAGGTCAGCTGAGCAATGGAAACTTTCCTGTGAGATAGATAGGCAAGAAGGCCTAAGGCTTCCATCCAAACCATTCATTTTCACAAGTTCAGAAAGCAACTGCAAAACCTCGTATTCCTGTGCTTGAGAGAGTAATGAAAATAAAATACTGAGCTGACCTATCCCGAATACCTATGGCAACTGATTGAATGGCGCTCTCATCCAGAAAATCTTAAATTTTTGATAGTTCATGAGGGCCTACAGGGATGGAGAGAAAGCACTAGTGAATGTTATGCTCTTCTTGGGCACTCTTTCAAGTTAATAGTTCATTCGGCTGTCCTGAGAAGATGTGGCTTAAGCCCCTGAGAAGTGCCACGTTTGACTTTCCACTTAAAGCAAAGGTGGAAGCTGAGCCAGCCTGATCTTAGTAGGGCTCCTTACGTTGGTAGGCAGCAGAGGAGGTGGTGGTGCTGCTGAAGTCTCTTCTTTTGGGTGCAGGTTATCCTGAGAAGAAGATGGGGAAACCATGAAAGCAAAAGGCTGGTTTGAAAAATGTGAGGAGTAGGCAGTGTCTAAATTGGAATGGAAGGCAGAGGAAGATTGGTGATTAGAGTACTTGAGTGACAATTGAAATCTGTGTTCAGTTCCTGGCTCTCATTTCCTGCAGACACTCCATGTCTGTTGCTCATTTATAAATTGGAGATCATTCTTCCCAATCATTGTAAGGATGAACTCATTAATCATCAGTGTTTTTTTTGTGAGGTGCTTGGCTTGCACAGAGTTTGAGGCCATATAAGAACATAGTGGAAAAATGGGGGTCTTGTTAGATTTTTTACCTCTTTGTTTCCTAATAGGTGGAGCTGGAAAACCTATATGTTCTGAACCGTCTGTACTGGTACGGATATTCCACAATGGTTCGTGCATCTTGGAACATATGTGGGAAGAAGTATTTCCCTGCAATGTTTTGTTGGCCTTTGGAATTCACTGCCACCGGGGACCAGAGTCAAATATTCTTGCTGGATAATTTTATGATTACTAAGCTCAGTGTAAATTTTGAATTCTGTTCAAGGTGTAAGGTGAAGGAAGGCATTTCCCTAATACATAGTTTTTTTTAAATAACTGGCTAGGTACATTTTCTTTTTTTACCTTTCCTCTGAAGTGGCTAATGGACTTGATGGACCAGTGGTTTGCTCTAGTATGTCAAATCAAACATTTTGTGTTACGGTCCTTTTGAGTTAGCGAAATACGTGTGTGTGTGTGTGTGTAGCTTTATATAGGCATATCAAAGCACTGCTAAATATAACTGTTTGGTTTTATTTAAAATGATTAAATACAGTAAACTCTGCTCCCTAATTTTGTATGATTGTATTAATGCATATACCCAATGACTGCAGTTACATGTTTCATATTGTATTTGTTCTTGGTTTTCTACTTTAGTCGGCCACCAACCTGCCATCACCCCAGCCAAGAGAAACACAGTTGTCACTTTGGCCCTTGCCCTGCATGTCGTCAGTCCTGCCAGAAAGTGTTAAAGTGCGGTCACTTGTGTCCTGCTTCTTGCCATGATGAAGCTCTTGTGAAGCAAACTGGCTTGGTAAGACAATAGCCAGAAATGTGTTAAGTACTAGTACTAGTACTTTGCTTAACAAGAAGAATGAGGAACACTTCTGTCCCTGATTTTGTGTCGGAAAGTATAGCTACTAGGAGTAAATAGTTAGGGATTGATATGCTGCGTGATACTTAATTGAAAAATTAAGGTTCTGCTTCTAGTTGCCTTGTTTAAAATCTAATTGCTTTTTATCCTGGCCATAACTGATGCTCGATTCTTCATGTATTTCCACAGGTAAATCTAGTTTTCCTTTTCTTTCCTCTTCCCCCATGTTGTTTATGTTTTTGTCAACAATTTTATTTAATATCTTTTTTGTTTTTAATATCAGCAGTGAACTTAATTTTTATTTGCCTCTATTAAAATTGATGGTTAGCTTGCAGGTATTTGCTAAACTATCATATTAGGAAGCAAAATAGGAAACTATGTTTCAAAATAGGAAACTGTACGTTGAAGCTTTCAGACCTTAAACTTAATGTGCAAAGTATAGTAAGAACTTCAAAGTAATTATACTCCTGGAGTAGAGTATTTTGAACAGGTGAGACTGTACTATTAATTTTACTTACCATTCCTCTGTTTAATATTTAGAATGATTTTACTAATTTTTGACTTGTCCTTATCCTCAAGTTAAACAGTAAGGGAATGAAATCATGCCTTGTGGTATAATAAAGCCACTTGGCCTTTAGTCTCCTATTCTTAGCCATGCCAGAAAATGAAATGATTATCCAGGCATGTACTGCATTCATGTCTTAGTTCTAGTCATAGAATTTCTTCAGTTGGGGGAAAATAGACCTGTTAGAACCAAGATCTTACCAGGCATTATGGATATTTATAGCTAAACAGATGGCTCCGAGTTGTCGCCACAGTTTATATAATATATAAACACAGCAATGTATTTGTTTTGCTCTCAGCACCAACCTGCTGGTCCCTGGGAACAGCCATCTGAGCCAGCTTTTATTCAAACTGCATTACCTTGCCCCCCATGTCAGATTCCTATACCAACGTAAGTATAAAAGGAGTTTTGCTTCAAAATTGTATCAAATTTTACATTTCTATATTATGTGTTTGAAGGCATCACTTTTTGTGCTTCAGAATTTTACAAGGATTTGTACTGATGCAGCCAGTCTGACTTACATTTTCGGTGGAAACATAATATCTCTGAAGGCAGGGAATTTTTTTTGGTGGCCAATAGTTAGCATCCTGGAATGGTCTGCTCGATGCACTAAGGGATGGATAGGAAGAGTAAAATAAGTGCCTGATTTTAAAATCTGTATAAACAAATGCACAAAGCTAGCTTAAAAGAACATTTTGCAGATAGGGGACTGAGGCACAGAGAGAGCAAAAATATCCACTAATTTTGGGTGCCCCGTTTGAGACATGTAGGACTTTATTTTTCAGAGCACGTAACATTATATAGCACTTGATGCCCAAAGGACAGCTTCCATTGACTTCACTTGCAGCTTTGAATGCCCAGGACTTCTGCAAATCAGAATCCAGTATCTTGTGTCAGTTACCCACAAAATGAGGAATGAGTGACCACCTTTGAAAAGTCTGGTGTAAATGACTTGACTAGCATCACATAGGAACTCTGTTGCAGAGGCTGTGATGACTTAAAAGATAGTACAGATAAATTCTAATTCTGTGAAATTATGAACTTTCTGTATGCATCTTTTGACTCTCTTTTGGATGTACATCCTCTTTGTCCTTCTCTATTATCTGTTTACCTCCATGTTGGACTGAAATTCCAAGTGGGACAGGATTGCCAATAGAAGGTCGTTAAATCTGAAGTGCCCTTCCATTGAAAAGGAATAGCCCTAAACAATACACTGTATCCCCATCAGGAATTGGTTTATTGTGGGAGATGTAATCTGGAAGTTACCTGGCAGGGTTCTGTGATCACCTGGGGAGTCTGATCCTGAGAGTCACCCGACAGGGACAGGAAGGTTATAAAAATACAGGAACTGCTCTCTCCAGGGTTCTCTTCAGTCATTTTTACAAGCTCAAGATGATGGAAGCTACTGCAGCCCCTGGCAGAGGCAAAGGTATTGGAGGACCACCAATGCAGGTGGTCTCCAAAGGACTCACAAGGAAAGGGTGTGCTAGAGTGAAGGGAAATTCATGTAGAGTTTATTTTTTAAAGAGCCATATATTTTTCATCTGAGTAATTAAAGAGCAAATAATGTGCAAGTCTTTGTGCAAATTGTGAAGCATATAACATACACACAACTACAACATGCCTCCAGCTAGAGTTAAACTATAACCCAGAAGGCTTGTGCATTTGGTGGGATTCTGGGAGAGTGTTTTCAAGCTGTTGAGGTATCTTGGGGGGGCCAGCATGGTCCTGGGGCCTAAGGCAGGTGGGCTGAGGGACTCCATTTCCAGTAAGGAGTAGCAGACTGAGAATTGGTGCGCAGGAAATGTGCTACAGGGATGAAGAAAGGAAACAGTAACTTTCTGAGACCAAGGGAAGCTTAAAACACACACAGGGATCCAGAGGTTGGTATTTCCTTCATAGCAGTTTGGTGGTGGGTAGCCAGCAGGGGGGAGCCCAATCAGATATGTGACAGAGGCCAGGATAGAATCCATTTCTCCAGGGCAGCATTTAACTACCTTTACCGTGAAACCCTCCTTTTTCTTCCTGTAGTCTCCTGCCTCTTTAACTACTCACGTTCGAGCTTCTGCAACAAATGAGGCAGGGTCCTACAGACAACAGCCTCCTTCGCTATACAAGTATGATTTTTTTACCTAGAGCGGCTCCATCCTGTGTACTGAATGAGGCAGGTTTACAGTGGAAAAAAATAGTATGTGATTACATAGTGAATACACCCAAGGGGGGCAAGTTCAGGTGACACCCGCAACCTTAATTCTGGCATTTCTTAGTTTTTAAGCACTTGACTTTGCAAACTTAATGTTCTTTTAGACTTTTTGTGTGTGTAATTTGCTAGCAAACTGGAAAACAGATTTGATCATGTGGCATCATACTGACACCAGCATGGTTCATCAAGTGGGTTGGAGTTTTTATATCCACCACACAGACGTGGCACTTGGCTCTCAGTCCCCTGTCTCCTTGCCTAGCTAGTCCCAGATTCTGTCCTGTCCCCCTCTCCAGGCTTCTAGTTCCAATTTCCTTTCCTCCCCACGTTTTCCACTTGCATTTGAATCAAGCAACTTTCTCCTCTGTGCTATCTAGGCCCAGCAGGGGTGGTTTAGAACACAGGAGAGAGACAGGGTTTCACTTCAGGTGCCAAGACTTGGACATATCATAGCCCTCATGAGCCCAGAGCTGCATTTGCAGGCAAAGGCTTGCCCACTGTGGATAGCATCTAAATTCCACAAAAATTGTACTCATGTTCAAACTGGGCATTTTCAGAGGTTTATGACTTGACCAAATTTGAATGGATTTTCATGAGGACAGTAAAGTGCACATCCCTGACACACAGGTCACACCCCTGCAAAATTTCACATTCCTTCTCTAAAGCATGGGTCTGCAAGTGCTTTTCAAATAAAATAGCAGAATTTTTTTAACATGGACAAAACATATTTTTCCTTTTTTCCCTAGCCCTGTCTTTGAATTTCCCAGATTTCACATGAGGCAGACACCCCACATGGAAAAATTCAGCCTGATTAGTTAGTTTGATAGTTATAACCCCCCCTGAATACACACACAAGAATATAGCAGTGCTGTATTTAAGGTTGATATAGATGTCACTTCTGTATTAAACTGCTGTGTAAGACAGTTTTCTCGAGTACAGTTTTGTGCTGAGAACAAGAATAAAATTAGTAAAAACTCACCCGTCCAGTCATTTTGAGTGACCATGCATGGAAAGCAAATACCTATCATCTATTTAATATTTTACTTTTTAGTCAATTCTGTTGCTGTTGTGTAACTTGACCACCTGTTTCATTTCAAATTTGATGTGTATTGTAGCCCGATCTGTGAATTGTATATTAATTATATTGATTACTTACAAATTCCCAATTATCACTCTGAGATTTGACAGGTTTTTGTCCCAAAATCAGGCCCAGTATTATTAAAATTACTGTTTAGTTGAGAACCCCAACGTGCAGTTACAACACTCACACTTGAGGAACCCTTCTATATTTATAATAGTTTATTAATACATGTAGCAAAGTCACAAACACCCTAACCTAGCAAGGTGGATAGAGATAATACAAAATGTATATCTGAACATTCATATACTCACACCAGATCTTGCAGAACAACCTGAAATGTTAGTCAATATCTTCCTCATCACCATCACCTTCCTCATCGCCACCAGTGGCCATCATCCTGGCACCTCCCAAGGATTATCTCTTTCCTCTCCTGCTTCCCCATCCACAGGCTGGGATACACTTTTATAATATGTTACGCTAAAGCCTCTGTGTCTAATGCATATTCAGTAGAAGTTTCTCCCCTCTTCCTTATTTATATTTCCTCACCCTATTAATTTTGGGGTGCCCATCTCCTATAGGTTAATATATTAATGATCTCAACTTATTATCCTGTACATCTGCAGAGGTTCCGATCCTACAATAATAGTTAAGTCCAAGGCAAACTGCGAAGAGCTACAAAAGGATCTCACAAAATCAGGTGACTGGGCAACAAAATGGCAGATGAAATTTAATGTTGATAAGTACAAAGTAGTGCACATTGAAAAACATAATCCTAACTATACATATACAATGATGGGGTCTAAATTAGCTGTTACCACTCAAGAAAGAGATTTTGGAGGCATTGTGGATAGTTCTCTGAAATTATCCACTCAATGTGCAGTGGCAGTCAAAAAAGCGAACAGAACATTGGGAATCATCAAGAAAGGGATAGATAATAAGACAGAAAATATCATATTGCCTCTATATAAATCCATGGTACGTCCACACCTTGAACAGTGCATGCAGATGTGGTCGCCCCATCTCAAAAAAGATATATTGGAATTTGAAAAGATTCAGAAAAGGGCAACAAAAATTATTAGGGGTGTAGAACGTCTTCCGTATGAGAAGAGATTAATGAGATTGGAACTTTTCAGCTTGGAAAAGAGGTGACTAAGGGGGGATATGATTGAGGTCTATAAAATCATGAGTGGAATAGAGAAAGTAAATAAGGAAGTGTTATTTACTCCTCATAATACAAGAACAAGGGGCCACCAAATGAAATTAATAGATAGCAGGTTTAAAACAAACACAAGAAAGTATTTTTTTCACGCAACGCACTGTCAACCTCTGGAACTCCTTGCCAGAGGGTGTTGTGAAGGCCAGTACTATAACGGGGTTCAAAAGGGTGCTAGATAGATTCATGGAAGATAGGTCCATCAATGGCTATTAGCCAAGATGGGCAGGAATGGTGTCCCTAGCCTCTGCAAGAAGCTGGGATTGGGTGACAGGGCATGTATCACTTGATGATAACCTGTTTGTTCATTCCCTTTGGGGCACCAGCCATTGGCCACTGTTAGAGGACAGGATACTGGGCTTGATGGACCTTTGATCTGACCCAGTATGGCTGTTCTTATGTTCTAATATCCAAAAGTTGGTATTAGCTCATGTTCCTATGGTTGGCTGGTGATGTTATGGACAAACTTCCCCCTTAAGCACTCTATTCCAAGTTCCCCAAAACTGAGGGGTGGCCATTTATCTGTGCCAGAGTTAATAGGCTTCGAGCCTGGTGTTAAATGCTAAAGCCAATGTCTTACAGGAAACAGGCCTGTAGGTTCCTTGCATTACTGCTGAATGAAATAAATGCTAAAGACAGCTCTGTGAGCTATAGTATATAGCTCTGAATGAAGAATGCATGCTTTGCCTTGCTTGAAGACATTTACAGATATCTAAAGGTTGGATATTGAGCTTTCAGAGTTCACTAAAGTACTGCAAATATGTAAGCATGTGCTTCACTTTAAGCATGTGAGCATTCTTATTGATTTCATTGTTACCACTCATGTGAATAAACATTTGCAGCTTTGCGGCCTAAATAAGGAAATGGCCATTCTCAAAATAGAATGTTGTTCAATTGGCTCTAAGATCTTGTTTATGACTTAATATTTATAATATTACTATTCATAATAATATTTCTGCCCTGCTTAGTCCATGTTCCAGTCAAGTGCCTTACCACAAAACATACATCTCTTTAAATCAGATATGGTACATTTCTAATGGTATCCTGGAATGAATAGTTTGAGATTGGGAGAAACTTGCAATTGAAAAGACAATAATAGCTAAATGCAAAATATTTTGAACAGCTGATATTGGTCTGATGAACATACATGATCTCATCTGGTTTTAAAAGTTAATCAGGGTTGGGCCTGTTCAAGACTTGAGGTGAAAGGGACTTGGAGATGTTTTGCCTTATCCTGAAGTGTCCTTTCTACAACCATGTTCATAAACAGTTGTCAGTAGTTCTGTTAATTATTATTTGACAACTCTGGATAGGTGAGAGGCCAAAGGGCTGGAGAAGAACAAATTTAGTATCAGTCCTTATGAAGAGTTTAAAAGGAATGTCTGGAAAGTTAAGTATTGTGAACGTACTGGGCCAGTTTTAGATTAACTAGCTACAGGTGAATCATCTCAGGATATGGTGATTCTTCAGTGATGTAGAGCCCCTTTGAGGTTCCTGTGCTCCCAACTCTTTTTTTTGTAGCTAGGGGAAAGTAGCATAAGTGGGATGTCCCTGTATCCTGCTGTTACGTGGCAACAGGAAAGGCCATTTGAAGTTGTTGGTAGCTGCTGTATGTCAGAACAATTATCGTCACCCCCACCTTCTATCCTAAATTCCATGTTCTGTAGCCAGATCTGAGGATTGGGGTCATTGTACCTGAAATTTAGTGACGTTTTCAATACAGTCCCCCAGGAGGTTCCAATAGAGGAATGAGAGTGATACTCTTTGGAAAAGATACTGCAGATCTGAACCTGGTACTCAGCCAAAGGTAGAAAGTAAGCGCCATCAACACAACAAACTGAGCAGAAGATTGATTTAGGCTGTCCTGGGTTCAGCCATTGTTTCATATCTTTGACCATCTGAAGGAAGAAATAAATTTCACATTGATCAGGAATTGCAAACAACGCCAAAAAGAATTGGATTGCAACTACAGGAGTAGACCGCTTACGTAAAAGCCTCTAAAGAAATTGTGAAATAAGGAAAATAATGCTTAGTAAAAGACTCAAATGAGTATGCTTAGAAAACAATAATTCAGAGAAGTTTCTGCAGTAAAGATAATACATTATTTCTTTATACAGTCTTGCTGAGTCTGCAGTTGGAATACTTAACTGATACATTAGAATCCAAGTAAGAATGGAAAATTAGAGGTTAACACATTGTTCTAACAGCGTAGTTGTGCTACAGAAGTAGCATGAATGGTAGACCCATCCTTTGACCTTGATGTGGTGCCATGTAAACCCGCCCTCCATGAGACTGAAAGGAGGTGGTGTTAGGGGAGAATTAGAACAAGTGCATTAGGGAGCAGCTGTGCTAAAATGTACTGGTCACTCCTAACTGAGGCCATATCTAGGAATGCCTTTAAATTTGTGTGAACTCTCAGACTTAGGCTATGTCTACACTAGCACTTTTGTTGGGATAACTTACATCACTCAAGGATGTGAAAAAAACACTCCTGTGAGCGACAGAAGTTACACTGACAGAAGCACCAGTGTTGACAGCTACCACAGCTCTTTGAGGTGGTTTAATTATGTCGACCGGAGAGTTCTCTCCCGTCAGCGTAGAGTGGCTAGACAGGAGTCCTTGCAGCGGCACAGCTGCATCAAAAGTTCTGTGCATTTGTGGAATTTATGTTTTATAACAGATTATTTCCCACAGCAAAACATTGACACTGCTTCAGATGCCTTATTGCTTTAAGGAGTACAGCTGTTTGCAATTCTCTCACTTTTTTTTTTTCTTCCTCTTTGCAGGGAATGTCTTGGGCAGCATGAGGTGAGTCACAGAGAAATGACCATTTGAGTGAAATATGAAGTGTGCATCATTTTTGTTTTGATTAATTAGTTCTTACAAAAAGTATTTGTTGCATTAAAATCTATGAAGTGGCTTTTATTTGAGTGCTGTCATGTTCATTAGGACAGTATTATAGCACTACATTTTAGATTGTTCGATCAAAGTTTAAATTTTTGGCTTTTGAAACTACATTTTATGTATTATGTTGAAATGCTCTTGGACTAGTGAGTGTATTTAATTGCATGTTGTCTGTTTCATTAAATATTTCACTCCTGTTTTTTCATTTGGCTTGTATGTAAGCAATGTTCCTTCTCTCCTGCATCAAATTTTCTTGTCCAAGTAGCTGCCATCACTACACTATTCCTCAGAAGGGATGGAGGCTTTGCATTGCATATGGGACAGTAAACTGTAATGCCACTGTGATTTAGATGCAGAGTGGGAAGATTGGACAGTGTGGTGGAGACTCTCCTATGAGAGATCCAGCCAATTAACTTGTCATTTGATGCAGCCTTCTATAATCTAGAGGTAGAGATTTTCTGTGTCCATTTACTCTAGAGGAAAATGTAATTAATTTTCACAATCATTTAACAGAGACAGTTAGAAAAGTAATCCAAAAATCATTTACCACTTTTTATAATTAAATTTTCACTAATTTAAAATTCCGGCTACATTTTAATGATAGTATTAGCAGGTGTTTTGTTAGGCTTATTGTAGACTTTTCACTATGTCATAAATTTTTGCAATATTAGTGACATTCTAATTTAGAGCCCTTTTAAATTAGACAATCGAGATGTTAAATTTATTTGTTAGCTGTCGTCATGATTCATAATTCACATAATTGTTGTCATCATAACCATGAGATATTTAAATCAGATGTTAATTGTTCCCATATAACTTTCCTACATATATTTCCAATTTATGCTGGAATGTTTTAATATAAAATGCGTGTCTGCATTTTGGTACACCATGTACTGTTGACTTGATGTTGTAGATGTCATGTAAATGTGTCTACAAATTAGTTTTGAATCTTGAAATAGAAACTACACCATCTTACATAGTAATATGGAAGATCAGATGTTACAAAGATGTATGTAATCTTGAAAAGACTAAGTAAATATTTAATATTGGCAAACAACTGTCCTAATCTTGTGTACACATTGTTCTGTAGTGTAAATGAAAAAAATATGTATAGTATGTCTCCTTTGATTTAAATGAAATTGATGTTTTTTGCTTGGTCATTTAGTGCTTATCTATGGAAACTTGTGAAGTATGTGAGAGTCAGGATTTAGGTGTATGGTTTTGTGTGTGCATAATTTCAGTGGGGAGAAAATAGGAAAAGTTTCAGAGGTTAGATAAAAGGTATACACCCTATGTGTGCTTTCTTCAAAGTATTAGAATTTTTTTTTATAGAAATTGCCTTCTGTACAGATAGACTTAGTGTGTGTAACCAAAACCTCAGTAATTTTATAGGTCAAAAATTACACAGCGTTGATCTAAATAATTTCTTCTTTGTGGTGAGTAGTCTCCTTTTCAACATCATGTATGCACACCTTGTTTCTACCTGTTTTAGTTCAATCATTTCTCAAACTTTCTACCTGTTCTACTTTAACCACTTCAAGCTATTTCTCAAAGACTGCAATGAATCTGCACTCACTGCAATCTCAGTATAGTGGGGTTTTGTCCACTCGGCAGGATGAAAAGGGGTTGTGGCTCCTTTAAGTTTCCCCTACTGCCTTTGAGCTATGCAGGGAGAGCAAAGGGGGCAGTTACCAAAGCCAAGGGCAACTGGAAGAGGCTGGCTCAGGTGGGACATTGCCATTTTGTGTACTGGGGTAGGTAATGAGGTTAGGTCAAGTTGTCTCAACCTAGCAGGCAGTAAGAGACCAGTGCAGGTAGGGAGTCCAGTTCCCTCATAAAAACTGACATTGGAAATGGACTTTGGGAAAGGCATCCCCTAATGAAGCTGGGAAAAGGGGTTGGCTCTCTTAATGTCTGGTACAGTAGGGAGACAACCCCCCTTTTCCTATTGCCTCCCCTATCCTCGTATGAGGTGGGGTGGTATAGTCACAACAAGAGGCAAGGACAAGGTTGGGAGGGGTGTAGGCTGACAACAGTACTCCCAAATAGGTGGGAATGATTAAGGAAATAATGATGGCCTGTGCTGTATAACCAATTGGAGAGTATTTTCCAGGTGAGGTATGTTAAGAAAATTGCCACCTAATTAAATCACATCTGCTGCATTTTACCTTCCTTCCTGCGCAGTTGGGACAATCCCACTCATTTGATTTTGGAATTCTTGTGTCCCTTTTATATCTCATTGCTGTATAGGAATGTGTTCTACGTATGTCCCACTTATAACACAGACCTCTTCAGGACAGTGTCATTGTTCCTCCCCCTGCCTTACCCACATTAGAGATATTTGTGGGCTTTGAAACAAATTTATAGTAGCCTAAGTCATGTAAATTGTATTCTGTCATGAAATCCAAAAGTGTGCCCTAAATAAACCCTCATGCCCATATTTGAAATCTGCATGTTATTGCACCCCTTTGACTGCGTGACTTCTAAAGGCTGGTGCATAGACTTCTAAAATACCCAGTATAGAAAAATATGTATGCTAAAACTTCCCCAAACATATATACGGTAACTAATCACAATCTAATACATTATGTAGATAAACCTGACATGATAGAGTAGAAATTTGTTGGATTTTTATTCACTCTACTACAAATAATAGTTCACTTGTGCAAACAATGTAAGAACAAATGCACTGTTATTGCAGTACATACAGTAATCTAAGGGCTTGTCTTCACTACCCGCCGGATCGGCGGGTAGCAATCGATCTATCGGGGATCGATTTTTCGCGTCTCATTAAGACGCGCTTAATCGATCCCCGATCGCGCTCCCCGTCGGCGCCGTAAAACCACGTCATCGACCGGCGCAAGCGGAGTCGACGGGGGAGCTGCAGTGATCGACGCGCCGCTGTCTTCATGGTCAGGTAAGCCGATTATGATACGCCGATTTCAGCTACGTTATTCACGTAGCTGAATCTGCGTATCGTAGATTGACCCTCCTCCCCTAGTGTAGCCCTGGGCTAAGTAACCCATTGAATACCTAAGGGAAATTAGGGTGGGTTTTTCAGCAGATTACTGTTCAGGCAGCATCCCTATCATGTAAGATAAATGCATACTGTGAATAATGGATGAGAGGAGATGATGAGCACATATCTTTGTCAAAATATAGAGCCCTTCATCTTTGTGTATGGAATACTCTCAATGATAAAACTTGTAGGTTTATCATAAGTAAAGTTTATTTCATTCCAAAACAATTGCTCGTCATGGTCAGGATTTGACACATCACTAAAATGTCATGGATTGATACACGAACAAAATTTGAACCTGTATAAAGAGCCGATGTCAGTTATGTCGTTTCATCATCTTCTATATACCTATATGGAAGGAAAACAGAATGTATGGCTAGGTTCAAATCTATAGTGAGAGAAAGTGCATGAATTTACACCTTCACAATGGGAAGATTCTATCTTTGAGTTTATTTTTCATTAAACAAAGTAATTCTGTAGAATTATTCCTTAAATATACCTTCAAATAGCTTTTTAAAGCACTTAAATACTATACTGATTGGGTACTATAGAGAAAATGGAGTGAAAATGTGTCTAGGTTAACATGGTGCACGCCCCCGAATCATTTGACTACCATAAGAGTGGCATTCAGCACAAAAGGGAACTTTCTACCTTCCCTTCCCCCTATCCTTATACAGTATAAGCTGTTGTGAATGGTAGTGGAAGTCTTTTATGAAATCCTAGTGGCTTGTATGCATTTGTTCTATATACTTTTGTGGATAAAACTTGTGTATTTTGTCAGCCAGCAGAGTACAGATTTCTTCCTGTTTGAGTTTTACAGTATTGTGAACCAAATGAACAATAGCCTAAACTTTTAGATGCTTGGTAGTTAGAGAAGGAAGGAAAATCTGTCTTAATGTATGTAATATGCACCATAAATAAAACATTTTTCATGGATTCTTCTAAAATCTTAAATACATTGTTAATTTATATCTGCAATATTCTGCTACACTGGCAGCTACCCAGCAAAAGGAGCTGAGGTTAATTTAGCAGTGCCAGTCAGAGAAACCATTTACAAATTCATTTCAACACTTGCTATACTATATTATCATTTATACTGTACTATTGAGATTTTCAAGTAGTGTGATAGTTTAAAAAAAAAAAAAAAAAAGGCCCTAAGAATGAAACAAACATTTTGGATCCTATTTGGGTGTTCTTAACTCTGAATGCCTGAAGAAAAGTAGGTAAGAGATGATAGAGAAGAATAGTTCAAGAAGTAGATATTCATGCTATCAAAAATAGACTTCATTTTGTTTACATATTCAAGATTTGAATTGAGCACTTATTTTAATTTATTTAGGTGTTAGATGTGTTTATAAACATGGTAATGTAGATCCTTTCCCTTGTGTTGCTTGTTTTGTATTAACATTTCTTCCTTTCAGAAAGTTTTTTTGTGGAGAAGTAGGGTGTATAGAATTTGGGTATCTTTTGTATATTTCTAGTTAAATGATCCACCACTTGGAACAGCAGAGTTACAAGTTTTATTGCCAGATGACATGTGTGCAGCAAAATATAAGCGTAAGAAGTATGATTCAACAAGTCTTGCATTAAAATGAGATTCCCTATGGGCTACAATGTAGTATTACTGAATAAAAACGAGGAATCCTTGTGGCACCTTCGAGACTAACGAAAGCTTATGCCCAAATAAATTTGTTAGTCTCAAAGGAGCCATAAGGACTCCTTGTTGTTTTTGCTGATACAGACTAACACGGCTACCACTCTGAGGGTATGTCTATACTTACGCGTCCGGTCGGAGGCGCGCGATCGATGTTCTGGGTTCGATTTATCGCGTCTTGTCAAGACGCGATAAATCGAACCAGGAAGTGCTCCGTCGTCGACGCTGGTAATCCAGCTCGACGAACGGAGTAGGCGGAGTCGACGGGGGAGCCTGCGCGCCGCGTGTGGACCCCTGCGCGCCGCGTGTGGACCCCGGGTAAGTGCTTTTTCATTCGAACTAAGGTACTTCGACTTCAGCTACGTTATTCACGTAGCTGAAGTTGCGTACCTTAGTTCGACAGGGGTGGTTAGTGTAGACCTGGGCTAAGACATATTACTGAATACAATTTCTATAAATGTGTGTGCTGTAACTTTTTTCTTAGTCTTGCTCTTTAAATTGTCACTTCCTAGGGTTTTTTAAAGTCTTCATATATATTTAAAACAATTAATAGCTTTTCATTTTCAGGTTTATAGAAACCGAAAGGCTGCATTCCAATTTAAATTATCAAGTTATAGTCTAGTAATAAAACGACTTAACAAATCATAGTTGTAATCTAAACTGAAAGTTTTTTGTCTCACTGATTACTTTTAACTTTGGATTGGTGTGAAAACTCATTTCTCGTAGCTGTAACAACAGATGCATCGACTTATGGTCATTTGATAGTTGAAATTGGGAAAATGAATATGTTTGAACAAAGTCTAGCCTTCTGAGATGCATTAATTAAAACCTTCACACTGCAGATGGAAACAGAGCCAAGTATGCCTTAACCAGATAGAGTATCAAATAGCATTTACTTTTTGTGTATTTAGAATGCATTATACTTCCTAGTTCTAAATGGTTTAGGCTTTAATTTTCATTCCAGACTTGGTTTAGAAATTTCACATAATGTTTTTAAATAGGCTTAGTTTGTTGATCAGTTTGGCTGTATTAATATTTTGAATAGTCCCTATATCAGTCATGCAGAAATAAATATCTAGTACATTGACACAGTGTTTGAAGACAGTAGATGAGTATCTTTGTCCTTAAAGACGTTTGTTTGGCTGTCTGGAAAGTGAGAGGATTAAATTTGTCACCTTTTCTAAATTGTCATATTATGATTAAGTATGCATTTAGGTTACTGGACATACAACAATACTTGGGCAAAAGTTGCTTTCACCTACAACACTCAATACTCATAGTCCACTAGTTTGCTTAAGTTCATTAAATATTAAGAAAGGTAATTTTAAAAGAATTTTACTTTGCTTTGATTTAGTGATTTCTATTATGGTATTCTAGACAGGTTTTTTCCCCTGTATAATGGGGTATTCATACTGTCATCCTTCTGTATGCAAAAGCCAGGCTTTTGTTCTTTTTTTGTACAACCATTTTGGTGGTGGTTTCTATTGTGGTTTTATATTCGGATATTATGTTCTAATGTTTTGTTTTTCTCTTAATTTTAATTTAATTTTCGAATTCTGTGGCAATGGATATATTAATCTGACTCTGCATGTGTACATTCTTTTATGCTAGCTCCTTTTTAGTGGTTCAGTTTTATCCTAAAGTACAGTTATTGAGGTTTTAGTTCCCTAACTACCTATTTAAAATTTAAATGTAATCAAATAATTTTAAAAGCAAAAACAAACAGTCCATCCACTCCTAAACCCTCCATGTCTAGTATTTAAACTTCCTCTATATTTTTGTCTTTGGTTTTAATTCCGCTTTCAAGTTGCAGGCAGGTCTTTAGGTTGTTCTGTTGCTGATATCAAAATCACTTTTCATGCAGAAAAGACTGCGATGAACTGCTCAAATTTAGAAGATGTTGTACTTCCTCTCTTCTTAGCTCTGCACTCTCCATCTGGTAGATTTGTACTGGGAAATCTTGAAGTCTTTTTAAACATGATTTGAGGACTTCAATATCTGAGACATAGGTGAGAGGATTATTCCAGCAATGGGTGGGTGAGATTCTGTGGCCTGCATTGTGCAGGAGGTCAGACTAGATGATCATAGTGGTCCCTTCTGACCTTAAAGTCTATGAGTCTATAAATGGTGAGGCCACATTTACTTGTTCCTCATCAGTTTCTAGAAGCGACTTTCCACTCTGATCAACTTTTTTCCTATTATCTCCACCCTATCAGCCTCCTTGAAGCTATGGATTTCTTGAGTTGCACTCTGCTGATAATTGTAGTGAGATTAATTATATTGGTCATTATAGTGTTCCAGCAGCAGGAGACTAAACTAGAATGCTTGCTTTAAGGTGCTCTTTGATCTGTCACTGACATTTACAGCAGAATGACTGATAGCTGCCTGAAGTCAGGAAGTGGAAGTGAAACCTGAGAACAAAAAAAAGTAACTTAAAATTAAAGTGTGTTGGTTTTTTTTTTTACCCCAGATGAGCCACCTACTTCTAGGTATTTGGGAAGATGGCTCACACTTCAGCCAGCATAGAGAGCTTCAGTTTCCACATGATACTGTGGAGACGTGGAGTAATTTGGCAATGACAGCCTTAGATTTCTCTTCCACATGTCCCATGCCACAATCATATAACTAACCCGCCATCTTGAGCACTATTCAGGTTCCTTGTTGAGGATATCCTACTTCAGTTCCATCTTCTGTCTTCCCAGCCCCTGAAAGGGCTGTCACCAGAGTCCACACAACCACAAAAATGAATTATTATAGAAATTAGGTGTGTATGAGAGTTGGGGAGAGAGCCCAGTTATATGGGGTGGGGGCAGAACTTTGCATAAGGCCCACAAAATATTTGGAAATGTCAGTGTATAGGTAACAATATGGAGCCTTTCATCTCCTAACTTCCCAGTTGGAATCTAGCCAAAGTGTAAGTAGTTACTGAAAGTTATCCTAGTCTGACACAATTTGTATTCAGTGCTCTGTGAAATTATCAATTTTCAATTCCTAATGGATGGGTGACAGCATCACAAACAATTTTGCATGTGAACATGCTGTATTAATTAAAGGATGGAAACTGGGAGTGAATAAGTTCAAATTCTAGTTCTGCCACTGACACGCTTTTTGTTGTTGGACACCTTTCAGTGTTCTGTTTCTCTGTGGAGTTACAGTGGATATGCTTAAAGTTCTGGTTTTAGAGATTAGAGTTTTAGAGATGTATCCAATGATATATCCTATATGTAGGGAGATTCTGGAGCTTAATTCTAGAACTGGAATGGACTTTGAGTGAGGTCACTATACATTGTGTCTCAACAGGGTTATTGTGAGGCTTATTTCTTTAACAGTTGTAAAGCACTTTGAGAATCTCTAACAAAAGGCACAATAGACCTGCAAAGTATTACTAAAACATACTGAAAGTCTCCATTCTGCAATTGATAGCCGCTGAACATTTGGAAAATAGACTGTTTTCAGAAAGCAAGCTTGTTAAATAAACTTTATTTACTTAGGTATAATATAAAATCAAGTACATACACTTAATTGAACTTTTCCTTTTACTGTGTTAATTAAGGTTATTTGTCAGATGTTCAGAAGCATCAGAAGTTCTCTATCATGGGGCTAATGATATATGTTGGGTTTTTTTTAACCTTTTAGGTGAGTCCTTTACCATGTCACTCTGCGGGCCCCTACTCATGTAAAAGATTTTGTGGACAGCTGCTTGATTGTCAGAATCATACCTGCATGAAGGAATGTCATAAATTTACCAAAGTAAATGGTAATGATGACAGGCAAAAGGTAAGTTTTAGAGGTTGTATTTTTCTTTTGTCTGTTCTTGGTTCAAGAGCACACGATTTGCAGTCAGGAAAGATAGGTTCTATTTCCAGCTCTATCAGTGACTTACTTGGTGACCTTTGTTTAGCGAGTCGCTTAACCTTTCTGTGTTTTCATTTCCTCATCTTTAAAATTGGGATAGTGTTAATTAGCTATTTTGTAAATGTTGAGCAGTATTATTATGGCGGGGAGGAATAGCTCAGTGGTTTGAGCATTGGCCTGATAAACCCAGGGTTGTGAGTTCAGTCCTTGAGGGGGCCATTTAGAGATCTGGGGCAAAAATTGGGAATTGGTCCTGCTTTGAGCAGGGGGTTGGACTAGATGACCTCCTAAGGTCCCTTCCAACCTTGATATTCTATGATTCCATGATTATTCCTGTTGTAACATTTAAACCTAGGTAGCCATGTAGAGTGGGTTTTTTTTCCCTGCCAGTATTTTTGTATTTTTATAAACTTTCTCCAAAGTCAAATATGACAACCCTTCCTGGGTTGTGTGGCCTACTGATGTGGTGTTGGGAGGAATCCAGGTTGATCTTGAGGGGTGAGGTAAAGGGGGTTCACAAACCCCCCTACAGTCTGTTGGGGAGAAATTGCTCACCAGTCAAACTTTCAGTACAGGAGGCCAGAAAACCCTTTAACAGTAGAGCAGTTCTACCTCGTCACTAGAAGTATGTCAGAACCACAAGGTTGAGATTTAAAAAAAAAAAAAAAAAGTAGTGAGACTGCATGTTAAGATCCATCAAGAGACCATTAAAGGCTTAATTAAAAAAAAATCCTACATTGTAAAATGAGAGATTGGGCAGGGATGAAAAACTGCCCTAGTTTTGAGTTGACAAGGTGGGTGAGATAATATCTTTTATTGGACCAAATTCTGTTAGTTAGAGAGACAAACTTTGAAGCTTACACCTAGCAATTCTTCAGGTCTGGAAAAGTGGTTTGAGCATTGGCCTGCTAAACCCAGGGTTGTGAGTTCAATCCTTGAGGGGGCCATTTGGGGATATGGGGCAAAAATTGGGGATTGGTCCTGCTTTGAGCAGGGGGTTGGACTAGATGACCTCCTAAGGTCCCTTCCAACCCTGATATGCTATGATTCTATGAAGTGTCACAGCTAAATTCTAGGTGAAACAGATTGTTAAACATAAGTAGGCAACATACATTACCAGGGCCCTTTCAAGGTGAAGGTGGTCCATTAACACCACTGTAGTAATAGGACAAAAAGGGGGGTTAGTCATCAGAACTGGCACATTCAAAGCCTGATCAGATCCAGCAGGACTGGAAACAAAACTTATTGTAGCCAGTAAAGGCAACTAACGTCACTGTGTCTGTCCTAATCTCACTTAAGAGTTGGTGGTCCTTCCTGGGTCTACCTAGGTTTGTGAGGCACCCTGCTACCGCCAGCTGTTAGCGTGAGGGAGCCTTGTTTGTGTCTGCTGTGGGTCAGTTATGACTCCATTGGCTACAAGCAACACGAACACTTCCCTCTCAGCTTATGCAGGCTCTAATGTTTCTCTGCAGGCTAGTGATGGGCACACTTCAACCCCTGAGCTCTCCGAGTGTCCCACTGGAGTGTCCAGTCCCTGTGCCACTGAACACTTACAGTAGTCACAGATTCACTGCTCCCAAAGAAGCAGTACTCCCAGCTTGCCAGTTACCACTGAGCTAATCACTCTGCTTAACTTCTAACCAGGGCTGGCCTTACCATGAGGCAAACTGAGGCGGCCGCCTCAGGTGCCAGACTGTGGGGGGGGGGGGGGGGCGCCACTAGGACCCAGAGTGTAGAAAATTGTGTCTGCTGCTGGTGCATATGTATTCTCTCCGCTCTAGATGCGCAGAGATGGTGGAGTGCTGTGCTGGAGGAAGGAGGCCACAAGAGACATAACAGGCAGGAGGAAAGGTGAGAGGGAATAACAGAAAGCAACAGGAGCTGCAGGGAGAGAGAGGAGGAGGAGCCTCTTATGTGCCTCTTATATACCTCTCTAGCACCCCCAGGAGCCTGGACTGATTAACACCAGCTTCTCAGGGAACTTCCTGTTTCCTGCTGCTTCCCTGAACCCACTTGAGGAGAACAGGCAGCCAACTGAAGTTGTAGTAGTCAGTTAGGTCCTTGAGATGCTGACATCTTCCCTCATTCAGCCTACTTATTTGTCCCCTTCAATTGCGTGTTGAGAGCCACTCTGGCTGGCACAGAACAGCAGTCATGAGTGAAAGAAGAAAAGGCCCATCTGGGGCAGCATTCAGAAAAAGCAAGCAAGCAAAGGAAGCTTTTCTGTCTAAGCAGGAAGGAGCTCTCCTGAGATACATAGACACAAATGTTCACGGTGAGCCTTCCGGCCCGTGAGGATGTGAGTGGTGAGGAGATGCCTGATCTTCCAGTTAGTCAGATTGCAGGTGACCTGACAGCTACTGCAGCATCCATATCTCCATCTCAAATGGATGTAACCGTGCACATTCCTGAAGAAAAGTGTAGATCAGAGAGGAGTGTGGTGGAGGCGCAAGAAACAGCTGCTGCTGAGTTTAGTTCCTTAAGTCTAGATGATCCAGGACTGTGGACCCACTTGATCAGTAGCCTGAGGGACTTCCTTGTACTGCATGGGCCACAGCAAGTGAAAAAGTTTGTGTTCCCAAAGACAATGAAAATAGAAGTTTCCATCCAACACATTACTGGTGTGAAATCGCCAATGGTGGAGAGGCCATGACTTATGTACTCAAAAACCCAGAATGCTGCATATTGTTTTTGTTGCAAACTCTTCCAGTCTAATGTTCCAGTCACATTGGGTTCTACAGGAACAAAGGACTGGAAAAATCTGGCTAGAAATCTGGCATGTTGTGAGAAGGCAGCAAATCACCAGAGAGCATTGCATAGGTGGAAAGAGCTTGAGATGAGACTAAGGTTAAAGGCCACCGTAGATGATCAGCATCAAGAGAAGATTGCATCAGTCTCTCTTTACTGGAAACATGTTCTGAAAATGCTCGTTGCCATTGTGAGAATGCTTGCTACCCAAAACCTAGCACCGCGTGGCACTTCAGATCAGCTGTATGTGCCAAACAACGGAAACTTACTTAAAATTGTGGCACTGATGGCTGAGTTTGATGCTGTACTCCAGGAGCATCTAAGAAGAGTAACCACCCAAGAAATGTACACACACCACTACCTTGGAAAAACAATTCAAAATGAGATCATACAGTTACTGGCAACAAAGTCAAACAGAAGATTGTGGCAAATCTGAAGTCAGCAAGATATTACTCTGTTATTCTGAACTGCACACCTGACATCAGCCATACAGAACAAATGACTTTAATGATGTGTTTTGTAACAACAACAGAACTTAGTGAAAATGTCCCTGCAATGGTGACTGTCAGAGAGCATTTTCTAGGATTTATTGACATTGATGATACTACAGGAGCTGGTATGACAACTGTGCTTCTTAAAAAGCTGGAAGATACGGGAATTGCGATAGCTGACATGAGAGGTCAGGGCTACGATAATGGTGCAGACACGGATCCAAGAATTAAACCCTCGAGCTTTTTTTGTCTCATGCAGTGCTCATTCATTGAACTTGGTGGTCAGTGATGCAGCATCAGTTTCTAGTGAGGCTGATGAATTTTTTAATGTAATTCAAAGCATCTATGTATTTTTCTCTGCATCAACTCATTGATAGCAAATTTTGAAGCAATATCTGGGAACATCCTCTCTGACACAGAAACCACTGAGTGCCGCATGATGGGAAAGTCGAGTGGAGGTGATAAAGCCTATCAAACACCAAATTGGGAAGATAGATGATGCCATAGTTGTCATTATGGAGGATAATGCTATGACAGGAACTGTTCGTGGGAGAACAGTGGCAGAGGGAAATGGAATCACCAGAAACATACATAACTTCAAATTTCTGTGTGGCTCAGTGTTGTGGCATGACATACTGCTTGAAATAAATATTGTAAGTAAGAGACTCCAAGGTGTTGACCTTGATGTATCTGGAGCAATGGAACAACTGGACAAAGCAAAGTCATACCTACAGTCTTACCGGTCAGATGAGGGATTTCAAAACGTTCTGAAGAATGTACAGAAGTTGGCAGGGGAACTTCACACTGAAGCTATTTTCCCACCCGTTCAAGAATACAAGAATCACTGAAGAAGAAGACATTTTGATTACGAGGCATGGGATAATCCCATTAGAGACCCCAATCAACAACTCAAAGTTGAATTATTTAACCAGGTGCTAGATTATGCAATACAATCAGTTGAATAATGTTTCATGCAGCTCAAGGAACACAGCAGTATATTTGGGATGTTGTATCATATTCCAAAACTCCTCACTATACCTGAAGATGACCTACGCCAGCAATGCAGGGCACTAGAGACTGTGTTGACACATGATGACATGCGCAATATTGATGCAAGTGATTTAGGTGATGAACTGAAAGCCCTTTCAAGATACATTTCAGCAGGTCAACTCCAAAGGCTGTTCTGGAATATATGTGCACAAATAAGATTACCACCCTCTTTCCAAATGCTTTGTTGCTCTGCGCATTTAACACTTCCTGTAACAGTTGCAAGTGGAGAATGCAGCTTCTCCAAGCTGAAGTTAATAAAAACACATCTATGCTCCACAATGACACAGGAGAGGCTGGTTGGCCTTGCAACCATCTCAATAGAGCATGAGCTGGCCCAGACTGTGGACCTTCAGGAAGCAGTTCAAATCTTTGCAACCAAGAAGGCACAGAAAGCACCACTTTGATTATTCAAACAGATAAAAATGCCAGTGTTTACTATGCAGACAAGAAAAGTTACATTTGCTGTTCAGGCATTTGAAAGTTAAGTGTTACTTACAATTTTTGAACAAGGCATTTTAAGTTGTTATTTCTCCTGTATTGGGGTAGGTAGCAGAGCAGTACCATGAGAGGAGTAGAACAGGAAGAAGGCAGAATTGATACCTTTTGGCCCAAGCGAGGCGGCATGGGGGCGTCATTTGAGCTCCCCGCCTCAGGTGCCAAAATGTTGTGGGCCAGCCCTGCTTATAACACTTAAATAAGTTTATAGTATAAGTTTAAATGTTCATTTAACAAAGGAAAGAGATCCAAATGGTAGCAGGTAGAAATATTGGAAATAAATGGTTGCATATAAAATAAAATCGTAACATGCAGTCTAAAACCTAGACTTATGTAACTAATGCTTACCCCCAAAGTTCTTCCAGCATTTTACAGCCAGGTTGGCTGTAATCTTCCATTCATGAGACGAGTCATGCGGTTTGCTTCCCTCAGTGGAAAAGCTTGAGGGTGTCTCCCAGTACCCCCCAGCAATACTCCACTAAAACATGGCTGTTACTTGTAAACAGGAAGCCCCTCTGCTAATTGCTTTTTCCTGTTTCCCTCTTTCTTGTCGACTTCACAATCTCTTGATTGGCATTTGGCTCAGACTGCAGATAGGCCTCTGTTGTGAAGTGGACAATAAATGTATGATCAGACAGAGGAGAGAAGAGCATCTCCTCCCTCCTACCTGAAAGGAGCATGTTTATCAGCTTCTGTTGACCTGCCTTAACTCATATACCTTAGGAACATATTTTCAGTACAGATGCATAATTATGCAATGATGATTATGACGCCAGTGGGCTCTTGGTAGATGCCACTCATAGTGAATTATTATGCATATATACAGTGCAGCGGATCCCTTTAAAACTAAGCACTCCCTGTGCCCTTTGCCATTTGGCACCAGAGGTCCCTGGGTCACAGAGTCTGTGCTCCTGCAAAAATTGGAGGAAGAAAAGGTGTTTGAACCCTCATACTGCATGGAGAAGAGCGTAAATCTTTTGCTGGGGTGTAGCAAAGGTTCATCTTGATTGATTCAGTTCACAAAGGATCACATTCCCTTCTTGATTTGGGAACCACTCATGAAATTTTCTCATTGAACATTTCAGTCTGTTAGATGATCTGTTCCTTCCTCACAAAGTATGTTACAATCAAGGTGATTTTGGACACTAACAAGTTCCAATTTTTAGGGGCTTCCAAATAGAGGATTATTGACTTGGTCAGAGTAAAATTCTAGTTAGAACAAAGGCACAAGTTTTGGGGCTGCTAATTCCAGTATGCGTAACCTCAGTTGGGCAGCTCACCAAGAAGGGTTTTACATCCAATGATTAGTCCAGAGATCTTGGCTTTACATAGACATGCTAGAAATTTGGCCAGTTCAGCAGCATTCAGTTGGGGTACAAAATACAACTTTAATTCTGAAAGTTGTATCTTATACTCCAACAGGATAAGGAGGTAGGAGGACTCACTGTAAAACTTAATCCTAACAGAACCATTGAACCCACCTGCCAGTGTAGGTTTCTTCATGCTTTGTAAATTGAACATAAAATGCCCCCTGGGTTTTCTCTGAGGCAGATTTATAAAAACCCATCATCTTTCTTGGCTAAATTGATGTTTAATGATGTACATTACTTGTTTGTCAGTTGACTCTTGAAGCAGTGCCACCACAGAACAAGAGGAGCAGTGCACAACCTGATTCTTCAGGAAATTCTTTAATTTGGCTGACTTATGAACTGAAATGTGATCACGTGTAGCGATATTTTGCTATGCTCATTAAGGCCCCATTTGTGCAGTCAGATCTGCTCATCCATGTGGATCTGATAGATGCTCATTTAGCCCTTAATTGTGCTAAGGAACGGTGAACTCTGTATGTGATCTGCCTTGTTGACTAGAGTTGAGAATAAGACCATGACTCTTGTAGACTTTGTAACTTGTACATGGCTGAGGCAGTATTCAGCAGCCCTCAAAACGTGGTACTAAATCAGTAGATTTTGGACTATTATGAAATTTACGCTAGTGCAAGTGTATTCTAAAGCTGTTGTAGAAAAAATAATGTATTTCAGAAGTGGTATGTTATAAGATTACCACATCATGATGAATATACACTGGGGGGGGGGGGGGTGCAGAGTTAAAGTTTTGTATATTTGTATATTCTGTCTTAACTTTGGTGTTTTCCTGACTGACTACTTTTAACCATGCAAACTTAATATAGTAGTGTTGAGTGGCAGTTTTTCAAAGTATTAACCTTAAGTAGTCATCTTTATGTCTGGACCTCTGTCTCTTTGACTACCGACTGCAGGCATTCCTTCCATTCTATTAAAAACATATTTTAGTATTTAGTTTGATAGACGTCTCATTGAAGAACAAAGCTCCCTTTTTACATAGATTTTTCCCTAGATGTAATAGTTCACTGAAATGATGGTTAGCAAAACAACTGTTTGGTTCAATAATTTTTCTTTTATTGTTTTATTAGGCTAGTCCAGAATGTTCTCAATGTGAAGAGGCGTGTACCAAGCCGCGACCGCCAGGCTGCCCTCACTCGTGCATTTTGCCCTGTCATCCTGACCAATGTCCACCATGTGTCCAAATGCTTAAAATAAAGTGTCACTGCAAACTCACAAACCTGTATATTGAATGCATGTAAGTAGATAAAGAGGAAGCTTGATTCAGATCTTAAAGAAATATGACTACTTGGAAGGAGGCATTTAAAATGTATCTCTTGGTCAGGTCTTTTAACTTTTTATTTGAAGATTACACAATTGGTGATGGCTCAGAAAAAGCAGTACTAAAAAAATCTCCATCTGTTTTGTGTCCATTCAGATCTGATTCACTATTGCCAGTTAAAATATTAAGACTCTAAAACGGTGTTAAGAGTACAATTGGTTTCTGGATGTAGTTGAATTTTTGGTACATATGCCAGAAATGGACTTTATTCTCCTGGGTAGTTTTAGAATGTAGTCGACAAGATCTTTTCAATTAAAACTCTGTAATTCATAGATTATAGTCATAATACAGGTTGTAGAACTTCCTCAAATTACCATTTAAACTAGAGCTTATATTTTAGAAAAATGTCCAGTATTGATTTTTAAAATTGCCAGTTGTGGAGAAGCCATCATGTCTGGCAGATTGTTCAAATTGTTAATTATCTTCATTGTTAAAAATGTGTGCCTTTATTCCTAGTCCGAATTTGTGTCTCCAACTTCCAGTCACTGGATCTTGTTATATGTTTCACTCCTAGATTGAAGATCCCTTTATCTTCAATAAAGCAGGGAGGGATAGCTCAGTGGTTTGAGCATTGGCCTGCTAAACCCAGGGTTGTGAGTTCAATCCTTGAGGGGGCCATTTAGGGATCTGGGGCAAAAAATCTGTCAGGGAACAGTACTTGGTCCTGCTAATGAAGGCAGGGGACTGGACTCGATGACCTTTCACGGTCGTTCCAGTTCTAGGAGATTGGCATATTTCCATTTTTAAAAAAATAAAAATTGTTCCCCATGATAGGTACTTATAGGCTGTGATCAAGTCACACCATAACCTTCTCTTTGTGAAACTAAATCAATTGAGCTTCTGGAGACTATCACTATAAAGCATGTTTTTCAGTCCTTTAATCAGTCTTGTGGCTCTTCCATGAACCATCTCCTATTTATCGACACTTGTGAATTACTGTCTAGTTTTTGTGTCTACAATTTGAGTAGCACTCAAATATATCCTCTCTACTCTTACTTGATATTCCTGTTGTACATCCAAGGATTGCATAAGCCTTTAGGAGACAGCATTGCGCTGGAATTGCACTTGGGTTCAGCAGATTATTTACCATAGCCCCCCCCAGGGTTTGTTCAGTTACTGTTTTCCCAGGATAGCATTCCCTGTCCTGTTAGTGTGGCCTTGGATTCTTTGTTCCTAGATATGACTTTATATGAGGATGCATTAAAACACACATTGTTTGTTTGTGCCCAGTTTACAGAGCAATCTGGATTGCTTTCTGTCAGTGACCTGTCCTCTTCATTATTATTTACTATTCCCGCAATCTGTGTCATCTGCAAACTTTATCAATTATTATTTTGATGATTTTTTTCTCTGTCATCGATAAAAATGTTAAATAGTGTGGGGCCAAGAACCAATCCCTGCGGGAATGGTGTTCCTAGCCTCTGTTTACCAGAAGCTTGGAATGGGCGACAGGGAATGGATCACTTGATGATTACCTGCTCTGTTTTATTCCCTCTGGGGTACCTGGCATTGGCCACTGTCGGAAGACAGGATACTGGGCTAGATGAACCTTTGGTCTGACCCAGTAGGGCCATTCTTATGTTCTTATGACCTCCCTGGAAACATATCGACTCATTGATAATTTCCCATATACAATTACACCTTGAGATTTACCAGTTAGCCAGTTCTCAAGTTATTTAATGTGTGCCTAGTTATTTTATATTCTAGTTTTTTTTAATCAAAATGTCTTGTGATCCAAGTCAAATACCTTACAGAAGTCTGTTACATTAATACTAGTTACTTTATCTACCAAAATTGATGTTAATTTGACAGGATCTATTTTCTATAAACTTTTGCTGATTGTTATTAATGTTACCCTCTAATTCATTTATTGAATCCTATGTCAGCCATTCCATTATTTTGTGTGTGATCAATGTCAGGCTGATGGGCCTGTAACTAACTCATCCCATTTACCCTTTTTAAATATTGGAACATAAGCTTTTTTGGCACAAGCTTTTTTCCCAGTCTTCTAAAACTTCCTCAGTGTTCCAAGCATTATTGAAAATCAGCAATAATGTTCCAGTAAGCTCCTCAGCCAGCTGTTTTAAAAATATTGGATGATCCCAGCAGGTGAATCACACCTTATACTGCAGAGGAGGATGAAAACCCTCCAAGCTACCTGCCAATCTGACCTGGGGGAAAATTCCTTCTCAACCACAAATCTGCTTATCTGTATAACTAGAAGCTGGTGAGCAAGTCACACGAGCAAGGCACCTACAAAGGATTCTCTGTACCACCTCGAGCACTGATCTGGCATGTCTAGTGTCCCATCTCCAGCTATGGCCAGTCTTTGATGTTTCAGAGGAAAACTGGGTGGAGGGGGAAATGAAGAATAAATCTAGCCAATTGTGCATTGGAGGGGAAAAAAAAATCTTTCCTGACCTCTGCAAATGACCAGCCAAAGCATGAGATTTGATTATAGTGATTACATTAATGCAGAGTTGCAAGTGTTAGTTATAATGAGGGCAATGCAGATAATCCTGTTCTGTGGCCCAGGAAGGAATGGGATGAATAGGGAGCCCACAGTTTCAGACACCAGGGATAGGAGGAGATCACCACGACCACCCAGCCCAAGTGCATGCGCACAAGCTGCATCATTTTTCCCAGAAGCTGAATTGAACATAACTTTTAAACTATATCTAATCTCAATTTAAAGACACCAGTCGATAGTGACCTTAGCTCTTTAAACCTTTCATTATAAGGTTTGTTTTCAACCCCCTGGATCGTTTTTGTGGCCCGTTCTTTGAACTCTCTCCAGTATCTCCATATCGTCTTGATATTGTGTTCAGTTCTGATGTTGGTCTTGTCAATGCTTTGTAAAGAGGCAAGATCACTTTCCTACTTCTAATTGATATTCCCTTTTTTATCCAGTTAAAGATTGCATTATTCTCTCCCCCCCCCCCCCCCTTTTTTTTTTTGGCCATAGCCCTATACTGAAACATCATTTTTGAGGCAGTTTATCTATGATGCTCCTAAATCCTTTCCAAACTGCTTTCCAAGGCAATCTTCTATCCTGTAGGTATAATCTGCAATCTTGGTTACCAAAATATATTAATTTGCATTTGTCTGTATTAAAACCCATTTTGTTGAATTGTGATCATTTAATCAAGCAATTCAGATCCCTCTAGTGGTGACCTATTATATATTACCCCACCAGTCTTTGTGTCATCTTCAAATATCAGCAAAGATTTTGTCGTCATCTAGATTGTTGATTTAAAATATTATAGTGTTATATCAAGAATCAATCCCTGGTGGACCCCTCTGAGCCAGTTTTTAATCCATTTAATGCGTGCCCTGTTAATTCCCTACAGTAAAATTTCAAGTGGTACTAAATCAAATGCCTTGGAGAAATCCAGATACATTGTATCAACACAGGTGCCTATATCAACCAAACATATGGCCAAGGGTGGTTTACAAAAAAAAAAATTCAGAAAAATACCTTGTATGAAACCATGCTAACTGGCATTAATTATATTTTTACCCTCTAATTCTTTGTTAATAGAATCCCCAATACCACATAAAATAATGTAATGCTTTATCAGCATCAGGCTAACCAATCAGTAGTTCCTTCTTTGCACTTTTTAAATATTGGAACTACATTGGCAGTCCTCTGTTCCTTTGTAATTGCCTCAGTTTGCCAAGATTTATTAAAAAAATTAACTAGCGGTTCAGAAAGCTTCTCCATTAGTTCCTTTAAAACTCTTGGATTTAAGTTACCTGGGCCTGTTGATTTGAAAATGTTTAATTTTAACAAATGCTACCTCACATTATTCTTTGTTACAGATGGTAAACTTTCTGTTCCATCCACAACATCCTATTGGATGGATACATTCTCCTGCTTCAATCAAAGTATAGAGCAAAAATATCGATAAACATTTCTGCCTTTTCTACATCAACATTTACTGTTCCATCATCTATATCTAGTGATAGACCTAGACCTGACCAGGGCTTTTCTGGTTCTTAATATGTTTTAAAAATGCCTGCCTTTCTTGGCCATTGATGTTTCATTGATTCCTTTAGCTTTGTGTGTGTGTCGTTGTTTCCACATATCCTTTTAACCAGGATGGCTTTTTTTCATCTCTTGCCAAATCGGGGTGTTTTGGGTATCCAGTAAGATATCTTTGAACAATTCCCTGTTTTTATTAACACTTCCCACTTTAAATTTAAATGTTCCTAGTCAGCTGCGTCAACAATTGCTTTAAGCTTTGACAGTAAAGAAGCTGATTGCATTATTAAATTGCCAGCATAATGATGGTGGTGATCTGAATTGTCCAAGAAGTCAATTTATCTTAAAGAATTTTTATTTGGGACAGTTTCTCTTGTGTACAATATGCAGGCAGCTGAAACTATCTCTTTGCTGCGCATAAATATGTAATTAAATGTGTTCATAACTGTACTTGATTGAATTAGTTTTAATTTGGCCTTGTTAAACATTTTCTCTTTTTTTTAATAGAAAAATAACTTGTGCTGACTTAAAAGAAAAGGATCTTCTCAGTTCCTGCAAAAATCAGTGTCCGAAAGAGGTAAGCTATATTGGTAAATTAATGCTTCCTTTGATTCTTCTTTGGCATTCCCAGGAAGCAATTTATTCTTTTCTGTTTTCTGTCCACCACTTTTCTCTGGGTTATCATATCCTTATTCTTTGGCTAGTGCCAAATTAACTGGAGGGGCTGCAAGTAGCAATTTCTTCCTTCCCTTCCCAACTGCAGTTAGGATTTTCAAGATGAGAAACAGGGAGATTACAGATAAGCTGTTCTCCTGGGAGATAGGAGGAAGAGGAGGTCGGGTAAGAAGAAGGGACAATCTTTTCCCCACTTGAGAGTGAAAAACTGGGACGCATGTTTACATTAAAGGGTAGCGTGAGAGGGGCGGGAGGATGGGAGGGCAATATTTATCCCTCTACCCAACCCTTCACTGTTTTCTCTTAGCCTCAGGCTGTCCCTCTCCAATCTACCTCTGCCCTACAAATTCCCTTTGTCTCCTACATACACCCACCAGTTCACTCAAATCTTCATTCATCAGTTAACTCCATTTCCTTTCACACAACCCTGCCAGCTCAAACTCCAGATTCCCTCAGCTCCTGTCAAGCGAGCCTACTCAGAAACTCGATACACCTATATATAACCCCAGACTGAGAATCCCACTCTTCCTGCCTAACCTCTCCACAACTCTGAATCCTCCCATCCAACATTTCCAGGCTCACAGGAAACACATAACCAGCCTTCCAAGCTCAGAATTCTTTTTCCTCTTCCTTCCTTCCCTCTGCTGCTTTCAGCCCGTTTGCCTTTTTAATGGCTCTTCCCTGTTCAGTCTCTCTTTACCTTGAGCAAGTAAATAAGTAGATTTATCACAATTTCCTTCATCTAGGTATCTGAAAGTGCTTTTGGGGGGCAAGAGGCGCATTCTCAAACACAATTTTATCCCCTCCATCTACCTCCTTAACTCAGTTCTTTCATTTGCCTCTTCTGTAATCTTGGAGTCCTTTGCTCCGAAATTTCCTCCTCCTGTCTACTAATATACCAGTCTCTCTGCAACATTTACTGAATAATCCAGTGTCTCAACTCCACCTCTTCTAAAACCTCCTCCATATCTCATCTTGACTATTGTAACTCACTTCTCTGACTTTAATGACCCAGCTTCACACACAAAGAAGCAAGACCCACAAAAAAGAGCAAGATCACATAACTTGCAACCTTAAAAGTTCTAGTGGGTGCCCCATGTATTTTAGGATCCAGTTTAAAATTGTTCTTTTTGTTTTAAGAACTTTCTTGGATTATTCCAGTCTACTTCACTGGAACTGGAGAAGGCCACAAATCTGCAAAGTTCATTAAAAGACTGTCATTGACTTAAATGGGAGTTGAATAAAACTTAGTCTGTTTTTATTCCTATCACTCTGTCATATCTTACCATTTTCCAGAGAACCTTTCTGCAGCTCTTGCTACCTTAAAGGAAATATGAATATGTAAAACAGGTGCAAAATATGAAGGAACAGGCTCAGAACATATTTACCTTTTGCAATCCAAAAAGGCCAAGCTAATTGTGGCCCCGATGTGACAAGGGTTAAGTGACTTGTTCAAAGATATGGGGATATAGATAGGACTGCACACTATGGGAGGCTTTGAAAGTAGGTCTGTCAAATAGTTTGTTTTTTTTAAGAACTAAGTTGAAAATATTCTAATATATGGAAGTAGGACCTGAACAAGCACAAAAGCCATTAGAGGAATTTTAGGTAAATTTGAAAATCAAAGACTGACAATATAAAGCAAACCCATCAACTACTGAATATTGCAGAGAAATCTTTCAGAGACCAGAAATTTTAATAGACCGGCCACAGGTCAGAAGGTTAATATGGATAGTGGGAGCTGAATGGTTTAGATTTACAAGAAAGGCCAATGGTAAATGAAAAGATTCTTTGAAGGATAGTGTGAGAGTTTCAGATTTGAAACTCAATTCAACCTTAACAATGGTGCTGCAAACAATGCCTCCATAATATGTAATTAATACCATTGCACTGTGAGTTCACATACTGTTGTGACAAACTCAAAAAAAGTTAATCTATGCCATGTTAAATTGATTTTTTCTTTTATCCAAATGTAATTTTCCTTCTTGTGAGAGCAAATCCTCATGTAAGTGCCACTGACTGGCCCTGTGTTAGTATGGAAGAGCCTAGTGACCTTGTTGCTTGTTGTTGCACATTGCTCTGTAACAAAACCTCCACTGAAGTCCAGAGTAATAAAAATTTACTTCTCTAAAATGTAATAACTGTTTTATTTCTTAAGTCATAGCCTTTAGGCACTACAGTTTTTTTACTTGAGAATTGATGTACTTTGTAATAGACAGTATCATGCAATATTTGAATTGTAAGTCTGATATTACTGTTGGGAATTGTGAAAGACCCTTAATTACGTAGACTGGTGGTTTAAAAGATATAGCAGTAACTGTAAAAGTTTTGCCAAGTTTCATAGTTGTGTTTTGGCTACGGTTGTACAAACTACTCAGAGGACTTCCATAGTCTGATACAAGTGGTACTCTTTTATTTCAGATGTCCTTTCTGCTTTAGGGAATAGCAAAGGCTTTGATTTGCCAGAGATGCTAGTAAAGTTAAAACATTTTTAAAGTGATTTTTTTATTTGGCAGTAAAACCAAATATCCTGAGGAAGGAAATTATATGTCAGTAATGACTACTCAAATTCATATGCAGAACACATTTGTAAATGTTTAGGACAATTCTAAAAGGGGAGTGTTCACAATTTAGAAACTTTTCCAGGTTTGTATGTTCATATCAATCTCTGCTTAAACATATCACTCATTGTACTCTTGTGCTCTCTGTAATCAGAATTTACTATTACAAAGGAGATTGGTTTTCAATTTAACAGTAATACGTGACCTGTGATTTGGCATAGTTTATTTTAACGTTCCAGCACTGTAAAGGTAAAAGTCATAATTTTACCTGCTGATGTACAGCTGTAAAATTTCTCCTTCTATAGTTTAATTACTGGAGTCTTAACATAAAATATTGACAGTTTAGGTGGCTTGCTGTAAATTTTTTAAAAAGTAAATGGAATACTTGTGAAAGAATGTCCTGGGGATAAAGGCCACACAGAACAAGGTATGGCAGGAGGAATGTAAGCTTTCCCACATAGCCCTGCATAATGGGTCTTTAACGTTAAACTTGAGGGCCCACAACTAGGGTTGAAAGGAAGAGTATCTTTGTTCTTCTTTGAGTGCTGTCCCTGTGTATGCTCCATTCTAGGTGATGGTGCGTCCCGGTGCCGTTGATCAGAGATCTTCGGTAGCAGTGCCTGGTCGAGATGCACGCACTCAGCTGCTGTCTCGCGGCGTCATTAGGGTCTGCCTGAGCGCACACGTCCCGCACCCCCCTCAGTTCCTTCTCAACCATCCTCGGCTGAAGACAGGACTCGGGGCAGTGCTCATCTCTTCTCTGGTTACTGTAGGAAATAAGTAGAGAAAAACAGAAATAGTTAGCTAGCCATTTCCCAGTTATCCCTTTCCTTTAGCATAGTTCGTTAGTTTAAAAAAAAAAATACTTTTTTTTTGTTCATGTTAGTCTCTCATTGAAACTGCTCCAGCCACTCATACTTTCATTATGCCGGGGCCGCCTGGCTTTAAGAAATGTGGCTCCTGCAAGGAGCACTCTGCGTCAAATGCCTCGGCGAGACACACGTCCCTGCGAAGTGTCTCTACTGCACCAACTTAAAAACTAGAGCTCGCCATGACAGAGACTTGCAGCTAAAAATGCTTCTCATGGACAAAGCTCTGCAGCCACCTATGGAGAAGGGCAGTAAAACTCTCCCTCACACTCCCCTGCCAAGTCAGAACCGACCGGGAGCCTGACTTCACCCTCTCACGCAAAGAGGCAGGAAGCCCTAATGTCTCCTCTCAGAGACATTCAAAAGGGTAAAGCATCTCTCGCAAGGTCTTTACCCTTGGTGCTGACAGCGCCAAGAGCAGGCAACTCTGACCGCTCCAGCACCTCAGCAGCAACTCACGTGGGGCGCAAAAGCAGGGACCTGACTTCCCGCAGCATGAAGCTTTCCTTGGCACCTGTCCCGCCGGCACCAATTATGGACCAGGTGCTGGTAGCGCATTCCACCCTGATGCTGACAAGAACATCGGCACTGAGCTTGCCGCCACCCCATGCACAGATTCAGACCCCCTGCGGGGCTCTTACAAATGTCTTGCTGCTCCTACTATATCGAAGCAAAAATCATTCCGGGTTGCCACTCACGCTCCACAGCACACCAGCCTAGGGAGCAGCAACAATTTCTGCCCCTGAGCCTGACTCTCCACTCCTAGACAAGGAGCACTCACTGAACAGCAGCTCTCGCCACCTGACATGGCTACTACTTTCACTGACAGCGAGAACGACATACAGCAGCACGCAGAGTTCTCCCCGCCTGAGTCTCCCCCTCCACTGGAGCCATACATATCCCAAGACACGGCACAGCATAAGAACCAGCCTCAGTTTCCCTACTTTGTCCCCCTAGTGGCCGGGACCCAACTTTTCCTACCCGGTGCCCTGGCCTCAGTGGTACCCGTGGTCGGCTCCTGCCACTGCTTCTCCTTATGCCCCTTCTACCAGGCTGCAAGCTCGTCCTATGCCTATATCCCCAGCTCCATCAACATCTAGAGCTCCTCGTCGAAGGACAGTTGGTGTCTAGGATGGCACTACAAACATCCATGGACATGGCAGATACAGCAGCCCGCACCACTGCAGTGGTGATGCGCCAGTCTTCCTGGCTGTCTGCATCTGGTATTCCCAAAGATCTGCAGATCCAAGTGGAGGATCTCCCCTTTAACAAAGATAAACTTTTCCAAAAAAACCCGATGATGTCCTTCACACTATGAAACACTCCAGGGCCACTTTGCACACATTGGGCATATACCCATCCATCCCTAGGAGACATCCCTAGGCCTCGCACACAACATCACTATCCCAGTCCAGACCGTATGACACTAGGAGAAACTGCAACAGACGACCTAGGCGCAGGCAAAACCAGGCGCAACCAACTAATTCCCACCCATCAGGAAACAAACAACCATTTTGAAGTGCTGGTTGGGGGTCTGCATGACCACCCCTTGAATCCACTGCCTATTTGCCCATTTGGCCACCTCCTCCAGGCTTTCCACTATGTCTGGCAACAGACCATGCAGGACCGCTGGGTCCTGGAAATAGTTCAGTCAGGTTACTCCATCCCTTTCCTATCTTCCCCGCCCACCTTTTCCCCTTCCCCATCCCTTTTCAGGGACCCCTCTCACGAGCACCTTCTCCGTGTGGAGGTGGTTCATCTTCTCCACCTAGGTGCAGTAGAACATGTACCAACGCAACATCGGGGGAAAGGGTTCTACTCCCACTATTTTCTGACCCAAAAGAAAGGCGGGGAATGAAGACCTATATGAGACCTACGCCAACTGAACAAGTTTGTACGTGTACAAAAATTTGAGATGGTCACATTGGGCGCAGTAATACCCGTGCTGGAACAAGGACTGGTTCATAGCCCTCGACCTACAAGACGCCTATTTCCATAGATCCGTTCATCCAGCACACAGACGCTTCCTGTGATTCACACTCGGACACGACCCTTTTCAATACAGAGTACTTCCATTTGGTCTCTCCACAGCACCTAGGGTATTCTCCAAGACCCTAGCTGTAGTTGTAGCCCACCTCCGCAAACACGGGATTATACTTTTCCCCTACTTTGACGACTGCCTTATCAAAGCCAGCTCCTACGAAGAGATGTTAAAAGTGACCAACTTTACCATCTCCCTCTTCCGCAGTCTAGGCTTGCAAATAAATTTCCAAAAATCCGCCCTGATACCTACACAGCAGATAGAGTTCATTGGAGTTCACCTGGACTCGATTTGAACCAGAGCCTCATTTCCACACAACAGATTCCTCACTATTGCGTATCTCATACACACGATCTCTGTTCACCCCAGAATACAGGCACGGACCTGCCTACAGCTTCCTGGTCACATGGCAGCCACCATCTTCGTGGTCAAGTATGCCAGGCTGTACGTGAGATGCCTTCAGGGTTGGCTCAACTCCAACTACAAACCCAGCAGACACAGCTTCTCCATAACACTGACTCTGCCACCGAATGTATTGGCCTCCCTACATTGGTGGACACAACCAAAAACCTATGCACAGGTGTTCCCTTCCATTCACACTCCTCAGTACTCATGCTCCCCACGGATGCTTCCCTGACAGGTTGGGGAGCGCACCTAGGTGACCACAAGGTACAGGACCGCTGGTCCCTATCAGAGACGCATCTGCACATCAGTCTTCTAGAAATCAGAACCATCAGGTATGCTTGCCTTCACTTTCTTCCCACCATAAAGAACAAGTCCATCTGAGTTCTGACAGACGATATAGCATTAATGTTTTACATCAACAGGCAGGGAGGAGCACGATCTCACTCCCTATGCACAGAAGCCATCCAACTATGGAATTGATGCATATAATATCACCTAGAAATCATTGCTTCCTACCTGCCTGGGTGTCACAACACTACTGCCAATACACTCAGCAGACACTTCTCTAAGGAACATGAATGGGAATTACATCCCACAATACTCCGACAGCTCTTCTCCCACTGGGGCACTCTGTGGATAGACGTGTTTGCCACTCCTCAAAACCGCAAATGCCATCCATTTTGTTCCAGAGCGGAACTCGGGAACGTATCTCTAAGGGATGCGTTCTTCATTCCTTGGAACAACTCCCTCACGTATGCTTTTCCACCGATTCCATTGATACGCAGGGTCCTACGCAAGATCACAGAGGACAAGGTCCGGGTCATACTTTTTGCCCCAGCTTGGCCCAGACAGACATGGTATCCTTACCTGCTATGCATGTCCATCCGTCCTCCAAGGACTCTCCCTGACAGACCAGATCTCCTTTTCCAGAGCTGCGGTCGACTTCTTCATCCACAGCTCCGGAAACTCCATCTGATGGCGTGGTTCCTTCATGGTTTCAATCCCATGAATTAGCCTGTACGAAACAGGTCCAATATGTCCTCCTGCACAGTAGAAGGGACTCCACTCATAAGACTGCAAAAGTGGAAACACTTCTCCATCTGGTGCTTCCATAGATGCCTGAAATCCCAGACTGCAACCCTCCCTGACATCTTAGACTATCTTTTTGAACTAAAACAGGACGGGCTTTCGCTCAGTTCTATCAGAGTACACATCGTGGGCCTTACCACCTTCCATGATGCTCTGGATGGCTATTCGCTTTTTGCTCACGCCACCATGAAATGCTTCCTCACAGGCCTGCAAAATCTCTACCCTGAGATTCATTCACCAGTAGCCTTCTGGAATCTCAACCTAGTTCTCCGCGGCCTTATGAAACCTCCTTTTGAGCCCCTGGCTACCTCATCCCTGCTCCACATGTCCATGAAAGTGGCTTTCTTGGTTGCCATAATGTCACCGAGAAGGGTTGGTGAAATAAGCGCCCTGATGGCCTACCCTCCCTACACCATTTTCTCTAAAGACAAGGCTGCTATTCGACCCCACCCCAAATTCCTCCCCGAGATGATGTCTACCTTCCACCTTAACCAACCAATACACTTACCTGTATTCCATCCCAAGCCCCACACGACTCCAAAAGAAGCGGTGTTACATACCCTCGACGTCCAATGGGCTCTTGCATTCTATCTTGACAGAAATAAACCATTTCGTAAATCCCGTAGGTTATTTGTTTCTACTACCGAGAGATCAAAGGGCGATGCTATCTCTAAGCAAAGATTCTCCAAGTGGATCTCGATCTGCATCAGATCCTGCTATCAGACCCAGAATGTTCCACCACCAGAGTGTTGGAACTCATTCTACTACAGCAATGTCAACATCTGTTGCCTTCCTCCACAACGTAACTATTACAGACATATGCGAGGCGGCCAAGTGGACATCTGACCACACATTTTCCGAACATTATGCTATCACACAGGATACCATGGCAGACACCATAGTCGGCCAGACGGTACTGTCTACTGTTGTCCCTCACGCAACTCCAAAATCCCACCAACCATAGTGGGTACTGCTTCACATTCACCTGGAGTGCAGCACCCACAGGGACAGCACTCAGAAGAAGAAGAAGAGAAAGTTGCAGTAACTGAGGTTCTTTGAGATGTCTCTCTCTGTGGGTGCTCCACTACCCACCCTCCTCCCCTCTATTTTGGAGTACTAATCAGCCAACTCTATGGTAGAGAAGGAACTGAGGAGGGTGCAGGGCGCGCGCGCTCAGGCAGACCCTAACGACACCGCGAGATAGCAGCTGAGTGTGTGCGTCCCGACCAGGCACTGCTACCGAATATCTCCGATCAATAGCACCGGGACGCACAGTCACCTGGAGTGGAGCACCCACAGGAACACATATCTCGAAGAACCTCAGTTACTGCAAGGTGAGTAACTTTCTCTTTCCGTTTGTACTTTGCCTCTGACGCTGCCAAAAAGAGTGCCATTCAGGAGTGGTGGTTTTGTTTTTTAAGAGACATCTGTTCACTAGAACTATGGAAACCAGTGAACATCCAAAAATGGTAACAGTTTCAGTCAGATTACTGTTGATTTTCTCTCACACAGGAACCCTGACAGGGATATGCACATGATGGACTAGTTCTTTTCTATCTCTAGTTTCTTATTTATTTTTAGTATAATGTAAGATAAATAAATTCTATCCCTTTTTGTTTGTTTTTTAAAAATCCCTTCATCCAGCTCTGACAGGTCAGGTGCTCTGACCCTGTGGAAACAACCAGCTGCTTCCTCCCACTCTCCACCTTGACCTACCCATAGTATAGTTAGATCGTGCACTTGAAGAGAAATTTTAGAATCAGCCAACCAAAATGATCACCTCAATTCCAAGTATCTGGATTTGTCTTCTAATCAATGGGGGTGTATGGCCTCATTCTCTGCTAAGGCAGCAAACTGCAGTAGCTCTTCTTCAACGCCTTATGAAGCAGAGAACAGGATTTGAACTGGGCGCCTAGATGAAAGTTTTGGAATTCTGTGTTTTCATACTTGTAGCATTTGGTTTTGGTGGTGTGGTTTTTTTGTTTTTTTTGTTTTTTTTGTTTTTTAAATAAAGGATTTTCCTTTAAAATGTTCGGCATCTATCAACTACCTAGTTCAGATAGGTGCAGCATTTGGTCTAGTTGCTATGGACTACTGAGAGAGGGATTTGCATAGTGTAAAAGGGAGCTAATGGAATGCAGACATTGCATTCTTGTTTGATCTGAGTATATACACTAAGCTTTTTTTTTTTTTTTTAAATCTCCCACAGTTGCACCAGTAGTGATCTAATTTGTCAGCAGTAACAGTGGGATCTAATTTAAATTGAAGGCACAGGGTTTTTTGCTGCTGTTATCTATCCTGGCTCATGTTGAGTAAAATGACAGCAGGTGGTCTACACTAGCAGTCCCACCGTAAGGTTACACTGGTGGTAGTGCAACAGTGGGAGACTTAAGAAAAAACATTGTAGGCCTTCGAGCTTGGTCCTATAGCACTTTTATTTCTCTTTCTTGGAGGCAAACACAGTACCTCCTGCTCTTCCTTGAGACTCCTGCACTGCTGAGCAGTGCAAGGAAACTTTGTCAGAACCTGTAAAAGACCAATGTTATGGTTACCAGCAGGTAAACACTGTCAAATACTGTTGCATAGTGTCAACTGTACTCCATTCAAAAAGATAGGTACATTAATAGTATAGTTACTGACATTGCTAGGGCTACATACTTGCACAAAGAAATTTTGTCTGAGACATAGTAGGAGCAGGTTTGTGCACAAACTTTCTATCTAAAGATCATGCAAGTTCTGTGATTGAAGCATGTGCTCTGTATCTATGGACTCTTGGTTAAATCAAAAATAAAATAAGAGAGAGAGAAATACTTGTGGCACCTTAGAGACTAACATTTATTTCAGCGTAAGCTTTCATGGGTTAGAACCCACTTCATCGGATGCGTGGAATGGAACATACAGTGGACAGATATTTATACAGTCAGAGAAACATGATAAGGTGGAAGTCCCTATACCAACCTTAAGAGGCTAATTAATTGAGAGGAACCATAACAGCAGGGGAAGAAAAACCTTTGAAGTGATAAACAAGATGGCCATTGTGGACAGTTGACACACAGGTGTGAATGAGGATCGTTAACTTAAGGGAAACAAGGGAAATAGAAATTGATTCGGTTTCCCTTAAGTTAACGATCCTCATTCACACCTGTGTGTCAACTGTCCGCAATGGCCATCTTGTTTATCACTTCAAAGGTTTTTCTTCCCCTGCTGTTATGGTGCCTCTCAATTAATTAGCCTCTTTAGGTTGGTATAGGCACTTCCACCTTATCATGTTTCTCTGACTGTATAAATATCTGTTCACTGTATGTTCCATTCCACGCATCCGATGAAGTGGGTTCTAACCCACGAAAGCTTACGCTGAAATAAATTTGTTAGTCTCTAAGGTGCCACAAGTATTTCTTTCTTATTTTATTTTTGCTGACACAGACTTACACGGCTACTACACTGTAACCTTGGTTAAATCAGTTAATCAATACTTCTTTTAAGTCCATGAATCTGAATTTACTAACTTATAATATATATACACTTAATAGGGTTATTTTATAACAGTACACAATGTTATATTCTTGTGAATTTATTCATCTAATATGTTATAAACTTACAGTTAGCAGTAAATGTGAAAAACACACATCCTAAATATTAAAATAATTGTGGCTTCTTTTGACATTTTCCAGAGTGTATTAATCGCTTGACTACAGCTGAAAGTTTACTTTAAACTATGAGCATCTCCAGATACAATTTTTGAACAGTTTTGGGAATTAAAGTTCCTTTATAAATCACTTAATCAAATGTGCTACCTTTAGGTAGCAGCTTAGGTTACACTGGTCTACAATTTTTGAGAAGTCGTCTGCTTCAGAGATAAAATGTGATATTTAGTATGTATTTTGATCTGCTGAATTCAAATATGACAATTAAAACAACTGATTGGCTACTGTTTCTAAGGGTATGTCTATACTTACCCGTCGCGTCGGAAGCGCGGGATCGATGTTCTGGGTTCGATTTATCGCGTCTTGTCAAGACGCGATAAATCGAACCAGGAAGTGCTCCCTCGTCGACGCTGGTAATCCAGCTCGACGAGTGGAGTAGGCGGAGTCGACGGGGGAGCCTGCGCGCCGCGTCTGGACCACAGGTAAGTTCGAACTAAGGTACTTCGACTTCAGCTACGTTAATAACGTAGCTGAAGTTGCGTATCTTAGTTCGACAGGGGTGGTTAGTGTAGACCTGGGCTAAGATATTTAAGTTTTTACATTTTATGTCTATGTATATTGTGTAGATAGTAGAGTTTTAATCATAAATTGTAAACCTAGGTCTTTTCATGTGTTTATGGTTGCTTTACATGCTACTATTTCACCTGTCCTGTTTATGTAACACTTTAAAAATCAGCAAAGGGGCTATATAAATAAAATTTATTATGAAACAAAAGGCAAAAAACTATTATGTACATAGTTTAGTCCTATTCAGTGTCTACTCGGCGCTTCTTGGCTTGTCTCTTGTATTCATTAAATGGAGCATCTCTTGTCACTGTCCAGCAATAGTCTGCAAGCATTGATGAGCTCCATTTGCCCTGATAGCGTTTCTCCATTGTTGCAATGTCCTGGTGAAATCGCTCGCCGTGCTCGTCGCTCACTGCTCTGCAGTTTGGTGGAAAAAAATCTAGATGAGTGCAAAAAATGTATCTTTAGTGACATGTTGCAACCAAGGCTTTTGTATGCCTTGAGGAGGTTTTCCACCAACAACCTGTAGTTGTCTGCCTTGTTGTTTCCGAGAAAATTTATTGCCACTCACTGGAAGGCTTTCCATGCCTTTTTTTCCTTGCCACGCAGTGCATGGTCAAATGCATCATCTCGAAGAAGTTCACGAATCTGAGGACCAACAAAGACACCTTCCTTTATCTTAGCTTCACTTAACCTTGGAAATTTTCCACGGAGGTACTTGAAAGCTGCTTGTGTTTTGTCAATGGCCTTGACAAAGTTCTTCATCAGACCCAGCTTGATGTGTAAGGGTGGTAACAAAATCTTCCTTGATTCAACAAGTGGTGGATGCTGAACACTTTTCCTCCCAGGCTCCAATGACTGTCAGAGTGGCCAATCTTTCTTGATGTAGTGGGAATCTCTTGCACGACTATCCCATTTGCAGAGAAAACAGCAGTATTTTGTGTATCCAGTCTGCAGACCAAGCAAGAGAGCAGCAACCTTCAAATCGCCACAAAGCTGCCACTGATGTTGGTCATAGTTTATGCACCTCAAAAGTTGTTTCATGTTGTCATAGGTTTCCTTCATATGGACTGCATGACCAACTGAAATTGATTGCAAAACAGTGCCATTATGCAGTAAAACAGCTTTAAGACTCGTCTTCGATGAATCAATGAACAGTCTCCACTCATCTGGATCGTGAAGGATGTTGAGGGCTGCCATCACACCATTGATGTTGTTGCAGGCTACAAGATCACCTTCCATGAAGAAGAATGGGACAAGATCATTTTGACGGTCACGGAACATGGAAACCCTAACATCACCTGCCAGGAGATTCCACTGCTGTAGTCTGGAGCCCAAAAGCTCTGCCTTACTCTTGGGTAGTTCCAAATCCCTGACCAGGTCATTCAGTTCACCTTGTGTTATGAGGTGTGGTTCAGAGGAGGAGGATGGGAGAAAATGTGGGTCCTGTGACATTGATGGTTCAGGACCAGAAGTTTCATCCTCTTCCTCTTCCTCGTCTGACTCAAGTGAGAATGATTCTGGTGCATCAGGAACCAGCAGTCCTTCTCCGTGGGGTACTGGGCGTATAGCTGATGGAATGTTTGGATAATGCACAGACCACTTTTTCTTCTTTGACACACCTTTCCCTACTGGAGGCACCATGCAGAAGTAACAATTGCTGGTATGATCTGTTGGCTCTCTCCAAATCATTGGCACTGCAAAAGGCATAGATTTCCTTTTCCTGTTCAACCACTGGCAAAGATTTGTTGCACAAGTGTTGCAGCATATGTGTGGGGCCCACCTCTTGTCCTGATCTCCAATTTTGCCGCCAAAATAAAGATGATAGGCTTTCTTAACCATAGTGGTTATACTGCGCTTTTGTGATGCAAAAGTCACTTCACCACAAACATAGCAGAAGTTATCTGCACTGTTCACACAAGTTCGAGGCATCTCTGCTCACTTTGGCTAAACAGAAATGTGTCCCTTTGCAAAATCAAACACTGACAAATAAGAGAGCACGACACTGTATGATTTCTAGAGCTGATATAGGGCAATTTGTTCAGCAGAGTGATGTAAGCGTCGTTATGATTGCATCATCCATGACTTCTAGGAATAACGTGATGCAATTCATATCATGTATGACGCAATACCAGCTTCAGATTGCACCATTCATTGTTTTGCCTAAAAAGCAAGTACTGTCCAAACCCAGTCATAGATTTATTCATAGATCCAGTCAAAGATGTATTTTAGTCATTTCTGGTTTAAATTGAGATCCCTTCCCTTTATAACTCACTTATCCTCCACCATTCCCAAGTCAAGGGTCGTATATACTGACCCAATAGCATGTCTTGAAAACGAGAGCCAATCAACAATTTTAAGCATCATTTTCATTCTCAGTGACCCAGAATTAGTAAAGTTTGACTACATTTATTTCAGAAGCATTTTGGCTGTAGAGCCAAATAATTATTGAAAACATGTTTAGCAGTTGAGGGTGAAAAAAGTATTTACATATATATGTAATGGGATATGTGAAGCTAAGTGTTTTACCTTAAATGAAAAATTTCTCTGTCCTCTAACATAGTGTTTGGTGCATCCCTAAATTAATTACAATCACCATACTGTTGTAAGAACTTTGTGAAATCTTCAATGAGCACTTACAAGAACAGGCGTAGTTAACATTAAAAAATGTCTGTCATGTAGGATAATTTTTTTTTTTTTTTAAAGCAGTTGAATTGTGTTTTTGTAGTCTTATTTAAAGGATTTCTACTTTATAATAGGAAAAAAGTTTGTAGTTCCCCATATCACAAAGACAAGAAATGGGATAGTCCTTCAAAGTCACACACTTAAGATTTTCTGAATTTGAAAGGAGGCTTAAAAAAATAAACTTTGATGTAGTGTATCTGGCTTCCTTATTGTACAGTTTGATTCAAAACATGTACAAAATATGTCATAGTAGAAACTTCCATTTCCTTCTGTTTTTGTTCTTGCCCATTTGAAGTATAACTTGAAGGTATGGAATGCAGAGCAACAGCTTCTAATTTTCTTTCCCTCCTTTCCCCCTTCTTCCAAACCTTATTCCCTCCAAAATACACATGGCTGGAGTTGTATATTGTTGTGTGTATCATTTTAAAGAGGATATTGTACTTACTGAAAAATTTTATTTAAAATAACTGGATCTTGTTTTCAATCAAACTGTGAAAATGAAGTTCATAAAGAAAAATCATACTTTGCATGTTGCATAGTTTCTAGTCATAGGGACTAAAAATATTGTGAACAAAATTAAAAGCAAATATTTAATGAACAAGTTAAGAACATAAGGATGGCCGTATTGGGTCAGACCAAAGGTCCATCTAGCCCAGTATCCTGTCTTCCGACAATGGCCAATGCTAGGTGTCCCGGAGGGAATGAACAGAGCAGGTAATCATCAAGTGATCCATCTTCTGTCACCCATTCCCAGCTTCATGTTAGTTAGAAACTGATACAGTAATTGGGCTTTTCTGGCTTTTCTTCTGTTTAAATGCTGTGTTTGAAATAGAAACATTTTATAGTCCAGTTGCAAAGAACCAGTCTCTTTGTTTCTCAGTTGCCCTGTGGTCATCGATGTAAAGAGATTTGCCATTCGGGTGATTGTCCTCAAAATTGCAACCAGAAGGTTAAACTCAGATGTCCATGCAAGAGAATGAAAAAGGTAAATTCCATGTTGTAATTTTGAGAGATTTGTAGCTGTAAAACTTCCTTTTTTGTTTTATCTCTGCATCCATAGGGCAGGATCATCACTAGAGTAAATAGTTGGTATACAGTACATCCAGTTACTTTAATGGAGCTAAAACACTTATGTCAGCTGAGGATCCTACCATTAGTATCAAAGTATTGGTTGAAGATGTAAAATTGTTCTGTAACCTACAAATATTGTAATATTGCAATGAATTGTTTCAAATACACTTAGATTTTTGTAACTCTGCTGGGAGACTAGTATATGATAAGTCTCACTCAAAAGTATTTCAGATAAAAGAAACAAAGTACATTTTTCTGACCAGAGATCAGGAAAGTGCATATTTAATTACATAAAAAATCCATTGACCCAGCTAAGTTTCTGTGTAAATCTGAATGAAAATATGGTGGCATCATCATTAGGTTGTAATAGACTGATCCATTCATGTGGCCCTTCCCTAGTCAACAGACAGAAAAGGGCATCTGCCAGAGCATACCCCTCCATCCAGACCAACACAGAGCTGCCTCACCACTGAGGCCCAGCAGTGAACTTCCAGCATGAACCAGCCACCTACCTATGGGTCAAAGGCACAATGTTGTGCTCAAACATCCCGTCACCAACTCCTGTGAAGGAAAGAATAAATAGGAAGTTTTTTTAGTACATACAATGCACTGAATATCCTTCCTGATGGGTCTCCATACCCCTTTCTGCATTTGGATGCCACCGTTGATAGATGCACCCCATTTGGCTCCTATTCCAACCACGCCTACTGAACTGGGATCCCATTTGTTCAGGACTGGAGAACCTCAAAAATACAGCTCCTTTGACATCACCGTGAACTGAAACGTCCTTTTCTGAGGTAATTTATTTCCCAGTGAGAGAAGAGCATCCTGGCACCGGCAGCGTCCATGCACAGCAAGTTTATACTGCTCTGATTGGCCAAATCCCAGCCTCCCAACACTCCCTTAGTATAATGACTTACCTAGTCAGTCCTTCATTGGTTTCTTTGACGCTCTGAGATTCAGGTTGTCAGATCTTTCTCCTAACCCATTGCAGATCCCTAAACACAAAAGGCCCCATCTGAATCTGCCCTTCTGTCTCCTTATTAGCCCTGGTAGATTTCACCCCTCCAATAGCCTAGCTAGAACCTGCTACAGTTTCTGGTAGTCTGATACCCTGTTGCAAAGTGTGCTGCTCAATAAACAACCCAAAAAGTCTCTGATGCCAGCCCAGGGTGTACCCATGACACCCAAGATTGTAATGTCAAATTGTGAGAGGGCTCTCGCTCTGCTCTCAAATGGAGTGGAGTAAATTCTTTCACACCCCAGTCTGTACCTGAATGTTCAAGGCGCTAGTTGCATTACACTTAGGGTTGTAATTCTTTAAACGGGCTAAGGATTTTCTTTTCCTTGCTGGCCCAGACAAAAGCCCTCACCCACCTCTGAGGCTGTGAGGGTGGAGGGGACAATGAAAATAGTGAAATATAAACACAACTAATTTTAAAAAATCATGTTGCATGGTATTAATTATATTGATACTTTGATCTTCACTGAATTACAAAAATAAAATTATAGTCTTGAAAATGTTCTGTCTGTAATTAGATTTTTTTTCCATTTTATAAAACATATTTAGAGCATGTTCTATCAAATAGAAATCTGTCTCTTTTATGTTGATAATTAATAAACTGTATACTTTATGTAGAGAAGTGATTTTTAAATTTGAAGTTTTTTCATACCTACAGGAATTACAATGCAGCAAGGTACGAGAAGGCCAGGTTTCACTAGAATGTGACACGTTGTGTAAGGAAATGAAACGGAAAGCATCTGAGGTAATGTGTCTCTTGTGGTTATAATATATTCTCACTGCTTCAGAAAAAAGAAATGAATACAGATTTATTTTCCAAGACAATACCAGCAAGAAATATCATGTAATCAAATCAAATGTTCATGTTTAACAGCTGCTGCTTCAGACTGTTGGTTTTGGTTAAATGTGGAAAAATAGTTCTATATATTATTTTGTAGACAGAGTGCTAATACTTAACCCAAAAGTTCACTAACTCATACTTATGTTATGCTAGAATAATACTCCGGTAATTTTTTCTCTAAATGGTGCCCTGCTATGGCAAAGCCTTTGAGGGGAGTGAAAAATGCTTCAGTCTGTACACAGTTGTCCTTGTGGAGGACCCGTTTTTATACTATTGTTAGGGGGGGGCGTTGTATTTTTGTGGAATGGGAACGGGACGTGCCCTTGAAATCTTCAAACTATATAGTTATTCAACTCTGATTCTGGGGCACCTTTGCACTGTCCCCCAGGAGCATTGCTTGCTCAAGACATGTTACCACTGATTTCCAGTCATGTCAGAGAATGAATTTAACTCAGAAACTATGAATGGCCAAAATTGTCCCTCTTCTCCAGAAGCAGTGCAAGGCAGCCGTATGGTGGCTTTCTATATACCCTATTGAAATTAGTTAGAATAGCTCTGTTTGGGAAATCGTAGAATTTTCTCAATAGCAGGTAGAAAATACATTGGGTTAAACTGGGATCTCATTTATTCTGACCTTAATCTGGAATAACTCTGAAGTCAATGGAATTATTCTGGATTTATGAGTGTAAACGACAGATGAATTTGGCCCATACTCTGTATAATGAAGGATTTTGAACAAGTCTCGTTAGCTATATGTGCTTTTCAATTAAAATGTCTCTATATAAATTGTCAATGTGACTGCAGTTTTAAGGAGACTGACATTCTTTGTCCTCACATGTAGTTGTAATACCAGCATTCTCATGCTATCAATATGCCTCCACCTTGCTCTAGAAATCAGTCACTAGGAATAGGAAAATTTGTTTCTTCAGTCCTTGGAGCCTTTGCTAAGACCACAATTTGTGATTGTAATTTTAGTGATGTGGGCACGTGTTCACTAGAGCTGAACAGCTATCAGATGGCAACAAGCGATATGGCCACTTATGTTCGTGGCCTAGCTGAAAAATACTTCTGTTATCTTACGAGTCATTTCAACAGTCTCAGATTAGACTTTTTCTGTTTAAGAACTGAAATTTTCAGACTCAAAATTAAACACTAGCAAGTGACAGAATAAATTGGCTGTACACCCTCTGCTGTTTTTTTGTTTGTTTGGTTGGTTGGTTGGTTTTTTTTGCAATCTGGTTGTAATCCACAAGGAAGAATTGTCTAGTGCACAGAGCATAGGATTAGTAGCCAAGCACTCCCAGGTTTCACTGCATACGGTGCCACAGACATGTTGGGCATGGAATAACTGAGTACCTGCCTCAGAATTGAGTGTTCTGTGCTTTGAAGTAGAAAAGTGTTATACAAATGCTTATTATTAGGCAACATTCTGGAACATGTGAAGGCTTGATAATAACAAACTAGAATTAACTCCTATTATGTACACTCCACATAATTACAATTCAGAGTAGCATATCAAGACTGAGCAGCATTTTGATTAAGACTGCAGACATTTACAAAAGAAATCATCTTGCACTGTTATAAGGTGACCATCAGTTTCCAGAAATCACTGACGTTTTAACTGTACGAACCAGTATAATAATGCCTAATGAATGTGCACTGCTGAGTAGTTTGAGATTTCTTTTAATGCACATTCTTATTTTTAGAAAAAAAATGTCTACCTACTCTATCTCGTTTTCTCAGTGGAACATACACTGATCATTTTGGTTAATCCTTTCCCCCTGGTTCAAATTCAACCACGGTAGTCTGTTTTGAAACAGCCTTTCTCCTGCTCTCTTTCAGACTGTTAGCCATCCATGATATAACACAACTAACTCATCTGTCAGAGATGATACTTTACCAGTAGGTGGTAGTAAAATATCAGATACTTGGTATTTGTACACTTGTGCCCAAAAAGTGTGTCGTGAATAAGTATATGTGGTTGACATTTTTTTCCAATAGTTTTTTTTCTAATTATTTCACTTTGTGTTTTGTTTATTTCAGTTCTTAATTCTGTAAGCCATTTTTGTGGCTTTTTAAGCTTCATGCCTCAACAGTTTAAAAGGCTACATGAAAATCTACAAAGGTTATTGTGCTGCTTATTAAATTGCCTTCAATGATGAACATGTACATGATGTACTATATAGTGTGAATTTCTGAGAGTTCCACTTCGTCTTCAACATTTCTTCTTGGATTATGAGCTGTTTAGGACAGGAACTTGTCTATGTGGACAATGTTTAGCACATTGTCACTGTCAGAATGCAAGTAAATAATTGAAATATCTATTCAAGTTTAATGTTGGGATCTAGATGTTGCTTGCTTTCAGGTTATTGACTAGATTTTGAATGTAACTTTATCAGAGTAATACAATAGCTAAAAATAAAGGTCTAGAAATTCTGTTGCTTTCAAGAATCACTGCCAAGAGCTAAAGCTAAACCCTGACTTCGCATTAGTGAGTGAGAAGTTTTTGCTGATTTCAGGTACAAGGAATACTGTCATTTTATATGTACTTAATGTTTTATTTTTCCTACTTGCTGCTAGTTCACTGTTACACTATAGTATTCTGAGAAATGGTGTTCCAAAAGTATGTGTGTAACAGGAAACTCAGTACATCTTTGAGGAACTTAGAGCTGTTAAATGTTGCGTGTGTCAGATCTGGTTGAGTGCCCCTGGTGGCCACTCACCAGATTGCTGTGAAGGGAGTCCAAGCCTCTGGGTCACTGGATCCCCAGGTGTTTTAAGTCTCCAGGCCTGAACAGAGTCCAGTCACTGCCCCAATCTTGGGATCCATAGGCACACTCTACAGGGTTCTGATCCTTTGTCTCACCATCCTGAGAACTGAAACCTGCTGTTCAGCTGCCTGACCCTTTAGGTTCATTGCTGACCTTTTGGACTCCCCTGTACTTTGACACCCTCTCACAGAATCCCACCTCAAGGTTTGAGTCTTCTGCTTGATCAGTGAACTCTCTCGGGACAATGTGATAGTTGTAAAGTATTTACCACACTTTGCCAGAGTCTAATCTAATTTCTCTTTCATTTGATCATTTAGACGACAACAAATGTCCTAATCACAATGCCTCTCACTAGCTTACTCTTCCCATGGGAGTGGGGGGAACTGGGCAGGGCCCCCTACCTCCTGCAGGTACCTACATGCTGGGATGCTTCTCTCTCTTCTTTAGCTGGAGACAAAATGGCTAAAGGCCCCAGAAAACTCAGCTCCCCCCATTTTTATAACTTTTAGCCCCCTATGTCAGGTGATCCTGCTGCAAGCATCCCCAGATGACCAGAGAGCCCTGCCAATTGACTTTGTAGTCAAGGCAATCTCTCCCCTGATCTTTGTCATTTGGAAAGCTGAGCATCATATTTTAACAACTCTGTTGTTCTTTTGCCACCAGCCTTTGGAATTTTCAGTCCAGCATGGAGGCAAACAAATAATAGAGAAGGCAAAAGGCTGCACAATGAAAATAGAATTTGCAGTCTGACACAGATACGAACAAAGCCCCCAGTATCAAACGCAATTAATAAATTGTATAAACAGATTCCCAAATTGTCACAGCATGCTACTATTATTTATAAACCAAAGGCACCCACTACGTGCTAGATACTTCCCAAATATATATGACAATGCAATATCTGCCCTGAGTGTCTTACAATCCAAATAGTAGATTAGAAGCTCACCTAGAAGGAAGTTGACACTATTTTGGTATTTTTCTAATGAGTCTCGTTCTGTGAAAAGCCAAAATGATCCTGTGAGAAATAAGAAAACAGAATGTATACTATTATCAGTAACTTACAATGTCAGTTACCCATTATTTTGTATGTGTTTGAACAGATAAAAGAGGCAGAAGCCAAAGCTGCTATTGAAGAAGAAAAGCAAAGGCAACAGGTACCAACCCTTCTTCCTCTGACCCCAGCACCTCTCCCCAAGTCTTCGGGCATGGCTACACTAGAGAGTTTACAGCTGCGCCACTGTAAGCTCTCCAATGTAGCCACTCTAAGCCGATGGGGGAGAGAGCTCTCCCATCAGGTTAACTACTCTAGCCCCTGTGAGTGGCAGAAGCTATGCTGATGGAAGAAGCTCTCCCACCAACATAGTGCTGTCCCCACCGGCGCTCTTATGTCAGTGTAACTTATGTTGCTCCGGGGGGGTCATTCACACCCCTGAGTGACATAAGTTATGCCAACATAAACTGTAGTGTAGACATAGCCTTAGTTCTCTTGGTAAATCTGTTAATTTATGCATAGCTAATGGTTTGCAGTACATTGTCTTCAGATGCTAAGGGCCAAGATTTTTCACACCAGCTAAGGATTCTGGCCCAAAGAACTCAGGCCTGTGTTACGAGTGACTCTTAAGTGTTCTTCCACATCACCAAACATCTATAAGTATGTGCAAAATCATGTATAAATGATTAACTTGTTATTCATGTTTCATGAGTTAAAATATCTTAAATATTGTATTAAATTAGTATTTTTGCATGTAATTGCTCTTTTACATTTTGGCAAACCTTTATAAAATATGAAAAATAAACTTTGGGAAAAATATAGTTTTGGTTGCAGAAACAGACCCTGTAAGCATTTAAATAGAAGCTGCAATTTTCTTAGAGGCCTTGTAGTACAATAAAACATCGTCTATTTGTGCTTTCTCCTTCTGACGAGGTAAAAGTTATGTATTTTACTAAAATAAATGCCTATGCTTGATTAGATATATTGATGTAGCAACCACTCTTAACACTTTACACTTATAAAATATTCTTGCAACCTATTTTTTGAGAAGTTCTCACACCTCCATTATTTTGCAGCAGGCCTGATAGCACTCAGGCTGTAGAAGTGCCTTTTCTTTCTTCCTTGAAACCTTGCTCACGCTTTGGGAGCTAGAAATTGTTTAAAATTGCAATTTCTCTTGTTCATGTACCCTAGGAAAATTTTGGTAGTCTTCCAAGATAACTGAACAAAAACATTCTATGGTTGGGCCGATGCCAAAATAGTGGTAGCAGCAGATTGTACTGTAGCAGGAGTGAGACAGGGCAGGAGAGAGCTGGTCTGTGTACAACACATGGCCCCAGTGCCCAAGCCCCTTTGAGAACATCACATAGGGGACAAGCCCCCATCTTCCCAGTGGAGGAGGGGAAAGAGAGCCTGGTCAGGTTCCCTGCCCTCACCATAGACCACCCTTAGACCCAGCACCTGGATCCAGCAACCCATCTTCCTTTCCGCTCCTAACACAGGCACCACATGGGGCCAGAATTTCTCAGTGCTCTCTTCCCCCATGTGGGGGCAATGCCAGGCTGGGCTGCCCAACCCTGTACATCCAGTTGTCCACCCCTCATTCTGCGTTAACAGACTTCTGCAGCTGTATTTAGTTCTGAAGCGCAAGTGGTGGTAGTCTTTTGCTGCAGTATTGGAGATTCAGGATTCAAACCCTTCAGATGAGAGGTAATTAAACGTTTTTATGTATGCAAAAAAGAGATTTAAAAAACATTTTAGAAAGGGTGAAAAGTCAAGCCCTAAAATGTTAGGATTTATAGTTGCTCATGAAACCTTAATTTGTGTCCCTGTGCATGTGTATGCACGTACGTGTGTGTGTGTGTGCGCACGCGTGTGCATTATGATTCCATTTTTAATTACATGATCACATACTATTTTTTTCTACGGGACCCCTGCCTCATTTAGTACGCAGGATGAATAGAGCTTACTTAATCAGCTGCTATTCTATATTTTGTTTGAACCTCATTGCTCATTTGTCTGCAGGCTTTATTTACTGTGCATTAGTCAAACCCAGCTCTGACAGTAAAATTATTAATTTCCTTGTGGGCTTTTCTATGGTGCCTATTACTATAGAATCACAGTGCTTCATAAATATTAATTGGCTAAGCAAAGTGAGGTCTAAGGGCTTGGCTATGCAGGGAGTAATTCCAGTATAGCTATTCCTGATTAACTCCATGCATGGACACCGTTATTCTGATTAGGCTAATTTGAAACATAAGAATGGCCATACTGGGTCAGATCAATGTTCCATCTAGCCCAGTATCATGTCTTCCGACCGTGGCCAGTGCCAGATGCTGCAGAGGGAATGAACAGAACAGGCAGTCATTGAGTGATCCATCCCCTGTCATCCACTCCCAACTTCTGGCAACACAGGCTAGAGACACCATCCCTGCCCATCCTGGCTAATAACCGTTAATGACCTATCCTCTATGAATTTATCTAGTTCTTTTTCTAATACTGTTATAATTTTGGCCTTTACCATATGCCCTGGTAATGAGTTCCTCAGGGTGATTGTGTGTTGTGTGAAGAAGTACGTGACCTCACATGCACCATATGTACAAGGTCACATTGTGCGGAGGAAAAAGGTGTCCTCCACACAGTAGGGATCAGCATGACCTCAACGTACAGTGTGTGCGAGGCCACAATGGGCTGAGGGTACCATTTTGCTCTTCAGAATGGTATCCTCCATGCTGTCTGGGGTCCTGGCAGGAAATACTTCATTAAAACAGGGTCATGGCAGCAAAAAGTTTGTGAACCCTTACTATAGATCAAAGAACCCATTAACACTTTCCAGCATAACAGTACCCCATCTCAGCTCTGCCCATCCTCCCAATACACTTGACACCATGAATGATTTATCTCTCAGAAATAAAATAAATAAGAATGGTGCAGAGGCAGGAGGGAAAGGGCAAGTGTGCATAACCCCTGGCATGGTGGGAGGGATGGCAACTGGGACCCTGGCATAAGGGCAATGGGAGTCGCATGAAATCTCTGACAGGTGGGGTGGAGCTGGGGAGGACACAGACACTCTGTAATGGAGGGGATGCAGGCATGGGAAGAATAAGGACACACCTACCCTCTGGCATGGGTGGGAAATGGGGGACAGTAGTGTGGGGGGAGAGGGACATGGAGGGTACACAGAGCCTCGGCATATGCTGGAGAGGGGAAGGGGGGTACTCAGGTCCTGGAATGTGGAGGTGGGGGTTTCAGGGTATCCCTGAAATAGAGGGTGATGGAAGGGTTGTGCACAGAGACCTTGTGGAAGGGAGATACAGGGCAATGAGCTCAGCCTAGAGAAGCTACAAAGTGTACAAGTCCTTTGATTTATTTAACTTTACAACACATTGCTAGGTGAGGGGGCGGCTCTATCCCCATACAGATTGGGAAATCAAGGCACAGAAAGAGTAAGGTCAAGTTTCCACTAAGTTTGGGTGCCCCATTTTAGACATGTACAACCCAGTTATTCAGAGGACATAGCATTATATAGCACTTGTTCAAACCACAGCTCCTGATGACTTAAGTTGCAACTGTAAGTGCTCAGCACTCCTGTAAATCAGACCACAGGGAAGCAAATTGGACACCTAGAACACGAGGAATGGAGTTAGTGGCCACCTGTGAAAAACTGGAAAGTTTTGGTTTAAGGGGCTTGACTAGCATCACATAGGGATTCTGTGGTAGAGGCAGGGATAGAATCCAGTTCTCCAGGGCAGCATTCAATTGCCCTTAACCGTGAAACCCTCCTTTCTTTTCCTGCAACTCCCACCTTGTTCACTACACACCCTTCAACTTCTGCAAAAAATGAGACGGGCCCAACAGACAACAGCCTCCTTTGCTACACAACCCTGATTTTTACCTAGAGCAGCTCCATCCTGTGCACTGAATGAGGCCGGGGTCCTTTTGAGGGGAAAAAAAAATAGTATCTGATCATGTAATTAAATATTGTCTCAGGCTGCATATGCACAAGGGGTCCACATTCAGATTTCCACCGGCAACCTAATTCTGGCATTTCCTAACTTTTGAGTGCTTGACTTTGCCATCTTAATGTTCTTTAAACATAAATTTTGTGTGTGTAATTTTGTAGGTTTTTAAAAAACCTATCTGAAAAAACACATTCCAACATGTGGCATCATATTGACATCCATGTGGGACATTAGCAGGGTTGGAACCTGTAGATCCATCACACACATCTGTCACTTAAACTAAGGGAGTAACTCCTAGCAGTAGTAGATTGTCATCCTCTCTGGACCAGCTGCAGAGGGGGATGACACACTTTGCCAGTGGGTTTCTCAGATATCTGCTGACAGCAAAGGAATGTTCTATTCCAGGCTCTAGATGGAAGTGTCCTTGGTGGGCACAAACTCTTCTGTCCATTCATCCCAAGTGTGGGCAAGAAGGGTCACATTCCCACCTAACCTGTCTCAGGCCTGTCTCTTCCCCACCTCTGACTCTGTCCCAGCCCTGTTCTCATTTCCTACATATTCCCAGTCTCCATTCCTCAGGCATCTCATCCCAGTCTCCTTGCCTAACCAATGCTAGTATACCCCTCTGCCCTTGCTGTCTGAATCCCGGTTTCTCTTCCCCTTCCTGTTCCTTGTCTGATGTGTCTCTGCCCTCCCACTGGCTCATAGACCTAGTCTCCCTCCCCAGGCTCCTCATCCAATCTCAGTCTTTTCCCTCACCACCTTTATGGCTCCTTGTCCCTGTCTCTTTGCCCAGCCAGTCCCAGTTCTTCTCCCGCATCCAGGTCATTTTCAGGTCTCTCCCGTTTCTCTCTTTCCCCCTCCCCCGCCATCTGAATCCTGGTCTCCCTTCTCTTTCTGAGCTTCTGCTTTTAATCTCATTATCTCCTCACCTCATTGCCCATTTGCCTCACTGGCTCCTAGTCCTAATTTTCTTGCCCAACCAGTTCCAGTTTCGGATTCCTTGTCCCAATATACTCCTTTCCTTCCCCATCTGGCTTTTGTCCCCTTTGCATTCAAATCAACTGGTCCTCCTCTTGCTGCCGGGGTACCAGCACTGAGAACAGAGGAGAGACTGGCCTCCTGCTGTCAGTTCAGGTGCACAGCTCCACCATGGCCTGGAGCAGCCATTACAGGGAAAGTCTGGCTTTACCCCTGTTTGCATGGTCCGAAGCATGCTCAGCTGCTTTGTGGGGATGGGGCATGCACAGTCTGGTCACCACTAGGAGCTGTGAGAGGCTTGAGTATGCTCAGCGAGGATGGAATCTTCAGTGATTTTTAGCTATTAAAATCTGAAAAGTCTCTACTGAGCATGTGTGAACTGTGATTTTTATTTTTTTAAAGATTTTTTTTTCAAATTTATAACTTGGAGAAATTTGAGCATTCTTTTACAGAGATGGCAAAAGGCACATCCTTGACACACAGGTCACCCTCTGTAAAATGTCAAGTCTGTGATCCAGAGCTGTTCAAAGAAGAGGTCTCCAGAATTTTTAAATCTGTACAAAATGTATTGTTCCTTTCCCTGAAATGACTGAACAGTTTTGGCTTAAATTCCCTTCTCCCTCTCCAAAAGAAATCAGAGGCAGACATCTGGGATGTAAAAGTTCAGCCCCAATGGTTATAAGCAACTGACAACAGAGTCTTAAAAGGGGAAGTTTGGGGCAATCTGAATAGTAGGTGGTGCTATCACCACCCCCACCCCCAATCGTATGTAGATTCATTTCATAAGTCACTAACTTGTCGGCATAAATTGACATTTAAAATATAAATGTATTATTTCCAAGTTTTTAATCCTGAAAACATGTCAACTATTTGTTTTTTGTCCTACCTAGGCTGAACTAGAGGCTTTTGAGAACAGGTTAAAAGGACGACGAAAAAACAAGAGAAGAAAGGATGAAGTAGAAGTTGAGCAATCTGTGTGGCAAAAATATAAGAATTTTATCATGCTGCCAGTATGTGGAGTTGCTGTTGTGATGCTTGCGTGGCTCATGGCTTACAACAACTGAAATAATTTGATCTATTGTAATATACCTCAGTTGGGATTTAGGTACCTCTTATTGCTAGAATGTTAATCTGTATATAATAGAACTTCATGTTCATAGTTCAGTTGTATATTTAATTGATGTCATGAGGGAAAAACAAAAGCATGTGAAGCTTTTAAATCTTAGCCAACAGCACACACAAAAATTGAATTCAGAGTAGAATGATTTAAAGTTGTACAGTGCATGTGGCCATGCAGTCTGTCCTGCCCAGTTTCACCAGCTCCGTTTTAATATATTGTATTATTTCTCATTAACTCCACTTTGCAATGTTAAGCATAGGTTTGTTTAATGTAGTTGTACTGCATACCAGTACATGTGTAAAATAAGGTTAAATTGAGCCATATTTGCAGTAAATCAACATAGTATTTGTGCCACTTTAATAAGCAGAGGCCACTATATGTATGGCAAGCTAGGCAGCTGCCTAGCATGGCAGATTTCTGGGCAGCTGCCTAGAAAGGAAGATTTAATCCAGTTGCTCCACTGTCATGATGGGGGACAGTCGTGCCAAATTTGAGGGATGTTGTGACCCCATGGTGACAGAGTGGATGACCAGCCCAAATTTGAGTGGTGGTGTGACCCTAGGTTGCAGTACCACTTTCTCAGATTTGGCCTGGCCACCACTCTGTCATAATGGAGCAGTGGCCAGGCCACATTTCAGTGATGTGAAGGCAGTGCACTGAAGTGTTGCCTAGGGCAGCAGATTGCCTTGGGCTGCCACTCTTAATAAAGGTTAGTATTTTTATTCTTTGATTTAGATAAATCATAATTTATACAAAACAAAATAGGAAGATCTATCCTTCAGCAACTTTAATTATCATTTTATTGATGTAGAACTTCAAATGGTCTAGAAGACTTGGGCTTTCCACAGTGGAAATGTCAGCTTTCCTCACAAAAGATTTATTTACTTTGCTGGTGCTATCACAAACAGTACAGTGGGTCTGACATCGTTACTTTTCAAATCCTTAATTTTTCTGTGCCTAAAAAAAAAAAAAGCCTAATGGAATTGCAGACTGGTGCTGATCACATGGGAAGTCACTTAACAATGAAGTGAGCTCTCAAAGCTGTGCTGTCTTGTGACACCTGTTGCTTGAACAAATTTCCTTTACAGTATAAGGAAAAATCCACTTCATTTTTCTGCTTTCATATATTCCTTTAGTGATAAGTAGAGGCTTATTCCAAATCCATGCCATAAATGTGGACTTTGCTCCTCCAGGCCAGAGAGCAAACAGTATTTTTTTTGTGAACACTTATGCCATCCCGTTGATGTAGAGAGAAAGGAGGAGGAGATTTTCCTTTAAACAGATGTATGAAGATAGTCTGTTGCATTGTCAAGTAGTATGTTGCGGACCTGTTTGCAGCAGAAATGTTCACCTCAATGTGAGCGGGGCTTTGTTGAAGCAGTTCTCACCTTACTTGAAATGAACTCATTTTTTCTATGACCATGTTGGCTATTTCTTCATTAAAGCAAATACATTGTAAAGTGTCTGCCTGCTTAGCTCTACTTCTGTTGCCAAAAGAGAAGGAATCAATTTCTCCAAATAGAGAAACCATATGAAAATGATCTGCTCTTGCATCAAAAGCTTTGTGTAGATGGCTTTGAGTATTTTGTATCAACTCGATGTAAAATATTGGAGGGAAAAACTGGCGACGTCATTGATCATGTTAAATATTTGTATTAATCATCTTGTTTGGCAGGAAAACACATTGCCATTTCTAAATTCTTTCTTTTCATCTGTAAAAGACATATCCTTTTATTAAAGGGACTAATTCTCTCCTGATCTGTTAGTATGAAAGAAAGAACTTAAAATAGACAAATTATCAAAAATAGTGGTGTATAATCCAACCACAGAAAAGCATCTTAGTCATTTGCACTCTCTAAAGTTGGTATGTCTACTACAAACAGTGCTTGTTGAACTAAATATACATGAATCTTAGCATCAAGGAATGTGAGTGGGTTAAAACAATCTGTGTCTTAAATGCAACAGATTACTAACTTTTCTTCTCTTCCACTTATATGATCTTACACATTTGATTCCTTACATTTTAATGTTGGATGAGGAGGCTAGTATGTTTGTTTTATGTTTGTTTATGGATGCAACAAAGTATTTGGAAGTACAACATGCAGATAACACATTTATGATCATTTACTCAATACTTGAATTGTTTATAACTTGTATAGGGAAAATATTGAAGTTGGTTATTTGCAACCATTTAAATAGTATATTTCTACTACATTACAACATAATGAACAAACATTCAAATATTAAGATTGTATTTTGCAAAGAAAGTAAGAATGGAAAAGTCTATATTAGCAAAAGTGACATTAGTACTAGAAGGGAAGTGCCTGATTGGCATAGGTACTTGTCAGTCTTAAAATACGGTGTATTTGGCTATATATTTAAGTACAAAGCATCTTCCAAATCTGAATACCTCCTGCAAGGTGCTAAGCAAGTATTAATAGGCGTTAAAGGTGCTCTGTTACCTTGCAGGGGTCACTCAGCATCTTGGAGGGTTGGGCCCTTAGATTGTAAGCTCCTTGGCAGCAGGAGACCTGTCATTTATCTGTAAAGTACCATGCATACCTATGGCACTGTATACCTTAGTCATCTGTAAAAACCAGCCAGACAATAAACATGGAATAAAATCTAGATCATTCACTTGTTCTCGGGTAGTAATATGATAAAGGAGCGCACTGTACTTAAACAGTAAACTTTTATAGGGATCAAAATGGAAAAACTCTTTCCTACTTATATCCCCTTTTTGATGGCTACTTCCCTGATTTTCTCTTTGCCCCTCTGGAAGATTCATTTCAGTCCCTGAGCTGTAACTAGGAGGAAGGAGATTACATTTATTCTAGGAAAAAATTAACTGAGATCTATTAAACTGTGGAATTACTCTCCCAAGTGAAGTGGTGGTAGCTCCATTGCTTGTCATTTAAAATTATATTCTCCAGGACTTTATCCAGTCTACTGTAGACTAGAGAACAATGCTGAACTATTGCAAAGTTAGAGAAGGGGACCTAATAGGTCTTTTCCGTCTCAAACCTTTATAATATCCAATCACTGTCAATAAAGTTAATTTGATGGTTTTGCTTAAACAATAACTAAAAGGATGAAAAGGGGGGAAACAGTGTGGGGGGAATGTAAATAGAGAAACAAAGGCAACTTTAATATTGCAATTATTTATTCATATTTCTTCATTTTAATGCACTGGCAAAAGTGAGACCTGAAAGGGGGAGTCCACTCAAGTAGATTGTATGGGAGGGAATTAATAATGGTCTTCAGCTCACTTTGTCCAATATGTTGGTATATCAGCACTGTTTTCCCCATCCATGCACTTTATTCAAATATACATCCAACTTCAATACAGACAGTTTCACGGTAACTGCACCTCTATCTGCTCCCGTAGTCCATTCCAGGAGCACCCAGTCAGGTCTCAGGACTCTAGCCATTACCTATCTGTGGGGAGGGACCTTTGTCGCACATTCTTTTGACAAGGGGTTTTAAGGCTGCACAGCTCCCTGCCTTACACTGTGGTACCTCCAGCAAGCCAGTCTGCCTAACGGCCAATGCCTTGCTCTGTCTCCAAGGGCTATGAACAATGTATTAGAAACAGGTTTCAGTTGCCCCGCAGCTCTAAGCAAACATATTCATTAAAAAAGCATTACAGAAAAAAACAAAAAAGAGAAAGTTCCCAATTACATGCTAAAAGCTTACCAGAGTCACTCAGTGTTACAGGGCCCTGGTACGCCAAAATCTTTCCAACCCTTCCAGAAGGATTGGGGGTGTCCCTTGGACAGAAGGTCCATTTGCTGGATCAGAGAGAAGGCCCTGAGTCAGTTTAAACCCAGCGCCTTTTCTGCGTCTGTTGGTTTCTGAAACCCCACTATATGCAAGCCTCCCTAGGGGATGATGCAGCTCTGATGGTGTTCGCAACATGAGTGGGTCACGTTAATCACTGACCCACTGTGTTCAGCGCCTTTCGGAGCTGTGATAACCCTCCTTGGAGTTACACAGTTCCTGGCCCACAGTGATACATAAACCATTCATAACTGTAATAAAATATGGTCCCCAAAGATATTGCATGGGATTGCAATATCTGTCTCTCACACATCCCATCATTCCTCCTGCATTAAACAGATATGGTTAAAATCTCACTATGTAGACACACTGAAACAAACTATTTTTACAAAGTTTGTGGGCTCCATTGAAGCTATAAAATGCCGCTCTATATTGGATAATGTACAAACATGGTCTGTCCTAGTAGGGGTTCCAACAGCCATGCCTCAGCCATGATGCTTGGTGGGGTGCAGCTCATACACCACTCTTTTCGATTGTGTGTGTGTGTGTGTGTGTGTGTGTGTTTGTTCGTCCGTGTTTGTTCCTATCTGATTCCAGCTATGTCTGGCTGTTGGGGACAAGGACAGAGCTAATTCCTACCACTTGTGGGATGGCTAATACTCTTAGCCAGAAGTAGTTCTTGTGCCATTGAGTCTAAGAACTACACTTCTTGTATGGCTGCTGTTCTGTGATGCACAGGTTGGGAGAAGACTGCATACCCAGGCAGAGGTCAGGCATAGTGTAGCCCCATTTTTCCTCTTAAATATTATTTACTCCAATCTCTTCCTCTTAAATTATTTTTCATGCTTCCACCATTTTAGACGTTTCTCCCTCTAGCTGCATTGAAATGCAAGTATATACTTTAGTCTTTATCTTTTGGCTCCAACCAAACTAACCAGTTGCTTTCAATAAATAAAAATTTAACAAAATTATTCTGCACTCTGCCAGGCAGTGGAAGCCAAGGTATATGGTTGAGAACAATAAAATCAAAGAGAAATTATCTACATTAGTAAATCAAATTTGCTAGGAGACAATAATATGTATTGCCTGGTTTCACTATCCTCAGTAACACTGTTTAAAAAAATGTGCACTGTAATATAATTGTATACAGATCATTCCACTGGAAAACAAGTTCTGCTTTTCACTGATTTACTAATATCAGCAACTGTGTGTGGGTATCTAGTTAGTGTAAAGACAGACTAAAGGGCAAGATATGTTCCTGATCTGGAAACCACTAATAAGCGAAGCAATGGGGGGAGAGGGGAGTGTTAAAATAACAGAACACTTTGTTAATATATTAATTTCTGGAATGTAGTGGTCTCAGTAAAATTGCTGCTAGAAACAGAACTTTGCTTAGGTTTGCCTTGGCTCCCATACCTTACAATAAAAATGTGGATAGTTTTCACAGAGGCTTCAGCAACTGGAGTGGCAGCATAGAATGTGGGTGGGGTGAGGTGGCAAGAGACCCTGAATTCTAATTCTGGCTCCACTACTGACTTGCTGTGGGCTTTGAGCAATACACTTCACCTCTGGGCTTCGGTTTCCCTATCTGTAAAATGGGGTTAATGACACTATTCACCCTCTTCATAACTTAGGCGTAAGAAATAGTTAAAATACTTTACAAAATATTAACAAGTAAATCACTGTGTAAAGGCTAATTCCATGTCTGTCTACTGTTAAACATTCAGCAGTCGCAAAATCTTTTAAACCATTTGCTTCTCTGTTTCTTATTCCACACATTTGCTATTATTTGTGGAGTAGCAGCAATTTGTTCTACTCCAAATTTTCTACCAGGGGGATTTTGCCCAAGTGAGAAATGCAAGATTGGACCATAGCATTTGGATTGGAAGCATTTATGTACAGTTTGGTGTGCATGGCATTTGAGAAACAAAATGGCCAGTCCCTGTCCTAGGAACTTGCAGGTAAATTAGGCATGACATAAAGCAAAGGATGATGACAGGAGTGCTGGGGAAGAGTATGGGTTGGCAGAAGATCGTGAGATGTGCTTGTTTAAGTATCTTGGTGGTCTTTCTTTTACACTAAAATATGGGGTAGTGTCTGGAATGAGAGCCAGGGTGGAGATCAGTGATGGAAGTTGGGTTCAAGTCTAGGGTTTTTTTTAGTTGGAGCTAGATTCAAGCTTTTTTTCTTATGATTACTACAGTGACGTTGCACTAGCGCTAAAAAGCATTCTTAAAGTACAATAGTAGAAGCATATTTGTTTAAGTAAGTAGAGCTGAAGCCTATTCTCATAATCTATTTACACAAGATGGTGTCCTTTCTAAGTGAAGGGTGACTGCAGCTCCTGGAAAAGTACTGAATCCTTTTATATTCTGGTAGCATCCACAATGTAGTATGCATTGTCCGCACACACAGGAACTCCCTGCCTTGATCTTTGGCTGCAGTCCTGCAATCAAATGCATACATGTGGACCCTGGGAACCCTGCAGAGACCAACTGACTGCGGTGGGGCTCCACCTGGCTATAAGGGTCCTTCTGTATGGATCCAGTTGCAGGATTGGGGCATGAGCCAACAAGCGATGTACAAGGGGAAGGGGAACCAATGAAAATATGTTCAAATTGTATATGGATTGTAATCACTGTTCAGTGTGTGTGAGGTTGCTCCCTGTGCCTGACCTACAGCAATGCTAGTCTGGCACAGCTCTGATCTTGAACGCCTGGCTCTGTAGCTCAAGCTGTGGAGACTCCCACTTTCAGCTTTTGAGGTCCCGGGTACGGTAGCTGTCACACTATCTTTCAATTTGTTTTACATATTTCTTAGGCCTTGGAGTTTAGACTATATTCTGGAAGGTGGTATATGCAATCATCCAAATCATCCATCTGTGATTTTCTTTCCCCTCCCCTCCGGGATTTCGAGTCCTTCAGCAACATGGCACTTTTACCCCCTAGGAAATAAAGTGAAGAGAAGGATCTTGCTCAGGTACCTGAACGAGTTGGGATTGGAGGGTGAAGAGAGCTCATTGGCCCTGTTTCAAGCTCCCAGGGGGTCTATTCATCCACCTTTCTTCTCTCCCTGCCCAGGCTGGGCTCTCCTTTTAGGGCAACGTCTATGTTTCTTTCTCTGTAGAAATTCTACATTTCTCTATAGAATGCTAGCCTCAATTTCACGTAGTCCGTGAGCTCAGAAGACAATCATTCATTTTAAATGTGCACAGATAACTTCTCCCACCTGCCATCTTCGGTGTGGAATGTGAATGGTGTCTTAATCAGCACTTCCCTGGGGCTTCCCATTCTTCTCTAGTCCCTCAGGAGGCTGCAGAGTGGGCAGCGTGTACTTTGTCCAAGAGCCTGTAGAAATAGATCACAGCATTCTGCCTAATCAAATATGGTCATCAATTATCTCCCCACCTTTCATGTTTCCTTGCACAGTGGAGTAAAAGCCCTTGCTGTGAGAAGAGCTTTGTAATCCCTGCTGCATCAAACTGTCAGCGACAGGACCATTAAAACAAAATAAAACCGAAGATAAATATTCTTTGCAGCCAGTAATAGCACCCTATTCAAGATGGCCTGGGTAAAATAAACCTGGGTTGGGGGAGGTATCGATTCCAACCTTCCCTTTCCCCTGTGATCGGTCGGGGAAGGAATGGATACTAGCTCCTCTGGGCGAGCGAGCTGTGCAGCTGGCTCGCCCGGGAGAGGCCACCTGCCAGCCAGCCGAACTTGGTGGGGCGATAGGATCGTTGTATTGGCAGGGAACCAAAAGGTGGCGGGGCAAGGCAGTGCTGTCATTTTTCTCCAGGAGAGTCCCCTGCAGCCCGGATAGGGCCAGGACAGGTCAGAGTGACAGCCATTCACCTACACAAGTGGGGTGAGCTCCGTGACCTGACCAGCCCCTGTCCCTTAGCTCCAGCGAGGTGTTAGTGGTTGCCGGGCATAGCCTAGATCCCTTTGCACGTCATCTGCCATGGGGGTAAAAACTGGGGCTGATCAGCCTGACTCTCAATCTTCCTGCCTTAGTTTCCTGCCCCCGGTTACCTCTCCTCCCAGTACGATGAGTTCGGGGAGAAATTAACAAGCAAGTTGGCTCCCAGCCTGTTCCCAGGGAATCGAGGCCTTGCGAACAAAGAGGGGGGGGTGGCTTGCTCGTTGAGGTTTATTATTATTGGGTGGGAGCGGGCGGCGGGGGGGGGCAGACAAAATGCGGAGCCCCCTCCCTACCCCGAGCCCAGCCTGTGTGTTTGGGAGGGAGGGAGGCAGGCAGTCGTGGCACGTCCGTGTGAGATGTAGAAAGGAGAAGGGGTGGGGGGAGGAAGGTGGAGAAGACTAAGCAGCAGCCAGAGCATGTTCTCGATGCAACAGTTCCCTGCCCTGCCTCCGGAAGAAAAGCGTTACCGCCAGGTCCTCTCCACTGACCGGGTAAGGCAAGCGCAGCTCCCCGGCCACCCTACGCAGCTACCGCGCGGGTCCTTTCCCTTGGCACCAGCGGTGGCCACAGGGTCCTGGCGTGCCCGGGGCTGGGGCCGTAGCCCATCGGTCCCGATGGAGTCGTCTCCACCTCCCGGATGAGTAAGTAAGCCCCAGAGCGGCTGCCAGCCAGGGGTCTCGGGCTCTGCCGGCCAGGGGTCCCGAGGACCGCGCCCAGAAGCGCGCAAGATGCGCCGCAGAAGGGGGACGAGAACGGCGCGCTTCCGGTGTACATGCTAGAGTAGCGGTCTGGGCAGCGCCTAGCGCTCTCCTCGCTGAGTCGCCCGCAGACTGGGGCGAGGGGCAGCAGGGTAGGAATCCACATGGTTCCAGTTAGAGGAACCCACGTCCCAAGGAAACCAGCTCACGCCGATTTAGCTTTGCAGAAACGATCCCTTTGAGGGGCCATAATTCCTCGGGGGCAGAAACCGGAGTGTCTCACTCGGGCCCGATGTGTGTGTGCGAGAAACGCTCTGGGGAAAAGAGAAACTCCTTGAGCAGGTCCAGCCTGGTGGCCGAGCCGCTGCACCTTGCACGGCCCGCGTAGCTGCCCTCTGCCTCTCCACCCCCGCTTTATAGTTTGTAAAGGGGCAATTCACTTTAGCTTACTCGAGACACTGGAGAAAGTTCAGCCCGTCTCCGCCGAGACACCACAAGGGCACAACAAGGTACAGTGGCGAATCACTGACGAGGAGAAACGGCGCTGCTGCCCTTTAATGTAACCAGGGAACGTTTCGTTTCCTTTCATTGTCAAGGGAGGACGGTGTGTAATCAACAAATGCCGCCAGTGGTTCTGTCCCCAGCCTCGCTTAGCAATCAGGGAAGTGATCAAAATGAATGTGTTCCAATAGCCAGGCCCTTTAGGGCTGAAATAAAATATCACCGCACCTAACTCGCTCCAGACAGGACCGGCTCCCTGGAGACAGGCGAGGGCTGACCCACACGTTTAGCCGAAGTCCAGGGTAAGACTTGCCAGACAAATGATAAATCCGCGGTCACCTTCCTGCGCCCAGCCCCAGCTAGCGGCACGGGCTCCAGGAGAACAGCAACGGGGGTTAAACTTGTGTTTAATCCGCTCCATTTGCGGCCGGTGATTGGCGAGAGCTGAGAAAAGTTACGCAGAGTGCAGTGCAGCCCGCAACAAGTTCGCTCGGCGCGTCTGGCCACGTGTGCGCGGAGCAAGTGCTCTCCCGCGTTCGCACTGCGAGCTCTCCCGAGTGAGTTTCAGTGTGAGTATTGCCCTCCCTCAAGGACTAGGCGGGGCAGAGGCGGCACTAGACAGCAGTACGGTCAGGGTGAGAGCGACACTTGTGCTTTTCTTCCTGGCTGTCGCGGAGCGGCGTGCGGAGCCCATCTCGTGCGGGCTCACAGAAGACACAGGAGTGAAATGTAAGGCGAAAACCGGCAATTAATCGCACACTGAGGGACAGCGCAGTTGTGATGAATACAAATGGGAAGATGTGCGGAGTCCGGGTGTTCTCAGTCCTGTGGGCACATTCCCTGGGCCGGAGAATGCTAGGGCCATGGCTACGCCAGGAAAAAGTGAACGGGACAGCGATCACGTGTTAACTAACACGTTGTAAAATCCTACTGGAGACAGGGCAAAATCGTAGTGTTAACTCGATGTCGTTCGCCCGGGTGCATCCTGGGAGACCCTCGTCGCTATATTCTCCTGCACCTGCCCCAGACTGGGGGTACTCTCGGGGTAGGGCGCGGGGAAGGAAGGAAGGGTCGCCAAGTCAGGGGCTGTTGGGCAGACTAAGGGGAAGTCGTGAATATAAACGTTTGAGCTGCCTAAATAGCAGCAAGGGAGATGTATAAAGAATTCCCGATTTAGCACAGAGCTAAGATGTAATATACCGCCACTGGGGCATTAGCTTGAACCAGTGGCCTCCCCAGGAATTGAAATGGGGGGGTCGAATTTACTGGGGGGGGGTGTGTGTCACTAAATTGGCATGTAACTAGTTCACAAAACTGGGGGGTGTAGGGAAATCATTGGCTTGAACAGTGTGCGTGTGATGTACAGAGCCTTTCTCCCCCCTGGGTGTTATAATGTCCTGCTCTAATGAGAGGACCGGAACTCCCAGCGAAGGAATGAGTCCCGCTGGGGTGGGGGGGGGGACATTTCAAAACTCACTTCCAGCTAAGTAGCTAAGGGGTTCTTACTTAATGTCTAGGAAGGTACCGCAAAACACCGACTTTATATTTTGGCATTGTACAGCAATAGCGTTCAGTACACTTTAAAAACATTTTATATACTGCATACAATATAACACGATAAACAATGAACACGGCCCATTATGTGAAACGTTTGTAAATTATGTCGTATATTATGTTGTCCCCATTCGCCACTGGATTTAAAATCCAGGTCCCTTAGTTGCATCTCAGGGCAGAGCAGTCATAGATTCCAAGGCCAGAAGAGACCACTGTGATCATCTAGTCCAGTGGTTCTTAACCAGGGGTACATGTATCCCTGGGGGTACACAGAGGTCTTCCAGAGAGTACATCAACCCATTTAGATAGTTGCCTAGTTTTACAACAGACTACATAAAAACCACTAGTGAAGTCAGTACAAACTAAAATTTCATACAGACAATAACTTGTTTATACTGCTCTATATACTACACTGGGGTGGCCCAACAGCAGCTCATGAGCAACATGTGGCTCTTTTACAGTTAAAATGCAGCTTCTGGAGCTCACCATGCCCCCCTTTCTCTGCCTAATAGACTGGCAGGGAGGGGAGCTTGGGGCTTCTGGCCTCTGGCTTCTAGCCTCTGTCAGAGCTCAGGGCTTCAGCCCATTTGCAGATGACACTAAACTGGGAGGAGTGGTTGATACGCTGGAGGGTAGGGATAGGATACAGCGGGACCTAGACAAATTAGAGGATTGGGCCAAAAGAAATCTGATGAGGTTCAACAAGGACAAGTGCAGAGTCCTGCACTTAGGACGGAAGAATCCCATGCACTGCTACAGACTAGGGACCGAATGGCTGGGCAGCAGTTCTGCAGAAAAGGACCTAGGGGTTACAGTGGACGAAAAGCTGAATATGAGTCAACAGTGTGCCCTTGTTGCCAAGAAGGCTAACGGCATTTTGGGCTGTATAAGTAGGGGCATTGCCAGCAGATCGAGGGACGTGATTATTCCCCTCTATTCGGCACTGGTGAGGCCTCATTTGGAGTACTGTGTCCAGTTTTGGGCCCCACACTACAAAAAGGATGTGGATAAATTGGAAAGAGTCCAACGGAGGGCAACAAAAATGATTAGGGGGCTGGAGCACATGACTTATGAGGAGAGGCTGAGGGAACTGGGATTGTTTAGCCTGCAGAAGAGAAGAGTGAGGGGGGATTTGATAGCTGCTTTCAACTACCTAAAAGGGGGTTGCAAAGAGGATGAATCTAGACTGTTCTCAGTGGTAGAAGATGACAGAACAAGGAGTAATGGTCTCAAGTTGCAGAGCGGGAGGTTTAGGTTGGATATTAGGAAAAACTTTTTCACTAGTAGGGTGGTGAAGCACTGGAATGGGTTACCTAGGGAGGTGGTAGAATCTCCTTCCTTAGAGGTTTTTAAGGTCAGGCTTGACAAAGCCCTGGCTGGGATGATCTAGTTGGGGTTGGTCCTGCTTTGAGCAGGGGGTTGGACTAGATGACCTCCTGAGGTCCCTTCCAACCCTGAGATTCTATGATTCTATGACTCTGAGCCTTGGCAGGTGCCTCCTATGGAGCAGAAGCCTCAAGCCACACCACCCTGCTGCAGGGCAGAAGCCCCAAGCCCCGGCACGTGACCCTACAGGGCTGAAGCCCTGAGCCCTGGCAGGCATGCCCAACTCTCAAGGTTATGAAAATGATAGTATGCGGCTCAGAGGGTCAATAAGTTTGGCCACCCCTGTACTATACACTGAAATGTAAATACAATATTTATATTCAAATTGATTTATTTTATAATGATATGGTAAAAATGAGAAAGTAAACAATTTTTCAGTAATAGTGTGCTGAGACACTTTTTGTATTTTTATGTCTGATTTTGTAAGCAAGTAGTTTTTAACTGAGGGGTATGCAAGACCAATCAGATTTCTGAAAGGGGTACTATAGTCTGGAAAGGTTGAGAGCCACTGATCTCGTTTGACCTTCTGTATAACACAGGCCATAGAATTTCCCCAAAATAATTCCCAGAGCATATCTTTTAGAAAAAACATCCAATCTTGATTTAAAAATTGCCAGTGATGGAGAATCCACCAGGATGTGTGGTAAATTATTCCAATGGTTACTTACTCTCACTGATAAACATGTGTGCAGTTATTTCCAGTCTGAATTTGTCTAGCTTCATCTTCCAGCCATTGAACTGTGTTATACCTTTCTCTGCTAGACTGAAGAACCTATTATTAAATATCTGTTTCCCATATAGGTACTTATAGACTGAAAAAGCCATCCCTTAACCTTCTCTTTGTCAAGCTACATAAATTGAACTCATGGATTATATCACTATACTGCATGTTTTCCTTTCTTTTCTTTTTAAAGCTATTCATTTATTTGGGAAGTTTTCACAAGTTTACAAATCCTTGCCATATAAATATCAGAATCATAACAAACATTACAACAGTTAGCTTTTGTTTAAAGAGACACTATACAGGAATACATCATCAGATCTTTCTAACAGGGTGTTACCATATTACAGAGTGAGCATAATTAAAACACCTATAATATGTAATTTCTAGTGATTTTATTAAGTGACATTTCAATATAAACATATTTAACATACCGGGTACATCTATCAAATATTAATATAGAAAAAATGGGACAGGTGTGCTGTTGCTTTTTTGCAAGTGAGTGTACTTTGTGTAAGTAATGAATAAAAGGTCTAAATATAAATATCTAAATATCTAATTAGCTACCTGTCCTCTATTTTGGTGGGTACATAATTGGTGTGTTAATTTTTCCATACGCAAAACCTCCCATAATATTGAACCATTCCTCTATGGTTGGACTATTCTTTTTCCAGAGAGAGGCTACCAATAGTCAAGCAGCTACTAGCATATGAGAGTTTAATTCTTCATTTCCTCTTGTGTGACCATGTCCACTAGGAAGCCCCAGAAGGATTACCAAGGGATCATTCATCCTTAATATTTAATGTATTTATTCATTCTTATTTACTTAGCTTTTGGTTGGGAGCATACACTGAGTTCCTGTGTTCCTCTTACTCTAACAGCACATCAATACTTAAAATGCTGCATTGGTGCAGCTGCACCGATGCATCGGTGCTGCAATAGCTCTTTAACGAAGATGCTCTACATCAACGGAAGAGCTCTCTCCCGCCAGCGTACCAGCTCCCCAAGAGGCAGTGGATATGTCAGTGGGAAAAGCATGGGACGAGGGGAAGTTAGGTCAGTATAACTATGTTGCTCAGGGGTGTGGATTTTTCACACCTCTCAGTGGCGTAGTTATACCGATATGTTTGTAGTGTAGACTAGACCTAAATCCAACCACAAATGAATTAGCAACATATGTGAAACGAAACCCAAATGATTGTGTTTTGTGAACCCTAAACTCTCCCTAAGAATACTTGGCCTGCTTCTCTTGCAATCCAAATGAGGTACAATCTCTACCTATGGGACCTTGCCCTTAGGGATGGATTACTGTCTGGTCATTTGAGTTACGAAAAGAATTTACAGTGAATCCCTAAAGGCTCCTCGCCATTCCTTCTCTGTTTTCTCCAGTCTCCTCCATCCTCTCCCCCTCCTCTGTTATTGCCCTTTATTTCCTCTACATTTTAAAATACAGAACACAGCTATTATTGATCACTGCAATTAAAGTAAATTTTATACTATTTTCTTTATAACAATAACATAGTTACTGTTCATCTGTTAATTCCTGGTGACTCCCAGAAAGTCACTTCTGGTTGTTCCTTAGATTACTCATCAGGTATCCAAGTTCTCTTGTTCAACTTTACTTCTGCCATTGCCAATACAGTTACTAGAGTCTTTTGTCTTTTCCTATCTTCTTTTTCCTGTATTTCACCATTTGGCAAGAGTTTTTCAGAAACTTATTTGGAGTTCTCCCTCTGGACAGTTGTTTTGTACATCTGCGGTTTGGATTTCTGTTCCAAGCCACTGGACTATCTTTTTTTCCTTGCTTAAAGTCTCTTACTGTATAATACTGATTTTGGAAGCTGATTGAGAGTTTAAATGGGAATACCAATCTGTAGCAGATATCTGTCCTTCTGAGTGCTGCTGTAATTTCCCCCAGCTCTCTTCTCCTTTGTAAAATTAAGACAGAGTATTCATGGAAAAAAATTGCAGTTTGTGGCTTTTGAGTATGAGCTCAGAGTGCTCTCTAGCTTTTTCATAATTCAATTTTTCTGATGATAATTATGAAGTTTCACAATTAGGTCTCTGGGTTTTTATTACTGTATTATTATGAGGCCAAGGCAGGGGGAGCAGCACCTTATGGGCTCTCTCCATTTTTACTTCTTCCAGGGAGCTCAGATGTAACAGCTCCACAAATAAAGTTTTTACAAACCAGATTGGGTTTTCTCCTTCAGCATTTCCAGGCAGCCCCTTAATTTTGATGTTGTGTCTTCTCAATCTGTTTTCTATATAATCCACTTTAAGATGCAGCTCTTTCCCCGCACCATAAGTGTCATGCGGTACTGAGAGAAGTTTGGATGTCAGATCATCTCTCATGGCCTTAAGCTGAGCTATCATCTACAGAATGTTTGCTTTGTTAGCCATTTGATTTTCCTCAGCCTGATTTGGCTGCCATGTGATCACATAAAGTGTGAGGGGGTCTCTCCATGCTGTGAGCCAGAAACACTCATCTTGGTGAAGTACCTTCTTAAATGTTCTGATTTTCTTGGAGAATCCATCCTCTGCAATTCTGTGTTCTTGTTTTTGGTTATTTTTTGGGGAGGGAGTACTTCAGTAGGTTTGGGAAGTCAATGGAGACAGATTTCTTCAAGCACCCATGTTATTCTAGACCCTGCTAGTCTGCCGTTAGGCATGTTTTCTAATCCTTTAATCATTCTTGTGGCTCTTATCTGAACCCTGTCCAGTTTATCAACATCCTTCTTGAATTGTGGACACCAGAACTGAACACAGTATTTCAGCAGTGGTTGCACAAGTGCCAAATAGAGAGGTAAAATAATCTTTCTACTCCTACTTGAGATTCCTGTTTATGCTTCCAAGGATTGTAGTAACTCTTTTGTCCACAGCATCGCACATGTTCTGCTGATTATCCACAACTCCCAAATTTTTTTGAGTCACTGCATCCCAGGATAGATTCGCCCGTTCTGTAAGTATGGCCTTTATTCTCTGTTGCTAAATATATAACATTTACATTTAGCCATATTAAAATGCACAGTTTGCTTGCCCCAGTTTACCAAGTGATCCAGATTGCTCTGTATTGGTGACCTGTCCTCTTCATTATTTACCTCTCCCAATTTTGTGTCTGTGATGAACTTCCTCAGGCTGCAATCTGGAACTCGGATACCGCTGAGCCCTCTGTCTCCCCAGTCTGGGCTCCCTCTCCCACTGTGATGCAATGACAAGCTGCAGACCCCTCTAGGTCCTGCACTCACATACAGGGACACACGCAGCTGAAGTTACATGAATGCTTCTCCTAGACACCCATGAACTAACAACAGAGAGGCTCCTGCCAACTTCCCCCAACACCCCATCCTAGGTCTCCAGATCTGTACCGTCCTACCCTGGTCAGAAGCCTGACAAGTGTAAGTTATTACCCAGTCCGCCCCTTCCTCAACGTGGAGAGGACAATGCACCAGCCCCTGTTCCTGAGCAGATTTCCTTTACACTTCAAACAATACACTGTTTTTAGGTAAAAAATGTAAAACAGGTTTATTAACTACAGAAAGATACATTTTAAGTGATTATAAGTAATAGCATACAGATCAAAGTTGATTACCATAAGAAATAAAAACACAACGTAAGTTCTATACTCTAGCCAGGATTTGAATCAAGAAGTGTCTCACTCTGATGGTACAAACAGTCCATCAGTCTTCCATACACAGGCTGGTATTACTTCTTTCCCACCTGGGACTACATCCTCAGTTCAGTCTTTGTTCTTAAGGGGTTTCCAGGTGTTCAGTTGTGGGCGGAGTGAGGCCCAGTGATGATGTGGCTTCCCCCTTTTATAGCTTCTTCCAGCTTGCTGGAAAGATCTTTTGCTGTGACATGATTCAAACAGTCTCCACTGTGTATATTATCTCTGAGAAGTTTCTATTGTACACAGTTCTTGGGGTACTCCTTGTGAGTATGTGTATTCCCTTCAATGGGCTATCAATGCTGTTTGGCCTTTTTGTTGTTGTACCTCAAAGGCTGGTTTGGGGTGTTTTTAACCTCACATATTTCAGTAACAAACACATAGCAAAACTTCATAACACCAGATACAACAGCAAAAACAATCCAACAGGATATTAATATACAACAGATCAAGACTTTTAAAATGATACCTCACAAAACATACTTTGTACAAAACATATATCACCATGGTAAATATGGGGGTGCCAGGGTGTTGCTTTAGGGTACAGAATGTCACAATGTCATCTGCAAACTTTAACAGTGATGAATTTATGTTTTCTTTCAGGTAATTTATAAAAATGCTAAATAGTGTAGGGTCAACAACCAATCCCTGTGGGACTCCACTAGACACACACATTCAATGATTCCCCCATTTACAACTACAGTTTGAGACCTATCAGTTAGCCATCTATTAATCCATTTAATGTGTGCCATGTTAACTGTATATTGTTCTAATTTTTTAGTCAAAATGTCATGCGGTCCCAAGTCAAATGCCTTCAAGAAGTCTAAATATATTACATCAACACTATTTACCTTTATCAACCAAATTTGTAATCTCATTACAATGATATAAAGTTAGTTTGACAGTATTTATTTTCCATAAACCCATGTTGATTAACGTTAATTATATTACCTTCCTTTAATTCTTTATTAATTGAGTCCTGCATCAGCCTCTCCATTATCTTGGCCAGGATTGATGTCAGACTGATAGGCCTATAATTACCCAGGTGATCTCCTTTACCCTCTTTACATATTGGCACAACATCAGCTTTTTTCCAGTCTTCTAGAACATGTCTGGTGTTGCAAGACTTATTGAAAATCAGCATTATTGAGTGTTATACAAAGGGTTTTCTCTCTTGCAGCCCAACTTCTCTTTCTGAAGGAAAGTGATAGAGCCCAGCCCTGCAGGCTTTGCTAACATGAGTGGTTCTTACTCAGATGATTAGTTCCATTGACTTCAGTGAAGCTACTCATGAGAAAGGTTGGAGGATGGGGAATGAAGTGGCCAAATTCACTTTTCCAGACTAGAAAATCTGTGTTCATGCTACTACATTAATATTTGATAGAACCATTTTCTGGGAATTTGCCAATTAGTCTGTTTTTCATCTATCTGTTGGACACTGGAGGTATGACAGACTCTTGATTTATAGTCTATGATCTATATACATAAAATCTCATGACACTTTTAGCAATAATATGGGTACTAAATCCAGTGTTCCAATTTGTTTTCCAGTGAGATATTGATTTTCACTCCAATCCCCTTTGTAGCTTCAGTTGAATAAAGTATTCTTCATTTCCTCTCCTAAAAACTTCGTTGGCCCTGAATGGCTTGTGTATTCCACCCCACAGATAATTGAATATCTATGGCAGATAATTACGTGTGGAGGGAATCAAAAGAATAAGACAGTTAGTAATCCTTCAGGATGTGAGGTGCTATATAAATACAAGATTTAGAGTACAAATTTAACAAATATCTATATTACTGTTTGATAATATCCCAACATATGAGTGGAAAGTCAAGCCTATGGTGAGATTCAGCAATTTTTTAAAAAAATGCTGCCTTATATCAATATAGTAGGATGCATTTTACTGGTAAAAAGGGTATACAATAATGGTTTTAGCCCTTAGCACTTTTTTCCTCCTCTGGACGTTACTGTTGCCCTAAATCCACATTTTGCAAAGCACATAATCTGATCATTGCTTTTATGGCATAAACTGATAGCCACAAATGGGCTGGTGGACTAAGGCAGAGAGAAACCTCACGACTAATTAACATTATAAAAATCAACCAGCTTCACTCTTCATTACTTTGTCTGTGGCTTAGTGAAAATATCAACACACTGTGGCAGCTGGCAGAATCCAGGGGTACTGAGTTCTGGGTCATCCTCCAATTATGATTAGGAGACTTAATGAATAGCAGCATTGGGATCTTGGGTAGGAGCACTTTTGGTGTGGATCTATTCAGGGATTTGAAAGAACTGCAAGATTGCAGGGAGGCAAATTCAGAATTGCCTGATCAGGTTCCAGCAAAGTACAAATTCTGCATGTCAAATGAATCCTGTGTTTCCAGCAGTGTGTACACACCACCGGGTGGCCACTCACCCGATCATTAAACTTAAAGTTTTAATGTAAATTCTGCCTGGTGTTTTGAAAAAATTCAAGGTTACTGTCTTTAGGTATAAGACTATTTATGTGACTAAACTATGGTTTCCTAGAAGACACGTTATCACAGATTCATGACAAGTTCACTGCATGCTCATCCAGGAGGGCTCAGACTTTAAGGCCAGAAGGGATCATCATGATCTAGTCTGACCTCCTACACATTGCAGGTCACAGAACCTCACGCGCCCACTCCTGTAATAGACTCACAACTGCTAGCTGAGTTAGTGAAGTCCTCAAATCATGACTTAAATATTTTAAGTTATAGACAATTCACCATCTACACTAGCTTAAACTTGCCAGTGACCCATGCTGCTGAGGAATGCAAAAAACCACAGTGAGCAAGGCCCCCCCCAGACAGAAAGGACTCTGGTAATTAGCAGGCATAAGAAGCACAACTTTCAACCCAGGTGAAAGGCAAGTGGATATCACATCACCTTGTACCAGTTGGTAGTTTCCCCAGCATGGCCATGCCTCTACCGTTCAAATCATCTGCACCCATCTTCTTACTAGCTGTCAGCTAACCTCAAAAAGGCCATTTCAGACAAGCCCCAAACTTTTTTAGAGGGGAGGGGTATCGAGCCAGTTGTAGCCTCCTCAATAAGTACTCCATGGCGTGGACCTCCCAGCCTGTGACCCGGTCACCTTCCAAGATCTTTGTGAGGGGCCTTGCTGGTAGGACCGTGATGGGAACTATCTAAGCTGCCCTGGGTTAGCAGGTTAGCATTTCGCAGAGCCCGCCAGCAGGAAGAGCGGAGAACTAGGGCGCACTTTCCTGAAGCAGGGCAGTTCGGAGAAATGGGGTTGCCCTGTTGCACAAGGTGCGCCTGAAACCCACGCTCCGGGTGCCTGTGAGCTGCTCCCCTGTGGCTGCCTCTCCAGCGCTTGGCGGGAATGGCAGCGCGGCGGGCTGAAGCCTTGGCCCGCCGCCGGGGCCATGAAGTGCCGCGCGTGGCGTTTCACGGGGATTCCCCGACCGCCGCAGCCGCTTGGCCCAGCCGCACTTTTGAGGGCAGGAGCCGCCGCCAAAGGCCCCCTTGGGCGGGGCAGGGAGCTGTTCGTTGCCGTCTCGGGTTCCTACAACCGGACCAGCAGCTATGCAGAGCCCGCAGCCCCCCGCTATAAATAGCTCTGGCCCGGCTGAGCTGTCAGATTCCCCGGGCGGAGCGGGACCCCTGACCCGGGCCGCCGGCAGTGGAAAGTCTGACTGCAGATTAAAATACCGCGGTAAAAATAAAGTAGTCGGGCGGCGCCGCGGCAGGTCCTAGCGCCAGCGAGACCGCGGGGCGCGCCCCCAGCTCGTCCCTATCGATTACAGGACCTGGTCAGATTTTCCACGTGGGCCGGGCAGCGCAGGTGTGGTGGGAAAAGCCCGGGTGGGAAAGCGCGCGGCTGCCTCCCGCGTCTGTTCTCTCAGTGCCCCGCTTGGGCAGGTGCAGCGCCATTGGCTCCCCTGGCGTTATGGGGAGTCTCCTGTGCGTGTCCCGACTCCCAAGGCCTTTGGGGAGCGAAGTAAGTGCCCAGCGCTTGTGACGCCTGTTAGCCCTGCAGCGCCAGCCCAGCTAAGGGAGAGGGAGCTGGGTTCCATCCTGTGCATTAGCCCTGGGACGGCTTGGTAAGGGCCCATCGCAGAACATGGTATTCCGTGGGATTGTGCAGGAGACAGAGTTCGTTTTCGGATCCCAGCTTGAGTTTGCAGAGCTGGAGCTGGAGGTTAGGAGGAAAACCCCCTTTTTACTTGTGAACTGAACAGGTTTGAATATGGAGTCATAGTCAAGATACAAAACACATCAGAGAGACAAGGTGGGTGAGCTAATATCTTTTATTGGACCAACTTGGTGAGAGAGACGAGCTTTCCAGACACACAGAGTTCTTGGTATACTGGTGGTGAACACATAGTTCCCTTCCAAGTGCTGTTGTTTTTCATTTAGATTTCTGATGTACAACCATGAAAGAAACAGACACCCAAGCGCCGGGGTTGGCTCTTCCTCCAGAAAGTGGCACTCTTGTACTATTGAACCAGGAAGGGCATCTAAGCATTTGTCCACTGAATTTTCAGAGGAAAGGGGTAGGAAAGATGACGGCACAAACACAGTCTTCTCACTATATTATTCCATGCATCCGATGAAGTGGGTACTAACCCACGAAAGCTTATGCTGAAATAAATTTGTTAGTCTCTAAGGTGCTACAATTTTTTCTTTCTTATTTTCGTTTTGCTGACACACAGACTAACACGGCTACTACACTGAAACCTATCACACCTAACAGTTGCTTGATTCCTCAAGGGCGTTTATTCATCTTTCCTTTTGTTTGGGACATTCCACCTTCCTGGGACCTCAGTGTCATATTATCAGGTTTCATGGGCCCTCCTTTGAACCTTTAGCAACCTGTTCTCTATACCAGTAGTTCTCAACCAGAGGTCCAGGGCCCCCTGGGGGGCCACAAGCAGGTTTCAGGGGGTCCTCCAAGCATGGCTGGTGTTAGACTTGCTAGGGCCCAGGGCAGCAAGCCAAAGCCCCACTGTGCAGGACTGTAGCCCGGGGCCCCGAGCTCCACCACCCGAGGCTGAAGCCGAAGTCTGAGCAATTTAGCTTTTGGGGGGCCTCCTGAGATGTAGGGCCCCGGACAATTGCCCTGCTTGCTACCCCCTAATGCTGGTCCTAGCTTTTACATGCAGAAAACCAGTAGTTGTGGCACAGCTGGGCTGTGGAATTTTTATAGCATATTGGGAGGGCCTCAGAAAGAAAAAGGTTGAGAACCTCTGCTGTATACCATCTATCTGAAGACTGCTTTTTAGTGGCTTTACCTCTAGTTTTATGAATAGGAGAGAGCCAAGTCCTCATTGTGGGTCTACTTTATATAGTATTCCATCTGGACAAGGTGATGCAAAGAGTATGTCTTCACTGCACAATTAACCTGGGTGACTGACACCCAGGTCTGAGATCCTGAGTTAGCCTCACCTGGGTGCGAGTGTCCAGACAGCAAAGCCCAAGCCTGTGTTACAGTGTCCTCACTATTTCTACAATCATCTGTGTGTGTTTGGGGGCATATCTCATGGTTCTTTGTGTTGAGATGCTCTAGGAGTCTTTCCTTGGCAGTTGCAGGAGAACTTGTTTGTTCTTTGGGGGAAATTGTGGGAAAGGCATAGGAGGACTATCAGCATTAAAAATGATTCTGGCTACATCCTCACTGCAAAGTGGGTGAGTTCTAGCCTGAGTTAAATTAGAGCTCAGGTTCTAATCTGTACCCCGAGCAAATAAACTAGTCTGGGTTTAAACCACTTGCCAACTCCATTCTGAAAGAACCACTTATTGTAGAGTAAGTAACCATTCCTTTTCTTCGCTATTTGAGTTTCAATGATTGTGTGTCACTGTAACCGTGCCTCAGTGGGTCGCAACTGAGGATGCCAAATTCAGGACAAACTGCTGAGAAATAGGGCAGAAACACTCCAAGACTGGTGGCTAGTCCCCCATAGGATATACCAACCCAGCAACAAAAGTAAACTGCTGTTTCACCACACTGGCTACAAGAAAACATAAAGGCAGTTTCCTCAGCTATTCCAGTTCTTATATCACCACCAAAAAAACACTAGATTGAGAGATGAGTAGCTTTTTACAACCAGTCTCATCAATATACCCAGGTCAATATGTAACTTAGATCTTACCCAAAAATCACGCTGATCCCAATCCTTTAGTATCTAAAATCCAAAGGTTTATTCAAAGAAAGAAAGGTGAGAGTTAAAATTGGTTAAAAGAATCAATTTACATACAGTAATGGCAAAGTTCTTGGTTCAGGCTTGTAGCAGTGATGGAATAAACTGCTGTCTTAAGTCAAGTCTCTGGAGTACATCCACAGCTTGGCTGGGTCATTCAGTCCTTTGTTCAGAGCTTCAGATTGTAGCAAATTTCCTCCAGAGGTAAGAAGCAGGATTGAAGACAAAATTGAGATGTTTCCAGGGCCTTTTATAGATTTTGCAATGTGGAGGGCATTGCATTGTTCTTACTGTGGAAAATTACAGCAACAAGATGGTGTTTGGAGTCACATGGGCAAGTCACATGTTCATGCCCAATTTCGCTCAATCATTGCAGGAAGTCACGTTTACATGACAGTCTAGTCAGTGTAGATGGGTGTCTCCTATTGTCCATTGTCAACCAAGTGTTTCTTGATGAGTAACTTAATTTGAATAATCCCTCCAAGATGTGCTGGCTAGCTATCTTGTGGGTGGTACCCCAGGAGCAAACATTTGAAATCCAGGTATAGAGCCAATACTTCAAATACAAAAATGATGCATGCATATGGATAGCATAATCATAACCAGCAAATCATAACATTTTCATAGACACCTCACTTGACAACCTTTGTACAAGATTTCCTGCAAATATACAACAGTGGTTGCAACAATGGTCATATTTTAATCAGATAACGTCACAGTCATGGATTCACAGGATCTGTACTATGCCCAGCCTTTCAACAATCCCTTGAATGTGTCCCAGCCCCTCCAAGGGGTTGCACTCTGCCATGTGGCCTCAATGCCTCAGAGACTGAGGCTCCATGCTCCAGCATTCCTGTTCTCATGGTGAGCTCTGCCCATTAAGTCCAAATGAGGTAGACTCCTGTTCAAAGCCATTGACTCCCCTCAGGGGCCAGTGCACTTTGGCAAATAAGTATTTTTAGAGACACCAGGCAGCATTTTTAAAACAGTCGGTTTGAATAGTCAACTGGGATACAGCATTGGGAGGTCCTTAGGTTAGCATAGAAAAGTAAAGGTTAAGACAGAGTGCACACTGATCACTGCCAGGGCTTCACCCTGCCAACCTGCTGTAGAAACCATCTTGGCTCCATGTCTGTCTTTCTACATGAGAGCTTCTGTGTCTTTGTGAGGCCAGTTCTTTATCATTACTTCCTGTCACCTCTTGATCCATCGTCCTCCTGCTGCATTCCTTGCTGAGTTTACCAGTTCCCCCTGCTGGAGCTTCACCTCGCTAAGTCTCAATTGTTCAGTCAATAGGGTTCCTGCTGTCTTTCCAGATGCTCCACTGATATGTGTTGGTTGCAGCCAGTCCTTAATGGGCCATTCATATCACCCCAGACAGTTATGTGACACACACAAGCGCCTCATATTTCCTACTCTTACCCAGGAGCAGCTCCTTAACCCTTCTACATCCACTGGGTAGCAATACCAAGTGAAATAAGTTGCTGCCATGCATATTGTTCATAAATACATTACTGAAGTATTCAGCTCAGGTCTGTTGTTGTTGAATTGTTCTATATTGCCATTAATATAGGTGTACATTTAGATAAGCGATATGAAGCATGCTAAGCTGAAGTGAAAGGCCATGATGAAGACCGTATTGCAACTGTTCAGAAATTATTAACAGTAATTAATGAATGAACTCCAATGAAATCAGAGTATCCAGACTTTTGGTTGATAGCGATCTGGAAGGATTAAGTGCCCAGATGGTTTTCTTTTGCTTCCTCCTCATCATATGGTAGGGGTTTTGTGTAGGCTGCTTGTAGATCCCAGAGAAATTGTGAAAGGGAGGAAAAAATGTTTTCTATGGATGAAATTCAAATCAGATAGTTTTTTACTTCCTGACTCAAGCCATAACTGCAGTTAAGATCTTTCTTTATTGAGAGACTGATTTGTTGAATTTTTCTGGAAACATATTGATGGGCTTGTAAGCCTTGTAATGTCATTCAGGTGACTTTGGGCAGATGTTTTTTATGCTGGGGATCCTATTGCAACATTAAGACTTCAATATAATATCAAAGTGTCAATTTTAAAAAAAATTACAGGAACATAAGTGCATTATTAACCCATTTAACCTTGAGCTTCGTTTAGCAGCTCATTATTACCTGACTCATGAAACAGAAAATAGATTTGCTCGCTAGTCATCTCTCTTAATTACTTCTGTCAAGGTATCCTTGTAGTTTAAAAATCTTCCTTTCCTTTCTTTCTTCCCCTTCCACTGAAGCAAAATGATCAAGGTCTAAATATTTTTGAATGGAGGATCATGGAATCCTAATGAAAAGTGAATTATTCACCTATCTTAGCCCAGGGCTACACTAGGGAAGGGGGGTCGATCTACGATACGCAGCTTCAGCTACGTGAATAACGTAGCTGAAGTCGGCGTATCGTAATCGGCTTACCTGACCATGAGGACGGCGGCGAGTCGATCGCTGCAGCTCCCCCGTCGACTCCGCTTGCGCCGCTCGATGACGTGGATTTCCGGAGCCGACGGGGAGCGCGATCGGGGATCGATTAATCGCGTCTTAACGAGACGCGAAAAATCGATCCCCGATAGATCGATTGCTACCCGCCGATCCGGCGGGTAGTGAAGACAAGCCTTTAGTTTTACAGTTAATGAGTTAGCAACATATGTGTCATTGTATGCTTCCATGTTCCTCTCTGGGAAGAGAGCTAAGTATAATAAGGATTCTACTACCCTGAGCTAGTATAACTGTCACTTTGACTCAAAATAAGAGCCCTCCTTTTAGACAGCAGATGTCTGCCCGCCCCATCCCTGTAGAACAATGTCTCATAATTCCCTCTAAAGAAAAAGCAGTAGTGCAAAGCTAATGTATCAAGTCAGAAAAGTCATACTTGAATCCTAAATTTGAATGTTGCATTAACAAAACTTTATGGCAGGGGGAGTAGTACTTACATATTTTCTTATTTCTTCTTCTTAAAAAACCCCATAAAGCATTAAGGGACAAATGCCCCAAAGATGATTTATTCTTCTTAGTACAGTCTTGCACCTATCCTTCCTGACAAATGTTCAACCCATCTCTCCTTTGAGATGTTGGATTTCCCTGAATTTAAACATGATAAATTATTGTATTCATATAGCTAGCTGGTGTCTAATATGTTTAAAGCTGTAATCCGAAGGGCAGAGGGCAACTTGCTGTCTCTTCTTCCCCTTCAAATTGTCCTAGCTGTACAAAGTGGAGGAGGGTCTCTGCTAATCTCTCTCTTGCCTGGAGTCTCTTGGCTGCTGCAAGTGGGGAGTGTTAAGAAATCTCTGCTACTTTTTTTGCCTCTAGCATCTGTTTTCTTGTGTTAATAGCTCTACTACCTGCCTCTGCTCATCAAATTCCCAAGGAGCAGAAGCAGAAAAGTGACACGAATCTTGACAGTTTCACTGCTGCCTACATAATTTTGAATAGTATTAGTGAAGCTGACTAAAGTCTTGTTAATATTACTGTGCATCTACTAGGCAAAAGTATGGGCAACAGGCAAGATACTGGAGCTGTCTCACTAGATTCAGGAAGACATGGCAATAGTTTACAATCATTTCTCATTTGAAAGCTTATCTTTGCAACCATAAGGCATCGGTCGTTTTTTTTTAAATTGCATAACTTCTGCATTAATTGATGACTTAGACTTTCACATTCATCAGGGAAACCTTTCCACTCTGCTGGTGATGTGGTGAGTGGATTTTTCAAGCCCTACTAATAAGAAATATTGGAAGAGGTTCAAAGAGAGAAAATAGTAACTATAATCTGGTGCATAAAAATTTTCATCAGGCTCCTCTTTTCTTTTTTCCCTTGGAGGTCTCCCATCCATATATCTATCTGGCCAAATCTATATTGTTACCCTCAGTATTACATCATGGAGATTTTTTTTCATTTTTAACCTTCAGAACATACAAGATTTTTAGGCATAAAAAGGGGGAAACTACTGTCTAAAATTTATTCCCTTGAGTCACCAATAAATACTGATCACAAATGGACTCCAAAGATTTGAGTAGTCAGAAATTTTGTTAAACCTTCTGCAGAATTCCAGCATTTTAGGTGTTCACATTCTCCTTTGACTTGTCTTAAAATTCTCACAGTGTTTAAGAGCGCTGTTTTCTGGAAGTCACTGATCGTGTTGTCTTGCATGCCTAATGTTTTCTTGAGCTGCTCTTTCATACCTGTAGGGATGGTCTTTGTTCTAGTTTTCCACAGCCATTCCACTTCATGGCAGCATTCTTCATAGAATCATAGAATCTCAGGGTTGGAAGGGACTTCAGGAGGTCATCTAGTCCAACCCCCTGCTCAAAGCAGGACCAACCCCAACTAAATCATCCCAGCCAGGGCTTTGTCAAGCCTGACCTTAAAAACCTCTAAGGAAGGAGATTCCACCACCTCCCTAGGTAACCCATTCCAGTTCTTCATCACCCTACGAGTGAAAAAGTTTTTCCTAATATCCAACCTAAACCTCCCCCTCTGCAACTTGAGACCATTACTCCTTGTTCTGTCATCTTCTACCACTGAGAACAGTCTAGATTCATCCTCTTTGGAACCCCCTTTCAGGTAGTTGAAAGCAGCTATCAAATCCCCCCCTTATTCTTCTCTTCTGCAGGCTAAACAATCCCAGTTCCCTCAGCCTCTCCTCATAAATCATGTGCTCCAGCCCCCTAATCATTTTTGTTGCCCTCCGCTGGACTCTTTCCAATTTATCCACATCCTTCTTGTAGTGTGGGGCCCAAAACTGGACACAGTACTCCAAATGAGGCCTCACCAGTGCCGAATAGAGGGGAATAATCACGTCCCTCGATCTGCTGGAAATGCCCCTACTTATACAACCCAAAATGCAGTTAGCCTTCTTGGCAACAAGGATACACTGTTGACTCATATTCAGCTTTTCGTCCACTGTAACCCCTAGGTCCTTTTCTACAGAACTGCTGCCCAGCCATTCGGTCCCTAGTCTGTAGCAGTGCAAGGGATTCTTCCGTCCTAAGTGCAGGACTCTGCACTTGTCCTTGTTGAACCTCGTCAGATTTCTTTTGGCCCAATCCTCTAATTTGTCTAGGTCCCTCTGTATCCTATCCCTACCCTCCAGCGTATCAACCACTCCTCCCAGTTTAGTGTCATCTGCAAACTTGCTAAGGGTGCAGTCCACACCATCCTCCAGATCGTTAATGAAGATATTGAACAAAACTAGCCCCAGCACTGACCCTTGGGGCACTCCACTTGATACCGGCTGCCAACTAGACATGGAGCCATTGATCACTACCCGTTGAGCCCGACCATCTAGCCAGTTTTCTATCCACCTTACAGTTCATTCATCCAGCCCATACTTCTTTAACTTGCTGGCAAGAATACTGTGGGAGACTGTATCAAAAGCTTTGCTAAAGTCAAGAAATAGCACATCCACAGAGCCAGTTATCTCATCATAAGATAAGGCTTCATACTTCACTATCTTCTCTTTTTGTTGTTTTTTGATGTTTCTGTCTGCTGGTATGGCAATATCAATTAACATGGTCTTGTCTTCTTTTCTACAACAACTATGTCCGGCTCGTTTGCCTGCACCATTCAGTCTGTGACAGTTAGAATCATAGAACTGAAAGGGACCTCAAGAGGTCATCTAGTCCAGTCTCCTGCACTCAAGGCGGGACTGAGTAGTATCTAGACCAGGGATCTCAAACTCGAATCACCAGGAGGGCCATGAGGACTAGAACATTGGCCCGAGGGCCACATTACTGACACCCCTCCCCCCCGCTACCCACGGCCCTGCCCCCCACTGTACCCCTTCCATGAGGCCCCACCCCTTCCCCGCCCCCATTCCAACCCCTTCCCCAAATCCCCGCCACTGCCGCGCCTCCTCTCCGCCTCCTCCCCTGAGCGTGTGGCTTCCTGCTCCTCCCTCCTGGAAAGTGCTAAGCTGTTTGGCGGTGGGAAGCGCCTGGAGGTAAGCAGAGAAGTGGGCATGCGGCGTGCTGGGGGGAGGGGAAGCGTGAGGAGGGGAGATGGGCGGGCTTCAGGAAATAACTCTGGGAGGGCGGAGATCTTGACGGGCTGCAGGAAATAACTCCAGGAGGGCCAGGGGGGTTGGGGAGCTTGGTGGGCGGCCCACGGGCCCGCGTGTTTGAGACCCCTGATCTAAACCATTCCTGACAGGTGCTTGTCCAACCTGCTCTTAAAAATCCCCAATGATGGAGATTCCACCACCTCCCTAAGCAATTTATTCCAGTGCTTAACCACCCTGACAGGAAGTTTTTCCTAATGTCCAATCTAAACTGCCCTTGCTTCAATTTAAACCCATTGCTTCTTGTCCTATCCTCAGAGATTAAGAAGAACAATTTTTTCTCCTTCCTCCTTGTAACAACCTTTTATATACTTGAAAACTGTTGTCATGTCCCCTCTCAGTCTTCTCTTCTCCAGACTAAACAAACCCAATTTTTTCAATCTTCTGTCATAGGTTATGTTTTCTAGCAAGGTGGATTTGATTTAAATCAAATTGATTTAAATCATGATTTAAATCACTAGTCAGGACGACTTGATTTAATAATGGATTTCTACATAAAAGTGCATTCTTGTTGGTTGTTATAACCTTAATACATATTCTTCACAACTCAGAGATAGATGTATAGTGTGTACTTTCTAAAAATGAAAACTACATTTTTCAAGTGATTTATTTTGAAAACTTTTTCAGATTAGTTTTACAGCTATATCAGAAAAGGAATGATTGTTTGGTTATTTCATTTACCAAAGGTAATCAAAGCAGATAGTTCACCTCCCAATGACTTCATAAATATCTCCAATTCAACGGGTTAATCATTAATATTTGGAGGATTTTCTTGCCATGCTGTATTAGGAGGAGAACATCACCAGACACACATTTAAATTGTTTTATTTAACTAAAACAATGTTATGTATTCTGGATTTTTTTCTTCAACAGCAACATATAATATTTTAACAAAACAAGCATATGAATTTTTGAATTTAGTTAAACATTCAAGTTTTTTAAAATCAGGTTAGTTTTTGTTAAAATTGTTTTTAAGAAAAATAGTTAAATGAAATATTTAAAAAACAACAAAAATTAAACCAACTATGTCAGCCAGGTCAACAGGAGAAACTAAAATATTGGCTTCTGCAGCTAACTCAATTGTCTTCACCTTCATTTTCCTGTTTGTTCATAATCTGGAAAAGAAAAAAAACAAGCATTCCTGCTTTTTCAGGTTCCAAATGATTTCTCAATTTGGAATGAATTAGTCCAAAGGAAGAAAATATTCTTTCTACACTGGCAGAAGAAGCTACTGCTGTTAAAAGTGAGATTATCACTTCAACAGTCTCTGAATCCAAGTGCTTAAGTGGCTTCTACCAGTTCACTTGTGTGACTTTCTTTAAAACATCATCAGCAAACATATTTCTTGAATAGTTCACCCTTAGCTCTGAAGTTTATTATAGTTGGCATTATGGAGGGATGATTGCTAGATGTCCATGTCAGAGCCAACTCCTCTTCTTCAGCAGTTAAGGTTTGACCCTGCCACTGAGTATTGAGAATATTTGCAAAACAATGAGCTGGAGATAGTGCTTGTCCCATTCATTTTTTTTAATGCTTGTTATTTAACTCTGTCATTGAATATTTCTCTTTTTAAGATCTGATTCAGTTCCTTTGAAATTTCAACAGCGTCAGTAATAAAAAAGGTATTTCCCCGCATTTTGTTCAAGGCTACAGAAATAGGCTTCAGGGTACTCAGCATGTGTTCAACATTTCTCTTAAGCCCAATGTTAAGAACTTTGGCTGTGACAGTGCCATCTATTTTTTCACAGTTTTATTCACAAAGTTTCATCAGGTTAGGCCAGTTCTTGATATAGTGCTCAAAACAGTCCAGTACTGGGGGGGAGGGATAGCTCAGTGGTTTGAGCATTGGCCTGCTAAACCCAGGGTTGTGAGTTCAATCCTTGAGGGGGCCATTTAGGGATCTGGGGCAAAAATTGGGGATTGGTCCTGCTTTGAGCAGGGGGTTGGACTAGATGACCTCCTAAGGTCCCTTCCAACTCTGATGATCTATGATTCTATGAGTTCCATCGCATGTGTTGTGGGAGAGTTAGCTTGGTTCCTCCCACTTTTTTCAGAGCAGCTGCTGCAAAGTGGTTGTTACGGAAGTATTTTGCAATTTCAACATTCGCGTTTATTTCTGGAACACTGAAGTCTGTGGCTAGGAGGTGCATCAAATGAGCACCGCAACGATATGTTATTAGTTTAGGACTCTCTTCTAAATTTCTTCTAATCTTGGATACATTTGCAGCATTGTCTGCGACCACACTGTGTACTAGACATTTGCATTTTTTTCACAGTTTGTTATACCTTTTACTACTACTTGTAAGTATTCTGCTGTATGTGCATTTCCAGATGTATTAATTGTTTCTGTAAGGAAGACATTCCCTTCTTCTGTTGTCACACAAGCTTATTCAACAGGATCATTATGGACATTGCTCCACGCATCAAGACTCAGGCTAACAATTTCACCCTCTAGACCTTTTGCACACTGCTCATTTTCTCTTTCATACACTTTATCCAGCAATTTGCCTGCAATATGTACTCTGCTGGGTGGACTGTATCCTGGTCTTAATGACTGAACCATGTTCATGAAGTGTGGGTTCTCAATCATATGGAAAAGAGAGTTTGTTGCATAAACAACCTGGGCAATTTTTTCATCAATTATGTCTTTTTGTAATCTGCTGGTTTTTATCACAAAGTTATCTATGGTTGTTTGTGGATGATGGAGATTTTTTTTTAACTTTTTGCTACAGAGGATATACTGTGGCCATGTGACATACATGATGTGACTGAAACACTATCATTGGCAGATAACTCTGAAACTATAGAAAATGATGGTGATCTTGAAGGTGGATAGTCTTCAGAATCCTGTATGTTGAGGATGGATTCTCCTAAACAAAATAAGTCAATGCAGTTATTTAATTATTATTACCATACTGCTCATTTAGTATTACTCATTGCATTCACTGACACTCAGTACTACTTTAAAGGTGAAATTGTAAAAGGAAGATCTGCCTGTGACATTGCACTCCATATGTTTTATGGAAATATGCTTGACTGTGAATATGATGTAACTGGAATATGCTTTATGGAAAAGGTCTCTTGTAAGGTATCATAACAAAAGTTGTAAACTACTGAATATATTCCTCCTATTTGTACGTGAGTATCATTCTTGTATCTGAAGCTAGAAATATGAAGTATAACTCTGAGGTCCTATTGTAATTATGCAAAGTATGGGCCATTAATGGTGGTTTAGAATCTTGATGGCTCCCATTGACTAGGACAATTGGTTGTAAATGGTTTATTTACCCTCAAGCCTTCCTGTGTACATGTGTGTCGACCCAGGAAGAATGGAGACTAGGGGGTCTTACAGTGACATGTGACCATGTCACATGTTACAGGAATCCATCTTAATCCTTGTACTTTTTCATTGATGAGGCAGGGGTGGGGACAAGCACAGACAAAAGCTATAAAAGAGGGTGGAGCAGGGCAAAAGGGGCTGCCAGTCATGAGAAAACCCCTGCTTCCCACCTGAGATGTCTGCTGGAACTAACAAGGGCTGTACCAGGGGAAGGGATTGGGGCCAGACTAGGAAGGAGTCTAGTCTGTGAAAGAAGCTTATTGGACCATCTCTGAGGGTGAGATATTACCTGTAATCAGTTTCTTAATGTATTAGGCTTAGACTTGCGTATTTTTGCTTTATTTTGCTTGGTGACTTTGTTCTGTCTGTTATTACTTGAAACCACTTAAATCCAAATTTTTATACTTAATAAAATCACTGTTGTTTATTAATAAACCCAGATTAAGTGATTAATACCTGGGGGAGAAAAAGGCTGTGCATATCTCTCTATCAGTGTTATAGAGGGCGGACAATTTATGAATTTACCCTGTATAAGCTTTATACAGAGTAATACAGATTGATTTGGGATTTGGATCCCATTGGGAACTGGGTGTGTGGGTGCTGGAGACAGGTAATCCGCTGAGCTGTTTTCAGTTAAACCTGCAGCTTTGGGGGCATGGACCAGATCCTGGGTCTGTGTTGCAGCAGACTGGCGGGTCTGGCTCAACAAGACAGGGTTCTGGAAGTCCCAAACTGGCAGGGAAAACAGGCTCAGAGGTAATTTCAGCACATCAGGTGACAGTCCCAAGGGGGTCTCTGTGACCAAACGCGTCATACTGCCCGTTTCAGCTGTTTATTTTTATCACAACTGCATCTAAAATTATAGTACCATAGAGTAACAACTATATTTTTTGCTCAAACATGAGAATTCAAGAATAGTCCAAAAGGAAGACAGGCAATCCTTAAGAAAAAAGCATGAAATAAAAAAGTTTACCAACCTGAAGATCCTGCATGTTCAGACATGTTCCTTTCATCATCTTCAATGCAGTTTCCTCCTGAGAAGGAACCAGTAGCGCAGCCAGGTCCGGAGCGCAGGGGGAGTGGCACTATAAAAGGCGCCTCTCCCTGTACTCACCCGGCGGCGCTCTGGGTCTTCGGCGGCATTTTGGCGCGGGGTACCACCAAAGAACCGGAGCGCCGCCGGGTGAGTGCAAGAAGCAGCGCTTAAAAAGAAGCGGCGCCTTTTTTTAGTGCTGCTAAAAAAAGGCGCCGCTTCCGCTGCTTCTGCTCAAGGGGGAGCGGCCACTCCTCCTGCTCCCCCCCTGGCTACGCTACTAGAAGGAACACTTCTCATGATGTTGTTTCATTCGAGAAACCAGGCCTTGGATTTCTTTGTGGCACTGTTTGCATTTTGCACACATGCCTGCCTTACCCACAGGTAGAGGAACTTCATTAAAATAGTCCCAAACTGGGTCTCTTTTACGGCCTGCTGCCATTATAGGTTTTCCCTTCTAGTGAGAAAATGGTATGGTAGATCTCAAATCAATGACTGCTACACTCAGAAAGACCTCAAGACTTCTGGTATATGCTGCTCAAACTGTTTCACTTTTGTTTCTACTGACTGTCCCTCCCTTCTCACATTTATCTCCAGACTTCTTCTCCTTGTCCAGATCTATTCCACCCCCAACAGTCTTCTATTCATTTAACATTTTGAAACTTTTCACTTTTAGAGAGAGGTAAGGGATTGACTCTGTGTACTCAAATTTGCAGAGGGACAATAGAGTTGAGGTCTGTTATTTCTCACCTCTATCTATTATTTATTTAAAAACATTTTTGCTGTTAAAAAGCATGTTCTCTCTGGAGACACAAATCCACAGTTTGAGAACTAAGCATCTCGGATGGTATCTTCTAGACTGAGCACCGAGTCACATTGGGTAGATAGAAAGATTAACCTAAATAATCTATACAGACGCCTCTAGAACTTCATAAAATTGGTTCCCTAATCCATGAACTATTGGAACTCATTTACAAAACTTTTCTTAAACATTACATGACTATATTGTCTCATACTGTAGAATTAGAATTTATAATCCCTATTCCATGCTGAGATACCTTTGAGCTATAATGTATCTTAATTAAAACTATCTTTAGATATGTTTTTTCCTCAAAAAGCATTTTATCAAAAAAATCCAATTTAAATAAAAAAATCCATTTTTTAAATTTTTTTAAAAAAGAATTGATTTTTATCCACCCTGTTTTCTAGACCTTTAATCATTTTTGTTCCTCTTCTCTGGACTTTCTCCAATTTGTCCACATCTTTCCTGAAATGTGGTTCCCAGAACTGGACACAATACTCCAGTTGAGGCCTAATCAGCGCAGAGTAGTGCGAAATAATTACTTCTTGTGTCTTGCTTACAATACTCCTGCTAATACATCCCAGAATGATGTTTGCTTTTTTTGCAACAGTGTTACACTGTTGACTCATATTTAGCTTGTTATCCACTATGACCCCCAGATCCCTTTTCGCAGTACTCCTTCCTAGGCAGTCATTTCCCATTTTGTATGCGTGCAACTGATTACTTCCTAAGTGGAGTACTTTGCATTTGTCCTTATTGAATTTCATCTTATTTACTTCAGACCATTTCTCCAGTTTGTCCATATCATTTTGAATTTTAATCCTATCCTCCAAAGTACTTGCAACCCCTCCTAACTTGGTATCGTCCACAAACTTTATAAGTGTACTCTCTATGCCATTATCTAAATCACCTTATAGTAGCTCCATCTTGGTTGCATTTCCCTAGTTTGTTTATGAGAAGGTCATGTGAGACAGTATCAAAAGCCTTACTAAAGTCAAGATATACCACATCTACTACTCCCGCCCCCCATCCATAAGGCTTGTTACCCTGTCAAAGAAAGCTATCAGGTTGGTTTGACATGATTTGTTCTTGACAAATCCATGCTGACTGTTATTTATCACCTTATTATCTTCTAGGTGTTTACACATTGGTTAATTATTTGCTCCATTATCTTTCCGGTTACAGAAGTTAAGCTGACTGGTCTGTAATTCCCCGGGTTGTCTTTATTTCCCTTTTTATAGATGGGCACTATATTTGCGCTTTTCCAGTCTTTTGGAATGTCTCCTGTCTTCCATGACTTTTCAAAGATAATTGCTAATGGCTCAGATATCTCCTCATTGAGCTCCTTCAGTATTCTAGGATGGATTTCATCAGGCCCTGGTGATCTGAAGATCCCATAAAATCTTGGCCTCTTCATTCTCTATAGCACTTTACATTCTGAGGTCATAATACTGTATGGTTTGTTTAAATCCATACTTCCCACAGAGGCTCGAATTCAGATACTTGGCGCCCTCATCGTGTCTGTTCATATATTTTCTCTCAGCCAAGTTCCTGTAGGTGCTCAGCACATGCTCCACCATGTGTGTCTGGACTGGGGGATGCCCTGTGGCTGGGCCCTGGGGGTAGAGGTGTGGGTATCTGACCCCCCACCCCCCAGTTAGGCTCAGAGGGAGAGGAGGCAGAGAAACAAGAACTAGGGTCATAGGGGTTTCTTTAACTCTCTACTCCTGGGGGAATTTTTTTGTTACCTGTATTGTTACAGACATAGTTGCTGACAGGTATTTTGAAATACATTTACCAAAATAATTTAAACTAGCATGATTATATAGTGTTATTTTGACAAAATATGCAAAATTTTTCAGAATTTTAAAATATTGTGTGCAGAATATTTGATTTTTTGGCACAGAATTCCTCTAGGAGTAGGGTGTGTGTGTGTACATGCAAGAATGTCTTCCTTTAATGAAACCTTTCATAACAGCTTCAGAACAGCTACTGAGCTTGGTTAACAACTTCCTGCACTCTGTCTAGTATGCTGAAATAACAACTATTTGTTTGCAGTCACTCAAGTCACTGCCACCTTGTCTGGGAATGTTTCCATATCAACTCAGAGCAAGTTGGAACGACAGCTGTAATTACAGCAATAAGGTTTTTGGCTGAACACCAGGAAATAAGAAACAGAAAAGGGGGCTACATATGCATCACCAGGAGCTTTCTTGTTTAGATGTCAAATTTTTTTTCTCGCTCCGACTGTCTACCGTTGCCCACATATTTGATCAAATTCTTCAAGTTGTTTTGTCCTTAGAGTGGTTTTTATTAATTCTTTGACTTATGTTGAACTCGAACGGTTCCCTGATTCCAAGGTACTTGTAGGGGCCATGCTGAGAGATCTTGGATAGTATCTTCATTAACTTTTATGGTATCTGATTGTACCAGTTTGCCCCTCTTTACAGATTCTGATGCACATTTAGCCAAGCCAGCCGGTAGCTTTATATCTTCACTAAACTTTTCTACATGTCATCAATCTCTGTATTTCCTTTTGTGGCCATCCATGTAGTTTCAGATCATCCACGTAAAACAAATAGTTAACTGGTTGTTGCTCTTTGCTGATCTGATAACTGCAATTTATATCCTTAAGCATCCATGTCAGCAGCAACATCGCTACCCCGAAAAGCATTGGTGATAAGGAATCCCTTTGAAAGATTGCTTTTTTAATTTGGATCTCATCAATTAGTCCCTTCCAGACAGAGTCAAGTAGGAAGGTGGGAAACTACAGCGTAAGTCCACCCAATTTAGGCTTAGTCAATTTTCTTCTTTATTTATACATTTTCAAACAGAATCATTGTCACTTATATTTTTCTGGTCATAAACATATGACAGACAATAAGACAGATAAGATGGAACAGGCAGGGGCCCAAAGTACCAAGTTCTGGGGTACTAGGAAGCTCTCCATGATGGTTGTTTCAATTTCTGGACTGGGTCCTCCAACTTGGGCCTTTGTTTACTTGTTCTTTTTATACATTAATTTATCCTTCTAGATCATCTAACATTTCATGTACCCGGTTACACATTTACTCAGTCTTTCATAATTTGATTTTTATTCTCCATTCTATGTTGTTACAAGTCCTTAACATTACATCAACTATCCTTTTACCATTAACATACATTGTCATAAACCATTAACATTAAACTAACAAAATGTAACACTTCTTTTCTACCATTCAGCTGTTTTCTTCTTATTTTAATATCATAGTTCAGTACACATGTAACATCCTAAATTATTCATGAACATAACCTTTATTTTTCTTATTTGAGTAGGAAAGTTATGCAGAACAACATGCCCTAACATCAGCATATTCTTAACTTTTTCAAGGGACTTTTTGCTCTATGTTGAGCACCATGTTTGTAAATCACATACAAGCCTTGTTAGCAATTTTGCCTGTTGCATTTTGAGGGACTTTATTCAGCTTAGGGTCTAGACGTTTATTTCCCCTCCCCCTCCCCCCCCCCCCCAAACAGAATTTTCCTGTTGTTAACCATAGATCGCTGCAGAAAGGAAATGATCTTTGGATGAATCTTGTGCATTTTCAGTGTCTTGATGATCACAAATGTCATATGCGTTTTGGTAGTTTATCCACACCATCTCTACATTTTTTTGTTTTGTTTTGTATCTTCTGTGATTCTCCTGTAAAGCCTGATGTGATCTTTTGTCCCTTTAATGTTTACCTTTTTGCTCAGGAAGCAGCATTCCATTGCAAGCTAGCACTATCTCAGTGGTTCCCAAACTTTAACAACCTGTGAACCCTTTTCACTAAAATGTCAAGTTTCGCGAACCCCCTCCTAAAAATGAATATTTCCAGGGATTTTCTCCTTTACCAGAGTATAAATTATAAAAGTAGTGATCTTGGAAATATGAAATTTGTTTTTATGACACGCTTATTACACACTATTTATTATTAATTATTATTTATCATTACAGCATTTTTATTACATTATAAAAATGGCAACACTCTTCCAAGATCTCACATTCGTAGCTTGTATCGCTTTGAATAAGTCTGTTATAAGACAAGGTTCCTAGGTTTCATCAAGGAGTATCAGATGTGAAACAGCATGAAGGTATTTAAGAACCCAACTCAGAGTTCTTTCTACACAAGCATTCAGGTCTTGATCAGTCCAGGCAAACAACGCACGTTACAACAAAGCTTAAACTTGTTCTTCATAATAATTTTAAAAATACTAGTTGCCTATTCAATTTTAAAAACAGCAAAAAATATCCACCTCCCTTTCCATTTCTTATAAGGAGTCTTGAAGTTGAAATCTCCTCAGTGTGATAGATATGCTTGCTTTATCTGCTTAGCTCTTGAAAGTCCAGGGGTTCCGGGCTGCTGGCCCCGTGCTGCCTGGGGTTCCTAGGGACAGCACTGTATGCCATTAGGGTTTTTTTTCCAGGGAACCCCCGGTAACATTTCGCGAACCCCCAGGGGTTCACGAATCCCAGTTTGGTAACCCACTGCACTATCTGGATCTCCTTTGCCAAAATTGCTGTTAGAAGTTTCCATATAGTTGGTAAACACATGGTTGGTCTGTAATTCATAGGATCACTGTGCCCTTCTTTCTGTTATTGTACGAGGATGATTCTCCCGGTCACTATCCATCCTGGGCATCCATTCTTCAAACAGTTATTAAGTTATTCAAATAAACAATCATGGAGAGTTGTTAGGTGTTTCAGCCAGAATCCATGTACCCCAGCTAGTCTGGGTGCTTTCCAATTTTTCATTCCTCTCAGTACCTCATCTATTTCTTTCTTTGATATTCCTGCATATTCTTCTATTGTGTGGTTTTTACATTTTTCTCACATTTTAAATCCAGCCCTTTGTCTGATTATGTTGTACATCCTCAGACCCGATTTCCTTCCAGTAGTGCTGAAACTCTTCCACATTACTTATTGGATTTCTATTTTTTCCTATTTCCCTATTCTGCTTTTAGTGCCCATCAGATCAAAGAATTTCTTAGGGTCTCTCATGAAGAGTCTGTTCTCTGTTTGACACCTGAGAGCTTTGTGCTGAATATCTTTCAAGTCTATGACTCAGTGTGATTCCTTTCTGTTTACATTGTTCCTTCACAACACTCACATCCCTTTCATTCAGCTGATATTTCATCTTCAGGGTTATTCGCTTCTGTCTTCTCTTCAAATGATTTTTCTTAAATTCACCCAATAGGCTGATTTCACTGGTCTACAATTTTTGAGAAGTCGTCTGCTTCAGAGATAAAATGTGCTATTTAGTATGTATTTTGATGTGCTGAATTCAAATATGACAATTAAAACAACTGATTGGCTACTGTTTCTAAGATATTTAAGTTTTTACATTTTATGTCTATGTATATTGTGTAGATAGTAGAGTTTTAATCATAAATTGTAAACCTAGGTCTTTTCATGTGTTTATGGTTCCTTTACGTGATACTATTTCACCTGTCCTGTTTATGTAACACTTTAAAAATCAGCAAAGGGGCTATATAAATACAATTTATTATGAAACAAAAGGCAAACAACTATTATGTACATAGTTTAGTCCTATTCAGTGTCTACTCGGCGCTTCTTGGCTTGTCTCTTGTATTCATTAAATGGAGCATCTCTTGTCACTGTCCAGCAATAGTCTGCAAGCATTGATGGGCTCCATTTGCCCTGATAGCATTTCTCCATTGTTGCAATGTCCTGGTGAAATCGCTCGCCGTGCTCGTCGCTCACTGCTCTGCAGTTTGGTGGAAAAAAATCTAGATGAGAGTGCAAAAAATGTATCTTTAGTGACATGTTGCAACCAAGGCTTTTGTATGCCTTGAGGAGGTTTTCCACCAACAACCTGTAGTTGTCTGCCTTGTTGTTTCCGAGAAAATTTATTGCCACTAACTGGAAGGCTTTCCATGCCTTTTTTTCCTTGCCACGCAGTGCATGGTCAAATGCATCATCTCGAAGAAGTTCACGAATCTCAGGACCAACAAAGATACCTTCCTTTATCTTAGCCTCACTTAACTTTGGAAATTTTCCACGGAGGTACTTGAAAGCTGCTTGTGTTTTGTCAATGGCCTTGACAAAGTTCTTCATCAGACCCAGCTTGATGTGTAAGGGTGGTAACAAAATCTTCCTTGATTCAACAAGTGGTGGATGCTGAACACTTTTCCTCCCAGGCTCCAATGACTGTCAGAGTGGCCAATCTTTCTTGATGTAGTGGGAATCTCTTGCATGACTATCCCATTTGCAGAGAAAACAGCAGTACTTTGTGTATCCAGTCTGCAGACCAAGCAAGAGAGCAACAACCTTCAAATCGCCACAAAGCTGCCACTGATGTTGGTCATAGTTTATGCACCTCAAAAGTTGTTTCATGTTGTTATAGGTTTCCTTCATATGGACTGCATGACCAACTGGAATTGATGGCAAAACATTGCCATTATGCAGTAAAACAGCTTTAAGACTCGTCTTCGATGAATCAATTAACAGTCTCCACTCATCTGGATCGTGAAGGATGTTGAGGGCTGCCATCACACCATCGATGTTGTTGCAGGCTACAAGATCACCTTCCATGAAGAAGAATGGGACAAGATCCTTTTGACGGTCACGGAACATGGAAACCCTAACATCACCTGCCAGGAGATTCCACTGCTGTAGTCTGGAGCCCAAAAGCTCTGCCTTACTCTTGGGTAGTTCCAAATCCCTGACCAGGTCATTCAGTTCACCTTGTGTTATGAGGTGTGGTTCAGAGGAGGAGGATGGGAGAAAATGTGGGTCCTGTGACATTGATGGTTCAGGACCAGAAGTTTCATCCTCTTCCTCTTCCTCGTCTGACTCAAGTGAGAATGATTCTGGTGCATCAGGAACCAGCAGTCCTTCTCCGTGGGGTACTGGGCGTATAGCTGATGGAATGTTTGGATAATGCACAGTCCACTTTTTCTTCTTTGACACACCTTTCCCAACTGGAGGCACCATGCAGAAGTAACAATTGCTGGTATGATCTGTTGGCTCTCTCCAAATCATTGGCACTGCAAAAGGCATAGATTTCCTTTTCCTGTTCAACCACTGGCGAAGATTTGTTGCACAAGAGTTGCAGCATATGTGTGGGGCCCACCTCTTGTCCTGATCTCCAATTTTGCCGCCAAAATAAAGCTGATAGGCTTTCTTAACCATAGTGGTTATACTGCGCTTTTGTGATGCAAAAGTCACTTCACCACAAACATAGCAGAAGTTATCTGCACTGTTCACACAAGTACGAGGCATCTCTGCTCACTTTGGCTAAACAGAAATGTGTCCCTTTGCAAAATCAAACACTGACAAATAAGAGAGCACGACACTGTATGATTTCTAGAGCTGATATAGGGCAATTTGTTCAGCAGAGTGATGTAAGCTTTGTTATGATTGCATCATCCATGACTTCTAGGAATAACGTGATGCAATTCATAGCATGTATGATGCAATACCAGCTTCAGATTGCATCATTCATTGTTTTGCCTAAAAAGCAAGTACTGTCCAAACCCAGTCATAGATTTATTCATAGATCCAGTCAAAGATGTATTTTAGTCATTTCTGGTTTAAATTGAGATCCCTTCCCTTTATAACTCACTTATCCTCCGCCATTCCCAAGTCAAGGGTCGTATATACTGACCCAATAGCATGTCTTGAAAACTAGAGCCAATCAACAATTTTAAGCATCTTTTTCTTTCTCAGTGACCCAGAATTAGTAAAGTTTGACTACATTTATTTCAGAAGCATTTTGGCTGTAGAGCAGTGATTGTTAAAGCTTAATCTTGTCGTCTCCTCCTCCTTCTTACTATTCGTGTTACTGTAGAGCCTAAGAGCCCTAATCATAGTCCAGGATATGATTGTGCTATGTTTTGTGCAAATGTACAACAAGGTCACACCCCTTTACCTTTCAGAGGGATAGCTGTGTTAGTCTGTATCAGTAAAAACAACTAGGAGTCCTTGTGGCACCTTAGAGACTAACAAATTTATTTGGGCATAAGCTTTCGTGGGATATAACCCACTTCATGAGATGCATGGAGTGGAAAATACAGTAAGCAGGTATACATTTACAGCATATGAAAATATGGGCGTTGCCTTACCCAGTGCGGGGGTCAGTGCTAATGAGGCCAATTTAATTAGGGTGGATGTAACCCATTCCCAACTGTTGACAAGAAGGGGTGAATATCAAGAGAGGGAAAATTACTTTTTGTAGTGCTAATGAGGCCTCATCCTCATCCTGCTTATCCTCATGTTAGTAAGGCTTTTGACACAGTCCCACATGACATTCTTACAAGCAAACTAAAGAAATGTAGATGAACTAAGGTGAGTGCGTAACTGATTGAAAGACTGTTAAATGGTTCACTGTCAAACTGGGAGGATGTACCTAGTGGAGTCCCACAGGGGTCTGCCCTGGGTCCAGTGCTTTTCAACATTTTCATTAATGATTTGCATAATGGAGTGGAGAGTGTGCTTATAAAATGTGTGGATGACACCAAGATGGGAGGAGTTGCAAGCACTTTGGAGGACAGATTAGGATTCAAAATGACATTGATAAATTGGAGAATCGGTCTGAAATAAACAAGATGAAATTCAATAAAGACAAGTGCAAAGCCCTACACAGGAAAAATCAAATGCACTACTACAAAATGGGGAAAACCTGGCTAAGCAGTAGTACTGCAGAAAAAAGATCTGGCTGTTATAGTGGGTAACAAACTGAATATGATCCAAACAATTTGATGCAGTTGCAAAAAGTTAATATAATTCTGGGGTGTATTAACAGGAGTGTTCTATGTAAGATGTGGGAGGTAATTGTTCTATCCAGCTCTAGTCAGGCCTCAGATGGAGTACTGTATCCTGTTTTGGGCTGCACACTTGAAGAAATATGTGGACAAATTGGAGAATAATCCAGAGGAGAGCAACAAAAATGATAAAAGGTTTAGAAAACCTGACCTATGAGGAAAGGGTAAAAAACTGGGTATTTTTAGTCTCTAAAAGAAGGCTGAGGAGGGGCCTGATCAATGAGGACAGTGATCAGTTGTTCTTAGTCCACTGAAGGTAGGACAAGAAGTAATCCGCTTAATCTGCAGCAAGGGAGATTTAGGTTAGATATCAGGAAAAACTGGCAAAGTATGCGGATAGTTAAACTCTGGAATAGGCTTCCAAGGGAGGTTATAGAATCTCTGTCATTGGAGGTTTTGAGGAAGAGGTTGGATAAACACCTGTAAGGGATGGTCTAGGTTTACTTGGTCCTGCCTTAGCACAGGGGGCTGGATTAGACCTCTCAAGATCCCTTCCAGCCTTACATTTCTATGATTCTGTTTTACACTATGGCTACACTACACTACTAACTTGTCGTTGAAAAGGAGCAGTTGAAATAGTGGAACCAGTGCAGAGATATTACTCCTGGAAAAGGAGGTTTCCCAGGGGGCATGGAATTGGCAGAACAGTTCTATGCCATCCACCCTCACAGCTCCCAGTGTAGAGCAATGATAGGGGGAGAGGTGCTGCATTCCTCACGAGAGCTGCTCTAGTTTATAATTAACTGCAGCAGCCTTCCTGAGGAATGCAGCACCTCTCCCCTACCACCTCTCTACACTGAGAGCTCTGAGGGTGGGTGGCATAAAGTTGTTCTGGCAATTCTATTTACGTTGGAGACCAGACTAAACCAGTGCTCTGCTGGATACCCAGTAACCAAGGAAACTAAAAAGAGGGCAAATAGCTTCCTCCCAGCCCTTTGCCCTATTTCACCCTGAGCTGTGCTGAGTTTAGCTTAGCTGCAGGTCAGATTTGAGGCCAGTAGTTTGAATTTTAATAACTTTCTGATTTATAAACCAAGCCTTGGCATACATGCAGTATATATGTGTGTGTGTGTGTGTATAATTGTTTTATATTGTAAACATAAAATAGCCACTTACCTAAAGCTCTAAGAAGGCACTTACCATATATTAAACATACAGAAATACAGCAGCCTCTCCCCAAACCAGAAGGTAATGACAAGAAAAGAAACTGACTATAGCCACAGACTCCAGCCTCAGTGAGTACTTCCCAGCTGTCAGCTCACCACTTCCTCAATAACAACCTGGGAAAAGCGATGGTCCTACACTGTTCCCTGACCAAAGGATGAGGTGGAGTGCAGTTGGAGTTAATTCCAAAGTCTAAGGTCCCACAAAGAATAGCATGCTAGCAGCTACCTCCCTTTTAAAAGGAGGGAGGTCCAGTTTGATTGCCTCTTCTCACAACAGCTGTAGCAGTATGGCATGGGAAGAGGGGCTGTCCATTAAACAGTAAGATCCCAAGCCAGTTAGGACTTTATCGGTCAATATTAACACTTTAAGCTCAATTTGGTGACCCACAGGCTGCCTGTGCAGATCACAGAGCACTCTTGTTATGTGCTGGTGGTGGGAAATTACTTCAGAAGGCAGTAGCTTGCTTGTTAACTATTTTAAATTTCAGAGTTGATTAAAGGTGTCACCCTGTTAGGTAAAAATCAGCTTGTCCTTACTCACCGTCCCAACACCGGGTGATGCGGAGTTGGACTGTAGCTCACAAGCTGTCAGAAGCCATGTAAGAAACACACTGAGTCCTAGAAGCTTTGATCAAAGGGCACACAACCCCCTCAGCAGCTAACCGCTGTGGAGGAGTGTGACAGCTTTATTCACGGCAGCACCAACATATATAGGAAGACAGACAAAGAGGGCACTACAATCTCATTCCAGGCTATCCTGCTCAAACTGGTTTCTTATAGTTACTCAATTTAAGCAGGGGGACAGAAAAACCCGATGCAAGGATATTTGTGCAAGGTAAACGGATTTTGTGCATTCCAGAGCAAGGCCAGAAGATTTTATTGCTACGAGATTAGGGAGCATTTTTATGACAGAGGCCTTGCTAATTTTATGTCAGGGGCCTTGCTTAGCTAACAACCCTGTGTAGTGTACATTGCAGTAATAAGAAAAGAAGTACTTGTGGCACTTTAGAGACAAACACATTTATTTCAGAATAAGCTTTCATGGACTACAGTCCACTTCTTCGGATGCATAGAACGGAACATACAGTAAGAAGATATACATTCAGAGAAACATGAAAAGGTGGAAGTACCCATACCAACTGTAAGAGGCTAATTAATTAAGAGGGACTATTATCAGCAGGGGTGACAAAGGCATGGAAAATTGATGGCTAAATCGAACATATGTTCTAACTCATGGAGCAGCCCCCAATCCTGCTCCCTGGCTGGAGCGGGGCCATGCCGCTGCTTCCGGGAGCCGCATGGAGCGGCTCCCTGGCGGGAGCACCGGAACAGGACAAGCCCCAGACCCAGCTCCCCAGTGGGAACTTGAGGGCCAGATTAAAATGGCTGGCGGGCTGGATTTGGCCTGTGGGCTGTAGTTTGCCCACCCCTGCTCTAACACATGGTTAACACTGTACCTCTCCAATGTCGGTCATCATAGTCCCTAAGTTACTTCTGTGACAAATAAATTTGATGAAAATTATTTACATCAGAAATAAAGAATTTTGAAACTGAGGTTACGGGAAAAATATTTCAACCGAAGGAATGACTCCCACAGCATTTTGATTTTTTGGTGTCCTCCATTCTGTATCTTTCTTGTGCATTGTCCCCCACATTTGATCCATAGAGAGCTGAGACTAGAAGCAGGCAAAGTAACAGAATGGGACAGAATGAGCCTCTCCCACTTGAGAGAGCCCCCTGTGCTGTGGACAGTAATGGTAGAGATTAAAGGAGTGTTTTGGCTATCATCAGACTAGGTTTTACTTGTAGACTGAATTAAAATTAGCTCATGATTATTGCAAGTTTTATTTCCTTTATAGCAATCAATACAGGAAGAATGGAGCTCAGCTAAGTAGCAGTTAATAGCAGTTCAGTAGGAGAGAATGTTTTAGCCTGCAGTTTGATGTTTTAAGCATGCTATATATTCACAGCTGACATCTGTTTTAATATGGAAACTGATTGTTAAAGAAAAATGATTTTTATAACCGCACAAAATGAAGGTTAAGTTTTCAGACTACCAGTGAGCCCATAACCTAATTGAAAGAAACCCTCCTTGAATCAACTTTTTATGACTCTTTGGTATTGTGGTAAACCCAGGACAAATAGCTACAAAAGGGGGGGTAGTAATTGGTCCCAGGGGGTTAAAAGGCCTCTCCCTATCCACTCAGGAGAGATGACTGTGGGGAAATAAGGTTCAGCTGGGAAGGGGGTTACTAGGGAACTAATTAGGTCCAGCTGGCTGCAATGGCTGGAGACCTTTTTAAACCCTCCCTTGTGTGCATGGCAGGGAGGCGAGAGAGACTGAGAGAGAGTGTGAGAGAAGCAGAAGTAAGAAAGATACCAGTGGGCTGGGTGCCACGAGACACTGAGCCCTTCCCAGAAGAAGGGCTATATTTCCTTCCCAGAAGGAACGGAAAACAAGCAAGGGACTGACCGGGGGAAGGTAAAGCCGGACCCTGTGCTACTGGTCATAGGCGCCGACTTCGTGGGTGCTCCGGGTCTGGAGCACCCATGGGGAAAAATTGGTGGGTGCGCTGCACCCACCGGCAACTCCCCGCCTGCCCCCGACCCGCGGCAAACTTACCGGAGCACCAGGAGACGTTGCGGGGCCCCGCCCCTGACGCTGGGCAACGTTGCGTTGGCGGCGGGGCCCCGCAACGTCACCTGGCGTCGGGGGCAGGGCCTGGCATCGGGGGGCGGGGCCCCGCAACGTCACCCGGCGTCGGCACCCACGGACATAACCGGAAGTTGGCGGCTGTACTACTGGTAAGTGTTTACCTTGCCCAAGCCTGTGTCTCCAAGGCTTAAAAGGACAGAGACCACTGAGGAGAAGCAGGTACTTTGCCACAGTATCATCATTACGATTCTATCTCTTTCTTATTTATACAGGGAAGTTTATGTACTCACATGCTACATGAGGCATTTACAGTACTACTTCTTGCTACAACACCCTGTCCACCAGGTCAGCAATAGTTAAACAACATAACTTTGATCAGGACATGCAGGAGACATAAACACAGACATAGCAATGAATTTTAAAGTGGAAGGCTGCAACTTTATTAGTTGTAGTGTGGGGAGAGACACCAAATCAGACACCAGGCATTTATTTTGGCCCAGCAGTGTTAAATGGTCTCCCTGTCAAATAACCAATATTCAGGGTCAGCCTCACTGCTAGGATTCAGCCCATCCCCCAGTCTTCTCACCCTTTTCTCAGAAGGGGGAATGATGGTACACATGAAGAGTAGCTCAGTCTATGAAGAGTTAAGTTCTTTCTACAGGCCAGTAGGTTGCAACAATTATCTCTTGGCTCTCTTACTCTTGTTTATCTTTGAGCCTCTTGACATTAGTGGACACTTGCCACAAATTGCAAATAAATTACTAATGCACTTATAAATGTACAGCTTTTAAATCCCTGTCTTTACTTTAATCTAAAGCCAGGCCTCCAGGATGGTTCAAGGAAGGTGGGAAAAAAACATTGGACACTTTGTCAATTTTGCCCTGAAGGAAACATTCCTTCTTGATTCTCAGAAACTATTGATCAGACTCACCGCAAACTAGAAACACAGTTCAAATCATACGTCCATTATAGGGCAGGAAGGATGGGGTAATAGGCAGCAATGGCAGCAGAATGGCTTCTGTATGCCCTGAAGGCTTCACATACAGAAATAAAGGGAGGATGGTGTGAGAGACCATCAACTCTTTCCCTCCCCGAAACCTAGCCAATGACAGGATCTCCACATGTATTCTCAGTGGGAAGGCCCTGAGCAGTCAAGCTTGCCCCTCCCTTGACCCCTTCTCTCAGGACTCCAGGGTTTGTCTTTCCCCTGTTGGTTCTATTGGACATATACCCCCTGTTGTGATGGGGGTGGCATTTATTCCTGAGGGTCAAGTAGTCAAAAGTATTACTTTAGTACAAACTTTGGTGCGTGAATTGACTAGGTTGCCTAGGTAGGTTGTGGAAGCTCCTTTGCTGGAGGTTTTCAAAAGGAGTCTGGATAGCCATCTGTCTTGGATGGCTTATACATAAGAAATCATGCATATTGACAGGGGGTTAGACTAGATGAGCCTTGTAGTCCCTTCTGACCTTCTGATTCTATGATTCTAATTCCTGGCCCATCCCAAAGCTTGGGTGGTGGCAGGGAAGAGAATGGCATCAGGGATACTATAATATAGCAAGTGAAATGCTTTTATAATTAGCTCTATAGGACATAACATAAAAATAGCCATACTGGGTCAAACCAGTTCTGCATCTAGCCCAGTATTCTGTCTTCTGCCAGTGGCCAATGCCAGGTGCTTCAGATGAAATGAACAGAACATTCAATTATTGTGTGATCCATCCCCTGTCATCCACTCCCAGCTTTTGGCAGTCAGAGGTTAGGGATACCCAGAACATGGGCTTGCATCCTTGGCCATCTTGGCTAATAACCTTTGATGGACCTATCCTCCATGAACTTATCTAATTCTTTTTTGACCACTATTATAGTTTTGGTCTTCACACTATCTCCGGGTAATAAGTTCCACAGGTTGACTGTGTGTTGTGTGAAGAAGTACTTCCTTTTGTTTGTTTTAAACTTGCTGCCTATTAATTTCATTGAGTCACCCCTGGTTCTTGAGTTATGTGGAGGAGTAAATAACATTTCATTATTCACTTCCTCCACACCATTCATGATTTTATAGACCTATCATATCTCCTCTTAGTTGTCTTTTTTCCAAGCTGCAAAGGCCTAGTCTTTTTAATCAATATCTTTAAGTTCTCATTTGTGATAGAGAATAGCCCTCCATCAGAACAACCTCTAGTTATTTCACGTTTTCCATAGATGTGGGTGAATAAAAAACAAAAAGATGCTCAACTGAAAGAAAATAAGTTTGCTGAGTTTATTCCTGATGGTTCACTGATGGTAATGTTAAGTTAGTCTAATGTTTCTGCTTGAGTAATAAGAACTCCTTCTGCAATAACAAAAACAGAACAGTCCTTTTAGTTGTTTTTATATTTGCTTTGCTGTTATCACTAAGCTAGCAATTAAGGGTCTTTCATAAAATCATCTCTTCCACAATTCAGCATTCAATTCCTGGGTAGTCATTGGATGCAAATTTATATTTAATAATTCCTTCATATCCGCTTAACATCTATGAAAGTAGATTGTCAGTGAAATAGTTAGGATTTATTTTGGTTGCTTTTAGCAACTGAATTGTAATAAAGAAAATATCTAAAATATGTATTGACTATAGATAGATACAAAAACTATTAAATCCAAAACATTTGAGATCTTTATAACCATTTTGACCATTACTGGTCATGCTTCTTGCGTAAGATGTCTCACATAGACGATGTCAGTAGCACTCTGGAAAATGTCTCCCACAGAGACTGAGGAACACATAGTGAAGGGCTTTTGGAAGTTCACTGTCTGCACTGGCATGACAGGTATGTCATAACATGTTTTATGGTCTCTCCTTACATGACTTTTCAGGCAACTGTACTATGGTGGCTGCAACTCTATTCTCACATTCTCACTTATATGCCACACAGCACAGATTAAAGAATTAAGATCTCATGTAGGACCAATGTTAAGTCTCCTTTTCCCCACATGAAAGAAAATTGAAAATTAGTCAAGGAAATTGATGGTCCTACACTGCTGGCTATTTTCTCAGTTCTTTACATGACTACAAAACTTTGTTATGATGTCTGATATCATATCTCCATTATTCTTAAGCCAAGCATTTGTTACTGCCATTGGTCAGCATTTACACTGACTGCCAGTTACTTTTAGCGATTGGGCAATAGTTCCCACCATTGTCAGCTGTACAGGAAAAGTCCTTTATCTCCTGGAACAGCCTGCAGTGAAGGACTTTATTACTATTGGAATACTATTCCCTCTTTGCCAGGGGATGATGTTGTGAAGGCCAAAACTATAACAGGGTTCAAAAAAGAACTAAATACATGTTCATGGAGAATAAGTGTCCATCAACAGTCATTAGCCAGGATGATTTCAATAGGCTTTGCTTGGGACCTAAAAACTGAAATGATTAACTTTGAAATGCACTTGCTGAACATTAGGCAGCAAGTTCTTCTCACAGACTCTTGTTGGTGAAGAATCTTGTGCATACTGTGCAGTAGCTACAACCTAAAGAGTACATTGCAGTAATTCAGCTGAGAGGTCACAAAAGCCTGGATTCTGGTCTTCGTCCAGAAAAAAGATTGCAACTTCTGAATATTTTGGAGGCTAAAAATGTACTCCTGACAACTGATGAAACACTGGTTTCCATATTCAGTTTGTTGTGGCCTCTAAGTTGGGAGTCCTGTCAACTCACTCGGGAAAACCATATCAAAAGCTAGCAGTACCCCAGCCCAAAGTGACAGCTTCAAATGCTCTCCTTGTCATGAAAGCAATATCTCCATCATCTGTAGCTTGACCTGCATCCTGAGCCAGACAATGCAACTGTGCTGAGATTGAATAACTGTGATAAGAAGAGGTAGGAATGCTTATTTGGGTATCACAAATTACTGCTAATAGCTCAGGTTATGCTACTCCCATATCAGTTTTGAATGTTACTTTATCTTATTACATTGAACAGCAATGGTGACAAGAAATCTGTGTGGGATTCCATACTGGAGGGTTCTCAATGCAGATGAGTAATATTACCCAATGATGTTCATAAGAAATAAATGGAATCACAGTAATGAAATCCTGGTCATTTCCTCCTGTCCATACAGTTGGGTCAACCGCAACTCATAATCAATAGTATCAAAAACAGATGACAGCTCCTATGTTATCTGGATGGAGAGTTGTCTCAGATCCATCTTGCACACCAGTATTGTTTGTGCCATTGTAGGACCGGACGGATTGGATGACGCCAAAGAATCTTATTCTAAATACTTGTCATCTACAATCTTCTCAGCCACCTCCATAAAAGGGAGGGCTAAGCCTAGGAGATAAATAAGTAAGACCTTGGTGTTAAGAAACAGTCAAACTTCGGTTTATGTCCGATAATGTTGTATCCTGTTCTCCACAAAAAGGCATTTATAACAGAAACTACCAGTGGGAGAACACTTAACCATTTGCACATATATGGTGAGCAAAGATCCCAGCCATAGGTTATGGATTTCAGCTTCCCAGAGTCTCTTTCCATGTGTTTGTGGTACAATGCTGTCATGGTAATGGATGTATTTGTACTCTTGTGTCCTGTCACTGTCTCTCTCTATCTAGTACAAAAGGACAAACTTCAGTATGACTGATTTTCCTGACAAAGAACTTAGATAATTGCTCATATCACTCAACTTATAAGTCAGCTTTAGGGGAGACGCTGTCTGAAATTAATAACTTCACCATCCTATGACCTTATCAAATGCATATTGGTCACCCTAGAGTCTTTCAAGCAAAAACAAATGTAGACTTTTTAATTTTTTTTAAAACCGGGATTGTGTATGTACTTTTACAAAAATTGAATGACAACAAATCCACTCTTCCTGTTAAACATGTGTTCATAATTTGTTTTGTCTCTGTTTAAAAGGGACAGTATTTTTCTAGTAGACTGAAGCATAGGCCTGAATACAGTTCTGGCATAAAAGGACTTTTTTCTGTGTACATCATGCATTCTAAAACTTGATCCTTCAAAGACTTTTGCACATGTTTAACTTTATGCACATTGAGTAGTTCCACTGAGTTCAGAAAATTCAACTTAAGCTCCTTAGTCCTTCATGTCCCCATTTGTAAATATTTATCAGCTTCAGAGTGTACTGTGAGGAATAATACATTAGTTTGTAAAGTGTGTTGAAGGTGAAAAAGGATCATGGTGCTTAAGAGCTGAGCAGTATTATTTAAAACAGGATTTATAATAGATTGACAGATTCCTTAATAATATATCCTTGAAAAGATGGAGTCAGTTATGCAGCCATTAATAACTGTTTTTTTAATGGATTACTTTCTACACATCTGGGTAAGGTGGGCAGAATTTAGCCCCTATTGTTTAAAATTTCATATGTATTTTATGTCTCTCAAAATGCAATGACTTTCACTCAGTCTAACCATTTAAAAAAGTTCAGCAAACAAGTTTCTGAAATGCGGGTGGTGGAGCTATACATTCTGACACATTGAAGGATGAGCTAAACATGTAATTTAGATGTTCTGCTTATTGACAGGCCAGTTTAAATTTTTATATTATCTTTCATTCATGACCTAAATATATATATATATATATGGCATATATTTCTGCAGTACTGCTGTTATGTGTATCAGATAACACTAGTCTTAAAATATATCATTGGAGTTACCTAGTTACATCAGAATGATAAAACTGAACTCTTCTGTGTTTCAGGTCTTAGGAACAGATGAAGATAATATGGGGGATGGTTGCTCTCAGAAGCTGGCTTCTGCCAAATATCTTCGACTTTTGCTACTAATACTGATTCCATGCATCTGTGCTCTCATCCTCCTATTGGTGATTCTGCTTACCTTTGTAGGTGAGTACTAGTCTTAAAGAGAAGCAAGCTGAAATATAGTTGTTTTTTAACAAGATGATACAAATAAGCGCTATAAATTCACAGTCCAGTCTACTTCTAGAATGTAAACAAATGTCTTAGAACATCCACTTAAAACTGTAAGTAAATTATACTTTTTTTCAGTTCTGCTATGCTGCTTCAGTTGTAGAGAATACCTGATTTCGATTGTTTGTTTGTTTAAAAATCATTAAAAAGTAATTAGGGGGAAATCATTTTTGAGTCTCTGAAAGTTAATTTTTGATATACTTGCTGCCTTGGACATACATCATATTGATTGTTTTCAATAGTAACTCTTACAAGCACTTTTTGATACGTTTTTAAATATATATATTTTATATATGTGTGTGTGTGTGTGGAATTTTTTTTTTTAAATATCTCTAAGTGGCACAACATATTGCTCCCTTACCATTACTCAAACCAATTTATAAACCTAATATCTATTTTCAGGAGAAACTTAATTTACAAATAGCAATAAAAGTTTCTGAACAGGCTACAAGACCTCCTCCCCTTTACCAATAAAATATAAGTGTTTTGTTATTAACTTTAAATACGCATAATTTCAGAACCACAATCATATTTCATTGAAGATAGATTTGCAGATATACTTAATTTCTTAGTTACTCAGTCCATTAATTAACTGCATGTTTGGTATGGAATTAACAAATTAATGATTTATTAGAAAGCAACAATTTTAAAAAAGCTAGTTCTTTGTTACCTTCACAGCAAAGTTGACATGCCTGCAATTAAATCATACCTATGATGAGAGAAGAAAAAAGAGTGTTGGGATAACACATTATATAACATTTTGCTTTTAGTTGTGTACAGTACTGTAGGTTTATAGTTGCTTGTGTACTTTTTGGGGTTTTTTTGCGAATAAAGAATTTTTTTTTATTGAAATGCATTCAGTGGTTTAGCAGCATAGCTATAGCTCTTATTTCAGTGCTGGCTGATACTGCTTGCCTTTTTCACTTGAAGTATGTATCCGTGAAACAGCATTTTACTTCTCTTAGGGAGACTAAGGAATGTGCATTTTTTGCCAGTTGCAGAAAGATGGTAAAATATACAAAATTATCAGCTCTTTCCCTATTAAAAAATCAGTCAATCTAAAGCAGGCCTGCACAACATGCGGCCCGCGTGGACTCACTGTGCGGCCTGCGGGGGGGGGGGGGTGAGTAGGCAAGCGACGGGGTGGGGCAAGCCAATGGCCGGCTGGCGGGTGGGCGGGCTGGTGAAGAGGCCAGTGGCAGGCTGGGGAGTGAGGGTGAGCCAGCGGCAGGGGGTGGGGGCAACGGCAGAAGGTAAGAGGCCAGCAGCGGGCAGGCAGGTGAGCTGGTGGCAAATCTCCTAGATTCAAAATCTGGGACTGTGTCCGTTGGTCCTTTTTGCTGCTTGGCTCTGGGCTGGGGGTTGTCCCAATGCTGCAAAGAGGGTGTTCCTAAAGGAAGGTGCTTGCTTCTAACCCCCGAGGCCGTCAGTAAGTCTGCTCTTCTCTAGTCAGCCCACTTGACAAGTTTGATTGTCCGTGGTCTGGTTCCCAACCCCTCTCCAAGGGTTGCAGCTGTCTGGAGGTGCCTGCCTTCCACGCCTTCCTCATTCACACCTCATTCATTCAACAGGGCAATTGAATACAAAGTGGGGGGAAGATCTTATTCTACTTCTAGCAAAAAGACATATTTTTCTTTTACCTTAATTATACTACCGTAGGGGCCCGCTATAACATATTACCAAGGTTCAATACAACGTCATATAAAAGTTATACAAAAATGCATAATGCAGAGATTTATCTACAACTGCATTGATTGACTGTTGTGTACCGTAATATAGTGACCCCTGGGAGGGTGAAGAGGGGTGTGATGGTGGGGCCGAGTGGGGAGGGGGCGGGTCCTATTTTACTGCTGTGATGTGGTCATCCTATGCGCGCTGTTTTTTCTCCCTCTACAGGCTTCCACACCCCAGCGCTGGGGAAGGAGGGGTTGTTTCTGCGGGGCGGGCGGCGCTGCGGGGGTGTGTGTGTGTGTGTGTGTGTGTGTTTCCGCGGGGCCAGGGGGTTTCAGCCCTCAGCTGTTTTCTTTGGAGTAATATGGCCCTCGCCGCTTTACGAGTTGTGCAGGCCTGATCTAAAGAAGTACCATACAATTGAAACAGTTAGGATGTCTGGAAATAAAACTGAATATGTATCTAGCTAACAGCTCTGCCTCTGCCAAATTCAAGTCAAATTGAATCTCTATATTCATTTCAGGCTGTGGAGGATGATTTGCAACAAGACCCATAATGTCTGGTCTTCTCATTGTGCTTAGGATGGGTGGGCAGAATAAAAAAATAATGAATGTGGTGATAGATCCCAAGACTTAGTTATCAATCTTTAAACTGAGAACAGGCTGAAGTGGATTAAGATCATGTAAGTCTGACAATTAGGAAATGTGATACCCCCCCAGTTCATTTGCTGGTGTTTAGCATTCCATCTGAATCCTTTATATCCTTTGCCCTCGATTTTCACTATTAAATGAGAAAGTAGATGAAAAAAGGTAGGTGTGTTTGTCTGTCATACTCAATCTCTTCCTTAGAAGAAAGTGTCTATGTAATACATACTGAAATTATACTGCAAAAATGCCAAGGCAAAAGGGGCCTGATTCTGATCTATCTTAACCAGAATAAACCACTACAATCAATGAAATTAGACGAGTGTAAAACTAGTATATGTGCGAGGAGAATCAGACCCAATGTTATTGGTCAGGTCTAATGTCTGGGACACCTATAAATCAGCAAAACTGTCTCCAGCATCCTTTCAGATTATTCAGATTATTATTTGTTGTTCTTTTTTCCTAGAGCAATAAGAACAGCTTTAGTTTAAAGCATACCGATGACACAAGTAGACTTCTTTTCCAGGCTGTCTAGAAATAAATGGGCAATGCTAAGGGCATCCTTAAAGTGTGTGTGATGTCAGAATAATGTAATAGGCTACATCCAGGTCATTAATTCAAATTCAGATCAAATCAGTTTCCAGTGCTGTCAATCTGGTATCTTTCACCAGTTCTAGATTTTTTTTTTTAAGGAATGAAAAAAAGCCTTTTTGTAATGGAAAGGACAAAATCTTTTTAAGCTTCATTAGTCTGTGCTCACATACTACACCTTGGTGCCCTAGAAAGAATAATAGATGCTTGAAGCATGAATGGAGAATTCCAATGTGTTATTTGGAACTTTACATTTGGTTGCTGAAATTAACTTTCTCTGCTTAACTTTGGTTACCATGTCCATTCGAAAATTGGGAACATTTTGGCTCCAGTTTGCAGGCAAAGTGTTTCATTTCTTATTGAAAACTTTTAGGAAAATGTTCTATTACTGCTGCTATTTTCAATTATTTTCATAAGATGAGGCACGTACACACACGTATGCGCACAGATCGTATTGAGCTGATATAAAATATTTCCATTCACCTTGCTAAATATACATGTATCAACCTTCTGACTTTCTCCTTATCCTAATGCAGACTTCTGGATAGCTGCTCTCATCTTCCTAGTTCTGATGTAAAATAAATCTGGAATCCAGTGTGAGGCAACTGGGGCAGTACAGCTATATTCTTGTGATTTGAGGTATTCTACTTGAGACACTTTAAAGAGCTGATTTCAGAAAATGCTGAGCACTCACTCCCTGAAAATCAAGCCCCTCTAAGGTGTCTAAAGTAAGGTACCCCAAATCACTAGTCACCCTTGAAAAAGTGGGCCATGAAATTTTTATTAATCTGTATGCAGAGAAGAAAAGGCAATGTAAATAATGAATAAGGAGGTGCAAATTAATATGATTATCTGGCAAAATTATGTTAAAGTAGATATAACAAGGGGCTTTTAAACTCCATACACAAAAGTCATGCTTAGTTTAAAATCTCACTGCAGAAATAAGGAATATATTTCTCTGAAAGCTTTTGCATTCTTTTGTATGCATATGCTCCTTGATTCTGGTTGTTCTTCTATCCCTTACTTGCCAGGAATAATGTCACATTTGTGAACCTATCGAGAGGATGCTTTGTAGTGAATGTTCTTCTCATATGAAGTGGAAGCCGTGATCTCAGCTGCTATTGAGGAAATTTGGCTTTCAGAACAAACCTGAGGCTCCTACTTACTAAGTGGCTGGGTCATATCACAGAGGAGGGAAAGAGAGAGTTGGGATTGGGAATCCTCCTTCTTTAAAGGCCGTAGGCTGGTTTGTGGACTGCCTAAATAATTAAACTTTGAAGGAAACAAAGGGCTGGATCTTACAAGGTTCTCATCTCTTATCACTGCCCTTGCTATTGATGGGCATTGAGAATAATCAGCACCTGATGAGATTGGACCCTAATTTCTTGCTCTCCTGACTGAAGCATAGTTGTGAGCTAGCTGTTAGAGGGAGTGTTGAGGTCCATAAAATGATCCATTAAGGCCACTTCATAGAGTTTAAATTTCTCTGGAGTTACAAGCTACAGAGAAATCATATTATGGTGCATCATAGCCTACATAGTCTGCTGATCTGTGATGGTGGAAAAGAGGCAGAAAGGGAAGACATTCTGAAAATTTGGATGTCATAAAAATGAGAAATGAAATGAATGGGCTCAATTTAGAACAGCTCTCTGATTTCTGTGTGGCAGGTGACAATCTCTAAACTAATTCTTGTTTAATAGTTATAAAAGGCACATCCCCTTTTTATTTTTATTTTTTTTGTTAGGACATTACAGATTTTACTTACAAATGTGCTTACATTTTAAAATATGGTACGTGTTAAACTTACAGGGTTGTCTTCCTTTTAAAGACAAGCAGCAGTCGATAGAAATACAGTAAGTTAAAGTAGATTTCATTTGGATTATTTTCAAGAAAAACAAACAATAACTGATGCCATGGTTTGAATAGCTCCTTAGAAATGGTTAAATATAAAGCAAGAAGACCATCTTGAATATAAACGTGCATTTATAATCTATGAGCCATGTTCTACAACCATTACTTATATTGAATGGTACCTTGCTTCTTGAGTAATCGCATCCTATGCAAATATTACTGGCTTTAAAAATAAACCTATTCCTACAAAGACTAGAAAACATAGGTCACTACTGTTTTTGGTTTGAGAAGTTAATTATCCTTCACCTTTGAATACTAATTTTTAAAACAACATTGAGTCACTTCTGAATTAAATAAAAAAAGATTTTCGATGGGGCACAATATCACTAAGCCACAGCTGCTTAGCAATAGCAAACTCTTGTAGGGAAAACAAAACTATTTGATATTCATTGGACCATAATTGAAAGTCAGTCAGTTATTTAAAAAGACCAAGAAATACGATCTGGGGGATCTTGTGTAGATACAGCATTTTAATTCTTATATACTCACTTCTATGTGGTCCTCTACCATAAACAAAGGGAATCCTGAGTAGGAGGAGAGAGGTTATTTTACCTCTGTGTTTGGCACTATTGCGACCGCTGCTGAAATACGGTGTCCAGTTTTGGTGTTCACAATTCAAGAAGGATGTTGATAAATTGGAGTGGGTTCAGAGAAGAGCCACAAGAATGATTAAAGGATGAGAAAAACATGCCTTAGGCCTTGGCTACACTTGCACTTTATACTGCAATAAAGCCTCCCAGAGTGCTCTACCTTACACCCCGTCCACACTGGCAAGGCATGTAGAGCGCTCTGACTCCCCGGCTGGAGCACTCCTGGTACTCCACCTCCCCAAGAGGATTAACAGCTGTTGCGTATTGGGTGAGATGCTGCAGCTCCAGTGTAGATGAGGAGTAACGTTATTACCCATTGATTGACCTCCGGAAATGCCCCATAATCCTCTTAATTGAAGCCGTCTCTCTTGTCTTTGTTGTGAACTTGGGACACGGAAGTACCGTTTCAAAGCTCCGTTTTTGACAGCGGCTCCTTATCTGGTCTGAGAAAAAAACAGCTAATGTTTGCTTTAAGTGAGTGAGAGAGAGGCGGGGGAAGGAGGGAGGTCTGAACTTACAAGATAGCATGCTGACACACTCTCAGCACCCCAAAAACCCACTCTCTCCCCCCTCACACTCCCTGTCACACTCCACCTCACCCACCCCACCATTTGAAAAGCACGTTGCAGCCACTTGAATGCTGAGATAGCTGCCCATAATGCACCGCTCCCAATGCAGCTGCAAGTGCTGCAAATGTGGCCACGCCAGTGCACTTTCACCTCTGTGTGGACATACTGGAGCGCTTTCCCTAGTGCACTCTCCAAAGGCTGGTTTAACTTAAAGCGTTCTATAGCTGTAAGTGTAGCCAAGGCCTTACAGTGATAGAATCAAGGAGCTCAATCTATTTAGCTTAACAAAGAGAAGGGAAAGAGGTGACTTGATTATAGACTATAAGTATGTATATGGGGAACAAATATTTAATAATGGATTCTTCAATCTAGCAGAAAAAGGTGTACCATAAACCAGTGGTTGGAAGTTAAGCTAGACAAATACAGGCTGGAAATAAGGTATACATTTTTAACAGTGAGAATAATTAACTATTGGAACAACTTACCAAGAGCCGTGGTGGATTCTCAGTCACTGACAATTTTTGGTTAGCATGCACAATATGAAACCCCTACTTTTTTGAGGAAGCTAGCCATACTGATACAAAATGAAATGCCTTTTGGCTGCACAGATATAGTGGAATGACTTGCTATAACTGAATTAAGGCCACAGAAAATTCATGCTTTTTAGAAGGAAATGATCTTGAGCCATGAATAATGAGATATTAGAGAGCCTAACATTTTATGTTCACCATGCCCTAAGGGCTACTGATATTCCTCCTAGTCTCAGTGCTATCAGGCCTCAAATTTATAAAATATAACACAACCTCAGAATCCACAGTAGCTCCTGGCATAGAAGCTTAAAACTTGACCTTCTGGAAGCAAGACAAAACATCAGCAATGCCATTGTCAATACTCAGAGTCTGATTTGCTATAAAACAGGTGTTCAGAGTTAGGAACCTTAATACAAAAGTCTGAACAAGCCTCTTGAGCCTGGGAGATAGTGTGCAGCAGGGATGTGGCATTGGACCAGAAATCTACCTGCTTATTCTTGAATCTGGCCCTCCATATGCAAATAGGACAGGGAAGCATTTCAAGAAGATAGTATCCAGAACCAGCCTCCATGTGTCCTAATCTGCAAGCCTCCACTCCATGTACTAATTCCCTTTAAAGAACTCCCCATCACTGATTTCCCTGGAAGCTTGGAACAATATATGTAGCTCTGAGCCTAGTTCCCAATCAAAATAGCCAGAACAGGACACCATTGTATCTAATGCAGAACTGTTTCTCCATGTGACTTCTGCCACGCAAAAAAAAAAAATGTGGTAAGCCGGAGTGCATGCACACGTGGTGTGATGGCTGAGACATGGATTCAGCAAAAGTATATTTGTTCCTGGGGAGCCAATCAAGCAACACTCAGTGGCCAGTGCAAAGGGATTGATTAACATTGTTACAGACTTTTGGACTGATTTCTGAGATGCAGTGGTGGCTTTAAGTCAGTGTTATATTCATTTAGGTTTATAAAAGCCCCAATAGGTACCTATGCTATGTTGTCCTGGGCAATGCAGGCAGAAAGACAAGACACCAGAAATGTGGTTAAGCAAGGCCACGGCTTTATTAAACAATACATCTGAGAACTATTGGGCAATAACTCATTCAGTGCAGGTCGTTCCTCCTATTGCAATCTGAATGGCTGCCATCATCCCCACCCCAATAAATTGGTCCCAGAACCATTTCAGGCTCCCCATCACTCTCTCCTTGTACAAGGGATAAGAGGGTGGAGAAGATGGGGTTGTCTCCTCACTGTATCAGACATTAGGAGCTCTGCCCCATTTCCCACCTTCTTTAGGGGATACCTTCTCCTAATCCACTTCCAGTTCCAGTTGATCAGGGAAACAGACCCCATACTGAACAATCTGAACTGGGCACCTGCCAAGTTGTGCCAGTTGTGACAAAATGAGTTTTACAAGTGAACCTACCCCACCGGGTCCCTGCACTGCTGAGAGGAAGGTAAAAAACCCACCCCTCCCAGGTCACTTTGGCAGTGAGGGAAAAATTCCTTCCTAGCCCCATAAAGGTGATTAGCATAATACCCACAGCAAGGCTACCACACTGGATCCTACTCTAATTTCAAGAGGGGAAGGAGGGGGAAACTTTTCTTCCTAGCACAGAATGGCACCCTTAAGCAGGGAGATGGCTTATAAGACCTCCCCACTGAGTATGTGGGAATGAATAGGCTTATGTTGCACTCTTCTGTCCTACCAATCAGCCACAGAATGCCATCCTCCTCCTCTCCTCAAGCCCATGAGGAAGGGAGGGGATGCAGCGATCCTTAAAGGGGCAAAGGCTTTTTCTTTCCCAGACAAAGCCCACCCCCCACCTCTGAGGCTGCAGATGGGCACTGTGAGCTCTATTTACATTAGGGTGACCAGATGTCCCAATTTTATAGGGACAGTCCCAATTTTTGGGTCTTTTTCTTATATAGGCTCCTATTACCCCCCACCCCCTGTCCTGATTTTTCATACTTGCGGACTGGTCACCCTAATTTACATACAGTAAAATATACAACTATTTAAGGCTTTACAGGTTACAGCTGCTGAGAAGATCAACATTTGGGAGATTTTAAGTGTCTTAGTGAAACACATACAGCAAATTTCTCCAAAACACAACTCCCTTAAAATCAGGGACAGGAGAAAGTTGCAGGAAAGAATAGAACTTTGATACTGCAATTTTAGATGGCTTTTTTTTACCCGTGCACTCTAAAATATTACACACATTCTGGATAAGATTCTGTGCTGTGTCTCTAAGAGGTGTGCCACAGAACTCATAGCTGAGAGGGTGGGGTGGAGAGAGTTGTATTAATTTAGATGTAATATATAGGCTAAAGGTATTAACATAACTTTATTGCTGTCTAACATTAAATGGTATTAAATAAGGTCTCTGGGGTTTCGTATATAGAGACATTAGCCTGCTTAGTACTATTTAGGAAATACACTATCAAAATCCCTTTTAACTTATTAAAGATAAAGAAAAGAAGGAAATACAGTTAAAACATTTGAAATGTAAAGTATTAAATTAGGCTTTTATTTTAACAATATTTTTTCCGTGTAGTTGGAAAGAATTTTAGAGGGGAAAAAACCCCATATTTGACAGTCTTTTAGATGGTATTGAAGATGGTAATAACTGTCTTTTTGGGTAAAAGAGAAGAAATTAGTTTAACAGTAGCTCCAGCTCATCTCAAGTCTGATTCCATGTCATTCCAGGTTGTGTTTGGGATTCAGCTGGAGGCAGTAGAGGTGACAGTGTCAACTGGGTGGCACTTTGTGGCCTGGTCTGGTCAGGACATCTCAGGATTAGGCTGACAAAGGCCCAGAGTCCCAGGAGACAGTGATGGTGGCAGTCATAAGGCTGATGTTTGTGTTAGTAGCCTCCATACTGTTTTCTGTATTTCCCCCCCAAGATTAGGGTGAGACTATGTCCTGTTTTGGCCGGGACAGTCCCTTTCTTAAGCCCTGTCCTAGCCATCCTGACTTTTTTGGCAAAAATGAGTATTTGTCCCATTTGCTCTTGCCAACTTGCTCCAGGGTGTGTGCCCTCAGGCGAGAGCAGCTCTGCACAGGGGTGGTGGGAGGGACGATGGCTTGGGCAGGCCCAGTGCAGTGTCCTGTTTTCCCTTAGGGAAATATGGTCACCCTACCCAAGGTCTTTTTATTTAAGGACTCAAAAAGGGAGGGATGCGCAGAATAGCCCATTCCCTCATTATTTTGTTTACTAACTAGGCTTAATATCTGACACTCTAATTTTGGTTTATTATTGTTGGACTTATATTTTCTTGTTTGTTAAACAAGATTTTAACACAGTCTTTGAGTTATATTAGTAGGCTTTTTGTGTGGCCTAATTCAGCTTTTGTGGGAGAGTTGTATGTTTTTTATTAACATTTGTTATAATAGGTTATTGTGATATTTATGAACATTTATATACTTTTTACAGTTGAGCTCAGAATTAGAGTCAATTTATGCTCTACAATGCTTTTAAGCCATCTTTGTGCTCTCTGCAGATCATGGGTTGTTTCTTCTTCCCATCTTGAACCTGGCTGAAGCGAACCACACTTTTGGTTTAGGTGTTGATTAAGAAGAGTGGTGGTGTATTTATGTTTAGTCCCTAAAGGGAAAGTCATTCTTTGCATTTATTTTTCTGTTGATATAATAATGCATACCAGAAAAGTGTTTAAACTCATGATAGGGGTAGAGTCCTGTCAAGGTCCAATAGCCTTAAACGCAGCTTTTACATGCACATTGTTCTGTGTTCAAAAAGGTAGTGCAGTCCTAGAAATTGTAGCATACCTGAACAGTAAAAGCAACTGTATACAATTAAGACTTCAGCTGGGCACTGTCACATTCCAGCATTTGGTGAAAAGACAACAGGGTTGGCTATTAATAATACTGATCTCTACTAGTGGGGTGTTTAATAACAGCTGATGAAATAGTTTATGTGCTGAGGAACTCCCTTTAATTATTTGTAATGGAATACATCTATCTGTCTAGCTATTACAAGTAAATGTATGTCATTATGCTCCCTTAAATGATTAACTAGAAGCAAAAATAATTCCTATTTATCATATATTTCATATACTACAGTACAGAATAGTGCTTTTTATCCAGTGTAAATAGCCCTTAAATATAATTCCTGATCAAATAACAAAACTATTAGATAAATGTGCCCATACCCATTTTTAAATGTAATAATTTTCAGCAAGTTAATTATTCCTGTAAGTAATTCATGTGTCTTCATCATGTTCTACAACAAATTAAATACCTTTATAAACAGCCATGGTTAAACACAGACTATTTTATCATTTGGGTTGAATTTTCTGAAGCATATAGAACCATGTCATCTTCTGATTTATCACAATGATAAGAAAGCAGCTGTATATCTATTTTGATTTGTGATCTAGTAATAATTTGTAAGTGTCAAAAACATACAGATAAACACAATATATGTTTGTTTTACTCTAAACCAATAAAATACAGTACATCAATTGTCTAGAAATATCTCTCTCTCTCTATTTATTTATTATAAAAAAAATCTTCTTAAGCACCAGAATAGGAAGCCAAATAATTCTTGAATCTATTTTTTAGCATTGATCTTTAAATTGCATAATGCTATACATAGAAAACAATGTCTACTTTCCATTTTAAATGTTACTGTGTTAAAAATATATCATCTTCTCTGAAGCTGGAAAGTAGCCTTCTAAAGATACAGCTGGCAATGTGTAGACTAGTAGTGATGCAATGGAAGGAAAATTATTTCTAGTCTTGTTAATAAAATTATGCCTAGAACAACTACACATCACACCTGCTCCTATTCTAATCCATAGTTCTAAAAAAAAAAAGTAAAAGCCCAGTGACTTCATTCTGGATAAGGCTAAAATGTTTTTAGTTTGTGTTTTGTGAGGACTACTTATTTGTGTTGGGTGGTGAATTAATAATATGTTTATTGTGGCTTTTATTTGGCTGTGGCTTTATTTTACTTGGTGGCCCTTTTGAAAATTCTTGTTTTAGTTCTATTCTGTCTTACCTATGAAACTTTTAAAAAGTAAAAATACGTTTTTGATGGGTTCCTCCTGGGGTGCCACCTGGAACTGGGGTACCAATGAACCACCTGACACACCAGCCCGGGCACCCTCTCACACTGTACTGCTGTGACAAGTTGCAAAGCCCTCCAGCCTGCACTTTCGACAGCATACATACAGGTAGGGACACACCCAGCTTCAGTTACATGCAGGCTCTCTGACCAGCCCCTGCATAGGAAGGCTACAGCTAAAGCAATTCCCAACTCCTCAGGCACACACCCCCTCTGGAGTATAATCCCAAAATTATACCTCTTGTGCTGCACAGGGAACTGTACAGCGCAAGTTCATTAAAAAAATGTACAGTGTAAGCTCCATTCCTCAAGGTGGAGAGGAATATGCAACAACCTTTTCCCCTGAGTTATGATTCCCACAGAATTCACTCCAACGCACTGGTTTAGATAAAGCAAAAACAAGTTTATTAACTACAAAAGATTTTAAGTGATTATAAGTGATAGCAAACAGGTCAAAGCAGATTACTTAGCAAATAAACAAAAATTGCAAACTAAGCTTGATATACTAAATAGATTGGATATGAATAGCAGAGTCTCACCCTAAGAGATGATACAAGCAGACTGCAGATTCTTAAGGGGCAAGTTTCACTTGCTTAACAGTTTGAAATCCCCAGGTGTTTCATTCATAGGGTAAAAATCCCTTTATCCTGGGTCCAGCACTTCCTTCAGTTCAGTCTTTGTTCCTCAGGTGTTTCCAGGAGTCTTCTTGTGTGAGGAGTGAAGAACACAGACCAGATGATGTCACTCCCTGCCTTATATAGCTTTTGCATATGGCGGCAACCCTTTGTTCCCAAAGCTTGGTTTCCAGACCAGTCTGTGGAAAAATACTGACATCCCAAGATGGAGTCCAGAGACATGTGGTCTCATCACATGTCCTTGTAGAGTCATAGCAGCCGTAACTCAGAGGCTGTCTGTAGTGTTCTCAGGAAGGCATCCCAGAAGGGAGATAAGCTTCTCCTAAGGCCTATTGTTTTTTCCTAATGGCCCATTGCCCTGAATAGGCACTTCCCCACATAGGTGCCGACTTTTGTTGGCACTGGTGGGTGCTCGTGCCCCCGACCCCTGCCACTCCACCCCGGCCCCGCCCCCTTCTCCAAATCCCCGCCCCCACCTCCTCCCCCCGGGAAAAATGCAGCTCCCCGCAAGCCCCCCCGTGCGCGTGCGTACCCGCCCAACTCACCTTCCACGCAGCCGGATTCAAACTGACCACCGCACGGGGGCGGGAGGTAGCACTGACACAGGCCCCGCCCCCGGGCCCAGCCACATCCCTTTCCACGCCTCCTAGCCCCGCCTCTCAGGCCCAGAGAGACCTGAGCGGCAGCCCAGACGGCCAATCCCAGTAGGGGGCCTGCCCCCTTTGGCTGCACAGCTGAGAGGCGGCTGTTGCTGCTAAAAAAAGATCCTTGGCCAGAGGCGCCTGCAGCCAGGGAACCTGGAACGGCGGCGGAAGGTGAGTTGGGCGGGTGGGTGTGTGCGTGGGCTGGCGGGGAGCTGCCGGTGGGTTCTCAGCACCCACCAATTTTTCTCCGTGGGTGCTCCAGCCCCGGAGCACCCACAGAGTCAGCACCTATGCTTCCCCACCCAGTATCTAGACTGAAAACATCTTGTCTAGTGAGCATTACCCAGGTGTAACTACATTTGAAAATACAGATACGTAGTCAATATTCATAACTTCAGATACAAAAGTGATACATACATACAAAGAGGATAATCATATTCAGTAAATAACTTTTCCAATGACACCTCACATGACTTATCTTGCATAAAATACATTATAATTATGTCATAATCATATCATAATAATATCACTTTGAAGGCTATGGGGTGAAGTGTCACAACATTATTTTAACAATTATTGTGTTAGAAGTAGTATTAGCCTTCAAAAACTATTTGGTCAAATTTCTGTCCTTCCTAATAATCCTGGTGAGTGTATTGATTGCAAGTCTTGAACATTTTTTTTTCTTTTCCAGGTATATTAGAAAAAACATGTTTTTATTCAAATGGGAGTGACCTTCTAGCTGCTGGTGGCAACACTCGAACATCTGACGTTCCTTTTCCAAATATTGCTGAAAATGGTTCGGATGTGGTTCCTACAGTGGACCTCAAAATGCTGCCATCATCCTGGACCCAAAGCCCTTTATCCCATGTTGACCAAATGCACGAAAACTTAAGTATGTTTAGACAGGCCTTACAGGAAGATTCCTTGGCTCCTATTACATCAGCCCCACCACTCAACCCCACTACTACAGATATTGATATTTTGACCAGAGCCCCCGAAGACAACACGTGGTCATTTGCCAGTACAGAGGAGAAAACTCTTTGGTCCACAGACACATCCATTAAGATCACAGACAGGATATCTTCTCTACCTACGTTAAGTTCTATCCATCCAGCTGCTGTACAAGAAATGAATCTGAAAAAAAGTAAGACATTTTATTTTACTCTATAACTAATTATGATACAAAAAGTACAAAAAATATACAGTTGTTATTGTGATTGGAATACTTCCCAAACCCATGAATTCTCAGGAATAGAAGTCAGTTAGTTTTCATTATGCAGGTTCCATATCTTAAGGAATCAATTTATCAGAATACATAGTCAGCCCTGATGAGGAAGAGATACAAATCTTTTCTCTGAATGTATAAATATCCTCCCACTGTATGTTCCATTCTATGCATCTGACGAAGTGGACTGTAGTCCACGAAAGCTTATGCTGAAATAAATTTGTTATTTATTTCTAAGGTGCCACAAGTATTCCTTTTCTTATTTTCTCTTTACGGTCAAGTAACTCTTACTTAGACTGCTGTTTGTTTGGTTGACATATTACATATTGTGACAGCTTTGCATGGTTATCTTGGCTGAAAGTGAGTTATTGTAGATTTTAACCCTGTGTTTTAGACTGAGTTCTTTCATATTTCAGTGATTTTAAAAGTCAGTTTAGGCCCCAATTCAGTAAGATGGTTTAAACACATGTTTAACTTTAAGTGTACGAGTAGTTGCATTGAAGTCAATGGGCCTACTCACATGCTTAAAATTGGGCACAGTGCTGAATGGGGCCCCTAATGTTAAGGTTACATTTTTTTTGTATCTTATTGAACAAGTTCCTGCCCAATTTGAAGCTAATAGGTTCTTTACAAATACATATTCTACCACATTTGTGGGGACTCTAAAGAAATAACAAACAATAACTACAAACAATATTGAAGATAATGGTGGTTAGGTTTTACCATTATGACTGCAGCTACTGGTGCAATACCGTAATACTATGGTAATTTTATTAGCAGAGTTTGGCGGGATGGGGGAGGGACTCCATGGTATCATACCTGCATAGTTTTCTAAAACACAATGGTACAATATTAAACTAACATTGAGTTCTCTCTTTTACTTTGATACCACTGTCTTGCTAGTGATCACCTGATAACACAAAGGTATCTTCACAGAACTGGAATAAATCCGCTATCAGATTTAATCAGAGATGAAATGGTAACTAGAATGATGTAAGAATGCCATGGTGTTTTTGAGAACTTCTGTAGTGGGGATAGAGAGACAGTGTCTCATGGTGGTAACTGCTTTTGAAAGATTTATACTACTGGTTATTTTGAGGAGAATGATGTGTGCCATACTCTGCTGCCAGGCACTGTGGCTAACATCTGATACTGATTGATCAGAAATTTGTAATCATTGTTGTATTATTCAAGCTGAGCTGATGTGAATTAAGAATGTCACATCAGAAAACCTTTAGTTTAAAATTTTCATGTGCGATACAATTTATATCTTCAGCACTGAGGACTCCTTTATCTGCTTTTCTCTTCAGCACAACAGAGGATAAGCCCTTGCTAAATCCAAAGAGACAGTTCCAAATCCTATTACCTTTTTCCTCCTACAATGACACAAAAACAAGGAAAGCTTCTGAAAACGATGGTTGTAGTAACCTCTCCAGTGGAAAGGAGTGGATGGCTGGGAGCTCTTATTTCTCTTCTTGAGTAAATTTTAGGAATATATTACACACCGTTGTCACAGTTCAGAGCAAATGCTCCTAACCTTCCCCCTCATGGTCCACCAAGGGCACCCACTCTATGCTCCTGGCTCCTCTGCTGTAATAGAATCATAGGACTGGAAGGGACCTCAAGAGGTCATCTAGTCCAGTCCCCTTCACTCATGGCAGGACTAAGTATTATCTAGACCATCTGGACCTGTTGAATATCTATTGAATTAGTATGAAGTGATGGAAACAGCTACAAGCATGGTTGAGGGCTCTTTTTATTCAGAATATCACCAAGTTCAATCATCACAGGGGTTTGTGATTTGTTACCATCCAATTTTTAAAGTCTCAGCCATTTTGACTTTACAAATTATACTCGTGTGACAGGAAGGCATGTATCTATGCCATGGCAAGAGTCCTAGACCACTGTGATATCAGAGGTAACTCAACCAATCATCAACCTTACTCTACAGCTAATTTGCATTTGCATTGGTTATATTTTATTTTTATTCTGTATTTTAAAGAATCCTTATTGAGGTTGCAGGAACAAACCATCCCGATGTGTAGAAAGAAAAGTAAATATGGCAGGCGACCAGCTTGGCTTAACAGTGAAATCCTTGCTCGTCTTAAACACAAAAAAGCAGCTTACAAGAAGTGAAAGATTGGACAAATGACCAGGGAGGAGTATAAAAATATTGCTCAGGCATGCAGGAGTGAAATTAGGAAGGCCAAATCACACTTGGAGTTGCAGCTAGCTGGAGATGTGTGGAGTAACAAGAAGGGTTTCTTCAGGTATGTTAGCAACAAGAAGAAAGTCAAGGAAAGTGTGGGCCCCTTGCTGAATGAGGGAGGGAACCTAGTGACAGAGGATGTGGAGAAAGCTAGTGTACTCAATGCTTTTTTTGCCTCTGTCTTCACAGACAAGGTCAGCTCCCAGACGGCTGCACTCCGCAGCACGGTATGGGGAGGAGGTGACCAGCCCTCTGTGGAGAAAGAAGTAGTTCGGGACTATTTAGAAAAGCTGGACGAGCACAAGTCCATGGGGCCGGATGCACTGCATCCGAGGGTGCTAAAGGAGTTGGCCGATGTGATTGCAGAGCCATTGGCCATTATCTTTAAAAAATCATGGCAATCAGGGGAGGTCCCGGATGACTGGAAAAAAGCTAATGTAGTGCCCATCTTTAAAAAAGGGAAGAAGGAAGATCCGGGGAACTACAGGCCAGTCCGTCTCACCTCAGTCCCTGGAAAAATCATTGAACAGGTCCTCAAGGAATCAATTCTGAACCACTTAAAGGAGGGGAAAGTGATCAGGAACAGTCAGCGTGGATTCACCAAGGGCAAGTCATGCCTGACTAACCTAATTGCCTTCTATGATGAGATAACTGGCTCTGTGGATGAGGGGAAAGCAGTGGATGTGCTATTTCTTGACTTTAGCAAAGCTTTTGATACTGTTTCCCACAGTATTCTTGCCAGCAAGTTAAAGAAGTATGGGCTGGATGAATGGACTGTAAGGTGGATAGAACACTGGCTGGATGGTCGCGCTCAATGGGTAGTGATCAATGGCTCCATGTGTAGTTGGCAGCCGGTATCAAGTGGAGTGCCTTAAGAGTCGGTGCTTGGGGCCGGTTTTGTTCAATATCTTCATTAACGATCTGGAGGATGGTGTGGACTGCACCCTTAGCAAGTTTGCAGATGACACTAAACTGGGAGGAGTGGTTGATATGCTGGAGGGTAGGGATAGGATACAGAGGGACCTAGACAAATTAGAGGATTGGGCCAAAAGAAATCTGATGAGGTTCAACAAGGACAAGTGCAGAGTCCTGCACTTAGGACGGAAGAATCCCATGCACTGCTACAGACTAGGGACCGAATGGCTGGGCAGCAGTTCTGCAGAAAAGGAGCCAGGGGTTATGGTGGCTGAAAAGCTGAATATGAATCAACAGTGTGCCCTTGTTGCCAAGAAGGTTAACGGCATTTTGGGTTGTATAAGTAGGGGCATTTCCAACAGATCGAGGGACGTGATCATTCCCCTCTCTTCAGCACTGGTGAGGCCTCATTTGGAATACTGTGTCCAGTTTTGGGCCCCACACTACAAGAAGGTTGTGGATAAATTGGAAAGAGTCCAGCGGAGGGCAACAAAAATGATTAGGGGGCTGGAGCACATGATTTATGAGGAGAGGCTGAGGGAACTGGTGCTGTTTAGCCTGCACAAGAGAAGAATGAGGGGGGATTTGGTAGCTGCTTTCAGCTACCTGAAAGGGGGTTCCAAAGAGGATGGATCTAGACTGTTCTCAGTGGTAGAAGATGACAGAACAAGGAGTAATGGTCTCAAGTTGCAGTGGGGGATGTTTAGGTTAGATATTAGGAAAAACTTTTTCACTAGTAGGGTGGTGAAGCACTGGAATGGGTTACCTAGGGAGTTGGTGGAATCTCCTTCCTTGGAGTTGTTTAAGGCCCGGCTTGACAAAGCCTTAGCTGGGATGATTTAGTTGGAGTCGGTCCTGCTTTGAGCAGGGGGTTGGACTAGATGACCTCCTAAGGTCCCTTCCAACCCTGAGATTCTATGATATGAGGGAGACAGATGATGGATTGCATGGCTCAACTGCCACACCTGTCTGGTGACATGGACTGTCAGTTACTAGTGTAAAGTAAAGCATTCTAAATGTTTGTGGTAAGTCATGAGATGAACCTGTATATAGATGGATAAGGGTGTTTCTTTTAAAGTGTGGGATTTTTCCCCCTAAGGGCATTAATGCAGGAACAGGACTAAAATTGGTTTGGGCAGTCTGAACTGTGCATTCCTATACTTTCAAATCTTTGAGTTTCTGTAATGTATAGGAATAGAATTGTACTCCTTTAAATAGTTTGTGAGCCCCCCCCCCCCCCCCCCCCCCCCCCCCCCCCCCGTGGTGCTCACTGTGTTCTATGTTTTAGAAGCCTAAATAAACCAGGGAGAGCAGCAATATGAATTTAGGTAGGCCTGGCATGTTTGTGTATATTTAGTAAACATGGTTATTTGGGACCCAACTGTGATTTCTTCAGGCTTTTGTTGTGTAAAGAGAAAACATATGCTTTTTTAAACCTTAAATCTGAATTTCCTGAGTTTCAAATGGTGGGCTTTTTGTTGATAATTGCAACATATTTGTAAGGGTTCTCCCCCACCCCAGACCTTGTAAATTACTGATATGTTACCTCTGAACCTTAATTCTAGCTTACTGGGGGTGGGGTGGGAGAGTTGGTTTGGGAATTACCTTAGTTTCACATTTAAAATAAATGTTTGCCATATATTGGCAGGCAGGAGAGTTTGGCTGCAGGATAACCTGTGGAATCCCTAAACTCCACTGGGCATTAATAACAAGGAAGCAGAGGATCCTGTAGAGTTTAGTAGTTTTGCATGGTTCCTGATTGCCCAGCTCCCATGCTGGCTTCTGCAAAGCAACTCCTCGTGCTTTCCCAGTCTCTGTATCTTGATGATTGTTTCTACTCTCAACTGTATTTATTTCTCTGAAGAATTCTGAAGCCCAGGGGACCAGCTGTGGGCCTAAGTAAGCCAGCAGGGAATTACTTGTTTGATGTCTTAAACAGCTCCACAGTAGTGCATGCACATCTTAGTGTGCAGGGAAGCAAACCTGGAACTGGGAGTAGGAATCAAGATATAGACGCCGGGAAATGAGAGGATTAGGAGTGTGGAAGAGAAAGCTTGGGTATGTTTTCTGGGGTGACAGTCGGATCTTTTGGGAGCCAGACACAGACTATTGATTGCCCCTAGGAGCTCTACAAGCATGAGCTGGCCAACTGTGTAGAGATGCCAGGGGTACTGGGGACAGAGGAAGTTGGAAATCTGCTCCCTGTGGTGGTATACGCATTGCAGCACATTGTAAATGCCTACGTACAGTAGTCTTACATGATGGATTTTATGGATTCTTTAATGGAGCACCATGATATTCTCTTCATCTTTGCTCCCACTGGGATCAAAGAAGTGCCCTCACCATGGGGGAAGATGATGCATGTGTGCTTTTGAGTGTTCTGGTGAAAACTGGTTTTGATTTAAGTGACTTATGACCTTTTGACAACTTTGTGCTGTGCATCTGTAATGCCGACAGACCCCGGTCATCGTCGGGCAGGATCAAACCAGGGACCTTTGGAGTTTAGTGCATGAGCCTCTACCGCATGAGCTAAAGGCCAACTGGCTGTTAGCTAAGGTTGTAGAGCAGACTCGCTTTATCTCTCTCTCTAAGTGGTCTTGGTGCCACTAGATGGGACAGAATACCACACCCAGGAGGTGTGTGGGTTACACATCCATAGTACATTTTGCATGGTTTGATAGCTAAGCTTCAAAGTTTGTAATTAAGGAAAGCTGCGCTGTCCATGAATGTGTGGTGCATAGCGAAAAGTGTACTGAAGACACAAAGTGTGGGCTGAAGTTTACTTTTGTAATGTGCACAAGGTCTGACACATAGGCCCTGCAACAACAGTTGGCATGGAGCCCAGGCCGTAGCCCCTGTGAACCTTTAAAACAGAGCTTTCCAAACTGTGTGTCGCGACACGTTAGTGTGTCGGCGGCAGTGTGTAGGTGTGTCGCGGGGGGGCAGGCGTGCTCCGCTCCCCGGCCGGGGGAGCGGGGCGGCGGGCATGCCGCCCTCCCCGCTGGCGTTTTGGCGGGGCGGCGTTGTTGGGTGGGGGGTGTTTCGGCCGGCGTTGGGGGGGGGGCGGCACTTGGGTGTTTTGTTTTGTTTTTTTTGCTTGGGGCGGCCGGCCCTGGGTACTGCGCATGCGCAGTATGTGTAATCCCGGCGGAATTGATTCTGCGTCACTTCCGGTGTGTCGTGAAATGATGCATGTCTAAAAAGTGTGTCACCAACATGAAAAGTTTGGAAAGTTCTGCTTTAAAAGGTACAAATAGGTTAAGTCAGGTTACAAAATTCACAGCAAGGTGTGCAGGCAAGAGCACTGCTACCCCTAGTAGACTGCTCATGGAGTAGGATTCTATTAGATGCAAACAAGGGTATCAGATTCTGGCCGTTAGATAGCATAGTCTATTCTGTGTATATCAGACAGAAGCTATGAAAGTCATTTGTGTGAAAAGTACACAATAAATTGTACAAAATATTATATGTCAACTATTCAACATAGACTGATGGAGCAGTTTTGAAAGCATGAACCTAAATATGCAGCTAAATCAGTTAAAATTAAGTGCTTCAGTCTGAATTTCCTCTAAGGAAGCCTATGCTGCTAGTTGAAAAGAAAATACACAATTCATAACAAAATGATTAAAATACATAACACAGAGAGAAGAGCATTTATCTTTGAGCATACTTTTTATATGATATACTAGACCATTAGTAAAATGGAATTAGTGTAATTATAGAAGAATGAAAAATATACTATAGTAAGGTTGACATTATATTACAAGAGGTTACACATCTTTGCTGGTCTCCTGCTGCAGTCTTAGCTCCTTCCCATGCCATTTTGATAGCTTTCAATTCTGTGTCTATTGCGTCTTTCCTTGTTATCCTTGGTCTACCTCATCACTTCTTGTCCTGAGGGTTCCCATGTTGTTCTGATCTTTCCTCTGTGTATATCCTAGCTATCTCCATTTTCGTTCTGTAATTTCCTATCCTATGAGTTTCTGTTTCACTCTCCTCCAGAGTTTTTCATTTGTGATTTTTTTTCTGGCCATGTAATACTGAGGATTTGTTTAAAAGGCAGTTGTTCATGAAAATTTGGAATTTCAACGGTAAGGTTTTAATAAGGCTCCAACTTTCAGCACCATATAGTAAGACCAACTTTAAAATGGTGTTAAATATTTGAAGTTTAGTTGGAGGGCAAGCTTGCTGTTTCTCCAAATCAGCTTTAGAATTACAAAGGTATGTCTGACTTTCACTATTCTGGCTTTGTCTTTGTCTGTTCCATCTGTTGTACTTACAGTGCTGCCAACTATGGGAAATATCGGACCTCTTATGTGTTGATTCTCATGGTTTTGGTTTTCTCAATGTTGATTTTCAACCCTACTAATTGTGCATAAGCCTAGAGATAATTTTAGCTTGCATGTTTCTCTGGGTATGGGATAGTAAGTTGATGTCATCTGCAAAGTCAAGGATCCCTTACTTTTGCATGAAAGTCCATTGTATGCCCCTTGATTCTGTGGTCTTTCTCATTACCAAATCCACTATCCATAAAAAGACATGGGTGACAAAAGATATCTTTGTCTGATGCCCATAGTAACCTTGAATGGTTTAGTCAGTTTGCTGTTGTGTAACGTGGCATGTCATATTTTCATAAAAGCTCTCAATGTTCACAAATTTCTGAGGTATTCCATAGCGGCAAAACAACTTCCATAAAACTGTTCTACCCACTGTGTCAAAGGCTTTCTGGAAATCTATATAATTCAAATAAAGTAGTGATTGCAATTTGATCCACAGTTCTATGATGATACGTAAGATTATCATTTGATCTATATGTGATTCCTCCTTCTAAAACCTGCCTGTTCTTTTTCGTAACCTTGAATCTACCACTCTCTTTATTTTGTATAGAATAATACATGTAAATACCTTACTTGGAATGGACAGCATATGAATGCCCCTTCAGCTTTTACACTGACTGAGTTCTCCTTTCTTTGGCAGTTTCATTGTATGACCCTTTTCCATTTGTTTGGTATTTTTACTTCTTCCCATATCTTTTGTAAGAGGCCTATAAAAATGACTAGAAGAACACAGTAGACTACCTTAAGAATCACTGTCAGAGTGTTGTCCAGACCTGGTGCCTTTCCAATTTTTAACTGACTGATGGCCATTTCTACGTCTACTCTGGTGATTGGCCCTCACTTGACATACAGATTGTCTCTGTCCTCTATATCTGGGGGATTGGCCACTGGCTCACCATTCAGTAGTTGACTAAAATACCGCCTCCATATATTTAATGGTTCTGATGTCCTCGCTGTAACCTTTGTAACCTCAGTGTTCTCTTAACATTGCTTTTTTTGTATGGAATTTCCTAAGTTTACTCCTTAGGTTGATTCATATCACTGGCTTATGTCTGTAGTAAACATTCCCAAGTTGTTGCCACCGCAATAAACCAAGTACAGTAAAATTGTTACCATTAGATCTAATTTTTGTTCTAACATAGTGGAAGATAGTTTTATGTGACCTATCATCAAGTTTTAACTTTTATCCCATAGGTGGGAGGTTTTGAAACAAAAGATGATTTTCACCGAGAGAGGTTTTGGTTTCTTCTCTGTTAAATAAGAGGTGACAGAAAATTTATTTTTAAATAAAGGTAGTGAACAGGGAAATTAAATTCCTATAAAGCAGTTTAGTAAAGGAATACTCTGAGTTACATCCGTGTTGGAAGAAAAGGGGAGAAATGTGTTTTTCTGGTCAAGAGGTTTGAGTTAATGTAGCTGCATTTCTGGTTTGTTGTTTTAGAAACGGAGTGTGCTCTATAGATTTAAGTCACTGGCAAAGGTCAAGCATAGTCCATGTGAGTGTTTTCTAAGAACAAAAATAGCAACAGGGAAACTTGTAAAGAATCCAGAGGTCCAATAAAGTATATTCATTTAATTTAGAAACCTTCTGTGTGGTATTCTGTTAATCCACTAATTGACAGTAAATAGAAAAAAAGAATATTTTTACATGTGTTGGTTTATCTTAAAGGACACAGAGTGTTTCTTCAAGATAAAAATCAAAACGTTTTTTACTTCGAGCTATTTTGACTTTTTGTTGAAACACAAATATGTTGCAGCTGTATTATAAGGAGGGAGGGAGACTTTGATGTTGCTGGGGGAGGGAGAGGAGGAGCGCTCTTAAGTGTATCAGATTGTATGGGATGTTCTGCAGTTCAGCTGAAGCAGGCTCCCTGATCTGAAGCACTGTTGAGTCAGAGAGAGAGAGAGAGTCCTCTGAAGCAAAGTACCCTTTAGCCTAAGTAAAGGTGCACAGGGGCTGGGAGCCAGGAGACTATAGGGCTTGTCTACACTGGCAATTTACAGCGCTGCAACTTTCTGGCTCAGGGGTGTGAAAAAACACCCCCCTGAGCGCAGCAAGTTTCAGTGCTGTAAAGCACCAGTGTAGACAGTGCACCGGCACTGGTAGCCACGCCCTTTGTGGAGGTGATTTTTTTAGAGCGCTGGGAGAGCTCTTTCCCAGTGCTGGGCTGTGATCACACAAGGCACATTAAAGCACTGCCGTGGCAGCGCTTTAGCGTTGCCAGCGTAGACAAGCCCTATGAGGTCACATTTAACCTCTTCTACTCACTGATGCTTATAATATTTCTTATTAAGCAGGGTCTTGTACTTCTACTTTAGGAGGCAGTCAAGTATCAGCCCTCCATTTTACAAATAAGTTAACTTCACAGAGAGTTTGGAATAATAATACAACCTTCTCTTTCATTTCAAGCATCAGAGGGGTAGCCGTGTTAGTCTGGATCTGTAGAAGCCACAAAGAGTCCTGTGGCACCTTACAGACTAACAGACGTATTGGAGCATAAGCTTTCGTGGGTGAATATCCACTTCATTGGATGCATGCATGCACGAAAGCTTATGCTCCAATACGTCTGTTAGTCTATAAGATGCCACAGGACTCTGTCGCTTCTATCATTTCAGTTTGTGTTTAAGAGGAAAAAAAGACTTACTAACCTCTAACTTTTCCCCACTCATTAGAAGCATACAAAATAAATAAATATCCAATGTTCAGGGCACAAATTTTAGTAAGTTTGTCAGTCCCATCATGTATTATCCCTCCAACTAAGCTTGTGACTTTAATTCACTAAAATTATTGTGCTAACTTATGGCTCCTTATTGTGCTTATTTAGTTTCTAGATCACCTACCTAAATACATAGCAGTGAAACAATCCTCGGAATAATATATTTAACACACTCAGATATACATTGGAATGAATACTGTATGTAGTATTATGAATACATAATTGCATACACCCCCCCCCCCACAGTTACATTTTCACTTGCTCATGTATCTACACTCTTCAGCTTTTTGGCGGTGTGCTGTGCTGCTGAGTGGGAGACTTTCAGGTTAGAACAAAGCTGGTTTTGTACCTGTTGTTCTCCCTGCCTTTATATGACATCTATGTGCATTTAGAATTATAGCCGTAGCACCTTAACACCAATTTTTATGTAAAGAACAGAAGTCCTTTTTAGCCTTGAGCCAATGATCCTCCTTGTGCATATGTTGTACATTTTTACATTTTGTGGATTATAGTTTAAACAGATGCTCATCGACAAAATAATAAACTATCAACTGGCCAAGAGGTTATGTATGAAGTAATATGCCACGGATGGCACAAACTCCCTAGGAATGGCAGGACTGAACACTAGTGGTACTGTAAATTAATTGGCTGAGAACCGTATTATTTCCTTTTCAAACTTGCCACATTCTTTCTTTCTCTCTCTCAAAAACACAGGTAAAATGAATTATCTGGTTGTTTCAGTAAAAAGTATTTGTGGCTATTGTGCTAGAGTACCAGGTAGATTAGGGTTGTCCTTTTGTATGGTTATTATTATTATTATTATTTTTTGGCCTTTATACCAGATTACTAGATGTATGCGTTGGCTTTATTAGCTAGTGCCTGCTTCTGGCAACTGGATGTTGTGACTTACAATCAGACTTGGTCTACTTCATGCTTCTGCATGATCCGTTGTAGATTATAGCACATCCAGTAAAGTAGAAGGTGGACATAGACTCGTCATTAATGTGCCAAGGTAGAATCTAGAATATCTGTCACAAAGCCTGAAGTCTTAGTATTGATACATCAACTTATGGTTCAGCACTACTGTCATGTTGCATAGAAGTATTTGGAGAGTACAGTATTCTCATGTAACCAGCAAAGACAGGTCACGTCTTTCAATCTGAATCTTTTGCTGTTTCTAACATTTTCTTTCGTTTCTCACTGAAAACTTTTGAAGTCCAAGAACAAAATAAAAAGTAAATACATTTTAAATAAGAATCATTTGGGAACAGGAAAGTTAAGGTGATGATAAATTGGCCACAGCAGCTGAAGCTTGAATATCTAACAAATTGAACGTTGCAAAATTATCATGAAAATTTACTAGCCCAGGTACAAAATCTGTTTACATGAACTTTGTCATGATGATTGATAAAAATGAAAAAATAAATGGTTCTATTCTCTTATAAAATAAAAAAATATTTGGCTTGGGATATTGGATAACTAGAATGTACATGTCTGAATAAATGCATATGATATAATATGGGGACCTGCTTAATTGTACTGAAAGCAGTCTTGGCCTGATTTTATGGGAATATTTGTTTGGTGTAATCTGCATAACTAACATGCAAAGTTCTAAAAAAGCCAAGACTGAGGAAAGCTGTCTCTACTCATTAGAAAAATATTAAAAAAATAAAAAGACTTTCTGTTTGGAGTGGAGTAGTTGAAGTATTAGCATTCAAAAATACTCTGAGTTTTACAGACCTCCAGACTGCAAATTATTTGAACAATTTAAGTGTGGCTCTACTCTGAAAAGTGACTGTTTAAAAATTTTCATATTTATTGTTTCTCAATGACATCCAGTTTAAATCTACTCAATTTACATGTAAAAAGAAGATTTTCCTAACTGCCAGTTCCTCAAACTCTGAAAGCCAGGCTGTATTCTCTTTGGCTTGCACATCACCAATAATAAATATTCTGCAGATAGAACTTTAATTAACAATTCCTGTTGTTATGAGACCCAGAAGAGAGCCCAACACACTATCCCACAGAGCTGAATTGGCTCTGTGGTACTAACTAGTAATAAATATTAAATGCTTCTTTTGTCAGTAAATAGATAGGATCCAGAATACACACAGGTCTTTGGAGTGAGAAAATATTGTTTTTCAATTGCCACTTTTTTATCATAATCACATTTTAAGTTTGATATCTGCTATTAACATAGATATATTCTAAACAGTAAATGATCCTGATAGAAACTGTTTGATCAAAACAATTATGCACGTCTCTCTTTACATCTCTCTTTACGTCTCTCTTTACAAAATAGAAAGAACAGAGTATCCTACCCTGCAAAACATTTGCAAGACATTTAATCCCCAGTCTTGCAAACTAATTTGTTTGCTAACCTCTTAGTTGCTGTGCCTGCACAGAGCCCCATTGACTCCATTGGGGCTCCATGTGGGCAAAGGAGTCAGTTTGCATGAATGAGCTTGCAGGATCAGGACCTTAGTGTGTACCTGTCAGATATGCTTGTATATTGTTGTGCAAATACTAACAGTGTGTTATGTGAGATTTTAATTTTAAATTTACAATGACTACTAAAAGGAGATGTTATTTAATACATTCTATCTTGAATGAGACTGCAAGTGATTTTTTCCAACCCCTCTCCTCCCTGGGAAGTATTGGACACTGTAGTTTGGTTTTATTTTATTTATTGTATTTTATTTATATTTAAACAATTGAAAGGGTACTTATCTGACACTGTAGATGCCTCTGATAATTAAGGGTGGGATTTTCAAAAGTAATCAGGATTGGTAAAACTCTGCTCCTGCTGAAGTCAAGGAGAGTTTTACCATAGGCTCATTCAGAGCAGAGTTAGGCCATCACTGAGCACTTTTGAAAATATCACCTTAGAAGTACTATGTAAAGTATGTAAAAGAAAGCAGCAGCATCACAACATTTGCCCCGAAGGTCAATAGATCAGGGATACAGTATTTTGGGCCAGTGGGAAGAATATTCCAAAGGAAAAGGTCTTTCATAGAAACTTCTGTTAGCAACCTCCTCTTGTTTTTTTTTCAGTGGAGGTCCAGCTTGAGTGCTTCTACAGAATTCACTTGTGGAATTATGGCACAGCCTCAGGCCATTTAGGAGTTTATAGATCAATACCAGGATCTTAAATTTCCCCTGGAAAATCCAAAGGAGGCATTGCAGATTACAACATTCAGGCTGAATGTACTTGCAGTGCTCCAGTTATGGCCTAAGAGCACTAACTCACCCTGTGCACAATGAGTCTTACTGGACAATGTTTCTGTCATAGCCCATAAAAGGAAACAAGAAGGAATGTGGTCTGCAGCATTTTTAAAACAAGCTCCTCTTTTATTGAGTTGAGTGGCACAAAACCTGTCATTTTGCACCCTTCATGTCAAAGTCTCTGACGAAGAGCAGGGATACTACCATAAATCAAACTGTGATGGGGTGTGCATACCCCACACTGGATAAGAGAGAGTTCACTCCACATTATGGGCGGCGGAAGTCCCACCCTGCAGACCGGGCTGGCCATGCGCCAACTGCTGCCTCAGTATAAAAGAGCCCAGCTCATTCTAGGCTGACCACTGCAAGGAGAAGATGCTTGGGGAAGGCTCCAGGCCTGGAGCTGCTACAGCCACAGACTGCGGGAAACCAGAAAACCCGGGGACCAGACTGGTGAACTGCTATCTCCAGTAGATCACTGGGAGTCGGATTCCCAGGGATTTACCCTTGCAGGGGAATCTGGAGAGCCCAATGCTGTATGGACTGCTACCTCAGGAGATGTGTTAGGAAGTGGTCCAGGGAGGTGGTTTCTACCATCCAAACAAGATAAGTGTGTTGTGGTAGGATTCACCGTTGACTGGATGATGACCAGTCCCATTGCCGACAGGGCCCTGGGCTGGGACCTGGTGGAGAGGGATGGCCCAGGTCCCTACCCGGCTGCCATCTACCCCTAGGTGGTGGCCCACTTCCCTGACTCTGGGCACTAGGCCACACAGCCCTGACCCAGAGGGCAATTGGATAGACTTTGGCCACTAGGCCATGCAGCCCTGTATTCAAAGACTGCCATGTTGACTCCGGCCTCTGGGCTCTGCTTCTCTCAGCCTAAAAACAGTCTGATAGACTGTTACAGCAGTGGTGTCACTACCCCGACCCACTCCTAAGGAGGACGGGGTGTGCATACCACACAACGTGAACAAACATAGGAATTGCCTTACTGGATCTGACTTGTGATTCATAATCCAGTATCCTGTCTCTGACAGTGGCCAGCACCCAGTGATTCACAGGAAGGTGTGAGGAAACCAGGAGCAGACAGGTGTGGGATAATCTGCCTCTCCTGAAATCTCATCCTAATCACTAATAGTTAGAGACTGGTTTAAAATCTGAAGCAATAGATTTTATATCCTTTGCAAAAAGGATAGTGGTAACTATCGTAACTCTAATGCTTTTGTGGTTTAATGCAGCCTTTTGCCAATTGTATGCCAATGGAAGATCTGTTACCTTTTTGCCTCACTGAAAGTTGCAGATCTTTTGGATTCTCTAATAAATTACTGAACCATGATAGCAAAAGCTATACTATCACAAGACTGGTATCCCTAAGCATGTTGTTTTCACTGTGAAAGGCATTAGGGCATTGTAAATATATCTTAACTACTTCCGGTTACAGGGCTACCACCTATCTCAATTTTTCCAGATAATAACAGTTTTGGAAGGACAGCTCTGTGTTGCTTGCAGAACCATTAGAGTATCCTAAAAAATATTTTGGGCAACATCATCACAGCTTATGCTGAGTGAGCATGAGCTGATATTTTGGGAGAGATTGAAGTGAATGCTGGAAAATCCTTATTAATGTATTAAGGATTTATACATTTCTGTCACTATACTGAGTAACTGAGAAGAGTTCTAAGGTGAGATGGTTTTTGTTTTGTTTTTTAATTTGTAAATCAGGAATTCCAAAGCAGTGGTCCACAGACTATTAGAAGTCCACACAGTATTTGGTGATGTTTTATGGAGAGCTGGTTACTCACATGGCACTAACTCACTGTTGTTAGCAGTATTATCTATATTACACCTAGAGGCCCCAGCCAAAATTTGACCCCCATTTTGCTAGACACTCTCTGCTCAGTCACAAAGTCTCCACTCAGAAAAGATTACAATCTAAATAAACAGGTAGGAGGGGAAGAGACTTTCCCAAGGCCACACTATAGGTCCATTGCAGAGTGGAGAATAGAATCCAGGTCTCCTGACTCTCAGTTCACCATCATAGCCTTTAGACCACACTGCCTCCCTGTTTCTAGCTGCTTAATCACATTAAGGGAAGTGAAACATACATTCAGTACTTTCCCACCATTACTTTTCTATGTAAGCAATTGCGAGTAGGAGGGGATGTGGTCTGCGCAATAACAAATGCTCCAATACCAATGAAAATGAAAAAACAGATTGACAGGGCTAAAAGAGTACCCAGGAGTCACCTACTACAAGACAGGCCCAAAAAAGAAAATAACAGAACACCACTAGCCGTCACCTTTAGCCCCCAACTAAAACCTCTCCAGCGCATCATCAAAGATCTACAACCTATCCTAAAAGATGATCCCTCACTCTCACAGATCTTGGAGGACAGACCAATCCTTGCTTACAGACAGCCCCCCAACCTGAAGCAAATACTCACCAGCAACCACACACCATACAACAAAAACACTAACCCAGGAACCTATCCTTGCAACAAAGCCCGATGCCAACTCTGTCAACATATCGATTCAAGTGATACCATCACAGGGCCTAATCACATCCGCCACGCCATCAGGGGCTCATTCACCTGCACATCTACCAATGTGATATATGCCATCATGTGCCAGCAATGCCCCTCTGCCATGTACATTGGCCAAACTGGACAGTCTCTACGCAAAAGAATAAATGGACATAAATCTGACATCAGGAATCATAACATTCAAAAACCAGTAGGAGAACACTTCAACCTCCCTAATCACTCAGTGACAGACTTGAGGGTAGCAGTGTTGCGACAGATTAACTCCAAAAGCAGACTTCAAAGAGAAACTATTGAACTCGAATTGATATGCAAACTAGGTTGCATTGCCTCCGGATTAAATAAGGATTTGGAATGGCTCGGCCATTACGTTAATTGAATCTATTTCCCTTAAGTTAACGATCCTCATTCACACCTGTGTGACCATCTTGTTTATCACTTCAAAGGTTTTTCTTCCCCTGCTGTTATGGTTCCTCTCAACTAATTAGCCTCTTAAGGTTGGTCTATGCACCTCGACCTTATGTTTCTCTGACTGTATAAATATCTGTCTACTGTATGTTTCATTCCATGCATCCGATGAAGTGGGTACTAACCCACGAAAGCTTATGCTGAAATAAATTTGTTAGTCTCTAAGGTGCTACAAGTTTTTCTTTCTTATTTTCGTTTTGCTGACACAGACTAACACGGCTACTACACTGAATCCAATACCTCTGTTAGTCTATAAGGTGCCACAGGACCCTTTGTCGCTTCTACAGATCCAGACTAACACGGCTACCCCTCTGATACAAGAAAGTCTATATGACAGTCTAGTGAGATATGGTCCATACTATGAAAATATTTGTGAGCCTCTCTTCTAAGGGAGAGTTTCCTCTTTAAATACATTCTTATTTCCTTGTTGTGGTATTTATATGGCTAAATTGCCATAGAGCAGAATGAGGAGAATTGTTTTCATTGATTAGGATTTTGCAACAACTCTGCCTTTTCCTGTGCCCAGTTATTATTCAGTCATCATGCATAGGCGTTTATCTAAAGTTATGATGTATTTCTTTATCATCTTCCACATTATTTAGTCATTCCTACAATCTCACAGAATTTGGAACCCGCTTGGAATGCAGTCGCTCTTCAGCTACAGTCACCTCTTCCATGAATCTCTTATTCTTCTAAATGTTGCCTAATATTGCATGTTGGTGCACACATTACATTTCAAGATACCTGCAAATAACATAGGCCAAGAGTTTCAAACTTAGCTGCCTACCGTGAAAGGTGCCTGTTCAGGTAAACACTCGTGCATGGACTAAAGCGATCCCTACTCAAAACAGCACTTAAGCACACACTAAAATGCTGCCCTGGATAGGGATACTTTCCTGAGCTGGGGCCAAAGTTAGATTCCTTAATATTAAAAAGTGACCTGATTTTCAAAGGTGCTGAGTGCCTACAGCTCTCATTGACTTCAATGGAATTTGTTCTTCTGAAAATCAGGCCACTTTTACTTTGGCACCTAAGTTGAAAAATTTGGCTCATAGTACAATTAATGTTTTTTAAAAGCAGTTTGTGGGCTAGAGGTTTGTGTACAGGTCTGGGAATCTCCTTGTTCAAGTTTTAGGTCTACCATTGACTTTCTCTGAAACCTTTAAGTCAGGGACCTCTGGTTTTGGGTACCCAACTTGAGCAATCTTGGGACTGATTTTTTTAGAAGTGCTGAGCACCCAGAACTGCAATTTAAGTCAGTGGGCACTGTGGATGCTTAGCACCTTTGAAAATCAAGAGTCTTGTGGGTTTCATAATAGTAATATGCCTGCCTCACAGGGTATTCAGATTAATAAATTAATGTTTGTGAAGCACTATTCAGTTAAAGTAATATGTTTTTTTTATTTATTATGATTGGTATTTATTAATTAAAGCTGATGATCTCTTCATGTAGGGAGCACCAGCAGCTTTTTGTGCTGCTCACAATTACCGATTTCCCTGTCTTTTAAAGAACGCTACTTTCTTAAAGATGACCAGGCATATCCTGGTTGCAACAGACATTCATTACATCATTTAAATAAGTAAAAATCCATCTGCAGTGTTTGTATTCTACGTGTTCCAGCATTATGCCTGAGAACCAAAAATGAAATTGGGTAGAAACTGACCATAAACGTAAGTGAAACTGTTTAGGTTATTTTCATGGTCTAAGATGAGAAGAATGCAAAAAGTAAAAAAGCAGCAGAAAGAGGAAATTGTAAATTTGATTATTTTAAAGTAATGTGTGTTTGAATAGTCTAATGTGCATAACTAAGGCAATTTTTTAACTGTGTGATTTGAAACATTACTGTGTCCCTTTTAACTGCAGGAAATGTTGAGTGAAATCTGAATTGAATAAATTAAAAAAGGAATGTGATGGAAGTGAAAAATATTGGAATGTAAATCATATGTCCATGGATTATGAGTACCAGTCACTTTATTCAAGGGGGGAAAAGTGTAGGAACGAGGATATGTAAACTGTAAAGGAAAATAGGAGAACTATTCAAGATACAAGAGGACTGTAAAAAATTACAGAATGAAGTTGACGTAAAAAAAGAAATGATAGAAAAGGCAGAGATGGAGAATGAAAAGAAATATATTTACATAAGAAGCTAAGTTATAAAGAAAAAAATTCCCACCACTTACAGAACAAAAAAGAAGCCTGGGAAGGAGACAGCAGGGGTCTCTAACAGATGGCAAAAATAATTTAAACACCAAAGCACTTGACATTGCTCAAGAAATTAAATGCATTTTTTTCTCATTATTTTACAATGGCAAATGCAGGACAGATGTCAGAAAGACAAATATTTTCTAGAGTCTGAAGTGGAAATACTAGAGGAAACCAGAACAGGTAATCAAGAAATTACAGTACCTTTCAGCGACTGACAAAACCAGACAGATGGGCTCTATCCCTAAATTATGGAGGAAGTGAAAAATTATCTTCATAGGAACATTTTGAGCAGATACACTTAAAACTTCTTTGAAGGTTCCTTTCAGGTGTTGGCCTAGCCATAGTGATCACATTTTCTTTACCTCCATGCAGGGCTACTGTAATGCACAATATCTGGGATAGGAGCCCAGTGGCAAAGTAAACTGATGAAAACACATCACAGTAGTACTGCTCACTCTGCACTGTCTCCTGGTCAACTTGCGGTTCAATTTAAGTGCTTGGCTGCAGTAAACACCAGAAATCACTAGGATAATTGCAATCAAATGGGACACTGCTTCAGGATGGAAGTCTTGAGGCTGGGGAACAGTCATTCCTAGCAATAAGCCATTGGCTTACTGAAGGAGGGCAGGTTTCCAACACCTTTAGTCTGCAATGCAAGATGCCTGTCTTGGTACAAGTCTTTCCTGATCATGACAACTGCTGCATAGCCCAGCAGAGTGCTTCCTGGAGACAAGTCAGAACATGACATTGAAGAAATTAGTACAAATGATGGAGAAGTGAAGATTAGACTTGAAAGGAATTGAAGATTTTTAATTGTGACTCCTAAATATCTCAGTGACAAGCACATTAAAAATACCCAGGACAAACACTAAGAAAGAAGATGTACCAGTTTATCTAGACATTGCACATATATTAGAAAAAAAGTACACTAGAATCTGTGGATGAATGTAAATTTCATCTGATTTACAGAAGCACGTTTTATCATTTTTGTAACTATTCTTTTGTTCATTTGAATTTGTGTGTATGTGTTTCAGGTTTCTTAAAATCTGCTGCTCCTAAATTCATATGTTTGTACAACAATTCCATAATTTTCCTTTCCAAGAGAGAGTAAAAAGAATGAAAAAAGCATTATCTCTTACTTAATTATACAAACATTGGCAGTTTTCCCTCTAAAAGGCTGCACGTGTTTTGCCATTTCCCCCTTAACATTGTAGTGTGATTGTATGCTACTTTTGGCTTGGTGTTTCTGCTATGGTGTTATATGCATCTTAAAAGGGAATGAGTGCGCAGATTTGTTGGGATTCTGAAATAAACACAGGAAAACATCTGAAAATGCATTCAGAGTTTAATATCAATCATACATTCATCCCAGCAACCAAATTCTTCCTTTTGTTAAGAAAGTGAGGTTGCAGTTTCTGAGAATTCTGGAATGTGAAACTCTCATCTTATTTTGAACTCAAAGCCCGTATGAATTTTTTTTATAGAGTACACTCATTGTAATATAGTTGATCTAAACACTGCTATTTTAATTAAGGGGAAAATGGTTTGCAGATCCCCCTGAGTTCCAGTTGTCTTAAGGAACAAAGTAGAAAAAGAATTGCACCATATAGAACAGCTGCAAGTAATAACAAAAGTGCAAGAACCTACAAAATGGGTTAATTCTAGAGTAATTGTAGACAAACCAGGTTGAGATTAAATTAGAATATGCTTGGATCCAAGTGAGATACAATACAAATAAAGTGATATAAGGGGAACATTTCCAATTGCCTACAGTAGAAGAAATCACCAACAAGTTAGCAAAAGCTACAATTTTCACTCTCTCAGATGCCAGTAGTGAATTTTGTCAAATATAGCTGGATGACAACGTTCCAGACTCTCTACATTTAAACCACTATTTGGAAGATACAGGTTCACCAGATATCCTTTTGGCAGCTATTCAGCTCTTGAAGTGTACCAACAGACATTTTACTCCTGTGGGAATTCTGCACAACGCAGAATTTTGCAGAAATTAACACTGTGCGTGCAGAATTTCTCTTTCCCCCACAGGAATGGGCTGCAGTGTTGCTAGCTGCCCCAGGGGCCACTGGACCTGGCAGGGGCCACTGGACCTGGCAGAGCCCAGCTTGCACATAGAAGATAAGACCAGGGGAAGGGGGTGGGAACTGGAAGGTTCCCAGCAGCTGCAGTTCCCAGCACACCCTGAAGGAAGGAGGTGACGGCGCCCAGAAAACCCAGGTGTCTGGGCTAGGGGGGTCCATGGCTGGGCTCTGGGGGGAGGGGTGTGGATATCTGGGCAAGAGGGGGCCCTGCGGCTGGCCTCTTGGGGGGAGGGGGTGCAGGTATCTCGGTGGGGGCCCCTGAGGTAGGGTTTTGGGGTGGAGGGAGTGCAGGTATCTGGGTCGGGGGCCCCACGGCTGGGCTCTGGGGGACAAGGGGTTCAGGTGTCTGGGAAAGGAGAGCCATGTGGCTGGCCTCCTGGGGGGCAGGAAGTGTGGGTATCTGGGCCAGGGGGGCCCCACAACTGGACTTTGTGGGGAAGAGGGTGCAGGTATCTGGGCTGGGGGGGCCCTGCGACTCGGGGGCAGGAAGGGTTGTGGGTGTCTGGCTCCCCAGCTGGGCTTGGGGTGGGGGCAGAGAAACAGGAACTGTGTCAGAGAGGTTTCTTTAACTCTCTTTAACTGGGGGAATTTGTGTGTCTGTATTATTACAGACATACTTGCTGACCGGTATTTTGACATAAATGACCAAAATAATTGAAACTGGCATAATTATGTAGTGTTATTTTGACAAATAAAATTTGCAGAATTTTTAAATATTGTGCGCAGAATTTTTAATTTTTGGCACAGAATGCCCCCAGGAGTAACATTTGAAGTTCTCAAAGGTGTTGAATGAAAGGTGTTATATAGATGAATGGGGAAATACCAGAAGAGAACATGATTCATAGATTCATAGATTCTAGGGCTGGAAGGGATGAAAGGCTCAAGAGAGTTCTGGATAGGTGTCATGAAAGGAACCTGTGACTGAACAAAACTAAATGCAAATTGGCTCTGACAGATACAATATTTGGGGTATCACTTGACAAAAGAAGGTCTAACATCTGACAACTCAAAAATTGCTGCTGTAACTGAAATGGCTGCACCAACCTGCAAAGCTGAATTGCAAAGATTTCTTGAAAAGGTTACTTGGGAGAAATATATCCCAAACATGGCAACAGTAGCAACTCCTTTAAGACAAGTATTGGGAAAAGATGTCGAGTTTGCCTGGATGCCAGTACATTAAGTGGCATATAAACACTTGAAAAAATTACGTATGGTAAACTTGTGCTGAAGTACTTTAATGTCAAAGAGCCAATTACTGTGTCAGTGGATGCAAGTTCTAGTAGATTAGGAGCTATGTTGATACAAAACAGGGCTCTTGTTGCTTATGCCTCGAAAGCTCTGACAGCTGCACAACAGAACTACGACCAAATAGGAAAAGAGATGCTGGCCACAGTATTTGATTGTACTTGATTTAATCAGTTTTTCTATGGGGAAAAATTAGCTGTGGAAACAGACCACAAACCTCTGGAGGCTATTCAGAAAACCTCTTGTACAGTTCTCCACGAAAGATTCAAAGATGATTGCTAACACTCCTGATTTATCAACTGAAAGTTGGATACAGACCAGGGAAAGAGCTAGCAATTGCTGATGCTTTATCTAGAGCATACATGTTGCATGGTGAAGGAGTACATTCGGAAGAAGATGATTTTGCAGTACATCTCATCCTATTTGAGAACAGAAATTGAAATAATTTCATGCTGCTACTGCAAATTATGTTGTCCTGCAAACTTTAAGACAAACTATTTTGCAAGGATGATCAGACAAGAACTTAAGTACCAGAGGATATCTGTGGTTATTGCTCATATAGAGAGGAACTAAGTGTGCAAGATGGACTTGACTTTAAAAGTGACAGACTCTTAGGGCTGGTCTACACTAGCCCACAAGTTCGAAGTAAGATACGCAACTTCAGCTACGTGAATAACGTAGCTGAAGTCGAAGTATCTTATTTCGAACTTTAAAGTACTTACCCCTGGTCCACACGGCGGCGCGCAGCTCCCCCGTCGACTCCGCCTGCTCCGTTCACAGAGCAGGATTACCGGCATTGACGGGGGAGCACTTCCTGGTTCGATTTATCGCGTCTAGACAAGACGCGATAAATCGAACCCAGAAGATCGATCCGACGCCTCCGACGCTGCGGGTAAGTGTAGACTAGCCCTTAGTATCAGCAGGTCTCAGAAAAGAGATCTTGGCTGTTATCCATGAGAATCATCTGGGAGAAGAGCTATGTAAAAGATGAGCTTGAGATGCTGTCTATTGGTCAGGCATATTTAGTGAAATTGAGGACATGGTACAATCTTGCAACACAACTTGAACTTCAGAAACAAAAGGAACCGGTGCTACCACCTGAGGTCCCAAACAGACCTTGGCAGAAACTTGGCATTGACCTGTTTGAGTTTCAAGATGCAGATTATTTTATTCTAGTTGATTATTATTAGGGTTGTCGATTAATCACAATTAACTCACATGATTAACTCAAAAAATTAATCGTGATTAATTGCAGTTTTAATTGCACTGTTAAACAATAGAATACCAATTGAAATTTGTTAAACATTTTGGATGTTTTTCTACATTTTCAAATATATTGATTTCAATTACAACACAGTATACAAAGTAGACAGTGCTCACTTTATGTAGTTTTTTTTAATACAAATATTTGCACTGTAAAAATGGCAAACAAAAGAAATAGTATTTTTCAGTTCCCCTCATACAAGTACTGTAGTGCACTCTCTTTATGATGAAAGTGCAACTTACAAATGTAGATTTTTGTGTGTGTTACATAACTTCCCTCAAAAACAAAACAATGTAAAACTTTGGAGCCTACAAGTCCACTCAGTCCTACTTCTTGTTCAGCCAATCACTAAGACAAACAAGTTTGTTTACATTTACGGGAGATAATGCTGCCCGCTTCTTGTTTACAATGTCACCAGAAAGTGAGAACAGGCAGTTGAGTGGCACTTTTGTAGCTGGCATTGCAAGGTAGTTACATGCCAGATAAGCTAAACATTTGTATACTCCTTCATCCTTCAGCCACCATTCCAGAGGACATGCTTCCATGCTCATGATGATCATTACAAATTTAATTAACACTTTTTTTTTAACTGAACTCCTTGGGGGAGAATTGTATGTCTCCTACTCTGTTTTACCCACATTCTGCTAAATATTTCATGTTATAGCAGTCTCAGATGATGACCCAGCACATGTTGCTTATTTTAAGAACAATTTCACTGCAGAGAAGGTACCAATGTGAGATTTCTAAAGATAGCTACAGCACTTGACCCAAGGTTAAAGAATCTGAAGTGCCTTCCAAAATCTGAGAGGGCGATGTGGAGCATGCTTTCAGAAGTCTTAAAAGAGCAACACTCCGATGCGGAAACTACAGAACTCGAACCACCAAAAAAGAAAATGAACCTTCTGCTGATGGCATCTGACTCAGATTTTGAACATGAACATGCGTTGGTCTGCACTGCTTTGGATGGCTATCGAGCAGAAGCCATTATCAGCATGGATGCATGTCCTCTGGAATGGTGGCTGAAGCATGAAGGGACATATGAATCTTTACTGCATCTGGCACATAAATATCTTGCAATGCCAGCTACAATAGTGCCATGAGAATGCCTGTTCTCACTTTCAGGTGATATTGTAAACGAGAAGCGGGCAGCATTGTCTCCTGCAAATAAAAAAAAACTTACTGAATGGACTTGTAGGCTCTAAAGTTTTACATTGTTTTATTTTTTAATTCAGTTATTTTTGTACATGATTCTACATTTGTAAGTTCAACTTTCATGATAAAGAGATTGCACTACAGTACTTGTATGAGGTGAATGGAAAAATACTATTCCGTTTATTTTTTACAGTGCAAATATTTGTAATAAAAAATAAATATAAAGTGAGCACTGTACATTTTGTATTCTGTGTTGTAACTGAAATCAATATATTTGAAAATGTAGAAAATATCCAAAACTATTTAAATAAATGGTATTCTATTATTGTTTAATAGTGTGATTAATCGTGTGATTAATTGTGATTAATTTTTTTAATCATTTGACAGCCCTAATTAGTATTCAAAATATGTAGACATCTGCTTGCCTCAGGATGCCTCAAGTGCAACTGTCATCAGACACAGCAAGTCTATATTTGCAAGTTATGGCATCCTGAAGAACTTATTAGTGATAATGGACTACAGTTTTTCTTCATAGACTTTTGCAAAGCAATGGGATTTTAGTCACTAAACTTAACAGAATGGCTGAGAGAGCAATTCAAACTGTAAAAAGATTTCTTAAAAAAATCTAGCTTGGATAACACAGATCCCTATCTTAGCTTGGTGTACTCTCAGAATACACCTCTGAGAGGATGAGGATCACATACTCAACTCCTCATGGAAAGATGACTAAAGACCAGGTTACCAACTTCATCACAGTTGTTACAACCCAAGCTAATACCAGACCTACAAAGTAGACTAAAATTGAGACAAGCAAAGCAGAAGCAAATCTTTTTCACTACTGGAAAAATTGAGAGACTTTTTGTATTTGTCAAAAAGGAACATGGAAACCTGCAAAGGCGGTTGCTCCAACTTCTTATCTGGTTAAGACAGAGGAAGGGATGTCTATAGAAGAAACAGGATTTGATAAGCATAAAAAGAATTGTGCAGGAGTATGAAAATATGGAACAAACAGAAACTCTCTCAACATAGAGCTCAGAAATGCAAGCAATCCCAGACCAGTCTACTGATTCTCAAATTGTCAGTTCAAATACCGGGGGGAGGAAGGGAGGACTCTGATACTCCTGTTACTACCTCTAAAGGCAGAGTGATAAGAAAGCTGGCTAGCGACGCAGACTAATTGTTCTAGATTCTTAAGGATTCAAATTAGACTTTTGAATGCTGAATTAAGGGGATACGGTTAAGTAAAAAAGTTGAAATTCAGTTACACTATGTATTTAATTTAAGAATAACAGGGAGATGTGATGATAGTAGGAACTCTGGAGCAAGAACCAAAGTTATTACCTACAGTCTTGTATGGAGGGGATCATAATGTAGTCTTATCGGCAAAAGCACACTGCATTTGCTACAGCACTTATAGCCAGGCAGGCAAGCCTGGAATGTCTACCTGTATGTTTCTCAGTAATAAATGTACCATTTACTGTTGTTTAAAGTTCCCGGTATCATTTTTTATGTTAGTATGTTATGCCAAGAGCTAGTTGGCAACAGCTATTACAATGTCAGTACTGCACATGAGCTCAAGTCCTCTAAGACTAGACCTCCTGATTATCTAGCTTAGATCATATATGTTAGAGATGGAAAAAATCACAAGCTCAGTAAATTCATTCTCCACCAGCCAGTGAAACATACAAAGTAACCCTCATTTATCTCAAAAACAAGAATGAGCTATATTGGTACAGAATATAGGGAGCTGATTAAACACTTTTCCCCATTTTATCATCCTCACATTCACTGCCCAGTCTTCTATGTATTACTGATATTCTTTTATGTTTCTTGTGTTTCCTATAATTAAAGGACCTTTAGTGGAGAGAGGAAGCAACTGGGATTGCTGGAATGGCTGCCATATGAGGGAAGATTAATAAGACTGGGGCTTTTCAGCCTGGAAACGAGACGATTAAAGGGAGATATGATAGAGGTCTATAAAATCATGACTGGTGTGGAGAAAGTAAATACGGAACTGTTATTTACTCCTTCTCGTAACACACGAACTAGGGGTCACTTAATGAAATTAATAGGCAGCAGGTTTAAAACAAACAAAAGGAAGTATTTTTCATTCAACGCACAGTCAATCTGTGGAACTCCTTGCCAGAGGATGTTGTGAAGGCTAAGACTATAACAGGGTTAAAAAAAGAACTAAAGTTCATGGAGGATAGGTCTATAAATGGCTATTAGCCAGGATGGGCAGGGATGATGTCACTTGCCTCGGTTTGCCAGAAGCTGGAAATGGGTGATGGGATGGATCACTTGATGATTCCACAGTATTCTTGGCAGCAAGTTAAAGAAGTATGGATTGGATGAATGGACTATAAGGTGGATAGAAAGCTGGCTAGATTGTCGGGCTGAATGGGTAGTGATCAACGGCTCGATGTCTAGTTGGCAGCCGGTATCAAGCAGAGTGCCCCAGAAGTCGGTCCTGGGGCCAGTTTTGTTCAACATCTTTATTAATGATCTGGATGATGGGATTAATTGCACCCTCAGCAAGTTCGCACATGACACTAAGGTGGGGGGAGAGGTAGATACGCTGGAGGGTAGGGATAGGGTCCAGAGTGACCTAGACAAATTGGAGGATTGGGCCAAAAGAAATCTGATGAGGTTCAACAAGGACAAGTGCAGAGTCCTGCACTTAGAAAGGAAGAATCCCATGCACCACTACAGGTTGGGGACCGACTGGCTAAGCAGCAGTTCTGCAGAAAAGGACCGAGGGATTACAGTGGACGAGAAGCTGGATATGAGTCAGCAGTGTGCCCTTGTTGTCAAGAAGGCCAGCGGCATATTGGGCTGCATTAGTAGGAGCATTTCCAGCAGCTCGAGGGAAGTGATTATTCCCCTCTATTCAGCACTGGTGAGGCCACACCTGGAGTATTGCGTCCAGTTTTGATCCCTTCACTACAGAAGGGATATGGACAAATTGGAGAGAGTCCGGCGGAGGGCAGCAAAAATGATTAGGGGGCTAGAGCACATGACTTACGAGGAGAAGCTGAGGGAACTGGGTTTATTTAGTCTGAAGAAGAGAAGAAGGGGGGGGGGGTTTGATAGCAGCCTTCAACTACCTGAAAGGGGGTTCCAAAGAGGATGGAGCTCGGCTGTTCAAAGTGGTGGCAGATGACAGAACAAGAAGCAATGGTCTCCCTGCAGTGCGGGAGGTGTAGGTTGTATATTAGGAAACACTGTTTCACTAGGAGGGTGGTGAAGCACTGGAATGAGTTACCTAGCAAGGTGGTGGAATCTCCATCCTTAGAGGTTTTTAAGGCCTGGCTTGACAAAGCCCTGGCTGGGATGATTTAGTTGGTGTTGGTCCTGCTTTGAGCAGGGGATTGGGCTAGATGACCTCCTGAGGTCTCTTCCAACCCTAATATTCTATTCTATTCTATGAAAAAAAATTATTAAAGGTCTAGAAAACATGATCTATGAAGGAAGATTGAAAAAATTGGGCTTGTTTAGTCTGGATAAGTGAAGACTGAGAGGGGACATAACAGTTTTCAAGTATATAAAAGGTTGTTGCAAGGAGGAGGGAGAAAAAATGTTGTTCTTAATTTCTGAGGATAGGATAAGAAGCAACAGGCTTAAATTGCAGCAAGGGAGGTTTAGGTTGGACATCAGGAAGAACTTCCTAACTGTCAAGGTGGCTAAGCACTGGAATAAATTGCCTAGGGAGGTTGTGGAATCTCCATCATTGGAGATTTTTAAGAGCAGATTAGACAAACACCTGTCAGGGATGGTCTAGATCAGGGATCAGCAACCTTTGGCACGCGGCACGCCAGGGTAAGCCCCCTGGCGGGCTGGGCTGGTTTGTTTACTTGCCGCGTCCGCAGGTTCGGCCGATTGCGGCTCCCACTAGGCCAGTGGGAGCCGCTTACCCTGGTGGGCTTACCCTGGTGGGCCGCGTGCCAAAGGTTGCTGATCCCTGGTCTAGATAATACTTAGTCCTGCCATGAGTGCAAGTGACTGGACTAGATGACCTCTCGAGGTCCCTTCCAGTCCTGTGATTCTATGATTCCATGATTACCTGTTCTGTTCATTCCCTCTGGGGCACCTGACATTGTCCGCTGTCAGAAGACAGGATACTGGGCTAGATGGATCTTTGGTCTGACCAAGTATGGTCATTCGTATGTTCTTATTGGATCGAGGCTCCTGCTGCACCCATACCTGATTTTTTCCTGTCTCTGGTTTATTCTACAATTGGTTTGTAGTGTGTTTGGTATTAGTATGTCATAGTGTTAGTCAGAGTCACTTAGGTATTTTGTTAACATTCTGGTATTATGTTGAAGGTTTGAGTTTGTAAGGTGGATTTAGGCTTTATATGTGATATCATGTTTTGTCATTTGTTATTGTGGCAACTCAGCGGTAGATTTATTTATAAATTTTGGGGTTTACTATGTTCTTATTTAATTCGGTGGCTATTTGTTGGCAGGAAGTTTTGATTTAATTACTTTGAATTACCCCTTTAGTTTTAAAATTATTGCCTACTACTAATGGGTTTTTCCAAACAAAAAAAAATAATGTTTTTGATTGAAGTCCCAATTCCTGATTTAAATAAATGTTTTCTTTCGTGAGTTTTTAAGCGGATTTCGTGCTACTTGACATTCGTTACAAAACTGTGGTCTAAAGTAATTCCTTAGACAAAGCACTGGAGTAGCTTCAAAGAAGAGAGCAGTACACAGAAATTAGAGATGGGGAAGACTCATTGAGTCCATCTGCTACCAGTCCAGCATAGATTCCTATAGAACATTCTTTAGTTCTTTGAGAAGCTGAAGAACACTATGCAGTCTGATAGTGCTTTTTCTGAATCAGAATCTTTACAAAATCTGTATCTGATGGAGGTGTACATTGTATTTCTTACTGCTGTTTGAAGGCAAAATTTGGGCCTTGGGGAAAAAAATTATTTCCAGCGGCTGCAGGCCAACAGATTTACAGTGTTCTTTTTCTCTCTCCTTCCACCCCCTCATTGTCTGCCTCTGTTTGAGAACAGAAGTCGTTTCTCCTTTAAGTTCTTAAGAGTAGGGACCATGCTTTTCTATTTGTACAGCACCTTGAAAAATTTTGACTTAATTTTGTTTGGCCACCCACTAGATCAGGTACCCAACTGCAGCATGCCAAGTGAAATAATGAATCAGAATGGTTGTGGGAAAGCTTAATTGAAAACCTCAATCAGTAAAAATGTGGAGATTCCAAATGGTTTGGAAATTGAAAAATATGATTCCCTGCCCACCCCAACCTGAAAGCCTTAAATTCTACCAAACTAGGTATGATATAAACAGAATATGGCTATGGACACTGATTATCCAAAGTCAAATTCTTTCCAGACATTTGGGCCTTTTGGGTGATATCACTGCTGTGTGCTGACTACCATCTGTGCAGCTGGAATATTTCATTACCAAAAGAAAAAGTAAAAATCTCTTTGCCCCTTATATTTAATGGCAAGTGCTCCGCTTGGTGGCAATTTAAAGGAAAGCTGCTGTTTCCCCTCAGAGCCTGGCCTCCGAGAACTCTGCAGTTTTCCAGAGGTAGCCAGACTTCTTTGAACTGCACATTGCTTAAAAAAACTGATTTAGGATCTGGTTTAAGGAGCTTCTTTCCCCAGATGATCTCAGCATCCTTGACTATAGTTTAGCCTTGCCTATAGTTTGGCCAATCCATGGCCCATCACCTGATTTTAATTCACTCGGTGCTGTTTACCCCCGAATCATTTTTTGCAATAGAAACTGAGTTGAAAGTGGCTGTTGGGCCCTACACCACTGCTGAGACGGGTAACTGGGCTCACTGAGGAAAGGATCTGATGAATACAGGAACTTAAGTATATACAAAAAGATAATATAAAATCAAACATATTCAAAATAATAGAGAAGGAGTTTATAAGCTTTTCCCTAATATTTTCATTAGTCCTCTACTAGCAACTATTTTTCTTAGTGGAAGGGTAGGCTCAATACATCCTTCTCTAAAATTAGATTAAAAATATTTTTTAAAGAAATGTAAAATTAAGGAGCCAGATTCTAATAGCAATTAGCCATCCCAGGCTAAGATTAATAGGCTATTGGGGCACTTCTCAGGTGGTCCAAAATACTTTTACACATGTTCAGTAAAATACCTTAAACTGTCTGGTATGGTAGTGCTGACCACCAAGCTAGATGTTTGACTGATTACATCATATCCTGGTGTTGGCTCATCACTGTGTAGCACCTCATGGGGCAGGGTGGCTCCACAATTCCATTAGGGAGGGACTGTTACTTAACGGTACAGTTGAGCCTTTGCAGCGTAGAGACAACATCTTCGTTTTGCAAAGTGTTGCGTACCTCTGTGGAGCTATATAAGGCACACATTTTTTTAACGGGGAGGATAATTAACCACTGGAACAACTTACCAAGAATTGTGGCGGATTCTCCATCACAGGAAATTTTAAAATCTAGACTGGATGTTTTTCTATATGATATGCTCTAGTTCAACCACAAGACCAGAGCCAGGAATTCATTCATGGAAGTCCAATGGCCCGTGTTATGCAGGAGGCCAGAATAGACAATCACAATGGTGTCTTCTGGACTTAAAATCCATGAATCTATGAATCTCATGAAAAACACAGTCCTATTTTGGAAAATGTATGAATCTATGAATGAATATTCATCTATCTACTTTAGGGTTTTATACTGCTACCCATCACCATAATATCTGAGCACTTTTCATGTACAATTAATAGTAAGAGTGAAGTCCCTAGTGGACTTAATAAAGTCTCTGATGCTTTCCCCTGTTTGGGCTAAGGCTTTTTTTTTTCTTTTGAGGGGGAGGGATGGAAGAGGCGGAAGGAATTTCAGAATAAAAGGATGTTTGAATTGTGAGCATCAGTGCTGGTAGAAAGACTCTCTCAAAGAGGAAGTCCTTGCAATGTTCTCTAAAGATGGTCAGAGTGAATTCTCCTAATATCCTTTGGAAGATTGTTCTACAGCTGGATCCTCTTGACAGAGAATACTTTTTCCACAGGTCTCACATGCTTTGTTCTGGGCTTTTCATTTCATTCTGTGTTTTTAATCCCTCCTCATATGGAAGCTGTTCCATATCCCTAATAATTTTTGTTGCCCTTCTGTGTACCTTTTCCATTTCTAATATATCTTTTTTGAGATGAGGCAGCCAGAACCACATGCCCCATATTCAAGTGCGGGCATACCATGGATTTATATAGTGGCATTATTATATTTTCTGTCTTATTATCTATCCCTTTCCTAATGGTTCTTAACATTAGCTTTGTGTTGTTGTTTTTTTACTGCCGCTGCACATTGAGCAGATGTTTTCAGAGAACTATTCAAAATGACTCCAAGATCTCTTTTTTGATTGATAACAGCAAATTTAGACCCACATCATTTTGTATGTATAGTTGCGTTACTTAGCATTTATCAACATTGAATTTCATGTGCCATTTTGTTGCCCAGTCACCCAGCTTTATGAGATCCCTTTGTAACTCTTCATAGTCATCTTTAAACTTAACTATCTTGAGTAATTTTATATCCTCAGAAAACTTTGCCACCTCACAGTTTACCCCTTTTTCCAGATCATTTATGAATATGTTGAACACACTGGTCCCAGTACCTAAGTTCGCTGTAAGCTGCGCGGCTGTGCAGCAGGGTATCAAGGGCTGTGCAGGCGGGGAGAGGAGCCCCTCCCACAGCATGGCCCAGCCCCACCAGAGCTGCCGGGGAGAGGAGCCCCTCCCCCGGCCTGGCCCAGCCCAACCCCGCTGGAACTGCTGTGGCCTGGGAGAGGTGCCTTTTCCCCGGCCCGGCTCAGCCTAGCCCCACCAGAGCTGCTGCGGCTGCAGCCCTGGGGCAACCTGAATCCCAAACCCTTCATCCCATCCCCACCCCAGAGCCCGCACCCCAACCTTCTGCCTCAACCCTGAGCCCCCTCCCACACCTCAATAGTCTCATCACCAGCCCCACCCCAGAGCCTTCACCCCCAGTCAGAGCCCACACCCTCGCTACACCCCCATCCTCTCCCCCAGCCCTGAGCCCCCACCACACTCCGAACCCCTCAGCCCCACCCCCACCACACATCACCTCCATATTGGTGCACATAACAAAATTCTGCTCATGGACGTAAAAAGTTAGAACACTGCCCAGTACAGATTCTTGGGGGACCCAGTTATTTATCTCTGTACGCTGTGAAAACTGACCATTTAGTCCTACCCATTTGTTTCCTATCTTTTAACCAGCTACTGGTCCATAAAATGACTTTCCCTTTTATTCTATGACTGCCTGCTTTGCTTAAGAGCCTTTGGTAAGAGACCACATCAGAGGCTTTCTGAAAGTCCAAGAACATTGCATGCACTGGATCACCCTCGTCCACATGGTCGTTGACTCCTTCAAAGAATTCTAATAGATTAGTGAGGCATAATTTCTCTTTACAAAAACCTTTGACACTTCATCATCATACTATGTTCATCTTTGTGTCTGATAATTCTCTTCTTTACTATAGTTTCAATCAGTTTGCGTGGTACTGAAGTTAGCCTTACCAGCCTGTAATTGCCAGGATAGCCAAGTCAGTGTTACATTAGCCAGTCATCTGGTACAGAGGCTGATTTAACAATAGGTTACATACTACAGTTAGTAGTTCTGCAATTTCATACTTGACTTCCAAAACATCCTCTATTGACACCTCAGTCTCGGACAGTTCCTCAGATTTGTCACCTAAAAAGAATGGCTTAGGTATGGGTATCTCCCTCATATCTTCTGCAGTGAAGGCTGGTGCAAAGAATTCATTTAGCCTCTCCACACAGCCTTGAGTACTCCATTATCACCTCCATTCTCCAGTGGCTCCACTGATTGGCAGGTTTTCAGCTTCTGATATACTTAACATTTGTTTTGCTGTTAATTTTTGTGACTTTTGACAGTTGCTCTTCAAATTTCATTTTTTAGCCATGGTGGCATTTTTTTTGTCCTCTTAATTTTTTTTTTATTTAGTTTATTTAGTTTGAGCCTCTGTTATGATGTTTTTAAAAAATTTCCATGCACTTGCAAGCATTTCACTTTTGTGCCCAAAATAGGCACCAAAAATAAGTGGCCAGATTTTCAGAAAAGCTAAATATATTGAATATAGAAATGTTTTGAAAATCTGTCCATAGGTATCTCAATGGGAGCAACTGGGTGCTGATCACCTTTGAAAATCTGACCTTTATTTATGTGCTCTTCTGAAAATTTTCCTTCGTTTGTGGGCTTGAAAATCTGACCCTGGAAAAATCATGGAACAGGTCCTCAAGGAATCAATTCTGAACCACTTAAAGGAGGGGAAAGTGATCAGGAACAGTCAGCATGGATTCACCAAGGGCAAGTCATGCCTGACTAACCTAATTGCCTTCTATGATGAGATAACTGGCTCTGTGGATGAGGGGAAAGCAGTGGATGTGCTATTTCTTGACTTTAGCAAAGCTTTTGATACAGTCTCCCACAGTGTTCTTGCCAGCAAGTTAAAGACATATGGGCTGGATGAATGGACGGTAAGGTGGATAGAAAACTGGCTAGATGGTCGCACTCAACAGGTAGTGATCAATGGTTCCATGTCTAGTTGGCAGCCGGTATCAAGTGGAGTGCCCCAAGGGTCGGTGCTGGGGCCGGTTTTGTTCAATATCTTCATCAACGACCTGGAGGATGGTGTGGACTGCACCCTTAGCAAGTTTGCAGATGACACTAAACTGGGAGGAGTGGTAGATACGATGGAGGGTAGAGATAGGATACAGAGGGACCTAGACAAATTAGAGGATTGGGCCAAAAGAAATCTGATGAGGTTCAACAAGGACAAGTGCAGAGTCCTGCACTTAGGACGGAAGAATCCCATGCACTGCTACAGACTAGGGACCGAATGGCTGGGCAGCAGTTCTGCAGAAAAGGACCTAGGGGTTACAGTGGACGAAAAGCTGAATATGAGTCAACAGTGTGCCCTTGTTGCCAAGAAGGCTAACGGCATTTTGGGCTGTATAAGTAGGGGCATTTCCAGCAGATTGAGGGACGTGATTATTCCCCTCTATTCGGCACTGGTGAGGCCTCATCTGGAGTACTGTGTCCAGTTTTGGGCCCCACACTACAAGAAGGATGTGGATAAATTGGAAAGAGTCCAGCGGAGGGCAACAAAAATGATTAGGGGGCTGGAGCAGATGACTGTTGAGGAGAGGGTGAGGGAACTGGAATTGTTTAGCCTGCAGAAGAGAAGAGTGAGGGGGGATTTGATAGCTGCTTTCAACTACCTAAAAGGGGGTTCCAAAGAGGATGGATCTAGACTGTTCTCAGTGGTAGAAGATGACAGAAGAAGTAGTAATGGTCTCAAGTTGCAGAGGGGGAGGTTTAGGTTGGATATTAGGAAAAACTTTTTCACTAGTAGGGTGGTGAAGAACTGGAATGGGTTACCTAGGGAGGTGGTAGAATCTCCTTCCTTAGAGGTTTTTAAGGTCAGGCTTGACAAAGCCCTGGCTGGGATGATTTAGTTGGGGTTGGTCCTGCTTTGAGCAGGGGGTTGGACTAGATGACCTCCTGAGGTCCCTTCCAACCCTGAGATTCTGTAATTCTATGATTCTATAACCCTAAATTCTTGTGAAAAATTTGGCTCTGTGCAAATAGACTTGGCACTCTATATACCAAAAGGTGCTCAGCATGGAACTAACAGGGAATTGAAGATCAAGAGTGGTGTGCACTCCTGTGCAGTGGTATGGGAAGGCTTATGTAATGCTCACCTGTACTATGCGTCCCTCAAGTCAGTGTTTTACTCTTACTTTCATTAGCAGTATGCAGAGGAGAGGAAATCTTAAAAACCCTTGGGTGAAATTGTGGCCCAAATAAAGTCAATGGGAGTTTTGCCATTGATCTCAATGGGGACAAGATTTTATCCCTTGATTTTTGCTGGGTCTTCTGGGAGCCTCTGAGTACCTTCAATATATTGCAGAAAAATTAGCGATGGGAGAACCAATTTGGATAAAATAAAAAGAGGACAGGAGATGCTTGTGGAAGGCCGAACTAGCCTTAATCGATCTCTTCTGCTTCCTTCCCTCTTTCAGCCAGAGCCATTTATGTAAAAATACCACAAGAGGGTATTCTCATGGTCTGTCTATCCTAACTTTAATGTAAAACTCATGAGGGAGCCTGTTGTGTATAGTTTCCAATCCAGTTTTGAAGAACCAAGAGGTTCAGATAAATGGAAAGCCAAACATTTGGCTGCGTATCCAGACAAAACCCCAAACTTTTCCAGGTTCTTCAAGAACTAAGAAAATGCTCCTCTTTCATGGTGTGAAGTGATAGTGTTTAATGTTAACTATTCAATTCAGCAGATACTTACTGTCACAATATAATATTTTAATAGGTTCATATGTTCTAAATTTAACTGTTTTGATTTCACAGGTGCCTGCATAAATATCACCTACAGCCAGTGCCAAATGCTGCCGTATAACCACACCACTCTAACATCAGTTCTTTCCATTGTCAAAAGCATTGAAATGGAAAAGTTCCTCAAGTTCTTCAGTTATCTCAACCGCCTCAGCTGCTATCAACACATCATGCTGTTTGGCTGTAGCCTTGCTCTTCCTGAGTGCATCAGTGATGGTGATGACAGGTATTTGGGAACTAACATCAGTCAGTGATTAGAGCCAATTGTAGCATAATACTGCATATCTAATCAGAACAAAACAGTTCTGAGCTAAGCCTATGGCCTTATCATTGCAAAAATCTTGCCAGTCAAAGCTATCCCCCCCAGCATTTCTGCCTAACTAAACTGTCTTCAAGCTTTTCTGTTAGAACAAGCTTAGTATTTTTGTTGGGAAGAAATTAATTAGTATCATTATAACAGTTGGAATAATTTATGCCACAAGTTAGAACAAAATTGTAATGCAGTCAGGGGTTGCTTTCTTAGCACAATCAATAAAAAAGATATAGTAAGGGAAGCCTATCTAGTGGTCATGTGCCCAAATGGAGTGATATATGAATATATTTTAAAAACATACATATTACATAGATGTAATATGTAATTAAATGCATACAATGTTATGAAAAATCAAATTAACATGTAATAAACAAGTCAGCATAAACAAAAATTATGGTTTCTCATGGAACAGTGACTCAGCCATGTAGTACATTTGTAGTGTTTTCTATTCTAATTATTTAAGAAAAATAAGGTAAATATATTTTTGTCTTGTGTATTTTATAGTGTAAATTTAGCAGCATATATGGAAAGGGGCTGAGTCAATATTGTTTTAGGAACTTCAACAATAGCATGTCCTGATTTTTACAATTAATTATGCAACTTTAATATCCCATTCATGTAATTTTGCACTGACTTTCCTTTTTTAAAGGAAAATCATGAGATCATTCATGTTTAATAATGTTGAAAATTAAAAGCGACATATAGGGGGAAATAGGCTGGTGCCTTTTTTGTTTTGATACATACAGGTCTTGTAGTGAGGCGGAGTGGTCTCCAATGTTCCCTCTAATTTTTGACCGGCTGTGTGCACAAAAAATTTATTCTGTGCAAATTGTTGTGCTTCTGTGCAAATGTTTATGCGCGCGGTGTTTCACCGTGTGCGCAGGGTTTAGGATCTGTGTGCGCGCGCACACATGCACAGGTTAGAGGGAACAGTGATGGTCTCCCTCCTCCGGGTGAGCGAGGGTCCACTAAACTCCCCTTCGAGGGCGGAGCCTAGGTCGCCCTGCTCCCCTCGCTGGAAGTACAGGGGCGTGGCCGGAACTATAAAAGTTCGGTCCTGCAGCCCAGTGTCTGCAGAACCTGCAGAGGAGAAGGACGCTCCACCTGTTCTGCAGTAGCCCGGAGGGGACCCTGCGCCTGGCCATGCCCAGGCCCCGGACGCTGATGAGGACTGGCCTGGAGTGCCTGCCACCGTGTACCGTGAGGAGCCAGACGAGGCTTGGAGGTCAGAGGTGCCAACCCCTGGGGAGGCAGGAAGTAGCCCCGCGGCAGCCACCATGCCGCCGGCTGCAAAGCCAGGTGCGGCTGAGTCAGCGTATTGCGGCTGGATCCCCACCGACGCAGGGCCAGCCAATCCTGCCCCTGCTAGGGCCCTGGGCTGGGATGCGGTGGAGTAGGGTGGGCCCGCGTCCCTCTGCCCCACCCCAGTGGAGGGGCCAACTCCTGCCTGGCACTGAGAAGCTCCTGCTGTGGAGAAGGCGCCTCCCTCCCCAGGCACCCACGTAAGACTGTATGGTTTGCTGGCTGCCTGAGCCCCTTCAAGCCCAGGCTCCAGCCTACCTATAGACTGTTGTTTGCTGGCTGCCTGAGCCGCGTCCAGGCTAAGGCCAGCCCTTAAGACTGTATTGTTTGCTGGTCACCTGAGCCTTCACAAATCCAGGGCCTCGCCTGCGTATAGACTGTTTGCCTGCTGGCTGCCTGAGCCCCGTCCAGGTTAAAGCCAGCCCTGAGACTGTTTGGTTCTGGAGCCTCCTCAAGCCCAGGCCTCAGCCCACTTGTAGCCTTGGTTTAAGCAACAACAATTTTAGTCGCCCAGATCGGGCTAACCCCCGATGGGGACGGTGTGTTGCTACACCCCATTGGGGGCTCTAGACTGTCCTGTGGATTCTGGTCCTGGCCAAACAGGACTAGACTGAGTGGCCTCCCTCCTCTGGGGTGAGCGAGGGTCCACTACAGTCTGCAAAATTGTTTTTTGTTTTCCTTTTTAAACTAAAAATGAAACCAAAAACACAAACCACGTTTCTTACTCCTGGTTTTTTACATTTGAAATTCAGGTCTTTCTGCCAGGAGTCTGAAAGCCCCAGTTGAGAAGGGATAGGATGTTTTGTCAGAGTGTTTAAAACTCTTGGGTTTTTGTTAACACCTATTTAACTTAATTGCCTAATGAATGTGTGATGGTGTACTCCATAAAGCTTTATGGGGAGATGCTTATAAATGTATATATGTAACTAGGATATGTTTTATGCTACATGTGCCATGTAACATATCTCTGTGAAAGTTATGATCTACTGAATCTATTCCTCCTGTTTGTATGCATGTATCATTGTTGTAGTTGGAGTTATGAAGATTGGTTTTATATTTGCTGGTTTTGTACATAGCCTTTGTAAGTGCATGGGATCATGTTTGGAGAAGAGAATGTGCAAGTTAAGTACAAGCACTTAACAGACAAAAGAAGTTGCAGACCCCAATCCACATCGGGGCCTGGTCAGGAATGCACCTGGCTGGACCGGTTAGGGTGCATGGACAGGTGACTTGCCCATGTGATCCCACAACTCCAGGGCAACATAATGTACAAAGGGAGTGGGAGAAAAAGGCTATAAAAGCCCTGGGAAGACCCCACCATTTTGTCTTCAGCTGGCTAAAGAGAGAGACGCACCTGAAAGAGACTGAACAAAGGACAAAGACATTAGGGGAGTGAGTGATTGCTGGACCCAGGCTAGGAGGAAGATAGCCTGTTTACTGGACCTAGTGAGGTTTTTATCTGTACACAGGATGATCAGACATAGAACTGCGTGTTCTATTTTATTTTATTTAGTAATTCACTTTGCTCTGTCTGTCACTACTTGGAATCACTTAAATACTACTTTCTGTACTTATTAAAATCACTTTTTACTTATTAAGTTACCTGGAGTGCGAGTTGTTACCTGGGGAAGGCAAACAGCGGTGCATATCTTTCTATCTTTGAAATAGAAGGCGAACTATTTATGAGTTTACCCTGTATAAGCTTTATACAGGGTAAAATGGATTTATTAAGGGTTTGAACCTCCTTGGGAGTTGGGCACCTGGGTGTCAACGGCAAGAGCGCTGCCAGGAGCCTTACAGTTGTGTGTGGACTTGGTTCGGACCTGGGTCTGTGTTTGCAGCAGATCAGGGGAATCTGGCTCAAAACAGACAGGATTCGGGAGTCCCAAGCTGGAAAAGGCCTGGAAGCAGGGGCAGAAGTAGCCTTGGCACACCAGGTGGCAGCACCAAGCAGGTCTCTGTGATCCCAACCCGTCACAGAATGCTTGAGTGAAAGGATGTCTGAGGGCTTGTCTACACTGGCAATTTACAGTGTTGCAACTTTCTTGATCAGCGGTGTGAAAAAACACACCCCTGAGCGCAGCAAGTTTCAGCGCTGTAAAGCGCCAGTGTAGATAGTGCATCAGTGCTGGGAGCTATGCCCCTTGTGGAGGTGGGTTTTTTTAGAGCGCTGGGAGCAGGGCCGGCTCCAGGCACCAGACCACAAAGCACGTGCCTGCGGTGGTGCCTTGTAAGGGGTGGCAGTCCAGGGATTTTGGGGCTTCCAGTTTTTTTTTTGCTTCGGCAGTTCGGCGGCGGCCATTTTTTTTTTTTTTTTGCTTGGGGTGACCAAAAAGCTGGAGCCGGCCCTGGCTGGGAGAGCTCTCTTCCAGCACTCTGCCACGACCACACAAGCTATGTTAAAGCGCTGCCGTGGCTGTGCTTTAGAGTTGCCAATGTAGACTAGCCCTCAGTTAAAGATTCAGCATTCCTGTTCCTACAGTTAAGGAGTGAGAGTTCACATTATACACCTCTGACACTCCTTTTCCCACAAAAAGTCATCCGGCAATACCAGGGAAGGCTATGTTTAACTTTCCTGATAAGGTTTAACAAGTAGAAAAAATATCCTCGTTATAATGTTATACAGAAGTGAAAAAGGACACACACCCAACTAAAACAACATCTTTGCAGGTCACTTTTAAGTGTTCCATTTAGGATTTGAAGTTCACACCCCTTTCTGAGAGTGAATGGGATCGGAGAGGGGTGTAAAGTTTGTAACTCAAGGAGGTGGATGGAGTGGAGGGAGAATAAATTCACACATTATTCTTTGTCTGAAGATGGCTTTCTGTAAGACTGGGGGCTTGTCTACATGGGTGGTTTAGCCTGCACTAACTTAAGGGCATGTCTACACTGGCAGAGTTACAGAGCCGGGAGTTACAGCGCCTCAAAATATGCAGCTATATATCAACATGTTATCCCAGGGAAGAGGGTTGGAGAATGGATTTGAGCATTGCAGTGTCTTTTATGGGGTAGTAGAACTGGCACATTGTGGCATTCCTTATTTTATTTTGTGACTGTAAAATCCTATAACTTATTCAAAATGTATTCATTTATTTATGAATATATACCATTCATTGCATATTATTTATGAATGAATTTAATGATTTTGTTATTAAACAACAATTTTATATAACAACCACAAATAAACCTTTAATTAAAACAACAACGAAACACTGCAGCGGAGGACACAACAAAAGAATGTAGGTAGGGGGAGGTCTCCAGTTCACAGGTGAGTATATGCCTTCTGCATCTTCTTGTTCTTCTCTCTTCTGGTGTTGAGTGTTGGGGCTTGAAAGATCTGGGCTTGCAGGTGCAATTGTTCTCGCTACCCTGAGCTTGGCCCAGGGAGTGGACAGGCATCTGGGAGCATGGTTACAGGGGTACAGAGGGGAACACATGCTGGGATTGGTGTTGATTTAAGAGAGTCGCTATGAATCCTGAGTATGGCACTGATTTCAGTGTCAGCAAGATTGATATGGGAGCTTTTGCACCAAACTGGTGCACAACACTTTTTGCTGTTGGCAAGACCAGGACTTGTACTGACATTCGAAGCATGCATGTATCACATGTGTCAGCAAGCTTCTGGATAATGTTAATCCTTGTCTTTATCTTCTTTTTGGTGTTGTCAAAATGTTGTTGATAGTTCAGTGTCTGATCAAGGGTAACACCAAGGTACAGTAGATTACGCGTATGCAATTGTGTCAGCTCCATTAGTAAAAGTTGCTAAGTAATGTATGTTGCCACCCCCACCAACTTTGGTAAAATCAGAGTGTTTCTATATTTCCTTTTATCTGGAGACTTTCAAAAAAGGGGTGTACTTACCCAGTGGTGCTACCTAGCAGAGTGTAAATTCTTGGATAAAATAATGCTTCCAAATCTGAGATACATGATTATTTATTTTCACCAATCTCAGCTACTTCTTCTGCCATTGGTCAAAGGTTAGAAAGCAGTAAAAACCTCTGGATTGTTCGTTATTCTTCATCTGGTAATATCTACAAACTTTTCTGGTGTCAATGTAACATGCTTTTAAAAAAACCCTTGATTATAAGTTTAAAAGACTATTTACATTCATTATCATAAGGGTTTGAAAAAATCAAAATGACTTAGAATAAATGGATTATATTTTTCATAAAAAGAATACAGTCTTGGCAACTGTGCAAGATACCATACATACTCGTTCATTAACCCGTTCGTTTATAAGCCGACCCCCCTAAGATAGATAGGTAAAAATAGCAAAAACTGTATGACCCTTTTCATAAGCCAACTCTATATTTCAGGGGTTGGCAAACTTTGGCTCCCGGCCCATCAGGATAAGCCACTGGCGGGTCGGGACGTTTTGTTTACTTGGAGCGTCTGCAGGCACAGAGCCCCTCAGCTCCCAGTGGCCACGGTTTGCTGTTCCCAGCCAAACGGCGAACCGCGGCCACAGGGAGCTGAGGGGCTCCATGCTTGCGGGCACTCCAGGTAAACAAAATGACAATGTATTAGATATTCAATTCAATAATTCCATAGAGTTTAAAATCATCAAATTTTGGTGTAGACCCATTTATAAGCCGACCCCTGCTCTTTGATACTTCACTTTTTTTACTAAAAATATTCGGCTTATGAATGAGTATATATGATATATGATTAGATTGTTGAAAAACAAAACTAAACACCTCTACTGAGTCAGTCGGGAGAAATGTTATGCCTAAGAAATACAAAACTGAAACCTATCAGTGTTTCTGGAGTGGCAGGGAAGGGCCACTTCTAAGATGTTGATATGGAAAGCTCTTGGAGCAATATGGGAAAGTCACTCTGGAGGTGTTGAAAGAAGAATGGGAAGAAGGTAGAGGCTGAGTTGGGAAGGGAAATTGAATAGAGGAATTTGAGGAAGGTGAGAAACACATAAGAGGTCTGAAGAAGCAGAAGAACTACAGAGGAATTGATTTTTTTTAAATGATAGTGTTTTTAGCTAATTGTAAAGTTGCCTAGAGCTGAAAGCATGCTTTAAAAAATGCTTTTTACATAGTTGAAAGAAATAAAAAAAATACATAAAATGATCACGGTTACTGTTATTTATACTTATACATATTTTATAGAGTTTCTTGTGACAGTTTAAACCATGACAGTAAAGTTCTGGCAGATTGTACATTTCACGAGAACCAGCCAGAATGAAATGTGCAGCCATTAATTTCTGGCATCCAATGTGTCATTATTACATAGTTTTAATTTACTTTCTGTCTATGTTTACTTTTGGTTCATGTTCTATAATTCTTTTTTGTGTTTGTAAAATAGTTTTTATTTATTAATACTTTGAGGCAGGGGCAATTTTCTAGTTGTGTGTTTGTACAGCACCTGGCACAATGTGTTCCAGGTCCAGGCCTGGGACTCTTGTAGACTACCACAATATTGTTACTTCTAATAATAAACATTAACAATAAAATAGTCCTGATATATCTGGATACAGTTTAAAACATTATACAGCAGCAAGATCAAATGAAGTTTTAAAATTTTATTTAACTACCAGCAACTGAGCATACAATCAACCTATACTGCTAGTTTTGTGTAAAGTAGAAAGGTCCATAGAATCATATCACAGCATGGCATTGGTAAGGCAAAGCCTTTTTTAATGCTTGTTTTCTATAATGGAAAGACAGAACAGTCTAAATTGGTGGGGAGAGGAAGGAAAGTTAGAACGCAGACAGACTTGTCAATTGTCCTTCATGAGGACCGTGACTGTCATTTTAGGTGAATTCGTAAAGTATCATTAAGATATCTCACTTTTTTGATTCAGAGTTTGGCCGGATGTGTTTCAGTAAGATTTTTTGAATCTTACTTCAGCTAGATTTTTTTTTAAAAATTGTATTTCAAATTGTCACAGTTGTGTTAGGTAAAAAATCAGCTTGTCCTACTCACCTTACACCCCAGGTAGGGCGGAGTTGGGTTAGAACTCCAAGCTGTCAGAGGCCAAGTAAAACAGCACACCCGTAACTTTGATCAAAGGGCGCACACACCCCTCACGCTCATAGCTTTGGAGGCGCACGGCAACTTTATTGATTTCACACAGCAGTATTTATATCTTTAAGCAGGCAATGGAATTTTCCAGGGGTTATGCATAAGTGACCAGGTTTGCCTAATATTTGACAGCCAACTCAAACCGGTTCTGTGGTCACTGCCGCCCTAAGCTCTAAAGTGAGGAAATATCTTTGGACACCTCTTCCCTCTAATGTGAGGAAATACTTTTGTACATGTCTCCTTAGCCTGGGGCCAGAGATGCGGGGGGGGAGGGCTGATGATATGGCGGTGCTAATGCTAAGCAGAGGGGGGGTGGTCTTCTGCCTAACAGTTGGACAGCCCTGGAAAGAATGAATGTGAGAGTCAATGGGGAAAAGTAACACCAAGGTTACAAGGCTATAACAATGTAAATATTAGTTAAAGCCAGTTTACCTGCATACATTTTAACTTTATTTTAAACATTCAGAGATCAAAGATTAACATTGACCTTGGTTGACTCTCTGAGCCTTACCACACCTGTTTCTCGCCGTGGGCCCCCTCAGGGAGTCCACTTGCTCTGGACCCCCAGAGCCTCCACTCCCAAAGGGAATGATGCAACCCTGTTCTCTAGACTGGAGCAACTCTCAGCCAGCATAAAACATGAGGGTTTATTGAGCGTTTGAACACAGCATAGGAAACTTTCAGGGCCCTCAGGCCTGGCCTCCCTCAGCACAGCACATCCAAGTCTCCCCTGCATCCAGGTGGGCTCTGCCTGCTCCCTCTCTCCAGCCCAGACCCCCCTCAGCATGCAAAACATAGGAAAACAAAGAAAAACAAGAAAATCCCCCACTTCGTCACATCTCTCCCCCCTTCGAGTCTGAACGGAGCAGGGTCACTTAGCCAGTGACCTGGGGAAGTTCAGGCCCCCCACCCCGTGATAAAGCATCGGCTATAACATTGGCACTCCCCCCCACATGGACCACCTCCATGTCATAACCCTGGAGCAGGAGGCTCCATCTCAGCAGCTTGGCATTAGCCCCTTTCATTTGGTGCAGCCATGTCAGGGGTGAATGGTCAGTGTACACAGTGAGCGCAGCCCAAATAGATACGGCTGCAGTTTTTTAAGGGCCCACACCATGGCCAGGCATTCCTTCTCTATGGCTGCATAGTGCTGCTCCCAGGGCAGCAGCTTCTTGCTCAGATACACAATGGGGTGTCTCTCCCCCTCAGTGTCAGTTTGCATCAGCACTGCACCCTGCCCCGTGTCTGAGGCATCGGTGAACACCAGGAAGGGTTTGTTAAAATTCGGGTTTACCAGCACCGGGCCTTGGATAAGTGCCCCCTTCAGTGCACAGAGAGCCCTCTGGTACTGCTCGGTCAGGACCACCTTGTCCGGCTTTCCCTTCCTACAAAGCTCTGTGAGGGAAGCTGCCAGGGAGCTAAAGTGGGGCACAAACCTCCGGTAGTACCCTGCCATCCCAATGAGAGCCTGGACCTGCTTCTTAGTCTGGGCCAGTCCTTGATTGCCTCCACTTTGGCCAGCTCTGGCTTCAGATGGCTGACCCCTACCTTGTGGCCCAGGTATGACATCTCTGCCATCCCCACCTTGCACTTTTCAGCTTTTATGGTCAGTCCTGCATCCTGGAGGCAGCCCAGCACCTGCTTCAGCTGGAACACATGGTCCTCCCAGGTCTGGCTAAAGACACAGATGTCGTCAATTTCCACTAGAGCAAAATCCTCCATCCCAGAGCCCCTTCAGCATGCAAACCATAGGAAAACAAGGAAAAACAAGAAAATCCCCCACTTCGTCACACCAAGATAGCTGTTAAATAGTACTAAACCAATTATTGTGACCAGTTGTTATGGAACTACTTTACGTATTATGACAAGTGCCATACAAACTGCCATAGTAAAATGATGTTGTGAAAACGACATTGCCTGAATCCTCAATCTAAACGAACAGAGGACAAATACATTTAAAAATTTCAGGCAAACTGAAAATGATAGAGGCAAAATTGGTGGCCCACTATAATGAACAAAGGAAAGCTACCCTATGTGATCTCAGGGAAGGAGCAGAGTATTTGTATAGCAGCCATTTACTAGCAAACTACCATGTTTGATACAGGACTTTTTATCAAGAAAGGAAATCTTGTCTCTGCTGACACTGATTATATAATCACCTAGAAAGCATGAGAGAATGTTATTGAAAAACAAAACAAACAAGCAAACAAAAAACACAGAATAGAGTCTATGTATATCTATATTAATAAATACAGGACTGCTTGGGAGAAAAAATGGAAGAACTATTGCTGAAAATAATTTAAACTAGATTGAAGGAGAGTCTGGAATATATATTATAGGGGAAAAACAGCAGTGGCTCTGGGGGCTGTTGAGGGGGGGAGGGGCGTTAAATAATCTTGTAGGTCTAGTGTGTGAGGAAACTGACATTTACTAAAGCAGTAGGCAGGAAGCTATGTATCCAGTTATCTCATTTTGCCCTTTTCAGGGAGTAGGGTACTACTCCATCATGACCTTCAAAGGTTTTCTCAGTCTGTTTGTTATCATCCATGAAAGCTTTTCCACATCACAGAAGCACTTCCTTCCACAGGGGGGAGAGAGAGAGAGAGAGAGAGAGTGTGTGTGTGTGTTGGGATGACTTGTGGGAGAGGATGGAGATGTATTGTTACTGAGCAGGGGAAAAAAAATTATTATACAATCTAGACATGGGAACATTCCTTTGAAAAAATTTACATTGCCCCTACGAGTTAGGGGAGGGAGGCATAAAAGGAAATCCAGAAAGATAGGTTATGTTATGAACTTGCACTTGGTTGATTGGTTGGTTGCTTCCAGCCCCCAAATGTTGTATAATATTTTACTGTTGAGTGAGTACAGTACATATAATTTATTATGTGTAGCTTCTGGTCTACAAATTGGTATGTTAACTAGGGATCATAGGTCACCTGCTCCCTCTGATGCCTATAATTTTTATATAACTTAGAATAAACTCCCATTATTTATTATAGATGGCCGATGCTGTTCTAAGTAATTAAAACCATTATTCACATCATATCAGGTAAGGAACATAATAACTCCCTATTAAGATTGGTCTAAAGATTTGTTTAAATATTTGTAGTTTAGATAAAGAAATCATTGTTATTTGTAGTTTAGATAAACAAACCATTGTTATTAAAACAAGGAAGGGAAATAGACTTACTTTGTGTAATCAGTTGGAACATACACTGCACCTAAGCTCTGAATACCTCCCTAGATTTTCACAGGCAGTAGGACAGAATTAGTGCGGAATTAGCACTGGATCATGTAACCTGTCAGACTTGTGCCAACCAGACTCAACAACTGAAGAGACATAGTTGGATGAATATATTTTATTATATAGCAAAACTTTAATAGTTGTACATATTTACTCTTTTTGCAGATGTAATAAAAAAAAGAATGGTTTCAGGTTGTACAGTAGCTAGGTTAAAAGGATTTTTGGAGAGTTCCCACACTTTTTAGCTGATGTTCCAGGACATACTTAGTTTCTTCTAACACCTAGTTTATCACTAATAACCTTTAAACCATGTACAGTTCCAAAATAGTGAACTGAGTCATTTAGTGAGATAGATATGAACATTCCATAAGCTGATCCTTTTCACACCCTCAACAAGTTGGCGACTATTAAAACTTGGGTCCTTTCCTGTGGTATTACATACAAAGTTTTGTATATTCTATCACTTTAGAAGAAACTAAAGAAACTAAATAATTACAATTTGCCTCATTACTCACACACACATTCCATAACTTTGTGGGCCATGGAATAGGTATTCTATAGGGTTAAATTAAATAGTGTATGGAAGTCTAATTAGAACAATCCATTTGATACTTTGTTTTATAGCCATAAATAGTGTTTCCTTGTGTTTATTTTTTCCAATTCTGGGATTTATTCTCATTTTAGCATAAATTTAATATAATATAAGATAAAAACAACATTTTAAAATTGTTTTTAAAAATGGGCATCAAAAAGCCATTACCAGTCAGTTTCATTAATGGTCTTGATTATTTTTAAAGAACTACTTAAATATATTAGACATTGATTTTTTAAAATGGTTTTAAAAGTCAAACATAGTGCCACACAGCTGAATAAAAAATGGTAGTGGTAACTTAAAAATCATCACTTTTAGATCTGTTATTGAGTGACCAGGGAGATTGAATTGTTCTACTGGTTTTTGAATGTTATAATTCCTGATGTCAGATTTGTGTCCATTTATTCTTTTGCGTAGAGACTGTCCGGTTTGGCCAGTGTACATGGCAGAGGGGCATTGCTGGCACATGATGACATATATCACATTGGTAGATGTGCAGGTGAACGAACCCCTGATGGTGTGGCTGATGTGGTTAGGTCTTATGATGGTGTCCCTTGAATAGATATGTGGACAGAGTTGGCACCGGGGTTTGTTGCAGGTTTGGTTCCGGGGTTGGTGTTTTTATTGTGTGGTTTGTGGTTGCTGGTGAGTATTTGCTTCAGGTTGGGGGGCTGTCTGTAAGCGAGGACTGGCCTGGCTCCCAAAGTCTGTGAGAGTGAGGGATCGTCCTTCATGATAGGTTGTAGTTCCTTGATGATGTGCTGGAGAGGTTTTAGTTGGAATTAATTTGCAAACTGGACACCATCAAATTAGGCCTGAATAAAGACTCGGAGTGGTTGGGTCATTACAAAACCTAAACCTAATTTTCCCCATACTAATTTCCCCCTACTGTTACTCACACCTTCTTGTCAACTGTTTGAAATGGGACACTCTCATTACCACTACAAAAGTTATTTTTCCTCCCTTGGTATCCTGCTGCTAATTTAATTGTCTCGTTAGACTGACCTCACACTTGGTAAGTATCAGAGGGATAGCCGTGTTAGTCTGGATTTGTAGAAGCGACAAAGGGTCCTGTGGCACCTTATAGACTAACAGACGTATTGGAGCATAAGCTTTCGTGGGTGAATACCCACTTCTTCGGATGCAAGCAGTGGAAATGTCCATGGGCAGATATAAATGTGTAGGGAAAACTTAGACTAGAGATAACGAGGTTAGCTCAGTCAGGGAGGGTGAGGCCCTCTTCTAGCAGCTGAGGTGTGAATACCAAGGGAGGAGAAACTGCTTTTGTAGTTGGCTAGCCATTCATAATCTTTGTTTAAACCTGAGTTGATGGTGTCAAATTTGCAAATGAACTGAAGCTCTATTGTTTCTCTTTGGAGTCTGGTCCTGAAGTTTTTTTGCTGCAGGATGGCTACCTGTAAATCTGCTATTGTGTGGCCAGGCAGATTGAAGTGTTCTCCTACAGGCTTTTGTATATTGCCATTCCTTATATCTGATTTGTGTCCATTTATCCTTTTACGCAAGGACTGTCCAGTTTGGCCGATGTACATAGCAGAGGGGCATTGCTGACACATGATGGCGTATATTACATTGGTGGATGTGAAGGTGAATGAACCAGTGATGGTGTGGCTGATCTGGTTAGGTCCTGTGATGGTGTCCCTGGTGTAGATATGTGGGCAGAGTTGGCATCGAGGTTTGTTGCATGGCTTGGTTCCTGAGTTAGAGTTATTATGGTGCCGTGTGTAGTTGCTGGTGAGAATATGCTTCAGGTTGGCGGGCTGTCTGTGAGCGAGGACTGGCCTGAACCTCAGCTAAAACCTCTCCAGCGGATCATCGGTGATCTACAACCCATCCTGGACAACGACCCCTCACTTTCACAGGCCTTGGGAGGCAGGCCAGTCCTTGTTCACAGACAGCCCGCCAACCTGAAGCATAAGATAACCAAATGAAGCTGATTTTTTCCCATATGCATGGTTTAGAAGATATAAGTCCCTTTATATGTAGATGAGTTTCCTGAAAAAATTACCTGCCCATGAAACTTTTAACGTATCTTGTGTGCATAAATCACACCATTCTTATGCACCTGTGATGAATTTGGACCAATATGTTGTAGTTATATTTGCAAAGATTAGGATAGCCGCATCACTATATAAAGGGTTAATGTCGCATTCTTCATATCACTTAGGAGAAATATATGGCAGATCTGCCAGAGTGCTGCAACATAGCAATTTGTAAATTATTTTGAGGACTGTAGATTTAGATAGTGAGTGCTAAAACCAAATAGGGACACTATGCATTTCAGTAATGCCTTTCATATTTTTTTAAATATTTTTTAAAAAGTGTCCCTCTCATTTGTCACTGTGTGTTTGTACAAATCTTAAAAACAATACAAAATTATTTAGCCAGAGTTAGCTAATAATAAATAGACCCAAACCACAGAATTGTTAAACATAACAAATAACCCTATCATTACCCTGCCAGGCAAAGGTTAAAAGTGTATAGACTTTTAACTGTGTCTTGAGTTCAACAGAGGAGCTCTATCAGACTAATGGAAGAGGCTCATAGTTAATGAATTAGTCAATAATTCTCATTAATTATGCCCCTTACATCTTTCCATTCAAATGTAGTTGTGTATTGTAATGTACACAGTTTCTTAAATTTGAATGAACAGTTGGGACTTTAAAAGATCAGCCTATATAGATTGTGGCTAAATTCAGTAAATTAATCGCTAGTTCTGTTTTAGATATATGGCATCTCATTTATTGCTGAGATATTGGAATGGTTCAGCCTCACTTAACTTCATCACCATTTTTAAACATCTATGAAACTATTTCTTCTAGAATTTTCTATATACATGCACACACATTATGGACTTAATTGTTCAACCCTTACCCATGCAAGTCAATGGGACTACTCATGTGAATAACTTTGCCCAGACATGATCATGCATATATAGCCTTTGATAAGCACAAAGTAACTTTGCCCTCCCCCCGGCGCTCCGGCCTTTTCATAAGCACTAAGTAACTTTGATCATGCATACATAGCCTTTTCATAAATTTAGTCTTTTCATAAGCATAAGTAACTTTGCCTAGACATATATAGCCTTTTATGATCATGCATATATAACCTTTCATAAGCACATACTTTCTGTTGGTTTATTTAATCACCATGCAATTGTCCTTTAATAGCCTAGTAATTTCTAAATTATTATCAAGCTATTTGTATTACCCATACATGCACTTTGGGATACAAAAATTAAAGTGCCTGGAAGAAAATTGTTAATTAATTTTGTCATGCCATATTCCCAGAAGTGAGATAGGGATTGTGTTAGGCCCGTTCTGCAGATAAACATTGACAGGCACTGAAAGGCCCCATACACACATGCTCGCTCTCATGTTTTCACTCTCTCTGTCCCTCCAAAAATAGGCTCCATAAAAAACAGGAAAAGTGTTTTTTGAATCACTTTTTCTGAAGTGGTTTTACTTGTTCTGATAGTGAGTCTTTAATTGCCAGAACAGTGTGCTGGCAACATCAAGAGAATATTAATAACCAGCAGCTCTTACTGTCAACAGGAGAATCCAGAAGCCATTTGTTTTTCTTCTGCACACAGCTTGACCTTTTACATGATATCGAAACTATCTGCCTTCAGCATGACATAAAGTCGTGGTGAAAGGTACTATTTTGGAATGTAAGTGTTTATTTCCAAACAACAAACAAACTGCCAACTACAGATAATCACTCAGGGAGCCACAAGAGACAAGTTTAGAGATACAGATCTTTATCTCAGATATGAGATAATTCCCGCACTTCAGTGTGTAAAGTGCATTTAGCATTGTGTGAAAGTCCTTAGCGTGACTTAGGAACATATTTCTAAAGACAGTTTCATATCCAGAACATATCTCTAAACACCAATTCCAGCTCCACAGTCAATCAGGATGCCCTGTAAACATGATAAGGGTTCTGGTTGTACATTCACCTCATTAGTGTTTAAAGCAGAGAAATGCCATCAGACTGATTTCAGAAACACTAGTCAACACAATAGGTCAAGGGCAAAAACTGAAATCTCCTCAGGCTCCTGTGATTTTGATCTAATGCAAGTTTTATATTTATAAAATAGAAGGCTCATTCTCATAAACATGTGAGCTGATTCATCTTTCTTCCCTTCACCACTGGTAATCTGACAGCTGCTGTAGCTTTTTGATCCCCAGCATAGTTTCACTTTGTTATTATTGACCAGTTAATTCACTTTTACACTCAAACAGGAAAACATAGTGAAGTCATCAGGAGCTGCTGAGTGCTCAGCACCTCTGAAAATCAGGCCACTTATTTAGGACATGAAATATTAAACATGGACATGAAAATCATGGCCTATATAGTCTCCAAATTGTAGTCTCTTAGAGCTGTACCCTTATTGCAGTGCTCATTCTGAGTAGCCAGACTGGGTTGTGAGTAGATAAGCAAGAGGGAAGAATCCTCTCTCACAGGCCTGGAGCATATGCGGAGCCCCTCCATGGGGGCTCTGCTGAATTAGACCTCCATGCTCCTTACACATCCCTTCTGGGGGGTGGAGGACCTGCATGGTGGCAGATCCTCAGGCCTGGCCCTTTCCTTTCCCACATCCTGCACTCTGCCATGCAGATAGCTCCTAATGAGTAGAGGTTCCCAAATGAGGCACCCAGCCTTGCACTGAGAAACTGCACTTCCTCCGCTTCCAGGGGGCCCTCCACAGCTTTAGGGGAAAGGACAGGACTTGTCCCTTTAGTGATAAATAACCACTCCCCATCACGTACATTATACATCTCTGTGAGGTTATTTCTGCTAGAATGGTTGGTGTGGGGAAGTATAAGGGTTTTACTAGCATGAGTTTAGGATATGTTCATAGCTCACTCATGACAGACATGCTGGAGTAATGCTGGTCATCCCAAACCACTCAGATATGTCCTACTAAGCCGTCTCCCCAGAACTTACTCTAATATTCCAAACCCTGGAGTGACTTTGAGCAGAAACCAGTTTTATTTGAATTGGCCTGTCAAAGAACTGTTTCCTTGTTCCCACAAACTTGAAATTTCTCCTGTAAAAATTACTCCCTTTCTGGGGACTGAGGACGAGCAAGACTCAGTTCTGGCCTGATACCAGCTATTGCATAAACTTTAGTTTCTGACATCTTATGGTACTAGAGTTATAGAAATGTGAGCTTTATACTATTGTAGATTCCCAGCTCTCAACAGGGATACACAACACTTGCTTTTAACCCTGGAAAGGTCTGAGATCATACTCTAAAGCCAGGATATGGACACATATATATTCATACATATGTATGTGTATGAATAGGGAAGACCAAAGGGAAGCAGGTGTATACATACACATATATCAGAGTGAGAAAATAAAATAGACAAGTACAATTTCTTTAAACCTGTTGCACTGTTTTTTTTTTCAATCAAGTTTAAATCATTGCCAGTCTGGTTTGTAGGATATTTTGGCTGCTCAGCTCGGACGGGATTGGCCTGAGTAAGAAATTGGTTTGAATTTAACTTGGATTTAAATGTATTTTAAAAGACAGTGTAGATGGGACCTTTGATGAATAATGAAGACTTAGTTCCAGATCATTTTATCCACTTTCATATCACTCTGCATAGTTTTGTGGAACATGCAATTAAAAAAATAGAGAAAAAAAGTAAAAATAATTTCATAAACCAATAGATTATTTCTTTGTTTCTTCTTTCTTTCTTTCCTCCAGTCGAGGACTCCTGCCCTGTAGATCATTTTGTGAGGCAGCAAAGGAAGGTTGTGAACCAGTTATGGGGATGGTGAATTCTTCGTGGCCTGAGTTCCTCAAATGCTCCCAGTTCCAAAACAGAACTGAAAATGACAACACCACGAGGGTCTGCTTCTCGCCATGGCAAGAGAGAGGAAAACAATGTATGTTACTCTGTTTTAATCATCAAATTGTATTTATTAGGTTTTGCTTAATAATGCATCTTTGGGTAAATTTAGCCTACAAAATCAAAGCTTCCAGGGGATGAAATTGTGATTATAAGATGAGGCTGGTAGCGCGGCCTATTATTAAGGTTGTCCAACACTTCCCATTACGAGAACCTGATATAAGTTGTTGTTTTGACAAACGTTAACCATTTGTGCTGAAATTTTCCATGCTCTGTGCATGCTGGAGGCTGATATTTTGAGGAGAAAATTTCAGCCAAAACAGTACAGCTGCTTCCAAGAACAAGGCTAGGGAAAAGTGATAAAATAATAAAATGTGGTGACCTTTTCTCTGAAAAGCTCTAGCACCTCCATGCTTTGGAGCAAGATCTTGAAATTTGACAGAGGGGTAGCCTTTGTGTCAGGGACGTGCCTTTTGCTGTTCCTGTGAAAATCCACCCAAATTTGGCCAAATGTGTAAGCCTTTTAGGAATTGCAGATTGCACATGCTCAATACAGACTTAGACTTTAGGAGCTAAAACCTCCAAAGATTCTGTGTGCGCCGAGCATGCTCCATCCTAGTAATGACAGGATTGTGCATACACCATCCCTACAGAGTGACTGAGTAAGTTCCATTCCCAGGGGGAGCCAGACACTGGAATTGAAGGCAGGGACTCTGTCTCCCTTTTGTTCTCAATCATACCCCTCCCTCCCGCTTGCACCAAGGCAGCATGGAGGGGGAAGGTGCCGGGCTCAGATGCAGGGAGGACAAGGACTGTACTGGGAAGGAAAAGAATGAATTGGGATAAGTAGCCAGAGAGACTGAGGCTCAAGTGGGAGAGAGAAACTGTGCCCAGAAGTTGGGAGGGTACTTGATTTTGAAGATGGGGTGGAAGGAGACTGGGACTGGCTGGGTAAGATGATGGGGACTGGGAGGTGGTGGGGGTGTGGCAAGCAGTGGCGTAGCCAGGTTTAGAGCACGGGGGAGCGGTGGCGCTATAAAAAGGCGCCTCCCCGCTCCCCCTGTACTCACCCGGTGGTGCTTTAAAGGGCCCGGGGTTCTAGCCGCTGCGGAGCCGCCGGGCCCTTTAAAGCGCCCCTCCCCCCAGCTCAGCTCAGCTCCGGGAGCGGAGCTGGGAGGGGAGGGCGCTTTAAAAGGTCGGCGGCTCCTGCCGCTGCGGGGAGCTGCTGGCCCTTTAAAGCACCCCCGAACCCGGCTCCCGCAGCTGGGCTCAGGCGGCGTCTTAGCGCCGCTTCTTCTCACAGGGGGAGCAGCTGCTCCCCCTGCTCCCCCCCGGCTACGCTACTGGTGGCAAGGGGAGCTAGAGACTGGTTGGGGAGGGAGGTAGCGGTCGGGGAGCCTGGTATTGTTTGGATAAGGAGACTGGGAGATGGGGGTGGGGGGAGACTGGAACTAGGAATTAGTGGGGGCAGGGAAAAGGGGAGACAGATCTGGATGTGGAGGGGAGAACAAGGATTGGAAGGTCAAAGAGACTGGAACCAAGGAGTCAGGGAGTGGGGAGACTGAAATTGGCTGAAAAGACAGGTGTGTGTGTGGGGGGGGGGTGGCGGGTGGCGGACGGAAGATTGGGACTGGAAGCCAGTGGAGAACAGGAAATGGTGGCAGATGGGGACTGACAGGAGGCTGGTGGGCATATGGGGGAAGAGACAGATTACATGAGGAGCTGGGAAGGGGGAACTAGCACTGGCTGGGCCAGGAGATTAGGACTGGGAGCATGAGATGGGAGATGCTTGGAAGGGGAAATACTAGGATTTGGACAGGGAGCCCAGAAGGAAAGACTTGCAGTAGCTGGGCAAGAAGACTGGGATGAGAAGCCTGAGGAGAGGAGTCTGGGACTGATTAGGCAAGGCGAATGGAGCTCAGTTGAGAAGCCAGGTGTGAGGAAGAGAGAGGACGGGGCAGTGCAAACTGCAGTGATCTTGGTTTATTATTCACAGTTCTGACATGCTACCAATTAAAGCAAAAGGTAATTTAAATTGTGTTTTTCCTTGGACATGCACAAACAATGCATGTGTGTATATGAAGAGATTCCATGTAGAATGTATGATGGAAACTACAGAATACTGAATATTTTTCATTTTAAGAGCATTTCTATGTTCACGTTATCTTCTGACAGATGGTGTCTGACTATTGTGTGCTTTCTACATACTTTATTACTTAGAAACTATGGTCCTCAATGTTTTGCTCTTAAGGCTCATGTGGATTTTATGGATTCCAAGATTGGGGGAGGTCCATATACCTGACTGTGTTTCTATTCGATTTGCCAGGACCACAAACACTTATCACAATGGCCAATTACCAGGCTACCCGATTTTTGTCTGCCAGGCCGAATGAGGAGTGCCTAGCAGACAAACATATCCATGTGAAAGCTATTGTTATCTGTCTCCCAGCCCCATTTTCCCACTACAGGTAAGAATGGAACTCACATCCAGGAAAGTAGGGAAAAGGGCAGAGATACTACTCAGTTGACAGGAGGTAGGGAGAAAGAGAGAAGAGTGCCAGTAGCTGAGATGAGGTTGAAAAAGAATGCTAAATGTATCTCTCTGTAGCATTTAGACTTTTCTGTCTTAAAGACACGGTGTCAAATATGGATGCCACTGTGACCAAAACAACACAATGCAAGGATATCACAATGCAATAATTTCATGGATCTCTACAACTTTAATCAAAGGACAAAATGGCTTCTCATCTGTTAAATGCCACCGTTAAAATACAGGAGAATTTTAAATCAAAATGGTATTTTTTTAGTTGCAAGTGTCACAAGGGAATCTGGGTTTTTGAAAAATGTTAGCAACTTCTGAGGCTGGTATTCTGAAGGTCTTGTGTGGAAATGAAAGCATCACTGAAGACAAGGCCACTTAGCAGTCTCTCATTGCCTGGCAAACATCTCATTATGCAGCCTATTTTCTTTTCTATTTTCCATTATTATGCAGAATGTGCCCACTAAAGGCTGAAAGAGAAATTGGCTGATATAAAAGTACAGAGCTCTGGGAATTCAACTGCAGAGGGTTTAAAAAAATATTTGCATTAGTTTCACAGATGAGTTGTGAGTAAGTAAGGGAGTGAAGGTCAAGTTTTGTCAGTCTTTCCTCCCACTTGATTCCTCTAACCTATCCGCTACCTTGTCTGCATACTTGGAAAAAATAATATTTAAATAGCATTCCTGTGGGTCTGAAATGCACCTCCCTAACCAGGAAAATACTTCAGTTATTTTCCTTTCTTTTAGCTCTCCCTCCACCTCCCTGATATCTTATTTTCTTTGATTAGCCAAAGCTGGTGATAGTGTACTTGAGAGAATAAATAGTATGTGGTAATTTAAGTAAGAAGTAAAATGAATGCAAGGAGTTGGCTTCTGTAAACTTGAAGCCTATCGGGGAGCCCTAGAATTGTGTCTTAAGTAAATAGTCAGATTGTAAAATGTTTTTAGAACCAACGGTAAATATAGATGCTACTGTACTTCATACAGTGTGTGAAACCTATGCAAGATACAACCCTGAACAAGCAGCAGCTGGCAAGATAGCAACCACAAACACCTGCAAATCACATAGTTGAACACGTGCAGCTGGGTTCCAACTTCCCCATGCCTGGAGGATTCCTGTAGCCCAGTGAAGATCCTAAATTCCCCAGGTCCCCCTTGTACCTCTAGTTCAGAGGGCCCAAAGAGGTCTTGTTCCGTGCCACTTTTTCCCTGGCCCGCTGCTTTTGCAGGTTCCATATCTAGATTCCTGCTTCTGTTTCCATATTTGCCTCCCTGTGGACATGTTAAAATCTGCACAAGTTGTCGTGGCCCTCAGTAGACTGCACTTCTGGTCCACTCCTCCTGCTGACTTCTGTTTGCAACACATCCTATGGCCTTTAGAATGTCTGCAGGGAGGCCAACCTGAGAGCGGGAGCAGGAATGGAAGTTTAGTGTCTCTAGGGCTAATGGGAGATGACTCATGGAAGCTGGGATGCATGCAGCTCCTGATTGCTAGAAGAGTTACCTGCTCTCTGCTTTCCCTCTCATCTCCAGTGATCCGCAGAGTCCTCTCGTGTTGTCTTTCCCAGTTCCAAAGCTGAGGAGTACCACAGGGTATCGTGCTTCCCTTTTCCCAATGCAAGTAATGAACGTTCAAAATTGTAAAAATAACCCAGACCAAAAAAGACAATTTCCAGACAAAAACTTAATGTAGCTGGAACTCAGACTGAGAGCTCCTCACTTTCAAATGTTTAGGTTTCTTTTCTGTTAAACTTTGAATGTCCTAGGTTGCTAATGGTTGGTGTTTTTGATAACTATATCTGCTTTTTTAAAATTTTACTCTTATGTTATTGCTATGTACTGTCAGCTTTAACCTCAGCTTTATGATGTTTTTGTCTGGGACACTGGTTATTGTTGACATCCTGCAATTTATTTTGACTGTCAGTGACACTGGATTTTAGAATAATGATTGTTATTAAGCATTGAACATTATTGCAAATACAGCAAGGTGGAGCACACCATGGTGGGTGAATGCCAGATGGTCTTAGACTGTCTTTGTATTTCCCATTTATGCAGCCTCCTTGCTCTTTGCCCCCAGTGGCCACTCTAAACAGTCACAACTAACATCACCGTGAGGATCCTGACCGGTCTTCTTAAAGGCCTTCTTCACCATCCATTTCAAATGACAATAGATGAATATTATGCTATTAGTATCCCTACAATCAGTATCGTTTTCAGGGTGCAAGCATAAACATTTCTAGCAAGGTGCCAAACAATATACGTTGATTTGCGAAGTGGTGCTGCCTCCTCTTTTGATTATGGCCAGGAGAAACCTTGTTTGTTTAAATGAAAAGAAGTGAATGTATTTCCTAGTGTCTCTCCCCTCAGTACTCCAGAGCACATGGACCCATCGTATTAGGTTTAACAAAGGCTAAGCGGGAAAATGTTTGTGGAACCAAGCCCCTTGTTAAAATACTGGTTGCACATGTCTGCTTGGACCACTTCTCTGATGCTTTAGTCCTATTCTGTTAACCATGTAGAAGTTGTATAGAGAAATTTTAATAATGTATTTACTTCTGCTTTACAAACTTTTGCAAGAGAGATTTACTGGAATCAAGGCCCTTGATAACGAAGATATTCATTAATGGATCTTAGCCGGCAAGCTGGCAAAACAGGACCGATTATCTACATGGAATATAGTACATTAGACATCTTTTCATTGCATAAATTTGTGTGAAGTGAATTGATTTATAATTTAATTACCAGATATTTGAGGGGGGAAATTTCATTTGATGTGCAGAACACAGACTATATAGCACAGTTGCTCATTAGGCACCTGAGTGACACCCCCCTTTATTCCAGTAAGGCCATGATTTGCAATGTAGAGAACTATCATATTACTGGGTAGCCTACAAGAGCACAAGGGCTTAAGAAGTGTACAGGTCTGTCGCGTCTTACGCGCATTTAACTTGCGCGATTTCGGCTTTGCGCGGTTCGCGGTTTAAAAAAAAAAAAAAGTTCACTCGGCCGCCTGTAGTGCAGCCGATTCCAGCAGCGTATGCCCCGGAGTGAGCGTGAGACGCGAATCTGCTGTTCCCAATGCATACTTAGTCCCCCTGTGCCTCTCATTCTGTGTGCATCTCGCCGCGCTGAGTGCAACATGGCCCCTAAACGCAAGCCAGCTACTTCATCTGGTGCTCCACCAAAGAAACAGCAATCTATTCCAACGCTGGAGGAAAAACTGGATGTGTTGGACTTATTGAACGGCGGTATGTCAGTTGCCAGTGTGGCACGTAAATACTGCCGCAATGAATCTAGCATCCGTGCCATCAAGATTAGAGAGACAGAAATTCGTGAAGCCATGGCATCAAGTGCTCCAAGAACTGCTAAGGTGACGAGCCAAGTGCGTGACAAGGTTTTAGTGAAGACTGAAAAGGCATTAAACTTATGGCTGGAAGACATGAACCGTAAACGTGTGCCTATCAATGGCACCATGTTGCAAGAAAAGGCTCTTAGCATCTATGCGATGTTCAAACCTCCCACCAAAGAGGGACAGCCTTCTGACAAGAAGGAATTCAAAGCCAGCCAAGGTTGGCTTAACAGTTTTAGGAACCGCTTCAACCTCAAAAACGTGCAGACTACTGGTGAAGTTGCATCTGCCAATGAGGAGGCAGCAAAAGCCTACCCTGAACAATTAAAGGAAATCATAGAGGAAAGGGGCTATCTTCCAGAACAAGTTTTTAATGCTGACGAGACTGGGCTCTTCTGGAAAAAAAATGCCCACCCGCACTTACATTTCGAAATCAGAACAACAAGCCCTGGCTTCAAAGCAGCTAAAGACCGTGTGACTGTGTTGCTTTGTGGCAATGCGGCTGGGCATTTAATTGAGGGCCATAGAGAAACATTGACTAACGAAGAGTTAGAGGAACTGATAAAATTGTCTACAGAAGACGAAGATGATGACGATGAACAGGAAGAGGCAGCAACGTGGACTCTTCATAAATTTTCTGAAGTGTTCCAAGCAGCGAAACACTTGAATGATTTAATTTCTGACTATGATCCCTCTATGGAACGAAGCCTCAAAATCACACTTAGTATTACGGGTGATTTGAGACCGTACCAAGAAATGTTTGAGGAGCTCAAGAGAGAACAGCGACAGTTGCCAATCACCATGTTTTTCAAGAAAAAACAACCAGCAGCAACTTCTCAAGCTGAACCAGAGCCCACCACTTCATCTATGACTTGCTCTCTGTCACCCGAGCCTGGCCCATCATGTCCTAGATCGACATCAAGCCATGATGACCTCCTAATAGTGTTGTCAGAGGAAGAGGAAGACTAATCATTGGAGTGTGTACAATGGAGTGTGTACATTGGAGTGTGTACAGTAGCAAGAATATCCAGGGTGACTGGTAACTGTTCAAGTTTACAGTACTGTACAGTACTGTACTGTACTGGTTTGATTTTTTATTCTTTCATTCTTCCATCTGTCTGTTGTTATTAATAATAAAGTACTGTAAAATTATATTGAGTGTATACTCTTTATTATATACTGTAATGTACATTTCTGTAGAATATATGTAGTACTGTACAGGGTTGTATACACAAAACTACTTTATGGGCGATGTAAGGGTTTTTACGCGGTTTTCGCTTTACGCGCTCAGCACAGAACGTAACCCCCGCGTAAGACGCGACAGACCTGTAATTGTATAACAGGTCTGATTGTTACTAAATGAGTGAATGCAGCAAGAGCTAGTACAGCAGGGAAGACATTTGATACATGATGAACTGGTCTATAGCGTTCTGTTGGTACTGCTGTACTCTTCGTGACACTGTGATTTTCCTTTTGCATGCTTTTAGTAATGTTGTTCATTAATGCTAACAATCAGCCATAAGTTTCTCTGTCATTAATGTCCTTTATTTTTGGAATGGGTTACCAAGGTTGTCTGAGGAATCACTCAGTAGCTTCAAGGTTGTGGCTGCTGCTAAGTCATTTCTTTCATGGTGTCTAGCTGACAGCTGTATTTCTGCATCATCACCATGTGTACATTTTAGTTAGACTGTCATCTCTTCAGGGTAGTATTGTGTTTACACAATGCCTAGCACAATGGAGCCAGGGGCCCATAGGCAGTACTGCAACATAAATAAGAATACAATATGGTTCATGGAGTCATAGTGTGCTTTCAAGATTATGGTTCTGTGTGTGCAGGGCCGGCCCACAACATTTTGGCACCTGAGGCGGGGAGCTCAAATGAAGCCCCCATTCCCTCTCGCTTGGGCCAAAACTTTGAAAGGTCTCAATTCTGCCTTCTTCCTGTTCTACTCCTCTCATGGTACTGCTCTGCTACCTACCCCAATAAAGGAGAACTAACAACTTAAAATGCCTTGTTCAAAATTTTTAAGTAACACAACTTTCAAACGCCTGAACAACAAATGTAACTTTTCTTGTCTGCATAGTAAACACTGGCATTTTTATCTGTGTCAGCACTGTCTCTAGTGCCCTGCATTGCTGGCGTAGGTCGTCTTCAGGTATAGTGAGGAGTTTTGTAATATGATACAACATCCCAAATATACTGCTGTGTTCCTTGAGCTGCATGAAATGTTCTTCAACTGACTGTATTGCACAATCTAGCACCTGGTTAAATAATTCAACTTTGAATTGTTGATTGGGGTCTCTAATGGGATTATCCCATGCCTCGTAATCAAAATGTCTTCTTCTTCAGTGATTCTTGTATTCTTGAACGGGTGGGAAAATAGCTTCAGTGTGAAGTTCCCCTGCCAACTTCTGTGCATTCTTCAGAACGTTTTGAAATCCCTCATCTGACCGGTAAGACTGTAGGTATGACTTTGCTTTGTCCAGTTGTTCCATTGCTCCAGATACATCAAGGTCAACACCTTGGAGTCTCTTGCTTACAATATTTATTTCAAGCAGTATGTCATGCCACAACACTAAGCTATACAGAAATTTGAAGTTATGTATGTTTCTGGTGATTCCATTTCCCTCTGCCACTGTTCTCCCACGAACAGTTCCTGTCATAGCATTATCCTCCATAATGACAACTATGGCATCATCTATCTTCCCAATTTGGTGTTTGATAGGCTTTATCACCTCCACTCGACTTTCCCATCGTGTGGCACTCAGTGGTTTCCGTGTCAGAGAGGATGTTCCCAGATATTGCTTCAAAATTTGCTATCGATGAGCTGATGCAGAGAAAAATACATAGATGCTTTGAATTGCATTAAAAAATTCATCAGCCTCACTAGAAACTGATGCTGCATCACTGACCACCAAGTTCAATGAATGAGCACTGCATGGGACAAAAAAAGCTCGAGGGTTTAACTCTCGGATCTGTGTCCGCACTCCTCTGTTTTTTCCTCTCATGTTGGCACCATTATTGTAGCCCTGACCTCTCATGTCAGCTATCGCAATTCCCATATCTTCCAGCTTTTTAAGAAGCACAGTTGTCATACCAGCTCCTGTAGTATCATCAATGTCAATAAATCCTAGAAAATGCTCTCTGACAGTCACCATTGCAGGGACATTTTCACTAAGTTCTGTTGTTGTTACAAAACACATCATTAAAGTCATTTGTTCTGTATGGCTGATGTCAGGTGTGCAGTTCAGAATAACAGAGTAATATCTTGCTGACTTCAGATCTGCCACAATCTTCTGTTTGACTTTTGTTGCCAGTAACTGTATGATCTCATTTTGAATTGTTTTTCCAAGGTAGTGGTGTGTGTACATTTCTTGGGTGGTCACTCTTCTTAGATTCTCCTGGAGTACAGCATCAAACTTGGCCATCAGCGCCACAATTTTAAGGAAGTTTCCATTGTTTGGCATATACAGCTGATCTGAAGTGCCACATAATGCTAGGTTTTGGGTAGCAAGCATTCTTACAATGGCAATGAGTCTTTTCAGAACATTTTGCCAGTAAAGAGACTCTGATGCAATCTTCTCTTGATGCTGATCATCTATGGGGGCGTTTAACCTTAGTCTCATCTCAAGTTCTTTCCACCTATGGAATGCTCTCTGGTGATTTGCCGCTGCCTTATGGCATGCCAGAATTCTAGCCAGATTTTTCCACTCCTTTGTTCCTGTATAACCCAATGTGGCTGGAATATTAGACTGGAAGAGTTTGCAACAAAAACAGTATGGAGCATTCTGGGTTTTTGAATACATAAGCCATGGCCTCTCCACTTTGTCACCATTGGGGATTTCATGCCACTAATGTGTTGGAGGGAAACTTCTATTTTCATTGTCTTTGGGGAAGATGAAGTTTTTCACTTGCTGTGGCCCGTGCAGTACTAGGAAGTCCCTCAGGCTACTGCTCAAGTGGGTCCACAGTCCTGGATCATCTAGACTTAAGGAACTAAACTCAGCAGCAGCTAGAAGAATGAGGAGTACTTGTGGCACCTTCGAGACTAACAAATTTATTTGGGCATAAGCTTTCATGGGCTATTATAGCCCACTTCATCAGATGCATAGAATGGAACATACAGTAGAAAGATTTATATATATATATATATATATATATATATATATATATATATATATATATATATATATATATATATATATATATATATATATATATATATAAAAAAATCTTTCTACTGTATGTTCCATATATATATACGCGCACACACACACACACCCCGAGAACATGAAAAGGTGGAAGTTGCCATACCAACTCTAAGAGGCTAATTAATTAAGATGTGCTATTATCAGCAGGAGAAAAAAAACTTTTCTAGTGATAATCAGGATGGCCCATTTCAGACAGTTGACAAGGAGGTGTGAGTAACAGTCGGGGGATACTTAACATGGGGAAATAGATAGCAAACATGGGAAAATAGATTCAATTTGTGTAATGACCCAGTCACTCCCAGTCTTTATTCAAGCCTAAGTTAATGGTATCCAGTTTGCAAATTAATTCCAGTTCAGCAGTTTCTCGTTGGAGTCTGTTTTTGAATGTTTGTTGTTGAAGAATTGCCACTTTTAGGTCTGTTACTGAGTGACCAGAGAGGTTGAAGTGTTCTCCTACTGGTTTTTGAATGTTATGATTCCTGATGTCAGATTTGTGTCCATTTATTCTTTTGAGTAGAGACTGTCCAGTTTGCCAATGTACATGGCAGAGGGGTATTGCTGGTATATGATGGCATATATCACATTGGTAGATGTGCAGGTGAACGAACCCCTGATGGTGTGGCTGATGTGATTAGGTTCTATGATGGTGTCACTTGAATAGATATGTGGACAGAGTTGGCATCGGGCTTTGTTGCAAGGATAGGTTCCTGGGATAGTGTTTTTGTCGTGTGGTGTGTGGTTGCTGGTGAGTATTTGCTTCAGGTTGGGGGGCTGTCTGTAAGCGAGGACTGGTCTATCTCCCAAGATCTGTGAGAGTGAGGGATCATCCTTCAGGACAGGTTATAGATCTTTGATGATGCACTGGAGAGGTTTTAGTTGGGGGCTGAAGGTGACGGCTAGTGGCGTTCGGTTATTTTCTTTGTTGGGCCTGTCCTGTAGTAGGTGACTTCTGGGTACTCTTCTGGCTCTGTCAATCTTTTTTTTCACTTCAGCAGGTGGGTATTGTAGTTTTAAGAATGCTTGATAGAGATCTTGTAGGTGTTTATCTGTGTCTGAGGGTTTGGAGCAAATACAGTTGTATCTTATTGCTCTTAGAGCTTTCTGATCTTAGAGCACTCTTCTCTGATCTACACTTTTCTTCAGGAATATGCATGGTTACATCCATTTGAGATGGAGATATGGATGCTGCAGTAGCTTCCAGGTCACCTGCACTCTGACTAACTGGAAAATCAGGAATCTCCTCACCACTCACATCCTCACAGGGGCCGGAAAGCTCACCGTGAACATTTGTGTCTGTGTATCTCAGGAGAGCTCCTTCCTGCTTAGATAGAAAAGCTTCCTTTGCTTGCTTTCTTTTTCTGAATGCTGCCCCAGAGGGGCGTTTTTTTTCTTTCACTCATGACTGCTGTTCTGTGCCAGCTAGAGTGGCTCTCAACACTCAATTGAAGGGGACAAATAAGCAGGCTAGTAGCAGGGCCTGCGTGAGGGAAGATATCAGCATCTTACGGGCCTAACTGGCTTCTACTACATCAGTTGACTGCCTGGTCTTCTCAAGTGAGTTCAGGGAAGCAGCAAGAAACAGGAAGCTCCCTGAGAAGCTGATGTTAATCAGTCCAGGCTCCTGGGGGGTGCTAGAGAGATACATAAGAGGCTCCTTCTCCTCTCTCTCCCTGCAGCTCCTGCTGCTTTCTGTTGTTCCCTCTCACCTTTCCTCCTGCCTGCCTGTTATGTCTCTTGTGCCCTCCTTCCTCTAGCACAGCACTCCACCATCTCTGTGCATCTAGAGCAGAGAGAATACATATGCACCAGCAGCAGACACAATTTTCTACACTCTGGGTCCTAGTGGTGCCCCCCCACAGTCTGGCACCTGAGGTGGCCACTCAGTTTGCCTCATGGTAAGGCCAGCCCTGTGTGTGTGGTGCTTTCTGTGGCCTCAAACACAATTATGAAATGTTTTTGTCAGAGTGCTGACCAGACCTTGTGGTCAGTGTAGACCAGGAATAATGATGTTCAGCATTTCATAGTTGTTTTCTAACACTGTAACATTTCGTAATGTACACAGTCCCTTAGTGTATCTTGTATAGCCTTCCTTGATACCAGTTTTTGATTGCTGCCTAGTAATTAGCACTCTTCTCCTTTACCTCTTACTCTCCTCTGGCTCTTTCTTCTCACAATACAACATGCTTTAGTCTCTTCCATCTTAACACCCACCCACACTCTTCTTGCCTCTCCAACTACAGCCCCATCTCCCTTCCCCATGTCACCTCTAAGCTAATTGAGCAAACTGTCTACAACTACTGTCTGGAGTTCCTCTCCTCCAATTCCATCCCAAACCCTCCACAGTCCTGCTGCTGTCTCTTGCACTCAACTGAAACTTCCCTTGCCAAAATCTCTAATGACCTCTTCCTAGCCAGATCTCAGAACCAGTACTCCATCCTTATTCTCCTTGACCTGTCAGCACCATCAACCATGCTCTTATGAAATCTTGTCCTCCCTTAGCTTCTGTGTTGCTGACTCTCCAGGTGCTTGCCTACTTCTCTAATATTCCTTCAGCATGGGCTTCGGAGGATCCTCCTCAATCCTTCTCTAGCTTTCTGTGGAGCCTCTACAGGGTTCTCTCCTTGGTCTCCTTCTCTTCTCCCCCTGGACTTTATCTCTTGGTAATCTCTTTCGCAGACACAAATTCACCTATTGTCTCTCTGCAGACGACTCACAGATCTACCTCCCTACTCCAAACCTGTCCTCTTCTGTCTAAACTAAAATCTCAGCCTGTCTCTCTGACATATCCTCATAGATGTCAAGCCATCAGCTCAAGCTCTGTCCAAGCTCTCCCTGCTACCTCCTTTCTCAAGGACTGTGGCCCCATGACCATCCTTCCTACTCAGGCCCATAATGTGAGCATCATCTTTGATTCTGACCTCAGTCTAGGTCTTCACATCCAGACTACATTTAAGTCTTGCAAATTCTTTTAGAATCACATCTCTAAGATGTGGCCTTTCTTATCCATCTACATGGCTAAAATTCTCATCCAAGCTCTCGACTTCTCATTTCTTGATTACTGCAACATCCTTTTCTCTGATCTTAACTGGCAAAATGCCATCTTGTCCCATTCCTCCATTCAGAGTGTTGCTGTAAAGATCTTTTTCCTAACTTGTCACCTTTTCCTAGCTTGTCACTTCTATCTTTATTGCATCAACATACATTACTTATCTTCACTTTCAAGGCCCTTCATGGCCCATCCCCACCTTACTGATCATCTCTCCTTTGCGATCAAGCTGTCGACTCCTGACTCTTTTTGCTTTCTCCCAGGATGCTTCTCATGCTTGCAAGGAGTTTCCTTTAAATGTACACACTTCATTATTCTCCTTCAGATCCTTAAATCTCTTCAGAACTCTCCTGTGCCGTAATGGCTAAAAAAATTGACAACAGTTAGGCTGCTGGTGTGCTAAGACTTCTGCCTGCCACACTGACCGATATTATATCATTGTTTCTCTGTACTCCCCTGTCTGTCTATATCCATCGGTTGTCTCCTTTCTCATCCTTAGATTGTAAGCTCTTTGGAGTAGGAACTCTCTTTTTGTTCTGTGTCTATACAGTGTCTAGCACAATGGGGTGCTGCTCCATGGCTATGGCTCCTAGGTGCTACAATAATAGAAATAATTAATAAAAAATAAACACAGCTTTTGAGGCTATACACCACTCTCGTGTTTCACTCGTACTTCTACCTGCTATGATGAGACTAGATATGGAGGTATCTTCACGTAGTTGGCTCATTTCTGCATTGTCTCTTCTAAACAACATTCTCTGGAAAGGTAAGTCCCAAGAACAAATTACCCTTTGGTCACATGTTCTTGCCAGTAGCTAGAAAATAATTTGTAAAATTGCATAATAATTGCACAGACAAAATGTTTAAATATAAATTGTGTGACATTAAAAGAGGCTAGCTCACATGGTTGAGGGTGGCTTTGCTGCTGATCAGAGCAACAGATGAGATGCAGATCAGAGACAGTGATAGTTCTATTGCTACCCTAACACACAAAGCTTTGAAAAAAATATTTAACTTTGAAAGCACAATACATGCACTTTAATTCTGAGGTTATTCTAGGGCAGTGGTTGGAATTATTGATTTGTTTTAAATTCTCTCCCCTAAATGCCCTACAGGAAAACAAAAATAAAGTTGACTCACCTCAAAGGGAGAGTACTGTACATTCATTTTGCTGCACAGCAGAGGCTCTATGTTTAATGTTGTTGTACTATTAAAAACTGACGCACAAGTGGCCCATATGACAGGATGTGGGCAAGATTTTAACATTTCAGAATTATATGCTATTTTGTGTGTGAGAAACCAGTTGTTCATTTTTGAACTTTTAAAATTTTCCTTTGTAATTATAAAAGATTCTATATTCCATTAGACTGTCACATATTTATTTATATTATAGTAGTGTCTAGTGGCCCTCTGCTGAAATGGTATAGGAAGATCAGATAAATCCTGCTTATTGCTATAGTAAAATAATGTTTTTGTAATTAGCAATAGGACTGTGTCACGTTGTTAGCAACTTTTTTGCTGGACACTTTTGCAGTTTTGTCTCAGGTGATTTCAATTCCCCTAAGTTGGGTTTCTGTGATATTTCAAAAAGTGTAGGTTTTGGATCAAAACACTCTCTTCCTGCTCCCATGTTTTATTGCAAATCTTCTTACAATCAAAATTTAATTTCTATTAGAGTGAAAGCTGTGGGCTAAAGTCATGGCTCATACCCTTGTGCAGAAACTACACTGCTGGTTTTTTCCCTCCATAAATTTTCTGTTTCTCTCCATTCCCCTGGCCCTGGTTATTTCTCACCTCAACTCCTTTTAGCCTCAGCCTCAGTAACCCTCATCTCATCCTCCACTTCAGTCCATCGAAAATATTACCACAAAAATGATCTTCCTAGCCCACTGCTCTGACCATGTCCAATCCTCTTAAGAGCCCTTCACTCGCTTCCCCTCACACACCAGGTACAATGTTCCGTGTCCTCATTTTTAAAGCCCTGCACAATGTGGCTATCATCACCTGTTATCTGTTCTTATATCCTCCTTCTCCCCTCATTGCCCCATTTACTTTCCCCAGACTGCCTGACTCACCACCCCCTTTGTGTTACATTTCCACTTCTGCACCTGTGCCCCTTCCATTTGGACTCCCCAGGAATCCCTTCCTGACCTTGTTTGTTATGCCTCCACTTCTTCCACCTTAGGTCTCTCCTTAAAACACACCTCTTTTTACAAGGCCTAGTCTTCTCCTCAGGTGCTCATCAGGTGTTAGTTCATCAAGAATTTATGAACAAAATTACATATGCACAAGTGGAAGCGTGGGTCTGAAAATCAGCCTGCCTGACACATCACTGGGATGTGATGTACATATCTCACACCCAGTAGGGTGACTGACTCCTTAGCTCACTTGATGGACAGAAGATTTTTTTTGTTTTGTTTAGACCATTCTGAGGACCCTGTCTGCTGTAACACTTTCTGGAGATTCTAATCATTAACATTTCCTGTTAGCACCTAGCCTTCCTTGTGGTTATGCTGTTGTTCTTAGAGACATAGACGACCAAACATGATACTGTCCAGCAGCCTGACAGCCATCACATCATGGTGATTTTGTTAACTGAAATGTTATAGAAATATGTATGTTTGTAAATAAGTGAGGACTTATTTTTAATAACAGACGTTTTCAAGCAAATCAGTTGTGTCCTAAGAGAAGTGAGTGATTTATGGGTAACACCGTGAAGTTTGTGTAATTAAAAGTAACTTGGAGACTTTAACCGCTCTGTAGAGGAGATTTATTTTTGTGAACTTTTCACCACATGTTTATCTGGATGCAATATTTTAATTAGATTTTTTTCTGGTCAGGAATATTATAGTAGTTCTCCAGCAAGAAAACCACTGCAGATAGCCTAGATAAGCTCCCTTCTTGGCAAAACCACAAAATTATTTATTGTGCAAATACGGACTCTCAGCAATATTCAGGGGACTGAAAGGGCTACATATCTGAATAATTGGAGTGAGCTCTTTATTCTGTTTGTAGATGACACCATAGGAGTCCTTAATATGTGTTAATCTGGATAAGGAGTTTTTAATAGGAACTCCACATTAAGAAGCTTATCAAAGAGTACATACATTTATACTATTCAAAAGTCCTACAAAACACAAAAAGCTGTTACATACTTTAATGCCATTTTAAGGGTCCTCAGTAGTGAAACAGGAGAGCCCCACCTGGACTATCCTCCTGTGGCACAACAAATGCAGCTGCCTCCGTTTCCCTCCTTCAGAGACCCCAGCAATAGTCCTTAAGGCTTTCCATGTGTGTGTGTTATTCTATCCTATCCTATCTATCTATCTATAATCCATTGCAGAGTTAATTTATTACAAGAATCCCATGCACAAATCATAATAAAAGTTCCACAACCATAGTCTGGAATTCCCCAGCATAGTCCAAACAATACATATAACACACCCAGTACAGCAATAGCATCTCTCACCATGCCTCACACCACACTAGCCTTTGCTGGCTTGCCCTCCTCAAGCTTCCTAGCCCTCTGGCCTTTCCAGCCTCTCAGCACTGGCACAGGAAACTCAGTAGACTAGCCCTTCCACTGGCTTACTGATATTCCTCTCTCTTCCAGGAAGGGGCTGCAGAGAGCTTTCTGATCTGTGCAGCGCTCCCCAAAGACACACCAATCACCTGACTGACCCCATCTGTTATCAGGGTCTCCCATTTATATGGCTCAAGCTCCCGTTCTTAAAACCCAATTAGGAGGCAGCTGACAAGTCACAGGTGCACCGGATCCACTCCTTCTTAAAGATGACACTCCTCCTGTGCCAAAGCACTTGTTTTCCCAATACAATAAAAAAAGTTGTCTTAGGACGGGGGCTGCTTTGAGCTTTCTTTTCCAGTTTGAACTATTCCATCAAGCTTCTTCTTGATAGCTGATAGCATTGTACATTATTTTGTCATGTGCAAGGCATTGCACTGCAGACAATACTAAAACCACTTTTTAGTCCAAAGTATTTTTAAACAGAAAAAATCCAAGATGTGCCAGATAATGTCAGTTGCATAAAGCTGTAGAAACAAGTTACTTTCCAAGTCAAATACATATTGAACTAGTTCAAATTTTTATTGTCTCTGACATCCAATCTGTCTTCCTGCCACCGGGTCAATATAAATGTTAAGTATAAGTATAAATTTAGGGAATGAACTGGTTTCAAACCAAGAGTGACTGACAGCAGTTAGCTGTGGGCAGGTATTTCTTATTCAAAATTGAGACTTTGTTTTGCATATCCAGCAGTAAAAACTGTCTGATAAAGATTGTCTAAAATCAGGAAAACATTATCATTCCTTGTCATATTTGCATTAATTTTATATAGTGAAAGTCAGAGAGCGGGAGAGAGATATGGTGTGTGTATGTGTAATATTGCTAGTTTGTGGCTGGAAGAATGATATAGTAAAATACTGCCTTGAGGGAGAAAAGGTAGTTCTTGAGATTGTGGTCTGTCATGTGAAGCGGAAAGCTGAGGGCAATATTTACAATCAAGGAATTCCCAAAGAGCAATTCTCTCCATCAATGACTCATACTTTATGATGTCCCTTGATTTCTTTCTCTCCCCACGTATGCCACCCCAGCCATTTGTCTCTCTCCCTTCTGCTTTCCTACTTCTTGTCTCTTTTTGTTTCCATTCTGTGCCTCCCTAGTCTCTGTTTTTTTAGGCCACCATTATCCTATTCTTCTGCCCAATGGAAGGGAGAGATCCACTGTGCCCCTTTCCTATAATAGCTTTGTAGATTGAGGAGAGGGCAAATGGAAGAGTGCACAGCAGGAGCTTGAGGGCCGGATTAAATCAGCTGGTGGGCTGGATGTGGCCTGTGGGCTGTAGTTTGCCCACCCCTGCTGTAGGATCTGTAGGGGGGTTTGCCCCAGGACACTGAAAGATGGAGATAAGCGCCTGAAGATCCTACTAATGGAAGTGGCATTCCGGCCCCAGTCTGACCCCGGATCGGCGGTTGCCTTCATTTTAAGAGACAATACTAATTGTGATGGGGGTTTTTATTAGTCACCGGGTTTTTAGCAGGAATGTTAACATTTCTTGACTAACATGAAAGAGTTTGATTGCCATGTGTGTTCCACATTGAAATTTGATTGGGTGTTAAATATTTATTCTGAGAAGCAACTATTTTTTCTTATCGTTTTGGAGCTGTCAGTCTATCGCTTCATTACCTAATGTGCTGTGTTCCAACCCTGACCCAGCTGTGATACAACATAGATGTAACTTAGGTCACTGTGCTAAAATATAGTTTATGAAAAACTTAGCAAGCATGGTACGGTCATATTTGTTTGTACTATCTGTTGTATGTGTTGAATAAGACATTATTGCGTTGTTGAGACTGAGTCAAATCACCAGATGTTGGAAGAGATTTGAGCTTAGCTTCAAATCTCACTAGAAAAAGTTAGAATTTTAAGTTTTAAAATTTTTTGCAAATTCCTGGGGCATGAATCTCCCCACAGAGGAGATGAACCATTTCCACCGAAGTCAATGTGGCTCACTTGAAACCCCATGGTGAAACTCAGGCTCTCTGGCACTAATCCACTAGCTTTCTCAAGACTGCAACTATAATAAAGAAAATGCCTATGGCAAAAATACTGTTCCAAAAGGAAAAAAAAAAAAAAAAGAAACTTCCATTCTGACACTATAATAAATCAAGTTGTTTTGGTCCAACTGCCTTGCAGTTATTACTCAAAAACAGAGCTGGAAGAACAATTTTCATCAAATCATTTTTTTTTCACCAAAAATTCCTCTTTGATTAAACTAAATGGTTTGAGATTTTTGTTTTTATTAACGTTTTTGGGTTTTAGCAGAAAACATAAGAGGGTATTTGTGGTTTCAGAAAACCAAATGCCAGATTTAAAAAAAAATGTTTTTGTTTTCTGCCTCACCTTTCTTTCCCTATTTTGTTTCACTCTTTTTCCTTTATCCATTTTGTCACTGGAAATGGAAAAAGGGAAGAGTGGGGGAAAAAGGAAAAGTAGAGGGAAAAACAGGAGAGTCAGAAAAAAACCCTTGGAAAAATGAAAAATGAATACCAGAGCTCAACGTTTTGGTTTTTGTAATGGGGCGGGACTCACCACTGCGGCGGCTCCTGCTGGCCATCCTGGGAATTAGCTCTCAGCCTTTCCAATCCGCCTTCAGCTAGTGATGTCACACCTGCTGTCAGTGCTGTCGCCACTCTTTGGACCCGCATCGCTCCCCGGACTGCAGCGTCCTCTTCCGGACACGGTCCTCCGACTGTGCCCCCACTCTGCTTTCTCCCCCCTTTCCGGGGAGGATCAATAGTCCGTAATCCCACCACTTGCCTCAGCAGCCAACTGCAGTCCAAGGTCCAGGTCCTCGCCTCATGGGCAAACTGCGGTCTGGATACTGGCCACTCTCCTCATTGGCAAGTGGGGTGGAAGGGTGGGGGTGCTACTCTGGGTTCCGACCAGGGACCCTATAGCTGGCAGCCACCTACTGCCCTCCTCCAAACTGCTGCCGATTTTCCCTGGGTCGCTTCCCCCGTAGCTCTAGCACCCTCTCAGCTCTTGTAGCTTGGACCCAGCCTGCCAGTGGCAGCCAACAGCTCACCCTCACACTCTGCTGCCCATCACTGTTCTAGCTATGGTGCTTCTTCAGGCAGCTAGTCCTCCTCCCTTGCCTGCCAGGGAGAGACTCTCCTCTACTCTGCTGAGCAAACTTTTAAATAGGGCCCTCGCCGGCCCTGATTGGCTGCTCCAGCAAACCTTCCCCCTATTGATGGGCTCAATAAGTGCTTTCCTCATTTGTGGGTTCTGTGCAGCGTCCCTGGTGCTGATTTTAACCCCCTTCTTCTCCCTGTGTGGGGAAGCCACCACACCACAGTTTTCAAAAACTAAATATAGTGTTTTTATTTTTGCCGTCAAAAAGCTGAAAACTTCCTTGGAAAATTAAAAAAAAATGAGTTGCTGCTTTCAAAATATTTTTGCAGAAAATGCTTATTATTTTTTGGCCAGCTCTTCTCAAAGCACATTGATGTTTTATTATAAAGTGCCAGAGTATAAATGTACATTATTTTTTTTCTTCAATACATTGTAGAACTAGTAGACTTGTTATTAAAAGGTTTGGTGTGATGTTTTTTGCCCCAGAAACTAAAAGTGCATGGAATATTTATCACAACAATTACCAGTTACATGGTATTTTTCAACAAATGAATAAATCGTACAAGTAATTAATGATTTGCTTATGTGGATATTAATGCTGAATATATGACACTATTTAAGCAAAATGTTTAATTTTAGAGTATATTTTTTTCCAAGATTCTAATAATTTTTAACAGTTTTTTTTTGTTTTTAATTTTAATTATGAGCAACATTATGCTTAGGCTTGGAAATATTTGTTTTTTATAGGTAAATATTGGTCAAGTCAAATTCATTGTACACACACAAACAAACTGATGAAAAATATTTTCATTGATAATCAAAATGTACAGATAGGCAAAGTAGGAAAAATATTGCTTGAGAGCTTATTAGCATTTAGTTTGAACATTTTAAATATGTGACGTTGATAGTTTGTGTTTTAATGGTTATCCTCTTGAATCTCAACATCTGTCATTAAATAATTATTGTCTGATGCCCCCCATAATTTCCCTCAAATTAAATTTAAAAGTCCCTTAAAAACCATAATTTTGTACAACTGTGAAAATGTAAATCGATAAAAATTGAAAAAGATGCTTAAAAATAAACATCAATATTATCTGTTGACATTATTAAAAAAAATTGAATTCTGCCAAGCCTATTTATGCTAGAGCACCTTCAGCACCTGATCTAGCTTTCCTGACTCTCTCATCTCTCCCATTGTAGCCAATGGCAATTTTGCCTATGGGTGAAATCATCCCATTGCAAAACATCCTTGAAGTGAAGGGGACTTGTACAAAAATGGGCACCACTTCCCATCATGGTAACTGGGTTTGTTTCCCTCCGGCTTACAGCTCTCTGTGATTAGCTATATTGTATTGACCTTTTCAGGCCACATCCCCTTCTGACTACTCTATGACAATGAGGATGAAGAGCAAGCAGTATGATGTGTAGGAAAGTACACAAGTTAAAACTCATGATGTTTTCTGGCCCTAATACAGTTTTTATTGTATAGGGCATGATTTGTTTCAGAGTAAAGAGGCCAGTATTAGGCCCTTAATATGATTTAATGTTGAGTTTGGAAGTTCTGAGGAACCATTAATTTTAATTTGTTTGTTTAGCATGCAAGAAGTAGCTGCTTATTTTAAATTATTTCCATGTTCTCTGAATTATTCTGCTGGGTAGCACTTATGCATGCCTACTGGTAAAAAATGATAGCTTTAAATCAATTCTTGCTGATTTTTCCAATCTGTGCATAGGGCAAAAATTATTTAGAGTAAGTTTTTTCATTTAATAATATGTATTTTGGAGGTGTATTGAGCTTAGTGTTATGTAAGATAAAATATTGCTTTTTTTGTTCATGGACATCTGTTTGTAAATCTTCACATAATGACTTGCAAAACTTCACCTAATAGACAGCAAACTTTAAACAACTGTTTTAAATTAACAACACATTATTCCATCAATTAAAATATGCCTGAAGAACTTTCAGAACTGTTTTTCACTGGCAGAGGCATATCATTATATAAATATGTCATAAAATACCTAGTTCTGCTTTGAAAATTTTGTTTGATATTCTAGATATTAAACCCATCATTCATAAGCCTGTAAATGTTTAGTGACTTCTGTTATCACACATTGCAGCCAGTTATCTGGATACCAGATGGCTCAGTATAATAATGAATTTGATCTTTTGACATATGGCTTCACCACAGTAACATCCAAAGCAGAAATTAACAATCCTGTTTCATTCATATGAATGGGAGCCCTTTGCTTTATTAAATGGGGTGAATTTTTGACAGGCTTATGACAATATTGGATACAGTGCAATATTGAGTGTGTTTCATTTTAAGATAATAAAAAAACAAATTAAAGCTATCCTATATTAATTTTACTGAAAATTAATCTAGGGGGGAGAAGGGTTAGGAGAAAGTCTAATTGTCCTGCATATGTTACCATGTGTTGCTGGTAAAGATCACGATAGTGCCTTATTGTCTTGTACTATTGTATTTTAGAAGATGGTTCCAGAAGGTGGTTTCTGGTTTAAGAAGACTTGGATGAGCCACTTACCGCTATTGTCAGGAGCTATTTTAGAATTGAAAAGTAGTGGGGCAATGTGAATCTTGGCAAGGGGAGGATAAGTAGAGTTATGTATATGGTGATAAGAAGCAGAAATTTGTTGAACTGGTGGATTGGGAACTAGTGGAGTGATTCAGATTGGGGAATGACATGATCAAATTGATCGGCAAAGTAGATGACTTTGGTAATTGCATTTTGTATGGATTGAAGGAAGGCAATGTGTATGTATTTGGAAGTCAGAGGGAAGAATATTACAGCAGATGAGGTGGGATGTAAGGTACTATCCATCACATAAGTAGTATTTCTATACAGCTGTGAAGAGATTGAACTGAATTCTGAATCCAAAGGTGACAAATCCTTTCAAGGATTTTTAAAGAGATTATTTTAGGAAACCACTATGCTGTGACAAACCATATGTAGAGTAACCTTATGAAAAGATCATCTACCAACAAGAGTATCTTGCTTTAAGATAGCTGTTGTAGCAAACTGCATGGAACTTTGAGAGAGGAGCACAGGTTGCAGGAGAGAAGAGTTTAGAGGGGGCACAAGGAAGTCAGTCTGCACGCACATGGCTATAATACTAGCTGCAACTTCTCTGTACATTTATTTTTCATAAAGAACCAGTTTAATTTTACAATCATGTAACAATCATGTTGTTACCCAGTATGTGCTACATGAAACATGGTGACAGTGGTCAGTCTAGTGAGATGCACAGCAAGAAAGCGAGTGTGATTAACAGGCAAACAAACCAGCACCTAGAAGCAGATTAAAGAGACAGCATGGAGGAATTCAGATCACCAGGAATGCTGGATTTCCAGACAAAAAACCTTGCACAAGCATGGAAGCTGTCAGGTGTTGCCTCTCGGTAGTCAGTCCTAGTGTTTGGAGCAAAGGTCAAAGCAGGATGTAGGGTCAGGACTGGGCTAGGGGTAGCACTGGAACCGAGGGCCAGGGCCTGGCTGGGGTCAGAACTGAGATCAGAGTCCATAGATGAGCCAAAATCAGTACTATAGTCAGAGTCCAGGTGTAGGCCAAAGGTTGAAGCTGGGTGGTCAGAGTCCGAGGGAGTCAGGAGATGGAGGTGAGACTGGAGTGGGTCGGTAACAGGGCTGGGGAAAGATCAGGGTAGGGCAAGGACAAGAATGGAACAGGGCTCATGAAAGGCTGGGGCAGGAACTGGATCAAGAGCAAGCACCGAATCTAGAGTCTGTTACACTGTGAGGCATCAGAAAGGTTTCTGGGAAGGTAGTTCTGTTGCACAGCAGACTGATTTGCAGCTTTGATGGGGTTGGGAAAATACCTGAGCATGGGGGTCATCTGACCTAGGCTGTGCTCAGGGATAGGCTGCTGCCGCATGCCTGAAGACTGGATCACTGAAGGGTCTGTGGGAAGGGTAAGTCAGTGCAGCTGAGTTGTTGCTGCATGCCTGTGCGATGACTCACTGTGGCTCTGTTGGAGGCGCACCTATTGAGGCTCTGGGGATGGCTGGGTGCAAGCGGACTCGCATCTAAAGGCCCCTAGCCTCAGCCTAAGGGGAGGAGCTACTGAACCCAGGGCTCAAGAAATTTTGCAGGACAACAAATGATAAAAAAGGAACAGAAGTGAGGGTCACATGGTCAAAAGCAGGGATCTAGAACCCCGGACAGTGCCCACTGCTCCTCGAAGGTGTCCAGGCAGCCAGTGGACACAGCCCAGAGAAACTCTGCCTGGAGACTTGACTTAAGGGATGATAAGAAATAGCTGCACAGTCACAGAGAATCCTCTCCATTCTGTGGGAGGGGTAGCTGAGCAACAGGACTGGCTCTGACTTTTTTGCTGCCCCAGGCCAAAAAAAACCAAAAAACCCAAAACGGCCGCCCGCGGCCCCAGCTGGGGTGCCGGCAGGGAGGGCGGACTGCCTGCGGCCCCGCTCCCCCGGCCAGGGCGCCTGCGGGGAGGGCGGCATGCCGGTGGCTTGCTGCGCTGGTGCCTGGAGCCGCCCCTGCTGAGCAAGCAACCCTGGTTTGGCTGTGGCTTTGCCTCACAGAAGCAAGAATTGAGTGTGTATGCAGATCTGACCATGGAGGGGGGATAAAGATGAGATAATGAAGGTAAAACTTTTTTACTATATCACTGGGGAAAAAATATGAGAAGTGAGCTAGAGACTGTTGGAATAATTAATGTCTGAAACACTCTTAACAGCTGATAAAGGTGTTTGAGTACTGTGACCCCAGACTGAATGAGACTGTAGAGAGATACTGGGCTTTTTGCCTGAAACTAAAAAGCAGACAAAGAAATAGATACTTAAGTTACAGAGCTAAGAACTCTGGCCTCCACATGTAACTTTGGAGACATTAAAGATTCCCTAATTAGAGAGAGGGTACTTTGTGGGACATGTGATTCCAACTTGCAGGAGAGAGTGTTGAGAGAAACAGATCTAACCCTAGAGAAATGCCTTCAAATAGCAAGGGCAGCTAAACTCTCCAGGGAAAAGATCAAAACAATAACTAGTGCAGAACAAGTACAGGACTTGAGCTAAAGGAACACAGCAAGCAAGACAGAGACCGTCTGAGGGCTTGTCTACACCACGCAGCTTTTAGTGACAAGGCTGTGTCGACACAGCCTTGTTGCTAAAAGTCAGCGTGTGTAAATGCTCTTTGTCGGTACTTTGTCGATACTTTTGCTGACAAAATACTTCCAGCCCTGCGAACGGCATTAGCTTTGTCGGCAGAAGAGTGCTCCTGGCGACAAAGCCGGGTTCACACTGCCACTTGCATCAGCAAAACTTTTGTCTTTCGCGGGGCTTTTTTAAGTACCTGTGACAGACAAAAGTTTTGTTGACAACTTCACAGCGTAGACATACCCAAAGAATGCAGATATCATGGTCCAGTGTGTGTACTGTAGAAAGCAACATGAAAGGCAGAAACAAAAATGCTCAGTTTGTGGCATTTGGGTGGAAGGGGTGGAAGTGCAAGGGGTGGAAAGAGAACTACTTTCTGTCCCGATTCCACAGCTAGCTCATGAAGAAAATAGCGGTTTTCTATGCTGTGATGGAGAACATACAGACTTCAAGTGAAGAGGAGGAAGTCTGCAGTGTGATTTTTAGTAGACACAAAGACTCTCAATGTACATGCATTCCAGAAGAAGGCTGCCAGCCATTCAATTGCCACATTTGTAACTATGCTGTTAAATCTATGGCCTGGTCCACACTAAGGGGGTGGGGGTGGGAGGGTCGATCTAAGATACGCAACTTCAGCTACGTGAATAACGTAGCTGAAGTCGAATATCTTAGATCAATTTTTAAATTACTTACCCCTGGTCCACACGGCAGCAGGCAGGCTCCCCCGTCGACAGCACTTCCTCCGCTCGCCGAGCTGGAGTTCCGGTGTTGACGGGGAGTGCTTCTGGGTTCGATTTATCGCGTCTAGACGAGACGCGATAAATCGATCCCAGAACATCGATCACTACCCGCCGAATCAGGCGGGTAGTGTAGACTAGCCCTATGACTAGTTTGATTCCAGATGGCTTGTGGAGCTAGCTGTAAAAAATCCCAGTAACACTGATAAGCAGAAAAATAATGAGACTGGAGAAATGTGACCGAGTGCTGGTGACGTACAATAAAACCATTCTGAGGTGAGTGGGCTAATGCAGACTGTTGATAAGAAGCCCATGAAACAACAGATATTATTGCTTGGTGTTCATAGTAGTTGACACACAGGAGTACTGCCCATTGCTGGGCAACAGGCCATTGCAAGCCCTAGATTTCCTCACAGTAAAAGAGCAGAATATCCTCAACATGAAAGAACCGTCACCATGGGCTCTGTCTAGTATAACACAATATAAGGACATTTTTCAAGGAGATGGCCACCTAGAGAGGAAGCTGAAGTTAGAAATAGTCTCCTGTATGCAGCTCATGAGACTATTGAAACACAGAGGAGTTCTTCGAGTGCTGTCCCTGTGGGTGCTCCACTTTAGGTGTTCATGCGCCCCTGTGCTTGTAGTCAGAGACTTTTAGTAGCAGTGCCCGGTTGGGTTGCACATACGTGATCCCTGCCTCATGCTGCTGCAGGCAGTTAACCGACGCTGTGCGACCAACCCCCACTCGGTTCCTTCTCTACCGCCCTTGCCCACGAGTCAGAGCAATCCGCAGTGCCTCGCTACTTTGGCGTTAATTAGTTACAGTCAGTTATTTAGTTTCCTTATTAGCAGCTACTTAGCTTGTTTCCTTTTCCTGTGTACTGACTTGAGTGAAATTTGAATGAGAGAAAGTTATCCAAGCTTGTCAGGAAAGCAGATCAAAGACTGGTATGAAGACCTGATCTTTCCTTCAGGGGAAAAATATTGCAGGATCAGGCCCATAGTTAGTGGAGTTAAATGAGTTGTCTTATTTTATTCTTAATTTGGGCTTGATTTTTCGAGGTGAGAACCTGCAGTTGGAGTTGTGAGTGGGCTTGGCACTTCTGAGAACCCAGATTATCAGGGGTGAGTGATATTCCTTCTTGGAACTATACCTCAGATGTGGGAGAGAGAAAACAATGAAGTTACCTTTCCAAATCAACAGATCATCTCGGCTTGCAAATCAGACTGTCTGTATTTCTTCAAAATATGATCAAAATGCATCTGTGAAACCTTTCAAACTATTGCAGAGCTGAATTTGGACTTTTCTTCCTATAAAATAAAGTAATTTCTGCAGGACTAAAGGCTTTAAACCCATTGAGAAGTGGTTTCCAAACTCAGTCCGTGGCTTGCTCAGGGTAAACCCCTTTTATATTTATGTGGTAAATTAAAGATTTATTTCAAAACTTCACGAGCTGGCTTAGGGCTTGGAAAAGAGAATACAGCAGAGTACAATAGAACTGTATTTTCTATTTCAGTATTTTTCTTCTGTATTCACATCTTTCATTCATTAAGTACTGTAATTTTGGTGATACTTTAAATGTTTGCACTATCCTCACACCTTTGTGTCAACTGTCCGAAATGGGCCATCTTGATTATCACTTCAAAAGTTTTTTTTCCCCCGGCTGTTAATAGTTCCTCTTAATTAATTAGCCTCTTACAGTTGGTGTAGGTACTTCCACCTTTTCATGTTTCTCTGAATGTATAAATATCTTCTTACTGTATGTTCCATTCTATGCATCCGATGAAGTGGACTGTAGCCCACGAAAGCTTATGCTGAAATAAATTTGTTAGTCTCTAAGGTGCCACAAATACTCCTGTTCTTTTTAGTAACACATATGACATTCATAAAGTTAATACAATAGTTCCCAAAGACACTGCATGTGGTTGGAATACCTGTCACAGTAATATTGTTAATTATAAACATAATTTGGCTCTAAGCCTGATTTGCTTTGTACTTTGGGATTACAACAGAAGTACAGCTTTTGGAAGTGCTTTTACCCAAGCATAGAAAATTTGATTTAGTTAATTTTTTCTTCTAACATTTCTATGGCTCCTTTATATGACCATAAACTTTGAACACGTGTTATATTAAGCTTCAGACTCTATGATATGGCCAGCTGCATTTCTAATACATTGCAAAACTGACCTGGCTAAAAATGCTTAAGTTCCACTATGTGAACAGAATTTGGAATTTTCATGAAATTGCCTGATGAAATTTGCCATTTTCATAGTTAAATATAATGACTTTCTAGCAGCAAAGTGACACTTTTCTGCGCCTGGAAACTCTCTCTCATTTTCATTTTTATAACTATATTTTACTGTTGGTGAGAATTGCCATTTTGTTTAGCTTTATTGAGTACAACTGTAGTTTTTAAAAAGAACAAAACCACACAATGCAGGTCAACCCCCTGTACCTGACAGCCTTTAGAATTGTACCCCTGTTATAATACTACTTACCTACCTCACAAATTTTGTCAGTATAGGTGTGCAAGGCCTTGGGGTAAAGCATGGATGTGGGCATGTGGATTGTATTCTTGACTTTGTTAGGGACATTGTACATGTCAATTAGGTTAAGATTTTTTTGAACGACTGGTGATTTTCAATACCTCCATTTTTGAGTGCCCAGCTTGAGACACCATAAAGGGGCTGCATTGTCAGAACATTCTGAATGCCCACCCTCTAAAAAATCAGACCCTCTTTAAGGTATCTCAAGAGGGGCATCCAAAACCACTAGTCACAATCTGTGTGTCTCAGTTCCCCATCTGTCCAATGGGGATAATAATACTTCCCTAATCCACTGGGCTGTTATGAGATAAATTCATGAATGTTTGAGGGGCACCCACACTATGGTGAAGTGGGGCATATAAATTCATAGAAAGAAACAGGGCCGGATCTAGGCACCAGCAAAACAAGCAGGTGCTTGGGGCAGCACATTTCTAGGGGCGGCATTTTGCCGCCCCAGCTTGCCTCCGCCTTCTCCCCTGAGTGCACCACAGCTGCTTCTCCTCCCTCCCCTGCCGCGCAAAACAGCTGTTTCGCGCAGCAAGCCTGGGAGGGAGGAGAAGCCGAGTGGCGGCACGCTCGGGGTAGGAGGCGGCGGTGGAGCGGAGGTGAGCTGGGGTGGGGAGCAGTTCCTCTACCCCTCTGTTACTTCCTGTGGCCCCCCCATCCTAGCTCACCTCCACTCTGCCTGCTCCCCGAAATGCGCCACCACTCCGCTTCTCCCCACTTCCTCTCAGGTAAGGGAGTGGGGAGAAGCGGAGCAGCGGCGCGTTCAGGGGAGCAGGCAGAGCGGAGATGAGCTAGGGCGGGGCATTGCGGGGGTACCCGCAGGAAACAATGGGGGGGGGAAATGCGGCACGCCTAGGGGAGGAGGTGGGGCCAGGGATTTGGAGAAGGGGCGGAGTTGGGCCAGGGCCAGGGGAGGGCACGAAAAAAAGTGGGGGCAGCCAAAAAGTTTTTGCTTGGGGCGGCAAAAATCCTAGAGCCGGCCCTGGAAAGAAAGTCTCACTTTGGAACTACTGAACTGGAACCTTAGCCCTGATTGTCTTGCTCCTGAACCCCCAGTTGCTAGCCTAAACTTGGTCTGCATCTGAACTCCACTTTCCCGGCCCATCTCTAATTAAGACTGATTAATTGTGAGTTTGTTGTTTAAATACACTTATAATGGATGACACAAGTTCAAAACAGATATTGCTTATGATGTTATTTTTTTTAATCTGAAAAGTTTATCCTGTGTTTTTTCCTTTCCCTTCCCTTCCCAGTGCTGTGCGGAGATGAGAGCTTCTTATGTGCCAGTGGAATCTGCATCCCCGGGAAACTACAATGTAATGGCTACAATGACTGTGATGACTGGAGCGATGAGGCACATTGCAGTATGTTACTTTAAATCCTTATAGTGTTTGTCTAGACAGAACACTGAGTCCATTCAGGGGAGCCTAGTAACAACAGTCAACTATCGTAACAGAAGAAGAGCTTTGCGTAGCTATTGCATATGCTCATGTCTGGCCTCTCTTTCAGGTGCCTATGAATATGTTTGCCTTTGCCCAGCCTGGCCACAGAAAGTCTTCGTAGACCTTTTAAAGTTTATGTTTAGAAGCTTGATTTTATTGGCAGTTGAACAGCTAAGATTTCTCCAAGGACCTATGGTGGTTGAAAGTATTATTGGACAGGGCTGTTGTTTTTTTAATCGATAAGTAACTTGCCATAAAGACCATTTTTGTAATGAGATAACCGGGTTACGAGTTTTGAGTATATACTGTTCTGGTACTTGGCTTTGATTCTACAGCAGATGCAAAATCATCTGCTTAGAAAGTTGTTTCTTCTCCAGCCCTGAATGTGGCTTTTATAAACAATTTTTACTATGAGATGCCATGGAAAAGGAAAATATATATGCCCATTAGGTTTAGTCATTTGTCATTTTCATTCTCCAGTGTAGTATATATTTCAAAGCTCAAACACATGATCATCTGTTTAGATGTCTAAATTCTAAAACTAACCCTTATGTTCAGAGACTCTGAAAAAATGAACAGTAGACAAAACAGTGAAAAGGGTAAAATAGGAAGAGGGACAGTTTTGGAGATAACTAAATGGTGAGTGTATAGGGAAAATTATCAGAGAGTCAAATCAAAACTCTGGATCCAAATAGTCCCAAACTTTGAAAAAAATCAGATCTGGATTAGGATCTGAACTATGTAGCTTGGGCTCACTTCTGAAAATCACTTGCCTCTTATGGATTCCCAGAGGGAAACTATGTGTAACGTACATAAAAGTGTCAAAGTGAGTTAGGATTCTGAGTCATATTGGTGGTCCATAAATTAATGGGACTTAAATTCACAAATAATTTAGCTGCTTTGGGAAATGTTTACACCTAGTTTTTATCTAGGAATCTATTAGAAGCAAGTGATAGCTGCCATCTCCTATGGGTCTCAATAGGAGTGAGGCTATAGGTTGCCACACCTGTCGTGTTTTTACCCTCAGTGTTAACTTAAGTTTAATTTAGAATAACATTTTCAAAAGTGCCTACATGATTTAGGAGCCTATATCCTATTGAAAGTCAATTGAAAGGTTGAGGGCATAGAAGTAATTTAACAGTAAAGCATTACAGGGATGTTGTAATTATTAAAAAACAAGCATTACAAACTCAGAAAATTAAGATTAAATTGAAAAGAAATCCAAACGTGAAGGTATGGAAATGCACAGTTAAGGCAACCTTTTAATTAATTTGCATAATTCTGTGCAATCAACATACAAACATGATTAGTGCATCAGTATTTATAATCCTAGATTAAATTACATTGATTTTTAAAGAGACAGATTTTTTCTATTTTCTCCCCTCGTGGTGGCACAGAAGGGAGAGTTACGGTTATTTGGTTGCCTTGACTGTGCATTGTCCTCTATTCTGACAGGGAGTACCGCCTTCCCTTGAGGGCAGCTTCGCTTTTACTCTTCTTGGAATAAGGAGCTAAGGGCAGGCTGTGGCCTCGCTCTCATGGACAGCAATAATAGAGTGGCAGCCAATTTGAAATGGAAGAACATTATATGTCCAAGCCCCTGCTGAATAAAAGAAACTTTCAATTATGAAGAATAACAGCAAAAATTAATATTAATTCTAAAACAAATCTTCAAATATAGCTAATATGTGGGATTTGAATGAGTTTTAGCTATGTAGGTAGGTTGAAGAGTCTGCATTGTTCTGATGCTGAGAGGCAAAAACGTGGTCAGACACAGGGTGCTGTGGGATAGAAGTAGGTTGGGCACCAGGTAATTTTCCAAATAAAATTACCTCAAGAAAACAAGCAATTATCAGACTTGATAATGGGGAGAACCAACAGTCAATTACATGGAATTACTAATTAATTGCTTCTCATATGATGAGTTCAAGATAACCAAATCAAAAGATGAAATTATTTATTATGATTATTAAGGAGACTGCACTCATGGAATAACCACTTAAATTTTACAAAGAATTCTTTTCCCCATACATGAAAGGATGTCCCCAAATAAATAATTGAATATGACTTTGAAATAAAGAAACATTTATTTAAATATCAAAATGAAAAAAGAAAGCAATAAACAATTAAATCAACAGGGATAATGCAAATGGGACATACCACATAAAAACAGGTAAATAAAAAAGTGATACAGTGTAGCAATATTTAAAGCAGTATGAAATTCTAAAATATAAAGTACATTAAAACAAAGTTGGTTAACTATAGCGAATGAACTAGTATTAAAAAAGTGAGTATAAAATTTTAAAACTATGAGCATCAGCCACTATGGTATCCACTTAATTACTTAGGATACTAACAGCATCAATAGGTAGTTTACCCTAATTAAGACTAACTAGTAGCTAAAAATTATTAACATATTCAACAGCTAAAGTTAAAAAAAGGATATGATATAAGAACATAAGAATAGCCATGCTGTGTCAGACCAATGATCCATCTAGCCCAGTATCCTGTCTCCGACAGTGGACAGTACCAGAGCTTCAGGGGAACTGTACTGAACAGGGCAGTTGGAGTGATCCACTTTGTCTTGCCTTCCCAGCTTCTGGCAGTCAGAGTTTTAGGGTTACTCTGAGCATGGAATTACATCCCTGACCATTTTAACTAATAGCCATTGACAGACCTATCCTATGTGAACTTATCTAGTTCTTTTTTGAACTCAGTTATACTTTTGGCCAGCACAACATCCCATGGGAATGAGTTCAACAGGTTAATTGTGTGTATGCACTGTGGATTTATATAGTAGCATTATGATATTTTCAGTTTTATTTTCTATCCCTTTCCTAATAGTTCCTAACATTCTGTTGGCTTTTTTGACCACTGCTGTGCATTGAGCTAAAGTGTTCTTGACACAATAAAGTGTTTCAATCCCTGCTTTAAGTGTACGACAGTATCTGGAACCAAGACCAGTGCTTTCATAATAATGAAATGTGCTAGTTACCCCAAATATTTTGGTATGGTGTTGATCAGTTGAATTATTACATGATTGATGATCTGTCTAAGAAGATAACGGAGAGGAAAAGAAAATGTGCTTTTCTCTAACTTTCTGTGCTTTAAACTAGTTTGCATAAACTAACTTAGTGATGATGCTGATATGTGGCATTCCTGTATCTAACAGGATCCAGAACACCTGGGAAACTTTTTACACTGGTGTAATTTAACAATGTTCAAACTTTATTTGATCTTGGATAAGTTTGATCTGGAGTGAAGTTTGTTTGAATGCGCCAGCTGTAAACCTTTGGAGAGAAAAAAGCGGGGTTATGGAACAGCAGATACAGACTTAACTACAGAATCAGTGATAAGATTCTGGCTATGTTAAGTAATTTAACCAGTTATAAAACATCTGGCTCAACTCTGATCTCATTTACACTTGTGTAACTTCACTTCTATGGAACTGTTCTATGAAGATCAGTAGATGAAAGCAAAGGCTTCTAGTAATGTAGATGGAGAAACAAATTTGGATCCTGATCCTGGAAACAATTAAGCACTTGCATAACTTTGCTGACATGAGTAATCCTGTTGAAGACAATGAGATCACTCATCTGAGCAAAGTTACTGACATGCTTAATGGGTTTGCAGTATCAGAGTCTTGGTAGTCTTTTCTAGATCTGTTCATTTATTTCTGGCCCAGGGGAGGAGTGTTTGTCCAGAGTGTTTTCTCTGGAGTGAACAGAATGAGGCTGTGGTGACAATGATGAATAACTTGCAGTAGAAGTAGCTTTCTCTTGGTTGTACAACATGTTGATGTATAGCAGTTCAGTTAAATTGATTTGATGTACTGTAATTGTCAGTCCTCAGTGTGTCTAGACAGTGACACTACATAACTTCATAAAACGAAAAAAGATGTTTTTTCTTTGAAATGATGTAAAAGGCTTTCTGTAACACTCTATCTGGTTTCAGATCAGTAGACTTTAAAATGTAGTTAAGTGTATCTTTTAAGGGGCACTGGACTGATGTAGAGTACATCTATATTTGAGATGGGATGTGTGACTCCCAGCTCGCTTAGACATACCCATGCTAGCTTCGCTTGAGCTAGCGTCTAAAAATAACAATGTGTCTGCGGTGGCATGGGTGGCTGCTCAGGCTAGCTGCCCCAAGTACAGTCCTGCCTGGGACAATCCTACCCCCTGAGTGCATGCTTGGTGTGTCGCTGTGGGCACACTGCCATTTGTAGGTGCTATCCCAAACACAGCTAACATGGGTATGTCTGTGCAAGCTGGGAATCGCACCTCGTAGCGTAAATGGTTCAAAGGGCCAAACTCTGCTGTTGTAAACTGACACAGCTGTATTGAAGTAAAAATAAGGGATTATGTAAAAACACAATGGTTATTACATTAAAGATGAAAAGAAATACTTTCATGAATATGTTTTGTGATTTAAATGAAAACATTTTTGTTAGTTTGTTTTACATTTAAGCATAAGAGCATTATGATTTCTGCAGCATGTGAGCGCTGGGGAGGTCAAATTGTTGACAAACAAGTACAGCAAAATACTTTTTAGACAATTATGTAATCACTTCATCTGGGGTTTTGTTTTTTTTAATGTTCAAAACAATCATTATTTTCTCCTAATGTTTTGTTAAATTTAATAATAATTCCAAATGGCTGAAGAAACAGGGAGCTATCCATCTTGCTTGTCTGCTAACTTGTGACTACACCTGGATTTGCTCAGTTGGACTCCTGCAACTGCATACAGCCCCATTGTTCTGCATGGGTGTAAGTGGCTGCTCAGGTGGATCGAGTTGCAGGATCTGGCCACCTAGGGAGACAAATTCTGCTACCTTCCTCTTGAAGTCAATGACATTTTCATGCAAGGACTACTCATGTGAAGAAGGTGCGTGGGATTTAGCCCATAGTCTGCAACTAAGAAAGGGCTTCTCAGCATTTGAATGCCTGGGGAAGGCTAGTGATTTTCACAGTCAAGATCTATTATTTATTAGAACTGGTTATTAGTTCAAATAAGTTTACATGTTTTCTATGCAAACTTTTCTGGTATGTAATAAAAGTTACCTTAAAATAACTAGGGTGCTCTTCAGCCTCTCCTGAATTAATCTACTGGTTAATACTTCCATTATTGTGGATTATGTCAGAACACAGAACGTCTTTCTGGGAAATATATTAGCAGTAAAATGGCAGCTCTCATTGAGATGTCTTTTGTTACTTGTATTGCAGTAACATCCAAAAGCCCCAATCAAGATACTTTTATTTTTTAAAACAATTTATATTGCAAATGCAGGCTCATGAAATAGAGGTTATAAAAAGAATTACTGATACTAAAGAGATGAATCCCAGAGCATTTTAAGTGGCCTGCATCAATAAATTATCAGTATTATATTGCATAGTGCATTATCTTTCTTTCCTCTCCTTGGCTCCTTCTGATACACACTCTTCCTATCGCCTTTGATACACCAAATAAATTATTTAGGTAACATTTAGAGTCTAGACAATTGCAGAATCCAATGAGCCCTTTGCAATCATCATTTCATGTTTTATGTGAGATACTGTAGTTTCTTTATTTTCCAGGCAGACAACACACACACACACACGATTAACATGACAATTTTAATCATGAAATGTAAGAGACTGACTTTGAAGTTATTAAGTTTACAAGTACAAGGGCAATTTCTGCACTGACGTACACACTGTGCAACCCTACTGACGTGGATGGGTGTAACTGAAGCCAGAATTTGTCATACTGCATATAAGATCCCTTACACCCAATTTTACAAAACAAATCCGGTGAAATTATGCAAACATATTTTAGAACAAATGACACAGAAGTTGCTGGAACCCCTTAAATTATCTTTAAGGGGTGGGATGGGGGAACTGACAGAAAGAAGAGTGTGTATTGCAATGGTGAAATTAAAAGGGCAGGTATGTTAATAGAGGTCAAAGGGCTGGTAAATCTGAAAGGATGACCAGCCTTAATCATAATGCTATGAAACTTAAAAAAAAATGGGTTTAATGGAGATTGGGAACAGGAATGAAGTTCAACTAATTCTTATTTTATGAAAACTGGCCTTGGCCCATCCCTAATGAAAATTTAAATTCTATCAGTTACAAGTAGTGGTTATGAAGTGTGATTTGTATAATGATGAGAATAAGTAGCTGTTTAATATATTATTGCCAATACCTTAATGAACATGTTAAGACATTTAGACTTGCATATTCACTTATTTCAGCCCTTGCAAAGACATCTGTGATCCTTTGTTTAAATTACACTGTCTGAGTTTGAGTGCTGTTGTCAAGCTATGCCATGCTCTAAATGTCATTTCTGTAGCTATGAAAGGAAGTGTAAATATGTATTAGGGCATGAATGCAGATCAAACAGTTAACTTAGCCAGAAGAGGCACCATGGGGAAAAGACAGCTTTGTTTTGTTTACAATGAGGAATAATAAGAAATAGATACAGTCAGAGTTACATACCAAGGGAAAAGATAGAGGCTTGCCAGGGTAGTTTATGCTGATACAGATTCAAGATAAATAATGTTTTGAATTTTAAACCCAGCGGGGTGCTGTTCTGCTCATATGAAACATACACAGAACTCACATATTTTCATTTAGTTTTATGGTTTTGGAATTTGCCATTTCATTCCTTTTCTTTTTTTTATACACTGGTCTGAAAAATTCAAGACAGTGAGATTATTTTATTACATTCTCTTACACACAGTGCTTGGCTTTAAGTCATAAATTCAGATGTGAACTTATGAAATAATGCAAAATTAGTAGAGAGAACAAATCTTGTTGTGGGGGTAGGAAGTGATTAATATCGATAGTCCAAAATTAAGGTTGTTAAGCCTGGGGAAGCTCTACAAACTTACCACACTCTCCCAAATTTGAGACAACTCCCTTAGTTCTATTAACAGAAGTGCTAATACTAAAGCGGTCACACCAAGCCTGAAGACTGTCAAGCCCCATATCTAAGGTTGGGAAGAGAAGACCTGCACCCTCTGTGTGGCTGGTTACTGCTTAAAGGTTTAGGAGCGCATGTTAATTAACCCCCTACCCTTTCTTCTTCCCCAAACAGTGCCATGAGCATTTCCAACCCCCTCTCTCCATGCAAATAAGTGCAAAAGGGCTACAGTGATCTTCATGTGGCTCCTGTGTGCAAAGACAGAGGGTTTGAGGATGGGTATTCATCTTCTAAAAAGAGTAATAACAGATGTTAACATGTAGCAATATGTGCTGGAGTTCTGGCCCTTTTCCCTCCCTGATTACCAGGAATCATAGTTTCTTTATCTCGGTGAACTTTCTCCTCTTCCCTTGGTTGGCAGATTTACTTTGGAGCTCTCTGCCAGGAAGATCAGAAGTACATCAGAAGCAGGAAGCCTGCCAATCAGTGGGGCTACTGGATCATTAAGGTGCTAAAGGAGCTAATGCTGTTTTGGAGAAGCTGAATGAATTCTTTGCATTGATCTTCACTGCAGAGGATGTGAGGCAGATTCCCACACCTGAGCCATTCCTTTTTGGTGACAGAGCTGAGAAACTGTCCCAGATTGAGATGTCAATAGAGGAGGTTTTGGAACAAATTGATAAATTAAACAGTAATAAATCACCAGGACCAGATAGAATTCACCCAAGAGTTCTGAAGGAACTCCAAGATGAAATTGCAGAACTACTACTGTGGTATGTAACCTATCACTTAAATCAGCCTCTGAACCAGATGACTGATGGATAGCTAATGTAATGCCGATTTTTTAAAAAGGCTCCAGAGGCAATCCTGGCAAATACAAGGCAGTAAACCTAACTTCAGTACCAGACAAATTGGTTAAACTATAGTAAAGAACAGAAATATCAGACATATTGATGAACACAATATGTTGGAAAAACGTCAACATGGCTTTTGTAAAGGGAAATCATGCCTCACTAATCTATTAAAATTCTTTGAGGGGGTCGACAAACTTGTGGACAAGGGTGATCCAGTGGATATAATGTACTTGGACTTTCAGAAAGCCTTTGACAAGGTCCCTCACCAAAGGCTCTTAAGCAAAGTAGGCTGTTATGAGTTAAGAGGGAAGGTCCTCTCATAGATCAGTAACTGGTTAAAAGACAGGAAACAGACGGTAGGAATGAATGGTCAGTTTTCACAGTGGAGAAAGCTAAATAGTGGGTTCCCCCACTGATCTGTACTGGGACTAGTGCTGTTTAACATATTCATAAATGATCTGGAAAAAGGGATAAACAGTGAGGTGGCAAAGTTTTCTGACTATGCAAAATTATTCAAGATAGATAAGTCCAAAGCTGATTGTGAAGAGTTACAAAGGAATCTCACAAAACTCAGTGCCTGAGCAACAAAATGGTAGATGAACTTCATTGTTGATAAATGCAAAGTAATGCACATTGGAAAATATAATCCCAATTATACATACCAAATGATGGTGTCTAAATTACTGTTACCACTCAAGAAAGAGATCTTGGAGTCACTTATCAGAGGGGTAGCCGTGTTAGTCTGGATCTGTAAAAGCGACAAAGAGTCCTGTGGCACCTTATAGACTAACAGACATATTGGAGCATAAGTTTTCATGGGTGCATCCGACGAAGTGGGTATTAGGGTGACCAGATGTCCCAATTTTATAGGGACAGTCCCGATTTTTTGGTCTTTTTCTTATATAGGCACCTATTACCCCCCACCCTCTGTCCCAATTTTTCACATTTTTACTTATGCTTCAATACGTCTGTTAGTCTGTAAGGTGCCACAGGACTCTTTGTCGCTTCTTGGAGTCATTGTGGACAGTTCTCTGAAAATAACTCCTCAATGTGCAGTGGCAGTCAAAGAAGCTAACAGAATGTTAGGAACAATTAGGAAAAGGGTAGATAATAAAACAGAAAATATCATAATGACACTATCTAAATTCATGGTACGCCCACACCATGAATACTGCATGCAGTTCTGGTCCTCCCACCTCAAAAAAAAAATGTTAGAATTGGAAGAAGTACAGAGAAGGGCAACAAAAATTATTTGGGGTACAGAACAGCTTCCATACAAGGAGATTTAAAAAAGACTGGAACTGTTAAGTGTAGAAAGGAGACGACTAAGGGGGGGTATGATAGAGCTCTATAAAATCATGACTGGCACAGAGAAAGTGAATAAAGACGTGTTATTTACCCCTTCACATAACACAAAAACCCGGGGTCACCCAATTAAATGAATAGGCAGTACGTTTAAAACAAACATAAGGAGGTACTTCTTCACACAATGCACAGTCAACCTATGGAACTCATTGCCAGGGGATGTTCTGAAGGCCAAAAGGATAACTAGGCTCAAAAATAAATTAGATAAGTTCATGTAGGATAAGTCCATCAATGGCTATTAGCCAAGATGGTGAGGGATGCAACCCCTCCTGCTCTGAATATCCCCAGTTTCTGACTGCCAGTAACTGGGACTGGACGACAGAGGATAGATCACTCGATGATTGCCACTGTCAGAAGACAGGATGCTGGGTTAGATGGACCATTGATCTACCCAGTATGGCCATTCTTACATTCCTTATCTCCCTTTTTACATTGTCTCTCTCTGGCTGGCATTAAATAAGCCTAGAGAAATCCCACCTTCTCTCTTGCTGGTATATTGGTGCTGTCTCTCAGGTGACTGGGAGCTCTTTGAATTAAAGCACTGAGTCTCAATATGGAGGTCACATCTCTCATTTTTACTGGACATATCTATATTGCATGAGTCACTGCATACTATACTGACTAATCTCATTGTGTCTTGGCCCAGCATGCTTTGGGGGAAGTGTGAAAATGGAAGGATTTTGTGGGGTAGGTTGAGAATTCTTGGGTTGTTCTTGTCGAGGTCAAGAATCAGGGATCTTCCTTGTGTGTGTAATTGTTACAGTTGCTCGGTGCTGTGGTACACCAAACCCCTAAGTAGAGCCCTACCAAATTCATGGCCATGAAAAACATGGCACGGACCATGAAATCTGGTCTCCCCTGTGAAATCTGGCTATGGTAGGGGGGTCGTGGTATGCCACTTTTACTTTTGCACTGCCTTCAGAGCTGGGTAGCCAGAGAACAGTGTAATCTTATTCATAGATTCATAGATTCTAGGGCTGGAAGGGACCTCGAGAGGTCATCGAGTCCAGCCCCCTGCCCTCATGGCAGGACCAATTACTGTCTAGACCATCCCTGATAGACATTTATCTAACCTACTCTTAAATATCTCCAGAGATGGAGATTCCACAACCTCCCTGGGCAGTTTATTCCAGTGTTTAACCACCCTGACAGTTAGGAACTTTTTCCTAATGTCCAACCTAAACCTCCCTTGCTGCAGTTTAAGCCCATTGCTTCTTGTTCTATCCTTTAGAGGCTAAGATGAACAAGTTTTCTCCCTCCTCCTTATGACACCCTTTTAGATACCTGAAGACCGCTATCATATCCCCTCTCAGTCTTCTCTTTTCCAAACTAAACAAACCCAATTTCTTCAGCCTTCCTTCATAGGTCATGTTTTCTAGACCCTTAATCATTCTTGTTGCTCTTCTCTGGACCCTCTCCAATTTCTCCACATCTTTCTTGAAATGCGGTGCCCAGAACTGGACACAATACTCCAGTTGAGGCCTAACCAGCGCAGAGTAGAGCGGAATAATGACTTCTCGTGTCTTGCTCACAACACACCTGTTAATGCAGCCCAGAATCAAGTTTGCTTTTTTTGCAACAGCATCACACTGTTGACTCATATTTAGCTTGTGGTCCACTATAACCCCTAGATCCCTTTCTGCCGTACTCCTTCCTAGACAGTCTCCTCCCATTCTGTATGTGTGAAACTGATTGTTCCTACCTAAGTGGAGCACTTTGCATTTGTCCTTATTAAACTTCATCCTGTTTACCTCTGACCATTTCTCCAGTTTGTCCAGATCATTTTGAATTATGACCCTATCCTCCAAAGCAGTTGCAATCCCTCCCAGTTTGGTATCATCTGCAAACTTAATAAGCGTACTTTCTATGCCAATATCCAAGTCATTGATGAAGATATTGAACAGAGCCGGTCCCAAAACAGACCCTTGCGGAACCCCACTCGTTATACCTTTCCAGCAAGATTGGGAACCATTAATAACTACTGTCTGAGTACGGTTATCCAGCCAGTTGTGCACCCACCTTATAGTAGCCCCATCTAAGTTGTATTTCCCTAGTTTATTGATAAGAATATCATGCGAGACCGTATCAAATGCCTTACTAAAGTCTAGGTATACCACATCCACCGCTTCTCCCTTATCCACAAGACTCGTTATCTTATCAAAGAAAGCTATCAGATTGGTTTGACATGATTTGTTCTTTACAAATCCATGCTGGTTATTCCCTATCACCTTACCACCTTCCAAGTGTTTGCAGATGATTTCCTTAATTACTTGCTCCATTATTTTCCCTGGCACAGAAGTTAAACTAACTGGTCTGTAGTTTCCTCGGTTGTTTTTATTTCCCTTTTTATAGATGGACACTATATTTGCCCTTTTCCAGTCTTCTGGAATCTCTCCTGTCTCCCATGATTTACCAAAGATAATAGCTAGAGGCTCAGATACCTCTTCTATTAGCTCCTTGAGTATTCTAGGATGCATTTCATCAGGTCCTGGTGACTTGCAGGCATCTAACTTATCTAAGTGATTTTTAACTTGTTCTTTTTTTATTTTATCTTCTAAACCTTCCCCCTTCCCATTAGCATTCACTATGTTAGGCATTCCTTCGGACTTCTCAGTGAAGACCGAAACAAAGAAGTCATTAAGCATCTCTGCCATTTCCAAGTTTCCTGTTACTGTCTCTCCCTCCTCACTGAGTAGTGGGCCTACCCTGTCCTTGGTCTTCCTCTTGCTTCTAATGTATTGATAAAAAGTTTTCTTGTTTCCCTTTATTCCTGTAGCTAGTTTGAGCTCATTTTGTGCCTTTGCCTTTCTAATCTTGTCCCTGCATTCCCGTGGTGTTTGCCTATTTTCATCCTTTGTAATTTGTCCTAGTTTCCATTTTTTATATGACTCCTTTTTATTTTTTAGATCTTGCAAGATCTCGTGGTTAAGCCAAGGTGGTCTTTTGCCACATTTTCTATCTTTCCTACCCAGCGGAATAGTTTGCTTTTGGGCCCTTAATAGTGTCCCTTTGAAATACTGCCAGCTCTCCTCAGTTGTTTTTCCCCTCAGTCTTGATTCCCATGGGACCTTACCTATCAGCTCTCTGAGCTTACCAAAATCCGCTTTCCTGAAATCCATAGTCTCTATTTTGCTGTACTCCCTTCTACCCTTCCTTAGAATTGTGAACTCTCTGATTTCATGATCACTTTAATCCAAGCTGCCTTCTACTTTCAAGTTCTCAACGAGTTCCTCCCTATTTGTTAAAATCAAATCTAGAACAGCTTCCCCCCTAGTAGCTTTCTCAACCTTCTGAAATAAAAAGTTGTCTGCAATGCAGTCCAAGAACTTATTGGATAGTCTGTGCCCTGCTGTGTTATTTTCCCAACATATATCTGGATAGTTGAAGTCCCCCATCACCACCAAATCTTGGGCTTTGGATGATTTTGTTAGTTGTTTAAAAAAAGCCTCATCCACCTCTTCCACCTGGTTAGGTGACCTGTAGTAGACTCCTAGCATGACATCACCCTTGTTTTTTACCCCTTTTAGCCTAACCCAGAGACTCTGAACACTTCTGTCCCCTATGTCCAGCTCCACCTCAGTCCAAGTGTGTACATTTTAAATATATAAGGCAACACCTCCCCTCTTTTTCCCCTGTCTGTCCTGTCTGTCCTTCCTGAGCAAGCTGTACCCATCCATGCCAACATTCCAATCATGTGTATTATCCCACCAAGTTTCGGTGATGCCAACAATGTCATAGTTGAATTTATTTATTAGCACTTCCAGTTCTTCCTGCTTATTACCCATACTTCTCGCATTTGTATACAGGCATCTAAGATACTGATTTGATCTTGCCTCCCAGTTTTGCCCTGACCCTCCTATCTCTTTGTCATTAGAGCCCATGCTCCCTCCTATTTCCGACCCATCTCCCAGGTCCCCATGTTCTCCACTTACCTGTGGGCTTTGCTCACCTGTCCCCGTCGAACCTAGTTTAAAGCCCTCCTCCTAGTTTAAAGCCCTCACTAGGTTAGCCAGTCTGTATCCAAATAGGGTCTTTCCCCTCCTCGAAAGGTGAACGCCATCTCTGCCTAGCAGTTCTTCCTGGATTAGCATCCCGTGGTCGAGGAAGCCAAAGCCCTCCTGGCGACACCATCTTCGCAGCCAAGCATCTTATCCTTTCTATCAAGGAATCAATCTCTTATCTCTAAATTACAATTTGGCAGGTACTAGAATCAATGTACTACTGCCATCAGATATGATAAAACAATGTACCTGTTACAGTGTTGTTAATTATGCTACCCCAAAAAATTCATTGTGAATAATTTTATATACTTTAGTGTCTCACACTGTAACAATGTGGAATAACACTGAATTAAGCAGGATAGTAAGTGTTTTACACTGAACACAAGTGGCAGTGTTCCCTCTAATTTTTCCCATCCATGTGCGGAATGAATTTTGTTATGTGCACTAATATGGAGGTGATGTGTGACACATCACCTTCATATTGGTGCACATAACAAAATTCATGTGGTGGGGGTGGGGCCAAGGGGTTTGGAGTGTGGGAGGGGGCTCAAGGCTGGGGCAGAGGATTGGGGTGCAGGGGTCTGAGGGCTCCCGTGGGGATGCAGGCTCTGGGGTGGGGATGGGGATGAGTGGCTCAGGGCTGGGGCAGAGGGTTGGGTGCAGGGAGTGAGGGAGGGCTCTGGCTGAGGGTGCGGGCTCTGGGGTGGGGCCAGGAATGAAGGGATTTGGGGTGCAGGAGGGTGTTCTGGGGCTATTCCAGGGAAAGAGGACTCCTTCCAGCTCTATCTCCCCACAGCAGCACCTAGGCTATGAGGGAGAGGTGCCTCTCCCCGCCACAGCAGCTCCGGGGGCTGGGGTCGCAGGATAGGCAAGTCCACGATGGGGCTGGGTTTGGCCCGTGGGAGGGCCGCCCTGGCCACAGCTGGGTCCGGGCCAGGCATGGCTGGGTTCGGGCCTGGCCGGGGCACTCCGGCCATGGCTTTGTCCAGGCCGGGGTAGGGGTGCCCTGGCTGCAGCTGGGTTTGGTCCAGGGTAGGGGCACCCCAGCTGGTCTGGGTGCCCCGGCCGTGTCAGACATGGGGGCCGGGCTAGTTTGGTGCCGGGGGAGGGCTGCCTCTCCCCTGGCCATGGCAGGTCCCCAGGCGGGTTCCCTGAGTGGCACTAGGAAGGCTGCTGCGCAGCCGCGGAGCTTACAGGGAACTTAGCTTACTGGGTCCTTTTTTCCCATCTGCCACACAATTGACAGTCATGGAAAGAAAGAGTAAACCCACTTGGGGATGTCTGTATTAGTAGATCATTTGGAGAGAAAATAGTGGACCAAATTCTGAGCTCACACCAGTGTAAACCAAGAGTTATGCCTTTGAAGTCATTCTAGTAAGATCAGAATCAGGCCCACAAGTTCTTACAGTAAAAGATTTGGGGTCAGATTTTCAAAGCAGCTTACTCTTTGTTTAGCTGTGGCCCTTGAAAATCAAGAGTGATCCTGGGTGGTCTAGAAGTGAGGATGGGAGTAAGGATGAGCAGTCACAATTGCTATAATTTCTGAGCCCCAGAGAATAATTCATGAGAACAGTATTGGACAGTTCCATGCTGTGAAAATCATTGGATACCATGAGAAATTGATTTGCGTGTACTGTTTCACAATAGGTTAAAATGATTTTCATAATGTAGCCCTAGCTGCCTTTGCTTTGGGTCTATAACACAAAGTCAGGCTGGATGGCTGCAAGAGGGTCTTGGAAGGCCGATATGTTAGCCCCAGAATGTTAAAGGCTCTTTTTCCTTCAAACTGAGAAGGGGTTACCTCAGGTCAATTAGGGACACCTGGTTCCAATTAAGGGCTGCCTCAGGTCTTAAAAAACCCCTTCTCTGGGCAGAGAAGGGCGGGGGAGGGAGAAAGAGAGAGAGAGAAGCTGTTGCCAGGCTAGTGGCAGCAGGGAAATAAGCTGCTCCAGGCTGTGCTCCTTCCTATAGGGGAAACAGCCAAACCTGAGTGCCTACTAGGGAGTGGACTAACACCCGAGGGCAATCAACAGGACAACACCTTGCACCAGTGAGGGGGCAACGAAATGTACCCCCCTGGGTTTTGTTGTTTGTTTATGAGACTGTTTCCTTTTTGTTTGGTGGAGGATCACCCCAAAGGCCGACTCTCAGTCCTGAAATTAGGACCAAGGGAGCACAGGAGGGGGAAGGCAAACCCTGCCCTGAGAGGGGCTGCTTACCTCAGACCCACCATTGCCAGAGGGGGAAGCGCTAAGTCTGGCGAGAGAAAGGAGGTGCTTTGCCACACGCGGTGTCAGGAGTGGGATAGACTTTGTGGCGAACCGTCCCAGGGCAAGGTAAATCACTCCCACCCCCAAAATAGATGATGTAGTGAGGGCACTGGTACAGGCCACGGCAGCAAAACAAAAGGCTACCAGGGTCCAGATGGCTGCCCAACAGGAGTCGGTACAGCTACAGCAGGAAATGAATCAACTGTGCCAGTGGCCCAGGATTGAGCCACCCTGAAGGAGGTCATGAACCAGCTGAAGGCCCTGACCGCTCTGAAGCATGGCCACGATGGGACACAGTCCCTAAGGACAAGTATTTACCTACAGAAGATGACAGTGGAAGATGATGTGGAGGCATATCTTCTTGCCTTCGAGAGAATGGCCCAATGTGAGGCCTGGCCCCAAGACCAGTGGTCCAGCATCCTCACCCTTTCCTGTGTGGGGAGGCCCAGAAGGCCTACTACGACATGGCAGCGGAAGCAGCTACAGTTTACCCCCAGCTAAAGGCTGAGATTCTGGCAAGGTCCGGGATGACAACAGCTATAAGGGCTCAGAGGTTCCACAAGTGAAGGTATCAGGATGGCAAAGCACTGAGGTCCCAACTATTCGACCTGATGCGGAAGTGGCTGCGCTCCGAGATCCACAGCCTGGAGAAAATTATGGAAGTCATAGTCTTGGACAGGTTCACGAGAGGAGTACCGCCAAACCTACGAGGATGGGTCAGCCATAATGACCCCTTCTCCTATGATGCATTAGTTGCCCTCATAGAGAGACACTTAATGGCCAAAGAACTTTCTCGGACTACCGGGGAAGAGATGTGCTGGGTCAAGAGGCCAATCACTGCCGCAAGGGCCCAGGCTTCCAAAGCACTGGGCAGAATTATGTGTGTGTGTGGGGGGAAGGAGGCTGAAGAGTGGCTTGAGGCCGCAAAGGGACTTGGGAACCTGGGGAGAAAGGGTCATGTGGTAAGGCCCACTAGCCCAAAGAATAGAGAGATACCTCAAGTAAGATATAGGTGTTATGCTTGTGGGGAAATGGGGCATATAGCGGTCCAGTGCCCTAATGTGGAGGAGCCCATGCAGTGCAATCTAGGGGATCATGAAGATCTTTGTGGCTTGATAAACTTTGTGGGAGTTGCGATGGGCCCCCATAGATACATGTGGCCAGTTAGGATGAATATGCCTATCTCATAGAACTGGAAGGACCTTGAAAGGTCATTGAGTCCAGTCCCCTGCCTTCATTAGCAGGACCAAGTACTGTCCCCTAACAGATTTTTTTCCCCCAGATCCTTAAATGGCCCCTTCAAGGATTGAACTCTCAACCCTGGGCTTAGCAGGCCAATGCTCAAACCACTGAGCTATCCCTCCCCCTTAATGGATGGTTTAGTTGGGTTTGGATGATTTAGTTAGTGTTGGTCCTGCTTTGATCAGGGGGTTGGACTAGATGACCTCCTGAGGTCCCTTCCAACCCTGAGATTCTATGATTGGCATACAGACCGTTGAATTAGTGGACTCCGGAAGTGCCCGTAATGCTGGTCTCAGGAAAACTCGTGGAGCGGGACCAGTTGTCTCGGGCCAAGCGCACCGGAATAACTTGTGTACGTGGTGCTGTCAATTATTATCCAACCATTCCTGTACAAATTGAGGTCCAGGGGAATACCACAAGGGTGACAGCAGCGGTGGTCCCGAAATTCCCATATCCGGTCCTTATAGGACGAAACTTCCCAGGGTTTGGAGGCCTACTCCCCATAAATGAGTCAGAGGAGAGTAGTGACCCCGGGATTAATACAATAGCCCCAGTAACTAGCCCTCTCCTGGTCTTCTGTGAATTAGCCCAGGACTTGTTCTCTACAATTGGGAAGCCTTGGAAGACTAGGCGAGAAAGGAGGGATGACAAGAGGTTGGAAACCAGGATCTTGGCCCAGAAGCAAAAGGCTGCACTCGTAGGGAAGAAATTGTGTCCAGCTGGCGGCAGATGATGCAGAGAGTCGACAAGTTAGAAGCTGGACCAAGTTCCACGGAGACCAACTCTGAGATGGAAACAGAAATAGGTCCCCTTGAATTGGGGCATTTTGGACCCTTATTTGAGAATTTTGGGCAGGATCGTGCCAATGATCTGCTTTACAATAATATTAGGAAAGGGATAGTTGAAGTGAATGGGATTCCGGTGGCGGGGAAAACCCAAGTCCCAGGGCATATTTCATTATAAAAAGGCACCTATTATATAGAGTAGCCCTACTGCAAGAGGTAGAGCAGCTCTTGGTACCTCGAAGGCACCACAGGGAAGTTTTGGACCTAGCTTGTAGTCATTTATTCAGAGGACATCTGGGGTAGATAAGACCCTTGATTGAATTGTACGGAGGTTCTTTTGGCCAGGAGTTTATATGGAGTGTGGCAAGGTACCTTCTCGGTCTTACCATCCTCAGCTGTTTTTAGCCTTGGTGAGATGGGCTTGGGTAAAACAGTCCTCCTAGAATGCACAGGGGCAGTCCATTCCTTCTCTCAGCCAGTCTTTTGGGCTTGTTTTCTTCCCTTATGGGAGGGAATGTAGCCTCCCCTCCTGGTGAGGCTTGCTGTCTTGCTGCTCCTAGCCTACTGGCAGCTTGATTCCTTCTCTCTCTCCCCCCGCTCTCCTTCTCCCAACAGGGGAGGGTTTAAAAAAGTCACAGGCAGCCCTTAGTTGGAATCAGCTGATCCTAACTGACCTCAGGTAACTCCCTCAGCTGATCCTAATTGGTTCTCTGGTAACCCCTTCTCAGCTGAACCTGATTGATCTGTAGTTACCCCTCCTCGGTTGATAGGGAGGAGGGCCTTTTAACCTTCTGGGACTGTTTTCGACACACACACACCTGTTGCAGCTGTCTGCTCTGAGTTTATCACAGAAGGTACGACAATATTGCACCTCCTGCCCAGAATGCCAATTACATGTCCCCCGACCGCACTTGAGAGTCCCTTTAGTACCTCTGCCAATTATCGAAGTCCCATTCAAGAGGATAGCCATGGATTTGATAGGCCCACTGGAGAAGTCAGCCTGGGGCCATCAGAGTGTGCTCGTTGTTCTGGACTACGCCACCCGATATCCAGAAGCCGTACTCCTATGAGACACAATGTCCAAGGCGATAGCTAAGGAATTAATCCAAATTTTCTCTAGGGTGGGGATGCCCAAAGAGATATTGATGGATCAAGGGAATCCCCTTTGTGTCAAAGTTGATGAAGGACTTGAGTCCAATGGTCCACATATGGGCCCTAAGAATGTCAGTCTACTATCCACAGACCAATGGCCTCATTGAATGCTTTAATAGGACACTGAAGAACGGGATACAGAAAGTGGTGAGCCAGGACGGGAAAAATTGGGATATCTTGCTACCGTACCTGATGTTTGCTAAAAAGGAGGTTCCCCAGACTTCATAGAATCATAGAATCATAGAATCTCAGGGTTGGAAGGGACCTCAGGAGGTCATCTAGTCCAACCCCCTGCTCAAAGCAGGACCAACCCCAACTAGATCATCCCAGCCAGGGCTTTGTCAAGCCTGACCTTAAAAACCTCTAAGGAAGGAGATTCCACCACCTCCCTAGGTAACCCATTCCAGTGCTTCACCACCCTACTAGTGAAAAAGTTTTTCCTAATATCCAACCTAAACCTCCCCCTCTGCAACTTGAGACCATTACTCCTTGTTCTGTCATCTTCTACCACTGAGAACAGTCTAGATCCATCCTCTTTGGAACCCCCTTTTAGGTAGTTGAAAGCAGCTATCAAATCCCCCCTCACTCTTCTCTTCTGCAGGCTAAACAATCTCAGTTCCCTCAGCCTCTCCTCATAAGTCATGTGCTCCAGCCCCCTAATCATTTTTGTTGCCCTCCGTTGGACTCTTTCCAATTTATCCACATCCTTCTTGTAGTGTGGGGCCCAAAACTGGACACAGTACTCCAAATGAGGCCTCACCAGTGCCGAATAGAGGGGAATAATCACGTCCCTCGATCTGCTGGAAATGCCCCTACTTATACAGCCCAAAATGCCGTTAGCCTTCTTGGCAACAAGGGCACACTGTTGACTCATATTCAGCTTTTCGTCCACTGTAACCCCGAGGTCCTTTTCTGCAGAACTGCTGCCCAGCCATTCGGTCCCTAGTCTGTAGCAGTGCATGGGATTCTTCCGTCCTAAGTGCAGGACTCTGCACTTGTCCTTGTTGAACCTCATCAGATTTCTTTTGGCCCAATCCTCTAATTTGTCTAGGTCCCTCTGTATCCTATCCCTACCCTCCAGCGTATCAACCACTCCTCCCAGTTTAGTGTCATCTGCAAACTTGCTAAGGGTGCAGTCCACACCATCCTCCAGGTCGTTGATGAAGATATTGAACAAAACCGGCCCCAGCACCGACCCTTGGGGCACTCCACTTGATACCGGCTGCCAACTAGACATGGAGCCATTGATCACTACCCGTTGAGCACGACCATCCAGCCAGTTTTCTATCCACCTTACCGTCCATTCATCCAGCCCATACTTCTTTAACTTGCTGGCAAGAACACTGTGCGAGACTGTATCAAAAGCTTTGCTAAAGTCAAGAAATAGCACATCCACTGCTTTCCCCTCATCCACAGAGCCAGTTATCTCATCATAGCCATATCTTCAACTGGGTTTTCCCCCTTCGAGCTGTTAAATGGTCTCCACCCCTGTGGCATACTGGACATTGCCAAGGAGGGCTGGGAAGAACAGCCTAACAAGGGAAGAAGCATCATTGAGCATGTGATGCAGCTAAAGGACAGGATATCCAAAAGTCCCCCATAGTGTGGGAACACATGGAGAAGGCACAAGAGGCCCAATAGACCTATTACAATTGCCAAGTGACCGCCCAAAAATTCCAGGCGGGAGATCAGGTAATGGTGCTGGAGCCCACAGCTGAGAGCAAGCTCCTGGCCTGATGGCAGGGGTCATATGAAGTAATAGAAGCCTTTGGGGAAGTCAACTATAAGATTCAACAGCCTGATCGCCGGAAGCCGGAACAGATCTACCATGTCAGCCTATTGAAACCCTTGCAAGACAGGGAAGCTCATTTGGTCATCCTAGAGACATCACCCCAAGAAAGCAAACATCAGGGTCAGTTAGGGATATCCCCTAAATTGACCCCTGAACAATGAGCAGAAGTCATCAATATGACTGAACTGAACCATGATGTGTTCTTAGAGAAGCCAGGCGAGACCACAGAGGTTCATCACCATATCATCACAGATCCTAGAGTAAAGGTGAATGTTAAGACGTACCAGATCCCAGAGACAAAAAGGGAGGAGATCAGGACCAAAGTTGGGAGAATGCTGGAGCTGGGAGTCATTGAGAAGTCTCATAGTCAATGGTCAAGTCCAATTGTCCTGGTACCTAAGCCAGATGGCAGCATGAGATTCTCCAGTGACTTCTGAAAATTAAACAAGGTGTCCCAATTTGATGCTTACCCTATACTATGGATAGACGAGCTAATCGACCGGTCGGGAAAAGCTCATTTTTTGTCCACCAAAGGCTATTGGCAAATCCCTCGAGCCAAGGAAGCCAAAGAGAAGACTGCCTTTTCGACACCAAAGGGATTGTACCAGTACATAGTCCTCCCTTTTGGATTACATGGGGCTCCTGTAACCTTCCAGTGGCTCATAGATAAGCTCTTGCGTCCACATGGCAAGTATACAGCCGCTTACCTTGATGATGTCATCATGCATAGCCCAGACTGAGAGACACATCTAGAAAAGGTGGAAGCAGTATTGGATAACCTGAGGAAGGCGTGTCTCACTGCGAATCCCTCCAAATGCGCAATAGGGCTAGCAGAAGCCAAATACCTCAGGTACGTAGTTGGGAGGGGCATAGTGAAGCCCCAACTGAACAAGTTAGAGGTGATACAAAGTTGGCCCCCTACCGATCCAGAAGAAACAGGTCAAAGCATTCCTGGGAATAGCTGGGTACTACACTTTGCTACCAGAGCATACCAGTTGATGGATCTAATAAAAGCCTGGGGCCCAGACATAGTGAAATAGACCAGCGCGATTGAAGAAGCTTTTACAGATCTGGGGACCGCCCTCTGCAGTAACCCAGAGCTAGTAGCCCCGGACTTTGAGAAGGAGTTCTTGCTGCAAACTGATGCCTCCAAAGTCAGGTTGGGAGCCATGCTTTCTCAAATGGTAAGAGAGAGAGAACACCCAATTTTATTCCTTAGTAGGAAATTCCTGCCCAGAAAACAAAGGTATGCTGTGGTAGAGAAGGAATACCTTGCGGTAAGGTGGGCCATGGGGACCCTCCGATATTACCTGCTTGGATGGAGGTTTACCCTCATCACTAACCATGCTCCCCTGAAATGGATGCACCAGAACAAAGAAAGAAATGCAAGGGTAATGAGATAGTTCCTGTTGTTGCAACCCTTCCACTTCAGAGTGCAACACAGGTCAGGGACCAGGCATGGCAACGCTGATGGCCTGTCAAGGGTGCACTGTTTTTTGACCTAAGTAGCCCAACCTCATGGTGCTGAGCAGCAGTGTGTGTCTGTGTGACAAAGTCAGGCCGGATGGCTGCAAGAGGGTCTTGGTAGGCCAATACGTTAGCCCCAGAATGTTAAAGGCTCTTTTTCCTAAAAACTGAGAAGGGGTTACCTCAGGTCAATTAGAGACAACTGATTCCAATTAAGGGCTGCCTGGGGGGAGGGGAGGGAGAGAGAGCTAGTAGCAGCAGGGAAATAAGCCGCTCCATGGTGAGAGGCTGTGTTCCTTCCCCTAGGGGAAACCTGAGTGCCTGCTAGGGGAAGGACTGACACCCCAGGGCAATCAACAGGATGACACTCTGCACCAGTGAGGAGACAGCGAAATTTACCCCCCTGGGTTTTTTTGTTTGTTTGTGAGACTGTTTCCTTTTTTCTTTGGTGGAGGATCACTGCATAGGCCGATTCTCAGGCCTACCCTGAAAATAGCACTAAGGGAGCACAGAAGGGGGAAGGCAAACCCTGCCCTGAGTGTGGATGGTTATGTCAGGTCCGCTATCGCCAGAGGGGGAAGCGCTAAGTCTGGCAAGAAAAAGGAGGTGCCTTGCCACACAAAGCATTTTGTCATGTCTTGGAAAATGTTAAAATTTGCTAATCTATGTCTTGATAATATTGTTATTACAATAACAGATGTGATGTATATGATTTGTGAACGCTTGATCCAGCCCATCAAACCAACAAAATCTTTCCATTTGCAGATTTCCAGTGCTTACACTTATCTCCAACTTTCAGGAGAGGTGTTTTGTATCTTAAAAAAGATACAGCAGACCCAGACCCTTGTCTTCAGCCAAGGAATGTGCAGAACAAATCAGGCCTGATTCTGGGGTCACAGTATGCAGAGCTGGTCCCTGGGCATACATTAGGGCGGCCTGAGGCTTCTGCTGATTTACTTCTGCTACCAATTCCACAAGGGGCGGAAACCATAGCCAGATTTTGGAACAACCCATGGGTTTCCCAGCCATACACACTTTCCTCCAGTCACTGGCAGAGAAGGTAGGATAGCAATCTTTATGCAGGCTTTTCATCACCAGAGAATCTCCCTATGCTGGCCATCCTTCTTGGGCTAGATATGCTGGCTCAATTACGAGGTTGTGTGTGCAGTGTGGTGCAAAGGGACTTCACTGTTTCAGAGGATTTGGCCAACGCATTTCCTGAGAATGGTAGGAAGAACTGAGAATTAACCTTATCACCATTTTTAGGGCAAAGACGCATACTTTCTGAGCGCTAAATACAGTGGCTGTTGCTTAATAGCAATCCATATACTAACACCTTTCATTGAATGGCAACATTTTGCTGGGAACCAATCCTGTTCCATTGACTTTAATATTAATTGGATTCGGATATTGGCAACAGGCATGCTGCTTACATCCTTTTTTTAGGAAGAAAGTCCCTGGCCACAGGCATTTCTGTGGGGCTGTAACCAGGGAAGTGCTGGGGCTGCACACTATCTTTCCATGTGCTTTCTGGTCTGCATCCTGCCCTGGCATGGGAGTGCTGGGTTGTGCCAAGCCCTGGCCTCAGACAGGTATGTGAGCCGGGGAAGGCATGTCCCAACACTTCCTTCCTGGCTGCACCCAAAAAGGCCCACAAAGTGTCTTTGATCCTTCTTCTTATATGCAGTATCCATATTGGATTCTAATGAGCTGATGTGCTTATTGAATATAGTTGTTGGCTTATATGTGTATTTGTTACTATAATATAGCTACTGTATATAGCTAGTAATGTAGTTTAACTTGCTCTATCACTGCTGTGGTGCTGTAAAAATAGAACACAATGTAGTTTTGTTGATGTGCTTTATAAATATTTGTTTTGCAGACTGCAGTGATGATGTGTTCCGCTGTACTACCGGGAAATGCCTCAATTACACCTTTGTTTGTGATGGATATGATGATTGTGGAGACCTGAGTGATGAACAAAACTGTGGTAATTGGGAGTGTTACATTTTTTGAAAGGCTTTAATATAATAGCATTGTCTAAACTGACAGAATCTTTTCCCTTAGACTTACCAGAAACAGTAATATACCCACGCGTTCCAATTTATCTATCAAGGAAGTGAACACAGATTAAAGTTTGTGGCTCTTCGTAACTCATTTAAAAGATTTGGAGAATTTTTTCAGCAAATGGTATTTTTAGAAAATTTTTATATTTTATACAAATCAGGTGCATATTTTATTGAAGAAATGTTGACTTTGTTATTTATTGTAGACTTATTCAAGATGTGTTGTCAGTTTTCCAGCTAATTCAGCAGCTCATATGAGACAAAATAGAACCTAAAAATGCTGCATATCATGGGTGCCAGCAGAACATTATGACTAAACTCTTCCTGCATAAGCATCAGGACAGACTTGTCCTTCTTGACCATCAGCCATTCACTGCTCCTTAAATCCTGTTTTCCATTGAATTTCAAGGCTCTTTCTGCTGATAATTATCTTCCTACCTCTCTCTCTGATCACTTTTTCAATGTCTTGTTTAGCATATCCTCTTCCTCTCATAATCCACATTATGTCTATGGCTGGCTTGAAAATGGGAATTTTTCCCATAGAAATTTTCATGGGGAAAAAGTCCCCATTTGAAATGTTGCCACCAGGAAATAATGGTTTCCTGAGGCAACATTTAAAAAGTTAATGTGGAAAAACCTTATTTTTCCAGTTTTTGCCAGAGAGAAAAAGTTTAATAAAGTGAAAGTGCTACTTTCTATCTGAAAGAGCTGCCTTTAAACATGTAAAATAATATTTTTGTTAAAATAAAAAAAACTGTTCCTTTTTAGCTTTTACTTTCCTCTCACTTTTCTGGGAGGTGAAAAAAAAAAGAGAGAAGGTGTCAATTTTTTAACAATTTCAAAACAAAACTTTTCAAAAATACTGAATACATGTTTTTTCTAAAAATGTTATTCAATATATTTAAATGAAAAAATTTAATCAAAAATGAGATTTTATTGCAAATAATTGTTTTTGACAAAAGCTCTTTTTTTATTAAAAACCTTTTCATTGAAAAAAATTCCATCCAGCTTTGATCACATCTTGTCTTCCTGATATTACTTTATCCTATATAACGTCCCTAAGGTTCAGCCTTTTCTCTCTGTATAGACTACCTATGGCTTGTTCAAGTGTTTATTGTCTTGTGCCTTGGTTATTGTAATCCCCTCCTCTCTGGCCTGGATACGTCCAATCTTGCCCACCACAAGTCTGTTGCTGTTAGGCCGGTTTTGAGTAGTAGGCAGAAATAGCTGCATTGATGGACAACAGGCATCCGTAACCTGCGATAACCAAAACACCACAACTGTCCCATCCATTTTTTCCTTTAAATTTTTTTTTCATTGAATCTGATCACTTTTACTCACAGTAAATAGCCCCAATCCTGCAAGCACTTAATCTTGTGCATAGCTCTCTTCATGTGAATAGTCTTCATATGACTTATTAATTCACTATTTTGAAGACTTCAGTGGGATTTCTTATGTGAGCAAAGTTATGCGTGAGTTTAAGGACTTGTCTACTCTAAAAAGCTGTACTGCTTCAACTATACGTGTATAGTTAATCTCCCTAGTGCAGATGCAGTTGCTTTACAAGGGTATAGCTATTGCTGTATGGGAAAGGAAATAATTATTCAGGTATAAGTCACCTTTCTACTGATATAACTATTTTGGGAGAAAAAAAATCATACCCCTAACCAAAAGATTATTCCAAAAAAATTTAAGTATAGACCAGACCTTAGGGTATGTTTGCACGTAAACTACTGCTGCTGCACTGTAGCACTTCAGAGTAGACGCTTCCTATGCTGACAGAAGGGGTTCCCTCATTGGCATAAGTAATCCACATCCATTAGAGGCAGTAGGTAGGTTGATGGAAGAATTCTTCCTTCAACCTAGCACTGTCTACACTGTGGGTTAGGTTGGCATAGCTACATTTCCTGGGGGTGGTGGTGAACTTTTCCTTATTCCTCGAGTACTTCCATTGGAATCTATCAAAGGGACTACTTGTGCTGTAAGGTATTACTCCTTGTAAGCTAGGTTGGCAGAATCAGGCCCTTACAGTGAAATCCTGGCCCCATTAAAGTGCTCAGTTGTGTAGCATGGTTGGTGGTAATTTTTGAGAAAAATGGAAACAAGTTAAACTTCTTAACTTAATAGCATAATAACAGAAAACACTGACATAAAAACAATGTTTGACAGTGATTACTTTCAGATTTTTTGTGTCCCATTCTCTCTTCCTGATCTTTAACATACTCTCAAGAACTTTTATACCAAGTGTATTCCGTATATTCAACCTTTCCTAAGGGTTCGACAAAGAAAGTTTCATTACTGAAGGAAAAAGAATGATGAAAGGGCAAAATAAGGCTAAGACTTCTGTTTCTTCGTGGAGCATTCTTATGCAATGTACATGGCAGAGGGGCATTGCTGGCACATGATGGCATATATCACATTGGTAGATGTGCAGGTGAACGAGCCCCTGATGGTGTGGCTGATGTGATTAGGTCCTATGATGGTGTCACTTGAATAGATATCTGGACAGAGTTGGCATAGGGATTTGTTGCAAGGATAGGTTCCTGGGATAGTGTTTTTGTGTGGTGTGTGGTTGCTGGTGAATATTTGCTTCAGGTTGGGGGGCTGTCTGTAAGCGAGGACTGGTCTGTCTCCCAAGATCTGTGAGAGTGAGGGATCATATTTCAGGATAGGTTGTAGATCTTTGATGATGCGCTGGAGAGGTTTTAGTTGGGGGCTGAAGGTGACGGCTAGTGGCGTTCTGTTATTTTCTTTGTTGGGCCTGTCCTGTAGTAGGTGACTTCTGGGTACTCTTCTGGCTCTGTCGGTGTTTTTTTTCACTTCAGCAGGTGGGTATTGTCGTTTTAAGAATGCTTAATAGAGTTTGGGTTCATTCCAACTCTCAACTGATGTCTCCATCTGGGTGTGTAATAGGAAGAAGTAGCATTTCCACAAACACAGTATCATTGCCTCCTGCTGTGCCTTATGGCAGCCTAAAATTTTTAAATTGTTACTTCTATGTCTCTGTTCATAATCCTTTATCTTCTCTTTCAATAGGGACAGATAGATCTCTTTGAAAATCTTTTACCTCACCCTCTTTTTGGTGGTGCAGCTTCTTTGGCCATCAAAATTCTTTCTTCAACATGAACTGTTTTCTCTGCAATATTGGCCATGGAGTCTTCCAAATCCTTGTTGGAGATCACTAGCGATTCCAGCAATTCTTTCATTTGTTGGAGTTTCCTCCAAGATTCTTAAAATATGTGGCATCCAAGGTGGTGTCTCTTCAGTCCTCTGAGCCTTATTTAACTGAGGACCCAGACTATTGTCTATTCCATATATACTATTTGAGTCATCAATTTCATCTTTTACCTCAGAAATATTTTATTTCTTCAGTCATATTATCTATTAGAAATTGAGTGTAATGTCAAAAAAAAATAATTACCAGACCAGTGGGTTTTAGTAATTCTGTGGGACCTCAGCACAGCTACTCACTCTACCTACATCACATGGCCATTGGACACATCATTTCTCAACAAGTATTGATATGCTCGGAGAGATACAGTTCTGCAGACAATTTGAGAGTGCTCTGTGAACTTCAGTTTGGGAGCAAATACTCTATCATACAGACATCCCTATGTAGGAATTGCAAATTAAATGGAAGTACTTGACGTTAAATTTCATATTCAGAACTGTCTATGAAATGATATACTAAAATATATGGATAAAGCACAACATTACATGTAGTAGCTGCTTAGTTTCTTTGTCCAGGATATTTCCCATTTGTTAATATACAACTAAATTACTTTAATAGGAACAAAGATATTGGTCTATAAGTACAGTAGTCACCATTGGAAACGTGGCAATTTCCTTAGGTAACATTGGGACAGGTCACAGCTGCTGTACCCCCACCTCTTCCACCAACACAGATCACTCTGAGACCTTCTTACTAGTGAACACCAGCGTGTACTTTATGTACAGTGTCTCAGTCCTTCCATCAGTACATATCAGTCAGGGGTGAAAGTGGGCCGGTACGGGCTGGTACGGCGTGCCGGTATAAAATGGCCACGGGTACTGGCCCGTACGCAGCCGACATGATAGTGCTGCAGAGGCAAAGGACCCTGCTTAAAGTGCTGCTGCGGCAGCGCTTTAACATCGTTGCCCCTTTTGCCCCCCCGCCACAGGCCACCGATGGGAGGGGGGCAAAAGGAGCAGCTTCCCCAGGGCCGGCGATTTAAAAGGGCCCGGGGCTCCTGGCTGCCGCTGCTGCTACTGCAGCAGCGACAGGAGCCCCAGGCCCTTTAAATCACCGCCAGAGCTCCGGGCGGCGTGGGCCAGGCAGCATGGATGAGCTGGTTGGGGGAGGCTGACCCTGCTCCCAGCTCCGCCCCTATGCCTGAGGCCCTGCCCCTTCCAGGGGCCCAGAGCCAGGCTCCCATACCAGTAAGTGTATAATGTTACTTTCACCCATGATATTAGTGCAACCACACTATTGCACTGTTTTCCAGCTTTCCGGCCCTTTCTTCCAGGGATGAGTGGCTGAGATGTCTCTACTCCGAGAGTTGCCTTGACAGGCTCTCCTAGCCTTCTCTCTCCCCCGCCTCCTTCCTCCTCAAGCACTTCCTTCTTGTGCTCCTTTTTAACTACTTGCCTGCTAATGGGTTAATTAGCTCATTAACATTGTTAACCCCTGACTTGATCTTATGACCTATGATCCTCTCTCATGTCTTGTGGGTGATTTTATGCTTGCTAGAGGTAAAATGACATTATAGGAGTGACGGGGGTGTATTGCTTATTATCGTCAAACTTGCACGGGGGACAAATAGGTGAACATAAGTAAATGGCTTATTAAGGTTGCTAGAGTTAAGGGTCTGTTTTATTAGGTGAAAGCTTTGTGCAGGAGTGTGATGGGGTGCCTGCCCACACTGAGATCCAAGGGGTTAATAGAGCCCTTGGGAGGCTGCGCAGGACGCAGCCAATCAGAGGGACTGCGATGAGCAGCCAATGAGGGCCAGGTTGGCCCATATAAGAAGAGCTGAAGAACAGAGCAGCTTCAGTCACTCCCTGGAGCTTGAGAAGTGAGGTGGACTGGCTGCCTTGCAGGCTGAAGGCAGGAAGCACCCTGGACAGTGCTGCAGGCAGCGACCCAGGGAGCTAAAGGCAGTTCCTGGTGGGCTGCGGGGATCTGCAGGCTGTGGGTCTGAGGCAAGGGCAAAGAGGGTGCTGAGGCCATTGGAAAGTGGCCATACACAGGGTGCCTGGGCTAGGATCCGGAGTAGTGGGCAGGCCCGGGTCCTTCTCCCCCCACTCACCACTGAGGAAGTGGTAGGACTAAGGGTCTGCAACATTCCCCCGGAAGTGGGGAGCACAGAGTGCAGCACAGTCCGAGGGCTGTGTCACTGAAGAGGACACCACAGTGCTGGGAGTGATGTGGGTTCCAGAGCAGAAGTGACGTCAGTGAGGCACCACCAGAAGAGGGTGCACTGGCAAGAAGAGCTAATTCCCATGACAGCCGGCAGAAGGGGCCAGAGTGGTGAGTGACACCCCGTCACAAGGAATTATACTAAAGGCTGAAGTGTATCTGAAATGCGAAAGACCCAGGTCAGAAACTTTGTACTCTTATTCTGGGAAACAAACAAGTGACCACATATGGGTACAGTACACCACAGAGATCTGCAAGAAGGGTGTGTAATACTCTGTACCTCAAAGTAGGACCCTGGAACCCTCAAATTCACCACTGTAGTATGATTATGATACGTTTTGTACAAAGTATATCTAGTGAGGTATCATTTAAAAAGTCTTGATTTGTTGCACATTAATAAAATTAGTAAAATGCCTGTTGGTTTGTATGTACTATCATTGTATGTGAAGTTATGAAGTATTGCTCCTGAAATATATTGTAAGGTTTGGAGACACCCACAGTCAGCCTTTCAACTGCAACAAAGGAGGGCCAGATAGGCGTAGATGGCCCATCAAAAAGAATTCACTCTCCCAGAGACTCCTTAGAGTAGGCATGTACGCAATGGAGACTGCCTGACCCCCATGTCACAGCAAGGATCTTTCTAGCAGCTGGAAGAAGGTATAAAAAGAGAGAGAGAGTGACATCACTTGATCTCTCCCCGACCTCCCATCTCAACATCCAGTAGATCATTTGGAAGACAAAGACTTAGAACTAGGGATATTGGTCCCAGTCTGTGTATTGAGGAACTGTAAGCTGCCTGTAACATCTGTGGGGGTGTGAAACTGTTTGATTCAAATCTTACTTAGTCTGTTAAAGTTAGAATTTAGATAATTTCTAGTTTTAGGTCTTAGGTAACCAACTTTGATCTCTATGCCTGTTACTTATAATCACTTAAAATCTATCTTTCTATAATTAATACATTTGTTTTATATTTTACCTAAAACAGTGTGTTTTTGATTGAAGTGGTAGGGAAATCTCAGCTTGGGTTACAAAGGCTGGTGCATGGTCACTTTCCTATGAAGAAGTGGTGAATTAAGTAATGAGCTAAGTAATTAAGTAATGAGCTTACTCTGGCAAGGCTCTGACCAGAGTTATTCATGTAACTCAGTTGGGTGTGTCCCTGCCTGTGGCTGGCTGTGTAAATGCAGTGCCTGTCAGAGTCTTATATCTTGACATTAACATGACCATGTGAGAAGCAGCCCAGGCTGGTAGGTTTGGAGGGCTCAGCGGTCCCATAGTCCAGGTTTCACTCTGGGGATCCCATCACCGGGGGCTTTGGCAACTAGGTTGTTATGGAGTATGTAAGCAGTTAGACCTCATTTTACATATAGGAATTATTAAGAAATAAGTATATAAATCATTAATATTAATATTTGATGCTTAATTATGGACACCCCAAAGGCCACATGTGGATGGGGCAGCTATTGACCTTATAATAATTAGGGCAAAGGATCAAATATGGTATATATCCATACTATTACCATAAGGAATGGTATAAAATATTACACCCAGTTCCCATTTCTTTGGGTTTATTGGGTCCCCAAGATGGTGTAAACTGAATCAGAATCTCCCTTCTGATGGGCTCCATTTACTTTCCCTTCTATCTTGGTTTTCAATGGTCTCCATAAATTGTGAGTATGCACCATGCAAGATTGTAAGTATGAACAATACAGGAAACCACTTTACCGCACTTATCTTATCCTTATATTTATGTATATTGATCCTTTCCTACTATGTCAGTTATACTTGTCTGTATTAAATAAAGTTTCTGTGTATGTTTCACCAAATAACCATCTTCTCAATTAACTCTAATTACCTGCCTAGGAAAAGAACCAGTTATCTGTAACAAGTGCATATTGGGATGCAATATGCACTTGTTACAGATAACAGGTTACAACTTCCTAACCCATCTGGTAATTAGGCCATCTCTGACCAATTAGGCCTTCTCTAGGAACCTAATTAGTGCTAATAGTGACTAGAGAGCTTGTGCAAGCGCCATCCCTCTCAGCATTCTGATCTCACTTTACATCAGTTTTTCCATTGTTCAAGGCATTTACTAGATGTATAAAATAGTTTAAGTAATACTGCAGTATGTTAACATTGTGTACTCTAGTTAATCTAACACTAAATTGCCAAATTTGTAATGATAACGACCTTTTCAGAGGATAGAATTGTCAAGCAGAAAGAGGAATTACACAATTGGAATTAATTTTTTTTCTCTTTCCTTTTTTTTTTCCTCCTAATTTTTCATCAGATTGCAATCCATTGAAGCAACATCGATGTGGAGATGGAAGATGTATAACGATAGACTGGGTATGTGATGGTGACCATGACTGTATAGACAAGTCAGATGAAGTCAATTGCTGTAAGTTACCTGATTTCTTAAGTCTCCATATCAGTACTGTTTTAACAATGTTAAGGATGGAATATTGCTAGAAAGACAAGAATTTAAGTATCAGAGGGGTAGCCGTGTTAGTCTGGATCTGTAGAAGCGACAAAGGGTCCTGTGGCACCTTATAGACTAACAGAGGTATTGAAGCATAAGCTTTCGTGGGTGAATACCCACTTCTTCGGATGCAAGCAGTGGACAAGAATTTAAGGTAATTTGATTTCATACAGCTTAGTAAGTGGTAAATGTCCTTGCAGGTAACATACTGTGGCAAACATAGTTAACCTAGAGCAGGGGCGGGCAAACTTTTTGGCCTGAGGGCTGCATCGGGTTTCGGAAATTGTATGGAGGGCTGGTTGGGGGGGGGGCCTGCCCCCCCCCCCCCCCGGGACTCCTGCCTTATCCAACCCCACTGTTCCCTGACGGCTACCCCGGGATTCCTGCCCCATCCAACCACCCCTTCTCCCAATCCCCTGACCGCCCCCGGAACCCCTGCCCCTGACTGCCCCATCCAACCCTCCCTCTCCTTCCTGACAGCCCCGCCCGGGACCCCTGCCCCATCCATTCCCGCTCCCTGTCCCCTGACCATCCCCAGAACCCCCACCCCTGTGACTGCTCCCCGCCGCCCCATCCAACCATTCCTCTCATTCCTGATGGCCTCCCAGAACCCCTGCCCCATCCAACCACCCCTTCTCCCTGTCCCCTGATTGCCCCCGGAACTCCTGCCCCTGACTGCCCCATCCAACCCTCCCTCTCCTTCCTGACTGTCCCCCCTGGTGCCTCTGCCACTGACTGCCCCCCATTGCCCCCATCCAACCCCTCTGTCCAGCCACCCCTTCTCCCTGTCCCCTGACTACCCCTGGAACCTCTTCTCCTGATTGCGCCCCATCCAACCCCCCCTCCTTCTTGACTGCCCTCATTAAACCCCCCTATTCCCTGTCCTCTGACCGCCCCAACCTCTATCCACACCCTTGCCCCCTGACCACCACCCCGAACTCCCCTGCCCTCTATCCAACCCCCCCCCCTTCCCCCCTTCCCACGCTGCCTGGAGCACCGGTGGCTGGCAGCGCTACAGCTGGACCATGCCGCTGCCACTGCGCAGCACAGAGCACCGTGTCAAGCCAGGCTCTTCAACTGCGCTGTGCCAGGAGCTCCCAGCCCCGCCACCCAGAGCATTGTGCTGGCGGCGGGGCATGTTGAGGCTGCAGGGGAGGGGGGAACAGTAGGGGAGGGGCTGGAGGTAGCCTCCCGGGGCAGGAGGGTCCCGCAGGCCGGATGTGGCCCGCGGGCTGTAGTTTGCCCACCTCTGACCTAGAGGTTCGCTAATGTGATGCCAATTTTTAAAAATGGGCTCCAGAGGTGATCCTAGCAATTACAGGACAGTAAGCCTAACTTCAGTACCAGGCAAATTGGTTGAAACTATAGTAAAGAACAGAATTATCAGACACCTAGATGAACACTTTTTGTTGGGGAAGAGTCAACACGATTTTTGTGTACGGAAATCATGCCTCACCAGTCTACTAAAATTCTTTGAGGAGGGCTTGTGGACAAGGGTGATCCAGTGGATGCAGTGTACTTAGATTTTCAGAAAGCCTTTAACAAGTACCATCACCAGACGCTCTTAAGCAAAGTAAGCTGTCATGGGACAAGAGAGAAGGGCCGCTCTTGGATCAGTAACTGGTCAAAAGATAGGAAACAAAGGGTAGGAATAAATGGTCAGTTTTCAGAATTGAGAGAGGTAAATAGTGGTGTCCCCCAGGGGCTCTACAGGGATCAGTACTGTTCAACATATTCATAAATGATGTAGAGAAAGGGGTAAACAGTGAGATGGCAAAATTTGCAGATGATACGAAACTACTCAAGATAGTTAAGTCCAAGGGAGACTGCGAAGAGTTACAAAGGGATCTCATAAAACTGGGTGACTGGGCAACAAAATGGCAAATGAAATTCAATGTTGATAAATGCAAAGTACTGCACACTGGAAAACATAATCGCAACTATACATATAAAATGATGGGGTCTAAATTAGCTGTTACCCCTCAAGAAAGAGATCTTGGAGTCTATTTGGCACTGTTGAGGCCACATCTGGAGTATTGTGTCCAGTTTTGGACCCTCCACTACAGAAAGGATGTGGACAAATTGGGGAGAGTCCAGTGGAGGGCAACGAAAATTATTAGGGGGCTGGAGCACATGACATATGAGGAGAGGCTGAGGGAACTGGGCTTATTTAGTCTGCAGAAGAGAAGAGTGAGGGGGGATTTGATAGCAGCCTTCAACTACCTGAAGGGGGCGCGGATCCCAAAGAGGATGCTCTCAGTGGTGGCAGATGACAGAACAAGAAGCAATGGTCTCAAGTTGCAGTGGGGGAGGTCTAGGTTGGATATTAGGACAAACTATTTCACTAGGAGGGTGGTGAAGCACTGGAATGGGTTGCGTAGGGAGGTGGTGGAATCTCCATCCTTAGAAGTTTAAGGCCCAGCTTGACAAAGCCCTGGTTGGGATGATTTAGTTGGTGTTGGTCCTTCTTTGAGCAGGAGGTTGGACTAGATGACCTCCTGAGGTCCCTTCCAACCCTGATCTTCTATGATTCTATGATTGTGCATAGTTCTCTGAAAACCTCCACTTAGTGTGTAGTGGCAGTCTAAAAAGCTAAAACAGTGTTGGGAATCATTAAGAAAGCAATAGATAATAAGACAGAAAATATCATATTGCCTCTATATGTATCCCCACATCTTGAATACTGTGTGTAGATCTGGTCACCCCATGTCAAAAAAGATGTATTGGAATTGGAAAAGGTACAGGAAAGGGCAACAAAAATGATTAGGGGTATGGAAAAGCTTCCATATGAGGAGAGAATAATAAGACTGGGACTTTTCAGCTCGGAAAAGAGATGACTAAGGGGGGATATGATAGAGGTCTATGAAATTATGACTGGTGTGGAGAAAGTAAATAAGGAAAGGTTATTTTCTCCTCATAACACAAGAACTAAGGATCACCACATGAAATTAATAGGCAGCAGGTTTAAAACAAATAAAAGGAAGTATTTCTTCACACAACACACAGTCAACCTGTGGAACTCTTTGCCAGAGGATGTGATAAAGGCCAAGACTATAACAGGGTTCAAAAAAGAAGTAGATAAGTTCATGGAGGATAGGTCCATCAATGACTATTAGTCAGGATTGGCAGGGATGCAAAGCCATGCTCTGAAGCAGTGGTCCCCAACGTGGTGCCCGCGGGCGCCGTGGCACCCGCTGGGGCATTTATGTGCGCCCACCGTCAGGGCTGGCGCCAAGGAAGGAAGAGGAGAGCAGCATCCGCCGGAGAAGCATTGCCACTGAAATGCCGCTGTGCAGTGCTTCCAGCGGAGAAGCTTTTGCCGAAATGCCTCCGAAGAGTGCTTCCGGCGGAGACGCTTTTGGGCAGAGGGATAGCTCAGCGGTCTGAGCGTTGGCCCGCTAAACCCGGGGTTGCGAGTTCAATCCTTGAGGGGGCCAGGAGAGCTTATTGTACCATCTGCTGCTAGAAGGGAAGGCGCCTAACCTTTTTTTTGGGGGGAGGGATAGCTCAGTGGTTTGAGCATTGGCCTGCTAAACCTAGGGTTGTGAGTTCAATCCTTGAGGGGGCCATTTGGGGATCTGGGGCAAAAATTGGGGATTGGTCCTGCTTTGAGCAGGGGGTTGGACTAGATGACCTACTAAGGTCCCTTCCAACCCTGATATTCTATGATTCTATGATTCTATGAAATGCTGCCGAGGTGCGCTTCCGGCGGAGAACCATTGCCACCGAAATGCCGTTGAGAAGTGTCGCTGCCTGCCACACTCTGATGAAAGGATGAATGTGCTCTTGGCCACAGATAGGTTGGGGACCACTGCTCTGAAGTGTCCCTGGCCTTTGTTTGCCAAAAGCTGGGAATGGGTGACGGGGATGGATCATTTGATTACGTGTTCTGTTCAATCCTTCTGAAGCACCTGGCATTGGCCACTGTTGGAAGAGAGGATACTGGGCTAGGTGGACCATTGGTCTGATCCAGTATGGCTGTTCTTATGTTCTTAACCTTTCCTTCTGATTGTCAAAATGCATTGTAGTTTCCTTCTGGTTCATTATCATTTCAATTGGAATACTGCAACTGTCCTTAAATTGTAAGCATTTTGGAGTAGGGACATCTACACAGTAATTTTTCAGCTTGAATCCTGTGAGCCAAATTCAGCTGACCTGGGCCAGCTGTGGGTTTTTTATCCCTGTGTAGCCATACCCATTGAGAGCACAGGAGAGAGAGGCTCTACATTCAGCTACCCAGACTGGACCAGGCAGAGCTGTCATCATCCCACAGCTGATATTACATGGCAAGTCCTGCTCAGGAACAGGCTGGAGCATGCCCAGAGCAGACAGAATCTTCCAGAAATATATCTTCAAAAATCTATTGATCGTGTGTAAACTGTCGTCCTCCCCCACCCAAAGTCTTATTTGGCAAAATTTGGATGTTTTTGCGCAGAGACAGCAAAAGCGTCCCCCCCCCCCGCCACATTTCAAGTCCCTGCCCAAAGAATGCAGGTACTGGAGATTTTTGAACAATTTTTTAACATGGGCAAAACAAGTTATTTTTCCTTAGCCTCATTCTTAGAAAAAGCCAAACCATTTGGCTGAAATTTTCCAGAATAATTTAGCCTGAGGCAGACACCTGATAAAGAAAATTTCAGCCCAAATGGTTACAATTTGAGAAAGTTATCAGTAGCTGAAAACAGGATCTTTATAATGGTAAGTGTTGGGCTACCTTTCTAAGCAGTGCTGCCAGCCCCTCCAATAATAATTATTTCAAAAATTATGTTTACAAAAATGAGAGGCGTGTAGGATGATTGAAATGTGTTCTTGTTTCCCCAGCATGTTACAGTCAGGGTCTGGTGGAGTGCAGAAATGGACAGTGCATTCCCAGTGCTTTCCAGTGTGATGGGGATAATGACTGTAAAGATGGAAGTGATGAAGATAATTGCAGTGAAAACAAGGGTATGCTGTGTTTCACTCTCTTTGAAGTAATTCAACTAATCCCCAATGACCCCTCTGTACTGGAACTTCCTTGTGGGAAATAAGGACATAAGGATGTCTGTCCCACAACTGGCACACAAGAAGTGCCCCCCGCCACCCCTCCATGTTATAGTCAGAACTTTTTCTTAACCACTCCTGAAGAATCTACTCTGAGGCTAAGCAAAGAGAGATGGAAATGCCATCCTAGAATTTGGTTTCAGAACTAATCCATTTAAAAAAAATACTAGTATTCTCTGTATTTCAATAAACTCAACTGTTAAGAGTTTCCCTGAGGTTAGGATGGCACAGTGGCATTTACATATCATTAATGGTTATTGCCAGTTGGCAAGGAACCTCCTGGGGAAAGACTTTCCTGATTGAAAACAGAGAATTAAAGGAAGATGGTGTTCTCGTTGTTGAACTACTGGTTAAATGTAGGAAGCTCAGTAAGGGAAAAAACAAGCATGTTGTAAATGCTCACAACTGGCAATAATGGCAGAACACAGAACTGACACACTGATAAAAAGAAAATCCTTTCATGTAAGTCCACTCTCCTCTGGGGTCATCTGGCACCTTTTTCATCTCATCTGTTCCTTTCCCTCCTCCATTGAGTTCTATGGCCCTTCCCATTGCTATTTTAAGTCATCTGGTCTAAAGAATAACTGAAGAAATAAAGCAGAGAAATTTCAACTCATTCTCCTCCACCAGGATTGTTAGATCTTACAGCTTGCCATTGGTGAAAGCTACAGCAGGATAGTTTTTACATTTCTGTCATATAAAGATGTGAAACCCAGAGCCAAATGTTGCCCTCAGTTATATCTGTGCAACCCCAATCAAGGCTCAATTTCCTTTCCTCCATATTTCCTCTTCTCTGGTGTCTATTTTTGTTATCATTCTCTGCATCCCCTGCCTTATACTGTACGTTCCAGGTCCCTCTGCTTCTCCTGTTGGAGGTTTCAAGATAGAGGGAAAAGGGGGGGAGCTGAGAAAGGAGAGAGGAATGTGCTAAAAACTATAATACTGTTTCTAGCAGCCTCTGAAGTAGCCTTGTCACATCCACCTTATTTTCTGCCTTCTAAATTATTCATCGCTAGTACAAGATGATTTAGCTGACACATTGGTGCATGAGACCCAATAGAATCCAGATGTATATCTGTCTGTCTGTCTGTCTGTCTCTCTCTCTCTCTCTCTCATTGTTTTTCTTGCCATTGTGGGACTAAGAGTAATAAAATTTTGTTTCTGTCAGTAAAGTGACCAGATATGACTAAAAGATACAAGGAGCAGATAAAGAGTGAAAAGGGGCCATTATTATACAGTCAATGTTCTGACTATATGTTTACAGCTTAAAGTGTTCCCATCTAAACACTGTAGCTGCAATGCCTTTAAATTATAAGAAAATTTCCTCTTCTGTTCATTATCCCTAAATGTTTAGAAAAATGCTGTTAAACACTTTTAGCAATCTGCCATAGAGCATGGACCATCATTTAGACAAGCTTTTCAAGTTTTCCCACTGGGAAAGTGTCTCTCTAAATTCACTTAGGACTGACGTTCTGCCTGGTTCTTATCAGGGTGCATACTGTGGAGATTACTACTCTGCCCATTGCACAATCCATGTAAGGGCCAGGCAGAATTCCAGTCCCTACATTTGGGAGTTCAGGGACCTCCCCTTCCCTACTGCCCTAGGGCATACAGAACAGGTTGGCCATGCCTCAGCTCTACCTAGGATGCCCAGACAGCAAGTGTGAAAAATCAGGACCGGGGGGTAATAGGAGCCAATATAAGAAAAAGACGCAAAAATCAGGACTGTCCCTATAAAATCGGGACATCTGGTCACCCTAGCTCCACCATACCCCAGGCACTGGCTGTTCTACCAAGATAAAAAAGCTGCACTTTGTAAATGCAGAGGACTTTCCTGTGCTTTTCCTAAGGGTGCAGCTCAGACCTAGTCAGACTGTGTGCTTTACACATTCCGCTGTCTCTGCCATCCGAGCTTGTACATTCTTTTGTTATAATGTCACTTTACATAACTTACAAGCTTTGCTATCAAAGCCAGGAGAACTTGTAGATTCTTTGATCCCTTTTTTGAACTAGCTTTGCATAGGGGAACTGTGTGCATCTGTTTTGTATGCTCAGTAAACAGTTTTCAAGGAGTCATAGTTTTGCCAAAACAATCCCTGCAATGACTTTTGTCCTCACTTAGGATCATGCCCAGCTTTAGCTTTAACTTCAGTCTTTTCAGCTGTAGCTCTGTCTGAGGATATATGCCTGGAATTCTAAAGCATGAGAATAGTGTGTTTTACATCCTCACCAAACTCAAACTGGATGAAGGGATTTTTTCAGATTTTCCTCAAACTCAATTCCAGGCCCAAACATGAAAACTCCCCTCCCTCCCCACAATACTATTTTTTTTTTAATAGTGAGAAAATGGCCTCATAATTGAAATTTCTCTATAACCCATGTAATACTGGGCACTACCAAATATGTGCTTAAGAAACTCCCAAATTATGCAGATTCTTGTGTCACACACACAGGTTCAGAATCAGTTTACAGTGAAGCCAAATATTATGTTAGTGGGGGCTGGAGGCGACACACTAAAAGTCTCTCTAAGACAATTGAAAGAGTAAATTCCTTACTTTTAATGTTAATGAGAGCATTCAATTCAGAAATTAATCAAGCCTGCAGGAAGATGTGGCATGCCCACATGCTAGTTGACCATATGATCTTTTTAAAATAAAAATATAGTCTCCATTTCAGAATGGTAATGGGAGAACCTCAGAGAATTTGTAGACATGGGCCTGTTCAGCTAAGCTTTTCACATTCAAATACTTATCTACATCTTGTTTAAACTTTTGGTACCCCCCCACCAGTCTGCCTCTGGCAAGCTTTCAGTAGCTCATGCTAGTCCTATAACTTTGTCTCCCTCTACTGACCCAGACAGACCACACTGCCTCAGTCTGTACTTTGTGTTTTGAAGGTTCTCTGGATTCAGCAAAGTATCTGTGGCACACCTGGTCTTACTCCCCCCATCCTCGAAGCAGGTGGAAAAACTCTATAAGGTCCCACCTAAGGACTTCTAGCATTTTTATGTCCGTTTGATACTGGGGTTGCTCGTCATCTCTGTAGTGTAGGAGACCAGATCCACCAAGAGCATCAAGACAAGGACACCAAAGAGCTGGATACTTTTGTCCAGAAAGTCTATTCTTAGGCAATCCTCCAATTCCACATAGTGAATTGTCAAGCACTGTTCATGAAAACAGCTTTTTGATGTGGGAAAGGGTGACCCATTTCTGTCTTGGCTCCCACAGAAATATAGGAAAAAGTAAAAGACACAGTCAAGGAGGGGTAGATGGTAACCAAGGCAGTGCTACAAATGGCAATGGATGAATCCTGTACAACTGTCCATTTTTTGGCCATGACAATCACAATGTGCTGGGCATCTGGAATACCAAGAATGGTCCAGGCGACAATTGAGGACTTACCTTTTGATGGCATAGATTTATTTAGTGCACAAAAAGATGAGGCACTCCATTCCCTCAAGGAGCAACATTCAGATCTTTGGCCATTTATACCCCGGAATTGGACCGTAAGCCCTTCCAGTACCAGCCACGTCAGGGAAGAAGACAGCCATATTTTTCGCATAGTCATCAGTCTCATATCCACCCAGGAAGTGACCCTGCTCTTCACTGAGGTGCCTCTCGTCAGCCTCTGTCGCACATCAGCCTCCCTCTGAGAAGCAGCAGGTTTGATGAGATGGTTGAGAGCCATTCCAAAACAAACCCAAAGCCTACTTCAGAAACTGCCTCACCCCCTTTCATCAGGCATGGATGGGCATTAAAGATGACAAATGGGTATTGGACACTGTTGCCCACAGCTACACTATTCAATTCACTTCCATGCCTCTCTTCCCTGTCTTTCTTCAGAGACTCTTTTTGACCAAAAGAAGTGCTTTTGTTACTTCATCTAGGAGCTGTAGAAGAGGTTCTTCAGGATTACGGGAAAGAGATTTGCATTCCTGATATTTCCTTATTCTGAATGAAAAAGGGAGTCTTCATTCTATGCTAGACCTGAGGAGACTCAATAAATACTTACTCCACCTCAGATACTGGATGATAATGCTTGCCTCCTTTATTCCATCCCTCCAAGCTCAGCACTGGTTCATTGCTCTTGATCTACAGACATGTACTACCACATTGACATCTTCCCAGCCCACAGGAAGTACTTGAGATATATAATGGGGACAAACCACTATTAGTATAACATACTGCTCTTTGGAGTCTCCACAGCATCCACAGTCTTTATGAAATGCCTAGCCTTAATGTTGTCTCATTCTGTGAAAATACAAATCCAATATGGAAGTAATCACAACTGGGTCTATGATGCTTTCTAAAGACATGGCAGATTGTGTTTATAGGAATTCAATGTGGACTGTATTATGATTAGAAAGAATCTGTACTGTACCCACAGATGGTAGCATACCAAGGACTTGAGAAAGGACCTCCCTTTGGAAGATGGGTAGGAGGTAGCTGAGGAGTGTGGTGTCAAGACTTTAAAAATATGTTTTAATGCCCAGATTTGTGACAGTAAAGATTTTCCTATCCTATGAGTTTCATTTTATGATCAAGTGCTCTTGTAAAATAAAAAGACCAAAAATCTATTATTTCCTTTATGTGCATACTATATTGTACTGTAGCAAATGTGGTAAAGATGTAAAACAAACATCCTCTGCCATACCTTAGATGAAGTGAAGCCACCGAAGGAATGAAAAGATGCTCTTGATACACCTAGCTCAGTGTTAAGCTACATACATTTGATTGTGAGCTCTTTGGGGACAGGGTCTTCTCTCTTTACTGTGTGTCTGCACAGTGTCTGGTGGTTGGCGCCCATGGACACTACTGAAGTACAAATGACAATTGTAATAATATGATTTTAAACTTGACGGAGTGATAACATTATACACTGTTGAGTCTCTGTGTTCTAGAGCAGTTATTTGAGATAACTACAAAACAGCCAAAGCCACATAAAGGAGGTGACTTTCAGTGCCAGCCCTGGCTGTACCCTTAGCAAAGATTTTAGTTGGGTGGGGAGGACTCAGAGTCCTACAGCACATAGATATTAATAGAGCAGTAGAGATAGTATTCTGTGAGAGGAAGTGTGGATGGGCCAGAGTTTCAAACATGGAAGCTCTCTGGTGAGGCATAAGCTTTGCTGTATTTGGCTGTTGGATATCCCTTTATAGCAGTGGTTCCCAACCTATTTACCATTGTGGGCTGAATATGCAGCAGGCCACTAGCTGAAAATCACTGCTCTATAGGCTGGTGGGCAGCTTCACCAGCCAAGGAAGGAAAACAAAGCTTTAGGCATTAGTCTTTTAAGGCCCTTTGTTTTATTGTCTACAAACCAAAAAGGAAATCAGTTGAAAAATACAGAGGAATAATTCCCACAGGCTTTCCCTGCTTTAACCAGCCAGGAGGCGAGAGGACATACCATTCCCCTTTGACCCAGCTTCTTATTCCTCTTATACTCTTCCCCAAATAGGCATGTGACAGGCTGAATGCACTCCTCATGCACAGCCCAGAATCTGGGATATAAACTTTCTCACGTATTAATTTAAACCCGGGGATAAGAAATAGAAAGGAGAAAGAGAAAGGAGAAATTGTTAAACACCAATATGTTTTTTTCCACCTTAGAAATGTTTTAAACACTGGTGTCCAGATGTACTAGTGGAAATGCTGGGGGCTCTATGCTCACTACAGAAAATACCTTGAAAATGACAAGTACTCTGGTGGTCTAACAGCAGATTGTTACTGAACCATCTAATGAACTTCACAACACTTTTAGTCTGTGTCTGTTAATCTGTAACTGTATCTTCTGACCACTACACTATCACTTTTATTCCTCTACTAAATCATTATAGTAAGTAACAAGCTTTTATTGGTTTTTCTTCAGGTCAAACACCATGTCAGGAAGGGGATCAGAGATGTGTAGATACTTCCTGCCCTGATTCTTGTGGCACCTCTTCTCTCTGTGACATGAACAATAGCCAGACAAACTGTAGTAAGTAGAGCATGTATTTCCTACCATTGTTGTCTCAGGGCACATTTCCAGAGCTTTCACTGTAATTGAATTTATGAAGATGTGCTGCAGAATACAGAAGGAAAGAGTCTTTTCATTTCAGCTTAATTTGATGACTAATGGTTGCAAGTCTAGCAGTTAAGTTGTTGAAATGGTCTTGGTTAGGCCAAACCAGAAACAAATCTGTTATCTTGAATCATGAATGCCATACACTTTTTAACATCTTTATGACATTTGACCCTAATTTTTTTCCTCCACATATTTTCTTTGTTTTGTTCTGCTGTGTGGGTGTTCATTGTTGCAATTTGTTTAAATAAAATTAAAGAACACTAAAATATGCACAAAGGAAACAAAGTATAGAACATAACTCATGAATCCACATAGGTCTCCCTAGACAAAATACAGTCTAGTATATAGCAAGAATGTACCTTAACAGGTGGCCAAACATAAGGATAATACAATATTAAGATTGACTCTGGACAGATGTTAAAATAGGCCAAGTGAGGCATGCATAAAGAAGAGTTCAATTTGGTAGTATGGTTTGAAGAGGAGTTTTAAAGAAAGATGAAAAGAAAGGAAGAAAAGTGTGGAGATCATGCCCTCTAGGAATGGATTGTTCATAGAAGGTTTTGATTTATCGTCACCAGCGATTTGTTTACTGGGAGATGCAAAATCATTTTGAGGAGTAAGTTGAACAGGTATGAAAGAAAAATTGGAATTTAGCTCATAAATTTAGGTTGGAATTATTTCAGTTGTAAATGAACTATTGAATGGCTACCACTTTGGTTGTACTTGGGAACCAGTCTCATAGGGAAGGTAGTAATGATTTCCATATCATCTTGGTATCAGACCTTAGATTTAGTGCAGTTAACTGTAGCCCCTTCCACTCCCTCCCCTAACCTACTTTGTGTAGTCTATGCAGTCTGATTATTCAAGATATTGAGTGCCCTTAACTTAATTGAAGACAATGGGAGTAAAGGGTGTTCAGCACTTCACAGAATTAGCCCTGAAGTGAGTATATTGACTTTGGCAGATCATGTAGGACAAAGCCTGAGAGATTTGGGAATGTCATTCCCAAGGATCTTATTTATTATTGCAGAATTGCTTGGAGCATACTGCAATGTTAGCCAGCTATGACTTTGTAGCATATGGCATGATTGATAAGTTGTCGTAGTTTTATGTTTAATGGTGTATGTGGTATATGAAGAGCTGTCTCACAGTAGTATTGTTGCAGCTGCTGCTGGTAGCAATAGTGCTAGTGTTCCACGACTTTGAGGGATGACTCCATCTCCCCAATCAAAGGTCCTCCTGCAAAAGGTCTGTTGACTTGGACTGTGATGAATTTGGCTATAGAGATATAGTTTTCCTAAGAACAGGCACATTATTAGTTTGAGCTGTTGTTTCCCAGCTGTTCTTTGATCATAAGAAGTGTGTTATAGCTTTCATATGCTACTGCTGAAAGAGTTTTGGGCTTTAGATTTAGACCCTGGGTTATGAGTTTACTAGTCTGACAATTTCAGATGTAATCAGGATGAAACATATATAGGTAGCTGGCCACAATGAGACATTTTTGGAATATGCACATTGGTTTATTTTTACAGGGGGCAAAAATGGTTTTGATCAAGTATTTTTCTTTATTTCTAACCAGTTTTACCATAAAGAAACGTATTTTTAAAGTAAAACATGACTGATGTCTGTGGGGTTACTTTGGAAATTAGTAAGAGCAGGGGCTACATTTCAAAGCATTCAGTATGAACTGAATGCCCTCCGTCCATCATAATTTCCAATCCAATCCATTTAGGCTGATATAATGTAGCCATGGCATCTTTTTAATGACAGTACAGATGTCTTTTGAGAGTGTATTGAAGGGAGCTGGTGGAGATGTTACTGTCATATCAGACATCCTCATATCTAATATAATTAATGCTTTTATTCAGATCTGGGCCTAATATTTTGTTAGTGGATAAGGTCCAGGCAAATTATTTTTATTGTATATTTTAAAAATATTTTTAAAGTTATCTTGGTCCTGCCTCAGTGCTGGAGGCTGGACTAGGTGACCTCTCGAGGTCCCTCCCAGCCCTGCATTTCTATGATATTTCTATAAGATTTTGGCTTAAGGTGACAAATGCAAGGGATTTTATTACTTTGTCCCTCACTCATTAGATTGTGCTTAGTGATAATATTACAAATAAGTGTTTATTTCCTATTAAACTATAGAATATATTTCAAAAGGAAGCAATATGGTCAGGGCCGGCTCCAGGCACCAGCCCACCAGGGCGGCACCTTTGGTCGGGGCGGCGCTCAGGGTTTTGTTTTGTTTTTAAAAACACTCTTCCGCTCTGCCGGGGGAGCGGGGCGGCGGGCATTCTGCCCTCCTCGCCGGGGCCGCGGGCATGCCGCGCTCCCCGCCGGTGCCCTGGCTGGGGCAGTGGGGTGGCGGGCATACCGCGCTCCCCGCTGGTGCCCCGGGCGGGGCGGCAGGCATGCTGCGCTCCCCCTGGTGCTCCAGCCGGGAGAGGGGCTGGTTGGGGGATTGTTGCGGGGCAACACTGGGTGGGGGGTGTTTCTGCGGGCGCTGGGGGGGGGTTGTTTTGTTTCGGTGGGGCAACGCTTGGGGTTTTGTTTTGTTTTTTTTTGCCTGGGGGTGGCAAAAAAGCTAGAGCTGGCCCTGAATATGGTTCTATTACTAGCAGGGTGAATAAAAATCAATTATTTTAAAAAATCTAATTTTTTAATTTGGATTTTTTAATTTAAATTAAAACTAAACCTATTTAAAATTAAATTTGAAATTAACATACTATTTTGAGGCCTAAGTTTATAATCTATTAAAATCTTTTCAATAAATAAATAAATAAAACAAATAATAACAACAGTACATATTTGCTGCCAAGTTTTAAAGAAAGTCAAGCCACTGAACTGCTGGAAGTCACTGGGTAAGCACCTCGAACCAGAGTTTGCAGAAATGCTAAACCAACTTTTGACAGCAGTAGCTTCTTCTGCAGGTGCAGAGAGAATATTTTCTTCATTTCAATGTATGCAATTAGTTCAGTTCAATGTCTAGTTTATTCAAAGCTAGGAAACCAACTGGGAGTTGAAAGAACAGGAAAGCTTGCTTTCTTTTTCTAATCTACGATTAAAAACTAGGTGTAAAAGGAAGAGATGTACTAGTTCTAAAATCCTGAAGGACATAGTTACCAGAAATATTCAGGTCAGTTCACTAACTATATATAATACTTCTTTTCTTTAATACATTTGTTAGTTTTAAATGCAAAACATGTTTTGATTTTTATTTCTTGTGTATCCAGAATATTTAAGGTAGTTTATTTAATTAAAATAAAATGCTCCTTTTGAGCATTTGTCATTGAATTTGAATTTCCATTCAAAGAGCATGACACAAATCACAAGCAAAATTTTAATCATTTAGTAAATGAGAAATGCATTATTCACTATTTTCTAACACAGCGGTTCTCAAACTATGGGTCGGGACTCCAAAGCGGGTTGCGACCTGATTTTAATGGGGTTGCTGGGTCTGGCTTAGACTTGCTGGGGCCAAAGCCCAAGCCTGATAGCTTTAGCCCTGGGTGGCGGGGCTAAGTTTACAGGTCCCCTGCCTGGGGTTGAAGCCCTTTGGCTTTGGGCCCCTGCCTGGGGCAGTGGGGCTTTGACTTTGCCCTCCCTCCCCCCGGGATAGCAGGTCTTGGGTGGGCTCAGACTTTGGTCCACCCTCCTGTGGTCCTGTAGTAATTTTTGTTGTTGGAAGAGGGTTGTGGTGCGATGAAGTTTGAGAACCCCTGTTCTAACATAATTAAAAATGTAGAAATTAAGACTCTTAATAAATATAAATTAAGTTATGTAATTATTGAAATACATGTGTATAGATGGTACAAAAAGAACTACCAAATTTAGCATAAAGGCTATATTTAGTTGCAAGTCAACATCTTTTAATGGTTACCAACCAATAAGAATCAACCGTTCTTTAGGAAAATAACTAAGGCTGTCAAGCGATTAAAAAAATTAATCACGATTGTTAATTGCGTTGTTAATAATGGAATACCATTTATTTAAATATTTTGAATGTTTTCTACATTTTTAGATATATTGATTTCAATTACAACACAGAATACAAAGTGTATAGTGCTCACTTTATATTTATTTTTTGATTACAAATATTTGCACTATAAAAACCAAAAGAAATAGTATTTTTCAATTCACCTCATACGATTACTGTAATGCAATCCATTTATCATGAAAGTTGAACTTACAAATGTAGAATTATGTACAAAAAATAACTGCATTGAAAAATAAAGCAATGTAAAACTTTAGAGCCTACAAGTCCACTTAGTCCTACTTCAGCCAATCGCTCAGATAAACAAACTTGGTTACAATTTGCAGGAGATAATGCTGCCCACTTCTTCTTTACCATGTCACCTGAAAGTGAGAATAAGTGTTTTCATGGCACTGTTGTAGCCTGCGTCGCAAAATATTTACGTGTCAGATGCACTAAAGATTCATGTGTCCCTTCATCTTCAACCACTATTCCGTAGGATATGCGTCCATGCTGATAATGGGTTCTGCTCGATAACAATCCAAAGCAGAGTAGACCGATGCATGTTCATTTTCATCTTCTGAATCAGATGCCACCAGCAGAAGGTTGATTTTCTTTTTCAGTGGTTCGGGTTCTGTAGTTTCTGCATCTGAGTGTTGCTATTTTAAGACTTCTGAAAGCATGCTCCACACCTCGTCCCTCTCAGATTTTGGAAGGCACTTCTGATTCTTAAACCTTGGGTCGAGTGCTGTAGCTATTTTTAGAAATCTCACATTGGTATCTTCTTTGCGTTTTGTCCAGGGCCGGCTCCAGGATTTTTGCCGCCCCAAGAAAAAAAATTTTTGGCCGCCCCCCGCCCTGTTTTTTTCTGGCCCCACCCCTGGCCCTGCCTCAACTCTGCCCCTTCCCCAAATCTCCAGCCCCGCCTCCTCCCCCCAGGCTCTCAAGCCTGGGAGGGAGGGGGAGAAGCGGCGTGCGAATCAGCTGTTTTGCGCGCCACGGCCGCTCGGGTTCTCCCCCTCCCTCCCAGGCTCTCAAGCCTCTTAACTCTTGTTAATTTGGGACTGGGGGGAATGTTGCTTTCCAATCTTCTGTATTTTGATAGTTCTATATAAAAACTCTTGATGTTTAAAGAGTTATTGGCTGAAAAGAATTAGCTCATGTAATAGTTTATTTGTACCTTTATATAAATGAGCGTCCAAAAGTTACGATACACAAAGACCTTGGTAAGTATAAATATGAAGGTTGTGATTAACTGACTAGCTATGTAGAGATCAAAGTCTCCTTCCCTTGCTGACATGACTAGTCTCATATGGACCACTGCATTCAAGGACCTGTAATTTTCATAAACTACATCTCTGTATTAAAGATTAGAGAGGCTACTGGCCACTTGGTAAAACTCCACAAGCCACCTTGGGCTACATAAAACGAGACCTATTTTAGGAGGCCAGAGAGAGTATTACCGGTTTAAATAATCAGAATCTTGTAATTATTTATTTCGGGTTTCATCTAGTTTTACACAATGTATGTTCTTTTCTTTCAAAAGGTCAATGTGAGCCAATTACTCTGGAACTCTGCATGAACCTGCCTTACAACTATACTAACTACCCAAACTACTTGGGCCATAGGACTCAGAAGGAAGCCTCCATCAGCTGGGAGTCTTCCCTTTTTCCAGCCTTGGTTCAAACTAACTGCTACAAGTATCTTATGTTTTTTGCCTGTACAATCTTGGTGCCAAAATGTGACCCTCAAACGAATCAGCGTATCCCACCCTGCAGGTAATGTGATTGCTTCCTAACTGGATTCTTGACTGGTTTCATTCAGCATCATATGGATCTTTCTTAAAGGCTAACTCTGCTTCCATTGAAATCAGGCGAAGTTTTGCTTTTGACTTCAGTAGGAAGTAGTCCAGCACCCCACTATAAAAATTGTTTGAGCACATCAGTGTCCTGTGGTTTCCTACAGTATAACACTGAGAGGCTATCTAGAGCTATTCCTCTAAAATTGGCAAATTAATCACTAGGCAAAGAAACATTGTTAGTTTTCTAGTGGAAGCTAATAATAATTCATAATGAAAACTCGTAAGGCACCACTAATTGATATGCTTAATTCCCACATGGGAATCTACTTGGAAAGATAGAATAATGCACATGGTATAGAGACAGAATTAGATGACGAACTCTAGCAAATCAGGAAGGGTTATTAAAGTGACTTGCTGAAGCATATCGTGTGTGTGTGTATGATATAACCAAAACATTTGTTTTAAAAAAGTTATCCCAGTTTTTAAAAGCCAGAATTAATTTTGCATGGTTTTGGGTTTTTTTAAATAAAGGGATAACAATTAGACTGTATGCTCTTCAGGGCAGGGAGGGTTTGTCTTTGTCTACCTAGCAAATTAGGGGCTTAATAATACTGGCTTTAGTCACAGAATTTCAGTTGTTTAAAAAAATAGCTTTACAAAAACGTATGTTAGTAGAACTATTTTCATAAAGGTCTCAAGTTTTTCTGTCCTATCCTAGATCATAACCAGAGAATTATTTTTATCAAGAGAAGTTTCCACAGGGGTCAGAATTGAGATTTGTAATGTTAAGTGTTGCCATTAAAATATGGACTAAGTAGTAAATTGTTATATTTGATTGATTCACAGATTAAGGAGGAATTTTAGACACAGTAATAGATAGAAATAGAAAAATTATTTGGAAGCTATAAAGAAATGGATTCATCCTAGTGGGCTGTGACTTAACTTGGGTAAATGCAAGAAACAGAAATATAAATTATTTATTTTTAAATATTTAATTGCTGTCTGAAGCTCTTAAAAAGCAGACTATTTATTTACTTTCCCTTGGAAAATTTTAAGAATAGACTATTTCCCTAGAATCTGCTTCAGCCTTAACAAATTAAGCACACCCTTGTTCAATGATAGCAGTGATTAATTGGTTTGAACAGTGCATACACATTGTATTTGACCTGTCTTTTTCTGTAAACATTAAACAGAATTCAGCTAATGTAATTTTCCTTGTGATAAACTTTCTAAGTCCAAGTGCAATTTACAACCCTGGATTTCAAATTCACATTGTAATCATACATCTGTTATAATATATACCCATCTGATGAATATAAGATTTATTGATACTGTGGATACTCATCTCCATTTTCTATTTTAGGTAATACCGATCAGCAATTTTATTTCTGTTTTCTAAGTATATAACATATGCCCCTTCTTTAAGAAGAGCACCTAATTTATCACCGTTTTATTATTATTTTGATCATTATGTTTTATTTTTAGTGTAGAAGACTTTGAAGAAGGTCATGTATGGCAAGGGGAACATGTTGAATCAGTTTTTGAAAATTAAGATGGCTATTATCGAGGCAACTTACTGATCTGTCATGTATGATTTCAAATTCTGTGCAACATGGTTCACCTTTAATAAGGCATTTGTGGCATCAGCCCTGGTCCTGTTAACTGAACAGTACATAGTACTTCTGCAGCGACAAAGGGCATGATCCTTCAAGCCCTCCACATTCAGAGCTGCCCTTCCAAGATTTTGAAATTACATTGGTTTTATTTGCAAGTAGTTTTTAGCGACTTTGGTTGTTTGATCAATCAGGTCTGTGGCATAAAGAATATGCTGGCAGCAACAAACTTCTGTGGAGACGAAATTTCCTCACGACGGATGTCATTTAGGTGTTCTCATTGTTTTGTGCAGTGTCACCCCTGTATTTGAATTAATGGCATTTTGCAGAGATCAAGGAAATATTTTGTAGTGGCGTAGCTACAGTGGTGCGGATGGTGCAGTCAGACTAAGGTCCATGAAGTTATGGAGGCCAAACCAGATGGAGCAATATTCTGACACTTCACCTGGCAAATGGGGTCACAATGCCACTCACTCAAATTTAGCTCCTATGTCATGGGGTGAGTGGGGAGTGTTGGAGCTCAGTGGGTGAGGTATTGGGGGTAGAGTCAGGAAGGGGGGTCCCTTACTTATTCTTGCAAGAGGGCCCTCTGGGGCCTTGTTACACCACTTTTATTTCACTTTACTTTTAAATGAGTTTAATATTCATGAAAGGTGCTAGATTGAAAATCCTAGAGACTTAAATCCCTGATTTGATACAAAACAGAGAGAGCTTCCTCGCTGCTTTGCCAGTGACCATCATCCTTTTTCTCTGCTACCCATTTCTTCCTTGGACTTTCTGTTGGCTCTGCCAAACTAGTGTGGCAGTCTGTCTCCATTTTTTTGTGGTTGCCTGTTAATCAAGAACAAGATTCAGACCGCCAGTTCATTTCACACTAACTGCCAAATAGTCAGCAAATGTCAACGTTGGTCAACACAACTAAAAGCAGATTTGAACTAGTGACCTAGAAGTAAAAAAGCTCTCTGTATTCTGTTACCAAGCCCCTAATCCATCCAGTACCCCAGAAAGGGAGACATTTTATTGGAACAGAAAAAGGCAACATTATTGTTCCTCTAAATCGTGTGCTGTTTTTTTCTTGCTATATTGCAAAGAGCTAACATCTGCACTGTTATTGGCTTCAGACATCTATTTGACATGTTAACTGCATTTTAATTATTCCCCCAAAATTAAAACTGAATGTCTTGCAGCAATTATTGCAAACTGTCTCCTCTGAGAGAAGGTTGGTTTTTTTAAGGGGTGAGGTTGAAGGAGCAGGGACATGTTCAAGGCACAAGTTACTCAGATGTTTCAGTAAACTAGACCAAAACTTTTCAAATCTACTTTATTGTTTTCACTGCTCTGGCTGTCATCAGAAAATAAGCAGAGCAGAAACCTCTGGAATTCAGAAGGTTGAGGCCAAACTACAAAACAATGTAGGGCAACTGTTCAAATGTGATTTGAATCAACACAGAGTAAGTAGTAAGCTTGTTTGGAGGAGAGGCAAATCTAAAAGGAAACAGATTACTTCTGAACTGTAACACAGCCAGTTGGTTTAAGACCATTCTTATAAAATGAATCTCTCTAGTACTGTGCCTCATTTCAAGTGGGCACAGAAATAGAATTCAGTCTGTTCTCATTCTAAGTGAATCCTGTTACAGTCACAAGTAAAATAGCTGAATGGTTTTCTGTGGCTAACTGAAAAGAATATGCAGATGCCATTTGCCTTTACAAAAGGTAACTGCCATTATCCACTCTAGTTTCCAGCACTTGCCACAGAGGCAAGTGATTTTGCAACTTTTCTCTGCAGAATGCACTGCACACACACACACCTCTAAAATACATACACACTTCATTCTTACTATTTAAATGAAGGGTTGATCATGGGCACAGAAGCAAAAATGAACCTTCTTTTTTAACACCCCCAAAACCAAATTAAATTTGAGAATAATACTGAAAGTATTATGATGTCATTATATGATTTGTTGGTACAGTATGTATACCTTGGTTTAAACAGCATGTTAAGTTTCAGTCATTCCTTTTCAAAAGTAACAGAGCAGAAGGAGAAAAGGTCCAGAGAAGGACCATGAAAATGATTAGTAGCATGGAATGACTTCCATATATGAGCCAAGATCGGGGTGGCCAACTTAAGCCTGAGAAGGAGTCAGAATTTACCAATGTACATTGCCAAAGAGCCATAGTAATATGTCAGCAGCCCCCCAGCAGCTCCCACCACCCCTCCCAACGTCTCCCACCCACCAGCAGCCCCGCCAATCAGCGCCTCCCCCTCCCTTCCTGCACCTCCCAATCAACTGTTTTGTGGCATACAGGAGGCTTGGGGGGGGGAGGGAAGGAGTGAGGGCACGGCAGGCTCAGGGGAGGGGGCGGGAAGGGGTGGAGTGGGGGAAGGGCCTGTGGTGCCTATACAAGGAGCTGCATATTAACTTCTGAAGAGCCCCATGTGGCTCCGGAGCCACAGGTTGGCCACCCCAGCCAAGATTAAAAAGATCAGCGCCGTTTAGTATAGAGAAGAGGCAAATTAGAGGTGACATGACAGAAGCACACAAAATATAGAGAAGATAAATTGGACCCTCCTGTTAAAAACCTTTCTTATAATATAAGAACTAAAGGTACATTCACTGAAGTTGAAAGGCAACATTTACAACTGATAAAACAAAATTATTTTTTACACAATACACAATTAACCTGTGGAACTCGCTGAAAAAGATATAATTGGCACAAAGACCTTTATAAGATTCAAAAAAGCACTGGACCAATCCATGAATATAAGAATATCATCTGCAGTTACTCGGCTAGAATAAAAAATTATAGGCATATCAGCCCCTGATACAGGACATAAGCCAATCAATAATTGCCTGTGGTTAGGAGAAAGCTTTGCCCATAGACAAGTTATTGCAAAATTTCCAATTATGGGTTTTCTCTCCATACAATTGAAGTATTTGATACTGGCCATTCTGAGAGACAGGATACTAGTCTAGATGGACTATTGATCTGATCTGCTATGACAATTCCTACGTTTCTATGATGGAAAATAAATATTAAAAATCAACACAATTTTCGAGCCTCTATAGGCCTGATACAAATGTTGATGGTTAAAGTGACCACACCCTCAAAACTAGGTCATGTGGTCTCAAACCATCTTAATTTTACGAAATTCACTGAAAAGTCTTTTGCTCTTTTGTTTTCCAGGTTTGAAATCCCTAGACTGCCTGGAACCACAGGTTCAAATACAGGCAGGGTTGATTCAGCCTTGCAACCATCTGTGCAGTAGATAGTGTACTGCACCCTGTGAGTGGGTCTCTGAGAAGAGACCTTAAAAATCCAGAACCTGCCTGTTCTCTATGAATATTAAAAGTTCCTATGCACTTCTTTGTAAGATAACAAGGCATATGATTCAGTGTCCCTGGCCAAAATTTTCTTTTCCCTGCTAGTTGTTACACAGTGTTTTATGGTAACTGCTGCCCTCCACATCATAAGAGACAGTATTTCATTGGTGCACTATGTATGCTTTTTGTGAAGTGCTTTGGCATCCTTCAGGAGGACGGTCTCAGTGTAGCTGTGAAACATTAGTATTGTTACACTGATTCATTTAAGAATTTCTTCTAGAAGAATATCTTTCCCTGATCTCTCTGCATAGAATGAATTTAGTTTCTTTTGCTTTAAGAATGGCTCCTCTGTCATTTCCATCTGAGCAAAGAGTGTTTGTAAGAAACTTTACAATTGCTATTGTGACCTTTTATGGTATGACTCAGGCAATAGTTTGCTTACCATAATTTTCTTAACAAAAATATAATCAGTGATGAAACATTTTAATATATATTTTTTTAGTCTAAGGAAAGTTAAGTGCATGTCAGAAAAGTTTTCTGTCATATAAGGAAGATTAACAGCTTTTTTTTTTTCCATCTTCAAATCCTCAGTTAGGAGTGCTAGTTTCCAGCAATAGTTGGTAACCTGTCATTACATTTTTTTCCACCCTATGTCTTTACTCACCTTCTCCGATTCATCCCTCCAGGGCGCTGTGTGAGCATTCCAAAGAACGCTGTGAATCTGTGCTTGGAATTGTGGGCCTGCAGTGGCCAGAAGACACAGACTGCACTCAGTTCCCAGAAGAAAACTCAGACAACCGAACCTGCCTAACACCTGATGACGATGTGGAAGGTTACTAGTTAGAATATTTATAATTGGCTATTGAATATAAGTTTGTAGCTTGCCGTAAGTTGGTGATCCCATTTCATACCATAATACACACTCTTTAAATTGTATTATGCCAAATAGGTGAATTAAATTCTCAGTATGGCTAAATATACTGTGCAAATGATTCAAAATTAGATTTGGGAGAATTCCTGTTTCTTTCAACTACATATTCATAGAATCATAGAATATCAGGGTTGGAAGGGACCTTAGGAGGTCATCTAGTCCAACCCCCTGCTCAAAGCAGGACCAATCCCCAATTTTTGCCCCAGGTCCCTAAATGGCCCCCTCAAGGATTGAACTCACAACCCTGGGTTTAGCAGGCCAATGCGCAAACCACTGAGCTATCCCTCCTTCTCTATTTACATCTAGGAGACAGTTTTGTTAAGAAATTGCCCTCATTTCCTTTCTTTCTGGGGAAGGATAAAATTACCCTCATTCTGATTAACCACACATCTCAATTTGCACATGAGCCCAGTTACCTGGAGACCCTGCCAACCTGCTGCTGTGAAGCATTACTGTTTATCTAAGGGAGAGCCAAGATCTTGGCAATGCTAAACAAACAAGCTGTGATCCAGTCTTTGCTTAAGAAACCAATTCTACAGATGTTAAAGTCCTTGCCAACTACTGTCTGCTCCCTTTCTCCTTTTGGGGGAAGGTCTGAAAGGACTGTATCAGGCCAACTTACAACGTCTGACAACCTCAGATTTCTTGAACACCTCCGTACTATTGCTCACCAAATACTGTTGATGCAAATCAGGGGTCTGGAACACATGAATGGAATTGCCTTTAAATGATTCTATTTATTCCCTATAAAGAGAGGGAGGCTTGGGTTGTACAGTTGTTCCTCCTAACTGAAGGGCCTCAACTGTGGTGTCGGGAAACTCTATCCTGCCTTTCATTTTTTGTCAAAGTCTTTGCTAATCGCTGTGATAGTGAGGTGCCATGAGCTAGAGTATCAGCAATATGCTTATGACCCTCAACTCTTTAATCTTTCTTTCATTTGACTAAGACGTAGATGTCTCAACAGTCTTCTGGTGTCTGATTGAGATTGGATCACAGATGAAAGCCAGTTGTTTTACAATCCAACTAGATATGAAAGATATGATGCTGACTTGTATAGGGAAGCATTTGAGGGCTCAGCAAAGGGTATAGCTGCATCTAAGGTGTTAACCTGCAGATCACCAAATTGGTTCACAATCGGAGGCCTTACAAAAGTCTTTGTTGCTTCCTGGATTCTGAGATTGCATTAGTAAGCAAATGCACCTTTTTTTATACCTTCACCATGTGTACCAAACTCCATTTCTACACACCTTTGTTATCTCTAGTCTAGGCTAATGCAACATGCCCTACCTGGACTGGCCTGGTTAGTGCAGAATATGACTGACTATCTTCTGAGTGGACCACGACAGCGAGAACATATTACTTCCTGTGCTCCACACTCTACACCAATGTCTGTGTGCCCAAATCACCATGAAAGAAATGCATAAATCATGTAATAATAATAAAATAGTTTAAATTGAGAAGCTAGAAGAGAGAGGAGTAAATTCAGCCTTAAGCTATGCCCTTCAAAAATCTGGTGGGGGAAAATAATCATCCATTAATAGAAGGTACTATATAGGGGAAATAAAATCAAACTTCTGGTGCAAGGGATCCTAGCGAAAATCCCCAGTTGTAGGAAAATTAATGTGGCGTTAACCAGCAGTGTATAAATTAACTTCTATCCCTCCTCTGTGTGGAGTAAAAACTTTGGCTTTGGGTGGTAGGATGTAATTGGATACATTTTTAAATGAATGTTTAAAAACAATTGTGAAATGTTTACAGAGTTAAATTGGGTGCACACATTTTTTTCAGCATCTCCTTTAAAGTCCCTCTCAGGAACATCTTAGTTAAATTAGTAAGATAGAATATGGCTACTGGGCTGACTACCTGGCTGTCCATTTATTATCTTGTCACTGACAGTATGGGTTAAACACCCTTGTAGAACAAATCAAAAGAGAAATTTATGCTGATAGTTACTCTGTTATAAATAGCCTAATTGCTTAGTAAAGCAATGCTATCAAAGTTATCCTTAGGCTGACTCTGCTAGGATTTTGTATTTGTTTAATGAAAGATTTGCACCCGCTGCCAGCGTTCGTTAGAAAGACAAGCCTTCTTGGAAAGTTTAAGATACTATAATAAATATTTCGGAAGGATTCTACAGCAAAAGAAATTAGACTTTTGAGAACCTTTTAAATGTTAATGATTAAGGCTACGATTTAGTCATGGGTATTTTTAGTCATTAGTCATGGACAGGTCACGGGCAATAAACAAAAATTCACGGCCTGTGACCTGTCCATGACTTATACTATAAATACCCCTGACTAAATCTTGGGGAGGCACTGCGGGGGGAGGGCGGGGCACTGTGGGGAGGGCACGGCTGCGAGGGGAGTGCACCCTGGGGGGCCACTTCTCCAATTGCCCCAGGGACCACTCTCGAGGCCAGCAGCGGCCTGTGCAGCTGGCTGCAGGGCTGCCTGAGTGGCTGGCTGCAGAGCTGCTCCAGCAGTGGCTGGTGTGGCTGTCCCCAGGACCACCTGAGAAGCTGGCCCCTGAGCCAGCTGCTTGGGTAGCCCTGAGGTCAGCAACACTGGCCGCTGCGGAAGTCACGGAAAGTCACAGAATCCATGACTTCCGCAACCTCCGTGACAGACACAGAGTCCTATTAATGATTACAAAATATAGGTGATTTGCCCACTTAAACTATAGCTGGCAAAAGAAATACACCTTTGAATCATTTAACCCCCCAAAACAGCTACCTTACAGTATGTGATGAATCCAAGAATAAACTTGTCCAAGATGGCGTGCCCAATGAACTCAAATGAATTTACTCATAGCAGACTTTATCCTCAAGCTGTGATAGTAAAAGAAAGTGGAAAACATTGCTATTTTCTTAAGGTCATGAGTTTTATTTGTAACTTTTTTTCATATAGCACCTTAAAAAGTTAGACATAAAATGTACTTAAGAAACTGTATTGTATTAAATACCCCAGAGAACTTGCAGAAAAAAGGAAGTAGAAAATGGAGGGATTGGATGTCATTGATAGGGCGTTGGTAGGAGTCAAAGTTCCCCAGCTGTAAAATGGGGATAAATGGGTGGATTTTCAAAAACACCTAAGGGTTAGGGCCCAGATCCTCAAAGGGATTTCAAAATCCCTTTGAAGGTCTGGGACTTAGGCATTGCAATGTCTAACTTGTACATACCTAGCCACCCAATGGCATCCACAGCCCCAGGGTAGGTAGTTAGGCCCCCTATACAATGCCTGGGAGAGTTAGATACCTAAGGATGCAATCCACAAAGCCTGGCATTCTGAGTGGGTAGCTGCATAATCTAGCCAATGGAAAATGCTGATGACACTGGTCTGACCTAAATCCCTCCCCTCCCGAGGTGTTAGGCATCTATATCTGGGCTGGAAAGAGGCACTTGTCTCTGCTTGGGATCCTCACACATTCTCTACAGAGTCATTTTCACTCTCTCTCTGACCCAATGTATATTTATTTACACACAACGGAACAACTTCAACAAAAGGCCCTGAGAGAGCCCTACACCAAAATATCCCATGGTCCAGTGGTAACAGCACTCACCAGAGAGGTAGGAAACCCAAATTCAAATCCCTGCTGCACATCAGGCAGAGGGGGGAGTGTAACTAGCCACATCCTGGGCAAGTACCTTAACCAATGGGCTAAAGGTTATAACGCAGGCCACTAGCTTCCCAGGCTTTGTAGGTGTATAAGTGTGCTCTGAGAAGTTCTACTGGATTGGGTTCACAGAAAGATAGGCAGAGGAACCCCTTGTTTGAGGATCCCACTGGGGCTTAGGCAAGAGATAGGAGCCCAGCTGCCTAGACGGAGGCAACTGTGTGCATACTCACTAGAATCATAGAATCATAGAAGATCAGGGTTGGAAGGGACCTCAGGAGGTCATCTAGTCCAACCTCCTGCTCAAAGAAGGACCAACACCAACTAAATCATCCCAACCAGGGCTTTGTCAAGCCGGGCCTTAAACTTCTAAGGATGGAGATTCCACCACCTCCCTACGCAACCCATTCCAGTGCTTCACCACCCTCCTAGTGAAATAGTTTGTCCTAATATCCAACCTAGACCTCCCCCACTGCAACTTGAGACCATTGCTTCTTGTTCTGTCATCTGCACCACTAGTGGAAACCTAGGTGCCTTGGGGAGTTAAATGATGGAAACTCAGCTGCCTAGGGACTTTACGTGGCTCCAGGGTTAGGCAGCAGCTGAGCAGGGGTTTTAAGGATCTTAATTGCACCTAAAAGTTGGATTCCTTTTGTGAATCTAGCCCTAAGTGACTTAGGAGCAAAAGTCCAAATTGACTTTCAATGGGACATTTTTCCCCTAAGGAACTTCGGAAAATCCTTCCTGGCCATTGTGATGTGAGAATTAATTGGTGAATACTTATTAGGGACTCTGAATTTTTAAAAAAGGCCATGTAATTGCTAAATATTATTATCTGTTATAAAATCAACACACTGAATGGTTTGCCTCTATCTGTTCAACACACCAGTGAACAATATAACTGGAAAAGCGGTGCCCTCCACCTAAACAATATCTGCCAATAATGTTGTGAGGCTTTGAAACTTGAGAGGTGGCAATATGTGAAGAGATGGCTGTAGGAAAGTAGTGATGTGTACTCAAACCCACCCCATCCTCCGTATATTCATCAAGGATAGTTTACATTTCTGCATAGTTCCAACTTAGTATCTCACAGGGTTTGTGTTCCTGTCTTTTTGACCCTTTTTACTCAGTCAGAATGATTAATAATAATAATAATAAATAGAGTACTGTGTGATAATTAACGCTTTCCAGTTTGCTGAAAGTGTTATGTTTTCTGACATTGACAGAGTGCTCACCCAGTCACTTCAAGTGCCGTTCTGGGAGGTGTGTCTTGGCCTCCAGAAGATGTGATGGCCAGGCTGACTGTGAAGATGATAGTGACGAGGACAACTGTGGTAAATAAACGAAATGAGTCAGTTGATTGAATGGAAAGCTACTGGAGTATCAGAGGACATAACTGTTGCTCTCCATCATTTTGTTCAGCCCACAGTCTGAAAGTTCAAAAGATAAGCCCCTTTTCCTCAAGAAAAAGTTGTGAAATGTATTTGAACATTGAGTTTTTAATGGTTGGTTGTAAAAATAGTGTAGGCCACCTCCTGCTTGCTGAATATCAACCTCATTTGTGACTCTGAAAGTGTGGGAGCCCTGGTAAGCCAGCCTCCAGAGTGTTTGAATATTAGTTTGTCATTTAGGAGAAAATCTTTAATGGTGCAGGCTCATTTCCCCATTGTATTGCTCTATCAATATTGATGGAGTTATACTGGGATAAAAAAGGAATGAATGCTGAATCAGGCCCTGAATATTCAATTACAATTTTATGCGTTTATATGTCAACATTATTTTTATGATGTGTTGAGCACAGGCTGGAGACCTTATTGTAGTCTTGTCTCTCTTACTGCAGTGAGCTCCAACACTGGAAGTGTCAGAAATGTCAATTTTCAGCTGTGAGGCTCCAGCAGTAGGCTCAAGAATCACTTGTAACAGCAAACTTTTTTTTCAGTTTCATTCCAGAGTTCTTTCATGGTGAAAAGCAATGTTACCGCTTAAATGTAGAGAAAGTGCTTTGGCTGATCAACAATGAGAAAATCCCCTAGAAAAAAATTCTAGTTAATTAACAATAGTTTTGGTTGCCCTTCCTTCAAAATTATTGTCATTGACACTTGCTTTTAACTCCTGAGAACACTAATAGCTAACTATCTTTTAGAGTCATTTTATACCCCTTGACTTTAAGGTCTGAAATATTGCTTTGATACATAAAATGAATTTCTTAAGTAGATCTCTCTCTTTTTGGTCTAGACAAAATGTCGCTAGCAATCAACGGAATTCTTATCAGCCTTTATAAATATGGAAGGCTGCATCTGCTAGAAAATTACAACTGTCAGAGTGACATTACATTGACCATGGGTAATGTTGTTACTGAAGAACAGCCAGTGCTTTTAGAGCTCTAGAAGTTGCTGTCTCTAGCTCATTCATATTCTTTGTGTGTAGGACAAACTCAGAGATCATTGAACTTTCCCTGTGTAAATGGTTAGCTCAGAATATATTGGATTTTTTTTAAAGAAAAGAACACACTGATTTTTGTATTATTAGTTCACCAAGCTGTCTTTAAAGAATGTATATTTTAGATGCCATAAACAACAGGCATAGTAGTGGATACTGTGTTAGGACAACCAGACTGACTATGTCCGTTTATGTCCTGTGACAAGATCTGCACATCACAGCATGAAGGGGGCCATTTACAGCTCCCTCATTCTCAAGCTACCCTGGCTCGAGTGTAAGTTAGAACAGCCCTTAGGCTACCCATAGGAGTCCACCTGCAAATTTAAAATTGGCAGAACAGAGCTGTGCTCAGTGCCAGCTGTGCCCTCTCCCTTTGTGCCCTTCCCTGCTCTGACATACCCTCTATGGTTGGATGGGTTGCTTGGTTGTCTTTGGAGCCAGCTCTGCCAGCTTTTGCTCTAGCTCTGAGAGTTTCTGTACTTCACTGGGGATAGCAAGTAGATAGCAGAAAGGCGGCAAACAGTAGTATTGTGGATGTGAAGAAGCATAACCTTCAAAATCAGCATTTTGTCCTCTACAGTTTGCTGCAGCTCTAGTTCTTCCTGTAGTATTTTAGCTGGACTCCACTGGGGATAACAAGTAGATAGCAGAAAGGCGGCAAACAGTAGTTTTGTGGATGTGAAGGAGCGTAACCTTCAAAATCAGCATTTTGTCCGCTACAGTTTGCTGCAGCTCTAGTTATCACTGTAGAGTTTTAGCTGGGATAAAAAAGTCCTGACATTTAATTTTAAGGACTGAAGTAATAAAAATTGCACAATCAGTTAACACATAACATTAAGGAGAAAAAAGCTGAGATAGTACATGAATCCGCTTCTCCCATCAAAAGCAGGATTTGAGATGGGGATTGTATAAATACAGACATGTTTTCCATAAACATTACATTAAGAAATTCATGTTATAACAACATCTTTATTCTACAGATGCTCATCAAAAACGACATATTTGGCATGCAGAATAGAACTCACAATCTTCTGCTGCAAAAATAGTTTGTATGTCCATGACCAAAGTCATTGAAATATACACACTGAACTTCTGTTCTAACTTCTGTTCTGTTCCATTCAAAGATAAACAATGTTAATGCATTTATGTAGTGTCCTCAGGAGCCATAGGACAATTGACAGTAAAACATTGTAAAAATTTTAAAAGTAATCAAGGGCAACAGTGAACAAATATTTAGTTAGTGGTAAATACTCAGTCAGACTGATGCATAACTTTGGGCCTGTCTAACAGTAAGTGCATGAGAAGCTGGGGTGTAAACTTACAGAACACTAGCAGGTTGTATACTAGCTGTCCATGTGGACTCTGCTACACTGCACTAAAAGTTCCTTAGTGTGCATTGACCTATTCCCATTTTAAAGTGGAGTAGATCAAAGTGCTCTATGGAATTTTTATTGTGCAGCAGCAGGGTCCCAGACAGACAGTTACCACACAGCACTCTAGTGCATGGTAGGTTTACAGCCTAGGTTGCCATGCACTAACTGTTTGTCCAAACAAGCCCTTTGATTCTTAAGCTAAAGTCACCTATTCTGTTCTATTCAGATTCTTAGGTCTCTCCTCACCATCATACTGTCCGAGCGCCTTCCAAAAGTACATTAGGCAATGTGACTAGCATTCACTTCCCTTTTCCCCCTCAATGGGAAAATTGGCAGAGAGGTTTGGGGGGGATTACATTTTTTTTTGTTCATTCAATGTATGTCTGCTATGCTATATGTATATATTAGGAAAGGCATGGTCAAAGAGCTGCACCTTGTATTTGGAATGGAAAGTGGTGATATTTGAGATGGCTATTAGAATCTGAGAGAGTTCATTTCGCAGCCTTGCACTCAGGGGCGGCTCTAACAATTTTCTAACAATGCATCCGATGAAGTGGGTATTCACCCACAAAAGCTTATGCTCCAATACATCTAGGGTGACCAGATAAAAAGTGTGAAAAATCAGGACGGGGGTGGGGAGTAATAGGCACCTATATAAGAAAAAGCCCCAAATATCAGGACTGTCCCTATAAAATTGGCACATCTGGTCACCCTAAATACGTCTGTTAGTCTATAAGGTGCCACAGGACTCTGTCGCTTCTAACAATTTTGCCGCCCCAAGCAGTCGCTGCCGAATTGCTGCTGCGGCGGGTGAGAATGGGGCGGCAGTTCAGCGGCGGGAAGAGCAGCGGACCTGCCACCAAATTGCCACCACGGCGGGTGAGAATGGGGCAGCAGTCCAACTCATAACAGTTCTAATGTGGCTTATTAAGTAAGATGTAAATGAAGTGGAGTACTATGTGCATTCAGTATACTACATTACATTTACTGATGGAGGAACCCAAATAAATTATTTCTATAGCCATGTGAGCTGACTTTTCTCTCACTAAAAAGAAAATAAGAAAGAAATACTTGTGGCACCTTAGAGACTAACAAATTTATTAGTCTCTAAGGTGCCACAAGTATTTCTTTCTTATTTTCTTTTTGCTGACACAGACTAACACGGCTACTACACTGAAACTTTTCTCTCACTCTCACTCATAAACGTGTTCACCTTAGGAATAGACACTGTGTAAGCTACGTTTCCTTTTGCTAACTTAGTAACTGCTATCCTTTGCTGAACTAGTGCACTGCATGAGCTCCAGCCCCAGGAAAAGTTTAATAGTACTATACCGTCCAAGCCACTCGTACTGTAGCAAACTCACAGAATCGAGACTGGTTAATGTGAAAAAAGAAAAATATTTGGAAATGTCAAAGTGATTTGTTTTGACATCAAAATGGAACATTTAGATTTTGGGGGGCTAGATGCGGAAGGAGATTCAGGCACCATTCACAAAACAGGAGGAAGAGGTGGTTTTCGTGTAGCTTTTAGCTCAGTGGTTACAGCACTCATCGAGGATATGGGAAACCCAAGTTTGAATTAGTACTCTGGAGCAGGGACTTGAACCCTGGTCTCCTGGGAGTGCCAATACTACCCAGCTAAGGGTATTCTGGAGTATCTCTCTCTTTGTTTCTCCTGTTGAGTCTGTTCTACTTTGTATAAAATCCTTGAAGAGTCATTGGAGCAGGGACTGGAACCCAAGTGTTCCCCCTCCCAGCTGAGTGCCCTAATCACTGGGTTACAGAGTCATTCTCACTTCGCACAGCTCTAATTGCAAGTAAATGTTAAAATGGAATATCTCAAAGCTCTTTTTCTCTGTGTCCAGGTTGTAGAGAAAGGGGTCTTTGGGAATGTCCATCAAACAAGCTGTGTATCCAGCACTCCATGATCTGTGATGGCTTTCCGGATTGTCCTGACAAGGTGGATGAAAAGAACTGCTGTAAGTGCTTAACCAGGGTGATAGTCAGGACTGAATCTAGAATTTTGGGGGCACTGGACAAACTGTAGAAGCAGCCCCATAAAGGGCCCCACCCCTCCCCTTAGCTCCCTATCATTCGTCTTGTTGCTCCAAGTTCTCCCTCTCCATCCCATAACCTCTCTCCTTGGTTCCACTTCTCACTGCTGTGGCTCCATATCTCCACCTTGCCCTGTCTCTCCTTGCCTGGTCTCTTTCCGCTTGTGTCCACTTGGCTGCTATTTTTTATTTGTAGCTCCTTGGCTCCTGTCTCTTCCCCTAAGTCCCTTGACTCCCTTTCATATAACCTATGACTGTTGGATCTTCTTCACTCCCACTTGTCTTACCCAATCCCAGGACTTGTTGGCTTTTGTTTCTCCCCCTGCTCCCTTTGCTCCTTTCTTCCCATGTTTCCATTGTCTCTTCCTTCTCACCATATCCAAGGTGGCAATGAGTGCCAGAGGAATACAAGTGTATCCTATGCAGTGCCAACAAGAGTGTAGGGATAGCCCAACGACCCCCATTGGGTAATGGTTCTATACTGCAACCACTAAGAAATTCCTCCTTCCTTCAGCTGATAGCTAGGAACTGATGTGAGTTCCTTTTCACAGTACACAGCTTATCAGTGGCATAGGCGCCGACTCCGTGGGTGCTCCGGGGCTGGAGCACCCATAGGGAAAAATTGGTGGGTGCTCAGCACCCACCGGCAGCTCCCCGCCAGCCCCGCGCCTGTTACTGGAGCACTTACTTTTGCCCCGGACGCCGGCTGACATTGCGGGGCCCCACCCCCGACGCCGGGCGACGGTGCGGGGCCCCGACGCCGGGCGACGGTGCGGGGCCCCGACGCCGGGCGACGGTGCGGGGCCCCGACGCCGGGCGACGGTGCGGGGCCCCGACGCCGGGCGACGGTGCGGGGCCCCGACGCCGGGCGACGGTGCGGGGCCCCGACGCCGGGCGACGGTGCGGGGCCCCGACGCCGGGCGACGGTGCGGGGCCCCGACGCCGGGCGACGGTGCGGGGCCCCGACGCCGGGCGACGGTGCGGGGCCCCGACGCCGGGCGACGGTGCGGGGCCGACAGAAGTCGGCTCCTATGATCAGTTGGATGGGAAGAGGAGGAGCTACTGAGGGCAGCGCTGTCCGAGCTTCCATCTTGTTGCTTATCCTTTCAATGCATATGTGAAGCCAGTAGTGGAGATTGTGAAATGCTTTTGGCTGCAATTTAATGTATATGTTGATGATTCTCTGTTTCATCTGCTTTTACTCAAACCCAGTTCTGTGGTCTCATCATCTGCCATCTGATCTGCCAAAGAGAGGAATGGTGTCTGTTAGAGCCGATTGAAAATCTGAATTTCTGTCCCACAGGAAATTCTGATATTTCAGCATTTGTTTTCATCCCGTTTGTGGAAACTACATTTTCAGTTGAAAAAACATGTTGACGTATAATTCCTGACCAGCTTGTTGGAAGGGGTAGATGCTTAGAGAGGTAGTGTCTGCACCATCTGTTTAGGGTAAATGCACACATTTTGCCATACAGAATGCAGCTGCTCTTCTCTAGAAGAGCACATAGTCTCAGTGCTCAAATCTCTTTTTGGCTTCCTGCATGCTTCCAGGTGTAAGTATTGCCTGATTTATTGATGGTGGATTAATTATATTGATTATTTAAGAATTCCCAATTAACAACTTAACACACTGAGGTTTGATAGGCTCTTGTCCAAAGATCAGATTAGAGTGACCAGATGTCCCGATTTTATAGGGACAGTCCCGATTTTGGGGTCTTTTTGTTATATAGGCTCCTATTACCTCCTACCCCCTGTCCCGATTTTTCACACTTGCTTTCTGGTCACCCTAGATCAGATCCAATATTATTAGGATTATTGTTCAGTTGGGAACCCTGACATGCACGGTTGGAAAAGATCTTTTGCTCTTTTTAGATTTGTATTACTAAAGTTAGTTAACACACAAATGTTCCAGTCCAGGTGACAATATAAATAATGCGATAATAATTTGACATCCAGTATCATCTCATGCACATACTCACAACTATTCTTCTGGAGACCTAGACGTACTGAGACAGGACCCCTGTGGACCACCAGTTGTCTTCTCTCTGGCTTGCATAATGATTAAGGCTACGTTTTAGTCACAGATAAATACCTGCCCTGACTAAAACTTGGGTGGGGAAGCGGGGGTTTTCGGGGGCGGGAGGTCCGGGGGTGCCACGGGTGCAGCTGCTGCAGAAATCACGGAGGTCACGAAAAGTCATGGAATCCGTGACTTCCGTAACCTCTATGACAGATTCCCAGCCTTAATAATGATTGCTAGGATTGAGGTTTTGTCAGCCTGCTTCATGGTCAGGCCTATTGTAAGGTTTGATGACTGTCATGAATATTCATAAGAGTGTTCAGTCTCCTTTGCCCATAACTAACTGTTTTACCCTGATAATGTTGGTGTGTCCTTGTTCTAATCTATGGATTAGTATATTAATTCTATCAAACTCATTAGCGTATATGTCAATTGATTACTATAACAATTCTGTGGTTAAGCATCTGCTGATGTGCCTATCAGAAAATACTCCAAACTGGCATCAACTGACTTTTTGCATTACTCATATCAGCAATCTGCAAAATTTCAACATTATTTATTGCAAAATTATGTCTTATGCCATTTTATGACCTGGCATCACTGCTAACGTATGGTAAGCTAAACAATTTACTTCTGCCAAAGTTCATATCCTTATGCTAACTGCTTAAAAGTTACTATTTTACAGGTGTAGGCCTGTAGACTTCTTGCATTTCTCCCGTATATCTTATCTTAATGCATATAAGCTAGTTTTGGACTCAGCGTAACCCATAAACTAATGCACAGATTACACAAGTCAAGATGGTCTCTAAAGCGCTGAATGTTTTGAGATGTGAATAACTGAACTCACATTTACACAATAAACTGCAGTTTCTCAGATCAGCTGGGGTACTGTACTTATGCTACTTATATGGTTCCCATTACTGTAGAATGATGTTTCACAATCTTTAATGTACTTTTCCTCACAATGCCCCTGTGAGATGGGGAGGTACTATTATCCTCTTTTACAGGCAGGAACTGAGGAACAGAGAGACTAAGTGACTTGCCAAACGTCACATAAGAAGTCTGTGACCTCAAGAAACTGAATCTGGGTCTCCTGAGTCCCAGGCTAGCACCCTAACTATTGCACCCTCCTTCCCCTCTACTTTTGCTGTCAGTCCTGGGGATGAAGTATTCAGGAATGGCAGTAGAGCTTCTCAGCTAAGGGCTCTCTACCTCTGGAATTTGTTCCTCTTTGAGGCCTTCCAGAGCCAGAGTAAGGGAGCTTCAGGGCATAATGTGAGGCGTGGTTGTTTGGTTTAGCGTTTTCTTGATTTTGTACATGCATGTGTGTGCGTGCGTGTGTGTGTGTGCTTGTTTTTCTGGGTTTACATACTTTGTTCCTGGCCTGAAGACACATGGCTGTTAATGTCACAGCAGACAGTATCAGTTTACATTGTTTTGTGGTTTTCATTGTGGATTGTTTATAAACAAAAAAAATGTAATGAGAACTAAGGGCCGGAGTCACTAAAGCTACTGCATGATGGTGCTAATTATACTTCTTTGTGTCAGTCTGCGCTGGTGCCCCAGGAGGAAAGTCTGATAAAGTGGGGCTTGTAATGTTGCATGACTGCCCTTCCTGGGGATTTTATGATGGCTAGGGGTAGCTGTAAAATCCTATGGGGACTGTACATGAGCACAAACTGACATCAGATGATCTTGTGGATACTGGACTGGGATGCAGGAGACCTGAGTTCAGGTCCTGGCTCTGCCACAAACTACCTATGTGACCTTGAGCAAGCCACTCCATGCTTCAGTTTCCCAGCTCTGAAATGACGATGACAATACCTAAAATTCGGAAGTATCTCATGGTAAAGATTGAATGTCTAATCAGCACAGAATAACTATCTGGGTTAGGATTAGTGCAATCTAGCAAAAAGTGAGAAACAAAAAGTTTCCATCTAAAGTTTGTGAGGGACTCCAATGCTATAGTGTGAGGACCATAGTTGAAACTCAGTAGGTAGGATGCACTGAATCATGTACCCTGGCCGTGCCATTTCCAGACACCACTTCCCACCTTTGGGGTTTTGCTGGCCTCCCACAGATCCCCTCCAGCTGAGTCCTCCTCCCACCCCCAGTAGATTTTCTGCCTACTGACTCTATCCCTCTGCTCCATAAACCTGCTCTGAACTTGTCCCTATGCCTTTACCCAGTCAGATCTTGGTGTGCATCATTCTTAAAATCATCATCTTAATATTTGTGTTTGTCCCGGCAGCATTTTGCAAGGCGGATGAGCTTGAATGTGCCAGTCATGATTGTGTGCCACGTGAGGTGTGGTGCGATGGGCAGCTAGACTGCATGGACAACTCAGATGAATGGAACTGTGGTAAGTCTCATCTGTGCCACTGGCTGGAAGTGATGTTGTGGATGGTACATGTCATGAAATAGTTGAATTTTTATAACATTTTTCCAAAGTGGGGCTGGGAAGAACTTGGACTAGAAGCCTGTTCCAGGAAAGCATGAAAGTCAGTACAAACTGTACAATGGGCAAAGGAGAAAGAGGGAGGGGTAGATGACAAGTGTATGGATACTGCAAGGTGCAGGAGGGGATAAGATGAGAGAAGTGATGTTGACTGAATGGAAATTTGGAGAGCTTCTGAAGTGAGAAGTAGAGTCTTGAGACTGCTGCAAAAGAAGGCAGAGAGGCAATGAAGAAACTGAAGTATAGAAGTGACCTGGGTAGAATGACTAGGGCCCTGATCCTGTACTCATTGAATTCAGTATCAGAATTCCCATTGACTTCAATGGTGCTGAGAGGAAAATAAGCCTAGCAGCTCCATTTTGAATGGACTGGAAGTGAGAAAGGGGACAGTCAGCAGAGAAACCTGGCTATTGCCCACCTGCAGTACCAGCACCCATAAAAAGGCCTCATGCTTTTATTTGTGTTATTAAAATAAGAGTTCTCAAAGCATGGCTGTTTGAGTAAGAATTATTTACTCAGATCCCACATAAGCAATAGCAATATCTGAAGGAAGGAGGGTGGGTGGGTGTTGTGGTGTCCTGGGTCATATACCCTAACTCCACCAGACAGCAATTGATTTCACTGTATATGTGATGCTACTGAAGCTAATATATTTCTTTGTATGAAGGTAATACAGTACCATAAAGAAATGGGATGTTTTGACATTTTTAGTGTAAAACAGAAAGATATCCTATTGTTTAGAGAAACAAATGTTCTTTATTCATAATGCTGAGAAAATACATTTTACACACATCCATCAAAATTACTTAGACAGTGGAGACAGAATGTCCTATAAACACGAGTTTGAAGTATCAAGAAGGATGAATCAGATTAATATATAATTTTCTTATAGAGAGGTAAAAGCAGTATAGTATGAATGAAAAATGCTTAATAACTAAGTGAGTTAGGATGAATGAAATCCAAGAATAAGTGACAAATGCAAAGTTTAAATAAAAACAATATGTATTTGGGGGAAAATGCACACAAAAAAACTTCTGTCAAGAGTTCCTATCACAAACTGTAGCACTATAGGGGCACCCAAGTTTACCTCATTGCATTTTTGGCCATTTGGAAGCTTTCTTGTGCAGGATCAAAACAAAGGCAGATATAAAGCCAGTAAACAGGTTGGGGAAAGAGATGATGATGATAATGGCAGAGGATGGTCTCTTTTGTGGTCAATAGCTATTGATTGTTTTTCATTTCTATAAACACACCTGATATAGTCATAATAGGAACAATCTAAATTTAACATGGGCCAGATTCTGATACTGTTCTTATACTGAGCAGCACCTTATCCCACAAATGGTCTCATAGATTTCAGTTGGACTACTTGTAGAGTAAGGTACTACTCAACATGAGTTAGGCTGTCAGTCTGGCCCCATATAAACAAAAGATGAGTTCAAGTGGTTTGGTTTGATCTAAACTTCAGGATGTCTCTCTTGTTTGTAATCTTACCTATTGTCTTGTCTAGGACGACCTAGATACTGATGGCCACTGCTGCCTCCTTCTTGAATTAAATCTTCATAAAGTATAGAGGAGATAAAAAATAACTAGATCTTGCATTACTCAAAGACACTTTTGAAAGTATTCTTATATTTACAATGTAACAAATATCATACCAACTAGCTGAAGAAATACTTAAGTTACTTTCCTTTTTCTTTGCAGTGACCCTATCTAAAAACACAAGCTCTTTGGCATTCCTGACTATTCACAGGTCAGCTACTGACTACCACGTTTGTGCTGATGAGTGGCAAGAAAAGTTAAGCCAACTGGCCTGCAATCAAATGGGTTTAGGGTAAGGTCAGTAGTTTGTAGCATTGATGAATTTCCCAGGGTGATGGGGGCAGCAGAGTTAGTTGAATCTATAGTGACTATTGTTAGTGTGGCCTGCGTGAGATTAAACTTAGTACAAAAAGGGGTAGTAAAGGAAAGGGGTAATGGAATTCTATGAACGCTTGGAAAGCAAACTCTCATTCAAATTCTGAGACTTTACAAACACTACACAACTGTAATTAAAGGAGGTAGTTAAAAAGATAACCTTTCCGCCAGGTATTGGAAAGTAAATTGAATTTATAATTATTTTTTAAACTAATTATAGCTTAGAAATTTGATACTGTATTTGTTCCTAGTGACTTAAAAACACACCATTTGCTTTATGAAACAGAGGAAAAACTGTGGTCATTTCAGTTTGTTCACTGGAGTGCTGTAATTTGAATGTATCCATGAGAATTTTAAAAAGGGTTTTATCTGACACTCCACCTCCCCAGTCAGAGCCTCTGTCATTTTCATAAAAAAGAAGGATGGATCCTTAGGGCTATGCGTGGACTATTGTGCCCTAAATAAAATGACCATGCAAAAATGTTACCCACTACCCCTGATCCCAGAGCTCATAGACCAAGTCACCAAGCTGGATGTGAGGAGCGCCTATAATCTAGTCAGGGTCCGTCAGGGACTAGCAGAAAACTGCATTTTGAATATGATAAGTGTTAGGGCCCATAATGTGAAGTGTCTGACCTACTGGTGAGAGTCAGGAGTAGGGTCAGGGTCATGGTCACACCAAAGGTCAAAGGGAGAGTCAGAAGTCATGCCAAGGGTCACAGCTTGAATCAGCAGTGGGGAACAAGGTGTGGTAATAGGAATAGGGACAAATATGGGGAAAAGGAACAAGGAAAGGAGGCGGGGACTTGGTCTCAGCAGTCTGGGCAGCAACAAGCCTAGCAACTAGTTGCTCAGACAAGGTATGGGACAGGAATAGGAAGCTTTATGATCAGTAGTGTCCAATCAGCCATCTGCTGTTAGTCATCTGACCTCACAATCAGCAGGTATAGCTTCTGGTGGTGGTGGGGTATTAGCAGCAGTTCCCTCATCAGCTCTTGCAACATGATGGTATACAGAGTAAGGCTCCTGCGTGGCAGCTGCCCAGGCCTGGGATCAAGACCTGTGGTGCCTGATGCCACCCATCTCCTAGGGTAATCCATGGGGTCAGACTTCTCTGAATGATTCCTGTGGAAGGTCCATACTTTTTCAGGGGTGTGCACATGATGAGCTGTCTCCCAAGAGCATTATTCGGGCCCATAACCCTCCCAATCAATCAGATAGTACAGGGGGCCTCTATGCATGTGGGAGTCTAGGCTGTCATGGACGAGATATGTCTCATGGTCTTGAACGTGAACCAGGGGTAGAGGTGGTTCCTGCTAGGGTTTCCCATAGGTCTTCCCTTGGGGTTTTCCCACTTTTATCCAACCAGAGAACCTCTTTTATACTGTTGTTCTCACTACGCTTAACACCCTGTGCATATGCATGAGGCTTTCAACCCTCTTTTCCTTATCTGTACTTCCACACCCCATGAATATTTGGGTGCCCCATTTTTCATAGGTTGTTGTCTTAGTTCCCCTTATTCTCATTAGCATATACACACAACATGTGTCCATGGTAACCTGCAGTCAGAACAGGACATTCCATCCTGTTACAATCAGGTGTCTTGTGGTCTTGGACAATACATTGCGGTCTATTTTTCTATAACATCACCTATTGGCACATTTTACAGTAATCTTTTAACCTTCCTGGCATATGGCTATTCCTAGGTTACCCACTCATGTCAAGCATTCTTAAGCCTACGACCTAGTATGGCTAAACTAAAATCTTACAGGCCTCGGCCTGTAGGCTTTGCATTCCAGCCATGCTTTACTTGTATATCTAATACACAGTCATCACTCCTACCTACTTGTCAAATCTATTGCTCAAGCACCTGGTTGACCTTTTCTGATTGGCCAACCGTCTGAGGGTGATGTGTGGTGGATGCATGATCTGGGCATCTTGGAGGGAAAACCCATCCTTCCAGAACCTGGATATGACCTGGAAGTCACAGTCTGTGGTAAGATGTTTTGGGAGGCCATGGAGGCGGAAGATATGTGTAATTATAGAAGGCAAGCTTTAGTTTCCACATGTGCATGGTACAAAATCGGCCATTTTGGTGAGTTGTCCATGACAGTTAGTATGGTGTTAGGCCTTCAGATTCAGGTAGTTTCACTATAAAAATCAAGGGTAATATGTGACCAGGGCCAGGAAAGGGTCCCAGGTTCGCATCAGGAGGCTGAAAGTCCTGCTCTAGAGGAGTTTTGTGCAAGCACAGATGTTGCAGGACCTGATGTAGGAGCAAATGTCATCCTGCATTTGTGGCCATCAGAACGAGCGGGCTACAACTCACAGAGTCTTGGATTGCCCAAAGTCACCTGCCTAAGTGGTATCACGATGTATGCACAGCACTTTCAGTCTTGGGAAACCCTTGGGGACTTATAGGGAGCCATTGACATAGAGGAGGTTATTGACCTAGGAATAGTGGCATAGGGTGGTACTGGAGAGACCCTCTTTGGATGAGATTATAAGTTTAAAAAAGGATCATTAGGGAGAGCTGATCAAAGCATGGTAAGGAAGTCTGAGGCTACAGACCCACAAATTAAATGGTGTGGTTTTAATGTGTAAGGTGGCGGTTCTTTTGTGTTAGTGGGTTCTGTAGTGTATTCCCCTTTTCGTCAGAGGGCATCAGCCTAGCCATTCATGCTGCCTGGATGATACATGATTATGATATTGAATCTTGAAAAGAATAGGGCCCAACACAACTGATGCTGATTCAGCACTTTGGCAGATCATAGATATTCTAGATTCTTATGGTCAGTTAAAACTAGGATGGGATGTTTGGCCCCCTCAAGACAGTGTCGCCAATTCTCAAATGTAGCCTTGATGGCAAATAACTCCTTGTCTGCTATTTCATAATTGCATAGCTTTTTTTGACTACTGCTCTACATTGGGTAGATGTTTTCAGAGAACTATCCACAATGATTCCAAGATCTCTTCCTTGAGTGGTAACAGCTAATTTAGACCCCATCATTTTGTATGTTTAGTTGGGATTACTTTTCCAATGTGCATTACTTTGCACTTATCAACACTGAATTTCATCTGCCATTTTGTTGCCCAGTCATCCACTTTAGCGAGGTCCTTTTGTAACTTCTCACAGTCAGCTTCATACTTAACTTCCCCAAGTTTCTTCTCCTCAGATTGGATATTCTGGCTTTCGGATCTTTGTATAAACTCTTGATTGATGATCTGGACTGCCTGCCTACTAGGCTAGGGTGACCATACGTCCCGTGTTGGCTGGGACAGTCCCTTTTTTAAGCCCTATCTCTTCCCTCATGACTTTTTTTTTTCCTTCCAAAAGTGTGCATTTGTCCCATTTGCTCTTGCTGCCTTGATCAGTTGGCAAGAGCAAACAGGACAGATGCCCACTTTTGAAAAAAAAAAAAAGTGAGGTGCAGTGTGGAGGGGGAAAGTGGATATGCCAGTCCCCCTTCCCCCGCAGTGGGGGAGACAGAGCTGGGGAGGGTAGGCAGCATTCCAACATTCCCTGCTGACCCAGTGGCAGACCACTCTGCCACTGTTAGGGCTCTGGCCTGGGATGCAGTAAAGTCAGGAGGGCCTGCATCCCCCTACCTCTTCCACCTCCACCCCCCTCGGGGTGGCCTCCTTAGGCCAAGAGGCCTGCGTTTGTCTGTCGCCCACCAGAGCCAGGATGACAGACTGGGGTGGTGTTCACCTCTCCAGCCCCCTAGACTGTTTGCCGGGTGCCTGACCCCTACTGGCATTCTAGACTGTTTGTTTGGTGCCCTGCCCTGGCTGAGGGCCTGGCCTCCCCGAACCACTCGCAGCTACCCTGCCTATGGGTTAAAGCCGTATACTGTGTGGTGTCCCGCCCTGGCTGAGGGCCTGGGCCCCTGAACTATTTGCGGCACTACCCTGCCTAAGGGTTGGACTGCTAACTTTCCCCCTTTACTTAGACGGTGGTTTCAGGAGCGTGTCAGCAAAGGGGTGTGGCCTCCCTCAGAGACTGACAGCGAGGGAGAGCCACACCCACCTACACGCTTACAGATATTAATGGGCTACTCTACCTTGAATGATCCGTTACAGTATGTGCTAACTATTTATGTTAAACAATGTGTTACACCTTGCATTTTGCTGTGATACTGGGAGTTCCTTTCCCAGACCTGAAGAAGAGCTCTGTGTGGCTTTAAAACTTGACTCTCTCACCAATAGAAGTTGGTCCATTAAAAAATCTTACTGCACCCACCTTGTCTCTCTAATATCCGGGGACTGACATGGCTACAGCTACACTGCACGCACCAAACCTCGTAGGTACTCTCAGTTTACACACGTCTAAATGATTAAACAAAGTGCAAAGCATTGGAGATTCAGGCCTACCCTCTGTATTTTTACTCTCTTGAAAAAAGCAGTTGAGGGTCTTCATATGCATTGGAATTACGTGATGGTCTTTTATCATTCAATTACTTTGTTTTTATGTCAGTATATGCTTATGTGTATTTTCTCATAAACATCAACATTTTCATTCTGTGCTTCAAATCCCTTAAAGATGTATACACATGCTTAACTTACTGCAGTGTGAGTAGTCACAGTGAAGTCAATGGGACTATTCACAGGCATAAAGTTTTTGCAAGATCAGGATTTCCAGCTATAAGAAAATATAAAACACAAGTTGTGATATGACTAAACTTGAAATGATAAAACAAAGAAGGTGTGGGAGTGGCAAGAGGAGACCAGGCACTAAAAGATAAATGTGGGAAAGTTCAGAGCAGATGTACAAAAATCAGAAAGTCTTCAAAAATAATATTAAGTATAGTAAAGCTCATAAGTAATATGTGCACTCTGTGAAAGGCCATCTTTGTTCCATTTCTTAAAGTAGCTACTTTTTCAAATTTATAAACTATCTGTGAATGAAATAAATGAAGTATTTTCCCAGTTATATTAGGTGGATTAGCAGTTATCATGCAATATTTTCAGACTACTAAATTGCATATTAATATTTGAATCACAAAGATCCTTTTACAATTACACTAGCCTAGATTAAAGCTTGTGTTTTGTGAATATTTTCCCAAATCAAATGTCAAATCTACTTTGGCTGTGTTTATGCTCCTTTTGTGTTCACTTTTTGCAAACGCTATAGTGAATGAGTTTACTGTCTGATATATACACAAAATAATGAATTTGAAGAAAATATTAGATAATTTTCATGAAAGCAAATCTTGAACTCTGAGACACGAGTGTTGGCATCTGATGGGAACAGAAAGAATGTGACCTAATTGTCCAATCAAAACTAACCATCGTAAAAAGAGAGAATTAGCACCCTTAACAGTGATATGTTACCTGTCAGCTGGGTCACAAATAATACCACTTGTGGTGCCAGTCCTACACTTGCTATTTTGTCAGTGACAGCTCTTTCACTGATGGAGCACCACATGTGGCCAGAATTGTTAACCTAAGTTACAGCTTAATGTTTGCAATCAGACCGCTTGCATAGGGCTCCATATAGTTCTAAACTGTATCAAACTTTTGAGAAAAACTACTTTTCAGTGGTTAAAAATGCTGTGATACATGAAGGGGTGGGGTGTGTGTGTGGGCAGGGGAGAGTAGCTCCATTTGATGGACACCCAGCCTGCCAGTTAGATGTAAAATCTCTCTTGGTCTGTTCTCTGCTTGCTTTACCTGTAAAGGGTTAACAAACCCACAGGTAAAAGAAAAGGAGTGGGCACCTGACCAAAAGAGCCAATGGGAAGGTAGAACTTTCTAAAATTGGGAAAGAAACTTTCCCTTTGTCTGTTGTTGTCTGGGCTGCAGGGACACAGAGCAGTAATGCTGTAACCAGCTTTAAGCCAGGTATGATTATAGATTATCATTTCATACCTTGAACCTACTTATCTGCAGCCTCAGATATGTAAGTAAAATTAGGGAATGTCTAAAAAGATGCAATTCGGATTGTTTCTTTTATTTCTTATTGGCTTGTGGACTCCTCTGTGCTAACCCCAGATGCTTTTGTTTGCTTGTAACCTTTAAGCTGAACATTCTGGAAAGCTATTTTGGGTGCTTGATTTTGGGAATTGTTCTTTTAAAATCTAGCAAAAGCCTAAGTTCCAGATGTATTTTCTTTCTTTCTTTCTTGTTTTTAATAAAATTTACCTTTTTTAAGAACAGGATTGGATTTTTGGTGTCCTAAGAAGTTTGTGCATATGCTGTTTGATTAGCTGGTGGCAACAGCTAATTTCCTTTGTTTTCTCTCTCAGCTCTTTCCCAGAGGGATGCGGGGGTGAAAGGGCTTGAGGGTACCCCACAGGGAGGAATTTCCAAATGCTCCTTCCTGAGTCCAAGGGTTTTTTTTGCATTTGGGTGGTGGCAGCGTTTACCAAGCCAAAGTCAGAGAAAAGCTGTAAACTTGGGAGCATAATACAAGCCTGGGGTGGCAAGTATTAATTTTTAGAATCCTTGCAGGCCCCCACCTTCTGCACTCAGAGTGACAGAGAGGGGATTCAGCCTTGACAAATGCATTCCTCAAGCCCCATTGGGTTAACAGAAATTCTGCAGCTTGAGAGATTGCAGAAACAATGCTCTGGACATAATAGAGTGTGCCAGTCTCCTTTCTAAAGGAATCCTAAATCACAGATAGGATAAGAATTTGGATAAAGGGGAAGTACAGCTTATTATAGGATTAATATACAAGTATCTAATACAGGAATTAAAAATCTTTAGCCCAACTGGTCCTGAATCAGAATTTTCCCAATGGATCTCATGATGTTTGTAAGTTTGCAAAGTCATACTTCCCTTCTCCATAGAAGGGCAAAGAACATTTCCACTTCCAAATTGGGAAAATGACACTGAAACAATGTGAGTGGAAATTTCCTATTTCTGTCCCCATTCTGTGGGGTTTCCCCATAGAAGTAATTATTTATCTCTGTCACTTCTAAGTCACTATAGGGCTTGTCTTCACTACCCGGATCGGCGGGTAGCAATCGATCTTTCGGGGATCGATTTTTCGCGTCTCGTTTAGACACGATTAATCGATCCCCGAAAGCGCTCCCCGTCAGCTCCGGAAATCCACCTCATCGAAAGGTGGAAGCGGAGTCGACGGGGGAGCGGCAGCGATCGACTCGCCACCGTCCTCATGGCCAGGTAAGTCGATTACAATACGCCGACTTCAGCTACGTTATTCACGTAGCTGAAGTTGCGTATCGTAGATCGACCCCCTCCCCTAGTGTAGCCCTGGGCTATGTGAGACAAAACTTTCAGCCCTCTCAAAGCTATTCTGTAAAAGGGTAGAATGCATAATAAAGCTTTTTTTGGCCGTGATAAGTAACCATGTAAGACGTGTTGAGAAATTCAGATCCAGAACCTAAGTTTGTGGCTTGTGCCTATCTCTAACAATAAATGTTGATGTCTTCTGATTCTTCAGAAAACTGAAGCCAGGTTCTTTTTTCCTACTTTTGAGGCAAAATTCTGTCAGTCATCTGAAGCTTCATTTTCTCAGCTTATTTTCATTACACAGTGACGGAGCCAATAATGGCATAAATCATCTTTGAAGGAGGTCTTTGAGCAAAATGAGGAACACAATACATTTACCAGAACCAGTTGTGGAAAGAAGGAATTTGAACAACTATAACATATTTAATTCTTCTTTAGACCTTAAGCCAGGCTGGCAGTAAAAACATCATTTATGTAAATGTTTTCTGCATTGGCAGGGAGAGGGACTAGATGATGTAATATTTTCAGGATTTCATATTACTTTGAAATCAGACTTCAAGTCATATACCTCACCTGTTTGCCATTGACATCCTGTATTGTTTATTAGATAGATATAAAATGGCCTCTAACAAGAAAGCCTGTAATAGTAGACCGATAACATTTGGTGTGTTTTCAGTAGGTTGCTTATTTCCAGACACAGCTTAGTAGGATGGATTATATATTAAGTTAGAATATATATTATATAAGGCAATAAAATATTGATGAAAAATGTTTTCCCCTTGCAGTAGTCATTGCATTGTAGCTCCCTTGCTGGACAATGGCTGCTGATGGGTTGTTTGACATCCCTCCCAGGCATTGGTTACTTTCCTTGCTGTTGCCTCTGGGGAGCTAATATCTGGCTGATTCCCCCAATTTACAACATGTTTTAGTGACAACCATACTACACAATTCTTATAACTTCATATGCATTAATGATACATATGGATAGAGAAATGACTTACAGCAGATCACCTTTCCCCTGATACCTTACAAGGCATGCTTTATATGTAAGATCACCATTATATGAAAATGAGGAATATGTGGGTTACAGCATGCTCCCCGAGGTATAGAATGTCATACAGTGATAAAACAATCACGGTCTATTCAAAGTTGAAGTCTGCCAAAAGCAAGTCTCTAGCAAATATTTCTGTTTAGCAACTCTGTGAAAACTGCATGGAACAGTCTCCCTTTCTCCTCCTATGCCAGGATGAGATAGCAAATGCCATTATGGTAAACTATAGTAACCGGCTATGGAATACAAAAGAATAATATGTGCTCTATCTAGCTGGTGGGCTAACAAACTAATTTATTTCGCATCTGAACTGCTATGCTGACCATTGACTATGGTCTTCTAACCAGCTCTGAGTTAGAAAAATGAAGAGTTGGGACAGTCTCTCTTCTGCTCAGGGCATGTCTACGCAGTCGGGTAATGTGCACTGCTACTTGTTCCCTAGCACATTTTGAAACATTTAGTGTGCACCAGCAGGGTCTACATGGACCAATTAATGGACCCCACATTAGTGCTCTTTAGAAATTACACCGTGTAGTGCCAGGGGTGGCTCTGTTTTTCGCCACCCCAAGCATGGCTCTCAGGCAGCCTTCGGAGGCATGGCTGCAGGTGGTCCGCCTGTCCTGAGCTTTCGGTGTGTCCGCCGCCGAATTGCCGCCAAATTCGCGGGACTGGCGGACCTCCCACAGGCATGATGCTGAAGCCAGCCTGACTGCCGCCCTCAGAGCGACCGGCAGGCTGCCCCCCGTGGCTTGCCGCACCAGGCACGTGCTTCCTGCGCTGGTGCCTAGAGCCGCCCCTGCGTAGTGCGCATTATCCCACCATGTAGACAAGTCCTCAGAAACATCAAGGAAGTCAAAAGGGGTACATAATCTACTATTAAAAGAAGTTTGAACATCTGAATCCAACATACATTATTTGCTCTAAGAATAAACAGGACAGATATTAAATCAAATGCTATGGGAAGACTCCAGTATTTCAGCTCATTAATTTAACCTCATATTCTAAACCTACTCAACAGAATGTAAAATATGTTTGATCTTTTTCTAATACACTCAACGCATGATGTTCATGTGTATTTAATGAAATCTTTGGGAATGTATTAGAGTGAAGATCATAGAGAGTTCATCAACATACATTTATTTTATTAAACAGGGACAAAAATAATTCTAATAAATTGGAAGTACCAAAAATCACAGTATAAGTTGTGACTGAAAATGCGAAACTTATTTTAAAAACTTGAAAATCTGTAAAAGAATGATAAGCATATCCAGCCGTAAATAGGCTTGAAGTAATGCTTTTTAGGTAGCATGTGAATACTCTACCATGTATCTACGTGTGTGTCTGTAAATAGATGTAGCAATACTATAACAATTCATGCTTATAATTCCAGAAGTTGTAACTTTTTTCAGAAATTGTTTCCTTTCTAGTTAGTATTCAACTTGTTTTGCTAGTCTGATGCCTCAGGATACACATACTTGTGAAGAAGGATGGTTCAATAGGTACGGTGCTAGGTTGGCTTCTGGAAGACTTACGTTCAATTCCTACCTCTGCTGCAGACTCTACTTGTAACCCAGGACAAGACACTTGGGCCCAGTTCCACAAAAGTACTTAGGTGTTGCAACACCTAAGTTATAGGTGCCTAGAGAAATCACTGGAATCCACAAAGCCTGAATTAGGCGCTGAGGCTCCTTATACAATAGATGCTTTTAGAATGGGATCTACAAAAGCCAGCATGATAGGCGGGGAGCCACATAAGCTAGCCAATGGGAGATGCTGAGGAGAGAGGTGTGTCCAAAGCCCCATCCCTTTCAGAGAATTAGTTTGCAAATCCACAGCTAGGAACCCCTCACCTGGAGTCAGACTGTTTATGTGTCTAAGCCATTCTTACAAGAAATACTGATGAAGAAGGTGGTGGTGCCTTCCTTATAACTTGATTTAGCCCATTAGTGGGAGACCTGGATGTGGTTAGACCTGGGTTCAGCTCCCCCACTCTGCATGATGGGGAGAAAGGATTTGAACAGGGATCTCTCTCAGGAGCAGCGTTCCCTAACACTGGGCTATGGGATATTCTGCTGCGAGTCTTCCTCTGTCTCTCCTGTTGAAGCTGGTCCACTGTGGATATTTAGAGTCAGCGAGCCAGAAAGCAATAGTGAAAATGTCTCTATAGCCTCATGGTTAGGGCAGTAAGTAGGAGCTGGAAGACCCAGGCTATACTCCCACCTGCTCCATCTAAGTGTTTTTAGCCTCTGATAGTTTGTGTAAATAACATAGGCAAGGAATGGGTTAATGTGGGCCTGAGAGGCCAGTTAACATACCAAGCTGCATCTGGAGGGTGGGCCAGGCTTAATTGTCAGGAAGCTGAGCTGGGTGTGTAGTTTAAGAGAAGCACAACTTAGAAAGGGGCTGCAAGAAGAGGAAGGTACTCTGCAGTTGTTCTCTGGGACTAGAGGGTGGAGAGGCCAGGAGGGTCAACAAGGGAGCCCTCGGATCCTCTCCTGAGCAGTGATGTCTGAGAGGAGACCGGGGGAGACAGAGCAGCCACCAGACTGGAACAGGTGCTGGTGGGAAGCCCTGACAAAATGGCTAGAACTGGACTTCCAGGGCAAAAGACCCTGGAGGTGTTTGAGTGAGGAATTGTGCAAGGGAGACTTAAGAGGTATGACAGGTCAAGCCTGTAGAGGGCAGAAGTTGAGTTGAGTGATATTTCTGGTTTGAGATTTATTGGGGCATTTCAGGGGACATTCCTGTGAGTCCTGGCTCTGGCTCTGAAAGACGGGTGAAACTAGAGAGTTTATGGGGAGAAGTCCTGATAAAAGACTGCAGTTGGAAGAAGTCCAAAGCGGTTATGAGGGTAGGCTTGAACAAACAGACTTTCATTGCTCACTACATGATCCTTAGGCTGGAACCCAGAGAAGTGGCAGGGCCTGCCTGGCTTCCCCTACTGGTGGTATGAAGCCCCCTGATATAAGGGGATAGGGACGCTAGAAAGCCCTCAGCCAAGAGGGTGTGAGGACCTTGGGCCTGGAGTTGAGGCTGAAGACCTTTTTGCAAGGACATTTGGACTCTTATTAGTTGGACTTTGTTGCCACACAAAAGGTGGCACTGAACGGATTTGTGACTCAGCTGGAGGGCCGAGTTATGAGAAGCAGGAGACCAATGCAGGGCAAGAGGTGCTAGAGAAGAGAGACCCTGCTTACATTATTCCCAGTCATCAGGAGGTGCTCTAGGGGTGAGCCCACTCTTCTACACAACCCTTTATAGGAATCAGCTGACCCCTTCCCAGCTAGCTCTGATAGTCCCCGCAATCAGGCCCAAACATGTTTCTGAAGGGGCTCTACCACCAAATAGAACTGGCTAGCTCAAGGATCCCTGGCTCTGAAAAGGGCAGAGCCCCTGTTATAGTAGTTCTGTATCTTGCACTTAGTTAATTCTGTTGAAGTGCAAATCCAGATAGCCTCCAGATTACTCTCTCTTAGCTGTATTGTCACAGTATTTCTAACGAGTAAAGAGCCATTAAAAACTTATTTTTTTGTAAAGTATGCAGATAAGAGACTGAATTCAAATAAGAAGCAGTTATTTTATGTTGTTAAGTTATTTTAAGTAAGAATCTGTCACTCTTCTGACACTAATTGTACTTTAACTCCTTTCTTGTTGGGTAAGTATGTAATATCCAAATTGCTGTAGTCCTACATAATAAAACACGCCCCTCACAGTCAATGCTAGATTCAGAAGTGTAAGGGCTTGTCTACATGAAGACTTAATGCACGGCAAACCAGGATATGAATGTACAGCGAATTAGCTTTCCATGCACTAACTGGCCATGTGGACCTCATTACCATGCTCTAAAAGTTCCATAGTACTCTTTGATGTACTGCTATTTAATTGTAAGCATAACATAGAATTTCTTGGCTTTCTGGTGTTATAGATGCCTAGTTTCAACTTTAATTCCAACATAATTATTTTGCTGAGAATTTCCTAAGATTTTAAAAATCAGCTTTGTTATAATACCATGTTACCGCTGATGTCCATTGTAGTTTTCTAAAAGATGTGTATTGATCTAGACATCTGTGCAGTATTGATATGGGGTGAAATTTTCAAATGCATCAAAGTCCCATTTTAAAAAAGTAACTGATCTTCAAAGTATTCAAAGAGGCTCAGATCTTCAAAGTATTCAGTTACCTAATTCCCATTGACATACCTTTGAGGATCTGGGTGTTAGGAGCCAAATCCCATTTCATTTTGAAAATGGGCCTTAGGCCTCTAAGTCACTTAAGTGCTTTTGAAAATCCATAGGCCTTTCCTTCACTATACAGTTAACTCAAGTAATAATTTAGTATTACCATCAGTTAACAGAGCACCATGGAACAGAGCACCAGAGCACTGAGTAAAACAGAACAGCATTATAAAACGTTATTATCTGCAGTTCTGGACATAATAAATTTTACATGCTTTGGAGGTTTTGTGGGTTAAGAAACCCATAAGTTGAGGCTTCAACTAGCTGCCATGCTGACTGGTCTGGAGCTCAGAAATTCTAACATTGTTCATTCAAGCTGTATGTATCCATGCAAGTATTATAATACAGTACTCACAAGACTATTCAATTACACACGTATGGTCTGTGTATTCATGTAGGTATTCTAATGGAACCCTGGAGTCATGTGGGTATTATAATGACCTGATAATGCATTTCAGTAGTTCCATACAGGTACTATCATGTGTTAGTATAATGGCACATTGATTCTGTCAGAGTTTCTTAGCTCTTCATGGACTCTGTTGGAGAATCTGATCTTAGTAATCACTACAATTTAATATGTTTTAATACATTTTAATGTAAATGGATACATCTAGGAAAAATAATGTAGAGCATACTTATACGATGGGGGACTCTATCCTGGGAAGCAGTGACTCTGAAAAAGATTTGGAGGTCATTGTAGATAATTAACTGAACATGAGCTCCCACAGTGTGATGCTGTGGTCATCCATTCTACAAAATTATGTAGCAATGGAGAAGTTGCTCATGGCAGATTCTTCATACAAAGAAGCCAGGTGAAAAATGTTAGACAAAATGGTTTTGTGAACATTGTTGGAGGACATGAAAGGGGAAATGAGAAAATACTGGAAATTAATAGGAGAAAGCTGTGTCTGTTTACCATAAGTAGACACAGGAGTGAGAAGCTCTTTGCTGCAGAAGAGCCTTCATTTGATGAGGTGAGAACTGTTTTAAAAGTGCTTATTAGCAACCACTGCTGGCTAGTAGATCATGGAGTGATAATTGTTTAATATGCTCAGAGGAGATTAGGAGAAAGAAACCATACAATGGACAGAATCCAAGGACAGGACCTCAGAGTCTAACTAATTCTCCCAGTCCTGCTGAGAGTATTTCCATATGGTAGCACTGACAACCGTTCCCAAAAAGTTATGCTTAGTTGATCATCAACAACTTGTATAGTAAGCTAACCAATGGATGCTACTTGTTTTAAACCACTGTAAAAGTAATATAACTCAGATTTAAAAGTAGTCTAATGCCATGTGCTGCCATATGAGAAAGATGCAGGAGCAATCTCTAGGCCTTTTGACATTTTTCCTGATTTTTTTCTTATTCTTCCTTCCTTTGGCTGGAATCCAGAATTTGGGTTATTGTCAGACTTTAGTTGATGCAGACCTGGCAAACTAACTCGCTGCTTACATAGAGCATGATGTACCATATTGTTAATTTTTATGGCTAATAGATCGTTCTTTATAGGAAAACCATGAGGTGTCTGGAGCCATTTATGATCTATGCCCTCTCCTTCATATAGCAATTCAAACATATCAAAAACAGAAACTTATTCAGTGGATACACCGGCAGAGTTGTTAGCATAATAACAGATAATGGCTGGGTTGAAAAGGTGTAAGTCTGAAAATATCATTTAGTGGAACCATGCCAACCTATTTTCAGTTGTCTGTTGGACAGATGTAGACTCCCAGGTTCCTTTAGCTATTTGTTTTGTTTAGCAGACTTGAAAACTTGGACTCAGACTGTTAAATGCTATAATTGAAGCTTCTGATGGTCAATATCAATTAGAAAACCCCAAACTCTCTACTACTTGTGTGTGTATGTGTGTGTGTGTGTGTGTAAAATATGTAATTTAACATAATTTCCCACATGTCTAATTTAAAAAGTACAAGAAGGAATTTTTTTTTAATATTACATAAGTGATTTATATTAAAGTATACTAAGTATTATCCCTCTCTTCTCCCATAACGGTTTTCCTAGCTATCAAGCTTAAGGACTGTATAATATTCTGAGTAGGAGGGCGGTTTTGGACATAATGGAAACTTCTGTAGTATATCAAATGGATGGGTCTGAAAAAAAAATTAGTTTTCCAGGAAAGGCCCAAATAGTAACAGATTTCCTGGGTTGGAAGAACCCAAGCATTAGAAATTGTAAGATGCTTAAAAATACAATTAAACTATGAATCAGTTTGTTTATGGTTCATTAATTGTGCAGTAGCCCTGAATATCTGTATTTTTCCAAACCTACTCATGACTTTTGTCTAACTTCAGTTTAAAGGAAAACAGTATTGGGTTTTTTTACACTTTTTTAAAACTCTTCACGTGTAACAGTTTTTTAGAATCTTGAACAAGTCATTCCTGCAGATTTTTCCTGTTGAGGAAAGTCAGATTTTTCTGTGTCTTTAATGAGTCATCATGACTTTAGATTGTCACTAAAAAAAATCTTGATGAGGGAACAAATATAAGTCTGAGAGTTGAATGTTTCATTGAAAGCTTAAAGGCATCTTGGCAGAATCTGAGAATCCATCATGTTTTCTTTTTACAGCCATTGCTCAGGCAAGGTCAGAACTGTTTTTGAAATACAATACATTGTGCATCATTCGTCTTCATTGTCCGCATGTGCTTCTTAGTGCAGATCCTGCATTTCTTATGTACGCAGATCTTCCATTGACTTTCATGGGAGTTTTGAATGCATGGGGAAGGCACAATCAGGCCCTTAATAATATGTACAGAACTATTTTTCTTTAGCCATAATTTCCACTGTGCTTGGTTCCCCCCCCCCTTTCCAGTGTCTAACTAATCAGTACGTAGTGACACTTAAGTCAATGAGACTTAAGTACATGCTAAAAGTTAAGCACATACTTGAGCACTTTGCCGAAAGGGGACCATCATTCCTAAGCACATTGTCAACACTTAAATAACGATAGTAATAACAGGGTTTTATTTTTCCTTCCCACTTATTTTCCCTGGACACTTGCCACCCACCTTAGTAAAATCACAGTTGGGTGGGTTTTCGCCTCTAGTTTCACCAGCTTTGAAAGATTTTCAGTGGTAGTCCATTGCATTGCTTTAGCTCCAGACAGAAAGCTGCTTTAGGTACCTCATATGAATCTTCCAACATTTATTTGACGTCTTTAAACAGTCAAGCAAACAAAAACGTGTTTTTGCCAGATGATGTAACATCTATTTATCAGTTTAACGTTTGTCAATCTAAATCTAAAAGTTTGTAATGTCTGAAACTAGCCCCCTCTACACATTTTTCCTGTGTCTGTTTCTTCCATATTACTATTCAGTTGTGTGTGTGTGTGTGTCCGTCCCTAAGATTCTTTCCTTCTTTCTTTCAAATATATAGACCCTTAATTTCAGCTCTCTGTCCCCCTTTTTGGGAGGGGCAAAATTTTCAGCTCTCTGTCCCCCTTTTTGGGAGGTGAAAATTTTTGGCCCTGGGGTGTCTGTCATATAGATCGCTATGGAGCTGCACAGTCCCACTGTGTGCTTTGATGTTACCTAGTCCTGAACATAGCCTTGCCTTTCTGCTTCTGGAGAAGGAAGCATGCGACTAGGGGTAATGGAACACGACGAAGGCTTCCCTATGCCCTGCTAGTTCCTGCCTGCTTTTTCAGCTTTGTGGAGCTGATCACAGCTAGCGTAAATGTCTAGAATATCTGCTCTTATTTATGCTTGGGAACCACTCCAACATATAGAGAGCTCAGGATCACGGGAGCATAAAGGCGAACTTTAGTGCACCTGAGCTGTATCCTATACAGTTTGGCTGGACTTCACGATCTGGTATTTTGTTAGTTAACCGATGCTGTAGAGCTACATATGGAACCCATTTCAAATTCACCGCACAAGAGCAAATATTCAGAAATGTGTGTTTTTGCAGGGTTTTAAGATTAAAAAAATAGCCAATTTTGCCAAATGTTTTGCAGAAGAACAATATTTCAAGAGTGCAAAATCTCCTGAAATGAAATTATAACATTTAACAAATAAATGATCACTACTTTTACACAGTTTTCATGTTAATGCACATATGCACCATATCTTTTGAAATCCAAATCTATGAAGAATCTTCCTGCTGTTATGTTTGACAATCTGCTAATTTTTTTATTAAAAGGCATTTGTATTCTGGGGCAGAATGATCTGATGTTCCCTTAAATTGACCTGCTTGTCTGACACATAAATGGTTTAAAAAAACTCTTCATTTTTTTAAAATGGCATCTTGTGCAAATTAACTCAGGAGGAAAAATGTATATTTTGACCAAACAGTTGCTGAATCTAGAACCAATAAGTGCTTGAGGGCTCAATTCTTTGTATAAGTAACCTTACAATAAAGAGCTTCAAAGAAAAAGATGGAAGTCTTACTTACCAGGGGGGGGGGAAAAAGTGTGTGTGTGGGGGGGAGTGGAATTGATTTTACCAACCTGCCAAATCTGATTAGCTGCTACTTTCATTTAAGAGACTCTATTTTGATATGTTCTGAAATTTTCCTCTGCGTGAGTGGTTCTGTTGATCAGTAAGAATAAAATCAATAATTCCTGAATATATCTTGCGGAAGCAATATGAACTAAACAGACACATAGTGGGTAACCCCATAAATTTCCTTTCCAAGCAATTTTTGAAGAAAAAGCTTGAATGTGATTATGAGCATTATGACCACAATTAGTAATGAATAAAGCAGATGTGAAATAATGCTTACATTTTCTGCCACAGATACCTTTTGCCATTTTCATTTCCCACTCCCACTTGTTAGAACATTTCTCATGAATAACAATAAAATATGAGTAGGTTTGACTTTGGCCAAAACCTGTCCCACAACCATCTGCAGATCTGGAGTATCATTCAGTTGCCTGACTTTGGCATAAAGGGGAGGTACTAAAGCATCTTTCCCTTCCATAACTGCAATGTATGGACAGTCAGAGTCAGATATTTGAAGATCCATGGACTGTTTTTATTCGTTTCAGGGGGCCGTCTGCAACAAAAATTGTACAAGAAAATGAGCAACTACACCATCAAAAGTGGCTGAATCTGCACTCTGACTGGAAGAATGAAAATGCATCCACATTACCTGCCCTTCTAGTGAAAGGGTAAGGGACAGCTAGTGTGTGCTTCATATGTGCTTCAGTGAGGTGGATGGAGTTATAGCAATGAAGGATGGTATTTCCATTAGTGAGTTTTGTGTTCTGAGTATAGAAAGGTATCTGTGTTTGCGTTCACATAAACATATGTATGCATGATGTAATGTAAATCCCACAGTGAGGCTAATGTCTCTTACAACTTTACTCTCTTTTTGGATCCTCTGCACTGAATCTAATTTTCTGGTTGATTGTAATTTTGTAGACTGTAACTATCATAATAAGCTTTTAATCACAGAATCGCTATCTAGTTGAACTACTAATTAAGTGTAAAGAAATTAATAAGGTCACATATCCAGTTTTCAATGAGAATTCTGTGGCATACTGGTTTTAGAGCTCACTTATTCATTGCTTTTAATAGAGCCCTCCCTTGGACTGGTAGAGATGTTATTAGTTGGGGGGGGGGGCGGGAAGATAGAAATATAAAAACAAGGCTTGTTGTATAAATCAGCAGCGTTCCACATTTAAGATTGTATCATTGGGAGCTGAAACTGCTCAGCATCTCACAGGAGGAACTCAGCAACTTACTGAATCTTGGCCTTCATATCCTAGTCCTGCAAAGTCGTGTGCAAATGCTTAAATGAGACTACTCCACTGCACTTGCAAAAGTCTTTGCAGGAGTAGGGCCTTAGTTTGCAAACTTACTTTGTATTTGGATGCCAAAGTCATCTGATTTACTAGTCAATAATTATGTTTGTGGAAAGCACTGCTGTCACACTGGTTAGCACTTCTGTGGTTCACATCCCCAGACTCCTGGAATACCAAGTGAGGATTAAGCAGTTGTGAATGCAAATGTAATTTAAAACAAAATAAAACAGCTTTAATGGTTTCTTAATTGCACTGTTTCTCAGGCACAATCCCCTCCACCTGTTCTCACAGTAGGTTTCCTCTTCTCCAGCATGCAGCAGAGGTAGTACCTGATATTTGGGAGTTGCTCAGTGATTGCCCCACTCCTTCCATGATTCTTCCAGAATTCTTTGCCTCCAAAGAAGCATACAGTCATGCTCCAGGCCTCTTCCTATTTAGAAAATTTTCCTCTCTCTCTCTCTCCCTATAATACTATCAGTAGCGTAGCAAGGGGGGAGCAGGGGAGCGGCTGCTCCCCCACTGAGCAGAAGCTGCGCCTTTTTTTGCTCCCGACGCCTTTTGCTGCGGAGCATTTTTTTTTTGCTCCCAGCGCCTTTTTTTGCTCCTGGCGCTTTTTGCTCCTATGCTGCAGCCAGAGCGGAGCAATTTTTTTTGCTCCCAGCGCCTTTTTTTAGCTCCCGGCGCCTTTTTTTAGCTCCACTCCCCCTGTGCTCTAAACCTGGCTACGCCACTGAATACTATCCTCCCATCTACACACATCTTTCTTTCCTGAAGAGTTGCAATTTCTTTCTGTGACCTGTCTGTATCTCCTCCCCAAGCTCCTTCAGACAACTCTTAACAGGACCAACAAGCTCAGCTGTTGCCATCCCAGAGCCAGGCTGCACACTGTATCTACTGTGTGCTCTTGTTTATACCTCTTCTGTATTCCACAGCAGCACTTGGAAGCAGACTTTGCTGAACTTTCTAACTTGAAAGGGCCTTTCTCACCTGATGGGCATAACAGCTGTAGGCTTGCAAGTTTGTGAGTGAAATTGCCCTGGGATCCTGCTGACGGTGTCCTCATTGGCTGCACAGTGCCTTGGGTAGATGCGTATTCAAAAATCCTCTCTGGCAGATCCAATGCTACTGCTGAGGAAGAATAGAAGGAGAAGGCACCACTGCTAGGAGTGGACCTGGTATAGATAGCAGCCTCCGTCATTCCTTGTATCAGGGGTAGCCGTGTTAGTCTGTATCCACAAAAACAACGAGGAGTCCGGTGGCACCTTAAAGACTAACAGATTTATTTGGGCATAAGATTTTGTGGGTAAAAAACCCACTTCTTCAGATGCATGTCCTCTTTCCCTGCTGACTCAGGTCAGTGCTCCTACAAGCCCTCCGACAGTGGAGGCTTGTCCCTCAGGGAAGAAGACTACAGACAAGGCAGGCAAGTAGGGCAAGTGCAGGAGAGGTCAGATAAATGATGGAGAGACTCTCCCAGACTCTTACAACAGCTCAAGCAAGTCTCTATTGGCCAATAGGGAATGTCCATGAGAGACAAGAGGGCAAAGGCATCAGCAACACCCCCATCTTCCTTGCTAGGGCTGTTGTAGTCTGGACTTTGCAGGGACCACAGCTTCTAAACACCAGAAGTTAAAGTCCCCTGCAGAAGGTTTTCTCAGCAGCATCTTTTGTTTTGGACATCTTGGTGGATTCAGTAATGGACTCTGTTAGATTGGTGGTGGCTAATGTGAAAAACTTTTGGACAAAGACAGCATCATCAGAGCCCACAAGTCCTGACTGCAGCTGCTTTTTGCTGATGCTGCTGCTGGCTACATTTTTTTTTCTGTCCGACTCCTCTCCACGGTTCCTTTTTGACCCAAGCTCACCTGGCTGAGGAAAGGCAGCCTGGGCCCCCAGAGGAGGGGTGCTCCCGTGCAGAGTTCTGGGTTGTCAGTCCCTTTTGTGGAGGTACCAGAGTCTGTGCAGCCTCAACCCAGCTGAGTGAGCTCAGGAATAAAAGAGGTTCTCTGCCTGTTAGGAAGGAGACTGGATAGTTTCAAAGAACAAATGGTTATTTATCACTTTGGACAGTGGAGTTCTAGGAACTCTCTACAAGTGCTATGTGAAGAGCCCAGAAAATATCCATCATACCATCCTTGAGGGAGAAATGGCACCTTTATATAATATGTAAAGTCTTCCTGACTGATAAACTAATTAGGGCAACCTTATAAGGCAGCTGGGCCAGGGCTGTGATGACATTTCCGTAAATTGGGAGAAAAATCACATTGTCTCAACTCAGGAATTCATCTGAAACTACCATTGCTGGACAAAGCAAGCAAATCTATTGTAGACGCCTACCTAGCCAGTTGAGGAATACCACTGAAAAAGTTCACAGAACGCTCAACCAGAGAAGTATCTATTACTTGGAAAGAAAGCTCCAGGGCTTCATATGAAGAGATTTGCAAGGCAATCACCTATTCAAATGTGCAAAGTTTTACTAACTGGCAACAGTATTAATTTGAACCACAAAAACTAGTAGCATCTTCATTCAGCAGAATACTGGATGAGGTAGTCCTCTTAAGTTACTTCTTCTTTCCTCTGTTCATCCATTGTGAATAGTTCCATAGTGTTTTGACATTCTTTCCCATTCATTTCCAGGTCATTTGTTCACCTATGGGGAACTTAAAGAAAAGTTCTCCATAATGGGGACTGGGAGGCAGGACAATGCCTGAGACTGGAAAATTTGTTCTTACCTCTTTTCCTTTCTCATTACTGCCCCTGTTCACCAGCCCTAATCTCTTCCAAGTGCTCAGGTCTAGAGTAAATACCAAGAACAAAGATCTCAGGAAGTTGATCAAAATGAATATCTCTCTCACATATTACTAGTTTCTTAGAGTTATTACCAAGGATCTCATTAGCATTTAGATTCTTTATCATTTTGAAAGTAGTCAGGTGGAAAGGGATGGAACATAGACGCTGAGCCACTCCCCAAAGGTCTTGTATTGTCTCCAATGCAGGCTGGAGAAGAGGAAGCTCCCATAGTAAGGGATTTATAGATGAGACCATTCTAGAAATGAAATTGACGGGTAAGAACAAACTTTCCATTCTTAATTCAGAATCTTAGTAGACTGAGGCAAGGGTCAATTTCTAAGACCCTGCATGAAGATTCAGGCTTTTCTGCTGACTCATCCTTGCAACCAGATTGGATGGGTCTCATTAGCACCAAACTAACAAGGGTGTGTCTGAGCCACAGGTCAAGAAGATGAGACAAGGTCATGTGGAGGAAAAAACCCTACAAGGACCTCAGAAGGAAGCTTAGAATAAGGCTTCTATTTTATTGTCCTTAAGTTACGAATAAAAGCGAAACTAGTAAGGGGGAATGAGTTTTGGATGCTAATCCTGTTTGTGTGTGTGTATGTCAGATATAGTGAATTATTTTTTGTCAAGGTCCAAATTTCTCAGTCAAGATATAGTCAAGGTCCAGACTCAAGAGAAAATAATAACAATAATGATAATAATAAGTAAATACAATGATTTTGGGGTTTGTTCAAAAGTGTCTGGCAGTCTGAATTTGGCCCGTGGTCAGCCTATTGACTACCTCTGGTATGCTATGTTGAGAGTAGGGTAAGAACTATACACACTCAATGGGACAAACTATGATATGAAACTGAATACATGTGTTTATTTCTTCCTCTAATAAGTGTCTTTCTCTGGTTCGTCAAGTATTAGGAATGGTTAAGGAAAATAGCTCTGACACCCAAAAAGAGAAATATATTATTTACTGAATAAGTCCATTCTGTCTTCTAGATCTCTTGCAAGCTTAATATTAATAGCTTTTACCGAGAAGCAATTGTAAAATCCAGACACCAATTTATTAGACTGACAAGAACTTTTGGCAAGAACTAACAAATGCTTCAATATTTCTGGAAAAAGGATGTTTTGAAAGGATGAAAGCAGAGTGCAAGCTTTGCACGCATTCATCTATATTTTGCTCTTTGGAGAGGATTGTTATTTGAGCAGGAGAAAGAACATTTTGGGGGGGGGCATCTATTCTCTGGGATATGACTAGTCTCTGATATTCTGCACTCCTTACATACATAGAACTGCTTTAAGAATTTCCCTAGGAGTTGCACACATGTAAGGAGAACACAGTCACATTACTGAGACTAGCCAAGTATCTGTGAGAATAGAATTTTGCAATCTGTGTTCAGACTAAAGCAGGATAGATTTTTACACCGATTTTTATACAACAATAACTCCAGGCTACCACATTAATTTCAACAGAGTTGTAAATCAGCTGAAAATTTGACCCGGACAGCACAGAGAGGAATAATGATTGTGTGAATCAGTGTTCCCAAACTCAGTCCGCGGCTTGCTCGGGGTAAGCCTCGAGTGCACCAGGCTGGTCTGTTTACCTGCCGCCTCCGCAGGTACAGCTACTCACGGCTCCCACTGGCCGTTCCCAGCCAGTGGGAGCCGCGAGCGGCCGTTCCTGCGGAGGCGGCAGGACTAGCCTGATACGCCAGGGGCTTACCCTGAGCAAGCCGCGGACCGAGTTTGGGAACCACTGGTGTAAATGTATGGCCAGTCAGGTTTGAGCAATAATAATGTCTCCTCTTATTTTAAAAAAGTGTTTGCATGTTTTCCATGGGGGAGATTTATCAACAGAACTACATACAGTTTACTGTTTAGTTTTTCATTGTATGATTCTGAGCACAATATCCACCCTTCTCCCCCCATCTCCCATTCTCAAGTTTGAGTTATGTATTACATTTGATAGCTAGCTAAAAAGTGGTAACCATAATTAAGAAACCATTGAAATATTTAAGTATTATGGTCCAATTCAATGTTTGGTGTAAGCTGGTACAACCAACCTGATTGCCTTCTATGATGAGATAACTGGCTCTGTGGATATGGAGAAAGCGGTGGATGTGATATATCTTGACTTTTACAAAGCTTTTGATACGATCTCCCACGGTATTCTTGCCAGCAAGTTAAAGAAGTATGGATTGGATGAATGCACTATAAGGTGGATAGAAAGCTGGCTAGATTGTTGGGCTCAACGGGTAGTGATCAACGGCTCGATGTCTAGTTGGCAGCCGGTATCAAGCGGAGTGCCCCAGGGGTCGGTCCTGGGGCCGGTTTTGTTCAACATCTTCATTAGTGATCTGGATGATGGGATGTATTGCACCCTCAGCAAGTTCACGGATTACACTAAGCGGGGGAAGAGATAGATATACTGGAGGATAGGGATAGGGTCCAGAATGACCAGACAAATTGGAGGATTGGGCCAAAAGAAATCTGATGAGGTTCAACAAGGACAAGTGCAGAGTTCTGCACTTAGGAAGGAAGAATCCCATGCACTGCTACAGGCTGGGGCCAACTGGCTAAGCGGCAATTCTGCAGAAAAGGACCGAGGGATTACAGTGGATGAGAAGCTGGATGTGAGTCCAGCAATGTGCCCTTGTTGCCAAGAAGGCTAAGGGCATTTGGGCTGCATTAGTAGGAGCATTTCCAGCAGATCAAGGGAAGTGATTATTCCCCTCTATTCGGCATGGGTAAGGCCACATCTGGAGTATTGCGTCCAGTTTTGGGGCCCCCACTACAGAAAGAATGTGGACAAATCGGAGCGAGTCCAGCAGAGGGCAACGAAATGATCAGGGGGCTGGGGCATATGACGTACGAGGAAAGGCTGAGGGAACTGGGCTTATTTAGTCTGCAGAAGAGAAGAATGATGGGGGAATTGATAGCAGCCTTCAACTATCTGAGAGGAGGTTCCAAAGAGGATGAACCTAGACTGTTCTCAGTGGTGGCACATGACAGAACAAGAAGCAATGGTCACAAGTTGCAGTGGGGGAGGTCTAGGTTGGATATTAGGAAAAACTATTTCACTAGGAGCACTGGAATGGGTTACCTAGGGAGGTGGTGGAATCTCCATCCTTAGAGGTTTTTAAGGCCTGGCTTGACAAAGCCCTGGCTAGGATGATTTAGTTGATGTTGATCCTGCTTTGAGCAGGGGGTTGGACTAGATGACCTCCTGAGGTCTCTTCCAACCCTAATCTTCTATGAGTCTAACTCCATTCATGTCACTGGAGTTATGCCAGTTTACTTCAGAGCTGGATTTATTTGTGTATTCATCCATTATGGCCAGCTAGATCTCTTCCGTCTTTCCAGTGATATATAGAATTTAGTTCGTGACCACTGGTGGCCTGAGTAGGGCACATGGCCTTTTTGCAACAGAAGTGTTAATTCCAGTAGCCTAGCCAAATTCCCAGTTTAATTACATTCTGTTTATGTAAAAAAAAAATCTTAATTTTTCAAATAGATGCAAGGGTGTTTATCATATTGTCTTACACTGTAGTGTAATATTGGTGTGCATGGTATACGGCAGTGGTTTTCAACCTTTTTTCATATGTAGACCCCTAAAAAATTTCAAATGGCGGTGCAGACCCCTTTGGAAATTCCCAGGGGTCCACATACCACAGGTTGAAAACTACTAGTATACAATATTTTACTCTATACAGTATTTTGTGTATAAATTTAAATTAGACTCATAGACTTTAAGGCCAAAAGGGACCACCGTGATCATATAGTCTGACCACCTGCACATCGCAGGCCACAGACTTTCACCTACCCATTCCTGTAATAGACCCACTGCCTCTGTCTCAGTTACCGAAGTCTTCACATTTTGATTTAAAGACTTGATGTTACAGAGAATCCACAATTTACAATAGTTCAAACCAGCAAGTGACAGTAAGTTTGTAAAATACTTTGTGATTCTTCTGGATGAAAAGCACAATATAAATATAAGTTAGTATACTTCATTCCTTTTTTGCTCTATCTAGTAATACGGTTAAGGCAGTGTTATTTACTCCTTCTCATAACACGAGAACTAGGGGTCACCAAAAGAAATTAATAGGCAGCAGGTTTAAAACAAACAAAAGGAAATATTTCTTCACACAATGCACAGTCAACCTGTGGAACTCTTTGCCAGAAGATGTTGTGGAGGCCAAGACTATAACAGGGTTCAAAAAAGAACTAGATTAATTCATGGAGGATAGGTCCATCAATGGCTCTTAGCCAGGATGGGCAGGGATGGTGTGCCTAGCCTCTGTGTTCCAGAAGCTGGGAATGAGCGACAGGGAATGGATCACTTGATGATTACCTATTCTGTTCATTCCCTCTGGGGCACCTGGCATTGGCCACTGTCGGAAGACAGGATACTGGGCTAGATGGACCTTTGTTCTGACCCAGTATAGCCATTCTTATGTTCTTATGCACAGTGCAATGTTATAACAGCGTGTAATACTGCCTCTTAGAACAGTGGACAAATTTATCATTCTTCCACTACAAAGATTTTTCCTGCAGCCTGACCTGTATTTGATTTTTCTTTAGTTTCCATATGTGCCCACATTCCTGATATCTCTGCTGGCCTGAAATGTACCTGGGTTGATATAAAAGAGAAACATAAAATTGATTTTTGTTTTAATACGGTTTTGGTTGAGAACTTGTCCAGATTTTAAGTGGCATTATCACTGAAATCTAAGAAAGTCTCTTGTTATATTTTTTTTGCACTAGTATATTGTGCTCATCAGTCCCTCAAGACACACTGAAAAAAACTTAAAAACATGGATAACTATAATTTGGCCTTCCATTCTTAGCAAATCCATAGGAATAGTAAATAAATATTGACATCGTCATAGCAATTGGTGTCTTGTTCATATTTCATCTTATTCAAGATGTCTCTCACTCAGTGACTGGGTTTAATGGTTTGCAGGCACTGTCAGTCATGCACATGAATAACTTGACTCATAGTGTGAGTAATCCCATTGAAGTCAATGGACCTTGGACTATGTGAGACAAGGAGGCAAATGAACTGTAGAATCCATACAACTGGTAGGGAAATGATTCTCTCCCTCCCAAAAACTTTCAACAAAAAATTGAACTATCCATTGCATAAATGTTTCCCTTGGAAACTTTCTGGGTTTTCATCAAAAGACCAAGATTCTTTTGTCAAAAAAATCTGTTTAATCTAAAAGCCATTTTCTATCAAATAAGTGTCAACAAACGTCTTTCACCTACCTGGAAGAACCAAGAGAAAGTCAGAGAGATTTATTTGCCTTCAGATGACTGCATTTAGGAATTATCAGATAGGGCATCTCAGCTGTTGGGTTAATTAATAAAGAAAGAGGTAGTCTCCAAGATATGCAGCACCCAATTCATAAAGGCTTTATGTAGATCTAAAATAACACCTTTAACTGCCTTCAGAAACAAACTGGAAGCCAGTGCAATTTCTGGTGCCCCAATATAATGCTCCCTGTGTTTCATTGTATCAGGTGGATTGATTTTGCTGTGTTTAAACAAATGATCCAATTGCTCTTCTATTGGGCTGATATAATATGATATGTAAATTGTTAATATTATGTTTTTCATTTTATTGTTTCAACACTTAGGCAGTCGTGTCAAAGCAGAAGCCAAGTGTCCCTTCTGTGTAGCAAAAAAGGTGAGAAAAACATATAATTCCTGGAACAACATATGAAGAGCATTTTATTTGGACTCTTAAGCATGTGACTTTGATATGCTGAAATATAGTTTCTCAAAAACAAATTTTTTATGTGTATTTCCCTTTGAAATCTGATAGACTTTTGTTCACCTATTAGTTTCCCATTAATTTTTTTGGGCCACTACATCCAATGTTATCATCTTTTTTTCCCTTTCAATGATGAAATTGTCCACTGTATTGGACTAAGGCTGGCTCCTGCCCCCACTAAATTAATTGGGAGTCTTGCAATTAATTTAGAAGGGAGCAGGCTTGGTGTGTAATTGGTATGATGAGATAGTTACAAGTACTGCGTGTTCTAACATTCTTCCTCAAGTCTTACTTAGGAAGACTCTCTCAGGCTCCTGTGGAAACTTGCCTGAATAAAGACATAAAGGTTTGGTCCATAGAGTCTAATGAGAAAGGGTCAGACTGAGATATTAGTGAGTCTGGAGTAAGTTCACTGACTTTATTGGATTTACTGTGGACTGACTGAAAACCGAATCAGGCCCAGAAATTATATCACTGACTGTTTGCACTGGTATCATCATCTTTCCAATGTCTTGCAAATAGAACCAGAACCAAAGGATGAATTCCTGGTTTGCCCTAATATTGTCAATATCCGTGTTTTGATTAGACTACACTTTTGTTGCTGTTGGGAACATCTTTTGCTACCACTATAGTAAGTAAGCTCCTGATGTGGTATGTGATCCATTTGTAGCTGTGACTGTCAAGGGGATAGGGAAATTTAAAGGAGAAAACTCCAGATTTAATCTAAATGCACAATGGATTGTGCAAGTTTAAGTGGTTTGAAAATACAGCAATTCTTCAGATGGATGTCAGGTTCTACAAAATGGAAAAGCTTTCTTGAAGAACATTTTGAATAAATATATTAGCCTGATGAGAGAGATTAATCATAAAGCATGACCTAGATCCAGGAAACTACTCAAAGTTTACTATTACCAGAAAAGTCATCTTGTAGGACTCTGTCAGGTTGTTTGCCTTTTACATGTAGTACATATAGAGGACTTTAAAGCAACACAAAAGTCCTTGCCCCCTGAAGTTATTTGAGAGAACGTGCTAAGAATTTAATACTTACAAATCAACACTGTACTAATTTATTTCTTCATTGCTAAATTTCCACATATATGCAAAAACAGGATATCCTCCCCTGGGGAAGGATTCCAGAACCTGATACTATGTCAGCCAATTCTCTAAATCAGGCAGTAATAAAACAAGACATTTATAATAGCCTGTCACATTACAATCCCAGAATTAAAAAGGAGAACTAAAAGAAAGGGATGAACATATTTTTAAAATGTATGTAGCTGACCAGGAAGTTGATGGAAAACTTCTTGTCAGTGAAATTTATAACAATATGATATAGTTTCCAAGGGAGGCGGTGGATATTTAAAACTAGAATGGACAGAGCACTAGAACAGGCATTGTGAAAAATAAATCTTCACTGGCAAGCTATATATGAGCAAATAGCTATTTTCCATTGGAAATTTCCCTGAGTAAAGCAAGTATTACATATCCTGCAGATAGATGCACATCCCATACTTGGGCTTCTGGGCCTGGGCAAAGGCTTTCCAATATGCTACTCCAGTGCCAGTTCTGGTGTGTAGTCCAGGGTAGCAACAACATGCTGGTGATTGACAGGTGATGCACTGCTATAAAAATAACCCCCCTGCCCAAGGATAGGTCGGTAGCTCTACTTCTCAGAGAAAGCCAAACTCTTCCGACTTAGTCTGGCTTCCTCCCCCCAACCCTGCTATTTGTCTTATTTGGGAACCTAAATAGGTCAAATTAATCCTTGGGCTCAGTCCACTGAAGTGAAAGGCGGGATGAATTTGGCTCATTGTATATGGAATTCAAACACAGTGTGTTGAGTTTTTATAAATTCTTCCCATAAGTGCAACATAATTTCATGAGTTTTATAACTTCATTCTGTACAGAGAAACCCCCTTGCAATACTTTTTTCTGAGCAGATTTCAAGAACGTTCTATACACATTGAATTTCATGGCAGAGAGTAACACACTGTATCTTATGTTTCTCGCTAGATTGTGGCCGGCGCCCTGCAGCTCGCATGAGCAAGAGGATCCTTGGTGGCAGGACTAGTCGTCCAGGACGGTGGCCATGGCAGTGCTCTCTGCAGAGTGAACCAAGTGGGCACATATGTGGCTGTGTTTTGATTGCAAACAAATGGGTTTTGACGGTAGCACACTGCTTTGAGGGGTGAGCAGAGCTGAGACAGTTTTACTGTTGATGTACAAATGGCTAGTTAGACAAATAACTTCTCCATAAAAAGATATTAAAAAAAAATCAGCAGGTGATCTTGTCAAAACACTAAATCTCTTTTTGGAGACTAAAGCGACAATGAATGTTATTAAATGATTTCAGCTGAGGGTTTGACTAGTTTTAATATTCACTTTAAATACCTAAAGTTGATGAAGGCTTTGACTTTCAGCTAGGAAATTCATAAAAAACTATCCCTTTTATTTGTGATGTTTTACTAATGTGTCACATATAACTATAGATTAATAAATCTTCTCACTAAGGGCTGGTCTACACTAGCCCCGAAATTCAAACTAAGATACGCGACTTCAGCTACGTGAATAACGTAGCTGAAGTCGAACTATCTTAGTTCGAATGAAAAAGCACTTACCCGGGGTCCACACACGGCGCGCAGGCTCCCCCGTCGACTCCGCCTACTCCGTTCGTCGAGCTGGATTACCAGCGTCGACGGCGGAGCACTTCCTGGTTCGATTTATCGCGTCTAGAGAAGACGCGATAAATTGAACCCAGAACATCGATCCCGCGCCTCCGACCGGACGCGTAAGTATAGACGTACCCTGAGAGCCAGAATAAAAATAACACAAGAATACGGAGACAGTGGTAACTGTTTAACCAGAAAATATAAAATCAACACTTTGCCACAGTGGTATCTGAGATGATGGAGTTATTGCCTTTTCTAACTACAGAGAAATACTACGCCATCTCCACTGTCATTATTAAAAAGCCAGCACTTACCATGGAGTGGCAATTTCTAGTATCTGAGATTTTCTGTTTGAAGCACAAGAACCATTGATACACCTCAGGCATTAGACATGGGTGACAGTTTAATGCTAATCATGGTATCATATTGCTTAAACAGAATTTTGGGTGGAAGTTTATTACCTTACTTCCTGTTTTGCACCAAGTCCGGTTAATTAGATTTCTAAAGAGAATTAAAATGTGTTTCAACAGTTAACATGCTTTCCCCCTACATTTCTGCTGCACAGCTTCTCAGCCCATTCATCCCTATTGGGAGATGCCTACCACCTGTGGCGTTTGGAGACAATCCTGGAGCCTCCAGCAACAGCATTGAATGAAGTGCCACCCTTCAACTCAGGCCACCAGAAATTCTGCTTCTGGCAGTAGAACAAACTGTCAGCTCAGTTTCTCCTGACCCCACTTCATTTGTATTCATTTCTGTGCAGTAGCAACTTCGTCTCACCTTCTAGCTCCCCTTATCCTTTCCTGAAGTGAGGAATCACTGGAACATTGAGGCTTCATCCCTTTGGTTCCTCCAGTGCTCTCCCTCCCTCCCACCACAGCAGCAGAGAAGTTTTGCAAGCGTTGAGCCACATCCAAAGGGTGTGGTAGGCAGGTTTTCAGGAAACTCAATGGGTGAGCTACTATAGCCTACTGCCACTGACCCTTGCATTGCCAGAGCATGGAGGCTTCAGAGGGAGAGCTATGGCCTGCTGCCACAGGTTGCCAACTCGCATGGCCAGGCCATGGAGCTTTGAGCCAGATAGATGTGCCGGGGCTTCATCCACCATTCAAATCCATGACTCCTTCATGGGAAGGCTTCAGGTTTTAAAAAAAGACAAAAGCAAGTGTCCCTTTTGTAAGGCAGCAGTTTGTATTGTTAATGAGCAAGTGGTGTAAAAATCAGGGCTTGAACCAAACCCTTTCTCCTTTGCCATCTCATCCTGACGGAGGGTTTGTTGGGGCTTTTGTCCTCTACAGGACTTTTTCACACCTTGCTGTATCAGGTTCATTGCCCCCTCCCACCCTTCGACATGTCTGGACATGCAGAGAAGCCTGGTACACCTAGTGAGCCCTGCCTCAGGCTGCAGTGTAATGAGAATTTGTGCCTATCAGGTTGTCAGCCTGCAGTCCCTCAATCTGCCAGGGAAAGGGGTTCACAGTCTGAAAGGTGGGAAGGGGGGGTCTCTCTCTTCCCTTCCCCCTCCCTATAGACTGGCTCCATACTAAAGTATAAGGAGCACCTCAGGCAGTAAGTGACAGAACATGGGCACAGTAGGACTCCATTTCTGATGCAGCTCAACCATCATGGGATTACAGCGAGACAAATGAAAAATCCCATCCCATGTTCAAAATGACTCCCAATTTAGTGAGTAAAGCCTGAGAGTGACACTAGGTTGCTCCTGAAGTACTTACCAGGGTGATAGTCAGTGTGGGTAGTAGATTATGGAAATAGCCCACCAGCTAGCCTTCAAAAGAACATCAGTCAGGATATTTGTTCCAGTACCCATCTCAATCAAGTGGTCCCTAGGCCAGGATGAATAGGATGCTACCTCCTTCCTCCCAACAACTAGAGGAAGTCTCATACGTGCACCACAAAAAACTAACAAAACCCAAAGAACTCATGACTCTTACGGGGCAAGAAGCCAGTGGCTCACAAAGAATTCATTAATAATAATAAAATATTCCCATTTAAGCAAAATTAGATGCAGAATTTCCAGTATGTGCCTGCTTTAAGAACATCATAAGATCTGAATGGGGATTTCTGGTTAAAACTAAATGTTAAACTACAACGTTATATAAAAATGGACGAAAATTCCATAAACTTTGGAAAGCTACAGTTGGTGCAGCAGTAGCTCCACCAGTGAAAGACAGTCAAAGCATAAGAAGGGGGCTTCCTTCCAAAAGATCCCTTATAGACTACAAGAGTGAAATTTCAAAGCTTCAACTGTGGCCATTCAGATCCTATCCGTAATAAGGAAAACCAGGTTGATGAGCCTCTTGCTTGCTACCGTCTAGGGGTGTGATTTTTGCTTTGAATGTCAGAGGTCTCAGGTTTGCATTCTGGTCAATGCTGGTAGCAGTTTGTAAAATATTATTTCTTTGCAATATTTCCTGGCTCTTGATGTGATTTGACATGAGCATTGGCTCCTAACTCCATGGCTATAAAATGAGTAGCAATCACTCATCTTAAACAGATACCTTGTGCAGCCAAATTTATACATGAGTGGCCATGTGGGGAAAACTTTGGAGAAATTAATATCTGAGAATGCTGAGCTGCCTCAACCATCTCTGTGAAATCCAGGATAGCAATCTGTTGGTCACCACCAAAAGGGTACTCAAGAAGGGACTATTTCTACTAGCAGAGAAAATAATCTGGAACAGACGCTCCAAAGGAAGACCTAGATCTTTTTTTTCTTTACAAACCAACAAACCTCAGCATGACAGACAAAATGGGCATTGATGTATGACAGCTTACAGTTAATGTACAAGACTCTGCCTTCTGATCCACCCTCTGCACCCAAAGTCTTAAATGGCTTTTAGTAGTTGCCCATCTATACATAGAATCATAGAATCTCAGGGTTGGAAGGGACCTAAGGAGGTCATCTAGTCCAACCCCCTGCTCAAAGCAGGACCAACCCCAACTAAATCATCATATTTATGGACAATTTCACAATCCATTTCCTGTTAAAAGAACAGACCCACTCATAACTTGCCAACTGCTAGAAAGGATTCAAACGCACCAGTTCAAAATCAAGAAGGGCTTTTTGAGCCCAACACAGAAAATTGTCAAAAAAGAAGAGTCAAAAAAGGCCTGGCACGGGTCATAATTTTACCACCACGGTAAAGATTTGCAAAGTTCGAAGACATCATTGCAAAAGTTGTTTCCTACCAGCAGCCGGCTATAGTTAACTGTCTCCACTGACTAGGTTTACTGGTTTATGCATCAGTATCAACCTGTGCATGAGATTTCACACAAAGTGCCTCCAGAGATTCCTTCTGAGGTTGTAGAATAACACATCTGATGCAATGCAAAATTAGGTGTCGTTCTTTGATCATGATTGAATGCCCTTTTATGGGCAAGTACAAACAACCTGCTGACAGCTTACTCAGTTTTCACTTGTAGACCCTTGCATACTTGCTACAGAAGCAAGCGTTGCAAAGGATTAATGGTCCCTTACTTAGCGGAAGGAAAGCATCCAGCTCTCTGAAGCTCACACCTTGTGCTACATAATTTTGCAAAATCTCAGAGTACATATCCTTTTAGTTCATTTTGACAGGTCTAGCCAGCTAGCAGCAGAGTGGCTGAACAAACACACATGAGAATACCCATATTGGGTCAGACCATAGCATCCAGTACTTTGTCTCTGTTAGCGGTCAGTACCAGTTGCAAGAAACCATATAGTGGACAGTTACAGAACAACTTGCCCCCAGAGGACCCTTCCTCCTATGTAGTTAGAAGTTGGTTTATGATCTTAAATGTGAATGTTTGTATCCCTTCCAAATCCAGTAAGTAGCCAGAGGTGAAAACTTCTATGAGGCATTTGAAATAATGTCCTAGTCAGAGAAGAATTTGATGCTTTTAAAGACAGTTCACATACAGGGTACAGAAAAGAAGTCGCAAGAGCTGAAGTTGTCATCCTAGCCCTCCACTGGTTTGGACTGAATAGATAGTCAAGGAACTTTCACTGCATCTGGGGAAAAGAACAGAGCTCTTGAAGTAGGGACACCTCCTACATCCTGACGTGAACCATCTAGTTAACAGCCTGCACATCAGAAAAGTGTAATTCAGCAGGAATTCTCTGTAGCCTCATTGATACATTTTGGTATCTAGGCAGAATTTAACCAGAAAATTTCAATCATTGATGTGGTTGTCATAAATATAAAGGGAAGGGGGAGAGGGTCTGATGCAGATAAAATCCTCTTACCAGTAAAGGGTTAAGAAATGCATGTAGCCAGACTGACACCTGACCTGGTTGGCATCTGACCAATGGGGGGACAAAATACTTTCAAATCTTGGGAGGAGGAAAGCTTTGTGTGGGGGTTTTTGTCAAACTCAGAGTGATCTTGGAGTAAAAAGGAACCAGTCATCTTTGCTACCAATGTGGTCATTTTGTGATCATCAGGAATGTTATGGAGATTGCATAGTCTTTCAAAGGTGAGAAAATATTCAGCAATATCACAGAATTCATCATACGGTGGACATAGTCGCTCCCATTTGTGGATTGTTGGGGAAGGATTGTTAGTGTTATCCGGTAGATTCCGCTCCACCCTGGTCTTCTCCATCTCCAGGGCATGCTTCCTCTCTCTCTCTTTCTCCTCCTCAGCATGCTTCCTCTCTCTCTCCTTCTCCTCCATAGCATACTTCCTCTCCTCCTCAGCATGCCTCCTCTCTCTTTCTTTCTCATCAATCTTCATCTGTCTAAGTTGTAGCAGTTTTGCATGTTTCTTCTCCTCCTCATCGGCTTGTAGTCGAGCTATCTCAAGTTTAATAGCTGCTTCACTGGCAGTCATTTTAGCCTTTCTGTTTTTAATCTGTCTTAACCCAAGAGAGTTAGAAAAGAAAAAAAAACTTCCTTGAGTATTCCCTGTAGGGGTTAACTACCTGCTTTCATATGTAGATACTCTAGCTCCTAGCAGCTTAACCCCTCCCCCCTCCCTGCTTCCAAGCAGCTACAGGGAAGAGCCAGAGAGAAGAAAAAAATTTCTAAACTCCGTCTTTGGTTAAAAAAAAAATTCTGGTTCAATATATCCCACCTCTGCCACCATGTCAGTGTTCCCTCCCCACTCTAAACTCTAGGGTAAAGACGTGGGGACCCACATGAAGAGCTCCTAAGCTTATTTTTACCAGCTTAGGTTAAAACCCCCAAGGTGCAAAATTCCCTGCACCCTGAGAAATGCTTCCTCCACTGCCACCATTAAGTGTTTTAAACAGGAATCCAGGAAAGGGGACCACTTGAAGTTCCCTTCCCCCCAAAATATCCTCTCAAGCCCATACCCCCCCCTTCCTGGGAAGCTTGAGAATAATCTTCTAACCAGTTGGTTACACAGTGATCTAAAAAAAAACCCCACCCCCGGGGGTTTTAACACCATAGAAAACAATCAGCTTCTTAAAAAGATTTTATTAAAACAAAGAAGGTAAAATCAGCTCTATAAAGTCAAAATGGTAACTAATTTACAGGGTACTTAATTTCCAAACTTAGAGAGATTCCCCCTCTGAACAAACCCTTAAAGTTACAAAGAAAAAAAAGAAAAAAAAAGAAATAACCCCTCCCTCTAACACAAAAAACACACACCAAGCAAAATAAACCAAAATCTACTCGCTATGCTAACTAAACTTACTTTAAAAAAGTGAGAATTTAATAAAAAGATAACTGGTTCCTTTTTACTCCAAGATCACTCTAAGTTTGACAAAAACCCACACACAAAGCTTTCCCCCTCCCAAAATTTAAAAGTATTTTGTCTCCCCATTGGTCAAATGCCAGCCGGGTCAGGTGTCAGTCTGGCTACCTGCATTTCTTAACCCTTTACTGGTAAGAGGATTTTATCTGCATCAAACCCTCTCCCCCTTCCCTTTATATTTATGACAGTGGTCAAGTTTCATTTCTGGTATGAAGGGAAACAGTAAGCTCCCTCTGTACAGTGCCCAACACAATGCCACCTTGGCCTCTAATTAATGCAATTAATAATCCCAAAGTTCGGGTGATCTTAGCTTTGTTAGAGTTTCTACTGGATGAGTGGTCAAAATCCTGCAACCAACCACCATGAAAAGTTGGTATCAGTGCTAGTGGCATTCTTTATACAGATATATATGACTCCACAACTGAGTATCATTAGGCGTCAAGATTGATCAGCCTGGCCAGACTTCCAAGCTTCCACACTTTTTTGAAAGGATGCAGCATACATGTGCAGTCCTAGAGCTCTAAAGACATCTCAGGGATACACACACCAGTTATATCCTGTTCATCTCATTTACTCTAAATGCCAGGGTCTGAGGGCTTCATAGTTGCTACGGACAAGATGTTAAAATCCTGGGCTAGTTGTCATGGTAGCCATTTGGGAAACCATACGTTGAGGGCATCAAGGCTACCCTTTACACGGGTCCTAGTGGCATTGTGGAAAGAAAGCATCTCATTTACACAGTAGGTTTCCATTCCTCTGCAGCGACATCCTTTATTAGAAAGTTGCTGCTTGGTTGGTTCCTAAACAAATTATAAAGCTGTGCTTTTATATAGAGAGAAGTTATTCTACTGTAACAGTAATTAAAATTCCACTTTATCCTCCTCTTTCCACTTCTCCCATTTCTGTGATTCACTGCTCGCTAGTCCCGATTGCAGATGAACGAGGAAAGGAGCTATGCAGCACAATGAGAAATTTCTTACCTGATACATTTGGTTCTGTTAGTAGCTGCTCTTCTCATACAACCCACTCTGGAAGACCAGAATGTAACATCTAACTTACAATAAATTGATTTTTTTTCCTTTAAAGGGAGACTTAAACATTAGTCAACAGAATTTCCTCTTAATGCTGTTTATCAGTTGCTGGACTCTTTCTATAGTTTTGGAAGAACTTCTCTGGTAAGCTGAGTTGAAGGGCGGGGCTGAGTCCTAGAGCCCTCAGCAACAACACTGCACCATTTAAAATGTGACAGTTGAGAGGTATTACCCATTAATGATGATTGAGGAGAGAAGCTGCTTGGGGAAGTTTTCCTTCTATAGAACTTCGACTTTTTGAAGTGGTTTATTTGTCCCTGGATAGATGTAAATTGCATCAGTGTGTACCTAGTATGCTTCCATTAAAAGGACAGAATGGATCCCAAATGCTGGCCATTTGAAATTGCTGGGATGAAAAGGTTTGTAAATTTCTACACCAGTATCTTGTTTGAATCTGTCACTGTGAAATTACAAGAAATGGGTTATGCTCACTCTTCCAACCCTATTATGGCACCAAACTATAAATGTGAGGTCTTATGTTGTTAAATCATTTTTAAAGTATACTTTCATAAATTGGAGGGCCCAGTCTGTTTCCTTATCTGTTTGACATTATGATGATGTATTGTGGATTAAGATGGTGGAAAATTATTTTAAATTGTGCCAATCAAAAAAAAAAGCGATTGAAGAGGAATTTTAAGGTGATATTAAAAGATAATATATTTTTATCATGAGACTTATTAGAGGCATTTTGGCAAAGACAGTCAGCCAGCATGCAGTGACTATGTATACAAGTGTTACAGCCATTCACAGAGAGTATTACAGCAAACGTGCTCTCAGATACTCATAGACAATATCAGAGGGGTAGTTGTGTCAGTCTGGATCTGCAAGAACAACAAAGAGTCCTGTAGCACCTTATAGACTAACAGATATATTGGAGCATAAGCTTTCGTGGGCGAAGACCCACTTTGTCAGATGCAAGTGGGTTTTATGCCACAAAAGCTTATGCTCCAATATATCTGTTAGTTTATAAGGTGCTACAGGACTCTTTCATCGCTATTGTCTATGAGAGCAACAGACTTCAAAAAGCATCTAGTCCATGTTCTTGCCATTGCTAGTGTTTCCTCATTGTGTACCCTAGGGTTTTGTCGAGTCTATTTTGCAATAAATCCCATGAAAACACCTACTATCAATTTAAAATAACCAAGAGGTTTCTTTTCTGTTGGAGAATATATTCATGTTTTGACCTTTCATTGCCCACGTCTCTGCATTTTCAAAATCCTTCCTTGCTTTGTTCCCACAAGACACAGTAAGACATAAATATGCCTTGTGGTTTGTTGTCATACAGAAAGTCATGATCTGGTCATGGGGACAAAAAAAGATAGAGTCTGAAATGTCAGCAAGGGCATGTTACATGATTTTAATCAAAATAACATTTATTATGCAATCAGAAAAGAAAGAGCTGTACTTTTGCATTTTCACAGCTTCTTTCTGCCGCAGTCTCTATAAAGGCAGCCAAGCTTCGCAAAACCATGTTCAATCAGCTATGTAAATACTGAATGCTTCCTTTTTTTTAAAAAAGCCACAGGGAAGTCGGAGAACCGGTGACTTCCCAATAGCTCTCATCATGTGATTTCATATACTCTTAGCCACTCATACAGCCCACATTTTAACATGGCTGTTCGCATGCAGCTCAACTGATGTTGGTTCAGTCCTCTCGACACTATTACTTCCTGTTCCTTAACTGCAAAAATCCACAAAGCCACAGTAATGATGGCTACAATTTTTTAAAAATACAGTCATGGAAATGTAGTCTTAGGCAATCATGGCTAAATGTCAAATTGACATGTGACCTTCAGCCTTAGGTTGCTGACACTTGACATCTTGGAGCCCAACACCTAAAGCTGGACTGTTACCATGAGCGACACACAGGGCCGGCTCTGGCTTTTTTGCCGCCCCAGGCAAAAAAGCCACCAGCTGCCCCTCTCCTCCAGCCGGGAGCGGGGCATGCTCGCCACCCCGCTGCCCCAGCCAGAGCGCTGGCGGGGAGGGCGGTGGCATGCCCGCTCTCCCCCCGGCCGGAGGAGCGCCGCGGGGAGGGCGGTGGCATGTCCCGCTCTCCCCCCGGCCGGCCGGAGGAGCGCCGCGGGGAGGGCGGCGGCATGCCCGCTCTCCCCCCGGCCGGCCGGAGGAGCGCCGCGGGGAGGGCGGCAGCATGTCCCGCTCTCCCCCCGGCTGGCCAGAGGAGCACCGCTGGGAGAGTGGCGGCATGCCCGCTCTCCCCCCGGCCGGCTGGAGGAGCACCGCGGGGAGGGTGGCAGTATGCCCCGCTCTCCCCCTGGCCGGAGGAGCGCCGCGGGGAGGGCGGCGACATGCCCCGCTCTACCCCGGCCTGCCGGAGGAGCTCCACGGGGAGGGCGGCGGCATGCCCGCTCTCCCCCGGCCGGCCGGAGCGCTGCGGGGAGGGCGGCGGCATGCCATGCTCTCCCACGGGCCGGCCGGAGGAGCGCCGCGGGGAGGGCAGCGGCATGCCCCGCTCTCCCCCGGCCGGCCGGAGGAGTGCCAGCGGGAAGGGCGGCGGCATGTCCTGCTCTCCCCCCGGCCGGAGGAGCACCGCTGGGAGGGTGGCGGCATGCCCGCTCTCCCCCCGGCCGGCTGGAGGAGCGCAGCGGGGAGGGTTGCAGTATGCCCGCTCTCCCCCTGGCCGGAGGAGCTCCACGGGGAGGGCGGCGGCATGCCCGCTCTCCCCCGGCCGGCTGGAGCGCCGCAGGGATGGCGGCGGCATGCCCCGCTCTCCTCTGGCCGGCCGGAGGAGCGCCGTGGGGAGGACGGCAGCATGCCCGCTCTCCCCCCGGCCAGCCAGAGGAACGCCGCGGGGAGGGCGGAGGCATGCCCCGCTCTCCCCCTGGCCAGAGGAGCGCCGCGGGTGGGGGTGGCAGCATGCCCCGCTTTCCCCCGGCCGGAGTGCCACGGGGAGGGTGGCATGCCCGCTGCCCCGCTCCCCCAGCCAGGCGGGGAGGAGCGCCGCCCCTAGTGGCTTGCCGCCCCAGGTACGCGCTTGCTGCGCTGGTGCTTGGAGCCACCCCCTGGCGACACAGCTTTCATAATTTCCACATGGAACAAAGTGATGTGAGGATTTTTTTTGGTACTAGCTGGTGGCTGAATACAAGGACAGCTCTCTTGTAAGAGCTGCAAAGTTAAATTCAGAGTTGCTTGAGTAGCACATAGAAATCAATTGCTTAGTGACAAAGCAGGAGAGAGGCAAAAGACCACATTAGTGGATTTCCTAGCCCTGCCCTAATAATACTGAGCGTCTTGACGGCAATAGGAATTGAGGGCACTTGGCACATAACAGGATCCAGGAAGGACCGGCCTCCGACAAAGTTAAAATATATACAGCCTTTTCTTAAAAATAATAGGAGACCTCAGGGACGGGGCAAGGCAATTTGATCTAAGTTATGTGTGGTGCCTCATGTTCAAAACAGCATATGCACTGTTCTTGTGGTTTGCACTAAAAATGGAAATGTGAGTGATTATTTTGGGTGTAACTTTATACTAGTGATTTGGTGACCACCCACCCAATTATGGTTCTGTAACTTTTGCCTTTTCCAGTATTTTTATTCAGGAATTGTTTTCTAAAATTTGCCATGACCTCATTGCAACATGAGATTATTGTTCTTCCTTTTGCACAAACTAACAAGAGAAGGCTGGTACTACAGCTAAAATACACGATGGGAGTCAGGAGACTGCTGTCCTTCCCCAGGCTTCCTCTGTGACCTTGGGCAAATCTGAATCTTGCTGTATTTCATTTTATCCATCTATAACATAACTATGAAACTTTTTAACCTCACAAGAGTGAGGAAAGAGTGAAATCATGGATGTTGGAGCACTGAGGCCTAGATTCACATGGGAGACTTAGGCGTAAGTTTTTACTGGTGGGGATGTGCAAATCCAGCTAAGGCACAGCAAAATTCACAAAACTTGACGTTCATGCTGGCTCTTTCTCCTGAAGTCCCTTGGTGAATCTAGCCCTGTGTTCCTTGGGTGGAAAATTTGAAGGAAAGAAAGTATTATTTTGTGGTTTTGATGAGATCTTAATTTTTAGTGTAACCTCTTAAAGTAATATTTCTGTTAGTTATATAGTACCATTTGTGTGTTCAGTGCATTGCAGAAAGGTATCCAGAAGTCCTCAGTTATACAATTGTGTGTAAAAGAACTATAGGGGAAAATTTACAATTGTTTCCCTCTTACATAGGAGAGAAAATGCTGCAGTCTGGAAAGTAGTGTTTGGTATAAACAATCTGGATCATCCATCAATCTTCATGCAGACCCGACTGGTGAAGACTATTATCTTGCATCCACGCTATAACAGAGCAGTAGTTGACTATGATATCAGCATTGTTGAACTAAATGAAGATATCAGTGAGACAAGTTATGTAAGGCCAGTCTGCTTACCCAGCAGGGAGCAGTTGGTTGAGCCAGATACCTACTGCTACATCACAGGCTGGGGACACATGGGCAACAAAAGTAAGATGAATGCTTTCCACACTCTTTGGAGAAATCTAACCTTCTACTAACCTGATCAACTACTTGGCTCCAATTGCAAACCCCTGTGTCTATCTCTAGTTATATACTTGTGCCTTATTAGGCCACTGATACGTAATCTGTATGTATTCACAAAAGGCTACACCTGTGGCTAGAGCTTAACTTGTCAAAGTCAAGAGCCTAAAGTTAGGCTGCTAAATCCGTATTTCAGCAGCTACATACATGTGATTTTTAAGAGTACTGCCCATCCAGGAGCTTCTCCTGAGGAAATAGCCTGAAAATCTTGGCTATAGTCTGTCACTTGGTTAAGCTGCATTTGAAGCTATATTAAGAGTGTGTCAAATGATCAGAGGGTGATAATGTTAGCTGTGTGCAAAGCTTCAGACTCAAATCTTGGCTTATTGCTTGACTAAACAAGGTTTTATTTTACCAAAACTCTCCATAGCATGCTGTGGCCTTGTGGCACTGATTATCCCACATAATCCCCGGGTGCCTCTTTTCTGCCCAGAAAGGTTTTGCCTTGTTTTTATTCATTGTAAGGGCCAGGGTCCCATGACACAGAGCATAGGGAAAATGTTGTGGCTGCTCTGGCTTTTAAGTACCAGTGATGTGGAAATATTTCTCTTTTTTATTTATTATAATCATTAGCAGGGGAAGGAGATAAGCCCTGAACTCTGGAGAATAGGAACATTACATTGAATGGTATTCAGGTTCTAGTGGGCATGTCAAACATGGGGTAACACTTTTCATACCATTCACCATTCCCTTTATAACTGAAACATGTTCTACAGTCCAGAAAAATGACTTAGACTACACCAGTCAGTGGCATTTGTTTGCTAACAACAAATCCATTCTGTCCGCATACACCTACTGTAAAGGTAGCAGACCTAACGCTGCAGTGATGATCTTTCATATCATTGGTAAATGGCAAAACATTGTGGTGGTGTTTTTTTGCTGGCCAGAGCTGTCATGTTGTCAATGACATCACTTTCAAAGTTACAGGTTACTAAACACCATAAAACAAAGGTGTTCATCTTGATTGCATAGTGGTTAGTACTTTATACTCTAGGTTTAACAGTTTCCCTTCACCTTTGAGTTTTGGCAGAGATTTACAGCAGGGAACAAGCCTGCATTGGCCCCTTTGAGACAGGATGAATGGTGTGATAGGTCTTGCTCTTCTCTGATTTTCTGATATACTCTCTGGAGCCTCATCTACACAAGCATTTAGTTCATGTCAAGTCTAGCCCGCCGCACACTAAGTGGCTGTGTGGATCATGCTGCTATGCACTAAATGTTTCCTAGTGCACTCTGAGCTGCTCCTGTGTCAAAATGCACTAAAGAACTTTGTGTGTACGAGAAGGGTGCACACAGACCATGTGTGCAGGCAAGATTCACACCCCAGCTTGCCATGAACTAAGCCTTCACGTAGATGCCCCCCGGAGTAACGCAATCAGCTTTGATGCATTTATTATACCAAGTACTGTATGAGGGTGACTGTTGTTGTGGGAGATGGCTTTTGAGCCCCAAGTATATGCTTCCTAATTATGCCTTCTTCCCAACCCCCAAAGTCCCATGTCTTTTAAAGGATCCCTTCCCAGTCCATCAACTTGAAGCGTGGTTTAGCTGGAAGCACAGCATAAAATGCTCACACCCACTCTGCAATAGAAGGTGGGCCAATCCCCACACATAGACCACTGTCCTGTGAGCTTGAGAAAGGTGAATCCCTACTTGTGGGAGAATATGAAACTACCCCTCTTCCATGGTACTGGCGGGGGTGGGGGAAAGAAGCTTTTCTTCTTATATTAAATACACAATTAAAGCTAATTTTATTATCATAACTATTTTAAGTTTAGCCTATCATACTAGAAAAGAATGTTGCAATCTTAATGAGCAACGCATAAGTATTTCTGTATATTACAGTGCATACTTTAATACAGATTTTTTTTCAGTGCCTTTTAAACTTCAAGAAGGAGAAGTTCGTATTATTTCCCTAGAACAATGCCAGTCATACTTTGACATGAAGACCATCACCAGCAGGATGTTATGTGCAGGCTATGAGTCTGGAACTGTGGATTCTTGCATGGTAGGCCTTTCTCTGAGTAGAAACATGCAGCAGATGTTTTTAAATAAAAAAATCTAAGAACCTTTGGTATTTCAGTGGGCAGTAGAGGTTAGTTCTGATACTGAGGTAACATTAATTTTCATAGTACTTTGACCAATTATTTATTTTTAGTAGTATAATTATGATTAAGGCTGCAAGTTTGTCACTGATTCCATGACTTCCCATGATCTACAAAGTGGCTGGTGTGCTTGGGCCCAGGGCAGCTCCTGCCTCAGTTGCACCAGCTGCTGCTGGGGCAGTCTCGGGCCACGGCGGCGACATCCTCACCCCCAGCAGCAGCAGAGTTTAGGTAGGGTAGGAGGGTGAGGCAGGCTCTGGGGAGTGCTTACCACCCGGGGCCCCCCAGAAGCAGCAACATCCCCCTCGCTCAGCTCTTAAGTGGAGGCATGGCCAGGCAGTTCTGCATGCTGCCTCCACCTGCAGGCATTGCCCCTACAGCTTCCATTGGCTATGGTTCCCGGCCAATGGGAGCTGCAAAGCCAGTGCACTGGGTGGAGGCAGCATGTGGAGCTGCCTGGCCATGCCTCTGCCTAGGGGTTGAGCGAGGGGGATGTCCCCACTTCCGGCGAGGCACAGAGCTAGGTAGGGAGCCTGCCAGCCCTGCCATTTCCTCCCTGCCCCCTCTCCCCGCAGCACAGGTCCTGGGCCGCACACTGGCAGCTGCCCACCCGAGCACCCATGGTACCCCCAGGCCGCCCGTCCCCAGATTGAGTCAGGGATATAGAGTAGAAGTCATGGACAGGTCACAGGCCGTGAATTTTTGTTTACTGCCTGTGACCTGTCCATGACTTTTACTAAAAATACCTGTGACTAAAACATAGCCTTCCTTGTGATCTACTGCTTGGAGCCTCTGAATAGTAGCGTGTGTTAAGAAGTAGGCTGATTTTTTTTTCTTGAGTTTGTGTGAGTAGTAAATAGCTAATTGTTTTGTATGAACATACCAGCCAATCAAACCTTATTGACATTGTTTCAAAATATTAGCGGTCCAGTTTTTATGCTATTTTATAGATTATGTGAAACCCATTTTTACAGCTGCATTAGTCATGCAAAGCAGATTTTATAGAAACTCAGATATAGCTTGAGCCATAATGGCACTGGCCGTAACATCCACAGGTTGTGTTTTTTCTCTCCCATTACAGGGCGACAGTGGAGGACCTCTCGTTTGTGAACAGCCTGCAGGACGCTGGACATTGTTTGGTTTAACCTCATGGGGCTCTGTCTGCTTTTCCAAGGTTTTGGGACCTGGAGTTTATAGCAACGTGTCACACTTCATTGAATGGATCGAAAGACAAATATACATTCACACCTTTCTACTAAACTAATGCCTGAAGCCTCGTGTTGTGCGGATATCAAGAGGCAAAGATCATTGGCCTTTGAGCATTGAAGATTGTGCAACCAAAACACTTAAGAGGAAGTTACAAGCTCTGAGTTGTTGAGAGGGAGGTATTGAAAATGCAGCCTAAATGAATTGATTCAACTCTCTGCCACTGAAGATGCTTTGGGGCAGGACTACTATTTTTGTAACCCTTTTTGGACTTTTCCTTTAGCTGCATTGTGTTACTATTCCAGGCACAACACAAAGCTTGAAGAATCAGCCAATTTTCTGCCTTTCAGACATTTAAAAATTAAGCTGTAGCACAGACTTAGTAAAACTATAAAACCTTTAGGGAAAAATTAACAGTAGCACACACAGTTTCAGCCCACAATTCTTGCAGTGAAGAATTAAATCAATACATTCTCAAAGATGACATTACAGTCTATATTAAAATAAGCCCTTCTGCTACCTCCAGTTTGCTCCCATGTTAGCATAGCAGGGCCTTGTCAAAAATACAAGCACCATGGGAGACTATGTAGTTCTTTGACACTACTCGCAAGTGGATGTTTTAGATACTGTCACATTAATTAAATCACATAGTTCAGACTACTGTTAAGTGAAACATTTACCTCTAAAGTTCAGTACCTTCTGTTTTGATTAACCTAATGTACCAGATAGTGTCCTATAGAAATATTCACAAATATTAATAGCATTATGGATTTTTAAACTACTTTGAAGTCACTGGTGTATTGCAGTTTCACTGAGAAAGAAAACGACTTGACAGTATGTTTCATTGTATATTATGGGCTTAGGGGACAGCAAATTAACTCTCCCCTGACCTCTAAATAATACAGCTGTGTCCAAATTTCTATAGTTCAGGGCTGCATCTAACTCTCAAAAGATGAGAGAGAGACTGTCAATATCCTAATCTCAAATGCAAAAAGGTGCGGAAATTACAACTTCCAGTAGCCCAGGTTCCATCTTCCTCCATAGGACCAGCTCCTCAGCTAGTGTAACGTGGTGTAGCTCAGTTAAAGTCAAAGCAACCATACTGATATAAACCAGTGGTTCTCAAACTTTTGTACTGGTGACCCCTTTCACATAGGAAGCCTGTGTGCGACCCCCCCTTATAAATTAAAAACACATTTTAATATATTTAACACCATTATAAATGCTGGCGGCAAAGCGGGGTTTGGGTTGGAGGCTGACAACATGCTACCTCCCCTGTAGTAACCTTTTGACCCCTTGAGGGGTCCCAACCCCCAGTTTTCATCAGAGAACCCCTGATATAAACCATATGAAGCTCTGGCCCTTAGTGTGTAAGGGCCAGTTTGACAACCTAATAGAGTGGAGCTGGGTTATGAAATACAGGATTAGGAAAAAAATTGAAAAGCTGCTGTCATAAAAGGAACAGCCTCTCCTGCCATCTCTGTTCAGCAGAATATGTACTTAAAGTTGGCTTTGATTTGATTGTAAAGCACTGGAACACGTACAGCCATTCTATGCATATGTAAGCATTATTTCTTATTTCCTCATTGATTACTTGGGCCTTGGCCTACCACCAGTTTTCAAGCAGAACTCCCCAGTAAAATAAATGAGTCCTGCTTAAAATCTGGTGGCATCATATAGCTCATTGAAAATAATCACCTTTGTTAGGAAATGATACATCTCAAGTGGCATTAGAAAGGAGAAGTTTTTTTTCCAAATAATTTCTGCCACAACATTCCATGTAAAGATGATATTTGTAATTTTATAAATGTATTTTTATACTGCTTTTCCCCCCTTCTATATGTGCACATGATAATATTGTATGTAGGTTTTAAAGAGTCAAACTTACTCCCTCCTTCCAATGTATTAGTCCTTTCTGGTATATTGTCAAATCTATGACAATCAGAATTATCTAACCCTTGTAACCCCATTTAAGGTGATAAAAACACATTGGTTGCTTCACTCCTGTCACAGCTACAGCGCCACATGGAATTAACATTGCACTAACTAGGCATATGTGTTTATTTCTACCCATATTAAACAAATATGTACAACAATTTTCCAATAATTTCTGTGATCTAAAATAAACATGTTTTTATTCTTGTCCAAGACTCAGTTCAAATGGAAGGAGTTGGAGGCAAGGCTAAACCTCTACTGATTGTGTGTTTCAAATAGCACTGAAACCATATTGGCATACATCCGCCAAGCTGCTTAATGTACCACCGCTAGCCTCTTAGCACAGTATGGGTTAGTTCTGATTCTGTCTCTACAGCTTGGGCATGGTCCTTACCCATATTTCTCATGAGTGGTACCAATACCAATTCATAGGAAGATTAAGAAGTGTGACTGCTTACAATTATTTATTTTTGTAATGGGAAAATTAAAAAAACCTCACTAAGCCATATCGAGAGACTGTTATATCTTTAGAGCAATATTTCTCCAATGACATTATTTCAATACAATTAGCATCAGTACGGACAAACAATAGGCAGAGTTTCAGCACTGTGTAAATGTGCAGAGAACAAAATACAGCCACTCACCAGTGGTAACGTATCTAGAACGAGACAACGTTTAGATGAAGCCTTCCGTCCCCTGTATGTTACGAGTTGTACTTTCACAATGGCTTTGAATCAACTTATAAGATAGCCTGAAGGTGTTAGTGCATTTTTTTGGTGGTTTACTGAAAAGCTATGCTTGAGGTGAATGATTATTTTCTGCTTTGTAGCAGAACACAAAATTAAAGTTAATGCTTCAGTGTAACTAACCTTTCAACTTCACACTAATGTCTAAGACATATGCATCATAGATGGAGTGAGAACATCTGACTAGCAAACTGGCCTCATTAACACCCTCTGTGTTTTTTCCCAGCTGTTAATGTCAAGCCCCTTGTCATGGAGTGGCCCTTCCACTTCCCAGGTGCCTTCTGGTGGGCTCAGGGCAGCCCTGCAACTAGTCCCTCACCTCTGTTTCCTCCTCTTGGTGCCTCAGACTCAAAAAGAGGTTTTCATAAGTCCAGTAACAAACCAGATCTTAAGGAAGGCTGTTAATTTAAAGTTCAAAATCAAACACAATCTTTCCTCCAGCCTTAATCTGGACACAGACCCAAACTCCCCTGTGTCTCATGGCCTTCCCTGCTATAGCAGGCTACTCCCAGCCCTTCCTAGCTGGGGCAACTTCCCTGGTCGCAAATTCTTCCCTGCAGGGGCCGCTCACTCTCTCGAGTTTCCTGAGCTTCCCTCCACCCACATTTCTCCCTAAGGACTCTCTACAGCTTCCTGCTGCTCTTATAGAGGAAAATTGCTCAGGTGTGCCTCTTTAGTAATCAGGGTTGGTTGACCCCAGGCCTTTAGTCTTTAAGGGGAAAGCCACATATTACACACCTTGAAAGCACTACTGTTTGCACAACTGGGCTATGGACAGTGGAGCAGTATTGCTAGGCGTAAAGTCTACTGCAATCAGAAATAGTGAAACACTTCATCATCTCCCTGTTACAAAGACAACAGTGTGTGTGCTCAAACTCGATTGAAATGGTGGGATCTGGTTGTCTGTGCTGAGACTAGTTACACAGATTCACCTTTTGACTACAAACTATGTAAAGAAAAAAACCTTGCTATGCTTGAAAGACACCTATTAAATGAAGGTCATGACTGACTTACCAGTCTGCAAAACAGTTTTTGACTTAAGATTTATTACAGTCTAATGCTGCTGCTGTTAAGATTTTTTATTTTTACATTTCCTTTATGCCTTTATGGTTCCCTACTTTTGGAGATTTATAGTAACATTAAAATTTGCTCTGGAAAACACTAATGTAAAAAGTCAAAACACAAGTCAAGCAGGATTTGCTTGTACTCAACATTTTTTTTTTTAAATCAAACATCCAAATTAAAAGTGAATTTAAAAAAAGGGGTTGTCTCTTTTTTTATGCTACATAAAGGCAGCCAGGAAGATAGCTTTAAAAGACTTATTTTTTTTTTAAATTAAAAGTTCAAGTCGTGTACAGCCTGGGAAATTTAGTGCTGACTGATAAAAAAAAAAGTGAAGTGATGACATCCCAAGTGCTAATGTTTCGCTGTTAAGAAAGAGACATTTACTCAAACTGATTAAAAACATTAGGGCTGATCTACACATGTTTTTTTTTTAACCACTTTACTGTATAAGCGCAATGCTGTAGGCCTGGTCTGCACTTAAAAAGTTAGGCTGACATAACTACCACACTCGGGGGTGTGAAAAGTTCACGCACACCCCCAAAGCCATAGCTATGCCAACCTAACCCCCACTGTAGACACGCTAGGTCAATGAAAGAATTCGTCTGTCAACCTGGCTACTGCTGCTCAAAGAGATGAATTACCAACATCAATGGAAACACCCCTTGATCACTGCAGGGAGTAAGCTACACTACGGCACTACAGTGCCCTAGCTGTGCATAGTGGAAATACGATACAAGTGTGGATGCAGTTTTATACCAGTATAAAGGTGCTTATATTAACATAACTTATTCCACTATACTGATAATAAGCACCTTTATATAGGTATTCTCATTAGGGTGTTGTCTCACTTTAGAGAGGTACAAAAACTGTGTGTAAGCCAGGTCTTTTGTTGCCAAAACTTATTACTATGGCTACAGCTTTATGAATAACCTTGGAAGGGAAGAACAACTTTGGATTTTAGAAGGGATTTTTTAGAACATTCCTAATTAAGGTACTAATTCTAAACAGGAATCCTCTTTCTACTAAAGGGTTTCTTTATTCTGACTTCTCGGCAAATTAAAAACAACAACACTGTACTGTTTGCAATTATGTTTGCAATAACATGGAAAAAGTAATTCTTCTATAGCGGCCTTTTAGAGGCTCGTCAAGGAGAACCCATTTAAAGATGGGTCTTCCACAAGCAGGGTAAATTGTCTTTAAAATGACCTTATTTTCCCCCTCCTCTCCAGGAGCTTTATAAAAAGAAAAATGAAAAACCTAACAACCAATTGTTATGCTACAATAGATTCTCAAAAAATGACTTAGGCCCTCTCTAAATCAAGGAAACACACATCTGTATCTTATTAGATTACAGTGCACTGGAGCAGCACGTTTTCATTAGAGTGTTGCGCCAGTGCAACTATGTCGTTTTGTAGTGTATTACACACACACACACACACACACACACACACACACACACACACACAGAAATCCTGCCAAGCTGTTCAGCATATTTGGAGTTATATGTAGTAGTCAGAGGGTTAGACTTCAGAAAAACTGAGGAACCATCTCCTGCACCTCACATGTGTTCTTGCACCATGTGTTAACTTCTTATCTGTTCTACCTTTGTATTTAGCTGTGACACTCTGAATACCTTTTCCAAACCTGAAGAAAGCTCTGTGTAAGCTTGTCTTTCACCAAAACAAGCTGGTCCAATAAAAGATATTACCTCACTCATCTTGTTTGTCTAACATCCTTGGATCAACATGGCTACAACACACTAAACAAAAATAGTTAGAGACATCCTTACTGCTCTCAATTGCATTCTGAAAAAGGAATTGTTTTAAAATTAACACTCAATGATAGCATGTGGTGACCTGAATTTGTACGAACTTATAATAATGCCTTTAAATATCAGTTCAACAGCAACCCACCAGACCTCATAGCATTTGTTTAAATTCTTTCAGAAGTCTTAAAAGGTGAAGAATAACGTAATGTTAAACATTGAAAAAAGAAATCTCATGCTGCAATTAAAGGCAGCAGCCTTCCGGTACCCTAAAGTACCCATGTACAAAAAAACCCACATACATATTCTTGGAATTTTGCAATCAAAAATTTTCAGAAGGAAACAAAACATAAAATGGGCTCAAATACTAATAATGTAATAGGAGCTGCACTTTTTGAGTTGTGTTTAGTTCAGTAGGCCTTACTCTAACAATTCCCTAAATTGCTCCATGAATTGGCTATGTAACATAATCATTAAAAAAACAAAACAGGCAATATTTTAAATAGCCTGGGCTAAAGAAACAGACCCAGATTCTCAACCTGTGGTTTCTACCAGTGGCTTGCAGAACAGCTGAAAGGTCACATGATGCTGAATTTCTTCCGTGTTTCTAGTAGCTTCTATAGGCATCTAGGTTGTTAATTTAAAGAAGAGTCTGGAGGCCTGCAAAAGCAGCTGACAGCAAAGATGATGAGTCATTCTAGCTACTTCTACTAGGGGTGGCTGTGATATAACAGGAGGAAACAGGTTGTCCTCAGGCATTGGAGTGCCAGTGGGACTGGAGCTGTCAATCACCCTTTGGAGCAGAGTATCCAAAAGAGAAGGAAATGAGGTAACGAGGCAGCATGTCCTGGCGAATGAGCACCGTGTCAAGAAGTAAGTGTAGGTAGGGGAGGGATAGCTCAGTGGTTTGAGCATTGGCCTGCTAAACCCAGGGTTGTGAGTTCAATCCCTGAGGGGGCCATTTAGGGATCTGGGACAAAAATCTGTCAGGGGACAGTACTTGGTCCGGATAGTGAAGGCAGGGGACTGGACTCGATGACCTTTCAAGGTCCTTCCAGTTCTATGAGATAGGCATATCTCAATTATATTATAGAGCAGAAGGGATTGGGCCAGTCCACAGAGAAGCACATAAAGGGGAGCCAGGGAGGGAAACAGAAGAGGTGTGGGAGGAAGATACAAGTTAGATAAAGAACAAAAGGAGATCCAGTGATTTGTTCTTTCAGAAACTAAAACTTCATATTAAACACAGTTAAATACTCATCATGCCCCTCCCCTCTATTCTACCTGAAGAGTTGCTGTAGCTAATAGTTTATATTACTAAGCTGTCAGTGGTAAGGTGCCCATGCGACAGCAAATGGGAGGAGAGGTCTGTGCTATGAAAAAAACCAAGAATCCTTGCAATAGACCAATGTGTTGAGGGCCCCTAACTTAATGGAGTTTTGCTTACATCTAAGGTTGCGGGTTTGTCACGGAGATCACGGATTCCGGTGACTTTTGTAGCAGGACCCACGGCACAGTCTCGGGACACTCCCTCCCTCCCCCCAGCAGCAGCAGAGTTTGGGTGTGGGAGGGGGCAGGGGGTTGGGGCACGGGACAGGGTGAGGGGCTCTGGGTGGCGCTTACGGCCAATGGAAGCTGTGGGAGTGCTACCTGCAGGCGGAGGCAGCCATGCCTACGCCTAGCAGCTAAGTGAGGGGGATGTCGCCGCTTCCGGGGAGCCCCCCATGTAAGCGCTGCCCAGAGCCCACCTCACCCCGTCCCGTGCCCCAACCCCCTGCCCCCTCCCACACCCAAACTCTGCTGCTGATGGGGATGGGGGGGAGGGGGGAGGGGGGAGGGGAGATACGCAGCCAGGTAGGAAGCCTGCCAGTCCTGCTAACACCTCCCCCCATCCCCCCCAAAGATTTAGTCAGGGGTATATAGTAAAAGTCATGAACAGGTCACGGGCTGTGAATTTTTGTTTACTGCCTGTGACTTTTACTAAAAATACCCATGACTAAAACGTAGCCTTACTTACATCACACAAAAGGCGCGTGAGACCAAGGCTATAGCGGAATTTTTGTTCGGTGATATAGGTGAGCGAGGGTGCTACCAAGACAATCAAGCTCACCTGGATTGGCACCCAACATTCCTACAACTCCACTGGTCATACAAGAAACTTCTAACGTGACATCTGTATAAAGCTATAAAGTAGATTATGATGCTTACAGTGCTTAGACAGACCCTGATTCAGGAAAGCAGCCATGTTCAGAAAAACACTTCAGTTCATGCTTAAAGTCAAGATATCCTGAATAGGGATGGAATTAATCATGTGCTTAGGTACTTTCCTGAATCAGGACCATACTGCAATGGTAAGCATGACATCAAAAGCTTGAGACATAGGTAGATGATAGGCATGGAGGGGAGATCTGTCAGTTGCTTGTTTCAGGGCTCCATCTCTCTTTTTTTGTAAATAAAGAAAAGAAATTGTCCTGGGGGATGGGAAAATGGATTTCCTCTAGAAAAATCATTATTCTCTTCACCTCCCAACCCCCCAGGCTCCTGAAAGCTTCTCAAAGAGGTGACAACCTTAGCAAAACCGTGGTGCTTAGGAAGGGGGCATTATCCTAGGCTGTGTCTTCATTAACGATTTTCAGGAAGTCTCCCACTGTTTCTATCACCAGAGACAGTGTGACAGGTGGAGCTTTCCCAAACACTAATGAGGAGAAGGTTAGTCAATTGGCAGGTGAAAAGGTAGGACTTATTTATCCTCACAATCCAAGTGAAAACCAAACCAAACCACAGCAAATAGCAATTACTGACATGACCTCTCACCCACAACAGACATTCAGAAACCAACTTGGTCCTGCTTGTGCCAAGAGCTCCAGACTTAGAAATATTAGTGTACCAAAAAAGTGAGAGCCCATGTGATACTGAAGGTTTTATTTTTTCATAAAATGGACTTTGAACATGGCCAATGTGTTCTGTAAATCTTGCTGGCCTGGACCCTCCACACTGATATGATCACAAACAGAATGATCAGGATAAAAAACGTTTTGCAAAGAGGTTCCTGGAGAGAAGTGCAGTGGACCTTATCAGCACTACCTGTCATCGTAACATCACTACAGATCACAACATTGCAACAACACTAGGTGGAGCTCAGGATGACAAAGTCAGGGTCAACTGGTAAAAGTGTCTCCACCAGGACAGCCTTTAAATTACATCACTGTCGTTTTTATCACAGTTACTATGTTATGCAGTTAGCATGTACCAAAAATGATGAGTTCTTAATAAAGCTGGTACTTGCACAATACATCATGCCCATTTAGACTCTGGATACCTCAATGAGTTACTTAAAATGTTTTAAAAATACAAAAGGCTTCTGAATAAATCTGTGCATCAACTGACTTGACCAAAAAAACCAACCAAAAACCACCAACAACAAAAAACCGGAATGTAATGTAATGCACCGATGCTCTTGTTCTTGTTTTTTTAAAAACAGTTAACATTCCAGCTTTGCAGGGTATGTTAAAACATCCTGTTCGGTCAAATAACAATTCAAACCTGCCTTATTTATTAGAGAAATTCCATTGCTGCCCTTTGCAAACGTAAACTCTGGGATGCCGGCACAAGAATTATTAGCGCCATATGTTTCTGAATAGGTTTCCTTAGAGGAGTTCAAAAATACAGCTCTCTCACAAGTCAGGCTGTTCACATCCCTGAACTCATCCTGTATGTCTGATATGGAAGAAGTCTTCTGCACAGACCTGTCTGTTGGACAGGTATGAAAAGGTGTCTTAGACACTGGGATGTATGAAGAGTGGTCACTGCTTTCTCTTACTGATGCAGCCTCTTCAGCAGACCTGGAACACACACGAGTACCCATTCTACCCTTCCCAACACGATCGTCCTTCCACTTTTTAATTGCTTCCCTCTGCTTCTCGGGGGTCAGTCTGTCAAGGTGCTTGGCTCTCAACACTGGAGATGGAAACAATGCCCCTTGAAGAACTCTGAACAAGTATCTAGAATATAAACAGGGTTTTCCAGTAAGCCATTCAGAAGCAGATTCAAGCTCTTCTCAGCAATGCTAAAGGACTCAAACAGGAGCATGCAGGGAAAGGAGAGGAGGCATCACTCCTATCACCCAGGATGCAGTGATAGCCCTGTAATCCCAAAGCTGCAGTAGCCCCTTCAGCAATGACCTTTAGGCTTGCACACAAATAACTGTGCCTGCAGTTTTGCACTAGAACAGGTTATTAGGACCAACATTTTAAAAAGTGGCCACTGATTTCAGTGCCTCAGTTTTTTGCGTGTTGGACGTGACACCCCAAGGCTCTGATTTAAGGGACAGTGTGTACTTGCACTCCAGCTGAAGTCAGTGGGAGCCGCAGGCTCTCAGCAGTGCTGAAAATCAGGCCCTGCGTGTCTCAAAACAAAAACAGCCTGTTTTGGCAACATTGCTGAAACTTTTCTGGCACTGGGAGATTGAAAGTGACTCAAAGAACCTTATTTATAAAAAGTCTAAAAACTTTGCATTTAGTCTACCGTGAAAAATCAGCCACTTCTAAAACCAGAACCCTTACGTTTCACTCACTGGTTTGTTTGATTTAAAACAGCCAATGGGTTGAAAGCATTCTCCTGCCTTGGCTCATTATTGCTACAGAATTTGCTTTTTAAATTAATTTAGGAGGGAAAGCAAGTGGTTAGTGGCACCATCTGGAGCCAGGCACAGTGCGGAAGGGAGTACGTGAGCTTTTCTGATACAACTCTGCCCAGGCCTAAAATACCACCATCAACTGGTTTAGTTGCAAGGTCTGAGCCAAGGTTGAAAACCAAAAAGTGATATGTTTATGCCCTAGAGCAAAATGTGTATCCTAGGTATGCTGAGCCCCAACCCACAATTGGGAGGGACAAGTTGTATATCCCATAGCAGTAATCTCCTCACAACTTTGAGGAATCCAGAGATTTTTTGAACATTTTGCCCATTTACAAAAATCCTGGGTTCAAGCTTTTTCAAAAAAAGAAAGAAAAAAACATTTGAAAAAACTGTTTCGGTAATAAAAAGAGGCCCATAAATAGCTTCTCTATGACGTGTACATGATTCGCTCTGCCATCTTATATAACTTCTTTGGATATAAATTTTGACCTTTGAAAAGTGATTAAGGTAAATTACTGATTTAAACATAAGAAGCAGGATTTAGACTAAGTCATTACAGCAATTCTGTACTTGTTTAAATTTAACTGGAGAAGATCCCAATTTCCTTGCATACATATGGGCTCATTTATGCTTACATTACCAGGCTGTGCAAGGTTATATGTTCAAAAAGACAAGGCTACACCACAGAGATTTATAGCAATACAGCCACAATGAAAACCAGAGCTGGTTAATACTAGTGGTTATAAAACAACAAAGTACCTGGGTAGAAGAGCAACACAAGTAGTAATGATGCAAACCAGATAAAACGCTGGGTCTGTCATGTGCTTTTCCATGATCCAATAGGGATTTGATGGTGGATTACAGGTTTTGCAGGTTGCTCCAAACATCAGTGCAAAGACAAAGTAAAATAAGATGCTACCTATCATAACAGCCATGTGTATCCAAGTCTATAATGTGGAAAGGAGGGACAGGGGAAACAAAGACAAGAATCAGAGATTCAGGATTAAAGTTATTACAAACAGAAAAGTGTATATATGCATGTGTGCATGTATGTACACACACACACACAGTCTTGAACAGAAGTAAATCATAAATCAGTTTAGACAGACAGCACTCTCTTGATTTTAGATAAAATATTCTCAGGGAGAAGGGTTTCCTCCCTCTATAGTTGACAGGAAACACAACCATATAATTTAAATTCTTCTCCCCTCAACCTTTTTTTTATTTTTGTCTATTAAATATACAACTCATGATACCATGGTACAAGACTTTTTACTACCAAGTGCTTCAGATGACTGCATTACTCATAAGCATCAGAGAAGGTCTTCACAAACAAGCAGGAACAAAATCTTCACATGATACCGCTACACAGCTTGATTTAAACACAGAATAACTGTGTATGTGTGTCGGATTTGTTTTGTTTTGCAATTTAGAGTACGTTAGTTACTAAGAAAATAATCTGTTGCTGGTCCGACAGCTTGCTGACATCTCTAAATGCCAAAAGAAGTTCATTTGTGCCATTCAGAGAATGGCGACATTAATATCATCCATAGTTTACTAAACAAAGGGATTTTTGTGATGGTTATCGTGCCCTCCCTATCCAGGATAAAAAGGCTTGACTTATACACACAAATCTTTAAGCCAAAAGACTTCAGAATACAGCTTGGCATTCCATCTACTGTGAAACAACTCAAGAATGAAACCTTTTCCATTATTTTTCTACATTGAGTAAACAACCACCATCCTGCATACTCCAACTTTGAACAGGATGATTAAATTTTTCTCCAGAATAGTGAGTCACTATTTTACCCTTATTTGTTTAAAAAGAAATTAAATTAATCCAATCAAACTGGAATACTATCTATTTGTTGTCTTAGCTTGTGCAGCCTTAAACAAACACTCAGATGACAGTTTTATGGCATAAAACAGCTTCTTTTATTCCGGCAGGAAGACACCTTTGAATTGTTCATCTTGGCTACAAACTGTTCATCGGTTCCCAGCATTCAAAACTAGCATTCCACATTTGTTGTCTATGGAAATCAAGCCTTGGGAACTGATAAAGGCAGGGTATCTGTTCTCCCCTTTGCAAAACTAAACTTACAGCACCAAAGCAACAGAAGCTGTTAAAAGCAGGATTCTTTTGTTATTTATTAACAATATTGGTAGCAGAGCTTGCTTGCCTTACTCATGTCAATAATCCCATTGGCGCCAATGGGCTAGTTAAAGGAGTACTTACTGCTTACATGAGTAAAATGATCAGTGTTTCACCCTTAATATATTTATTTGCTTTCATATGTAGAGAGTTCTTCCCTTGTTTAGCTTTAATAAGAGTTGTATGTACACAGTGAGGAGAGAATATACCCTTTAGAATGTATGAAAAACATACTTACCAAAGTTTTACTTTCAATGAGGAGGTGCAGTAATATTATGAAGAGTGCTGCTGTGTTTAACGGGTTTCCAAAAGAAAAGATGTCTACGTCAGAGCCACGATAAGTCTGCAAAGTAAGAGACATGCTAATTGATATATTCTATGCATATACCCCGCATATTTTGATATATCACATTCCCCTGGGATACAAACAGTTGCAATACTGGATCAATTTACATACGCAAAATTCAAAAGGGGTCCAATAATAATCCTCAATGTTAACAGTGTATGAGACAGTGCAACCAAAACCCCTTAGTTAGGTTTAAAAACCACACCAGCAAATTAGAGAAAACAACAACAAGTGTATTAATACAATTCAAAGCCAGTACTTACAAAGTAAGGCACAAAAAAGCAAACCAGACTTTGGTAAAAAGCGTCCAGCAAGGTGATCCAGAAAGTTGGAGGTGAATATGCCTAAAGAGGAAACACAGGAGGTACCATAGCCTCAGTGAAATGAACAAATCCCAGCAGCCTCAGCTGTAATACATTTCTGACTCTGGGGAAACAAAATTCCTATCGTCATGCATAATCTTGTTTGCTCACGTGCTTGGCAGCTCTACTTATTGCACTTTAAAATGCTATTTTAAGATGATACAGACAGTGAGCCCCTCCAGGACTAGCAAACCCCAACCCCCTAACCAATAGCCCACATGAAAGGCCACATGTTAACATCGCACAAAAGGAGACATTTATTGGTTGTCTACATGGGAAAATTGACTAAAATAGCTCTTGCATAGCTTATGTTGGTCAATTTCCCCATATAGACAAGCCCTTAGTGAGACGGTCATGGTAAAAATGAGAGAACTCATTGCTAGCCTGCAACTAATTACCAGAGATTATACCAAGAATGAGATGTGGACCCTGGACTTGCAGAAAGCTCTGCTAGCACATCCCCAGAACCACGTGGAGTCCCATTAATCTTGGTGAGATGTCTCTTGGGCATAGGGAGCTGCAATAGCAGATGCTGATGCAGGACTGGATCATAGTTTGTAAACCCCTGGGGTCAGACAGTGTCTTCTTCTGCATTTTGTACAGGGCTGAGCACTGAAAAGATCTGTCCTTTGAAGAACGTAAACTATAGCACGCACAATATAAAAATCAACCCACTAGTGCAATATTGTGATACAATTATTTTATAAAACATTTCCACTTGTTTTTATATTGTGCCGTTCACTCAGAATGCCTGCCTCAATGCACTTCATAGCAAGAGGTAAAGGGAAATACAATTTAACAACAGCTCCAGACGAGACAGCAAGGCAAAATGGTAAAAAAGGACAAAAATTAGACCAAAGTTTTGTTTAAAAGCTATTGTGTAAAGCAGTAATCATTACCCCCATGCTAGGCTGAAGGTAAGAGGAAGGTTTGGAGGTAATTGGGAAAAGGTGGAGAGATTCAGCATCTCAGAGGGAAGAAGCCAAGACGTGGGATCTTGAGGTTCTTCCAGAGATGAATTTAGTCAAATCTCTGACTTGCAAGGCACAGCTTCCCAGCTACAGCCTGCATATGGAGGCTTCACAAACATCTTATTTTGATAGATCATATGGTTTTGCAAACTTTATTACTCTATAAACCAAGTGATGCAAAATACAAAAAGTGAAACTGAACAAGTTTTGGGAGGTAGATACCCCTCCCCCCACAATGCCAAACTTGTATTCACTAAACTCCCTGTCCCGCTGCTCCCTCACCTCACCACCTTTTTCCCCCTTCGAAAGAAGCACTGGGCTACAGCAAGGATCTACAGCTGATGTTAGGTCATCAGCATGCTGCATGCTGGAGCATCTTTTAGACCAGGAGCCATTAATCTGGTGATGTCTGCTGTTGAGAGGCCTAAGATGGTCAAGAAATGGTGAGTTTTAGGCTAACAGTATGTTGAGCCTGCTATTGCTATTGTATCAGCAAAAGTTGCTAGAATATAGTACTTTACTTCCCTCAAAATTCATATGAGTAAAAACTTTGCTACAACTCATGCTTAGCAAAGCAGAAATCAGGGAAAGGCTGAATGAGTTGCCTCGTTTTAACTTAAAAACAATCTTTTTTCAGATTAACACGATTTGTCGATTTTAAACATGTTAAAAGTTTTACTGCTTCATTACAGGCAGACACGAAGTGTAGCATATATAGAAGGGAGCTGCGAAAGGGAGGAACCAGTGAAGTCCAGGACAGCAGGCATCAGGAGGAAAGGAACCTAGAATGATGGGATTTAGCGGACGATGGTCCCACAAGGTGCAGTAAATTCTACTCTGTTCAGGTTCTTACACTGTGCTCATCACTGTGGTAGCTGAGCCCTTCAATGACACTGAAGTATAGGTACCTTTAGTTTCTAGAGATCTTGTGGACAGCTGTGTCTCAACCATTGTAAACTGGGCATTAGCCAATACAGAACATACTGGTAACAATATTCATCTAGGTCACAGCCTCCGCCAGAGCTCTCCTCTCTCCTCCTTCCTACCCACCCCACAAGACAGCAAGAGGCCTGACTAATGACCCATGAAAAATAGCTTTTAGTTGCATGTCCCCTCCAGATGGCTTAAAACAGGAAAAGTGTTTTCACTGATGAGGAGCAAGCAGCAAAGAAAAAAAAACAAACCAATTTTGAGTGCCTCAATCTGCCTCAGGCCAACGATTCTTTAACGTACCTGAGACTTCTGACCAGTCACATAAAGCTCAGGCAGCTGCATGAGGATCTCTGCAGAGATATCTTTGTCCAGAATGCCATAAATGATGGGCGGCACCGACGTGAAGAGGAGGTTGAAGAAAATCAAAACCCAATAGTCGGTCATGGATGTTCCCGAAAACCCACAAAAGAACTGGTACCAGAAGAGGAGGTTTACATAGGCCTGACAGTTCAAAGACAAAAGAACAAACTAAAGTCCACAGCTGAGCATTATGCAAGCTCAGGAAAAAGAGGACAGATCTTATCTCTGAATTGTAACAGGAGGTCTGCAGGAAATGAAATATACACTAGCTTTCCAAACAAATATGCCCCAACACTGCACTTAAAATATAATTTTACTGGTAAAAATGTCTTAATACTTCAAAACCCATTGTTCAGATGCATAACTCATTTCAATATTCCCCTGGTCACTGCCTCCCAGTAATGACTACAGATAGCTTTTTAAATAAAACAGAAAAAGCTTAAGTGATTTTAAATGAATCTGGAGCAGTGAACTCAATCCAAGGCAGATGGACAGGCTCAGCCCTCTGCCAATGGAGCTTGAAAGTTGAGTCCCTTAACACTTGCCCTTTATTTCTGACAATTATGCATTTATTCTACTGTCTCCACCTTCAAAAGCCAGAAGGAAAACCAAGCAAGAACAGATAACCAAATCGCACCCTCTCACACTCACAAACTAAGAACCTTTTCCTGGATACACTGTAGCTACATACCACATTCTTGTAGAAAAAATAAAGGATCATGTTGGCCAGCCTGGTGTAACACCAGTGACCATGGACAAGCAGCAGCTTGCTGAGGTGTTTGAACTGTGAAATTGCAAAGTCACTCGCCATCACAGCCTGCAACACACAAAGAAAGAGTTGTGACACCTGAACAGTTAAAACACCAGACGTGATGTGCATCAAATGAGTAGGGCATTTATATTACATTGCTACTATTTACTGTTCATACGGACTAGAGTAGCACCCAGTGCTCCCTTCAGATCAGAGCCCCATGTACTAGAGGCTGCACAAACACAACTCTGACTAACATGTCAGAGGCAGGAGGCCAATCTCTGCCTTCACGTACATCCATGCCAACTGCATGTAGGCTCCATGTGTTGGCCAGGAAGTGAACAACAGGGGGTTTGAGGAACAGGGAGTTCAGTAACGAGCAACAGGCTCTCTCGTCCAAGAGCGCGAGCCCCCGCAGCGCTCAGCCTCTGATTGCTCCTGGAAAAGCACTCGGGCTTGGGAGTGAGCTCAGAACACAAGCTGGTCCCCTCTGTGGCAACGTATTGTGTAGCCTCTAAACCTCAAAGCTGAACCCTGATTATATTTCAATCTGTGTCCGGTTTGATTTGCAGCTGTTTTCTGTCTCTACTACCTGCATGCCTTCTTGGCCTGAGAGTCCCACTCCAGTATCAGCCACTTGGATCATACTGACATCATTGGCACCGTCACCTTCCAGGGAGGGTGGGGGGAGGAATAAGAAGATAATCTTAGTTGGAAAACAACATCGAGGTAGCTTTGCTGGCTAATGTATTCTACACAGAGCTGGTGAGAAGCGACAAATCGATCAGAACACTGCCCAGAATACTAAGAATTATTGTTCTAATCAATACTGTAAACTATGGAATACCCCATGAATAAAAAGCTAGTAATGGGAAGCAGTGGATTTTACAGGAAAATAGTGCCCAGTGGATGCTTGCTATTACATTTTTCAGAAACTCACCAATACCCTGGGACAGCAGGACTGGGATCTTTGTTAACTCTAGCCCCACGTGAAAGAGACTGGACCATTTCCTGTCTCTCCCCCACATGGGATATTTGTGATAGAGAATGGCACAAAAAACTCCTCCAACGTACCCCTTAAAAAAAATGAACTGATAAAGTACCAGAGAAAGCGTCAGTATTACTGTTATTGCGAGCCTAGGAAGAAGGGCTTGCCAGTAACTAGTTTAAGGGCCAAATTCACTGGCAGTATTGATGCAGTGGAAAGTTTATGCCAGAAGTGAATTTGGCCCTAGGTAGTTCGTCTCTTCCATGGGTAAAATGTATGAGAGACCGCAACAAAAATATTTAAAATAGCTCCTCTTTTTCCAGGGAGCAGAGATAACCGAACGTGCAGCTGGGGTGGAGACTCACCTACAGCTAGCGTCATCACTTTTAACCTGTTTCGCACCAGTTTGACCACTTCACTTTTCTGCAGGGGCGTTGCTCTGCAGCAGATCACAGCCCGGCACCTCTCCGTGAGTTCCAGGAAGATACTTTGCAGGCTCTCGTGCAGGGCATATTCTAAAGTCTTTCCATCAATAACCAGGCTGGCACTGAACTCTGGAGCTTGGGTGGTGGGAGCTGGAAAGATGCTTGCAAGTTTGGAGTTGTGATTTTTTTTGGTGCACATACTTTTTTGGATGTCTTCTAAAATACTGTTCATCAACAATGCACAGGCGTCCTTGTGTAAGGCAAAGAGAAAGGTCGTTACATCAGCCTATCTTCTACCCTGGCTCTATTTCCAGTATATAAAAAATATATTATGCAGAAGGCCAAACCTTGCATGAGTCATCTCAGTGACTTCAGTTGGACTTCATGCATGAAGAAGATGACCTGAATTGGCTCTCCAGCTCTATTGTTTTTTAAAATTACAGTTGGACAGAGTTTGCTGTCTGCAGAAAAGACCAGTTCAACCTTGTTAAAGCAGATTGGCGTGGATTTTGCACTACTGCCCGGGAAAATATTTACTGGACTATGATATGAGTAATGACCATTAAGAATCCCGTAATATAAATCAGGCTTAGTTATGAGTCTTTAGCTCTCTTAATTTGTTTAGTCTGGAATGGAAACCCAGGGATACTTTTCAAATCCAGGTTAAAGGTGACCTGCAAAGCCTTCCAAAAAAATTGGCCTTGTACTTTTTTTTTATTTGCTTCTTTATAATCTATAAAAAGGCCCAAAAGATTTTTGTAAAAAGAGTTTTTGTCTGCTTCGGATTTTACCTAGACATATCAACAATATCAGAGGACCTCAAAGCCTGTTTATTGTCACAGCTAACACCCTAACCAAAAATGCAAAGTGTTGCATCATTAACAAAGGCACCATTTCCCCAAATTGTTAAGCAACTGTGGAAGGCAGATGGCTGTGAACAAAAATAAATATCCAAATTTTTTTTATAAAATGACTTAAAAATCCCTTCCCTTTTCAATCTGTTGTTGCACTAACTATCCAGTTACCAGAGAATCTCCCAAAGAAGGCATGACCTGAGTTTCTAAGGTATAGTACAAGCAAAACACGCTCACACCTCGTTCACACATTCTTTAAAAATCTTAAAGAACAAAATGTCACATGCCCAGTCCTCCCCACACACATGTACTGAGCAAGCAAGGTATAGCGGTAAAAAAAAAAAAAAAGACGTGGGTAAACCAATCTAAACTAAACTGTAACTAAACTGCTTATTTCCCAAAGGAGAAGTAGATAAACTCTGTGTGCCCATGTTTACCCTCAACTACAATACTATTTTTGCTTAATCAGGATAATGGCTAGCCATTTTTTTCTTTAAAATTCTATCTTAAATAGCTCACAAAACAGAGCATCAAAATGCAGTTAGTTATAAACATCCAGCAGATGGCACAATTATCAAGCAAGACTGAGTTTGACTCCCACTGCAGTTGCATTTTTGAACACTGTTTTATTTACCAAATGACTGAACTGTTTTCAAAAGGAGAAGGCAAAAAAATATTTTTCTCCATTAAAAAATGTAAGTAGATTAATTCTCTGGATCTCTGTGTGTAATACCACTTTAATGAGATAATTCCTTGTGTATTAATGCTAATCAAGCAGGGCTGAGGGAAAATATGATACAGAGCATCAAAAAATTAAATTTAAATGTAATTTCCATGTCAATAATTCTTTGACCGGTGATTATATTTCTAGTATACTTCAATGTCTAGCTTTCTGTAAACATTAATAAATATGTATATTGTATCAACATCTTTTCCTAATACAAAGAGAAGTGAGACACTGCAGTCAATTTAAATACTTAACAAGCATTTAGGGGTTGCATTTAGAAACAGATTTCTGTAAAACAAATGTAAAATATACTTTACACACAGGATGGGAGGAAAAGACCCTCAGTTTTTCCGTATACAAAGGACATCTTAGAAAATATGTAATTTAAAAAAAAAACCAAAAAAAAAACCAGTGCTTCTAGTATAGTCTGACCATCATTTCTGGCAAAAAATTGTTTGTGGGGCGACAGGGAGGGCAATCTCATTTTCCACTCACTTTACTTAGTGATTTGAGGGTGAAGATTTTGTCATCTGGTTCCAATAACCTGCAAGCATACGCGATATTGACAGCGGTCTCTTGTTTATCTCCCGTCAGCATCCAAATTTTGATTCCAGCTTTTCGCAGTGCCTCTATAGTGTCTGGAACACCCTCCTGCAGGCGATCCTCAATCCCAGTGGCACCTGCAATAAAAAGCACATGGATTAAAGCAAAAATTAAAAAGACAAAACAAATAAACATGGAAAATTCTAATTAGTCTTTGAGTCATAGAAATTTAGGGCTGGAAGGGACCTGAAAGTTCATTTAGTCCAGCTCCCCATGCTGAGGCAGCACCAAATATACTTAAGTTATACTTGACAGGTGTTTGCCTAACCTGTCCTTAAAAGCCTCCAATCACAGGGATTCCACAACCTTCCTTGGAAATCTATTCCAGTGCTTAACTAGCCTTATAATTAGAAAGGTTATCCTAATATCTAACCGAAACCTCCCTTACTGCAGACTAAGCTAATTACTTCCTATCCTACCTTCAGGGGACAGGAAGAACAACTGATCACCATCCTCTTTCAACACCCCTTAACTGATCTGAACATGGTTATAATGTCCCCCTTCGGTCTCTTTTTCTTAAGGCTAAAAACACCCAGTTTTTTTACTCTTTCCTCATAGGTCAGGTTTTCTAAACCTTTTATCATTTTTGTTGCTCTCCAATTTGTCCACATTTTTCCTAAAGTGTGGGACCAAGAACTGGACACAGTACTCCAGCTGGGGCCTCACCCAGTACCGAGTACAGCAGGACAATTACCTCCCATGTCTTACATACGACACTCCTGTTAATACACCCCAGAATGATATCAGCCTTTTCACAACTGCATCACACTGTTGGCTATTTGATTTGTGACCCACTATGACCCCTAGATCTTTTTTCTGCAGTACTACTGTCTAGCCGGGTTAGTCCCCATTTTGTAGTTGTGTATTTGAATCTGCTTCCAATTTATCAAGGTAGTTTTGAATGCTAATCCTGTCCTCCAGAGTGCTAGCAACCCCTCCCAGCTTGGCGTCATCCACAAATTTTATAAGCATACTCTCCACGCCATCATACAAGTCATTAATGAAAATATTGCATGGTACTGGATCCAGGACAGACCTTTGGCAGGCCCCCACTAGATACAACCTCCCAGGTTGCCACCAGACCACTGTTACTGTGAGCTAAGTTCCCTGTAAGCTGCGCGGCTGCGCAGGAGCCTATTTAGCTCCTGTCTACTGCTTCCCCTCTGTCCCCTAGGCCAGTAACCCTGTCAAAGGAGGAAATTAGGTTTGTTTGGCATTATTTGTTTTTTGACAAATCCATGATGGTGGCTATTTCCTTATCACCCGAGTGATAGGAAACACCTCTCAGTGTTTACAAATTGTTAAACTATCAATTTGTTCCAGTATCTTTCCAGATATCAAAGTTAGGCTGATTGGGCCCAATTTCCTGGGTCCTCTTCATTCCCCTTTTTAAGGACAAGGTACCATGTTTGCCTTTCTCCAGTCCTCTGGGACCTCACCCATCCTCCATGAGTTCTTGAAGATAATTGCTGATGGTTCTGAGATTGCTTCAGCTACTTCCTAAAGTACCCTATGGTGAATTTCTTCAGGTGCTGCCAACTTAAATACATCTCACTTATCTAAATATTCCTTAACCTGTTCTTTCCTTATCCTGGCTTGCACTCCTTCCCCATTGTTGTGAATATTAATTGTGTTAAGTATGTGAACACATACTTTTTTTAGTGAAGACTAAAGCAAAATTGGCATTAAACACCTCAGCCTTCTTGGTGTCATCTGTTCTCTCTCCTTCCCCATTTTAAGTTGACCTACACTTTGCTTCCGCTTGCTCTTGTTCCTAATGTATTTATAGACCCTCTTTTCTCAGTGTCTCTTATGTCCCTCTCCAATCATAACTTATTTTGTGCCTTAGCCTTTCTGACTTTGTCCCCACATTCTCATGCTATTTTTTTGTACTGATCCTTAGCAATTTGTCCTTGTTTCCACTCTCTGCAGTATTTCTTTTTTAATTCAGGTCATTAAAGAGATCCTGATGCAGCCACATTGGCCTCGTACTAGTCTTCCTATCTATCCTTTGCATTAGGATAGTCTTCTGTTGAACCCTAAATATTAACTTTTAGAAACTGCCAGCTCTCCTGAACTACTTTTTCCCTTAGATTTTCTACCTATAGGGCCTTCCTACTAGTTCTCTTAGTTTGTTAAAGCCTGATTTGTTAATTCTACTGGCCCTATTCTGTTGCTCTCACACTTTACTTTCCTTAGAACCATGAAATCTATCATTTCAGGATTCCTTTCACCCAAATTGCCTTCAACTTTCAGATTCAAATCCAATTCCTCCCTGTTAGTTAGAATCAAGTCTAAAATGTCTGCCCCCTTGGTTACTTCTTCCACCTTCTGAAACAAAAAATGGTCCCCAACACATTCCAAGAACTTATTGGGCATTTTGTATTTTGCCATATTATTTTATTATTTTTCCTGCAGCTGTCTGGGTAGTTAAAGTCCCCCATTAATATCAGGTCTTGTGTTTTGGTTATTTCTGTTGCTTGTTCCAGAAATAGCTCATTTACCACCTCCTCCTGATTTGGTGGTCTATAGTAGACCCTTACTGTGACATCGCCCCTGTTTCTTTCCCCCTTTTATCTTCACCTAGAGGCTTTCAACTCTTCTGGAGCTCAGAAAAAAGTGTATACATTCTTAATGTACAATGAAACATCTCCTCCCCTTTTTCCCTTCTTGTTCTTCCTGAACAAGCTATACCCCCTAGACCAATATTCCAAGCCTGTATAATTCCAATTAAGTCATAATCTAGTTTATGTACTAATACTTCCATTTCTTCCTGTTTCTTCCCCAAACTGCTTGTATTTGTGTATAGACATCTAAGATGTTGACCAGATTCTCCCGCTGTTTTTCCTCTTGTTGCTCCTCCGAACTTATCATTTTCCATTCTCTCTCCCCGCAACTTTCAGCCCTCTGTCCATTGATAAGCCTTGCAAGACTGAGAAATTTCATGTGGCATTTTAGCACAATATGGCCAGAATTCAGGTTGAAAGATGGTCTGGGATTTTAGCACAATGCTACTGTCTGACACCCAGTCTTAACAACAGACAGAACCGTGTCAGGGGACAACTCATAAGGCAGTTGTCCTTCCAATTCAGCTGCAACACGGTTCTGTCCTGTAGTGAAGATGTGCTAATGGTGTATCTGAACAGCTCTGAAACACACTCATGCCCCTGCATTAGCATGGCTCAGGGACATGTTTTATGTCCTGTCCACACTACAAAATAGAACTGTGTTGTAATTTGCAGGGCATAAGAGATTCCTGCAATGGGAACTAAGCTGTAAAACTAAGCAAAGACTCCCCACATGCCAGAGGACAGCGGTTGGTTGGGTAAAACCGTAACTTACTGGCTTTCACTCCGCAATGACAGAGCAAACCTATCTGTGACTAGATGGTTGAAAGAAACAAAGAAAAAGCATTCATTGTATGGCCTTGTCTTTCCTTCCTAGTGCCCAGTTCTGATAGACAATGATCTGCAATGCAGCGGAGGACTGAGATGGGTAATGGGGACATTGGCCCTATGGTCAGATAAACTCTTGCTACTGCTGTTTCAGCATGCGGCTGCCACACAGCTGATTGGCCAGCAGCCAACCATGCACTAGGAAACAATGCCCTCCAAACCCCTGCTCTTTCAGTGGCTGGAAGGCATTTGACTCAGACTCAGCTGCCAGCTGTTAAGCAGAGAGAGGAACAAAAAATGATCTTCAGTGTTGGCAGAATACACTGTCTTACTACAGCCCTGCTGCAATATTTGCTTCCTTCTCCATCTAATCTAGGGCAGATTAGAAGTATATACTGCTGGGACCCAGCTTTGTGCACAGTGCAGCACCATAAAGAAACAAACACCCCAGATGGCACAGAAAGGATATTCTTACTGGAAATTACATTTTACTTCAATTGAGATTTTAATAAAGTGATTTAATTTTGGAACTGTAGGGCCCCATCACCTGGTACGCCAAAGGACTGGGACTCCCTGTACATCAGCATGGACTCCACCCTTCTCTATGGCATCTCTTCAACCAGGGACTACGGACCATCCCAAGCCTCTGTTTGTGCCCTTGATAACAACTGGATTGACTCAAACTGTTTGCTCTTCATATTCTAATGCTACTCCTACACCGCACACTACTTGTGGCGGTGAGTCTATCTGGTGCGTAGCTACACGCTGCAGCGAAAAGCAGGCTGCATCCACACAGCAACATGTAGATACATGTGTCAGTGAAAGGCTCTCGCATGGGGGGAGGCAGCAGGGAAAGGCTCCTGCAGCGGGGAGCTGTCAGTGCCCATGTCCACTCACCACTAGGCACCCCCTTGTGGCCAGTCATGGCATCACAGCTCTCTCGCCACACTAGCGCCCCCTGCTGAAAGCCACTGCAGCACTGTGGTGGTTTCTCTCAATAACTCAGCCCTCCAGCTGGGTCCGTCTTTAGTCCACCCTGGTGTCACAGTTGTTCCAAACAGTCCAAAAAAATGTGTTCACACAAAAACAGAACCTTCCGCCCTCTCTGGGGCTACTCCTCAGCCTCTTCCTTGTTTGATCAGGGTCTTTTTCAGGCGTCCCTCCCCTTATTGACTCAGGGCCCCGCAGGAATCTTCTTGCTCCCTGGACTCTTTATAGACCAGAGGTCCCCAAACTGTGGGGTGCACCCCCCTAGGGAGCATGGAGGAACGTTCAGGGGGGGCACAGCTGAGGCCTGGGCAATAGGGGGTGGGGAAGGAACCCCACCCAGATCTGCTCCTGGCCACTATGCCCCAGGCCGCTGGCCCACCTGCGCCCACCCCCAGCCATGGCCCCTGGGCCCCCCTACGCGGCTGCATCCTCCCTCCGCATAGCTACAGGCCCAGCTTTTGGCCCCCGTACCCACCCCCAGCTGTGGCGCCAGCCTTGGTCCCCCTAACCCTGTCTGCATCCTTCCCAGCCCCCATAGCCGTGGCCCTGCTTCCGGTCCTGCGCACAGGGGCAAGGGCGGGGGGGGGGAGGACACAATCCTGAAACGTTTGGGGACCACTGCTATAGATAGAGGCAGTTTCCAGAGATTCCCCACTTTCACTGCCACTTCCTGCTCTGAGCTTCCTACTTTTATAGGCCTCTATAGGAACATCCCTCCATCTCCTTCCCCAGCTGGCCTCTCACTACTTAAGCCTGGCTCCTTTTACACAGGAATCACCTCATTCCTCTCAGGTGGGGCCCACTCTGTAATCAGATTGGCTTAGCCCTTTTCCAGCCCATAGGGCCAGCCACCCTGTTACACTGCCGCTGCGGGACACTACACAGTAGCCAGGGAAACACTGCTTGCGCTCTAGAGAGCTGTGATGGGTATATACTCACAGGTTCAACGGTCTCTTTGCTCTACTCACCTCAGCAGTGCCGCACTGTCCACACTGCTCTTTATACCCATGCCAGGGGGCGTGTGGGGTATGCACTCTCCACGCTGCCAAAAAGCATGATGTAGTGTAGATGTACCTTAAGGATGGAGCTGCTGTCGTTTCCCAGCACTGGTTCCCTCACTCTTAATCTGAGTTACAGCTGCAGCTACAACCATGTGGTATTATTTAATAAAGCAAGGGGAGGAACAGAGAAGCGGGAAGAAAAGCACTTACTCTCCCACCTAGCACTGCAGGGCAGACTGTGTCACCGACCCTCTTACGTAAGCTGGGGGAAGTGCTGAGCTGCCCTGCCAAGGGGAGCTCCAGAACGGACTATACCTCAAGGAGCACAATTCCTCTGCCAGCTCCACAACTGCACAGAGGGAGCCCTTACATTGCTTCAAGAGAGCCTACTCCCTGCCATGCAGCCAGCTTTGCAGATGAGCGCTATGGCCCTGTGTGACAGTGTACCCCTAGGCTCAGCACTTTCTTAGAATTATGATAAATTGTGCACAAAATATGCTTTGTGAACAACCACTTGGAAACCTCTCGATTTGCTGATCATCACTGTCCTGGTAAAATATGTGTAGCAACGTCTTTTTCACTAGTAGGGTGGTGAAGCACTGGAATGGGTTACCTAGGGAGGTGGTGGAATCTCCTTCCTTAGAGGTTTTTAAGGTCAGGTTTGACAAAGCCCTGGCTGGGATGATTTAGTTGGGGTTGGTCCTGCTTTGAGCAGGGGGTTGGACTAGATGATCTCCTGAGGTCCCTTCCAACTCTGAGATTCTATGAACGTGGTATGTAAAGTTATGGGATTCTACTGTGTAATATTGCTGGGACATGTTCTAACATGTTCAGGAGGGCAGTCACAAACCAGTTTTCCAGAGACAAAAGGCTAGTCAGCGCCTCAGCCAGGGGTCAATTAGATCAAATGGACCATCCCCTGATTAAGTGGTCATCCTTCAGCAGGGGAGAGGGTGAGAAAAAAAAAATCTACATCTTGAACAAAGAAACAGCTTGAGGTTCCTCTCCACACAGACTTTCTGTCTCCTGCACCTCAGCTGAAGATGATTATTGTGCAAGAGAAGAGAGCAAAAGCCCCAAATCATCTCTCCCTTGCTCTCTATACATGGCATCATGAACACCTAAGGAACAAAGGAAGCAGCACTGGGCCGAGGGGGAGAGATCTTGACTTGACAAAGCCCTGGCTGGGATGATCTAGTTGGGGTTGGTCCTGCTTTGAGCAGGGGGTTGGACTAGATGACCTCCTGAGGTCCCTTCCAACCCTGAGAGTCTATGATTCTATGAAAGAGGCTCAGCCAGTAAGACTGCTGGAACGTGTGGTGAGAGAGAACTTTGCTTTGTCTTCACTTAGCTTAAGTTAGGTGTTAGTTGCATTTTATCTTTTATTTCCTTGTTGCCAATTCTGACTTGTATGCCTCATTACTTGCAGTCACTTAAAATCTCTCTTTGTGTAGTTAATACATTTTGTTTTATCCAAAGCAGTGTGTTTGGATTGAAGTGTTTGGAAAGCGCCATTTGAGATAACAAGATTTGTACATATCATTTTCTATTAATAAAATTATAGACTTTATATGAGATTGTGTTGTCCAGGACAGGGGTGGGTAGTACAAAATGCACATTTTGGGGATAAATTCTGGGACTGGGAGTTTGTCGGTGTTGCCCTGCAGTGTGATGCATGAGTGGCTGTCTATCACACTCATACAGTATAACTGGGAGTGATTTACATGCTGGAGGCTGTGTGTGAGCAGACCAGGAGTGGTTGCTCTCACAGCAAAGCAGTATAAAAGACACCCCAGGCTAGAGAATTGAGGGGACACAGCTGTCCATTAGTCCAGTTTGTACCCTAGGTAACGTCACACCCTCGCTCCTCCCCACCCTTCCTTGACACCCTGGAGAGCTAGGAGGGAGCATTCCCTTTGTTTTGTCTAGTACCAAGGACTGCTATTGTGCCTGTTCCATACAGGGAACACAAGGAATTATGGGGAGAAGGTTCCATGCCCCTCATCACCACTGCACAATCTGACCCTTACTCTACAAGAAGCAAAGCAACTACAACTTGGAAAAATATAAAAAGTCACACTGCATAATAGATGAACACAGCTACCTTCCTTACATGGTTGTGTCATTAAAAAAAAAGTCAACAGAAAAAGTCTCTCTCCTGCTTCTAGCAGGGGCTGTTTTTCCCCCACGGCCACAATCTAGTCTGACTTTTTTTTCAAAAGGTCACCTCATGATCAGTTGTCCACAGGCATTACTCCAGCACACAAACCAACTGCCATCCTGCAGGCACGAGGAGGCCTGTCCCACCTTCCCCGCTCAGTCTGGCTGCATCTACACTGAAGATTTTCTCCAGTTCATAGAATCATAGAATATCAGGGTTGGAAGGGACCTTAGGAAGTCATCTAGTCCAACCCCCTGCTCAAAGCAGGACCAATCCCCAATTTTTGCCCCAGATCCCCAAATGGATTGAACTCACAACCCTGGATTTAGCAGGCCAATGCTCAAACCACTGAACTATCCCTCCCCCACTCATTCTTCCATAGCTAAGGTGAACTAGCCCAGGAGGAGTGTTAGCGTAGAGCTGTGGCTGACATTTTACCACCAAATGGTCTAGGGACACTAATTGCACCATTGCTGCTGCTACACCAGCAATGCACTTTAGCATAAGTCTGTGACATGCTACAATCTCCTAATAGGCTTGTAATAACATTGGCAATGCCCAGATGCTCTGGTGTACGCAAAGCTAGAGAGACTTCATCTGGGCTTCATTCAAAACCCATTACAGACACTGGAAAGACTCCAGCTATCTTCAGCGGGATTTGTATCAGGCTCTGTATTTGCAAACTTACAAGAGAGACCTAAGGAAATTTAATAACAAGCCATAAATCCTAAGTCTGCAGAAAGCCACTTTAAAAACAAATTCAGTTTTGAATAGTGCCTTGCGAAATGAATCCATTTATTCAAGCAGATTTTTACTGCAATAAAGGATTTCCAGCAAGTGATAGTGTTTTCTACCTACCAAGAAGTGTTAACTTGGTCTCAAGCTTCATGGCAGATTCAAGCAGCAGCTCTTCCTTATTGTCAATACTGGTTTCTGCTAAAAAATGACTGTTTAACCATTCAGCATATTCTGCATCACTCATCACCTGTGGAGGAAGAGGGGGGAAAAAAAACCACAGCGATCAAAGCCTCAGCTCTACTCAATGCTTGAGCTACACAACCTCTGAGGTTTTGCATTGCAGAGAGGTTTGGGCACATTTCTTTCCCTTTCATTACTGCTGAGCTATACTTTGAATTTCTGGGCAGCTCAGAATCCAAAATGAAACTCAGCTGAAATGTCAAAATGACATTTTGCATTCAAACCACGCAGCACTGTCAACTGTACATGGTCTGAAAGTGAAGCCCTAAAACTGGCCCAAGTTCACCGGGGTTTGTAACAAACCCCCAAACTGAGCAAGTCTCATATGTTTTGTGAACATTTCTTTAACCCTACTCACCTCCCACGTCTTACTCAGAAAACCAGGTTAACTGTTTGTTAATCACAATTTTATGGATAAAACTGTAGCTATTAAGCCATGTGACATCCTCCACTGCCACCAGCTATGACTGTTAAAAGTGAAGTTATGCAGTAGCACAGGACAACTTACTGATCTCTCTTCAAATCACACTACATTAAACAAAAAAGTCTAGTGCCGATATGCAAGCATTTGTTTAGAAGTAGTGATGTATGTCTCACAACTATAGCACTCCACATTCCAGAGAAAGTATGTCATTTCATGAACTACCATAAATCTCTTCACAAGTTACCTTGTTAGCTATACACAGTGTGCGCAGTCCTCTTCTGGCATAATCATCTAAGTGTTTCTGAGTTCTCTCCTTAATTTTCTTTTGTTCCATTTCTGATTTATCATCTGAAATTTAAAAAAAAAAGGGGGGGGGGGAGGTGGGGAGTAAAATATGCTTTGCTGGCGTTTACTTACTGACGTACTTTCAAAAGAGCAGGTCTAAAAGTAAAAGTAAAACAAGTATTTATTTTAACTTTTAAACAGATCTTTATATTGGCAAATCATATTCAGGTCATATAGACTCATAGACTTTTAGGTCAGAAGGGACCATTATGATCATCTAGTCTGACCTCCTGCACAATGCAGGCCACAGAATCTCACCCACCCACTCCTGGAATAATCCTCTCACCTATGCCTCAGCTATTGAAGTCCTCAAATCATGGTTTAAAGACTTCAAGATGCAGAGAATCCTCCGGTAAGTGACCCGTGCCCCATGCTGCAGAGGAAGGCAAAAAAACCTCCAGGGCCTCTGCCAATCTACCCTGGAGGAAAATTCCTTCCCGACCCCAAATATGGCGATCAGCTGAACCCCGAGCATGTGGGCAAGACTCACCAGCCAGACACCCAGGAAAAAGTTCTCTGTAGTAACTTCTAACATCCCATCATTGACCATTGGTCCTATTTACCACTGATGGCAATTAATTGACCTTTGACTAAGATCATGTTATCCCATCAAACCATCCCCTCCATAAACGTATCTAGCTTAATCTTGAAGCCAGTTAGGTCTTTTGCCCCCACTGCTTCCCTTGGAAGGCTGTTCCAGAACTTCACTCCTCTGATGGTTAGAAACCTTCGTCTAATTTCCAGTCTAAACTTCCTGATGGCCAGTTTATATCCATTTGTTCTTGTGTCCACATATGTTTGGGGCCATACCAGAATGTCTTGCTCTGTCCAGTGGTTAGCAGGGAGAGGATTAAAAGGACACTCTTTGGGTCAAATCTGACCAAAAATCGAAGGGTGGGATTTGCAAAAGTACTCTGCATTGGGCTAACTCTTCTCCCAGTTAAATCAATGGTAAAACTCACTTTGATTTCAATGGGAGAAGAGTTAGGGCAGCACTGAACACTTTTAGAAAATGCCCACCTGAGTTTTCCCAAATCTAAAAAATATCAGAAATTCTTCCTTGATTAAAAATAATAACAAGAATAATAATAAACTGAGATATTTACCACTGATCCATATAGTTAAGACATGTCTTCTTGCCCTCAATGACCTTCAATAAAAAGCAGTTATAGTGCAACAGCAAACAAGAAATTGTACTACAGAAGTCAAAGTTTCCTGTTGCAGAGTCCAAAAGTGTTTGCCACATAAATAAACAGGCACAAGTAAAAGGTGCCACAGAACTCTACAGACACAGGCTAGAGCTCATACATGGGGTGACAACATCTAATATTAGAAGTTCTATCAGTGAACTCAGAACTGTTGACATAAATAAAGAGTGGACACTGTCTAACTCCAATATAGTGTATTTCATACTTTCATTAATAAGATGTGTTACTATCATAATAGGGGGTCCAAATTCAGCACAATGCTTTAGCAGGTGCTTTGCTTTAAGCACAGGAATAGCTCCACTGTCTTCAATGGGTGTACATCTGTGCTTAAAGTTAAGCGGCGTCTATGTATTTTGCTGAATTGAGGTCTTGAACCCCAATTTTCCTAACTTCCTTGGGTGTCTGTAGAGCACCTATCACAGTGGTACCCAAGGAATGAATACCTAAATATTTCTGTGGGAGCACAGGAACCAGGGAACTGTTGACTGAGGTAGGTCTGTTTAGTTATTTACCTTCTTTTACGTGTCACTCCAAAAAAATGTTATTCAATTAATTACTCTTGTGAGATACAAAGATGAAACCAAGAGCTGACAAAGTTCTGTACGTACCTGCAGGTCCAGTCCACAATAAATCCATAATGACCGAGTCTGCACCTTTCGTGTACACCACCACTTTGTTGGAGAGCGGATGTCTAACTACTACTGACATTCTTTTTCGTACTGAATCAAAAGGCAAAATGTGCAAAAGCTGAAATGTCAAAGATCCCAAAGCAGCCAGGTCCACAGTAACTTGATCAGGAGTCCTAGACTGTAAAGTGCATTTGTAAGCCTTGGCAGCATGAACTAGTGCAGCTTCATCAGGGCTCTCAGCCTCATAACACAGCTTAGATATAGATTGTTCAAGAGATGATCCAGCATCACAGTGCTCACTGCCTGCAGCTACGTCCACTCTATGTAGGGGTCCAAGTGGAGGTACTTTGGCGCATTGTGGGCTATCAGTAGCCTGAGGTTCATTAGCCGTTTGGGACACCCCTTCCATAGCAGGTGAAGCCAGCTTCACTCTGAAAATAGATAGTTTGTTCACAAAAGTACTAGGGCTCTCAGATGAGGACTCCTTTGCACCTGGAACTGGTGATGAACTCAGCCTTCGGACTGACAACCTCTGGAACACCTGTTTGATTTCCTCAAGGGATTTAATAGGCATTCTACCTAGCGAAGATAGTCTCATCTGCAACAGAATTTAAAAGAAAAAAGAAAAAATCTGGAAAACACATTTATATGTGTGCTGAAACAATTTCATTTAGTAATGGAGGTATTTTATTTCAGCAAGTATATTTTTCTTAATATATCGCTTATTTAAACTTCAATATTGATTTTTCGGACTTAAATTATATTTTTATATATATTACTGTATCATTCTATTAAATAAATTCAGCCAAACCCATAGGTAATTAGATTCCAAACACATCAACTGTAAACACACTTCAGATTTGTAAAATTACACTCATTCCAAGTCTGGTTAATGACTGTGGCCCATTTCTAGAATTTGGGCCAATAATGAAACAAATAGCATAACTTACTTTCTAACTTTTTTAAATTTCACAGCAGTTTTTAATTTAATTTTAATTTCCGTTTTATTCTGCTTATTCTGAATCAGTCAGATGCGTGCAAGGATTAAACCTGCCCCACAAAAAAGGTGACCATCACCTAAAAATAACTTTTAGAAATAAAATCCTTTAGAAGCGATTTTCTTATTATTTGGACTTACACAGAAAAAAACTAATACAAAATGCTCGGTTTAGTATATTGGACACTGATCAGAACAGTACTACAGTTAATAGCTTACATCTACTGCAAACAGCTAATGTCTTGTGGTTATAAAGCACTCTGAAGAAGAAAAACAGTAAAAGAGCTATGGAATGTATTTTACTATTTAAAATTTTTAGTGTATTTTCCATCTGTGAATTATGTTAGGGAGATTGGAAAGGAGTTTTTTGTATTATTGCTTAGGGGAAATAAGCTATTTTTTCCATCAACCATTTTTTGAATGCAGCAACAAAGCCAAACTTCACAAATATGACATTCTAAAGATCTGCATCCTATTATAGGTTTGAAACCCTGCAATTCAGCAGGAGGAACAAGTTTTCAATTAAGTGACATTTACTTACAGTAATCACATCATCCTTTCTGTGGGAAGTTCAACCCTAACCTTTTCTAAAATAAGGTTACTCAGAGGATAAATTCAATGTAATTTAAAAAAAACCAATGAGTTCCAGTTACAAACATAAAGTGATACTTTATTAGTGCAAGGAGGAAGATTGCTACCTACAAAATAGCTGTTGTGCCTTAGCAATGCATCCAGGCTGCCATATCTAGGTACGTTTTAATTATTATTATTACAGTACAAAACTGAAAAGCAGGCTCTCTCTAGCTTTGTAGTAATGCCAGGAGGCAGCTACAGTTTGCTATATACAACATTTTTCATACCGGATGGAGCATTAAAATCAATCATTTTATTGGTGAATAGAACATAGCAAAAATGGCAAATCCAATTTAAGCTTAGAGCCCCTCTTGTAAAAGGCAAGTATAAAGTAGGGCTGTCAAGCGATTAAACAAATTAATTGCATGATTAAACAACAACAGAATACCATTTATTTAAACATTTTTGGATGTTTTCTAGATTTTAAAATATATTGATTTCAATTACAACACAGAACACAAGGTGTACAGTGCTCACTTTATATTTGTTTTTATTACAAATATTTGTGCTGTAAAAACAAAATAAATATTATTTTTCAATTAATCCCATACAAGTACTGTTATGCAATCTCTTTATCATGAAAGTGCAATTTACAAATGTAGATTTTCTTAGTTACATAACTGCACTCAAAAACAAAACAATGTAAAACTTTAGAGCCTACAAGTCCATTCAGTACTACTTCTTGGTCAGCCAATCACTCAGACCAACAAGTTTGTTTACATTTGCAGGAGATAATGCTGCCTGCTTCTTGTTTACAATGTCACCTGAAAGTGAGAATAGACGTTCGCATGGCACTGTTGTAGCGGTATTGCCAGATATTTGTGCGCCAGATTTGCTAAAGATTTATATGTCCCTTCTTGCTTCAACCCCCATTCCAGACGATGTATCCATGCTGATGATGGGTTCTGCTCAACAACGATCCAAAGCATTGCAGACCGACGCGTGTTCACTTTCATCATCTGAGTCAGATGTCACCAGCAGAAAGCTGATTTTCTTTTTTGGTGGTTCGGGTTCTGTAGTTTCCGCATCAGAGTGTTGTTCTTTTAAGACTTCTGAAAGCATGCTCCACACCTCATTCCTCTCAGATTCTGGAAGGCACTTGAGATTCTTAAACCTTGGGTCAGTTAGAAATCTCACATTGATTCCCTCTTTGCGTTTTGTCAAATCTGTAGTGAAAGTGTTCTTAAAATGAACAACATGAGCATCATCAGCATGGAAGCATGTCCTCTGGAATGGTGGCCGAAGCATGAAGGGGCATACGAATTTTTAGCATATCTGGCACGTAAATACCTTGCAATGCCAGCTATAAAAGTGTCATGTGAATGCCTGTTCTCAGTTTCTGGTGACATTGTAAATAAGAAGAGGGCTGCATTATCATCTGTAAATGTAAACAAACTTGTTTGTCTTAGCCATTAGCTGAACAGGAAGTAGGACTGAGTGGATTTGTAGGCTCTAAAATTTTATATTGTTTTGTTTTTGAGTGCAGTTATGTACAAAAAACAAAAAAAGTCTACATGTGTAAGTTGCACTTTCATGATAAAGAGATTGCACTACACTACTTGGATGAGGTGAATTGAAAAATACTATTTTTTTAAAATCATTTTTACAGTGCAAATATTTGTAATAAAAATTATATAAAATGAGCACTGTACACTTTGAAGTCTGTGTTGTAATTTAAATCAATATATTTGAAAATGTAGAAAAACATCCACAAACGTTTAATAAATTTCAGTTGGTATTCTATTGTTTAACAGTACGATTAAAACTGATTTATTGCAATTAATTTTTTTTTGAGTTAATCGCGTGAGTTAACTGCAATTAATCAACAGCCGTAGTATAAAGTATTCAAGGCAAGCCTCACTTCACTGGAAACTTTTGCTAGCTGTATATTATGCATTAACTTACTGGACTGTTCAGTTCCAACTGTATGATAATTCTTTTCCTTCGAGCAAACACAGCAAACCAATGGAGGGGGAAATGACCACTTTTAAAAAAGCCTTGTTTTCTCCCCATACAAACAAGACTAACAAGAGAACACATGAAAAGTTATAATATGCTGCAGCAGCCAGAATTGTGACCACTTGAGAAGCAGATTTTTCTTCCTCACCTTTTGACGTGGTTGGTTAGGAGCTGAAACTACCACAGTATTACAGATTGCCAGAGCAAGAAAGAAGTCAGTGATATATACTGCCTCCAAGGATGGTTCTCCGTCAGTTTCTTCTGATTGTGCATATGAATGACAGGTAATTTGACTAAATTTCTCCATGAGCTCTGCGTCTGGAACAACATCAGTTTCCTGTTGATCAAATAAAGTAGATTTCCTCTTATCATATTGTTCCAAAAAGTCTGATGTGGTTCCTGGCACAAAACAGGTTCAGTGTTGCAAGACTTTACAATGAATAAAGTACTCTTAGGCTAGGTCTACACTACCCCCCCCTATCGAACTAAGGTACGCAACTTCAGCTACGTGAATAACGTAGCTGAAGTCGCAGTACCTTAGTTCGAATGAAAAAGCACTTACCCGGGGTCCACACGCGGCGCGCAGGCTCCCCCGTCGACTCCGCCTACTCCGTTCGTCGAGCTGGAGTACCAGCGTCGACAACGGAGCACTTCCTGGTTCGATTTATCGCGTCTTGACAAGACGCGATAAATCGAACCCAGAACATCGATCCGACGCGTTCGACGGACGCGTAAGTATAGACGTACCCTTAGAAGTGCATATAAATGAAATAATCACTTCACAAACTCCTACTGGCAGCTGCTGCAGGGAAGTTAATCTAAAACTGAAAGAGCAAAATTTATTAGAGTTTATAACATGGAGGGATTAGAGAAGTTTGGGCAATGTCCTCCTGCTAACAAAGGCTCCGTCCTGCTAGATGCGGAGCACTTCTGGGAGAGAGGAGAGCACCCTGATATATGCAGCATCTCACAGGTGTAGTCAGCACTTTACAGGAGCAGGTCCTTAATCACTGATTGAATTATCATGCACTAAAAACTTAGGACCACAGGAACTGACATACTGGATCAGACATATTCCATCTAGACTAGTATCCTGTCTCCAACAATGGCTGGCACCAGATGCTTCTGAGGAAGATTTAAGAACCTCTTCAATAGGCAGACTATAATCTCCCTCTCTCCTTCCCCCCCCCCCGACCCCGGAAGTTTTATCATAATCTCTTGTGTGTTCTAATATTTTGTTGGCTTTTTTGACCACAGCAGCACATTGAGTAGAAGTCTTTATTAAGTTGGCCACTGATACCCAGGTCTTTTTCCTGGATAAGCATTGTTAATTTTGAACCCTAAAGACCGATTTTCACTTCCCCACCATCCTAATTTCATGAGGGCACACCCTTAAATTGTCCCCCCATCCCTTTGCATACTAGAACTCTTTTGCTACCAGCCCTCCTCCTGCATCTGCAGAGAAACGGGGTAGGATATGCTCCATTTGGAACTTGGATATTTCTCACAGGGGATGATCTTCACCCCAATTCAGAGGGGCCAGCACCAGGCAAAGTGCCACTTATGCCCTCCAGGATGTAAGTGGGACTTGAATATGACTTGACCTTGTGCTAGCCTTCTGCACAGGGTGAATTTCATACCTACACAGACAGAATGCAGTCTTCACAAGCATTAGCTCATGAGTAAGGATACGATTAAGTCACGGAGGTCACAGAAGTCATGGATTCCGTAACTTTACTGGACCTCCATGACTTCTTCAGCTGTTGTGCGCCCCTCCCCCGTGGCTTCCGGCGGGGACTGCAGCTGGGACTGCGTGCTCGTGCCCCACAGCTTCCCAGGGACGTCACCACCTCTCCCCCTGTGGCTCGAGCTGGGACTGTGTACCCCTGCCCCGCAGCCAGCACCGGAGGCGGGTCTGTGAGCCCCCCTTGTGGCTGTAAGGCTCATCCTGTTAGCGCCTCCCACCCCCCATCCCCGGGACTCCAGTTGTCATTTCTCCCCCTTACCTAGCCCTGCCCCCCAGTTATTTTTAGTAAAGTCACAGACAGGTCACGGGCTCCCGTGAATTGTTTGTTGTCCGTGACCTGTCCGTGACTTTTATTAAAAATAACTGTGACAAAATCTTAGCCTTACTCATGGGCACTTCAGCAGAAATTAAATAAAACTGAGCCACCACCTATTTAATGTTACTTTAAGTCTCATTTATAAACGACATACACAGTGCAAGCAGCATTTTTGCTCCCAACGACTTGGTGCATTAGGCTGGAATACTGCTTACCCACACCTATTTTTAAAAACCCTCTCAAAGCAACATGGCAAATGCGGATTACATTTGGTTTATTCATTTCAGCTCGTGCGCTTGTGGAGTTATGCCAGCAAGATTCAATGCAGACGCGCTGGTGATGTGAATTATTTAGTAGCACTTGCATTATCTAATACAAACATTAAGAACACTGTTAAGCCTTTTTATGCACTGCCATGCACAACACACTGTGCGTATCAAATATATGTCATCGAACAAACAATTGCTTCATAGGCAAGCCCTTTGATCTAGCTATCTTAGGCCTGGTCTACACTAGGACTTTATGTCGAATTTAGCAGCGTTAACTCGATTTAACCCTGCACCCGTCCACATTACAAAGCTATTTATTTCGACATAAATGGTTCTTTAATTCGATTTCTGTACTCCTCCCCGACGAGGGGAGTAGCGCTAAATTCGACATGGCCATGTCGAATTCGTGTTACTGTGGACGGAATTCGACGCTAATAGCTCCTGGAGCTATCCCACAGTGCACCACTCAGTGGACGCTCTGGACAGCAATCCGAGCTCAGATGCTCTAACCAGCCACTCAGGAAAAGCCCCGGGAAAATTTGAATTCCTTTTCCTGTCTGGCCAGTTTGAATCTCATTTCCTGTTTGGACATCGTGGCGAGCTCAGCAGCACTGGCAACGATGCAGAGCTCTGCAGCCGTGGTGACCATGACATCGCAGAATAGGAAGAGAGCACCAGCTTGGACTGATCGGGAAGTCTTGGACCTGATCGCTGTGTGGGGCGATGAGTCCGTGCTTTCAGAGCTGCGATCCAAAAGACGGAATGCGAAAATTTATGAGAAGATTTCCAAGGCAATGGCGGAGAGAGGATACGTCCGGGATGCAACGCAGTGCCGCGTGAAAATCAAGGAGCTGCGCCAGGCATACCAAAAAACCAAAGAGTCCAACAGACGCTCCGGGTCGCAGCCACACACATGCCGTTTTTATGAGGCACTGCATGCTATGCTCGGTGGTGCTGCCACCACTACACCACCAGTGTCCGTGGACTCTGACGACGGGGTCTTATCTACGGCCACGTCGTCTGAAATTTTCGTGCACGGTGAAGAAGAGGAAGGAGAGGAGGAGGACGAGGCAGTCGACAGCACTTTCACCGCTGATTTCCCCGACAGCCAGGATCTGTTCATCACCCTCACCGAGATCCCCTACGAACCCTCCCAAAGCAGCACCCCGGACCAGGACCCAGGCGAAGGATCGTCAGGTTGGTGTTTTAAACATTTATTTTGAATAGAATAGGCATTGGTTTGTTATCAATGTGTTTTTATTGCTTGCTTTGCAATAGGGGCTTCAGTTTTCAATCTTTTCCAAGGCAACTACTCGAATAGTCTGTCAATATGTATGGGGATAGAGGAGAAATCCCCATCGGAGATCTCCGCGAAACTCTCCTGTAGGTACAGTGAAAGCTTTTGCATCAGGTTCCCAGGGAGAGCGGCCTTACTATCTCCTCCATGGTAGGATACTCTTCCGCACCATGCAAGCTGCAGGTACTCTGGTATCATTGCCTTGCATAGCATGGCGGCATACGGCCCCGGGGTTTGCTGGCATTCACGCAGCATGCGGTCTTTGTCTGTCTCCGAAATCCTCATCAGAGTGATATCAGTCATGGTGCCCTGGTCTGAATGGGTGGTTTTGTTAGTATAGTGACTTCTTGATTTTTCCTTTAAAGAACGACAACCGGCGGTTTGCAGACATGCGGGGGAGTGGTAGCTGTGAGGCTAACCGCTGAAACTTTGCGGTGCGCGGGCAGGGAGAGTTCCCGGTACCGGCCCCGCGGAGTGGGTGGGGAGGGTAGGTGAGCCGTTAAAACACAGCCGTGCGCAGGCAGGCAGAGTTCCCTGGACCGGCCACACGGAGGGGGCGGGGAAGGTAGGCGAGCCGTTAGAACACAGCGGGTCGTGGGCAGGGAGAGTTCTCGGTACCGGCCCCGCGGAGGGGATGGGGGGGGAAAAAGGGTAGGCGAGCCGTTGTAGATGAGCGGTTTTGGGAGCAGCAGGAACTGGCCACCGCTAGGAACTGTGCTTGAAACATGGGAGTAGAGCACTGCTGTGAAGTAAGCTCTCAGCAGTCCAAAGGCAACGGCTTACCATGGTCTCCAGAGAGCCGATTTCCAGTGTCCAGCACCGCTTGTGTGATCTGAACACCAGGACCCCAGGCACTCAGTATAAAGACATAATATTCGACCTTGTAGTAAGTGCACATGTGATAGATAGTGTGCATGGTCTTGTTCACAGGGAAAGAGTATAGGCATTGTTCAGGAAAATGTATCTTTGAGGAATTCACTCCCTTTCTCCCATCCCACAGTTGCGAGTGTCTCCCTCCCTACCCGTGGATCGCCCTCCCAAAGGCTTGCGCAGATCAGGCGGCGCAAAAAAAAAACCCGGGACGACATGTTTTCGGAACTGATGGTCTGTTCCCGAAATGATGCTGCACAGCGGAGAGAGGACGTCTCAAGGTCCGAGCGAGCAGTCAGCAAATGGGAGCAAAGGGCTGAAGCTCACGAGGACAGGTGGCAGGTGGAAGACCAGCAGACGACTCAAACGCTGCTGGGACTAATGAGGGAGCAAACAGATATGCTCCGCCGCCTTGTTGACGTTCTGCAGGAACGGAGGATGGAGGAAAGGGCACCTCTGTATGTTATTTCCAACCGCCCTCCCCTGCCACAAAGTCCAATTCCCCCCTCACCCAAAGTCAGTAGAACGAGGGGAGGCAGGGGCCGCGGAAAAAATCACTCCACCCCTGCGGACTGCTCCAGTAGCAGAAGGCTCTCCTTTCCAAAAATTTAGATGGGACCTTTACTTCCTTCCAAACGCACCCCACCCCCATCCAAGTTTCATCTTAAAAGTTTGCTCTCCTTAATAAAAAATTGTGTTCTGAAAATTCCTGATTCCTTGACTATCTTTCAAAGGGCTGTTCTATTCTGGGGGAGGGGAGGGGTGGTTTGTGATTTGAGACGATGGTCGCCGATAACAGGGTGGGGACAGGGGAAAAGGTTCAACAGAAAGTCATCTCACATTGCATTCACTAGGCACACTTGCCATTCTGGGAGGGGTTTTTCCTATTCTCTATGGGGGGGGGTATGCTGTCACTTTCTGGTGGTGGAGGGTGGCTGCAGATCGTTGGCGGCAGGCAATAGCCTGCATGACAGATCCATGCAGCAGGGGATCAGTGGCCGCAATCCCCGGCCAAGAAGTCACACAGGCCCCCCCTCACAGAGTTGCGAACAGGAGGGGTTGCAGGCTCCGTTGAAACAAGCAGTACACCACTGCGGACTGCTCAGGGAGCAGGAGCCTGACATTCCCCGAGTTGGGAAGCGTCCTTTCCATCACTCCACCCGCTCCCCAACCGCGGTATTCGTCCCAGTCTCAACCCTTTACCGAGAAATCATTAATAAAGAAGACGGTTTTAATAAACAATGTTTCCTTTATTATACTTTTAAAGCGGCGACTGAAGGGGGGGAAAGGGTGCTGGTAATTGGAGAGGATAGACAACGGTAACTGGGTAAAGGAAGGGGGGCTGGTTCAGCTTCAGTTTTAACAAGCAAAACAGTCACTGGTTACCCTGCTCGCTCTGGAAGCTAGCTTTCAAAGCTTCCCGGATGCGCAGCGCGTCCTGCTGGGATCTTCTAATCGCCCTGGTGTCCGGCTGTGCGTAATCAGCAGCCAGGCGATTGGCCTCAACCTCCCACCCCACCATAAACGTCTCCCCCTTGCTCTCGCAGAGACTGTGGAGCACACAGCAAGCTGCAATCACAATGGGGATATTTGTTTGGCTGAGATCGGAGCGAGTAAGTAAGCTTCGCCATCTCCCCTTCAGACGGCCAAAGGCACACTCCACCACCATCCTGCACTTGCTCAGCCGGTAGTTGAAGAGCTCCTTTTCAGTGTCCAGGGCGCCCATGTATGGCTTCATGAGCCAGGGCATTAGCGGGTAGGCTGGGTCCCCGAGGATCACTACAGGCATCTCCACATCCCCAACAGTTATTTTGCGGTCCGGGAAGTAAATACCTTCCTGCAGCCGTCTGAACAGACCAGAGTTCCTGAACACACGAGCGTCATGAACCTTGCCCGGCCATCCGACGTTGATGTTTGTAAAACGTCCTTTATGGTCCACTAGTGCTTGCAGCACCATAGAAAAATAGCCCTTTCGGTTAATGTACTGGCTGCCCTGGTGGGCCGGTCCAAGGATGGGGATGTGTGTCCCATCAATAGCCCCGCCGCAGTTTGGAAATCCCATAGCAGAAATGCCATCTATGATCACCTGCACGTCTCCAAGGGTCACTACCTTTGAGAGCAGCAGGTCAACGATTCCATGGGCTACCTGCATCACAGCAACCCCCACAGTAGACTTGCCCACTCCAAATTGATTCGCGACTGACCGGTAGCTGTCTGGCGTTGCAAGCTTCCAGAGGGCTATAGCCACTCGCTTCTGGATAGTCAGGGCAGCTCGCATCCAGGTGTCCTGGCGCTTCAGGGCAGGGGACAGCCACTCACAAAGTTCCAGGAAAGTGCCCTTACGCATACGAAGGTTTCTCAGCCACTGGGATTCATCCCAGACCTGCAGCACTATGCAGTCCCACCAGTCAGTGCTTGTTTCCCTGGCCCAGAATCGCCGTTCCACAGGATCAACGTGACCCATTGCCACCATGATGTCTAGGGGCCGGGGTCCCGTGCTTTGCGAGAGATCTGTGCCCCTCTCAGAGTTCATGTCCTCCCGGAGCTTCCGTTGCCTCCTCGCCCGATTTATCTGCATCTGCCTCTGGAAAAGGTGGATGATAAGGCGCGAGGTGTTGACAACGGACAGAACAGCAGCGATAATCGCGGAGGGCTCCATGCTCGCTGTCCTATGGCGTCCGCGCTGTCAATCACCAGAAAAGGGCGCGATGTAATTGCCCGCCAGCGCTTTCACATAGGGAGGGCGGGAGTGTGGGTCGAATGACGACATGTTCCCAAAACCACCCTCGACACATTTTTGGCCCCAGAAGGCACTGGTGGGCTAGACCCAGAATTCCAATGGGCAGCGGGGACTGCGGGAACTGTGGGATAGCTACCCACAGTGCATCGCTTGCAATGTCGATGCTTGCCCCGTTAGTGTGGACTCACAAACTCGAATTAATGTCCTTGGTGTGGATTCGCACGATCGACTTTGTAAAATCGGTTTCACAAGTTCGGTTTAAGATAAATCGAACTATTCTCGTAGTGTAGACATACCCTTAGGTATTTATCTGGCACTCATCACTGTAGCATCTGAGCAACTCACAATTTCTCATGCATTTCTCTAAAGGGTTTTCAAACTTTTTGTATTGGTGACCCCTTTTCACACAGCAAACCTTTGAGTGTGACCCCCACTTATAAATTAAAAACAGGCAAGGGAGTAATTTAATTTAATGGGGGTTCAGGGCTGCCAGCCCCATGGAACTGACCGCTTGAGACCCCCATGTAACCACCTTGTGATGCCGTGAGATATCACGACCTCCAGTTTGAGAATCCCTGTTTATCCTCACACCACCCCAGTGAGGTACAGAAGTGCTATTAGCCCCATTTTAAAGCTAGGGAACTGAGGCACAGAGAAGCTACACAACCTGTCCAAAGTCATACTGACAAGTCTGTGGAAGAGCAGAGAATTGAATGTTACCCTAACCATCGGACTATCCTTCTCCTCTAGCTTTATGTGAACATTTAGAAAGGGATGACCATGAATGAACACCTCATGCTCCCAATACAGTTCTGGCCTCACTTTAAAAGCTGCAAATCCACATTTTATTTTTGCCATCATTTAAAAACATATCAATTACAAATTACAGCTGCGGGGAGGCACTTTTTCGGCTCTTTGTGAAGGAAAACAGAAAGCATTTCAGATAAGACAAATGACCTATTCAATTTTAAAGAAAAAAAAATCAGCTGTCTTCATGAGTTACTTTGGATATTTCAGATCAAAAGACATCAAGCTATACTTACAATGGGGCTGCTGAAAGCTACATGTCTTGAGTGTGGAATGTTACTGACTCCATCTTTCTCTCCTAAGGCAGAACAGCTACCAGCCAGCTGATTCAAAGACTTGGAGTTCAAAGGCTGACTCACTGTCCTGCAGCTGTGCACCTTCTGCTTCGGCATGCGGCTCAAAGAGCCACACACAGCATCTGTTAAATCTTCGTCGTCTGAATCAGCCTCTTGATAGGATTCCAGCCTCTTGGCTAATGAGAGAGGGGAAGAAAAAAAAAATCACATTTCAGCGACCAAGAAGAATCCCTCATTTGTCCAATATTAAAAGCTCAAATCATCAGCTGGAAGCCTGGGATATGAACTTTAAAAGACAGAATTTTATATATGTATGTAAAAATTGAGGACATATTTTAATCAAAAGCAAAACAAATCAGCCAACACACTGATCACATGGACACTGGTTTGGCGGCACAAGTATCACTTTTAATAAGGGCTCTGTGAATTCTGCCTGAAGTGTATCTGTTTGAGAAAAAAACTTTTTTGATTTATCAATTTTTACAACTGAAAAGCTGGTCTCATCAGTACAATAACCTGTCAGTAAAACCTGAATCATGCATGTCATGTGTGGGGGAGGTCTTGTTCCCACCCTCAGACATAAATAAAATCCTCCCCTTCCCCAAGTTTAGGAGAACATAGTCCCTATTTGCTGGATTTGGCATTTTGATTATTCCAAGCTCCTCCCATAGGGCACCACCGATCATAAGAGAAACCTGGAAAGGAGGGTTCAGGCTATTATCTCCTTTGCCTCAATATGAATAGAGAAAAAAATTTTTTTTTTAAAGTAAGAGATCACATATCACAGAGCGGCTCCAAGTTAAAAATTCAAACTGTGGACAACAGTAGCCTCTAATGGGGAAAGAAACAAACCACGGAAAGAGACAGCCTAGGTGACGGATGATGGTAAAATACTGGAGGAAAGGATTCAGACAGCAGGAACCTATGGAGCCGGTGAAGAGGTAAAGGTAAAGGTATGAGGAAGGAACTGAGTAATATTCAAAATGGCTACCCTCATGTTGTATGTATTCCAGAAATTAATCTGATCCCACTGATAAGTACCAAAAGAAACTTCACCATCTGCTCAAGAAACTCCCTGTAATAGCACAGGAACAAATCTACATGGACACACCCCCAGAGACCCGACCAGGGGTATTCTATCTGCTACTCAAAAGATATAAACCTGGAAACCCAGGTACTCGTCAGTGGGATCAGATTAATTTCTGGAATACATACAACATGAGGGTAGCCATTTTGAATATTACTCAGTTCCTTCCTCATCCTTTTAAGAATGCTTGATAAAGACCTTGTAGGTATTTGTCTCTGTCTGGGGGATTGGAGCAAATTTGGTTGTATCTTAGGGCTTGGCTGTAGACAATGGATCATGTGATGTGTCCTGGATGGAAGCTGGAGGCATGTAGGTAAGTATAGCTGTCAGTAGGTTTCCGGTATAGGGTGGTGTTTATGTGACCATCGCTTATTTGCACTGTAGTGTCCAGGAAGTGGATCTCGTGTGGACTGGTCCAGGCTGAGGCTGATGGTGGGGTGGAAATTGTTGAAATCCAGGTGGAATTCTTCAAGGGCCTCCTTCCCGTGGGTCCATATGATGAAGATGTCATCAATGTAGCACAAATAGAGGAGGGGTGCTAGAGGATGAGAGCTGAGGAAGCGTTGTTCTAAGTCACCCATAAAAATGACAAAGTCACAAATCTCAGCCACCAGGTGTGCCATGGCCTCATCAGGGATACTGTTCTTGACAGCTTGTAGTCCATTCACATGTGGAATATTGGTTTAAAGAGCTTCTACATCCATGATGGCCAGGATAGCGTTTTCAGGAAGATCACCAATGCATTGTAGTTTCCTCAGGAAGTCGGTGGTGTCTCAAAAGATAGCTGGGATTGCTGGTAGTGTAAGGGTCTGAGGAGAGAGTCCAAATAGCGAGATAGTCCTGCTGTAAGAGTGCCAATGCCTGAGGTGATGGGGCATCCAGGGTTGCCAGGTTTATATCTCTCAAGTAGCAGATAGAATACCCCTGGTCGGGTCTCTGGGGGTGTGTCCATGTAGATCTGTTCCTATGCTATTACAGGGAGTTTCTTGAGCAGATGGTGAAGTTTCTTTTGGTACTCCTCAGTGGGATCAGAGGATAGTGGCCTGTAAAATGTGGCATTGTAGAGTTGCCTGGCAGCCTCCTGTTCATAATCCAATCTGTTTGTTATGACTACAGCACCTCCCTTTGTCAGCCCCTTTGATTATAATGTCAGAGTTGTTTCTGAGGCTGTGAATGGCATTGTGTTCTGTACGGCTGAGGTTATGAGGCAAGTGATGCTGTTTGTTTACAATTTCAGCCTGTGCACATCAGCGGAAGCAGTCTATGTAGAAGTCCAGTCTGTCATTTCGACCTTCAGGAGGAGTCCACGCAGAATTCTTCTCCTTGTTGTGTTGGTAGGAGGGTTCCTGTGGGTCAGTGCTCTGTTCAGTGGTGTGTTGAAAATATTCCTTGAGTTGGCGATGACAAAAGTAGGCTTCCAGATCACTGCAGAACTGTAATCATGTTCGGGGGGGGGGGGGGGGGGGGGGGGGGAAGGGTAGAGTCCCCGAGATAGGACAGACTCTTCCACTGGGCTAAGTGTGTGGTTGGATAGATTAGCAACATTATTGGGTGAGTTAAGGGTATCAGAGTTGTAGCCCCCTGTGGCATGTAGGAGTTTAGATAGTTTACTGTCCTTTTTCCTTTGTGGAGAAGTGAAGTGTGCATTCTAAATGGCTTGTCTCATTTTTGTAAAGTCCAGCCACGTGGAAGTTTGGTTTTGTATCAGTGTCTCCAGTATTGAGAGCTCATTCTTGATCTTCTCCTGCTGTACAGGATGCTGATCAGGTGGTTCCTTAGTTTCTTTCAGAGTGTGTGGCACAGTCTCTCACCATAGTCACTGTAGTATGTTGATTGCAATAGATTTTTTACCTTCAGTCCACTTGGTATGATGTCCATCTGTTTGCACTTGGAGAGGAAGATGATGTCTGTCTGTATCTGTGAGAGTTTTTTTATGAGGTTGATGGATTTCCACTCCATACGGCTAAATTCAGTGTCTTGCATGGTGTCAAGTATCAGGGGGTAGCCATGTTAGTCTGTATCCACAAAAACAACAGGGAGTCTGGTGGCACCTTAAAGACTAACAGATTTATTTGGGCATAAGCTTTCGTGGGTAAAAAACCCACTTCTTCAGATGCATCGAATGAAAATTACAGAAGCAGGCATTATTATACGGACACATGAAGAGAAAATAGTTACCTCACAAGTAGAGAACCAGTGTTGACAGGGCCAATTCGATCAGGGTGGATATAGTCCACTCCCAATAATTGATGTGGAGGTGCCAATTCCAGGAGAGGCAAAGCTGCTTTTGTAGTGAGCCAGCCACTCCCAGTCCCTATTCAAGCCCAAATTAATGGTGTTAAATGGTGAACTCTTTCACTTAAAAGCTGAGCCAGTTTTTTCAAGAAGATTGTCTGTGTTACACGCCCTTCCTTCCTGACACCCTTCCTTAAGCAACTACAGTGCAAGGAGATCTCTAGTAAAAGACATGTCTACTAGTCATAGTTTTCACCCACCAAAAATGTTCGTTTTCATAATTTGATATTTTCTGCAGCAGGAACAAACAGTTTTGTGAAGATGTTACATGGTATATAAAATAAAATGAAGAGAAGTATGGCTGAAATCAGTGACCTTACAAACTCGCTACTCCAATAGGGTCTTGTATTAGGGCCTCATTGCCTCCAGTGCGAAGTTCTGGTACCTGCTATCATGACTGCTCCCACTATGAAATACAGAAGACTTCAGGAGAAGTCCCTCACCTCCTGCACCACATATAACGGCATCAAAGTACGTGCTGGTGATATTGATACAGAGAGCAGTAGTACTGATACAGAGGACACAGAGTACTTAGCACATTACAAAATCATTATGATAAGAGCATTCTAAGGCAACACAGTCACTGCAATCAACACAATTATGTGCTTCTTGACTCTTGCATTTTGGGCAATATGAGTATGTATATTAATAAGCACAAATGTATACACATAGATTAAGTGGAATATACCCAAACAATTCCACTGGGTTTCTGCATGCAACTCCTATTGTCTAAAACAGGAGGTATGGGAATAAAAACCCTGTGCAATGTTCTAAAAATCTGCATCTACAAAATTAACCAATTTGTGGGTCCCCTCCAAATCCTTTAAGTAAATACATAAATAATGAAAACAAACTGTCCCTAGGATTTTTCATGCTGTAGTTACACTGTTTTTGTATTCAAATGTCACCATTGATAAATACAAGACCCACCCCAAGCCACCAGGGCCCAACATGAAACAAATGGAAATATAGCTAACATTATGGCATTTTATTACATTTTATTAAGGTGATACTAACAGACCAGAACACACACGGAAAAGGACTAGTGGATGTACAGCACCTAGCACAAGGGCTCTGATCCTTGGCAGGCAGCCTCTAGGTGCGACTGCAGTACAAATAACTTCTGATATGTACTATATAGTCAGCTGTTTATTTCTTCTGAAAACTTTTTTATTATTTCATTCGCTTTTCAGTATACTTTCTCTACTTACATTTTTTTATTGTTTTAATGAAGGTTTAAAAATTGGAAGCTGATGGACTTTTCTTCATATTTTCAATATCTGCAACTGCCCCCACTTTCTTCTAAATTTGTGCATATGTGAAATGTGAGGGAAGCATCTGTATTATTGTAGCTGTTCTGTACACTACTCAAAATTGTATGCAGAAATTATTTTTTTAAATTGGTTTCTAATCAATTGTGTTTCCATGACGTTGAAAGAGGTTGATCGGTTTATCGATGTGACCAATTGGTGGTGTATCTAGTTTGCATAATGAACTGTTACATCAATCACAGCAATAGTAAACACTACATTGTGAATACCACACGTTTTTCTAAGCATGCATTACCATGATCTCACTTTTGTTCAGTCCTTTTTGATTGAGTGCAGATCATTGGCCTTGCCTACTGATTAAATGGCAGATTTCTGCAGTGACCAGTATTATCTAATAGTACCTGCACAAAGTGATCAAAATACATTATATTCCTGTATTTTTGATCTAACTTAGCCAGACAGCTAAATTAATCAATGATCAAATTAAGTGGGAGAGTCTGTGATGATGTACACAACTTCCTCCTATGTCTACTGTTGCATCCTATATTGTTTGTGTATGCATTTTTAAAAATACAAAGTCACTAATAAAAGAACACTGGACTCCCACAGGGCAATTAATAGGCTACTGAGAGCTAGATACAGAATGTCACTCATATATAGGACACAGAGTGTTCATAACTCAGTATACAGGTTTATAAAACTTAAGTTAATAATATTTCCACCTATTTGTGATATGCCAGTTTACAGGCATTCTAAACAAAGCATGCTAGAATAGAAGTGCAGGTCTTTGCTAGTTGAATGGCAGTTCATCAAATTACTACACATCTGCTAGGCTTGCAGATGAATTTGCTTGTTTAGTAACATTAGTGAAGTCACTAAGGCCTTGACTCAGCAAAATATATAAGTATGTGGCTAAATGTAAGCATACAATTTCAATGGGACTACTCATGCTTTTAAATACTCACATGCTGAATTGAAGCCTAAAACAATGCTCCATGGAGTGAGGAAGGATATTTTCATATCTCTACCATGGTGATGAACTGGGCACCTGCACCCTAAAATACTGGCCAGATATTATCCCTGGCTCACTACTTAAAAAAAAAAGAAAAAAAAAAGGAAAGAGTATTTGCACTTTCCCAGTGACAGTTTCCAAAACTTCATGGAGAGGGGCATAGTGCAGTGATTGAATTCCAGCAAAGTTCATTCCGAGTAAGAAAAAAAGTGTTTCTCCAGCACAGTGAACAGAAACATAACAACCTGCCTACTAGCTCACTGCCAACAGTTCTCAAGACTCTTAGCCCAGAAGGCAATGTATGGCTAGCGCTCCACCGTTCACACATAGGGCAGAAGCACCGCTGCTAATAGGGTTAGCCTGCATTCCCCCTCTCCATGCTACTGTGCATGGGTCTGCCAAATGGACTTGACATGCACTCTACCCTATCAAACCTTTCAACTTCTGCAAAAATAAAGAAAGTACGAATGCTGCCTTAATATTACATTCCTTACCATTCTCCTCATGGCAGTATTCCTGTCCTGCAATGCTGCATCTCCGGAAAACCATTTTGTTCTCAGTGAGGGTTCCGGTCTTGTCAGAGAAGATATACTGGATTTGACCTAAGTCTTCAGCGATATTCAGCGCTCGACACTGAATAGTGGAGTCAGTTTTCTCATGGTACAAGTCTATATCATTCTGAATTAAATAGATTTGTCCCAATTTGACAACTTCGATTGAAACATAGAGAGAAATCGGGATCAAGACCTGACAAAATAAAATGAGTGGATTACATGCAGCTAGATAATCTGATGATTATGAAACCAAATTCTGATCCAGTTAACACCAGTGTAAATAAAAGTAACTTCACTGAAGTCAAAAGAGTTACTCCAGACATACACTGGTGTAAATGAGAGCAGAATCTGGCCCATGGATGTTTAAGGTGGATTAAAGTTACCTGTAATAAAATGATCATTGTCCAAAACATATAAAACCCTGCTAATGCTGGTGAAGTGGATTTTCCATTGGGTTCAGGGACATTAAAAAGAGGCATCTCCGAATAGCTACTTAACCAAATTCCATGACCTTAAAAAAAACAAACAAAAAACCCACGATGATAAAAAAAAGGCAGTTGTACATACACTGAATCATAGTTTAGTGTCAAGCTGAACAAAAACTGGAACAGGTTTAAAGCCTGGTGCCTAATAACAACTAGACTTCAGCTTTTTGGTTTTTGTCAAGAAAGAGTTCATCAAAACAAACTCCTCCTCCCACTTTGCTTATTCTAATTCATGAATGAAGGTTGCCATGGGATTGGATGAAGAACAGGTGCATGTAGCATTTTGATTTAACTACTCATCCACAATCCAATGGGAATGTTAGAAAGATACAGTTAATATAAGCTTCAAAGCATTTTTTTTCTTTTATTTCTGGAAAATACCAACAATGAAGTGCCTCCCAGTAGCTTGTGTGGGCGACACCCCTACCTTGTAAACCATGGCTTATCCAGGCTACTTAACGTGCACAATGAGGGCAAAAAGTAGGTCCTGCCTTAATTACAACACTGGCTGTTAGAAAACGGTTTTAAAAATCCAACCTTAAAAACTATTTCAGCTAATATGCTTGTACCACCAATGGACTCCAGGAGTAAGACTGTCTCAAGGGTTTCAGTAACATTTTTACAACGCGGCTTATTTGGATAATAAAATGTACAGGTAGCTGAGTGCAAGTATTAAATTTAACCAATGTCCAAAATATAAACTCCCCCAAAACCCATGAAAATTTAGACTCTCCATCCAATACCATCCTGTCAGCCTTTTTTCCCAGAAAAGGACTTAGGAGAAAACATGAGCTTTCAGCATTACCAATAAGGTCAATGGAAGACCAACTGGAGAAGTACAGTCCCAAGTTGAAGGCCTTTCACTGAGAATATCTTCCCTCCAGGCCTCTCTGAACTGAACAAGAGACTGTGAACTCAAGCACTATATGCAACTCAGCTGATGAAGTATTACACAAGACGACAGGCAGCTTTTGAGGCGCTTGGGACTATTAATGGCACCACTTTAAATTGCACCCAGAAGTGATCTGGACACCAGTACCTCATCCATACAGGCAGGGTAACTGTGGGAGTTAAAACACTTTTAAAGATTTCCTGAAAACGATGGCACATTTCATAGCACAGATAAGCCTGAATCTTCAGCCTTCAATGCCTAGGTCTACTAGGTATAAGAAATTTAGCTAGTTGATATTAATTTATTTCAGATCACTTCATTCTTAACTCAGTTACAGTTGGGTAAAGATTATGCTTCCTGGAAGAGTCAGACTATTATTTATTCCTAGATCCCACCACATTGACAGCTCCAAAAATAAAGCACTAAAAAACCTGCAGGGAAAATGGAGAAGGGGGAAGACAAGAAACAAACAAAAATACTACTTTGCAGATCCTTACACTTTACTTACCCAAGGCACCAATTAAACACATTAAAATCAGAAGCAGAACACACCAAAGGACATCAGTGTTCACTCTCCTTTCCAATTTACTGCGTTTGTAACGAGGGCCGCTGTTATTCAGCATTGCTTTGGTTTCATGACCTGTAACACACAATAAATGTTCCATTTTCCTTCTCTGGCAGATATTAAAACCAAAACTCAAATACATCCCCAAAAGACTGAGAAAATTGGATGCATGGGTTAACTATTTGGACCGGGGTTCTAAATTTAAGCAAAGCAATTATCTGCCAATACAATGCATTCGTTAATTCTGCTCTAAGAAGAAAAGCTTCTGTTTTGTTTGGCCCCCTGTATCTGAAAACCAATACTTTTCCTTTCTAACAGAAGTTTCACTCCAAGGTGGGTTATTACTTTCTAAATATGAGCTGTAGTGCTTGCTAAAGGGGTCGGACTGATTGCTCTGGAGACTTGTCCTTTGTCAAAGAATACACACAGGACAGGCAATAACAGCACAACCTCAATCCTGAAACAGAAGGACATGGCATCAGTCTCCATATGCCCATCCCATTTTTTGGACTCTATTTTGAGGCAACTACTAATCAGTGCTAATTGTGGAGAGGGTGGGGTAGTGAGACCCGTTCACATGGAACTGAACTGAGATTACCTATCTGTGCTCACGTATTACAGCAGCATAAAGCTCTAATACAGAAACCAATTTATTTCACATAGCCCACTGAACAGCCATTAGCAATGCTTTCAGGTACTTACTCCCTGTGCTGGACTGAAAGTGGCAATTTCCCATTTACCAATGCCTGAACCGTACTGTTTCTCAGGTTAGGTAAATACAGTTTTAAAAGGAAATCTTGAAGAACTCACATTTGCATGAAAATCAGTGTAAGCCCCCATTCCACTAACCTGCATACACCACAATGCCCACAACGGCTTCTGTGTTTCTGATTGTGCATCCTCGTAACAGCAAGTTCTCTCTACTCAGGCCCACTCGCTCCTTGTTTGAATGTTCACTGCAAACACAGTGCATTACTTAACAGGTGTGCCGGAGCCTCCCACAGCACCTATAGCAACCAAGCCTCAAAAGCACCCTGGGGAAGATTTTCACCCAGTACCCAGCAACTCCTATTGTGACACTTACAGATTTTCAACAAAACTCAGCACCGAACATATTGATTTATTTTGAAAATCTAGTCACGCATGCTCTCTTGGTTTATACTGAGATTTCACAAGTTTACAAGTCAGCGGTTTGTCAGCAGCATAATTAGAAGAAAATCCTACATAAGGTCAACATTGCGATCTCAGGGCCAACACTAAGAATGGAAAGCAGACCCTTTAACCCGGCACATCCCAATTCACACTACATGTGTCTACTGGGGAGGAACTCTGATGGTATCAGGCCCAGCTCTGCCTCAATCAAACCTGTGCTTGAGGACCCGAGTAGAATCTTGGCCCCTCTTGAAACCTGTTAAAACATGATCCACACCTTGTAGTGCAGAAATGACCTAACCATACCATAGCAAGGTCCCCAAAACATTCTACAGCCTCGCTCTATCCTAGGCTGTCAAACAGACCCAGGACATGGCTAGTTAGGACATATCAATACTAGAAGATAAAAAAAAATAGCATTCTAACTGTGTTGTAAGCAGGTTAATTATAATATAGATAGTCAATCTATGCTCACCATAGGCCTAATTCTATAATTTTCCCCCTTTTCTCCCATTTATTAATTTTTATTCTCCATGCTATGGGGGGCAAAGGGGCACTGTAGAAACAGCGAGTTTCAAAATTAAAATGGAAAAAGCTTGCATAAAAAATATTTTGCACCATAAACAGTGCTTTTCACACAGGTGTCACAAACTCTTTACAAAGGAGATTTTACAGATGGGAAAACTGAATCCCAGGGAAGTTAAGCAAGTTGCCTACGGTCACACAGCAAACCAGAGGCAGAGCAAGCCAGGTCCACACTACAGAGTTTTGCTGGCCTAGCCATGTTGGTTAGGAGCATAAAGAGGAAAAAAAAAATCACACTCCTAACCAACCTAGCCAGGCTGGCAACCTCCGCTACCTCAAGCGGATACCATTTATACCCGAAACAGGAGTTCTTTTGCTAGCACAGCTTATGTCATTTGAGGAGGTGGTTTAACTATACCAACAAAAAACTCCTTTTGCTGACATAAGCTGTGTCTCCACTAGAGGGCTTTGCTGGTATAGCTACATCAGCAAAGCCTTTGCAGTGTAGACTGACACCCTCAGGAATAGAGTCCAGGCCTCTTTGTTCCTAGTTCCGGTCTTTCATCATTAGACAATACTGTCTCCCTATTCAGACTACGGTCCAGAATGAGTATTAGGGAAAGCGTTATTGCAGGCATCACAAACTATTAAAAAAAGATGAGAGCCATTTTGAATAAAGAAGGTACCAATGTGAATTACAGTATAAACTAGGTGCTTGAAAATTTCATTATAACAAAAATTAATCAAGAAGCCTCTGCCATTCACAAGCTTTAGTACAGAAAGCATTTTCCGAGCTCCAGTTCTTCTCAGCCATGCACAGAAACTTAAGGGTGCAACTAGAATCGGACAATGTGATTTAAATATAAGGTGTTTTAAAAAGTAAACATTACAAGCCTTCAACAAATGAGCCAAATTACCATAACAAATGGCAAAGTCCCCCCAAGCCTACTTACACAAAGCCGCGGAATCGACTGAGGTCATTGTTAGGACTTTCACATTCTATTCTACCTGAAAACTTTTCTGGATCAATTTCAGAGACCTATATTCACAGAGAAGAACATAAAATTCAGACAAGGAGTGATGTAGCTTACAAAAATTATTAATTCACAGCAGCAGTTTCAGTCTTTGCAGTCATTCATACTAGCAAGCATTGAAATGTGGAACAAAGGCAGGTATTTTACTAAATCAGAATGCAAGATGAATGGAGAGATTGCCTAGCCAATATAAAACCCTGGATGTATTAGATGAACTGCTGATGCTTCATGGACACAACTGGGCTGTAGACTATGCCAACAGAAGGGAAGTTTTGCCAGTAAAACTTTCTAGAGTAGACGAAGCCTAACTAGTGCTGGAGAAATGATTATTGCCAAGAACAAGAACTACAAGTGATGAATAAGCAGGAGCAGTTGAGCAATAGAATGTTAAAAAAAAAAAAGAAAAAAAAAAAAAAAGAAGTTACCTGCCTTGAGAAAATTCCCTTCTTAAGAAAGACTGAAAGTTGGCAAGTACTACGGAAAAGTGTATGTGATTTTGCAGGAGTACTTAGAACCCACAATTCCAACTGAAATTAATGGGATAAATGAAGATTCAGCACCTTTGCAAATCTGGCCTCTGATATCGAAATAGAATACTTTCTCAGTAGAATGCTTTACAACAGAGTTCCTTGACATGTCAGCTATTCTTTAAAGAAAGAGTATTAGACTCAGGTTGTCAAATTCAAAGTCCAGAACACATAGGTTTCATTTGAAATGTCTTCTTCATAACTAAGGTTTTCAAAGAACCCTGAATTCTCACATTAGACTTATTTTCATCTCTAGAGGATGCCAATCCTGAGCCTAAGGCCTGGTCTACACTAGGGACGGGGGCTGATGTAAGATACGCAACTTCAGGTACGTGAATTACGTAGCTGAAGTCGACGTACCTCGATCGACTTACCGCGCCGTGAGGATGCCGCAGGGTCGACTGCCGTCGCTCCCCCCCGACTCTGCTTCCACCTCTCGCGGGGGTGGATTACCGGAGTCGACGGCAGAGCGATCAGGGATCGATTTATCGCATCTACACTAGACGCGAAAAATCGATCCCCAAAAGATCGATCACTACACGCCGATTCAGCGGGTAGTGTAGACCTACCCTAAGATATAAATCCACAGGCAGAGTTTGAAAGTTAGAAATCTTAGCTTGGGATTTTATTATTTGCACATACCTTGCTGGCCTGCTATTAATTTTGATATATTGATTTATTGTCAGAGATGTCTAGAGCCTTTGACAGATGCTTCTTGTCATTTTATAAATATAAATAATTAAATATATAGGGCTTCTTTCTTCTCTGCCCTGCTCCTTGTTTATTCACACATTAGGAGATATTAAAAAGACTAGAGCTGTTCAGCTTAGAAGAGAGACAACTAAGGGGGGATATGATAGAGGTCTATAAAATGATGAATGGTGTGAACAGAGAAGCGAGTGTTATTTATCCTTTCACACAATGCAAAAAATAGGGGTCACCACATCAATCTAATGTGAGAATTCAGAGTTCTTTGAAAACCTTAGATATGAAGAAGACATTTCAAATGAAACCTATGAGTTGTAGACTTTGAATTTGACAATGAAATTAATAGGCATCAGGTTTAATACAAATATGAGGAAGTACTTTTTCACATAATGCTCAATTAACCTGAGGAACTCATTGCCCATGTTGTGATAGTCAAAACTATAACTGGATTTTAAAAACAAAACAAAAAAACGAACTAGGTAAGTTCCTGGAGGATAGGTTTATCAATGGCTATTAGCTAAGATGGTCAGGGATATAATGCCACGCTCAGAGCAACTCTAAACCTTTGACTGTCAGAATCTGGGAGTGGAAGACTGGGGTGTATCACTCCAAAAATGACCCTGTTCTGTACGCTCTCTCCCTGGAGCTCTGGTACTGGCCACTGTCAGACAGGATACTGGGATAGATGGACCATTGCTCTGACCCAGTATGGCAGCTCTGTAAAATGCTACTATTCTGATCAGCAGTATTTTACACCGACTTTGCACAGGAGTAAGTTATTCCACAAGATACAAGGCAGTGGAAAAATCAGGGTTCATCTACCCACAAACTGGATCCAAATTAACTAAATCTGTTTGAATTCACATCTTTAGTTATTTTGATGAGTCTGTATATAGACATTTATTGCAGATTAAATAAACTCTAAACAGGACACGCTTAAATAGAAATCGTTACTTATTCTACAGTAACTGTGGTTCGTTAGATGTTGCAGTCAGTGTGCATTCCACTCAAGGTGTGCATGTGCCTCATGCACACAAGATCGGATACTTCTGAACAACAGTGTCAGCTGGAGCCGTGCACATGCCCTGTATCTCCTTGCGTTCCCGTACAAGGGCATAAAGGGTGACATGGCCATAATCCCCACTCAGTTTCCTCGCCATTCAAATCCTGTGTTGCAGAGGACTCTGAGAAGTGGGGATGGGTCTTGGGTTCCACACTGACTGCAACATCTCAAAGAACCATAGTAAGCATAGAGTAAGTAACTATTCCTTTTTCAATATGTGTGTGCGCGCGTCTGTGTGAATCCCACTATAGGCGACTGGCAAGCAGGATCCCCACTGGATGGTGGGAATGAACAACACATGCCACATTAGTCAAACACAGATTGAAGTAGAAGAAGAGACGATCTCCCAAACTTGGCATCAAACCTTGCAGCCATGACAACTGTGTAATATTTTAACAAGGGTGAAATATTTTACAGAAGTTAGCACTTGCTCACCATTCCTGATTTGCAAATCAAGGATATAAGCATGATTCTGAAGCAGACTGAAGCCATTGCAGGCAGTCAATTGTCATTCTTGAGGAGGGGATAGAACAGCACCGCTTTTATATTTTCTCTGAGTCCAGCTACCAAGTGAGTTCTGCAAGACCTTGAGCAGGACCATGACTTTTGATTACATGATGCTTGGATGAAGAATTCACTGACCTCAGCCATAATTGTAAGGGCTGCAGGTGAAGCTTGGCTAGCAGTGTCACATATGTATACACTGATATATGGCCTAGTAGCTTCAGACATGTACACACCATTGTTCTTGGCTTTGATCTTAAGTCCCTTGCCAATGACTGAAGGGACTGGAACCTGTCCTCTTACCGACCAAGAGTCAATCATAGCTCCTATGAACTCAGTTGTCTGCAATGGAATCAGTGACAATTTTTCAAGTTCACAAGGAGTCCTAGTTTGGAGAACACCAAGTGGATGTATGACAGGGCTGCCAAGGGCTGCAGGAACCTGCATCTAATCAGCCAGTGATTCAGTTAGGGATGTGTGTGAATTCCCTTTCTCCATAAGTGCACAACCACTACTGCCAGGTATTTTGTGAATACTCTTGGTGCTATGGAGAGTCTGAAGAGCAGAACCCTGTATTGATAATAGTTGGGCCCCACTTAGATACTTCCTGTGGGCTGGTTGGGTAGATACATGGAAGTACATAACCATGAACCAGTCCTCAACTTGGAGAGATGGAATAAGGGAGGCAAGCATTACCATTCTGAACATTCATTTGTTGAGTCTCCCCAGGTCTAGAATAGGATCAGCCCTCCCCTTTTCCTTCACCCATTCTTCTGTGGGATAAGGAAATACTGGGAGTACAAGCCTCCTCCCCTGAATTCCAGTGGTATCTCTACTATGGATCTTAGATGGAACAAACAACAAGACCACTTCCATCTGTAAAAGGCTTTTGTGAGAAGCATCCTTGAAGAGGGACTGGGAGGGCAGTGGATAGTGAATAGAGAATAGAACTGGATGGGGTAGCAATGGGCAATGATCTTTAGCGTCCATCTGTCTGATGGAATGACATAACACGTCCGGTGGAATAGGACAAGGTAGCTTCCAAAAGTCAGGCAGTCTGGACTGGATCTGATGCGACTCCTGACAGTCCCATCAAATCTTTAAATGGAATTAGTTCACCACAGGATGGGCAGGGGTGGTAGCCTACAGGTTTCAAATCCACCATGTTGTGAAGCCTTATAAAGGGATTTGTAGGTGGAAAAGTGTATGAGGGGATCTCTACAAGGGAAGTGTGACCATCCAATATTCAGTCCAGATGGGCCGATATTGTTCATGGCTGTTGTATGTCAGAAAATCAGAAGGGTTCGGAAGGTTTTATGAAGCGTTTGAAGGAATTTAGCCACATCCGAGAACCAGCAGGTCTGATGGACACTTGCCATGTTACATCTTGCTGCCACAGGTGGTAAGAGGGAACAGGGGGAGCATCAGGAATGCCCTGCCCTTTATGTCCTTGCACAAGAGCACAAGGAGGCACAGTGAGCACATGCAGCGCTGATGGACACTGCTATTCAAAAGACTCCAGTCTCTCACGCATGGAGGCACAAAGACAGACCTATAGCAGAATCCACACTGATGTACCTGAAGAAGAATTATTTTACTGACTTACATTGATTCGAAATAGGACACTCTTAACCTGAAATTAGTGACCACACACAGATTTGCAGTGAAATAACCAAAGGTGTGAACTAAAATTGATTTAGTTATTTTGGTTCCAATGCAGGTGTAGACAAGCCTCACTTCAACAACCAAGTAGATGAACTGGAGATTTTTTTTAAAAATAATTTTTTTAATAAAATTCTTGAAACATCAATTTTCTTAAAAATGATTAGAAATGCACAAAGGTCACCTGCTCTGCATATCCTCTCACCACCTGCCTCTGCTTCAGATTGGTCTCTCCATCAAGGCTGGCTGTTTCAATATGACAGATCCCATCCAGATCAGTAGAGTAGAACAACACCATATCAGCAGGAATTATCTCATTACATGAAAGTCGAATGAAGTCCCCGACATTAACATCTTTCCAGCACTGATCTATGTATTTCTTCTCTTTCCTGAAAAATATATACAAGTCTAAATGAAAAATTCCACAAGCTGCAAGCTCAAATGAACAAACTAACTACAAAAGATGATTGTTTTGACTATAAAATAGTTAGTCTAAATCAGTATGCATCAAAGTGCTGGGGAGACAGTTTACCAATTTAAGGTGGGTGTACTTACAACACAATCAATTACTGGATAAGGGCCATACCTTATCCATGAGAATAAAAAACATTCTGTGAGGTTGACTGGGGTAAAACTCAGCACAGAATTTGATCCTATGATTTCTATTCCCATGGAGAAGTATTGTTCTAAAATTCTCTCACTATGTGAATTACACTTCCAAATTATGTAAACCAAGTATCAAATCTTCATCTCTTTCTCTTCCCCTTACTCCTGATGGTGACTCCAGAACCCAAATTTTTGTCTCTTAATTGGATAGGCAAGTACACAAAATCTAAAACATTTCGCTGGCACATTATTGAATATTTAGAACATAATTCTAGTTAAAACATTTGTATTTATGTATTTATAAATAGCTCTGAGCTCAACATTGTAAGGTACAAAGATGTTGCAACTTCACGTAAAGTCAATAAGGAGTTTAGAATCATAGAATATCACAGAATCATAGAATATCAGGGTTGGAAGGGACCTTAGGAGGTCATCTAGTCCAACCCCCTGCTCAAAGCAGGACCAATCCCCAATTTTTACCCCAGATCCCTAAATGGCCCCCTCAAGGATTGAACTTAGAACCCTGGGTTTAGCAGGCCAATGCTCAAACTGCTGAGCTATCCCTCCCCTGCTTAGGGCTCTAAGCACTTGGCAGAATTGGACCCTTTATTACAAAAGCCCTTAAAATATAGTTTTTGATGCTTATTTCTTCAACTTTCCATCTATGTCTGCTATTCAGTGCTTACCTGAGACCATAATCCTCCTTTTATGTGATCACAGCTGGTTAATGTGAACATTATTTTGATGCAACAGGATTAGGATTTCAGGTGAGGAGTAAGCAAAGAGCATCTGATGAACTGTGGGCACCAGTATAGAATGCACCAGTGCAAGTAGACGGAGTGTGATGATTGCTCCAAGTGATCAAACCTTCTTGGTGGGAGGGACACTTCTGTGTATTATTGTGAATGGACAAAAGGCAATTCTGGTGTCAGGTATTGTTACCATTTAACATGGAGCCTAGGAGACCAACCAGTGCACTATTTTTGTACAGACTGGCAGATCAATGTACTAGCATTAATCAAATAGCTATTGGAGTAAATGTTGCAGGCAAATAAAAAAACAATGTCAATAAAAAAGAAAATATCAGATAAATATTTCATACATTAGGTTTTGTAATTAAAACTTTTGGTGCCTGAACTATTTGGCAGCATCCCTTTATAAGTGCAAGCCTAAAAGGGAGACACCACAAAGAAAACATAATTAAGTGGTATACTAACAGATTTCCCTTGTTAAGCAGAGCTGACTTCATATCCTTCGAAGTGCAACAGAAACAAGAGCAGGAAGCAATAAAAGCTAAAGCTAGCCTAAAAATAAAATTCGTGCAAGTCACATGCCTGCCTCCTTCTCAAGATCGTTATCATGGGTTTTCCAAGCAGTCATAAAATAAATACTGTACTATGGATGTAGAACATAAATAAACCCACAGTAATGTATTGTGACAAAGTTCCTCCTCTACCTCGGTGGGTCCTGCGCTTATTGGCGGATTCTGCTTGCCTCAGAGATCTTCCCCTCTAGTAGAATCCACAGTCCAGGTTAACTCCTCCTGTGTCTGATCAGGAGTTGGGAGTTTTGGGGGGAACCCGAGCCCGCCCTCTACTCCGGGTTCCAGCCCAGGGCCCTGTGGACTGCAGCTGTTTAGAGTGCCTCCTGGAACAACTGCACGACAGCTACAACTCCCTGGGCTACTTCCCCATGGACTCCTCCCAACACCTTCTTTATCCTCACCACAGGATCTTCCAGCAGTACACCCTCTTACTCTCAGCTCCTAGTGCCTCTTGCTCCCAGCTCCTCACACGCAACCTCCTTCCACAGCTCCTGACGTGCACCCCTCACTGACTCACTGGGAGGCTTTTAACTAGTTACAGCCAGCCCCTGATTGGCTGCAGGTGTCTCAATTAATCTCCCTGCCTTCTGGAAAGTTCTTAATTGGCCCCAGGTGTCTTGATTAACCTGGAGCAACTGCCATAAGGTATCAGGGATTTGTTTAGCCTGGGGCTAACATACTGGTTCCTTACCACTTTTTTTTTCCCCTATAGCCCTCTGGGCTTGCCCCGTCACATATTCCCCCCCCCATCTGCTCAACACCATAGAGTTGGGCAACTTGGGATGCCAGGCAGTGTGCTCTTGACAGACCATCAGTGTTGCCATGGTGGCATCCAGCCCTGTGCCGTATGCGGAACTGGAACGGTTGGAGGGATAAGAACCACCTGGTGACCCTTGCATTCTTTTCCCTATTCGGCTGCATCCACTGGAGGGGTGCATGGTCCGTCACAAGAGTAAATCGCCGGCCCAAGAGGTAATAACGTAGGGTCTCCATAGCCCATTTGACAGCAAGGCATTCTCTCTCAACTACTGCGTATTTCTGTTCTCTTGGGAGAAGCTTTCTGCTTAGGTAGAGGATCGGGTGTTCCTCTTCTCCCACCATTTGCGACAGAACCGCCCTCAACCCCACCTTGGAAGCGTCTGTTTTTAAAATAAATTCCTTGTTAAAGTCCAGGGCTATGAGTACAGGGTCATTACAAAGGGCCGTCCGAAGGTCTGTGAATGCTCCCTCTGCTGCGTCGGTCCACTTCACCATGTCTGGACCTCAGGCTTTCACCAGGTCCATTAGGGGACTTGCCATAGCAGCGAAGTGAGGAATAAAACGTCGATAGTAGCCTACCACACCTAGGAACGTGCGGACCTGCTTCTTTCTGGTCGGCCGGGGCCAGTTTTGAATTGCCTCTAGCTTATTCATTTGGGGCTTTACTATGCTCCTTCCTACAATATATCCCAGGTACCTAGCCTCTGCTAGCCCTATGGCACATTTAGCGGGATTAGCAGTGAGGCCAGCCCGCCTTAAGGTGCGCAATACTGCCTCAACTTTCTCCAAGTGGGTTCCCCAGTCTGGCGTATGGATGACGACATCATCTAGGTACGCAGCTGCATAACTAGTACGGGGGCACAGCAGCTTATCCATGAGGCGCTGGAATGTGGCCGGGGCCCCATGTAGCCCAAAAGGGAGGATGGTGTACTGGAATAGCCCATGCGGAGTGGAGAACGCTGTCTTTTCTTTAGCTTCTTTGGTCAGGGGAATCTGCCAGTATCCTTTTGTCAGATCCAGTGTAGTCAAGAATCGAGCACTACCCAGTTGGTCCACCAGTTCGTCGATGCGTGGTATGGGGTATGCATCGAACTGGGATACTTCATTCAGTCGGCGAAAGTCATTACAGAATCTCGTGATACCGTCAGGTTTAGGCACTAGAACGATTGGACTGGACCACTGACTGTAAGATTCTTCAATCACCCCTAATTCTAACATTTTCTTCACTTCGGCCTTGATTTCGTCTCTTTTGGCTGCTGGGATTCGGTAGGGTCTCACTGTTACCTTGGCTCCGGGGATCGTGCGGATATGGTGATAGGTCTCAGTCGTCCACCCCGGTTTTGTAGAGAACACATCTCGGTTGCAATTAATCATGTCAGTTGCCTCTATCTTTTGGATCGGCGTCAAGTCAGGTGATATCCTTACTTGCTCATGTAAGTTATCCTCCTGGGGAAGGGTCTCCTGGGTGACTAAGCAAGCCTCTCCATCATGCCAAGGTTTTAGAAGATTGATGTGGTAGATTTGCTCTGGTTTCCTGCGGCCTGGCTGCCGCACCTTATAGTTCACCTCTCCCACGGCTTCGATCACTTCGTAGGGTCCCTGCCACTGGGCCAACCGCTTACTTTCTGCTGTGGGCACCAGGACCATCACTCGATCCCCTGGTTGGAACCGTCGAAGCTTTGCTTGGTGGTTATAATGGGTTCGTTGGGTCTCCTGTGCTTTCTCCAAGTGTTCTCGTACAATAGGTGTAACTCGAGCTATCCGATCCCTCATCTGTAGTACATGCTCAACTATGTTCCTTCCTGGATTTGGCTCCTCTTCCCACGCTTCTCTTGCTATATCCAATATGTCCCGGGGGTGGCGCCCGTATAATAGTTCGAACGGAGAGAAACCTCTGGAGGCTGGTGGAACCTCCCGGATGGCGAATATGAGGTAAGGTAATAGGGTATCCCAATCTTTCCCATCCCGACTCACCACTTTCCTGATCATGGCCTTGAGGGTCCTATTGAACCTTTCCACAAGGCCATCTGTTTGCGGGTGGTATACAGAGGTCCGTAGGGCTTGTACATGAAAGATCTCTGTTCATTACTCCATCAACTTGGACACGAAAGGTGTCCCTTGATCAGTCAATATCTCCTTGGGTAACCCAACTCGGGCAAAGATCTGCACTAACTTCTTAACTATGGTTTTGGAAGCCATGTTGCGTAGGGGAACAGCTTCCGGGTACCGGGTTGCATAGTCCAGTACAACAAGCACATGTTGGTGGCCCAGAGCTGTCTTCTCAAGGGGCCCTATCAGATCCATGGCTATGCATTCAAAAGGAACCTCTATTATTGGAAGAGGTATCAAAGGAGCCCAGAAGTGCAGGCGCGGACTATGTAACTGAGACTCCGGACAAGACGTGCAGTATCGTCGGACATCTTCATGTACTCCTGGCCAGAAGAACCTCCGCAGGATCCGTGCCTGGGTTTTCTCTACCCCTAGGTGTCCTCCAAATAGGTGACTGTGGGTGAGGCTCAATATGGCTTTTTGATGTTTTCGTGGCACCAGAAGTTGATGCATCTCTTGCTCCTGCATTTACACCACACGGTACAGGAGATCTTTCTTCACTATAAAGTAAGGTCCTGAACCCCGGACCTTCCCATCCACAGGTACTCCATCTATCTCAGCCACCTCTTTCCTGGCGTTATCATATCTAGGGTCCTCTGCCTTTTCCCGCCCGAAAGTCTCTCTCCCGGGACTAACCTGCCCGAGCTCCCAGGGGCCAGCCTCTGTTGCTTCCAATGGCTCACTTCCATCATGGTGGGGGCCAGCCTCCGGCTCACCTTCCGTGGTGGTAGTTTCTCTGGCTGCTTGTGTTCGTCTGCCTACTAGGGCGATCTTCTGGCCCTGGGTCAGGATCCAGGTTCCCAAAGCTTTTGCAGCCTTCCTCTCCCTTTTTGTCTTCCGGGTCTTTTGGGGGACTGAACAGATCCTGAGAAATCTCAGCAAACATCGGGGGTTGACATTCCCCGGTGACAAGTCGCTGCCCTCAGGGTCCCCACCTCCCTCCAACCTCTCCGGGGGGAGTAAATTATCAAACCCTGGATAGTCCCTCCCAATGACTACAGGATACGGGAGTTTAGGAACTACACCCACTGTCACCTCAATGGGGCTCCTCTGAACCTCTATCTCCACCTGGATGGTGGGGTAATGGCTTACGGCCCCATGCACACACGTCGCTGCTACGCGTTTGGCTTGTAGCAGCTGGCTACTTTTTACCAGCTTACCTGATATTAGGGTGATTGCACTCCCGGAGTCCACAAGCGCTATAGTCTCTACTCCATTTATCTTCACCGGTCTAGTGTAGTTATGCGGGGCTAATGCGACGCCCGCAAGGTGGATAAGAGAGCATGGGACCTCCCAATCCCCCAAGTTACATTGCATAGGCTCCTCAGTGCTGGGACACTATGCTGCTATGTGTCCCCACTCACCACATGCATAACATCTATATGGAACCCTAGGCGTTCCCCGGTCTCTTGGTTTGGGAAGGCTAACATCATAATCTTCTTCCCCCTCAGTGCGCCGACTCTTTATGGCCTCTGGTGGGCCTTCAGCCCCTCTCTTTTTCCACCTGGACCCTCCTGGTGGCCCAGTCACTCGAAATCTGGGGCTTGGTGCTGCTAGTTTAACCCTGGGTTCCGCTTCCTTAACTGGTCGGGTCAGTTCCCTCGCCGTCCTTCGCCTCTCTACCATTGCCACAATCTCATCATAGGTGGAGGGTTCGTTCTGGCTTACCCATGCGCGAAGGTCTGGTGGTAGTCCCCTCATGTATCGGCCGATGACCAGAACCTCTAGTATCTCTTCTGGACTCTGGGACTCAGTTTGCAACCACTTTCGTGCAAGATGGATGAGGTTATACAATTGGGATCGCGGGGTTTTGCCTTCCTGGTACCTCCACTCATGATACCGCTGGGCCCGCACTGCGGTTGTTACCCCAGATCTGGCCAGGATCTCTGCTTTCAGCTGGGGGTAGTCTGTTGCAGCCTCTTCAGGCAGATCATAGTAGGCCTTCTGGGCCTCCCCACACAGGAATGGGGCGAGGATGCCAGACGACTGATCTCGAGGCCAGGCCTCCCGTAGGGCTGTCCTCTCAAAGGCCAGGAGATATGCCTCTATGTCATCGTTCCCTGTCATTTTCTGCAGGCAATTGCTGGCCCGTATGTGCCGCGTCCCATCATGGCCATGGTTCATCTCTGTAAGGGCCTTCACTTGGTTTACCAGTTCCCGCAACATAGTACGGTCTTGAGCGGCCTGGTCCATCAACAGGCGATTGGTCTCATGCTGCAGCCGTACTGCCTCCTGTTGGGCAGCTGGCTGGACACGGGTAGCCTCCTGCTGGGCAGCCATGGCTTGTATCAGTGCCCGTACTACATCTTCCATTGTGGTGAAAAATAAATAAATAAATAAATAAACCCGCTCCCCTTTTTTTTTTTTAAAAACAAACACCTTTCTTCTTCAGCCGCGCTGTGCACACCAAATCCCACCCGACACCAGTTGTGACAAAGTTCCTCCTCTACCTCGGTGGGTCCTGCGCTTATTGGCGGATTCTGCTTGCCTCAGAGATCTTCCCCTCTAGTAGAATCCACAGTCCAGGTTAACTCCTCCTGTGTCTGATCAGGAGTTGGGAGTTTTGGGGGGAACCCGGGCCCGCCCTCTACTCCGGGTTCCAGCCCAGGGCCCTGTGGACTGCAGCTGTTTAGAGTGCCTCCTGGAACAACTGCACGACAGCTACAACTCCCTGGGCTACTTCCCCATGGACTCCTCCCAACACCTTCTTTATCCTCACCACAGGATCTTCCAGCAGTACGCCCTCTTACTCTCAGCTCCTAGTGCCTCTTGCTCCCAGCTCCTCACACGCAACCTCCTTCCACAGCTCCTGACGTGCACCCCTCACTGACTCACTGGGAGGCTTTTAACTAGTTACAGCCAGCCCCTGATTGGCTGCAGGTGTCTCAATTAATCTCCCTGCCTTCTGGAAAGTTCTTAATTGGCCCCAGGTGTCTTGATTAACCTGGAGCAACTGCCATAAGGTGTCAGGGATTTGTTTAGCCTGGGGCTAACATACTGGTTCCTTACCACTTTCCTATAGCCCTCTGGCCTTGCCCCGTCACAGTATATTAGAAGCATAGTGCATTCTAAAACCTTCTAGGTGTTAAAATTTAATTACCACTTTTATGTATTGCTCATTCCCAATAATGTTGTAATGCTGTATCTGAAACGAGACATAGGAAACCTGGAGTATGACTGGCCAACCACATTCTAAGGAGGTGTGCACCATGTGCTAACATCTCATGGCACTCCTGCTTAGAAAGTTCAAGCCTCCTCACTCTAGAGGACCCATTAACATCAACAGCTCTATCGGTGTCTACATTATCTTATGAATCACACATTCTGTACATTTAAGAATTGGTTCTTAATTTGTTTACCAGAGAATACTACATTAGGGACTCATGAAATCATTTATGTTTTAGTGCAAAGGCACTTTAATGTATGTCTGTGCCACAGACACAGGGGCATCTACACAGAAAATCAATGAATTTGTCTTATTAAAAATGTACCTTAAATATAATACATTCATACATAGAAAATATTCATATATATCATTAGCTTTACATTTTCCTGAAATACATCTTCTAAAGCTATTTGTACATAGCAAAATATTTTGCTATCTGTATCGCAGGTAGTAGCCCTGAAGGTGGGGAGGGGGCAGGAGAATGAATAGCAGTTAGTAAAACAATCTAGTTTATGAAGAGGTACCTAAGAAAAAGATTAAATCAGAACAGTTAAAAACATACATATTTTACATGCACAGCTGAAGAATTTTACAGATTCTTACAAAAATAACAAATTCCCACATTATATTAATCATTATTAATTTAAAAGAAAAGAAAAGAAAAAAGTCACAAGGGAATATTCGTAGTTGTGAATTAAATTCCCACTGTCAGGAACTACACTTATTTAGTCTGAGTAACACAAGAAACCCAAATATTTGGATGCTTCAGCCTACTGAGACTGAATAACATTCATGAAATTCATGGGACATGCAGTTTATCAGCATAACCACAAGAGACCATAAAAGAACAGGCTTTGCCCTCAAGCCTTCTACCATTAACACATGTAGGACTTGAAAGGAGAGAAATTACTTCAGCTCTGTAAAAGTTTAATTATATTCCTGCTTCAGACTCCAATCATAATTGGCTCAATAATTTTACTCCCAGAAAGTTGCTGTACCCAGGAGATATTTGTATTTACAGAACAGGATGCAATTTTCTTTCTTTGCAATTACATTAAGAAAGCATTCTCCAGGTTATTCATATTGTTATGGAACTAACTCTCTCTCAAAAAAAAAAAAATCAATAGGGCATGCTACATGTCAGAGAACTAAAATTTTTCATCCTGAGAATTAATCACAAAATAATACTCCACACTTACATAGGGCTAGATTGTAATTTTGCAATCTGCCCTGAAGGAGGCCACGTCTACACTAGGGGAGCCAAGGGTTTACCTCGACCAGCTAACAAATGTTGAAACTATAACTTGCCTTATATGTACACTAGAAATTTAACATGTGCTAGATAACACATTTTAAAAAAAAAACCCACTTTATTTTTAAAGTGAAGACAAGGCATGAGCACTAGTGGGCGGCTGCCAGACCCAGGTCCCTGCTTCCTCCGTGGGAGAAGTAACCTGTGCCACCCCCCTTTCCTGGTGCAGCTTACTTCCCTCTCTGCAATGCTTCAGCTGCCCACTTGCTCACCCCGCATGCTACTCCCTGAAATAGCTATCACAACAAATGAATAATGAGGCTCCTTATACCCCTGCGTGATCACACAGCAAGAGTAATGTGGTCCATAGTACTTTCCATTTGATAATTATTAATTATCACACAATACCCTTTCAATCATCACACAATACCCTTTGCAATTACATTAAGAAAGCATTCTCCAGGTTATTCATATTGTTATGGCACTAGCTCTCAAAAAAAAGTTAATCATCATATCTGAACTATTATCCTTGTTTTACAGATGAGGAAACTAAGGTGCAAAGATATTAAGTGACTTGCCAAAGGTCACCTAGGAAACTTGTGGTAGCATCAGGAAAAGAACCAAGGATTTCTCCCTAACTTCCCAGCCAATGTCCAAGTGAAGAAAGGAATGGGTCAAGTCCTATTATCAACAATTATTTGGGAACTCATTACTAGTTGATTTAAAACATAACAGCATTCATTTAAGGAAAGCATGGTTCACAATGGTGTTATGCAAACTTTTCTAACCGCTGTTGTATTATAACCCTGGGTCGCAACATATCTGATACTCTGGTTCTGCGACTGTTTAACAGATACTAACAACTGTTCCAAATTATGCGACAATAGCAGTGCGACTGAAATAAGTCACTTTTAAACCAAAATAAGAGTGTGGCCAAGTGATCAATCCAGAAAGCAATTTTGTTAAGGTTCTTCAAACTTACTGTTTTGGTCTTTTTATATTCACACTAATAAGACACACTGTACATTATTCATCAATAACAAACTCAAACAAACAAAAAGAAACACTTACCTGCTATATATTTTAGTTAATAAGTTGTTTATCTGCTTATCTAATTTGTATTTTGAGTAATCCTCAAGGCCGTCTTTAAATGCAATAATTGTGAGAACAACTACTAGAGGTAACATGGTAATTTCTTTCTGGAAGGCTTCCACCAGTGGAACCCAGTTCAGGACAACTAAAAATAGGAAATATAAATTGGCAGCTCTGAAAAACAAAAATAGATGCAGGAGTTAGGAATGGAATGAAGTTTAGGAGGTGAGTAAAAGGCAGGTGACACACGTAATGACCTGCAGTTCACTAGCAAACTGAGTTAAGCAGAAGTTTCTATGTACTTTAGAAGTAACATTTATGCAGAGTTTTATGTTGCATAAGAGGCTGCATGCTGGAAAGAGACATGGCATCCATGTGGCTTAAATACCAAGAAACTAAACTCAGCTCTTACCATGCAACCATAGCTTCAAAATAACTCCTTTTCACAGGCAACATAATGCCAAAACATTCCTACAGCTCTCAGCTTGATTTCTGTACAAAATTAGCAGTTGTCAGCAAAAATCAACATATTAGAAGACACCATGCTTTTTTATATCCAAAGTTATTAAAATGTTAGCGGAAGCCTTATGGCCACACATCTCAGCATCATTCAGCTATACAGTGATGAGGTCACACCAACAAAATTTAATTAAATTTCCTGAAAAAGATCTATTACCCTATATAGAAACACAAGCACATTGCCTTAAAGGTCATCTCCATGCAAACCTCAACTTCTCAATTTTAGCATTAATGGTTTCAGCCATGCCCAATATCAGTTAGAAATATTGCCAATGTTGAGGCAAAACACAGAAGCAATAAGCATCATGAATCTTGCCCCCTGCCCACACAATCGGAATTTAACTTAGAGAAAGCATGAAACACTTCTGCATCAGTTGAAGAATTACATAATTATAGCTTCACCTTCCAACTTTTCAACACACCTTTCATTCGCAGCCTTCCTTGGTACAGATTATTACAGTAACATAAATGATTCAATCAAGTGGGGAAAAATACAGATTACCTGCAATTTCTGGCCTTAGATAAGTGGAAAGCAACTACCATAAACAAAGGATACAGAAAAAGTTGAAGCACTTTCAGCATGTAACTGTTTAATCATCAAATTGTACACATTTTAACCATCATAGCAATAACCTTCTTCGAGAGCGTTAGAGGGAGTTCGATAAAGAAAATTCAAGGCGCTTACACATTTTCATGGAGTAAAACATCCTGAAATAACAGGGCAATAAGGCATATTGTCCACATCAATAGATTAGTCACCATTTGTATCTTTGATACTCCAAACGTAACCAAACATGTTTGGTATAGTTAAGGCCCTACCAAATTCACGGCCATGAAAAACGCATCACAGACCATGAAATCTGGTCGTCTGTGTACTTTTACCCTATACTACACTCTTTTATACTATATGGTAAAAGTATATACAAGTACAGAATGTTTCTCAAACTGGGGGTCCCTAACAAAAGGGTCAAGCTGATTGTAGAGGGGTTTCAGTATTGCCACCCTTTCTTCTGTGCTGCCTTCAGATCAGCAGCTGCTGGCCAGGTGCCCAGGTCTGAATGCAGTGTCGCTGTCAGCAGCTGCGCAGAAGTAAAGGTGACATGGTATGGTATTGCCGCCCTTATTTCTGCACTTCTGCTGACAGTGGCACTGCCTTCAGAGCTGGGTTCCCGGCCAGCAACCGCTATTGCCACTCAGCTTTGAAGGCTGCACTGCTCCTGGTGGCAACGCTGCCTTCAGAGCTCCAGCCAACAAGTTCTGAAGGCAACTCAGAAGGGTGGCAATACCACAACCCCCGCTACAATAGCCTTGCAACCCGCTTTTGAATTGGGACCCCCAGTTTGAGAAACGCTGACTTAAGGGCTTTACGTGTTTATATTTTGCCGCTTTTAAATACATAGTCATGTTTTGTTACAACTCTGTGAAATTTAAGAATAAATATCTGAAACCATAAAATTCAAAAATTTTTAAATGCTATGACCATGAAATTTATGAAAATGGACAGTGAATTTGGTAGGGCCCTAGGTATAGGTTTCCACATGAACCACTAGTACAATGTCAGATCTTCTCAGGCATTCTTATCTGTTAAAGCTGGCTTCCTACATTTTCAGCTCATGAATTTGTACATGAAGGGCGTGTGATGTTGCACTCCATAATGTTTTATGGAAATATGCTTATGAGTGTGAATATGATGTAATTAGAATATGCTTTATGCAAGAGGTCTCTTGTAAGGTATCATTACAAAGCTTATAATCTGAGTGTATTCATCCTATATGTATGTATGTATCATTCTTGTATCTGAAGCTAGAAATATGATGTATAACTCTGAAGTCCTATTGTAATTATGCAAAGTGTGGGCCAATAATGGTGGTTTAGGATCTTGATGGCTCCCATTGACTAGGACAGGTTGTAAATGGTTCTGTTTACTTACAAACCTTCCTGGGTACATGCAGGCCAGCCCTAGAAGAATGGAGGCTGGGGTCTCACAGGACATGTGAACGTGTCACCTGATACTGGAATTCATCTTAAACCTGGTGCTTTTCCATTTAGAAGGAGGGGACCCAAAGAGACAAAAGATTCCCGCCTTGTGCCAAAACTATAAAAGGGGGTGGAACAGAACAAAGGTGGCTGCCGGTCATGAGAACACCCCTAGTTTCCACCTAAGATGTCTGCTGGAACTAAAAAGGACTGTACCAGAGGAAAGGATTGGGCCCAGACTAGGAAGGAGTCTAGCCTGTGAAAGAAGTTTATTGGAACATCGCTGAGGGTGAGATTTTACCTGTAATCAGTTTCCTAATGTATCAGGCTTAGACTTGAGTGTTTTTGTTTTATTTTGCTTGGTGACTTACTTTGTTCTGTCTGTTATTACTTGAAACCACTTAAATCATATTTTATACTTAATAAAATCACTTTTGTTTATTAATTAACCCAGAGTAAGTGATTAATACCTGGGGGAGCAAACAGCTGTGCATATCTCTCTGTCAGTTTTATAGAGGGTAGACAATTTATGAGTTTACCCTGTATAAGCTTTATACAGAGTAAAATGGATTTATTTGGGGTTTGGATCCCATCGGAGCTGGGTGTCTGGGTGCTGGAGATAGGAAACCTGCTGAGCAGTTTTTAGTTAAAATCTGCATCTTAGGGGGCGTGGACCAGACCTGGGTCTGTGTTACAGCCGGCTAGCATGTCTGGCTCAACAAGGCATGGTTTTGGAATCCCAAACTGGCAGGGAAAACGGGGTCAGAGATAATCTCAGCACATCAGGTGACAGTCCCAAAGGGGTCTCTGTGACCGAACTGGTCACAGGGCGTTCCTTCCTCCCTCAGATGTTTATGCCATTTCTCCTTGTTCTGGCTCCCTTTCTTGTGTTGACACATCCTCTTCCATGTCTCCCATTGTATACTACACAGAGACTGAAGCTACCAGTAACTCGTCCACTCCCCACAAAATTAAGAATAAAAAAGACACACAAATGCTGTTTTCATGCTCCAACCAATAGAGTTGCTGAGACGATTGTTTCACACTGATGATCAGACAATGCAGAAAACAAACTTAACAGATAAAAAATTTCTACGTCTGCACCCTCCATTTAAATAAATTTGCCACTGATAGAACTGTAATCTCCCAATCTAGAAAGAAGAGCAGGTCAAGAAGCTTTGGCTGAACTACAGCCCTCAAGGCTTTGTGGTCAAAGAGTATACAAAGAGGAAAAAATTACTAGAGTACCAGCCCTTTGATGACTTAAGGAGGCTTGGACTGACGACCTGACAGATGTTCTACATATCTCTTCCACCAAAAATCTCATCAATTGCAAGGGTTGTGACAGTGTCGTTGCTACTTTTACAAAACCCATTTTTGGACACTCCCCCTCCCCCCGAGGCCACCATGTTGCTTCCCCAAGTGAGCCCTCCCACCATCCCCTTAACATCACTTTTCAAGCCAGGCAAATTCATAGAGTGTCTGAAGAAATGGAGAATCAACCTCATTCTTCTCTGCCTCTACACCTGCCAAACAGGATGGGAGGGGGAAATCCTATCATATGCTGCTTTAGGTCAGTCATCCAAGAGGAGGGAACATCTAACTCAGGGGTGAGGAACTTTTTTTCTGTCATGGGCCATTGACCCACAGAAGAAAGTCAATCACGGACCACTCACCTGCCTGGGGGGTGGGGGGGAGGCTCGGGGCTTCCCCCGCGGCAGGGCGAGCTGGCTCTTGCAGCTCCAGCCCCACGGGGGCGAGGGGGACGCTGCAGGCTGGATCAAATTAACCAACAGGCCGGATACAGCCCGTGGGCTGTAGGTTCCCCACCCCTGATCGAACTGAGCCGAAATGGTGAACGACAGGACATGACACCAAATGAGGAGAGATACATTATCCCAAAACTGATATTCAAAAGAGGTATCTTGTTACAAAGTTATCAGAACTGATTGATAAATTCAGGAGAGAAGAGTAGTTTATAAAAACAAATTTGCACATGTTAGCACATGAATTTCAAACAAAACAAACAAACAGAAAAACCCACATTGGAATAATTTCCACAAGAATCCTTTACCTGTGAAACTGTTCAAATAAATTCCGTGGTATAAAGTTGAATAAAGTGTATTTAGTAGTCCGTATTCTGTTGTTCATATATAATTTTGATACCTTTTCATACTCTTCTTTAAAATGTCCCAGACATGGTATAACTATCCTATGTCTGCTAGGCACTTTGGATGATTGATAACACTTGTCACATGAGGAGCTGCTGCTGCTTCCATCCCTGCCTTCTGCGGATACCAGACGCTGCCAGCGATATCGGGCCCATCGGATGGGGTCTGCCATATTGTCTGAAATGATTTGTGATCCAGGCCAGGTCTTCTATCTAGCAAAATTTTAAAGTCAAGAAAATTACACAGTAAGTCTGGAGAAACTTTAGTTCAAAATACAAACAAAAAATTACAGGGGAAAAGCTGTTCACAATGGTTACTGCAAAGGCCTTTAAGTGAGGTTAACTTGATTTGTTAACCTTACAATGAGAATTGAGTTACTACCCAATTTTGATTTCAAAATGAAAGGAACTATTAATAATTTATGTGAGGTAGAAACCTCTGATTGAATAGTGCAGTGCAGAAATCTATATTGAATGGCTATTTATTTAGATTTAGTTCTATCTCTCAGGAACTAGAAAGGAGAGATAATCAGACCAATTTTAGTTTGTTTTAATTTAACGTTTGTTTAAAATAATTGTACTATAAATACAAAGCACAATCCCCACCCCAATATCCATTATCTACAGATATAAAGACTGGTGAAAATTTTGCCCATAGAGTACTTATATTTCCCTGTGTGATGCTGTCTAGCAGGTTGCTTGTAGTAGTTTAGACAAAGGAATGTTAATGGAACTGTCTTCACTTATTTATAAACCTGTTGATTGCTATCACATTACATATATCCCTGTAATTAAATAACCCTAGATCAAAGTGTGTGTATATTCAGACATTAGAACTTCATGAATACTAATGAAGGATACTTATATTGTTTCACTTGTCTATCCCGATTATTATGTAATGGCAGGCAATTGTATTATGTATATCACTGTAACCAACTACTTGTGAATGCCAGGAAATAGAATGCTAACTTCAAAGCAAGGGTCATTGTATTCAACAATGGAAATCCACAGACTCAATCGGCAATTGCTACTCATCAAAACTCAAGTAGGTGAAGACGGTGTTCAGATTGTCTTCTGCAAGCAGCATCTATAAATAGTAGTTTAAGGGAATGATCCTGTATCTCTGACCTGATGGATTCTGACAGGGTGGAATACTGAGCAATTGGACAGCAACCCCCAAAGTTATTTTGGGTAACTCTGAGACACTTAAGGAAAACTAGCAGATCACTACATCTCTGCTATCATATTGGACTTACAAACTTTGACTCACCTGTTAATGTATTTTACCTGCTTTAACCTCTCAATAACTCATTTCTTTTTCTTAGCTAATAAACCTTTAGTTTACTAGAGAAATTAGCTGTCAGTGTTCTCTTTGGTGTGACATCCAGAGTATCCATTGACCTGGGGTAAGTGACTGGGCCTTTGGGGCGGGGAGTAACCTAACATAGGGTGATTTTTGGTTTTAATAACATTTCATCACAAACTCCAGTTTGTTGGGGTGGTAAAACAGGGCTGGAGAACCTGTCTGTGGCTCCATGTAAAACTAATATAGTAATCTAGAAACACACATTTGTTACTGTCTTGGTGAAATCTAATTATAGAATATACCACCAGTTTGGGGGTGTCTGCCCTGTTTTCTGGCAGTCTGACCTGAGAGCGGCACTCCATTGTATGCCAGACCAGAAAGTGTGATACTCCGCTCGACAACACTGCTGGTACACAGAGGTACCATTTAAAATTATTAATCCTATAAATCTCTAGATACAGGACCCAAAGATGTGCATGCAATAAACTGGTACCTGAAGTCTGATAAATCCAAGTGAGGAAGATGTTCAGGGTTACATATTGACCATTATAAGACAATATTGCATGCTCTTCACTCAGAAAGCTAGGCCAGCACAGGATGTCTAATCTACTGCAACACCTTTACAGTAACGTAATTTAAGGCATTCTTCAACCCCACTAAACAAGAGAAAGTCCTTGATTTAAGCAGTAACCCAACCAGCTATATTTACACTGTTCAGTATCCCATACATATACTATTATATTAATTCTTTTGCAGATTTATGGGTCTGTAGGCCCTCTAGCGTTCACAGTAAGAGTGGCAGTCCGGTAGTTCAGAGCTGCTCTAGAATTCTAGTGCCGCTTTATGTACACAGCCTATCATTTAAATTTGGATTTGATAAAACAAAACAAATCGCCTACATTTAACAATTAAATAGCCATGACAATGACCTGTCTTATTTAATATTTTTGTTAAGAGTCAGCTTCCAACAGGTCTTTCCTTATGAGAAGGATGAGAGAATAGTGGCATTTGTGGATCTGTGAGGGCAGAGTGTTTGGGCCCTGCACTCTGAGTTGTATACATTACAACCAGCTATAGGTCTCATTTCTCACTTATGTTATTTCTCTGCAGCATCCCAGTTTTCTTACCATGATCCTGCTTTTCCAACCCCGGAACAGAGGCCAAGGAGGTTATTTCTTCCTAGGCCACTGATACACACAGAAGATCACCATCCACCACTTGACATGTTTGATCCCTCCTCTAGTCATTTACCAATTAAGGCTACGATTTAGGTATGGGTATTTTTAATAAAAAAGTAATGGACAGATCATCGGCAAGAAACAAAAAATCACAGCCCGTGTCCTGTCCATGACTTATACCATAAATATCCCTAATTTAATCTTTTGGGGGAGGGAGGGCGCTGCCGGGGTGAGGAGCCCACAGCACCAGCTGCCAGGGTGGAGCCCCAGGGGCCAGCAGCTGCTCCGGCCGCTGCCGGGGGCGGGAAAGAGCCCCAGGGGACCAGCGGCGGCTCTGGACGCCTCTGGGACCACTGCTCCAGCGGTCCCTGGGGCCAGCCACATCGGCGGCTGCAGAAATCATGGAGGTTGCAGGAAGTCACAGAATCCGTGACTTCCACGACCTCTGTGACAAACACAGAGCCCTACTGATTATCCCTCCATGGTCAGCCCCGGATCACCAGCCAGCTCAACAAGGCACTCATCCTTCCAGTCCCCTGGGCTGCATAACCAGTTGAGCCTGCTAGCTCATCTGGCAGCAGAATTTGAAAAGGAATTCCTTTTAGGTCAGGCTTTCCTCTGCCATAACAGATAAACCTGACAGCAAAGCTTCTGTTCTACTCACCTCAACTTGATTCTAGCAAGAAAGGGGGTTATTTTCCCCAACATGATTAGTGGCTCTGCTTCTAAGACTGTAGTTTCTTGTTTTGTAAGACAGCCAGTATTATATTTAGTTTCCGAGATCAACAGTGAAGCTGCTGCTAGCTGAGGATATCCTGTTTTTCTGTAGCTGATATCTCAATACCAGTATATGAGGGGTGGAGGGAAGGGAAGGGAGAGGAAATCCACAAAATGTACAGTTTTCATTTCTGGATCTCACATTAGGTTCCATTACACAGAAGCCATATCCCACTGTATTTTCTGTGTTCCATGACAAGATTTGGGTATTTTTGCCAGACTCACATGCATGCCTGTCTTTGCATTATTTGCAGAGGGCCTGCATAAAGATACCAATCACTCTCCTAATCCACATTCAGTGCAGCAAGAGGGCTGTAGAATTCAAACTGATTGAGTGGGAAGACTTTTAAACTCATTTTTCACAAAAAGGCCGGAAACATAGGGTTTGATCCTGCACAACTAATGTTGACGGAAGCCTTCAATGGGCAAAGTATCAGGCACAGCTTAGGCCTGAATTTCTCTCCTCTTATGTAACGGAGGTTGGGGCACATAAGAGGTGGTGAGCCTTTTCCAGAACTCTGTGTGATCAGGGTGGTTTGTGAACAAGTGTGGCTGGAAAGTGGCCTTCTCTGTGGCATGCTCCCCTTGTGATCTAGTGCAGTGGTTCTCAACCATAGGTCCGGGGCCCCCAGGAGGGCCGCAAGCAGGTTTCAGGGGGTCTGCCAAGCATGGCTGGCATTAGACTCGCTAGAGCCCAAGGCAGAAAGCCAATGTTCCGTCACGTGGGACTGCAGCCCGGGGCCCCCGAGCCCCACCACCTGGGTATGATGCCAAAGCCTGAGCAACTTAGCTTCACAGTGCCCCCTATGTGGTGTAAGGCCCTGGGCAATTTCCCTCCTTACTACCCCCTAACACCGGCCCTGGCTTTTACATGCAGAAAAACAGTTGTTGTGACACAGATGGGTCATGGGTTTTTTATAGTAAGTTGGGGGGCCTCAGAAAGAAAAAGGTTGAGAACCCCCGATCTAGTGGATTTCCCAGTGGAAATCCAAGCAAGCATTAACTTCTGCACCTTCTAGCCCCTTCTGCCTGGCGTAGACAAAAATTAAAACCTCTCTCTCTATTGAAGTCAATGGGAATTTTGCCATTGACTTCAATGGGGTCAGGATTTCACCCTGGGTGATGTGGATGAAAGCCATGGCAATGTGGATCTAAACAAGCAATGCTGCCTGTGGGAAAGGGGACTAGATGTAGAGGTGCAGGATCCAAGAGGACGGAGCCCAGTTTCTCTACGGGGTTTTCAGATCACACACACCATATTGACTCTGCAGGATCCAAACCCCCTTGCCTCAGAGGATAATTAAGAGCAGTGGTTCTCAAACTTTTGTACTGGTGACCCCTTTCACATAGCAAGCGTCTGAGTGCGACCCCCTCTTAAATATATAAAAAAGTAACTTTAATTTATAACACCATTATAAATGCTGGAGGCAAAGCGGGGTTTGGGTTGGAGGCGGATAGCTCATGACCCCCATGTAATAACCTCACGACCCTCTGAGGGGGTCCCAACTCCCAGTTTGAGACCCCCTGATTAAGAGGATATACCACAGGAGAAAAGTGTAGTTTCCAGTGGACTTTGTTCCATGTTTTTACCCTTTGCAGAGTTAATATTTTTACTCTTTTTTTAAAATTATTTGCTTATTTTTTTAAATGACACCTTAATTAACTCAGATTTTATTATTTTAAGGATTTGAATTTTCCTTGCCTGTACTTACTGCTTCCCTTACTCCTGCTACTATGCCCTCATGGCTTCCAACCTGTTTTTTAATTTTTTATTTGTTGCCTGCCTGCTTGTTTGGGCCTGATCCTGCTTTTCTTGCTGAACTGTCAGACACAGGCTTTGTTCCACTACCAATTTAGCCAGGAGGGTGGCCTCCTTAACTAGCCCCCACCCTTCCTGGTCCCTTTCCTTAAACATTTTTTTTTTAATTGTGAAATCACCACCATATTACTTACAAAAAAACCCTACACTGCCCAAACTCCTAGATCCTTCAGAGTCTGGTTTAACAGAGAAAGATCTGTTTAAAAGGAGCAATCTCTTGAACAAAGTATCATCTTTGGATTGCTTCCCTTTAAACATTTCATAGTGGTAGCACCTGTGTATGTGCCCACACTCCCATATCCTTCAGAGTTGGGTCTCACATAGAAAATACTGCCTGAACTGAATTGTGTCCTACCTTGGGGAGAGCCCTCTCCAACCGGGAAAGGTCCTCACCCCTCTTTGAAAGAGGCAACAGGGTCCCGTCCCTTTTTGACACCCCTTCCGTGGCTTGGGCATCAGGTCCACCAGCCTCCCGTGACACCAACGGGCCAGGCAGCGGGACTCCCGTGGCCGCGCTCCTTAATGCCCATGCATCCAGCCTTGAACCTGTCGTTGATGCCGTTGCCCATGACTGAGGGACTCCCGAGTCCACAATCATAGTCTTTTGTTTCCTGAACAGGCCGACACAATCTGTTAATACAGCCCGTTAGAACAGTTGGTGCGCTCCTCAGAGCCCCCCCATGCACAATTCTCCACCAAAAATGTGACAGATTTATGTTACCAATCTGCCTGGGGCTTTAGGTGATCAGGCTGAGGCTGCAGGATCGTTGGGGGCGGAGATGAAGGAGCACACCAAGTGACTAAGTTTAAAGCTTTATTAACCAAACAACAGCGGTGAGTGCGGGGTGCGCCCCACATCACTCAGAGGAAGGAAGAAAGCGTTAGTGCCCGAGCCCTAACCCACTTTCACACACACACACACACACACACACACACACACAGCTGGCCAAGCCTGGGTGTAACGTAAGAGGAAGAGGGGGAAGGGTGGACGAGAGTTCTGCCTTGTGCACAGGTTGTCTGGGGTCTCCAACTTGCTTCCGCTCTCGGGAGGGTTTTAAGCCCTGGGTTTTCCTAGGGGGCGTTTCGGCCAGGGGAGCCCCCCATTCCCATTGCTCATTACTCTCTGCACCAGTCCAAACCGACTTTCCGCAGCTCTCTTAACTTTCCCACAACACACCAGCTTCAGGGTCGCAAGACAGACTGTTGATTTTCACCGGGCCCACCTGCACAATTTTGTAATTCTGTTAGTCCTGCAACTCCTTCAGTTTTGTTTGTCTCAGTTCTTATTTCTCACGGCCAGTTGTTGGGATGCAGACTGGCTGCTTGACACGCAGAGAGGGTATGTCTGTGTAAGTTGGCCTTGGGTGGCTGGCAGTTTCTTATCTCTGGGCCTGGCTGAATCCTCGACTTAACCTGTTCCTTTCCCCTTCAGCCTTTTGCAACCTGCAAAGAAATATTTTACTCCACACTTGCACCTTTAACACATCCCAACCCATAGTTCAATACATATAAAAGCGTTAGCAATGTATAATGCTAGGGCTTACCCAGGGTATCTCAAGGGGGAGCAATTTTTACTGTGACACCCCCACCATCACCCCCCAATCGCTGGGGACGAGTGAGCCAATGGAGACATTTACTAAAATATGGATTTGGTGAATGAGAGAGTCTTATGTTCCACAATGAAAATAAAGCTACTTGCTTGAGATTATTTATAAACCCAATACAGTAACTCCTCACTTAACGTTGTAGTTATGTTTCTGAAAAATGTGACTTTAAGCCAAACAATGTGAAATGAATCCAATTTCCCCATAAGAATTAATGTAAATAAGGGGGTTAGGTTCCAGGGAATTTTTTTCACCAGACAAAAGACTATACATACATACATACACACACACACACACACACACACAAAGTTTTAAACAAACAATTGAATACTGGTACACAGCGATGATGATAGTGAAGCTTGGTTGAGGTGGAGGAGTCAGAGGGTGGGAATTTCCCAGGGAATGCCTTACTAAATGAACTAGCACTCCACTGAGCCCTCAAGGGTTAATTCTCACACTCTACAAACCAGCAGGAAAGGCGTGTTTCAGAGATAAAGATGCGCATTTCCAATTAGGTATCAAGAGTGGGGTCAGAAGTGCACTGCCTTGTTAATTAGATCAGCAAGCCCCACAGCTGCAGCTTCTGCCTAAGGCAGCAGCTCCCTCCATCGTGTGTCCCCCCTGCTCTATGGAAGATGGGGTAAGCAAGGTGCAGGGGGACATTAGCCCCCCCTCTTCTTCCCCTCTCCCCCACACAGCAAGCAGGCAGGAGGCTCGGAGAGCAGCACATGGCAGTGGGGGAAGGGACAGCTGAACTGCCATTGATAGCCTGCAAATGACCTTAGAAGGGAGCATTTCACAACTTTAAACGAGCATGTTCCCTAACTGATCAGCAACGTAAGAATGAAACAATGTTAACCGGGACGACTTTAAGTGAGGAGTTACTTGACCATTTCCTTTCCCTTTGATTGTAAATTCTCTGGGGGCAGGGACTGCATCCTCCTGTGCAGCACATGGCACAACAGGGCCCTGCTCCTGCAGGTGCGATGAGAATATAAACACAATTATAATTTTGTACTGTGTCTATTCAATAAAACTTTCATTGAAAGGGTTTTAGGAGCTTAGCTACTCATCGAGGTTTAGTGATTACTTTAGAAGGATTCTGAGGCTTTGCAGCACTTGGATGAACACGGTGGTAGACAGCTCTGATCTAAGGGCAGGGAAAACTATGCAGGTGAAAGGGTAGGGGGAGGAAAGGGAGGCTGAAACAACTAGACAGAGAGGATGTCTCCTCAAACAAAAAAGCCATGCAAGTGTCCCAGGGCGCACACTGTATTTTTTCAAGGTGTGATCTTATGAAAACTGGAGCGGGTCTTTTTTCTCTAACCTCAAGTGCATTATTTTATATTTGTACTATTTTATTCCTGCATTTACACTGTGCAATGCGGAAATGAAAGAGCCCATTTCAAAGCCTGGGCAAAAAGCGGAAGAGGTCAGCTTAGCGTGGGAACCTCATTGCTATCTTCATGTCACGTTTCCTGGCAAATTGAGCACAGCTGTGAGATTAAATGAAAAGTCCTTTGGTCTCACACTCCTCTCAAGTTGCAGCTCCTACTCTCCTCTCAGCTCCCCTGGACCACCTGTGCTTCACCTGTTCCCATGCCCACATGCAGCCATCAGGGCCGGCTCTAGGTTTTTTGCCGCCCCAAGCAAAAAAAAAATTTGGCTGCCCCCCCCACCCCACCCCTGGGCTCCCCCCCCCGCACCCCATGCTGCCCCAGCCCTGGGCTCAACCCCCACCCCCACCCGTGCCCTCCCTTACCCACACTCCCTGCCGCCTCAGCCCTAGGGTCTCTCTCCCCTCCACACACCCTCTGCCGCCCCAGCCCTGGGCTCCCCCCCACCAGTGCTGACTCTGCCTGCTCCCCCCTCACCTCCAGCCTGTCCAGCGCTGGCAGGATCGGGGTAAGCAGCGGGGGTCCCGGGCCACGCCTCAGCCCAGGGTCCCTCCAGCCAGGGCTCCCGCCTCCAGGACCAGCCAGGACCTGGGAGGGCCGAGCTGGGGGGGACCGCCCCAGCAGGGGGCTGAGGAGCCGGGGCAGGGCAGCCCCAGAGAGAGCGGAGCCCTGGAGAGTGGGACACAGGCCCCGCACAACAGCACCCTTCTATGGCCCCGCTGCTGCTGCTGCTCCTGGCCACCCTGCTGCAGTCCCTGAGCAGCTTGGGCACTTCACCCAGGACCGGCGCGCTGCAGCCCGTCCTCCCGGGGGGGCGCCTGGCCACGGCTGAGCCAGGAGCTGGTGGGGGGTGCTGCGGGCATGGGAGCCCCCGTGGGGTGGGTTGGCTCGGGGGGGGGGCATGTTAGCTTGGGGGAGGTGCAGGGAAGTTTCGCCAAGGGCGCGAAACTTCCTTGCACCGGCCCTGGCTTCACCCAGCCCCAGCTGTGGCGCTGGGGGGCGGCTGCTCTGCGGCATCTGCGGGCAGCTCCGTGCGCCCTGCGGGGTGGACCCCACCCCGAGTGTCCCAGTTCTTACCCAGTGCTTTTGCCACCCCAAGCAAAAAAAAAAAAAAAAAAGGAAAAGGATGGCCGGAATGCTGCTCCTGAAAATGTGCTGCTCCAAGCATGTGCTTGGTTTGTTGATGCCTAGAGCCGGCCCTGGCAGCCATGTTGCTACTGCTTTGATTTTTTGCTTAATTCCCCTGTCCCTAGCCATATCTCCAACTAACCACTACCCACATCCTTCTCCTCCAACCAACACTTGCTATAGATAAATCTCAAACTCTCAGGGCTGGTCTACACTAGCCCCGAAATTCGAACTAAGATACGCGACTTCAGCTACGTGAATAACGTAGCTGAAGTCGAACTATCTTAGTTCGAATGAAAAGGCACTTACCCGGGGTCCACACGCGGCGCGCAGGCTCCCTCGTCGACTCCGCCTACTCCGTTCGTTGAGCTGGATTACCAGCGTCGACGGCGGAGCACTTCCTGGTTCGATTTATCGCGTCTAGACAAGACGCGATAAATCGAACCCAGAACATCGATCCCACGCCTCCGACCGGACGCGTAAGTATAGACGTACCCTCAGTATGCTCCCATCTGTAACTTTACTTATCTAGCCAGGTTCATGACTCCTGCTCCTTCCCATTGTGTCCAGGGCTACCTCCTTATCACCTCCTTCCCCATGGGGCTGCATCTCTTCCTCCTTCTCCAACCAATGAGGATGCCACAGCTCCACCCCTCTTTCCTGCCGCTCCTCTCTGCTTTGGCATGCTCTTCCTTCCTCTCACCATTGTTCAAAAACCTCCCGCTATGGGCTCACCATCTACTTGATTTTCTCCTACCCTTTCATTCCTGAACAAATCAAATATACTTGGGAATGCAGAAATTAGTTGGGACTGTCCTGACTATTTTGTATGTAAATACTCATTCTTCACTACACCTTCACAAAAATAGTTCCAGTGAACAATTTCCTTAATTAAAAGCTAACTAAATAAGGAGATATAGAGGGAAAGGAAAAAAAGTGACAAGCCTTTCCCAAGCCAACTCCTCCATTCTAGCGGATAAGGAACCTTGCTCTTCAGAACACCTCAGGAAAAATGCCTGACCCAGCCCTCCCTCAAGGTGCAAAACATTCCTGAATATGAAATAAGGCAGGGAAGGGAAGTATAAGTCCTGCAGCTGCACAAAATATGCAAGTGCTTCCTGGATTGCTTTTCTCCAAGGGTATGTCTGCAATTAGACATCCATGGCTGGTCTGTGGCAGCTGACTCGGGCTTGCAGTGCTCGGGTTAAAGAGCTGTTTAGTCACAAGGTCTTAGAGCCCAGGCTCCAGCCCAAGCCCAAACATCTACACTACAATTAAACAGTCCCTTAACCCGCAAGCCCTGTGAACCCAAGTCAGTTGGCACATACCAGTCGCGGGTGTCTAATTGCAGTATCGACGTACCCCAAGTGTTTCATCCAAGAGCCCACCATGCCAAATCTAGCTTTGCATAAGAGATCATACACCTTTGCTATCTGCTGTATTTTCTACAAGGATACAAACAGTTCGTAATACAGCACAGTATGTCATCTGTCCAAATATTAATCAGATAGAAACATGATTACCATTGAAAATTCAACAAGATCAAACCTAGAAAGATAACTTCTTATGAGAGACCAGGTGGAGGAGGCAGTATCTTTTATTGGATCCACTTGTGTTGGTGACAGAGACAAGCTTTTGAGCTTACACAGAGCTCTTCTTCAGGTAAACTGGAAAGTTGATCCAATAAAAGACATTACCCTCACCCATCCTGTCTCTCTAATATCCTGGGACAAACATGGCTACAACACCACTGCCAACAATTTATTATGAATCATCCAATAGCTAGCCCTTACATTGTAAAGTTATAGCTCCTATATAAATTAACTTATCCTAGGCTACACTTGCACACAGGGGTGTTTTATAGTGTTTACCTCTCTCTCTTTAGACAGTATAAATAAATAAATAAATAAAATCATCAATCACCCTCTCCCCTCCTCCTGTAAAATTAACAGCAGGTATAGGCTGACAAATACTTCATGTTAAAATTAAAGCCGATCGAAAATGTTTACATATTTTTTCCCAAAACCATTTTCTAAATAGAGAGTCTTTGTGAAAAAATTTGTTTTTTTTCCCCACTTTCTGTTTTTCAACAATACTAAAGAAACCAAACAATGTAGTCATTTTTCAGTATATTATTTTTCTTTTTCCTCCTCTTTCTTCCCCTCTCTCCTTTTTTCAGTGGAAAAACAGGGTGATGATAGGGTATATGAGCAAAAACTAAACACCCAAAAATAAATAATCAAAAATAAATATTTTCATGAAGAATTCTGAAAAAAACTGTTCCTTTTCAGAACTTGCAAAAAAATTATTTTGCAAAATAAATTCCCCAATTTTTGAACAGTGCCAATTAAAATACTAAGCCTTCTCTTAAATAAAATGAGTGAGGCATTAATTATTCTATCATTGCTTTGAAACATTCACTGTTTGTGATTTGACAATCCATCTTTCAGCTAGCAAGGCAATCATTCCTCATAAAGGGTATTTATATCAAAATGACAATTTACTGATATTTTTACAGTTCTAGAAGATATAAAACCTTCCTGATTATTTCAGGTGGACATGTAATAAAAATGTAGATTATTTCTCGGATAACATTAACATACCTTTACAAGTATGTTGTACTCTACTGATTTAGTCATTTCCTAAAAATTGGCCTACCACATGATCAAATATTATAATATTGTGCTCGAGTTTTCCAAAATCTTGTGCAAATAATGGTGGGTTTTTTTTAATTCAACAGAAAAAGTGATCTCCGTACAATATTTTCAGTTAAATGCTCAAATTATTAATCTCACCTCACATATCTTCAAAGTAATCTGAACGGAGATAAACACTTGAAAATAATTACCTCATTACTAATGATCAACAGCAAAATTAACAACTTCTCTCCCATACACATGGCAAGATTCTTAGGCCTCAATCATATTATTCTCATGTGTATAGATAAAACCTTTATGGAGGCAAATAAATGATAAAGCACCTGATCCAAAGACCACTGAAATCAATGGGCAGACTCCCCATCATTTCAATGGACTCTGGATGAACAGACACATAGCGAGCAATTTTGGGGATTTGTAGTTTCAACCACTGCAAAAGGTATTTAATTGCAAGATTTTAGTGAAATGCAGACTATGTCTAAAACTCTACAGAACTTGCCATAATGCAAACTGAGCACATTCTGTTTCTAAAATGGTTTTAATACCAACTCTGCAGGATATTTTTTCCAATACATGAATCAAATTGATTTGGATGATTAATTTAATCACAGAATAGAAAAATCCTCTTGCTAAACACAAAGGATTTGGATTACTTCAAACAACTTTTAGGCAATAATAATAATTGAATTATAAGCAGCCTATAAGTTAGTTTAAGCAGTATTTTGCATTGGGTTTCATTGAATTCATTTGCAAATCTGACACCATCAGCTCAGGACTAAACAAAGACTATGAATGGCTAGCCAACTACAAAAGCAGTTTCTCCTCCCTTGGTGTTCACACCTCAACTGCTAGAAGAGGGCCTCACCCTCCCTGATTAGGCTTACCTCGTTATCTCTAGCCTGAATCTTCCCTGCACATTTATATCTGCCCCTGGACATTTCCACTGCTTGCAGCCGAAGAAGTGGGTATTGACCCACGAAAGCTTATGCTTCAATACCTCTGTTAGTCTATAAGGTGCCACAGGACCCTTTGTCACTTTTATTTATGTTGATCAGTCTCACTGCAAAGTTATGTACCTGCTGTGTTTGCAGGATTGCAGCCTTTCTGTAAGCATGTTTGAAAAACCATAAACATTTTTCTCTGGGCTTTAAGATATTCAGTATACTTTTTTTAAAAAAAAAATGCATGTTACACTATCTGCCAGCATAACCTAATTCAAATAAAAATGTTAGTAGAGAACTTTGACTTCTAAACCAAGTCCTTGCAAACATGCTTTACGCACTAATCCTTACTTTGGGCCAAAGCTCCACTCCTACTATAAGATCCATGAGGGAAGACCAGCCATCACACTTAGGCTATGGCTACACTTAAAGCTTTAGAGCGCTTTGAGTTAAACCAGCCTTCGGAGAGCGCACTAGGGAAAGCGCTGCAGTCTGTCCACACTGACAGCTGCAAGTGCAGTGGCATGGCCACATTTGCAGCACTTGCAGCAGCATTGGGAGCAGTGCATTATGGGCAGCTATCCCAGCATTCAAGTGGCTGCTTTTCAAATGCAGGGGGTGGGGTGGAGTATGACAGGGAGTGTGTTGTGTGTATGCGGGGGGAGAGAGAGAGTGGGTTTTTTAGAGTGCTGAGAGTGTGTCAGCATGCTGTCTTGTAAGTGGACACAAGAACAAATGGATATAAACTGGCCATCAGGAAGTTTAGACTTGAAATTAGACGAAGGTTTCTAACCATCAGAGGAGTGAAGTTCTGGAACAGCCTTCCACGGGAAGCAGTGGGGGCAAAAGACCTATCTGGCTTCAAGATTAAGCTAGATACATTTATGGAGGGGATGGTTTGATGGGATAACATGATCTTAGTCAAAGGTCAATTAATTGCCATCAGTGGTAAATAGGACCAATGGTCAATGATGGGATGTTAGAAGTTACTACAGAGAACTTTTTCCTGGGTGTCTGGCTGGTGAGTCTTGCCCACATGCTCGGGGTTCAGCTGATCGCCATATTTGGGGTCGGGAAGGAATTTTCCTCCAGGGTAGATTGGCAGAGGCCCTGGAGGTTTTTTGCCTTCCTCTGCAGCATGGGGCACGGGTCACTTACCGGAGGATTCTCTGTATCTTGAAGTCTTTAAACCATGATTTGAGGACTTCAATAGCTGAGACATAGGTGAGAGGATTATTCCAGGAGTGGGTGGGTGAGATTCTGTGGCCTGCATTGTGCAGGAGGTCAGACTAGATGATCATAATGGTCCCTTCTGACCTTAGTCTATGAGTCTATAAGTTCAGACCCCCTCCCCTCCTCCCTCACAGCAAACATTTACTGTTGCAGATAAGCAATCGGGAGCAGAAAAGCAGCCGGCTGTTTGAAACGGAGCTTTGAAATGGCACTTCCGCATGCCTCAGCCAATTTCACAACAAAGAGAAGAGAGGCCACTTGATTTAAAGGGATTATGGGACGTTTCCGGAGGTCAATCAGAGTGCAGTAACTTAACTGCTCGTTCACACTGACCCTGGAGCATCTCAGCCAAGACGCAACAGCAGTTATCCCTCTCAGGGAGGTGGAGTACCAGGAGCGATCTAGCCAGGGAGTCAGACTGCTCTACATGCCTTGCCAGTGTGGATGGGGAGTAAGGTAGAGCGCTCTAGGTGGCTTTATTGCGGTATAAAGTGCAAGTGTAGCCAAGGCCTTAGATGTAGCCTTAATTTAAGTCAGTAAGTTTCTCATGGGCACAACTGTCCAATTGAATGAAGCTCATAAATAAACCAAATCAAAAGTAATTTTCATTGGACTACCAAAAGACCCATCTAGGTAGTTTACGTCCCTAACACCTCCACCTAAGGTATGACAAGCTGTTAAAAAAAACCAGTACACATTTTTGTTAGCAGAAAAACTGCATTCCTCCCCCACCTTCTCCATGCTTAAAAATGGCTCAACCATTTTTGGTGAAATTTTAAGAAAAAAAATTGCTTACCTGGAGCGGCTCTGGGGTGGCAGCAGCATGCACCGGGGCCAGGGCAGGCTCCCTGCCTGCCTGCCCTGGCCCTGCGCCGCTCCCGGAAGCGGCCAGCATCACGTCCCTGCGGCCTTTGGGGGAGGGAGGGGCAGAGGGCTCTGCGCGCTGCCCTCGCCTGTGGATACCTCCCCCGAAGCTCCCATTGCCCACGGTTCCCTGTTCCCGGCCAATGGGAGCTGCGGGGGACGGGGGAGGCAGCGCACAGAGACCTCTGCCCACCCTCCCTCCGGGGCCACAGGGATGTGGTGCCTACCGCTTCTGGGAGCGGTGCGGGTCCCGCGGCGCCACAGGGGTGGCAATCACGTGGGCCGGATACAAAGCCCTGATGGGCCAGATCTGGCCTACAATTTGCCCACCCCTATGCTATACGCTCTACCAACAGTTTACAACTGTTTTTAAATACAGTTAGTTTTTAGTTATATTTAAAGAGACACTGCTGGTTAGTTTAGGTCCAACGTTAGTGATATGAAAAAAAAGAGGGTGGAAACTTATATTGTAGCCCCCGAATTTCACATTCCTGCATGTACCTGCAGTCAGCCATTTTGTATGTTCAGTCACTGCCAGCTGAAACCCGAACATCATATAGCTGGAAATAATCTTAGGCCCTGAGAGGCAAGGCCGTGCAGCTGCATGTTTCCACCTCTGTTAATCAGAATGGGAGGTTGGGACAGGAAGTTAATGTTCCATGAAAACAATGAATGTTTGGACAGCCGACTTAGGTTTTAGGTGCCTCTGACATGCACGTTTTATTGTTATGATTAGAAATGTTTTGCTGATAAGGAGAATAATAAATTGTTATTGGCTGCTGTTAGGGAAATTATTAGCCTATTAGGGGCTATTATGAGTTATGCGCTTTATAAAAAGTTAGAAAGTGTGCTTTGGGGCAGTCTGAGGAAGCTTTACTTTGGGCAAGGATCTGACACTTAACTTCCCCAGCAGTGAGACAGAAGGAGGGCCCCTGGAAGACTGGCTGCTGATTCCTCGAAAACATCTTATCTTTAGTAAATAAAAAAGTATAGGATGTTCTGAACTACCTACTATAGTGTGTGAGTGTGCATGTGCTTGAGACCTAATAAAAAGTAGTTTTAGGTAAAAGCATTCTGGTTTGTATCAATCATATATCAGAGGAACTGTGTCCCCATTGATTTATTCCTGACACCGCCTGGGGAGAAACAGTTGTGAGGGAATTGCTTGGGTTCTGAAAATCCTGGGTAACAATATGAATATAAATAAATGTTTTCATTTGAGGAAAGGTTTACCATGAGACTGAGCAGAGATGTGTGCCCCTGTCTCCTACCTTAAATGTTTAAATATCAGCTTTTCAACTCCTGGAAAAGAATTAGTGGCAATAAAATTAAAAGTGGGCATGGTTAGTGACTGTTGGGATGGTGCCGAATTGGTGTGGCCATACTGCATGAATGATGAGAATGCAGCTTGACATGACTGAACTGTGAAAGAGGATTCTAGGAGCAGAATCCTTCTCTTAGCATCAGGCAGATGGCAGAGGTGAAACTGACTGGCTTCATGCTGCATGTATGATCAATCTGATCTTTGGGTCAGCAAATATGTTCACTTGAAAGCAAACAACACAACATCCTAAATGGAGCATGGGCTTACCGGGGTATCCTTTAACATGGTTGAGATATCAAGCAGGGGGCTGAAGTGAATGATTGATAAGGAGTGAATGCGGGGTAATGTTCAGTTGGCACCACTCTGCAGTCTTCTCCTAAAGTCTTAATTAGGTAAAAATTAGTAGCCACACGCCCACTGGGCATCCTTTTAAGACATGTGACTCCTTTGAAGAAAAAAAAAAAGTGTATAAAAATCAAGCAGATTAAATTACTTTTGGGGGGATTCTTTAGTTGACACTTAAAGAAGTAAAGCTGCTAGACAGAGTAGCCAAATCTCTGCTCTGTGGGCTCAAGTAGGTATGTGAGCCAGAGGGGTTTCCAGGCAGCCAAGGAATACGAGACAGACCAGAGGGCTGAGGAAATCAGACATGGAGAGGAAAAGTCATCCATAGAATTTGGTAACTACCTTCTCTGTTTGCCAAGCAGGAACTGTGTAAGGCTAACTCAGGGCCTGTTTGTGTATATTTGTGAAAGAGAGGCTAGCTAAGAGGAATGTATAGCAGGTCCAAACTGCTGGAAAAAGATAAAGGAAAAATGCTGACAAAAAAAAATTAAAAAAAAATCTTTCCAGCGAAGGAGTATGGTGAATAACTAGCTAGAGGGCAAGCTACTTAACTTTTATGATGCATGAAACTATTACCAAGTGTTCTGTCAAAACTTGTGAAATCATCACCTGGACCTTTGCAGTTCTTTCCTACTAACTAGATTAATCTCCTCCTCCTCTCTCTCTCTCCCCCTCTCTCTCTCTCTCTCTCTCATATACCTACACACACACACCCCCCCCACAAGCCCTCCCTGTTACCTCCTCTTAATCACTGTGGGCAACAACATCAACCTGCCTAGCACGCAGGCCTCTAACTGGGACATTATCTTCAACTCAGAGTTCTCTATAGATCCTCACATCCAGGCTAAATCTTGCTGACTCTTTTCACACAACATCTCTTATACAGCCTTTCCTATCCATCCACACAGCTAAATCTCTCATCCCAGTTCTCATCATCTTGCATCTCGATTATTGCTACAGCTTTTCCTCTGGCCTTGACAAATGCAATCTTGCTCGGCTCTTATCCATTCAGAATGCTGCTGATCACCTTCCTAGGCGAATGGTTCTCAACCAGGGGTACACGTAGTCCCAGGGGGAAGCAGAAGTTTTCCAGGGGCTATATCAACTCATCTAGATATTTGCCCAATTTTACAACGGACTAGTAAAAAGCACTAGCAAAGTCAGTACAAACTAAAATTTCATACAGACAATGACTTGTTTATACTGCTCTATATACTTATACACTGAAATGCAATTATTTTATAATTATATTAAAAAAATGAGAAAGTAAGGAATTTTTCAGCAATAGTGTGCTGCGAAACTATTGTACGTCTGTCTAATTTTGTAAACAAGTAGTTTTTAAGTAAGGTGTAACTTGGGGGGTACACAAGACAAATCTGATTCCTGAAAGAGGTACAATAGTCTGGAAAGCTTGAGAGCCACTGTCCTAGGCCATCACTTTGTCTGTCACCTCTCTCTTTGCATCCCTCCACTGGCTCCCCCTTCTCTATCACATCAAACTTGTCTTCACTTTCAAAGCCCTTCACAGCCTATCCATACTGTATCTATCATTTGTCATTCAACTCTTGCCTCTGATCAGCCCTTGATGGGAGCCTCCATTGTCCAGTTAGTACATTTTCAATAAACATCTTTGTGCATTTCCTCATACCACCCCTGACACTTGGGAAGCGCTCCCTGAAAACAGCCACAAAGCTATGTAATTATCCTTCTTCAAACCCCTCCTTAAAACTCTCCTTTGCTGTGATGACAACAGCAACTTGACAATGGTTAGGCTGCTGGTGTGCTGAGACCACCGCCTATGATGAGATCAATACTATCTCTGTTTTCTCATACTCCCCCACCTGTCTGTCTGTAGCCATTTGTTATCTCTTGTCTTAGATTGTAAAGTCTTTGAGGCAGGCACCATCTTTTTATTCTACCATTTGTACAGGACCTAGAACAATAGCATCTAGCCAGTAGGGTAATAGAAAACAAACAACAATTAGCTAACTTGATTTTTAGAAAACACCTTTTTGTCTTGCAGTCAAACAGATATATTGCACTGACAATACTGTGATATCTACTTCCCAGTATGTATGTGTGTCTAAAGCTTATATTGTAACTTCCAAATCCTGCTGCGGTATCTAATAAAGACATGGGGCTTGTCTGCACATGGAATAGATATTCCGGATTAACTCGCTGTGCCGGATACTGTTTCTGTGGAATAAGAGTGACTTAATTAGCTTAATCCAAGTGGGGCTGGGATTTCATCCAGTGTTTATATTTTAGAAGCAATTGGCATGAAATTATTTTTCCCCACACCATAATGTATACTCCTTAGTACAAGGAATGCTATGGATGTGCAATTGCACTTGTTAAATAAGCAACTAAAAGAGAAAATATAAAAACTCTGAGATAAAAAGTTCAATGTCCTTCTGCAAGTGCCTAAAGCAGTGTATTTCAAATAATATTTGACTTCTCTATTAGACATGCAACAATTTGAAAGCACTGCATGATGCTCTTTGAGATAAGTTCTGAAACACAGTACAACGCATTGCTCATCTTCCTAGTCTTATTGTTTTTCTTATATTTGAGGTCAACTTGTTTATGACAACTTTTATTAAATATGTTTCCTGAAAGAAAACCAGATGTAACCAGAATCCTGTGTGAAGGGAGAAGTGAAACAGAAGTTTGATTTTCCAGCAACTCTTAATTAAGCATGACCAACTGCATAATTAAGTAACAAAGTATCTGGAAAATATTTGTTGCTATCTCTCTCCAAATTACTAATTTTCACTAACATTTTTGAACACAAATACTTTGGAAGGTGGACAGGCACTTCCACATGCAACAATAGTATGTTAACCTCATAGTTATTTCCCCATCTAAAAAAGAAGCACATGTATGTCCCTTTAGATCAGGGGTTCCCAAACTTGGTTCGCGGCTTCTTCATGGAAAGCCCCTGGCAGGCCGCGAGACACTTTGTTTACCTGAGCGTCCACAGGTACGGCCGCTCACAGTGGTGAAGGCCAGGCCACCGCTTCCCGCAGCTCCTATTGGCCAGGAACAGCGAACTGCGGCCACTGGGAGCTGCGAGCGGCCGTACCTGAGGACGCTCAGGTAAACAAAGTGTCTCGCGGCCTGCCAGGGGCTTACCCTGAACAAGCCGCGAACCACGTTTGGGAACCCCTGCTTTAGATATATATCTTATAGGGCATGTAGAAACAGAGAGAAACCAAAAGGCAATATATACATAGTTAATTTGAACACAAAAAGGAGGATAAGTAAAATATATATAATAGTGACCTCATCTTAATCTATGAGTGTCCATGCTCAATACTCCCAGGAAATAAACAAAAACAAAACTCTCCTGCAGAAAATCTACAAAACATCAACACTACAGTACAGCAGCTTCACAAAGTTAATCATCCCTAACCTGAAGGGACCAACCCTGAGGATGAAACAGTAAATTTTCACATCCATTTAATCCTAAATTTATCTATGAGGCCTGCCAGTAAGGGTGTGAATTAGTGCCAACTGGGATAGTGTTTTTTTGTTATGTGGACACCTCCCCACTTCAAACTAACTAGACTATCAACTCTTTTCATTTCACATAGATCAGTCACCAGCCGCTTCAAGTCCCAATAGGCCTGGATTAAATCACATCAAAACCCAGTTCTCAAAAGGAATCCTGCAACAAGCCATTGCATGCATACAATAAAGGGAGAAATACTGACTGTATGGATAGTTTTGAGCTTCTAAGGGAGATATTTTAAATAATGAAAAAAATCAGTATCTGAAAATACTTTGGTAATTAGTATCCCATTTTTAAACAGTCTACTGTTTTAAGATTTTATTTTATTTATTTATTTATTGGGGGGAGGGTATGTGGGTCTACAGTGGAGAATCAGCTAATCAGGCTAATGATGCCCCTTCTCACCCCAAATTTTGTTTTCTAAAAAAGCATTTAGCATATTAAAACCCCCAATATATTAGCATTAGTGCATGCATATAAAAATGATCCTTGTCTCTCTCCATGATCACAAACTTCACAGCTTTGCCCCCTCTAATCTTCACTATTCCAAGACTACTGACCAACCAGAATTTATCAATTAAGCCATAAAGCAGGCTCTCTCAACTGTTGGGCCAGGCCTCATCGGTGGAGCCGGGACCCTGTCTGAGTGGGGCATGAAACTCACCTGGCTTTTTTATTTATAAATGTTTAAAATAAGAAAATGCAAATCCCTACATGGATTTTCTCTCAGATTTCCTGTGGGACTATTCCGGCTGCAACTAGTCTCTCTCATGCATTCAGTAATGGCTAAGGAAGGTTTACTCCTCCCTAACACCACAAGGGGCTGCTGTGGCAGAGGACAGGGAGACTCTCTCTCCCCTCCACTCTCAGTCTCAATGCTGCCCCTGCTGGTCTCCAACCAGTGTGGAACCAACAGAGAGGAGAGAATGGGGAGGAGGAGACAGCAGGCAGTTGCATCAGGGCCTTGCCAGCAGGGAGACAAGACTGGCAGAATGAAGCATTCATCAGGGAAAATGACATCACCTTGAGCTTCTGTACATAATCTGTTCCTTCTGGAGCATAGTCTTCCCTTTCCTTCCCCCCTTTAATAACTGTCCCCCCCTCCGCCCTCCCGCCACCCCCTGCATACTTTGGAGCTCCTGTTCCCCAAGAGATTAGGGTGGGGTTCACAAGTCACTCTCCTGTTTCAGTTTGCGTCAATCTTCCCATCAGGGGATAAGCACTGCACACAGAAACAAGCTCCCCCCCATCTGATTGGGATATTTCAATTGTATTAGAGACTACACTCTATGTCTATCAGGGGTGAAAGTAAGCAGGAACGGGCAGGTATGGCGTACCGGTAAAAAGCGGCCACCGGTACCGGCTTGTACCCATCTGATGTTAAAGCACTGCCGTTGCAGTGCTTTAAGCAGAGTCCTTTGCCACGACAGCGCTTTAACCGCTGACGGGGGCTGCTGACGGGGGGTGGGACGACCAAAAGGGGCAGTGACATTAAAGCACTGACATGGCAAGCAGCACTTTAACATCATTGCCCCTCCCCGCCCAGGCCGCTGACAGGAGGAGCAAAAGGAGCAGCTGGCCTCCAACCCTGCCCTTCTGGCCAAGGCCCTGTCCCTTCCAGGGGCCTGAGCCAGCCCACGTACCGGTAAGTGTTGAGTGTTACTTTCATGTATATATGAATATTGTCTCTAGCACACGTGAAGAAGAGGGCGTGAGCTCATTTGCTCTGATGAGTTTGAGAACCACAGCCACAAAGAATGAATACGGAGTCATTATAACTGGACTATGTCCTTGGGGCTTTGCAAGTCTTGAGAAACAGCAAATATCCCTCAACCTTCTTTACTGTGATAAATTGGCAGCATTTTCACAAACTGAGTTGCCTTAATATTATGAAATAAATATAAATGTTACTTCTTAAACTTGCCTTTAAACAGCAATTTATGCAGGGGGATGTTTTTTCCCCATGATTTCTCTATCCCATTTAGGACTAGTCTACACTGGCTTTAATATGGCTTGTGTGGTTACAGCAGAGCACTGGAAGAGAGCTCTCTCAGCACTCTAAAAAAACCACCTCCACAAGGGGCGCAGCTCCCAGCGCTGGTGCACTGTCTACACTGGTGCTTTACGGGGCTGAAAATTGCCAGTGTAGATAAGCCCTTAGTCTCTGTCAAGCTACTACTATTATGCAGCCATCTTTAGCATGAGTCACACAGGGTTATTACTGCACCTTTGTATGAAGCAATAGTTCTTTCCCATGAGCCGCAGGAAAATGACAAATCTGTAGCAATGAGCTCTTGTACAATGCCCTGGCATAGGACTAAATCTGTATTTGTGATGTGTTCTCCAGCTCTGAGCACAACTAGAGTTGAGTATCTTCCAACACTCTTTATGAAATTCATTTTTGTTATGGACAACAGCATTTACTTTCCAATAAACATCAAACATATCTGATCGGGATGTTTTGGCAGGGGGAGGCCAGAGGGAAAAGCACAGGGGGAGACGTTCTTTCATGAGATGCTTGAAAAAACTTCCACAGCTCATTGAATGCATTACAAAATTCAGATCACACTTACAAAACAAATATACTACATGCAAAGTATCTAGTCACGTGAGATTAAAATCAGGTGTTTCTAAAAGTTGAAGAGTTGTGTCTTCGGTAATAAGCAATAGAAACAAGGTATTTTCAGAGTGGTTGTTGAGAAAGGGGAAACAGAAGAGAAAATATTCCTCAAACTTCAAGACCTCCCAAACTCCACTAGCAACCTACTCACTATCTCTTGTGGCTTGCTTACGGTGCTCTTGAAACTTAAGATACAGAGTGTTTCTTTGCTAAAAAAAAGGCATGTATTGAGCATTTTTAAATTACAGGGTATACATCACGGATCTTTATCCAGAGGGTAATGCTAAAATTTTGTTGTAGCAACTTTTAGGGAAAGTCATGAGGGAATTATATTTACAAAACCAATTTTAAGAAATCAAGTCACAGGAATTCACACACAAAATACCCTAAAGGCAGAGTGGGAACAATAGATACGGCCAAGCCTGAGTCATAATGCACCCTGACAGCACAAAAGGGAGAACTACGTCAGTGAGCCCACCTCTCTGGAAAACTATCTAGACAGGTCACATGTGGTATTTCTACACTGCAATTAAACCCATGCGGCTAGCCCATATCAGCTGACTCAGGCTTGTGGGGCTCAGGCTATGGGCCTGTTTAATTGTGGTGTAAACGTTCAGGCTGTAGCACAGGCTCTGGGACTCTCCTCCCTCACAGAGTCCCAGAGCCTAGCCTGAATATCTATATGACAATTAAACAGCCCCATAGCCCAAGCCCCATGAGCCTGAGTCAGTTCACATGGGCCAGCCACAGAGGTTTAATTGGAGTGCAGACATGCCCACATAGGCTTACTATCCTTTGATTTGCTTTTCCTTGATTCATTTAAAGATTATTTTTTTTAACTGGGATTATGCTGCTCCTTTAAAAGCCTGAAAGGTTAGGTTTTGTTTGCTTGTTTGTTTTTAATTTAGAAATAAACATTTTTTTCCTGCTTGTGTTTTAACCTTATAAAAATCAGGAATGTAAAGTCTGGGCTTCTCTGCATACTGGAAAGTGTAAGGGATGTTTACTATTAACTCTTAACATAGTATTTGAAGAGGTGAGGATGCTGAAGATTTAACAAAAAACAAAGCTTTAAAAACCCTTTTTGCTTTTTTAACGGTTCTACTTTGACTCTTTATCCTGTCATATTTTTCATACAAGCTCTCTGGCCTACACGGGACAGGAAATTGCAATGTAAAAAACAAGCGAGTTATTTTTAAAGCTATTTTTTACACCTTTTTTGATCACAATGAAGCCGAAACTGGTACAAGCCCCATTTCCCTCATTTTTGTTTCATAGCTATTCAAAAATGACCTGCAGAGCCTTACTCAGACATGGTCACTTGCACCATTTTTTAAAGTCTCAATTTTTTAAAAATAAAAAAAATATATATATGGACTTTGCAAACAGAAAAGAAAAGAATCTAAACGGTCAAATTTTAGGTTTGACAGCTGAAACAATATCCCGTGGAGCAGATTCTTATTTCTGTGATACATTTGGAGTCATTAAATAACTGGATTCACAGAGTCACTAAGGCTGTCGTCACTGCCCAGAAAAAGATGTATTTTTGCAATAGGATAACTAATGTACATTAGCTATCCTGTTGTAAAACATAGTGGAGACAAGCACTGAAGTTTTTACTACATGGTACTGTCAAAATAACATAACTTTTCTTCTCCCATCGCGTGCATTCCCTGCTCTTTTGCAAACTCTTTCAACCTCCAAGTTTTGAGCTTCTCATCCTCACTCACAAGGTACTCTTCCCTCATCCCCCTAGAGTCAACAGGGTCTAGCCAACTGAACATAGGACTGGAAGCCTGGAACTGCTGAGTTCTAATTACCACCTTGTTATTGACTTGCTATGTAGCCTTGGGCAAGTCACTTAACTTTTCTGCATCAGCTTTTCCTCTGTAAAATGATTACCTATTTTACATTACAGTGGCATGGATTAATTAGTTAATAGTTATAGTGCCTTGAAGTTGTACATCACTATATATCTGTATATATCACTAGCCTACACTCACACACCATTTAAATTTCCCTGTACACCACCCTCACTTTTTTCTTGACCACTTCCTTTGACTCCTTCCATCTTCTCCTGACAACCTGCCTTTCAGGTCATCATTTTCACTTGCAATGATCTCCAAATTATTGTTAGCTATGTGAGCTCACTCACACACACATATATACACACCCACACATATACACAGACGCATACACACTCCTGTTCCATAAAGTTTTCCAACTGTAATGTCTCTAAGTCACTGTGTGCGCATGTTCTGGTTTGGTATCATTTTATACTGTATCTCCACATGTCTAGACTCTGACCTACAGGTATCAATGGAAGGCCCTCTGCTTCTGCACCAGGTCTTTGTTCTCAGTAGCCAGCTCCTGACAGTGGGTCTCCAATGGAGCCACTCTGCCAGGGCTCCCTTTTAAAGGATATTGAACAGCTACATTAACTTTCCTGGAAAATCTCTGCAGGGGCCAATCAAGGGAAAGATAGACAGTGCATATTCTCACCAGGCCCACCTTTCCATCGCCTTCTATTAATGGGTTTTCAGCTTCTTAGGGAGCTCTGTAAGCAAAGAGGTACAAGAGTGACAGATGTTGGTTCAGAAGCAGCTGATACCATCTTCCACAGAAAGGATTTGATCCACACACAGAGGTCGCAGCCGCATTTGAATCATACCGGCCTCTGTTAGTTGGCCAATTTTACCTACTGCACAGGCCCACAAATACCTGTGGCGGTATATAAATAATAACCCTTTGATTTTAGTGTCAAAACTACGTAGACTAAATGTACACAAGGCTTTGTTTTAGCCTCCTAATCTGTTTTGACAACCAAGAATTACTAAACATGTAGAGGTTTAAAGAAGTAATGAGCACCCACAGGCCTAAGGATCAATTTATATTGTGGAAAGCAAACAATAATAATCCTCTCTTGGGAAGGCATTTGTTATTGTTTTCTCTGCAACAAGAAACTGCAAAAGGCACTAACAAAAGTCTTTGCAAATCCAAATCAAATCTGCACGGAGTCATCTTTAATGGAGTTGCCTTTTATAAATTAGAATTTGAATTCTCACATATAAAATAGGATCAACATTACAAACCTATGCAGTTAAATGGCCTGTAGGCATACAGAATATAGCCTGTAGACATCTGAACTCCACCAACTAAGAGAAAGGTTTGGCTGCTTTCAATTCTCAGGCCCTACTCTACCATTGCCTTGTAACTTGTGTAGTAATTTATACCGATGTAAAGAGGATGTAAAGCACTACCAGATCAGAATAGGAACAAGTGGAAAGCTTGACAGTGGTTTAGAGTACAATACAATCGGAGTTTACTGTACCTTCAGAGTCACAAAGGCACAGAAGTGGGATCTGAACAAATAAAGTGACAAGAACCCACACTCAGCTCACTCCAACCCCATGCAAAATGACACCTGAGAAGCAGTAGGAGCCAGCAGCAACAGAGAAGTTTTCCCCATGGAACATGGAGATTTTTTAACTGTAGCTTCTCTCCGCACACCCTTCCTCAGCAGCACTTCTGCCTTCACGTTGGCTCTATCCCATCAATAGCTCCCCAACACTGAGAGTGAATGGGTTTAAAGAAGCCTTTACAGCTTACAAGTTGCCTCCGTCATAGAAAGATGCTCTGCTCCATCCCACAAGCTGCCTTCCCTGGAAATCCCTTTCTCATATTTCCCCATCCTCTTCTGGAACCCTTAACACACCTTAACCTGCATAAGACCTCCTCTGGTTTCTAAGTAGTTCAAATACAATCAGAAGCCCCTGCCCAACACAGCAATCAGCAAGATGCCTTCTGCAGCTGTTAGGAACCAGGAAGTGCTGGGGAGCTGGCACAAGGACAATTGCAAGGTAATTTCAACTGTAAATAAAATCCCACATAGTTGGGATAATGCTGATAATGTCTCAGGGAGTGGGAGTAATACCTTTAAGTAAAACTAGATATGGCCCCAAAATTGGATGAGGATATTTAGGATCCAAATCACAATTTTGCATCTAATCCCTGTACTTATAATAGGCCAAATCTAAATGCCCCCAGATTTTGAGGGTTCAAAATTCAGTTCTGAATTTTGCAGTTCAGTCTCAGGCTCATCATGTTCGTGAATGCCATGGAGTTTCAGGTTCCACACCCTTTTCAGAAATCCTTGACCATAGGACTCCCTTTTTTAATCCTGCCCCCTCTCTCTGTTCCTCCTCACAGCCTCTCACAAATGAAATGCAAACCTTGCTTATGTTCACATGGCCAACATAAAATGTTCTAGTCTATGCTCCCAAGTGTTTCTATCTATTTAGGGCTATGTCTACACTAGAAGTGTTTTACTAGTATAGAAATACCAGTATATTACACACTCCTAGTGTGTAGAAGCGACAAAGGGTCCTGTGGCACCTTATAGACTAACAGAGGTATTGGAGCATAATCTTTCGTGGGTGAATACTCACTTCTTCGGATGCAAGCAACCACTGCTTGCATCCGAAGAAGTGGGTATTCACCCACGAAAGCTTATGCTCCAATACCTCTGTTAGTCTATAAGGTGCCACAGGACCCTTTGTCGCTTCTACAAATCCAGACTAACACAGCTACCCCTCTGATACTCCTAGTGTGGATGCAACTGTACTGGCAGAACTACACTTAGTATGAGGATAACTTGCCATCCACAAGCAAAACAAGGTATACAGGCAAGACCTGAAATTCTACTGTAAAAAACAAGTTGGGGAAATACCCTTCAGATATTCTTAGAAACAGAAAAGGGGGACAACCCACATTGGAAAAAAAAAATCCTCTGTGGGTCATCCTCAAAGAAAACAAACTTTTTAGACCTTCTTTTGAATATAGCCTTCTAAATGTGAACCAGTGTAGTGTTATTTTCCCAAACACGTGAGGAGTGAAGTACCAATTCATTTCAATGGGATGTTAAATTGCCATTATCTTTGGAGTGAACGGTCAACACTAATTATATCACTGCTTTCAGTTTAGCAGAAACAGCCACCTACTCCCCTTAGCCATTGTTTTTAGAAGTCTGAGGTTATATCTACACTATGGGGGCTATAGTAGCACACCTACAGCACCGTAGCTATGCTGGCATAACCCGTAGATATAGTCTACAGCAACAAAGGGGTTTTTTCTGTCACTGTGTGAACAGTACCTCCCTGAGAGACCATAGCTAGGTTGATAGAAGCATTATTCCATCAACCTAGCTGTGTCTACACCGGGGGTTAGGCTGGCATAGCTATGGTGCTCTGGGGTGTGGATTTTTCACATCTCTCAGCACCATAGCTCTGTCAGCCTAAATTTTAAGTGTGCACCAACATTTAGGTTGTAAGCTCCTCGAGGCAAGAACTATCTCTTCTTCTTTTACTATGAGGCACCTACTATATTTTGGGCTTTCCTTAAGTTATAATGTGAAAGCAGATATATAGTGTAAGGGAATTTTTGCTGCCATGACACAGATGGTCCCCAAAACAATATACTGTACAATGGAATTAAAGATAAAAGTGAAATTTAATTGTCCAACTCTGCAATGAATCAATGACAAAGCTGAAGTGCCAGCCAGATGAAAGACAATCAGCATATGTCTGTAATAATACACACTTGTCCACTGTTCAAAGATATTCTTGACAGGAATAACCTGTGAATCCACTTTAACCACTACAAAAGGTGCTGCAACATTCTAAAACATGCCTGTTGAGCGAGAACAGTTTCAGACCTCTGAAACAAGTTCAGTAAGCTCACTACCTACAATATCTCACAGCTCAACCACAAATGCTTAATTTTTATTTTAGTTTCTCATATTGCTAAAAAATGAAACTGTATGATGTAGTGGCCTGAACACAAGACAAAGACCAAAAAACTCCCAGGTTCTAACCCTGGCCCTTCCACTGACTTACGCTGTGACCTTGAGTTAGTCACTAAGGTCAAGGTTTTTGGTGCCTCCCTAGAGATTTTGGCCTTGTTTTCGCTAGGAAAAGACGACTTAGAGTGGACATACCCTTTCAGAGATGCTGGGCATTCACAGCTCTCAACAGCAGCAGCTGCAATCAGTGACCATTTTTGAAACTTTTAGCTTCCATCTCTCTCTCTCGATCTCAGATTTTCCTCCTGTAAATAATACCTTCCTCACAGATCAGTTGTGAGGATCCATTATTAGATAATGACAGTACAATAGTTTGAAGGATGACCCAGTGGTTAGGACAGCCTAGGATTTGGGAGACCTGGATTCAAATCCCTGCTCTGCTACAGACTTCCTGTGACACCTTGGGCAAGTCACTTAGGCCTGGTCTGCACCTAAAACTTAGCTCAACCTAGATACATCACTCGGAGGTGTGAAAAACCCCTTCCATTGCTGTAGCAAGTCTCTACATGATAGATACTATATTGGAACAGCTAAGTGCCATAGCTGTGGCACCGGAGTGTGGGCATACCTTGAGTGTCTCCATGCCTCAGTTCCCTATCTGTAAAGTGGGGAGAATAGCCCTTCCCTACTTCACAGGGCTGATCTAAGGATAAATACTTTAAAGATTCTGAGGCGCTCAGATACTATATAGAAGTACCTTGGATAGAAGTATTAAAATAGTATTAATAGTATTAAAATAAATCCTACTGTTCAATATCCACAACTGTAGCACAACAGTTTCCCCTTTAGGAACTGTTACTTCTGTGTAATTTTGTGATTGGACCATAACAACACAGTCTAGGATCTTCACTCAGTCAGACTGTGCCCTCAATTCTGGCATGTTTAATAATATATTAGCAGTTGGCCAAGCCTGATACAAAAGAGGTCTGGTATGAAATGTGCATATACGGCCTAGTGCAAGACCTTAGGACAGGCAACAAGGCAAACCAGCAATTGTCTCTCTGAATTAATATAGAGGTTCTCCTTTGTCTTCATAATTATAAAGCAGTTCCACCAAACACCAAATCTAGGTTTTGCTTTTACATACCTTATCATTGGTACTTTTGCAAACCCCCTCTCCCCCACGGCAATGAGAAAAGAAATTCAACCACAAAATATACACAGAGACTGACTGTATTTCATGCTTCGCCCCCCGGCCTAGAAGACATAGGGCTGGCCGGATTCAGGAAATTGAGGTAATGCATGTATTCCTATGGGGCACAAATAAACACAATCCGGGGGTAGTTAAAAGAAAACCATGCAAGACGAATGGCCTGGATTAACCTATGGGGCACTCCTGAGGGATTATCACGCTGCTCCTCGGACAAGCCGCCACAGGCTTTATCAGGAACCCGAGCTGCCCCGCACAAAGGAAGGGCGGGTGGAAGGAGAGAGTTAGCAGAAGGGGGTTCACGCTTACCAGTCCCGCTATGCGCATCACAGCGTCACGGCCACGAGCCCCCAAAGCCCGGCGGACACAGGGCCGCGCAGCGCGTCCCGGTCACGCGGAGGGCGCTTCTGCCCCAGCCATTCCCACAGCCGAACCCAGCGCCGCCCGCCGCGCCCCGCGCGCGCCTCACTCAGCACCAGGTCCCTTCCTTCCCGAGCCTCGGCTGGGACATCCCCCTTCCTTCGGGGCTGCGGGGACCAGCGAATCACAGCCCGGCCTCGCCCCCTCTGACGTCTCCTCCAGGCACCTCTTGAGTGGTTCTCCCGAACTCCAGCTGTTCGGAGCATCAAATCCCTTCTGTGCTCTGTTATATTCACTCTTCTCTCCCCTGTTCGCTTTCTCCAGCCTTGGCTTCTCCCTAGTTTTACCTTTCCTGTCTTCTGCTCTTTGCTTCCTCTCTGCTCCCTTTTCTTGTTCTGTCCTCTCCCCTTTTCCGCCCTCTTCCTTCCTTCTCCTCTGCTCTTATCCTCCTGGTCTGTACGGCTGGGGGGGGGGGGGGGGGAGAAGAGAAGAGAAATGGCATGTGTGCCCCTTCAAGGTGCAAGATGTCTTGGCGGTACTGACGTTCACAACGTGTTTTAACAAAGTTGCAGACGGCAGGTTTAAAAGCTGTAGACCTGCCAACTCGCGTTCATTTGGAGGAGGAGGCGGCTTCCTTATTTTGGGAATTCATGTAGGGCAGTGTTTAAATTGCTCTTGCAATGTGTGTGTGTGTGTGTGTTTGAATGAGATATTAAAAACTTCACTTATGATTATTTGAATTTCCCCGTATGTAAAAATGTCACCCATTTTGAAACAGCAACCCTAGAAACTGAGATAAAATAATGAACATATAAAAGAAGTTACTGAGTAGCTGTAGGATTGGCGAAAGCAGTGGTGTTTTCCTTTGGTTAGTTTTAGTTAAATAGAAGTGTGAGGGGTAAAATACATGCACGCACATACTGATTGGGATATGAGAGACCAGACACATCTCTGTTGATCCAACAGCAGTCTATGAGCAAACACTTTGTTACAAAACATACAGCAGTCTGGATCTTGGCAAATAGTGCAATTAGTGAGAAAGTAATTGCTGACTGGCATTTTAAGCACCTTGTCATTTAACCCAGAGCGCGGCTAAGGGGTGTTTAGAGTGCCAATTTTAGCTGGTAGTTAATATGCAGATTAGACTGTCCAATATCATTACCACCCTTGGAGCTAAAATGGGGATAGTAATAAAGAAAAACTTTGCAAAATGTCTGCGTAGACAAGTCCTTGTATTGTGAGCTCTCACACCTTAGTTAAAGGGAGAGAGGCGGATGCTCTTTAATAAAGGCTTCCTTTCTTCCAAGTGATCATTATGTATAAGTGTTACATAAATCTTTCAGGCCTTCACTCTATATTGCTGTATACATAAAGCACAGATCACCTTTTAAGGGTTTCTCTTAGCTGATGGAAGCGATGTTCGGGGTAGTGCTGTGATGGGGGTTAATATTTCTTAGTCCTTGCAAGGGAAATTGACAAGCTTGATCATTTGCCAGGTCAGGCTGACATTTGACACAGCTTGACCCTACCGAACCTTCAGCTTAATCACCTTATCAATGCAATCAAACAATGCCCTTTTAATTTTGCTTGGAGTATGCCTCTGGCTGTGGAGAAACTTCCCAAGTTATCAAATCATTTGTTTAGAGTTGAATAACAGGTACCCGAATGAGCCAGTAAATCCTATTCAAACATCTGTTATGGGGTCCAAATACAACTGTTGTATTCTTATCTCCTTCATAGTGTCTCTCTCTCTCACACACACACACCACACACACACCCTCAAGTAAATCACAACTCCGACTGACCATTTACAAGGAACTGAGGAGAAATTCGGACTCTGATTTCTGGCGGGGAGGCGGGGGGAGAGATGAGTTTTAGAAAACTTCTTTTGGATGTACAGAGCCTAGTATAATGGGGGTCCCAATCTTGACTGGGGCCCTCAGGCACAACCCCAATATCACTATTTAAATCATAATAAAAAACTGACAACTGTATCTAGCAGCGCCTCACAGATGTGTTCTCCATACCACATGCCGGAGGTTTGACCCACAACATAAATATTTAGGTTGCAGTGTTGTTGTAGGCATGTTGGTCCCAGGATATGAGAGAGACGCAGTGGGTGAGGTAATATCTTGTATCAGACCAATTTTTGTTGGTGGAAGAGACAGAAATAAGAAGAGACAGAAACAAGCTTCTGAGCTACATGGAGTTCTTCTTGTCTCTCTCATAAATATTTAGTGACATACAATACATTCTGTATTAAATACCATGGAAGTTGCCATCACATATTCATCCTAAGAACATAAGAACAGCTATACTGGGTCAAATCAGTAGTCCATCTAGCCCAGTATCCTGGCATTGGCTACGTTGGAAGACAGAATCCTGGGCAAGATGTACCAGTCGGACTGAATATGTCCATTCTTATGTTCTCCAATTTGTTAAGGTAGTTTTGAATTCTAATCCTGTCCTCCAAAGTGCTTACAAACCCTCCCATCTTGGTGCTACCCACAAATTTTATAAGCATACTCTATTCCCTTATCCATCCCCTGTCGTCCACTCCCAGCTTCTGGCAGTCAGAGGCTAGGGATATCCAAAGAATGTGGTTGCCTCCCTGCTCATCTTGGCTAATAGCCATTGATGGACTTTTCCTCCATGAACTTATCTAAGGCTTTGTCTACACTGGCACTTTCATCATTAAAACTTTTGTCGCTCAAGGGTGTTAAAAAACACCCGCCTGAATGACAAAAGTTTTATGTGGACATTGCTTCATCAGCAGGAGCCACTCTCCCATCGATGAAGCTACTGCTTCATCATTGGGGTCTCCCCCAGCGACAAAGAACAGCTACACTGTGCAGCTTACAACAGCGCGGCTGCAGCGGCACAACCATGCCGTTGTAAGGTGCTCAGTGTAGACATAGCCTTATTCTTTTTTGAACCCACTTATAGTTTTAGCCTTCACGACATCCCCTGGCAATGAGTTTCACAGGTTGACTGTGTATTGTGTGAAGAAGTACCTCCGTATGTTTGTTTTAAGCCTGCTGCCTATTAAATACATTGGATGACCCCTGGTTCTTGTGTTATGTGAAGGAGCAAATTACTTCCCTATTCACTTTCTCTACACCATTTGTGATTTTATAGACATCAATCATATCCCCCCTTAGTCATCTATTTTCCAAGCTGAACAGTCCCAGTCTTTTTAATCTCTCCTCACATGGAAGTTGTTCCATACCCATACTCATTTTTATTGCCTCTCTGTACCTTTTCCAATTCTTTTTTTGAGACGGGGTTCCTGTGATGCCTATTATATCAATATCCTCATTTAAAACCATGTACTCTAGTTCACCCATCTTAGTATTTAGACTTATAGCATTTGTATATACTTATACAATTTGTCACTTTTTAACTGTCTACTGTTAGGGGACTCTTTCATTTGACTGTTTTTCTTCAGTTCCTACCTGTACTTTATCAACTTCTATCCTCTCCTCTTTTATAGGATATAGAGAATCCCCATTAATAGACATCCTAGGGATGTCTCTGTCCAACCGTGTGCTCCTCTGTACCTCAGGGCTTTCCCCCAGCCCTTAGTTAAAAACTCCTCTACAACCTTTTTAATTTTACATGCCATCAACCTGATTTCATTTTGGGTTAGGTGGAGCCCATCCTTCCTGTATGGCTCCTCCTTTCCCAAAAGGTTCTCCAGTTCCTAATAAACCTAAACCCCTCCTCCTTACACCATCGTCTCATTCAACATACACATTGAAACCCTGCCATTCTCCCTGGCTAACTGGCCCTGGGTGTGGAACTGGAAGCATTTCAGAGAATGCTACCAAGGAGACCCTGGACTTTAATCTCTTACTCAACAGCCTAATAACCTACCCATCCTAATTCTGCTTAGTTCCCTACATTAAGACCAAGTAATTAGACTTGAATAGGGAAGCCTGAATTTCACTCTTACAGCTTATATTTAATATATTACCTTGCATTCCTGATTCTACAGATGCCTTAAAAAATCATCTGCTAAATAATGTTACAGTTTTCATGCACATTTATATTTAATTGCACCAAGCGATGTTAGTGCCGAGTTAAGGATGCTTGGTGGTACGTCATCCCCTTGCAGAATGCTGACTTGAGCAAAACTCTGACTTCTGAAAACCGGGAAAAATGCACAGTTAAGGTTGCCCATGAAACCTTATCTCTGCCCTCTTTCAGCAGTGCCCTAATACACTCTGTTAAAACACATACCTTTATGCTGTCAACCCCACAGCTGCTGAAATCTACAAGCTCTTCACTTTCTTTTACAACCCATTCACTTTCACCCACAGGATCCCATGTAACACTATTAAAGAACAAAGAAAAAGGAAGGGAAGAACAAAGAAAAAAAGAAGGGGAAAAAAAGTTTTTTCAGGCTACTGTCTTTGAGCAGTCCAGTGAAGGGGGGCAGCAACAGAAGAGAATTCCAGTTGTTAAGGACAGGATCTTGTCCACAAGAGCTTGTATCTGGCTCTTCCCCAAGGTATAACTTAGGTAAATTGTCTCGTCTTTGTTTATGTGGAATTCTGTGAGGCTTGCAGTTTGTCCACCCTGTTCAAGGGACCACACTTTGTCAGTGGTTTACACATCTATTTTTGACACAGCTGAGGAATGCTGGGAATCCTGGATTCTAGTCTATCCTTGGCCCTAGCGAGGAGTGTGGTGTAGTGTAGTGGTTACAGGCAGCACGGCCAACCATGTAGGTTTGGCACTTTCATCCTGAAAGGCAGTCCCACTCATTGAAGAGACTTTGGTTCTATTGCCAGCTCTGTCAGAAGGTGATCTTTCAGTTACTTTACTTGTAAAACTGGTGAATAATACTTGCTTCTCTCCTAAGTTAGAAGTAAGAGGCATTGCTCTATAATAAGAGCTCCCACACAGAATTAATACCAGGAAGTAGAAGAGCTTAGACAAGAACTCATGATTAGGGCTGCAGGGTTTTCACAGAGGTAAAAATATCACAGATAGTGTGATTTTTCTGTTCATCTTTGACTTGTCTTTGTGTATGCAATTGTAATAAATTCACCGAGCAGCGGTGGCTCTTGTGACTTCTGTTCCACAGTGCTGGGCTCGGCTTCCCACTGCAAGCATTGCGACCTGACTCACAGAGTTGCAGCACCTCTCACTCAAATTTGTCTCAGCCACCTCCACCCCCATCATGATGGAGGGGCAGCTGGGCCAAACCTGAGTGGCCCTTTGACTTCATTCACCACGATACAATGCCTGCAGTAGCAAGCTGGGCCCAGCCCCACAGGACCGGAGCCACCACTGTTGGATGCGTGTGGGGCAGACTCACTCTCCAGCATCCCCACTGGGGGCCTCCCATGCCCCTGGGGACAGGACCAACCCTTCCATCCCCTGCTTTAAATGGCATTCCCATGACCTGACACACCATTTCCCCCTAAATCTGTGATTTTTTTACTAACTTTATCATGATTGCTCTGTGATTTTTTATTATAAATGCTGGGACAAATCTGCAGCCCTACTCATGATCTATTCCTGACTCCTAGTCCAGCACACCAAAGGTCCATGAAAGATAGCTGTTTCTGTATCCCCCTTGTCTGGAGCTCTAGCTCTGTAACTGTAACTATAATATTGGGGGCCCCGATTAGTATCCCATCAGCGTAGCCCAATTTAGGTACTGAATTTATTATAGGCCAAGTTGAGCTATCATGATGGGATAATGATCAGGGCTCCCTACATGGCAGACACAGAGCAATAGCTCTGGGTGAGGTGGGCACAGCAGCAATAGCCACTCCCTTTCAGCCCATGGAAGAGTGTGCAGGGTGGGAGCTGGGAGAAAATGATGATTTCTAGTCTCAGCTCAGTAGAATAACACCAAGGATGAGCTTGTCTCACTGTATGTTGACTTATCCCATTTTATTACAATGTAGCGCCAATTCCCCATAGTTAATCTTCAGCCTTATCTTACCTTTAGCTATAAACATGTTATTAGCCTCTTTACATTGCTACAATTTATAAGAATTTTATTGTGCATCAAAATGGTGTTGATGTGCAAACTAAGAACACTTGTATATCCACAGTATACATAATTGTATACATAATCTGTGTAAACATAATCTATGTAATTCTGCAAGTTTCTTTATCAGCCAATTATATCTGGGCCATAAAATAACCTTAACTCTGCATCTTCATTTTATGAATCCATTTTACTGGATAGTAAAGAAAGCTGAACCAGTCATTCACATCAAATAATCTATTCAACAAATGTAGACTTTCTTTCTGCTTGTTGAAGGTCTACAAACAGATTGTGATTATTCTCAGATTTTTTTTTCATTTAATTTTACTCAACACATTTTTCAGCAACTTTTCTTACCTTTTCTGTATTGATTCTGAACAGATCACTGATATTCAATATCCAAAATACAACATGAGTTGGCTAGTTGTTCTTGTATATACCACATGGAATTATTAGTTGTTTATATTACATGGGATTATTTTTGTTTCCTGATTGGATGAGTTTAACTTTTATAATGAAGAGGATGGTTTGAGATGCCATGGAGGTTTTGACTCTTTCAGGGTTTGTCCATACTAGGAAGAAGGGGGTTTTCTTACCATGTATTAGCAGGGCCGGCTCCAGCTTTTCGGCCGAACTGCCGAAGCAAAAAAAAACAAAAACAAAAACAAAAACTGGCCGCCCCAGAATCCCCGGACTGCCGCCCCTTACAAGGCACCTCCCCAGGCACATGCTTTGTCGTCTGGTGCCTGGAGCTGGCCCTGCCACATATTAAATGTCTGGGTGAATCTCCAACAGCAAAAGATTTTTATTCAAAATGTATTGGATGCCACAGAGGTTGCACAAGAAAGACTTTATCCTCTGATCTTTGCTGGCATTGTAACAAAGAAAGAGGAACCCTGATGCATATGATATACAACTTTTCAACTGTCAGGAAGCTGTGGAAAGAGGAAGCCACAAAAAATAAAATGATGCTTGGCTTCAGCAGCCAAACCTGAACTGAAAATCATATCCCAGGTTTTTTACCTGCTAACCTGTGTTTAACTCCACCAGAAAAACTCTGGTTCTTGAGGGCTGCAATGATCACCAAGCACATGATTTTACATAAAATGGAAGAGTGGGCTTATGCCCAAGAATAGAACAGTGGTAATTGGACCTGTCTGAGTTAGCAGCCAAACAAAGAATATTTTATCACTGTAGACCCCATACTTTTTCAACATTTTTTAAAATCCAAATGTATCTAATAGTTCAAAAATGCCAGGCCTCCATTCCACTAACCTTGTCCTCCTATTTTCCCTCTCCTCCCCAGTGTTCTACTCCCATTCACATACATCTTCTCCTACTTTATTACTGTTACCCTGACCCTAACATGTTCTTTCTATGTAGTAGTGTCTGATTTTATATTGTCTGGTCTTACAGATTTGACACGTTGTCAAATTGTGTAATTGCAAAGAATCATAGAAATGTAGGACTGGAAGGGACCTCCATAGCTCATCTAATCCAGGCCCCTGCACTGAGGCAGGACTAAGTATTATCTAGACCATCCCTGTCACATGTTTGGCTAACCTGTTCTTAAACCTTCAAAGACAGATATTCCACAACCTCTTTAGGTATTTTGTTCCAGTGCTTAACTACCCATACATTTAAGACACTTTTCCTAATGTCCAACCTGAAACTGCCCTTGCTGCAATTTAAGCCCATTGCTTCATGACTTTCTCCATTTTGTCCACATCTTTCCTGAAATGTAGTACCCAGAACTGGACTCAATACGCCAGCTGAGGCCATATCAGCGCAGAGTAATGAGGAAGAATTTCTACTTGTCTTGCTTACAACACTCCTGCTAAATCATTCCAGAATGATTGTTGCACCCCAAAAAAAAAAAAAAAAAAAGGAAATGTTACACTGATTCATATTGAGCTTGTGATCCATTGACCCCCAGATCCCTTTCTGCAGTACTCCTTCCTAGGCATCATTTCCCACTGACAGGTAGCAATCCAGCATTCCAAACTTCCAGAGTGTGATAACCACTGACTTCTCAACTGTCAGTGTAGCTTTCATTCTGGTGTGCCTGTGCTGAAGGGCGGGGTTGAGTTTGGTACACAGATTCAGGAATGTGGCCTTTTGCATCCAAAAGTTCTGTAGCCACTGCTCATCATTCCAAAGCTGCATTACGATGCAATCACATGAGTCAGTGCTAATTTCTTGGGCCCAGAAGCAGTACTCAACCATCTGCAGCTGCTGCGCGAATGTTACCAACAACCTTGAATTGGTTATTGCTATGTCCCTCAGCAATTGTGCGTGACAAAATCATCAGGTTCCCTGTTGTGGCGATTCTTCCTGCGGCTTTGCAAATACCAAAGGATCAAGGGTCCTGTATTTGCAATGGTCATGACGAGAGTGCTGCAAGCGCCGTGATTCTGTCAGAGATGGTCAACAGTAAAAAGTGCTTAGTAAGAACATACTGCTAGATTGTTTTTAATTACATTTTTCTGGAGTGGATCAGGCCTCCTTTTTACCTGAAATGTATTCCTTGTGTATGGATATTATTCATGAACATTAACTGTCTGCTTTGTTCTGGTTATTTTATTGGTGAGAGTGGTGAGAATTACATCTTTTGTCCTGCCACTAACAGAGTGCATTAGTATAATTTAGTAGTCTTGAAGTCTAACTCATTACCCAAGAGATTCAATTTAGAGGCTTCTTCGCCATAACTAATGCTCAGATGAGAGATGGTGAGGATTTGAGAATGCATGTAAGAACTAAGGTATTGTGGACAGGAAAGAAAGGAAATAGAGCTCTGTGATGAGACTCTATTATGAGGTATTTAACAATTATAGATTAATAGAAGCAGGGTCAGCAAGAGTTGGCAAGTAATAATGGAGAAAATTAATCTCTGGATAGACAGGAAGATCAGCAGTTGGTCAGAGCAACGCTGAAGGTGGTCAGGAGGGGAAATGATTTCCAGTGAGTGAAAGCTAAGGGGCGAAAGATACATTAAAGGACTGTTGTATTTAGTTGCTGATGGAATATCTGGATTCAGCAGTTTTGTTATGGATGTTGTCTTGATACTGTGGCTAAATATTTGGTGTTTCTGGCAAATTTTTTGCAAATTGTGTAAGTCAGCATGTACAATTACTAAGGTTACCTACCCTTTCTAGTTGCTGGTTGTAGTAATATGAAACCCAAAGCTTGTCACAGGGTCAATATCACCAGAGATGTCCAGTTGAAGAAATACACCAATGCATCATTCAGGTTTTATTTTAAATTGTGGTGTGTAATTACTGTAATCTTTCAATGATTTTAAGTCTCTTTTAGGGCATGTCTACACTAGCACTTATATTGGCAAAATTTTTGTCGCTCAGGGGTGTGAACCCCACCCCCTCCTGACATAAGTTTTACAAGCATAAGTGCTCATGTGCATAGCACTATGTTGGTGGGAGATGCTCTCCTGCTGACATAGCTACCGCTGCTCATTGAGCTGGTTTTATTATGTCGACAGGAGAGCTCTCTTCTGTTGGCATAACGTGGCTACACAAGTGCTCTTACAGTGGCACAGCTGTACAGCTTTGCCACTGTATGCTTATAAGTGTAGACATAGCCTTAGTTTCTTTTTACTCTTGTTATCCTTTACATTTTGCAGTTATCTCTTTAATAGACATTTTATAAGACAATGTAGGCGTTCACATAGTCAAAACTGTTGCAAGTAACAAAGACAAAATGACACTGGTTGCGCTAGTACAGTTCTTTTATAAACATCCATGGTATCCTCTTTATATGTGGCAGCCATTTGTAGGCCAAAGTCTATTTACTATCCTTTAACAAGGTTTGGCAGAATTCAATTTTTATTTTTAAATTTTCACAGCTATCACTGTTTATTTCTAAGCATTTTTTCAATTTTTATAACTTTAAATTTTCATAGTTATGGGATATTATGGGGGATGAGTCATTGGAGAGGGGTCAGACAATTATTTAATAACAGTAGACATGAAGATTTAAAAAGATAAAGCTTTATAACTGTTAAAACACAAATTGTCAACATCAGATGTCAAAATATATAAAATAAAATTAAGCTCTAGGGTCTCAGGAGCATTTTTCTTACTCTGCCTACTGTAAATCTCTATTTTTTTTGTCAATCTGCGAACGTAAAATCGACATTTGCCAATAAAAATCTAGTCATTCCAAGCCTACTTTTAACTGATATCCAAGGACTTTAAATACACCATAACAATAACTACACAAAGATCTCTAATAATGTAATTAGTGCTCGAGGCTTGAAGATTTATTGATAATAAGGGCAGTGGACTATAAACTGGCTTGATAAAAAAGATAGTTTGATTTGAGAGTGTGTGTGTGTGTGTGTGTGTGTATAAATCTGTAGGATAGTGGAGATGTGCTGACTGTATGAACCCACTGACTGAGGCACAGTGCCTCTAGGACCAGCAGATGAGAGAGGCTCAGCTGATCCTGAACGAAGTGAAATGTATACATGTCCATTCAGCTGTGCTGGTCATCCATGCTGGCCAGAGCAGCGAAGGGAGTATGGCTCTACCCTCACCCCACCCTGGAAGCTAATTTTGATCAGTCCCGGTGCTTGATGAATGCAAGGACTGTGATTGTGATCAGTTCCTACACTGGGATACAGGCAGGTGAAAAACTTTGAACACACACTTCCAATCCCTTCTCATGCAAGGTTAGGCACAATCTATCTAATTTTACAGCCCATTGTTATACCTAGGTGCGTAAGTTAAGGTATCCAAATCCCACATGTGAGAACTGAGATCTGTTTTTATGTGTCTAAGGGCCAATTTGAGCACCCACACGCAGGATTTGGATGTCCCAATAAGGCCCCCATATTTCAAAGTTGAGTCTGCTCCTTCCAATTTCATGTATATTCCCCACTTTATATAGCACTCAATTCTGCTTTTGTGTATTTATGAACAACTCCCACTGATTTCAATGAGAGATGTAAGTATTTTAGTGTCTGAGGAGAGAGTGGGGCTTTCAGGGTGGAATTTTCAAAAGCATAACTGCTTCTACTAAAGTCAATAGGAATTTTATCTTTGACTTCAGTCAGAACAGAATTAGGCCACCAGTAAAAGACTGAGTGAAATTAGAGTTTCTGAAGTATGCTGGGTTTCCAGGTTTAGAGAATTAAATTCTCTGTTTATCCACAGAAGAGTTATGGAACATATCTATATAAACGCCACACTGCCTCTACAATGTGCATTATCCTAGCGGGGATTACCTTTAAGGGTGATAAAACAATTCAGTATTCATGCCTTGTTTGGTCTTTTCTCGAAATTAGTGCAAATGATGATAAGTTTTGAGTATTTAGCATTTGTAGTTAGTAATAAATACACAAAATATTTTAATATCATTAATACATAAGTTCCCCAAAAGGGATATTTAATAGCGCTATCTTTTAAAATTAAGGGCCAGATTCTCAGCTGGTGTAAATCCACATAGCTCCATTGTAGTCATGCTTCATGTATCTGGATAAGGATTTGGTCTTACACAGTGTAGAGGTTGCATTAGGTATCTTTAAATATTATATGCAAGACACAAGACACACAGATAACTATAGTAGAACCATAATGTGATGACATTATGAATTGCAGAAGCATATAATATATATATTTTAAATTAATCCCTCATATTGTTGAGGTCAGATGAACACAGTGGATGCATTTACATGTTGCTAATGCAGAAGTTTCTACCCTGCTGGCTGTTACCAAGTGTCAGTATAGCATGTTTTACTATATGTTCTAATTCAGTGGTCCCCAACCTTTCTGTGGCCAAGAGCACATTCATCCCTTCATCAGAGTGTGGCGGGCAGCGTAGGGTGACCAGACAGGAAATGAGAAAAATCGGGACAGGGAGTGGGGGGTAATAGGAGCCTATATAAGAAAAAGACCCAAAAATCGGGACTGTCCCTATAAAATCGGGACATCTGGTCACCCTAGGGCAGCGACACTTCTTGGAGGCATTTCGGTGGCGATGGTTCTCCGCCGGAAGCGCTCCTCGGCGGCATTTCGGTGAAAGCTTCTCCGCCAGAAGCGCTGCGTGGTGGTATTTCAGTGGCGACACTTCTCCGGCGGATGCTCCTCTCCTCTTCCTTCCTTGGCACCGGCCCTGACAGCGGGCGCACATAAATGCCCCGGCGGGCACCCCACGTTGGGGACCACTGTTCTAATTTCTGCTTGATGTTTTCATTGAAAGTGCTAAGAGTTACCATTGTTTACCTACAGAGCATTTCCTTTTATGTTTTATTAAATCCAAAGGAAACATCTTGAGAATGACAAAACATTAAAAATCAAAGTATATTGTCTCATTCATGTGAAAATCTACATGCAGGGCATGAAAATGAGAAGAAAATCAGAATTGATATACTGATTTGTTTCTGAAGTGAGGATAATATTATTTTTCAACATTTTGCGTGTCATTAGAGTGGCTAGGCCTGTACAATCCCTGGTCCTTCTTCTTGCCTGGTGTTCAGCCTTTCCAGAACTGCATAGCTTGGCTAGGCTTCACAACTGGAAAGCTCTCCTCCTATCCTGGCATAAGAGACTCCTCACTCAGACTGGCTATAAAGAAAAGCCATCAAATCTATCCCCACCTTAAGGGCATAGTCTGTGACCCTCATATATGGCAGCAACTGTGATGCAGAATGATCAAAGGGGAAATATTTGCATTGGTACCTTCATCTTGAACATCTATGGAAAACATCTTGAACATCGGAGATTAGCATAGAAATATTTGCTCCGTATGAGCATTTCATGGGTCAGCCCCTTGCACAGCTTAATTACTTGAATTACTGTCTCTGTAGGGTGACCATATTTCCCTATGCTGAATACGGGACACCTGGTAAAATTACTCGTATTCAAGCGAATTCAACAGCAATCAATCAGAACTATGCAGTACAAACGTTCAAATTAACATCAAGTTGACTGAGCCTCCATTAAAAAGAAATACTGTGTAGTTGGTTTCTTTTTATTTAACTTCTTATCTTTCATGCTTTAGGGTTCACACGGGGAGAGGTGACACACACGCATTCCCGTACATCTCTCTCACACAGAAGAGGTGGCCGACTGACCCGACCCTCCGTGGCGCTCTCTGCCCTCCATGCCTGGCTGTGCGGGGCTTTGGCACATGCAGGGCTTAGCTCCTTCTGGCCAGCGCCACAGGCTGGAGGGTCTTGTGCTTTCCCGGGGCACCAGCCCAGCCAGAGGCAGTGGGGGAAGGAAGGAGCCTGTTGTCCAGGCTGTTGGTGAGTTGAGCGCTCCGACCAGGGGCTGGTTCTCTGCACAGCACTGGGAGCGGGACACACCCTTCCAGGGGAGATATAGAAGAGCAGCAGGGCTTAAAGGGTAAAGGGGCAAAGCAGGGAGAGGACAGCGAGAGGGGGAGCACATAAAGGGGTGATGGGTGGGCAGCAGAGGCGACACGTAACCGGCCGCTGCCTGGCGCCTGCCCTCACTCACTGGCCATCGCAGCTCACACTGCGCAGCCAGTGCCGGCCGGAAATGGAAGGGAGGGGCATGGCCCTGCTGGCTGAGAGCCGGCATGCAGCAGGGACTGCGCTGATGGACCAGCAGTGGGAGTGGCTGGCCCTGCGCGCTGCAGCTTTGCCCCGCCACCAGCCTTGGACACCCACCCCCATCATCATCCACTGGATCCCCCACTGGGGGCAGGCGGTTGGCGAGCAGGAATCTGACCAGCAGCAGGACCCACCACTACTGATGTGGGAGAGACAGGGAACATGGAACAATTTGCTTATTTTTAAGAAAAAGTCAGGACACCTGCAGGAGGGCTTAAATATGGGACTTTCCCTTTAAAAACTGGACATCTGGTCACCCTAAGTCTTTTCAAAATTCCACTAAGACAGAGTCAATGGACTGACACTGAGGTCTTTGTAACAATGACCATGATAAACCATTTATTTTTCCATTGGTATCTAAACATGTCCTAATTGCTCTTGACTAGAGCTGGGCAAAATTTTTTGGATGAAACTTTTTTGGGGAGAAAAAGGCATATTCGAGTCAACCACATTTCACAAATTTATGTAAAATTAACCAAATTTTTTCAGCCAAAAAGAAAAGTGAGAATGAAAATTCCAAGAAAGTGAACACTTTTTGGTTTGACATTTTCTAAATTAAATGTTTTCATTTTTTGATTTGAAACAACTTTTTGTTTAGAATTTTACTTCCATGTTTGTTTATTGGATCAAACAAAATGATTCATTTGACCCCAAATTTTTTTTTTTTTTACTTTTCTGTTTTGCCGAACCATTAACAAAATTAATTTAGGGTCAATCCAAAGTGATTTTTTTCATCATTTTTTGGTTTGGCCACCTTATCAAAAAATCGGTTATTTACACAGCCCTACTCATGACATCTCAAAGAAGCCAATCATAACCACCTGCATTCTGTGCAGCTTAGAGATGGAAGAAAAATAATATTTGAAATGTTCATCCAACTTCCAAGATGACTGCAATCAGAGTTCCTGCAGAGGATTGTCCTAACAATGGACACTGATACAGAGTTGCAGTCTGTGTGGAAAGAATCTCAAGCTGTACACATTACAGTCATTAAATGCTTTTATTATGTTAGCTTTGTTGATTCCGAGCACCATGTGGATGCTATCTTTGGCCATCTGCCATTTCTGGAACATGCCCGGAAATGGCTCTGAAATAGTAGTGTCTGTGTATTTGATGAAAACTTCACAATGCAGCAAAACTATTCTGAATGCTTTATCTATGCAGAGAGCTGATAGTCATAAAAAAGATGTGTGTACATACATATATATATAAAACTTGTCCCCTTGATGGAATATGATTATGGGGAGATATGTGATCTTAATGAAATCTTAAGATCCATGATTCTCAGAGAATATACCTGTGCCTGTTAATTCTAATGAAGAAAATAAATTGGGATGGCATCAGGTCTAGGGGTCTTGGAAATGACGTTAGTGCAGGAGGCCCTAAGGCTGGTCTACACTAGCCCACAAGTTCGAAGTAAGATACGCAACTTCAGCTACGTGAATAATGTAGCTGAAGTCGAAGTATCTTATTTCGAACTTTAAAGTACTTACCCCTGGTCCACACGGCGGCGCGCAGCTCCCCCGTCGACTCTGCCTGCTCTGTTCGCAGAGCAGGATTACCGGCGTCGACGGGGGAGCACTTCCTGGTTCGATTTATCGCGTCTAGACAAGACGCGATAAATCGAACCCAGAAGATCGATCCGACGCCTCCAACGCTGCGGGTAAGTGTAGACTAAGGGTACGTCTATACTTACGCGTCGCGTCGGAGGAGTCCAATCGATCTTCTGGGTTCGATTTATCGTGTCTTGTCTAGACGCGATAAATCGAACCAGGAAGTGCTCCCCCGTCGACGCTTGTAATCCTACTCCGCGAACGGAGTAGGTGGAGTCGACGGGGGAGGCTGCGCGCCGCGTGTGGACCCCGGGTAAGTACCTTTTCATTCGAACTATGATACTTCGACTTCAGCTATGTTATTCACGTAGCTGAAGTTGCGTATCTTAGTTTGAATTGGGGGGGTTAGTGTAGACCAGCCCTAAGTGATTGCAGGCAGAGTCACCCCTGTCCTTGGAGACTCCTACCACACTCCTTGGCTGTCGTTCCTCTATGAGTAAGGAATCAAATGGGTTGACTCTGAACGGGGATATCCCCATTAATTATCATTGCCTATTGTCTTATAACCTGAGAGCACTTTTTTTTGCCCTCCTGAACATCAGAATATGCTTGAGGTGGGGGTGGGGGTCAAGGAACGCACTCCTGGACAAAGAAATGGAAACACCAAACCAAATACAGCAAGGAGATGGGGTCATATGTCAACAGCATGGGACTTCAGGAATTGGATTCTTCTTTCCCCTAGCATTATAGTATTTTCATGCATCCCCCTCTGTCACCACCATAACGTCAGTTCTTTCATGTACTGTATGTATTTTAATGTTATTCCTCATTGTGGTCATTTAGTGCATATGCAGCTTTGATACTGCCTATAAGGCATCTTATAACATCATTTGAATACCTCCTCTTGTCTTGGCTTGTCATTCCTTGATGGCTTATGTCCTCAAGTGTATTAGAAAAGAACAGGAAGATAGGAAGTAAGGTGTCATGGGTTGTCTGCCCTTAGGATACCAGGCTAAGGACCTCACAGAGGTAAGAAATTTCCTACTCAAAAGCTATCTAGAAAAAGAGTCAAAAGATACCTCTAAAGTCAGCTGAGTTCAGAAGAAGGAATATATGCCTTGGGTCTACCCCTAACGGACCTGAAGGGTAAAGGGCTGTGGGCCTCCCTGAAGGTTAAGAACCACCAGAAGATATTTCAAGCTGACATCTTTTCCCCATCAAAGAAGAAAACGTAAGTGTAGGGGAGATGAGGCTGGTATGTATTGAGGGTACTCAGAGGTTTCTGTAAGCTTTGAATTATGAACTTAAATTGATATACACTGCTGCAGGATGTTTTTTATAGTGTCTGTCTACACTACAAGAAAAGCATGAGCAAATAGTTATAACAATTAATGACACACATTTAGCACTCAAGTAGTGCTTGTATCCATAGTGCACGGTTCTCTGGCATGGGTAGGTGCCAGCATGTCATAACATAATTTTATTGCCAGTATGGATGAAAAAACATGGTTCCTGAACCATGTTAGGAAACAGAATTTTAGCTTTGATCTCAAGAGCATAAATGTTCTCAAGATTATACTGAACTTACAACTGTAATATTAATACAAGGAGTCTCCAACCATTGCAACAATTTAAGAGTGAGGATTATGTTACAGAAAATAGACTGTACAGAGTAAATAGCTAATAAAAATGCTCAGAGCATCAATCCAGTGTTGTCTAGTCAGCTTTTCTTATTATAAACTTGAATGGTAGGTCTGAGTGTAAGAACTAAATAAAGGTACAGTACATGTAATTTCTTGTTGTCACTTCATTAGTACAAAAGAACAAGTTTATATTTAAGCTTTGCTAGATTCCTGGTCTAAATCAGATTGGTTCATTGATTGTCATTAATGCCTCAGGCTTGGTCTACACTTAAAAAGTTTGATAAAGATGCAATCATATTGGTATAAGGTACTGTATACCAGTATAGCTTCTTTGCTTCACTAAATCAGAATAAACTATTTTGGCATAAGCACTTTTATAAGGTATAATTACATCTACTGTATGGGGCTGGACTTGCCATTTTAACTATGCTGGCATGGTTAAAGTGGCAAAATGTTTAAGTGTAGACTTTGGGCTGGTGTGAGCTACCAAGTTAGGTCAACTTAGCTACATAACTCAGGGCTATGAAAAATTTCATGCGCTGTGCAAAGCAAAAAGCCGACGTAAGCCCTGGTGTAGACACTTCCTCCATCGACCTAGCTACTGCCTCTTGAAGAGGTGGATTTATTACAGTAACAGAAAGTGACAGAATAGCTGCAGCTGTGCTGCTGTAGCATTTCTAGTGTAGACATACCTTCTGCTTTGCAACTGCTGCAGTGTGAAAACAGGAGACTGATGAAATATACATGCAAACACTGTCTGCTGTAATCATTCTGGTGGATAAACTTGAAAAGTAATCAATTTAAATATTTCCCAATTCATTAATTACTATCATCATCCCCCGCCCCCCCCCAAAAAGTAGAGAAAAGTGGTTGATTTAAATAAATATACAAGATTACTTTTAAGGCCTAGGTCTGATAGAGTGTTCAGAAAGTGAGACCCAGACACTTGCAAGTAAAGGAAAACACAGTACCCCTCCTCTAGAGTCTAGAACTATAGGTCCCGAAGGGGAGAATGGCTAGCAGAGCTGGTTTCCTAAAAATGTATATTAAAATTAAGAGCAAAATCCTACTTTTTATTGCACAAAAGGGCGAGGGTTGTGAAGGGTTAAAATCCATGTGCTGCTTGTAGAACAATTTGGCTTGTGTTGTATTGACTTGTGTCAACTTTTAGAGACCTAAAAGTCCAGAGTTTGGACAAGAGGCCAGAGGCCTAGTGAAGAGTGATTAGCTAAGAGAAAACAGAATAAACAAAAGATAACCTTGCTTTGTTTGTTAAGCCTAGTCAGCAATATGCCGGATGTTGAAGCAATAACTAAATAATTGTATCTTCTCTAAAAGTTGCAATATGGGACAAAAGCATCCTGTCTCTGTTGTGTAGTTTCTTCTGTAGGGAGATGATCTTCCCACAGACCAACCTTGAGTTTAGGAAAGGTTGGCATGTCAGTATAAGATATGGCTTTCTCCCAAGCTTCCTTTCCCAAGGACCAATGCCCGCCTGTGAAACACAAAGGAGCAACTTGAAAGACAATTCTTATTATCATATACTTTTCACTGTTTTTGCTTTAATCCCTAGGAATGTACCTGTTAGATGATCAGAGGAGCGACTTCATTCCTATGGACCCCAAATTTAATTAAAGTACTAATTAACTGTTAACTTGTTAATTTGAAATCATGGGCTGAGACTTATGTAATCTTTAATCATTGGCTACTGTGCTATCTTGTCTTGCTGAGCCAAACCTATCCCGGGGTTGGGGACTGCCTACCCCGTCACTTTCCCCCGCTCATGGAAAATCCATATATTTCATTGTACTCAATTGATTGACAGCGTCTCTGAGCCTAATAAGCAAGGTGACACTCCGTCAGCGCTGTACATAATAAACTCCTGTGCTTGACCTCTACACGGTGTGGATTTATGTCCTTCAGGTTGTTAAAAGTGTGCAGGAAGCTTCTTCCCTACTGGCACACCGACGCAGCAACTGGGAATGACTCAAGCAAGCATTCTTTTGACTAGCAGGCTGACAGGGATTGAATGAGCACCTTGAAGGAGTAGTCTGCCACTTTGTTCCTAGGGCCTTGTGTATATGCTGCCCTTGAGAGCAATGCAGAGGAGATTGTCCTTTTAAAAAGAACAATAAGAACTGCTATGAAGTGTATTGTTCAGGCCTCTGAGCCAAACTGCTCTGCCCTTGCAGGGTGGGTGGCTCAAGAACATTTCCCAGTTCTGATCTCCTGCCCTTATCCCAGAATCCTCCTAATCTCTCAGTAAATGTATGGTTTTGCCATTATGCCACAGTTATCCTAAGTGACATTCTTTACTATTCAAAATTGAAAAATGCATATGAAATTAGAAAGTCTCTTCACTAGGGCTTCACCAAATCAAATATTTTCTACCCTTGTGTGCCAAGTCTGCTGCCCTCTCACATTGTGTTCTGTGTTGATCTCCTTCAGCTGAGAGCTTCTCACTCTGTGGCCTGGTCTATACTACAGAGCTAGGTCAACATAAGACAGCTTATGTCGACACAATTATGTCAGTGCCCACGCTATAGCCATGCTCCCACCGATGCAAGTGCCCTACTATACTGACACAATAACTCTACCTCCACAAGAGGTGTAGGGGTTATGTTGGTGTAGTGAGGGAGACACTGTGTCCATGTAGAAACTACCTTACTTACATCAGCTGTTGGCTGTCATTCTTGTCCATTTCACAGGCCGGTGCTGGAGCCATAAAATTGACAAAAAAGGATGGCAGGCTCACACCTTGAGCTATCACTGCAGGGCAGGTGGGGGACTCCAGCTTTAGCAAGGCTGCCCCCTTGGACTTCTGACTCCCTGCCAGGCTGCTGCTCGGGCTCCCTGCTCTGAGCCAGGCTGCCACCCAGGTTCCCAGCTGTGTCCAGGTTCCTGGCTCCTCACTGGTAGCCCGGCAGTTGCCCAGGCTCTGGGCATGATGCTCCCTACCCAGAGCTCAAGGGGCAGGTCGGGTTTCCAGCAGGGAGCTGCATGTGGTGCTGAGAGCCCAGACTCTCACTCTCCCCACACTGCCCCTCTTAAGTCAGTGGAAGCACTCCTGGTGAGGAAGTGCACCACCGAGAGGAGGGTAGTGTGGACATAGAATGCAGTAATTACTGAGGTGATTGTAAGTCAAACTATTGACTTAAGTCTGAAGTGTAGACATACCCTCCATGTGCATGTGTTGTTTCTTTATTCCCCCAGGTTTTCTCTCCCTCCCCAAATTGTCTTTTCTTCATCTGGTCTCTTAATTTCATGTTACCTTTAATCACCTGCAGCTTTGTTTTGTGTAAACACTCCCCCTTCTGTTCTGTTTTATTGCATGTGAGACTGTAGTACAAGCAGCTGAAATTGGCCTCATTTCCAATTATCTACCATGCATTTTTGAGACAAGATTACAAGTGAAAATGTCTGGAGAGGCAGAAGGATGGGATTACTACTGAAAATGATTTTAAAATCTAATTTATTATACATACATTTGCTATACATTTGCTGTTGTGTACATTCAATTATAGCATCAAATACAATTTAGGTTTAAATTTTAAAATTAAATGTATATTTTTTTCAGAAGCCATTATATTGTTTTGGAAATTGATAATGTAGCAAGAATGGCAAATGTATACTCTGAAAAACCAGATTTATTACTTTAAGAGAGATCTGAGGTGGACAGAAACTTTCCCTTGGAAAGAGCAAATTCCACAGTAGGCCACCCTAGACCAATAGCAGTAATTTTGCCTGTCTGGGAGTTTACTGCACCTATTGTCCCTGTCTACACAAGTGAAACATGGCATCCTATCCATTTGTTCCCCTGACATTACTGTAATACATGAAACATCCACACAAAAATGGTTCTAGAAGTGTAAGGCTGCCCACGCCATCATTTGGAGTAAATGTGCTTCAAGCAGAGCAAACCATCATGTGGCCTTCCATAGTGCCACTCTCCACCAATGTAGTATTGTGACAGTTTCTCCCACTTGTTCATGGGTCTGTCATTTTAGCACCAATCTCATAAACACTCTCATGGGAGCTTAATTTTAAGCAAGAGTAGTCCCACTGACTTCATTGAATTAAGGTCTCATGGGACCAGTCACAGGCTGAAAGTTAAGCAGAGGCTTTCAGTACTTGGTTGTAATGGGGCTTTAAGTCATACATTTATATTATACATGCTGAGGAAGTTTGTTAATTTGTTTAAATAAATACTTTGCATTTCCAGAGCACTTTTCACTCAAGGACTTGAAAGGATTTTACTAATTGTAATTATCATGGCTGTTCACTGCACCAAACCCCAAGGGTGCCATTAGCATACCAAGTGTACCACATCTCAGAGTACTCCTGAGGGCATTCTGCACCAAAAATTAAAAATTTTGTATAAAAAAAATTAAAAATTCTGCAAGTTTTATTTGTCAATAAATAAATGCAGAGGCTCTAGCATGGCAGGGGGGAGCACAGGCCACGGGCAGCAGGAAGATGAAAGATCACTCTGCAGCTGCCCAACCCCCGGGGACACGGACTCAGTGGTGAGACTGCACCTGATCCTGACACTGCTTTTTCACAACCCAGTGAGAAAGTTGCAGCGCTGTAAAGTGGCAGTGTAGAAAAGGCCGAAGGGAGTCTCGCATTAGGGCCCCTTCGCACCGGCTCCCTGCCCCGTCGCTACTGGCAAAGAAGCCCCACGCAGGGCTGCAGCCAGCAGCGACGTCTGACAGTCTCCGCCTCTTCCACATGGGGCTTCTCTCCAGGTCCCCGGCAGCTCCCACTCCCAGGAGCCCCCCCAGCAGAGCCCGACCACCTCCCTGCACTGCAGTCCCTGCTCCGCAGAACGAGCCCAACCATTACGTGACCCCCGCTGTGAAGCTCCCGCAGGGCTCGGGGCGGGAGCGAGCGGCTGGCAGCAGCGCCGGCTAACGGCTCCGCGCCCCTCCAGCTGGCCACGCCTCGCGCCGCTCCCCCGGGCTAGCAAAGGCAGCTACTCCCCCGGGGCCCCGGCCCACAAGCGCCTGCCGGCGGAGGCTGCACCCAGACAAGCCCCACCCCCTTCACTGCTCACGCGCGCTTCGTTCTAACCAGCTTCCGCCCCGTGAGGCGCGCCATCCCCGCGCATGCGCTCTATAGCTCTCCCATCCCACCTGGGCCCTCTCGCGGCACTTCACCGAGGCTGGAACGGTGAGGGTCACGTGTTCTCGCTCGCCCCGCCCCCCGAGGTGCAGGTTGGACGGGACGATGTTGCTGCTGCTGGAGAAGCTCCCGGCTGACCAGGCCCTGAAGGTGAGACCCGCCCCCGTCCCCGCAGCCGGGGCGCTCTCCTCCCCGCTCCCACCGCGGAGCGGGCTGGGCTCCGTGGCGATGGGGCCTGGCGGCCCGCAGCCCCTCGCTGCAGGGGCTCCCAGCGCCCAGGCGGAGCCCGGTGCGGGCAGACGCGGTACAGCCGGGCGGGCTACCCCGGCTCGTGGCACGGCCCCATGCTGCTTGTCGGCGGGCGCCGTCATCTGCGGGCTAGTCCCGGGTCACGGTGTCTCGTCCTTGCTACTATCGGGAACCCCCTTTTGCTGTACGTAAGCGCAGAACAAGCGCCCCGAATCCCTCACCCTGCGAGGTGGACAGGAGCCGCCCTCCCCTCCCCGGGCACACACAGACCAGCTGCCCCGCGTTGTGTTACCGGTGTATGTCAGCCAAATCTAGTGTGGTGCGCTCCTGCGTGTGACCCCTGGGTAGGGTGACCAGACAGCAAATGTGAAAAATCATACAGGGGGTGGGGGGTAATAGGAGCCTATATAAGAAAAAAGACCCTAAAATCGGGACTGTCCCTATAAATCACGACATCTGGTCACTCTACCTCTGGGCCACTACAGCTGTGCACGTCGGGCTTGGGGTCCCCGCTTCCCCGCCCTCAGCATTCACACCGCAGATATAGGGAAGCAATCCCAGCACAGTGGTGCTTCTGGGATTTATGGGCCAAACTTCTGTGGTCAATATTTTAAGTAACTTAGACATAGACACTTGCTGTCTATGAAGGGAAAAATGTCCAGGACAACAACTCCTTCCCATCCCACCTGGGATGCTTCCTTGCTTCCTCCCCCCACTCTGCTTTTCCTACTCCCCTCCTCCCAAAAATAGAAGAAACCATCAACGACAACTGTCATGTGGCGTTTTAGTGGACTTGTTTCTGTATGGACCAGGATTCCCTCTGCTCACTAAACTTGAAGGGATGATTGGGTCTTAACTTCTCAGAAGTAAAAAAATAAAATAAAATGGAGCTATGCCAATCTCCTAGAACTGGAAGGACCTTGAAAGGTCATCGAGTCCAGTCCCCTGCCTTCACTATCAGGACCAAGTACTGTCCCCTGACAGATTTTTTGCCGCAGATCCCTAAGTGGCCCCCTCAAGGATTGAACTCACAACCCTGGGTTTAGCAGGCCAATGCTCAAACCACTGAGCTATTGCTCCCCTCTTTTGTCAGGAGAAGGGTATCGGTTACATTTGTCTTTAAACGTGATTTTGAGTGAGGCTGCATTAATCCATCAAACCCTAATAAAATGAGCTGGGCAAATCTTTCTCCTGTTGTTCCCTTCTCTCCAGTCAGCTCCTATTAGCTTATCATTAGGGCTGTAATCGTGATTATATAAATATTTTAGGATGTTTTCCACATTTTCAAATATATTGATTTCAGTTACAACACAGAATGCAAAGTGTATTTCCTCACTTCATATTTATTTTTTATTATATTTGCACTGAAAAATAAAATAGTATTTTTCAACTCACTTAATACAAGTACTGTACTCTTTATTATGAAAGTTGAACTTACAGATGTAGAATTATGTACAAAAAATAATTGCATTCAAAAATAAATCAATGTAAAGTGAGCCTAGCCCACTTCTTGTTCAGCCAATCGCTCAGACCCAAGCAAGTTTGTTTACATTAGCAGGAGATAATGCTGTCCGCTTCTTGTTTACAGTGTCACCTGAAAGTGAGAACAGGCATTTACATGGCACTGTTGTAGCCCTATTGCAAGGTATTTACATGACAGATGCACTAAAGATTTATATGTCCCTTCATACTTCAACCACCATTCCATAGGACATGCGTCCATGCTGATGATGGATTCTGCTCGATAATGATCCAAAGCAGTGCAGACCAATGCATATTCATTTTTATCATCTGAGTCAGATGTCACCAGCAGAAGGTTGATTTTCTTTTTTGGTGGTTCGGGTTCTGTAGTTTCTGCATTGGCGTGGTGTTCTTTCAAGACTTCTGAAAGCATGCTCCACATCTTGTCCCTCTGGGAGTTTGGAAGGCACTTCAGATTCTTAAATCTTGGGTCAAGTGCCGTGGCTATCTTTAGAAATCTCACATTGGTACCTTCTTTGAGTTTTGTCAAATCTGCAGTGAAAGTGTTCTTAAAACTAACAACATGTGCTGGGTCATCATCCAAGACTACTATAATATGAAATATATGGCAGAATGTATGTCTCTTTCACTGTGTTTTACCTGCAATTCTTCCCCAAGGAGTTCAGTCACAAATTTAATTAATGCATGATTTTTTTAATGAGCATCATCAGCATTGAAGCATATCCTCTGGAATGGTGGTTAAAGCATGAAGGGACCTACAAATGTTTAGCATATCTAGCATGTAAATACCTTGAAATGCCGGCTACAAAAGTGCCATGCAAATGCCGGTTCTCACTTTCACATGACACTGTAAATAAGAAGAGGGCAGCGTCATCTCCCATAAATGTAAACAGACTTGTTTGTCTTAATGATTGGCTGAATAAGAAGTAGGACTGAGTGGACTTGTAGGCTCTAAAGCAGCGGTGTCCAATAGAAATTCGATGCTAGCCACACTGCTAGCCACACTTGTGGTTTTGAATTTTTCTTATTAGCCACTTTATAAAAAAGCCACATTAAGCCACGTTATAAAAAAGCCACATGCATTAGCCACAATTCAATAGCCTATTAGCCCCACATGTGGCTAGTGGCGAACGTACTGGACACCGCTGCTCTAAAGTTTTACATTGTTTTGTTTTTGAGTGCAGTTATGTAACAAAAAAAAATTGACATTTGTAAGTTGCGCGAGATTGCACTATGGTACTTGTTTGAGGTGAATTGAAAAATAATATTTCTTTTATCATTTTTACAGTGCAAATATTTGTAATAAAAATAATATAAAGTGAGCACTGTACACTTTGTATTCTGTGTTGTAATTGAAATCAGTATATTTGCAAATGTAGAAAAACATCCAAAATATTTAATACATTTCAGTTGATATTCTATTGTTTAACAGTGTGATTAAAACTGCGATTAATTGCGATTAATTTTTTTGATTTAATCGTGTGAGTTAACTGCAGTTAATCAACAGCCCTACTTATCATGTATCTAATAGTTTTCTTACTTTTTGATCTTTAAAGAACTGTGAAACAGACAAGCTGTTTATTACAGGGGTGGCCAAACTTACTGACCCTCTGAGCTGCATATGATAATCTTCAAAAGTTCGAGAGCTGGGCCGCACCTGCCGGGGCTTGAGGCTTCAGTCCTGCTGAAGCCCCAAGCCTGGGCAGGTACACCCCGCAGGGCTGAAGCCCCAAGACCCTTCCCCTCCACTGGGCAGAAGCCATGAGAGCCCTCTCCCCTGCTGGGCAGAAGCCTCTACCCCACCACCCCGCTGCAAGGCAGAGGTCCCGAGCACCCTCACCCCCCAGTCTAGGTGGAGAACGGGAGGGAGATGTGGGGGACTCCGCGAGCCTCACTTTAATGGTAAAAGAGCCGCATGTGGCTCGCGAGCCAGTTTGACCGTCTGATATTATGTACAAACCACTGTCCAAACACACACACAGTTGGCAGTTTTATATTTAACAAGAGAAATAAGAAAAATATCTTGATTAAAATAACTAGAGGACTAGTGAAAATATTCTTCAACTTTTCTACCAGTACAAATAAAACACTTGAGATATTCTCCAGTCATCCTCACAACTGTCAGTGTTTAATTTGTTTTGTGCTATGACTTTCCTCGCTGACAATAACCCAGAATCATGAATTACTAGTCAGTCCTTTTCAGCCACAAAGAAAGTAGTTGCTGCACTGGGCCTTGAGGCTAGAGAAACTAGGGGTGCGTTTCTGGATGCAAGTGCTGATGATTTGGGGAATTAGAGTAGCAGTGGATACTCACTTATTAACATCTTGTATTTATGTTGCATGTTTAATTTTGAAAATTCCAAAGTGCTTCAGAAAGATCATTGTACCTCACTCAGGTGAAACTCAGTGATAGTTTAATAGTACATATCAATACTGCATAACGGAAGATGGGGGCGGGGGGAGGGGAAACTATCCAGATAAAGAGGCATGATGTAGTTACCCTGTGTGGAACCTGGCCAAAACAAAGGAATTAAACATATTTCCTCTAGTGAAAAGTGTTGTGTGATGTAGTCAGGATTTCTTTATTTTTAATTTTTTAACAGCTCTTCCAAAATATGCTACCTCTAGCTGCACATTATCCCTTTACGCAATACCAGGGTGGCATTCCTTCAGTATCCAGTCTGAGGCAAAAGTGACACCTGAATTGTCTGCTGAACTTTGCTTCTTGTGTGGGGTAATAGTGGAGCCATTATAAAGCCTTAGGGGTTTTTTGGTTTGTTTTCCCCTCCCCCCCCCCAGTTCCTTCACCAAGTAGTTGATGGCATATGTGGCCGTGCATATTGTCGATATCAGGATTATGGCAGTGTTTGGAATTTGACAGAATGGATGGACGTATTAGAAGAAACAACAACATACTTCAAAACTACAGTTGGCAAAAATCTGTCAGATGAAGAGGTGAGACTATTGATTAGATTTGACTTTCTTCCATCAAGCCTAGTGCTATTGCTATTCTATCCTGAAATATTTATATATTTTAAGTGGGGGTTCATATGCTAAATATAGGACCTGGATAGTAATAAAATAGGCCAAATCTTGATCACCTTAAGCAGCTTCCTGTCTGCCCCTTCTCATACCCCTTTATTTCAGGGATTCTGTGCAGCTCCCCCCATCCTCTCTCTGTTCCAGGTTCTGTGTGACCCCCATTTCCTTTCTCCCCTACCAGGGTCCTCCATTCTCCCCTCATGTCAGCAGTTCTGTGTGCATCCCATTCTCACTTCCCCTCCGTGGCAGGGACTTTCTTCACCCTCCCTTCTCCCATGCCAGATTTCCTCCTCCACCCCACTGTCCCTGTCTGTAGTTCTGTATGCCCCCATTCGGAGTTCCCCCATTATTCCCTCTACATGGCAGGGGTTCTGTGTGTGCCCTCATTCTCAGGTCTCTAATATGCCTTTCAGGATTCTGAGGGGTCCATTCCTCCTCCTCCCATGCCATGGGCTATGTGTGCCTCCCCATTCCTGCCTTCCTCCCACATGCTAGGAGCTCTGTGTTATTCCCCTGCATTAGGGTCTACAGACCTCTCCGTCCCCGCAAAGGTCTTTGTATACTCCTTTTCCTTGGGCCAGGCCTATGTGTGGCCCCCTTATTCCATTTCGAGGCCACCCATTCCTCCCACTCATGACAGGGGCTGTGTGTGCCCCCATACCAGGGATTCTGTGCCCCCTCCCCCCCCATAGCAGGGACTCTGCAAACTCTCCTTCCTTTCCACCCATGCCAGGGGCTCTGGCTGCTCCCACCTTCCCAGTGGCTCTGTCTGCTCCCTCCCCCCCAACTAGGTTTCCTCAATTTCCTTCCTCCCTCCACCAGGGTTTCTGTGTGACTCATTCCCCCCTCCCTTCATGCCTGGGCTGTATGTATGTCCCCATTTCCTCTCTTCCCTCATTCTCTGTCTGGGAGATAAGTCATTCAGGGTGTCCGTGAGGTACTCTGTTGGGAAGATGAGCAGAGATGAGATGTGGTATCGATATTGTGGAAGACCCAGTCTGTCTAATTTTAAGGAAAACTTGTAGGTGCTCATAAATACAGGTAGGAATGTATTTATTTCATTTTATGGATAGCAGGGAGGAAGCAGCCAGAATACTAGCTCCAGAGTGTATGTGGGCAGCTGAGTGACAGATAAACAGTCAATACCAGTGTGTCCTTTCAAACTAGCACCTTTTATTTTATTTTTTAAAGGGCGCCTCAATGGATTCTAATTGGAACTTTTTCTTTTAAGAAAGGAATCTAAACAGGTTAATGATATCCCTTTGGGAGACCGTTCTCCAGTCAATGTTTATACATGAGTGATATTGTATTTAAATTACAATTATGGAGATAAACTTAATGGAGTCATGTCTGCTTATGCACCATAGGGAAACATACATGGGGGAAATCAATGGGAAAGGGGCATTGATAGGGAAACTTCCTTGAATTTTTCAAGCCTCAAGTGTATTCAGCTGAATCGTTAACAACAGTGAGTAAACACTTCACAAATATCCCTAGCACATAACAAGGCTTTATAGCGAATAAAAATTTCACTGTATCTGAGGGTGCTTTGGTGGTTGCTTATCTCCACTGTCTGCCATTTTGACCTGTTGGGAGAAGCAAGAGCATAAACTGATTAACTCAAGATAGCAGTTATCGTTTTGGCTTCTTACCTAGTACAGCTATATTCCATTGTAAATCTAACATTTTCTGCTTCATAATTAAAACTCTCTTTTTACTGATATTTGCAGGCTGTTCAGCAGTTGAATGAATTGAGCTCAAACTATCAAGAAGCAATCACAAAATGCTTGAAAGGCAGAGAGGAAGAAATCAGGCATGCACTGGTAGAAAGCATAAGTGCAATCTCCTCTGCCCAGCTACAGGATTTTGACTGGCAGTTAAAGGTGAGACTGTATCTGTGTTGCTTACTGTCCAGAGCCTAGAAGGCTACAGATACAGCCTCTGGTAGGCTGCCTGATTCAGAGGTAAGGTTAGGCTTGTAGGGATGCCAGAAACCCAGAGCAGAAGAATTGCTGGGAAGGCATACAGCTCACGAAAATAAGCTCACCTTTGCTGTGCTGCATTATTGCCACCTCTTGGATGTTTTTGTGAGATTTTGATTCTACTCACACATTTAATTTACATCTCTCCATCACAATTTGAGCCCTGACTGGAAACTTGACTGAATAGAAGAAAAAAACCTGAACTTAGAATAAAATAAAAAAGTAAAGCTACATGAATACTAGATGGAATTCCCTGACTCCTGTAAAAAAAACCCCTCGATCATGACTAAATGTATGTATGTTTAAGGAATAGATTGAAATCAGTTGTATTTAGTTTTATTTTACTAATGAGAACAGTGCTGCCCAAAATTGGAAGAACATCTGCCTATAGTAGAAGTGCTCTTTTGCATAAACATTTTAATCTGTCAGAAGCGCATTATAGAAATAATCCTGATACTATTGCTTATGTTTATCTGTCCTTGTTAGGACAAAAAGCTAGTCTGATATTTAACAACTAACAAGCACTGTAGATATTTTTTTGCTGAAAAATGGTTTTGAACTCCAAGTCAGTTTCTGACTGGACCATATTTTGCAGGAGCTGATAGCATAACATCATGTTGTGCTTCAGATGAGCTGTTTGCTAAGTATTGATCTGTCTCACTGACTGAATTTACTGTTGACCAAATTATAAACCAGACCTATAAAAACACCCAGTTGCTGCCTGCAGTTTCTTGTTACTTTCTCCTATTGAGGTTTTTTTTTTAAATTTCTGGCTAAGAATTCATTCTGAATTAATATAACATCTGAACTAATTTACAGCTGTCAATTTCTTCCTCTGTGGCTCACATTTTGCTTTGTCCTTTATTCCCATTAGTCACCTGTGCAAGTTATTAAAATCAGAAACTCTTCTTTGGGGAAATGCTGCTGTAATAGTTATATAGCACTAGCTGCCTTCCCATAATTGTACAGGACCAAAATCAAGTCACAGGCTCTCTGTATCTGGTATATGATAATACTACCAAGTGACTAGAAACATGTATTCAGTGTTTGTTAGCCAATGTGAAAAATACCTGCACCACTTCATACCCTGCAATTTAAAGGAATAGAGTTGTGTACTGTATTTAGTTGCAAAATTGTCAAACTTTCTATTACATTTTTTTAAAATTAACTTTTACTGGGGCTGATTTAAATAGTAGAAAAACATTGATATGCCATTTGACCATTTTTACCAGTATTTGTAAAATTGTATATTTTGTTAAATAGTATTCGATCAGTTGCAGAGTTGGCCGGAAAGTGCAAAAAACCACTTAAGAATATAAGAATGGCCATACTGAGTAAGATCAGTGGTTCATCTAGCCCAGTATCTTGTCTTCTGACAATGGCCAATGCCAGGTGCTTCAGAGGGTATGAACAGAACAGGTAGTCATTATGTGATCCATCCCCTGTCGTCCACTCTCAGCTTCTGGCAAACAGGCAGGGGACTCTTCAGAGCATGGTTTTGCATCCGTGCCCATCCTGGCTAATAGCCATTGATGGACCTATCCTCCATGAACTTATCTAGTTCTTTTTTCTACCCTGTTATAGTCCTGGCCTTCACAATATCCTCTAGCAAAGAGTTCCACAGGTTAACTGTGTGTTATGTAACGAAATACTGCCTTTTGTTTGTTTTAAACCTGCTGCCTATTACAGTAAAAGCTTTGTTATTCGGCATGTTGGGGGAATGGGGGGGGACATGTTGCTGCTTCCTGGGAGCCAGGTAGGGAACCTGCCGACCCCACGCCAACTGGACTTTTAATGGATCTTAGAAATGCCAGTTTCTAGAGCTTTCTGGTTGGTAAAGTGCCGGATAGCACAGGTTTTACTATAATTTCATTTGGTGACCCCAAGTTCTTGTGTCATGAGACGGAGTAAATAACACTTCCCTATTTACTTTCTCCATATCAGTCATGATTTTATAGACCTTTATCATATCCCCCCCGTTCTTTTCTGGTACTTTTACTCTGGTACTTATTCAACAAGTACCAGAATAATTGGGCAAATTGTAAATACTGTTCAGTCAGCCCTATTGTCATCACTTTTACCTTTTTTTCCTTTCATGGCGCTCTCTCTCAGCAGATTTTCCCTGTGTATCTAATCCTGGCCTTTGCTGGATGCATATTTCAATTCCATTCCATTGTGTATCTTGCATGCTGGGTTATTTGAAAAACGAAATAAGCAAGAAGCTTGACAGTGTCACTGTTTACATTTTGGGCCTGCCAACACTTAATCTGCTTTAAATATCTGATTGCAAAGTTCATGCAACCCAAGTTTTGAGGAATGATTTAAAAACACATGGTTCAGTGCTGCTACCTATAACAAAAAATGCCAGGATCCTGTCATATTTGAACAATTTTGCATTAACAAACTATTGTGCAATGGAGGGGAATACCGTTGTTGCTAAAGAAACAGAATGAAAGTTTCAGGCTTCAAAGAGGATGGGTATAATTAACAAATAGAAAAATACTTAACATTAATCCTGACAGTTCCCTTTCAAGATAAAGTGTAGATGTGGTGGCATGGTGGATATATAACATTTAATGATTCTACTTTAAATGACTTTTAATTCACCATGTACAGCTTGCTCTCTCCAGTGATAAGATCTCAATGCTGCAAATGCCACTTCTCAATCTTGATCTGGATGTGAAAGAAAATGGTGAAATTAAGCCAGTCTCTGTAGAAATGAATAAGGAAGAACTGCAGAACCTAATAAATGCTCTGGAAGCAGCTAATAAGGTATGTATTACTGAGTTTTTATTACATCCTTTCTTAATTAGGTCCTAAGTACTACAATCATTTTTACTTTACAGTATTCCTGTTTTTATAGCACCTTATAGGAAGTGACTTGGTAGTGGAACATGCTTCTGTGGAGTTAGAGTATATTACTGTATTTAAGTTTGTTTATGTTTATCTTTAGCAATTTTACTTTATCTCTGGCACAGTTTTATAAAAATCATCTCTTCCTCTAATGAACAGTTAAAATCTTTTTTTGTCATTAACACTAGTTGATTTTTATCAAACTTTCTTCCTCTGCTGCTCTACCCCCGCTTGGAGTTCTTTGGCCTGGGCCCAAAATTGTACACTGAGAATGCCAGTATGTCTGACATTGAAAAATTTAATTTTAATGGAAACTAAATCCCCTGGAATAGTTCCAAATTGGACAATGGAAAGAGCAGAAAATAGGCAGAAGAAAGTATCTTAAACATGTTTGGAGTGGTGTGGTGATAGGGAAAGACGCAGTATTGTCTGACTTGTACATTTGTTGATGGTAATCACATGGATTGGAGGCATCCTCAACCAAATTGCAGCATTTATTCAAGGCACTTTATAAGGTACAGTGGTTTGTTAGCGCTGTTAATGAATGACGTACATGCTTTAAATATCTGTTGATTTACTGTTAATGGCGGTTTACAAACTTCTGTCTCCCAATAGAATGAATGAAGAAATGATGGAATAAAGTAGAAGGATCCAGTTAGAAGTTGGCTATTTATCTCTTAGGTCAAGTTTTTTTTTTTTTTTTAAACTTAGTTGACAAACTATTCGCTGTTTTCTATGCATAATGTCTTAGTGTCGTGGCTGCAATATGCAGGCCAGCACTTCTAATGCTTTTTCAAGAATGCTTGGCAACTGGGAAATCCTGGCTTGCAATTCTTAGTGCTTTTAGTATCAAATGCTAAATGAGGCAGAAGTATGACAGTAATAGTGCTGTTTTTTAAAAAAGTGGTCGTACATAGTTCAAAGTGGTACGAGCACATCTCCGTGTAGTAAGGCCAGGACTGGGCCACCAAGCAACCTGACAGCTACTCATTGGGCTGGTCATCTTCATCCCAGGTGCAGCAGACACCTCCATATATGCTCTGCTGTGGCCAACAGCCTTCTCTTGCTTTTGGGGGTAGCTCTGTGGCTACCTACAGGAACTGCTCCTTCTTGGCAGGGCAGTCTCCTAGGCAGATGGCAGCAGTTCCTGTTTGGGCCTTCTCAGAGCTGATCACAGGAACACTTTGAGGCCTCTGGGTACCCCTGAGTTCCCCGCAAATGAAGCCAAAGGAGCAGTTGCTCATCAAGATTCTGGGCTACCCAGCCAGGGCTCCTTTAGCCCAGGCTTCAGCAGACTCCAGCTTGCTTGGTGCTCTCCTCAGGATTGCAGGGGAAGGTGAGGTAAAGTTCTCATACTTTATTGTACGTATTGAGAGGAGGGACTCACTCTGTGAATGGTGTCCCATGTCTGCTGTGTGAGGCAGAAACCTGCAGGTATATTTGCAGAGATTGTTTGTAAGGTATTGTCCAGGCTTCTTGAGCCTGTGACTCTGGCCCTGATTGTAGCTGAATCTCATTCTTCTTTTAATTTCTTTCTGAAGGTTGTTTTGCAGCTGAAATGACGAGATTCTGACGGTCAGTGACATCTGTCGGTGATGGTTCTGCAAGAGACTGCAAAGAGAATGGAGATATACTCTATAAAGTGGGAGAGTAACGATGCTATTAAAGTACTGAGTTAAGCAAGCAACACTGATGTGGACCAGAAGATTTATCACAAACTTGGTGGAAAAAGAGAGCCTGCTGTATAGGCCTATGAAAGACTACAGTAGCATTTATGAAAAATTTGAGTGCTGTGTTTGACTTTGGAGAGGAGATTTTACAGATGTACATAAGCTTGTTTTTGTTCAGAATAAGAAATCTTGCCTCCACAGTAACTTATTACATAACAGTGTAATATGAGTTGCTTTCCTGGGACGGTCCCATGTCCTGGAACATAAATATTTGACACTTGTGAATAGCAAAGTAATAAACAGTTGATGCTTTACATGGATAATGGCTTTTGAAAATTTAAAAATCTTTAAACATTCAGAACCTTCCGACCTGTGCCTTGTGGGTTTCACATAATTGTCTTGAATCTGCTCTGAAAACTGGACCAGTGTCAAAGTTCTGAATAAGAAACACATGGCTTTCAACTGACAAATGTGACTAAAAAAAAAATAAAAAATCAAGTGGTGGCTTTGCAGAACAGTAGGTCAGCTATTTCAGAAGTGTGTCTAAGAGTGTATATGCTGTACACAGGATGTCAGAATAGTGCTCCCAGCCCAATATAGCCATTTTTCTGCAGGGAGGGTGTTACACACCTGCAGAGGTTGGGGGCAGGATTTAGACTACATGCAGAATTTCTGCAGAGAATTTATTGACACCAGAAATCTGTCTGATTCAAATTATTATGTGCTTGTCTACTACTGAAACACGTTTAGTTGTATTTAAATAGAATAAAAAAACATATTTATGCATTCATTTTACTTGCAGTGAACTGTGGTAAGCCATGTTATCTGCCTTTAACAAATAAATTCTTGTGACTCTCTTTCAGCAGGAGGATGCGGAAGTGATGTAAAGGGCAGGATCCTGCTCTCATACCCAGATAATAGTGATTTGTGAGGTACAAGACCCAAGACTATCATTAATTTCAGTGGTGAGGTTCCCATTGACTTATGTGGGAGCAAGACCTGAGTTCAGATTTACATCTCCAAGAGAAAACTGTCAGCTACTACAACATTCTGTAGGCCAGATCCTCGCCTGGCATAAATTGATTGTAGCGCCATTGTTAGTTTAATGGAGCTTTGCCAACTTGAATCGCTTAAGAAGCTGGCCCTCTAAGAAAACATTAGCCCAGCCAGCATAAAATATAGGTGTTTTTAAGTCAGTAATATGAAGGAATTCAACTTTACGTTACCTTAATTGCTGAAATGCAAATTCATATTAATTATTTTCTGTTTTTCTGCCTTAAATAGGATTTTAATTTTCTCTTTCCACTGTGAATAGTATTTGTAATTGAATGAATATGTTTTGCAAATGGCAAGCTAATGAAAAAACCATGAACCACCACTATTTAATATTATGGTCAGAGTACTACATAACAAAATTTCAGAAATGATAATTGCAAATGAACTCTTATTTTACTGTATCATTGTAATGGGATCTCCAGTAGGAGTGAACTAAAGAGAAGCAACCTTCATATATCACATAGAATAGTTACGTGTAACTTCAAGCAATTTATTTTAGATGCAGAGAGATGCACTGGGTTTTTCTGATTTGAAATATAGCAGTTTTGTTGCTTGCTCAAAGATATTCAGGCTATTATTGCTTTTTTAGCCTTGTTTTTGTCTTTCTATTGTTGAAATGAGTGAACAGGGTTGCTTATCAGGTTAACACAATCCATTATTGATTTGTGTATGTAAATTCTACTGGTTTAGGCTAGCATGGCAATAGCCCTAAGGGCTGCCACCTTTTGATCACCAGTGTGCAGAATTGACTCCCCAAGATTGTTGGGAAGTTATGGAAGGAATATTCAGGATAGTGTTTCCCATGTAGAGTACCCATCATGGGGTAAAATCCCTCCAAATCCTGAAGGTCCTCCATGTCTATACTATATGTTGGACGAGTAATACTGTATATTATTTGTACTACCTAGGAGCCCTAGTCATGGACCAGCATCCCTCTGAATATATGTATAGTAAAGGGACCAAGGAAGGGGTACTGAGTGGTCACTGTTTAACCAGAGAAGAGAGAACCCCAAAATATATCTTTAGTATTTCATTTCTGTGTCAGGCATTTAGTCATTGTAGGCAAAGTTTATTTTTATATTAATTGGTTGTAGATAAGTTTTGTAACTTGGCAGGAGAAATGTACTTACCTAAAATATGCAGTCATGTTTATCCAATTTAGTAACTACAGTCTTTTACAGTGGTACTCAGACCTCAATGGTTCAGGAGCCAAATTAGTGATCAGTATTACCCAAAAGAGCCACAGTAGTGTGACTTCATTGTTTCATTTACTGTAGTACTATATATTCAGATTTAAACAGTATGACGTGGGACATGACAATTATTTATATATTTTATATATATATATATATTATTCTCACAGCAAAATGACTGACCAAGTATAATTTTGTCAACTACAATTGGTTAATAACATAGTAAAAGCATCCTGATTGGTTAATAATTAAATCACACAGTGTTTTTATATCATGTGCTGCAAAGAGCTGCAGGAGACACATTAAAGAGCCACTTGCACCTCGTGAGCCTCAGTTTGAGTGTCGCTGGTCTGATAGTTTGAGGCAGTAGCGTCAACTGCAACTCCTTGAGGTTGTGAGCTCCTCAAGAAGCCAGAGTGCCAGAGAATAGAGAAAGTTAGTACAGTGGACAAACTAACAGCGTGATTTGTGTGTCTTTCGGCTCTTCGGGTTTTGGATACTGTTGTCTACATTTTCAAAAGTGATTAGTGATTTTAGGTGCCCAATTTGATCCACATTAAAGGGGCCTGTTTTTCAGGAAGTTCTGGGCACTCAAAAATAGAGACACCTGAAATCTTTGTTGCTTTAGAGGATATGATCCTATGCTTCTAGCCTTCTCAGCAGATTTTTCCAACCCCTGTCCCCAAGGGGAGAATTTAATTGAAATTCAGCAAGTTGAAACTGGAAGTCTTCCCCCTCTTATGGGATTCACAATGGGAAGGGAGATTATCACCCTATATATTTATCTGATAGCCTCTGGAATTCTTAAAACTTGAATGCAGATAGCTATAAATTAATGGACATACAATCATAAAAGATATTCAAGTAAAACCAGTGACTTTCCTCTTGAGGCTGACCGTGCTCGATTTATGGACTGAATAGCTTATCCTATGCTGGACTGACACACACACACTCACTCACTCACTCACTCACTCACTTTATCTAGAGCGGTCTTTGCAATGATATTGTGTACCTTGACTATTTTTCACATCACACCATTATACATGCCTTATCTTTTCCCCACCAACTCCGCAATCATCTTCGTCACATAAGCATGGATACTGTGCTTGGATATGGCCCTGTATGCTTCAAGCACCTCAGGAATAATATGGGGGCCTGCATAGCAAAATTAGCTTGCTTTAAAACTGGCCAAATACATGACCAAAAGACTCTTGATAAAGGAGGCCTCGCTGTCGCTAGTCTAATCATTTTATTATCAACACCTCCTTTTTAGTGAGTTGGGGGAAGGAGTTACAAACAGGCTAAAAAACCTGTTCTTTATATTTACAGTGCTGAAAGCAAGAACAGCTGCCATACAAATGTACGCTATTAAGTCAATTCTGCACATTTCTGAGTAGACGACAACTTTGCTTATGGTTTTTTTTTTTTTTTTTTTTTTACAGTTTATAAACACCAGGAATGCACTAAAGAAAGTTTCCAAATGCTTTCAAGGTCTCTAAAGGATATAAAAATGAGCAGGTGAAGGTGGTATAGGAATATGCTTTTGATATAGGTTTTCATGCTGGTGTCTTAGTTTTCAGAGATCCATTGTTCAAATATATTGTAAACAAATGCTTCAAAACAAAGGTTTTTTTATTTTTTAAATAGGCCGCCAATGATTGAATGAATGTACAATCTGAACCTAACTATAAAAAACACATGGAAAATCAGATGATTTTCAGCTCGTACAAAGTAAGTGTTAAAATCAAACATTTATTTAAAAATAATACTTTTATTTGGTTGCTAGGAAGATACAGGTTAATAAAGTTTACATACTTACATTTTATATTACATGTTTTGAAGCTATGCAAAAATGGCTTTATAATTACACTGCAGATGTGTGTGTTATTTACTTGTTAGTATTTTCTTGTGTGTGTCTTGCCATTTACTGCAGCATTTAACAGGCAAGGTTGAAAAAGCTTTTACATACAGTAGAACCTCAGAATTACGAATACCTCAGGAATGGAGGTTATTTGTAACTCTGAACAAAATGTTACTGTTGTCTTTCAAAAATTTACAACTGAACATTGACTTAATACAGCTTTGAAACTTTACTAGGCAGAAAAAAAATGCTGCTTTTAAACCATCTTAATTTAAATGAAACAAGCACAGAAACAGTTAAACTTTCCCTTTTATTTTTTGAGTAGTTTTATGTTTAATATAGAACTGTACTGTATTTGCTTTTTTTGTCTCTGCTGCTGCATGATTATGTACTTCCAAATGAGGCGCGTGGTTCACTGGTCAGTTCGTAACTCTTGAGTTTCTACTGTATATTAAAAAATGAAAAGCCATCCTTGTTGCTTTGATGCAGCAATAATAAAAATGTAACAGACACTTTCCTCTGAATATTAGATTTTTATAGAGATTTTTAAATTGATGGCAAACATATTTCTTACATTCCTTAAAGTATACTCTATATATTCAATTTTAAAAGCAGCAAGTATTTTGTCAATAAACATATTGACTAAAGTATGTGAATGATCCAAAAGGAGGAAGTGAACACTTACAGGGTTGAGTAAAGTCTAGGCAGGGGAATTGTTATAATTTGTAGTGTTTGAAAGAAAGGTGGCTAAATCCTAAAGTCCCTACAAAGGGCCAAACCATCCTGTGTGTAAGGCACGTAATGGCCTACAGTAACGATAAGAGGAAATGGACCAAAAGCAACATAAGAGAGAGCCTACTTTTCTCTGGCATCATGTGGTATGTTCAGATAATAGCATATATCTGGCTGTTCTATGGAAAGGCGCTCCATGAGAAAGTAGGGTTAAGAAAAGTTGTTTTCCCAAAGTTACAATTGCACATCTGGAAATCACACTGTCCCAATTTGCCAAACTAAAACTAATTTCTACAAAGCCTGGTAAATTTTCAGCTTCAGAATTCTCACAGGGAGGAATGGAGAGTCAGACAAAGGTTAAAGGGGCATGCACAAGGAAAGAGCTCAACATAAGCTCATCTGGCTGGAGGGTACACCAAACAGCTTGTGAGTTAAGCATGTACCCAGCAGTGCACTATTGTACGGCACATCGCAGGCCCTGTGTGAACTGCAAAATGTGGCCAAATGGGGCAAATCAGAAACACACATGCAGTCGAGGAAAGCAATACATTATGTGGTGGATTGTAATGTAAAGAGAAAGTGTTTGTTTTTATCATCAAAGTCACATGGGTCTCTATCACAAGGGTGTGAAATAAAGAACACTATGGAAACATCCAATCCATTCTGAATGCGCAAGGGTTAGACCAATATATGAGTGATAGGAGAGCCCTTAAGTTCCTAGCACAGAAATTGACTCATCTCCATGTTTCTCTGCATGTTTTCAGGCCTTATCACATGCTCAATCTATTTAGCTTATTTATACCATGCTTATTGCTACGGTATTTGTGTTCCCTACAAAACTATAAATCCATTAATCGATTGCAACATAGGCTCACTTTGTTTCTCTTTCCCCTTTCACCATATATATATATATATATATATATACACACACACACACACACACTCACACACTAATGGTATACATATGATTTTAAAAATCATATTAGTCTAGATTTTTTGTCTAGGTGGATCCTACTTCTGGTGCCCATGTGTTCACATGGAGCACATGGGCACCAGAAGTAGGATCCGGGTGGACAAACCATCTCAAAGAATAGTTACTGTAACATAACACATTATGTTGTCTGCTAGATCAAAGTTAGAAAAAATTGATTTTCTTTTAGATTAGGACAAAGGAGATTCTAGCTCTCTACAGATCTTGTTAATTTTTTATTATTATTGACTGTGTAAAGGGTTGGTTTTCTGCATATTTGAAGACATGCCTCCTCTTTGACTGAACACACTTTTTCCAAATAGTTTTCCTCATGGTTTTGGCAATTGCATGGCTACTTTTGCAGTTTTGCATGATTTGCCTCTCAGAACTTACTTAGACAAATTTTCTATTAAAGTCAGTGGAAGTCTTGTCTGAATAACAACTGCACAATTTGGTCCATTTCCGCTTATGTCACTGTATGTAAAAGTCATAGTATTGAGACCTTTATGGAAATTGTCATATATCAAAATGTAGAATCTAGTTCAGGAAAGTAACTCAGGTAAAATATTGACATCCACCTTTGTGGCAGCAAGATATTCTAAAGGTACCTTGTATAGACCTTTTAAGCATGTAATAAAAAAGAAACGAATGTAACTATGTAGAATATTTGAACAAAAATCCCAAACAAAAAGGAAACATGTAGCACACACACTGTATGAAAATTTGATTTCAACATGTAAAAAGCATGTACACATATTCACAATGCATTGACAGACCTGCAATTTGAATCCGAAAATGCAGCATATCTTGATATGAAGTAGAAAAGTTAATTATAAAATAAATTAGTCTCCATGTCCTCCCTTGGCATTTAATTAAATTTGATTTTTCTATTTCATAGAAGTCTTCTCTTGATTTGAAAAAAAATCAAAACAACCCCCACTCACCCACAAATGTAACAGTTTTCTTGATTAATCACTTAGGACTTAATCCAGCTCTTTTGAAGTTAATGGGAGGTTTACTATTGGTTTCATTGGGAGCAGGACTAGACCCTTAAACTGTAGGTGCAGAAATTATTACTGCAAAAAATTTGCTTTTGTAACAAAGCAACTGTGCATGTCAAAATAGCTTTATTATAAAAAAATTGCAATTTATTTGAGTCTGCAATTAAAATATACATTTCTGGTGTTAGCCTTTGTGGTAACAAATAAGCTGAAATATACTCAGTCACTGCTTGTCCTAAAGCATATGCAATTATATTCATGCACTGAATAGTGGATTAAAATTTGTAATGAAGAATCAGTGATGTAGAGATTTTTACTTCATTGATTGCTGGAAGAGTACTTTTGTGAGCATACCAAGTTAGTCTGTGACGTTTTTTAATTATTTAATTCTTTTTAAAATACTTTAGACCTGATTCTTTTTATTTATGGTAAGGTCCCTTTACATGACTAATAATTTACCAAGGCCTTACATTTTAGGATGCTTTGTGGAGAAAGTATAGGATGCTCAACACACTCTACATTTTGCTCAAAAATTCCCACAGCTGTTACGGCTAGTTTACCTCAGACTCAGCACTAATGAGAGCCCTAGTATGGACAAGGTTCTGGCTGTTTATTGGCATATTTACCACTGTGTTAATCAGCAGATTGAATTAACACAGTCATAAATCCACCAGAAGATTCTGAAGCCTTGTCTACCTGAGGATTCCTATAAATATAAATGGGTGTTGGCAGTGGTGGAATATTTCTTTTTTAAATTCTTAGGGTATGCATGGCTAAAAAGGTCAGCATATGGATCAATGACTTGTCTGGGGTGTTACAATGAGATGGGACATTTTCCTGCTTGTTGGGAGCTGTGATAGCTGATTTTCATTATCAGAACTTGATCCTTCACCATTCAAGTCAAGGAGGGTTTTTCCATTGACTTAAATGGGAGCAGGATCGAGCCCTAAATTGTCTACACTACCGTGTACGCCCAGGATTAACAGAACTCGAGTTAGCAGATCCTGGGTTTGTTAACCTAAGGCTTGGGCATCTACACTCATTTGTAACCCAGGAATTGTTGAACCCTGGTTCTCAACCTGGGGTTCCACCATCTATGCTGCATTATGCAGGATGAGTTCAACCACCCGAATCCCTGACTTCCTAGAGCCCCCTAAAATGTGGCTGCTCTAGCCCTTTGTTCATGTTGCAGTGTGGAGAAACTTGACCGTGCACCAAACGTGACTGTCCAGAAGACAGAAAATCAGCCCATGGAATTTTGGAATTGTTTTGGTGGCTCCCAGGGTATGCCTACACAGGGATAAAAAACCCACGGATGGCCTATGTCAGCTGACTCAGGCTCGCAGGTCTCAGACTTAAGGGCTGAAAAATTGCAGGGTTCCAGAGCTCAGTCTTTGGCCTGAGCCTGAACGTCTAGTAATTTTTAGCTCTGCAGCCCAAGTCCCATGAGCCCGAGTCATCTGACTTGGGCCAGTCAGGGCATGCTGTAGGTCTTTTATCCTTGTGTAAACGTACCCCCAGAGCTTTGTCAACACTACAAAGCAATAGGGTTTCAACCTTGGGTCCCAGCTTGACTCAGGCTCAGACTCTCCAGCTACATGGGGTTTTGGGACCCTGGGTCTGAGCTCTGGGTTAGCACATTTGTGTGTAGATGGAAGAGGGTTAGCCTTGAGCCTGAGTTTGAACCCTGGTCTTACATTGCAGTGAGTCAAACAGAACAGCTAAGAGCTGATTATATGGACCCAATCCTGCATTCTTTGCATACCCCAAACTCTCATTCAGGCCTTTTCTCAACAAATAGTTGCAGTAACGATGGTTTATCACTTCTACTTTGTAAAGCCACCACTTGTGAGCACTACTTTCCAATATAGCTGTTAGTCTAAAAATCAGCCAACACATTATTTTGTCTGCTAGATCAAAATTAGAGAAATGAGATGTTCTTAGATTATGAAAAAGGAGATTCTAGCCCTCTGCTGATCTTGCTTAATTAGAGAATCTACAAAAAATCAGCCCTCATTATAATAATGTCTTATTTAAAATGATTGCTAATGCTCTTTATACATTTCTTTACAACTATGAAAAAAATCCTTTAAATAAATACATAGCTACACCGTGATGAGTTTATAGAAATTATAGGTAAGGAACCTTCTCTGGAGAAACTAGGTGCAATTTCTGCAATGGAGCAATCAACACTTCCCATTAATACTGACATGATGTTCAAGGGCAACTGGGAGTTTTGCCAAAATAAGAAAGTAACGGTAGGTAGACACGGCCAAAAGGGGATGATTGTGAGACTGCCTGAGGCAAGAGGTTATCATACCTTAAAAAGTTAAGAAGTACAAGAATAGTTATAAAATAAAAAGTGACTGTCATAAGGAGTGAACAAAATACTTCCAATTCAGTCTGGGCTTCAGTACCACATGAACAGCCCATGGTAACTTTACTTGCAGATAGGGAATGTCAGATTTAAGTTGCCTGTTTTATTCTGCCTCTGGAGATTAATTAACTAACTACTCTGAGAAGATTTCCTGTTCAGCCCCTGGACCACTCTGTTAATAGTTTGGTGGGATATTAGGACTATCCTTTTCATAAATTATCAGTACAGGGGCTCCTAAACATATGGTCATATTGTGACTAGTGCGGGATATGTGGATCACAGATCTGTGAATATAGTAAAGAGAGGTAAGGTCAAATGTAACCAGGAAGCCACTGTAAGTATCAAAATAAGGGCTTTTTAGAGCCCTAAAAAAATACGTTTTAAATTACAGAATTCTGAAAGAAGCCATAGCCACCCAGTGGCGCTGGAACATTTTTAGTAGTGGGGGGTGCTGAAAGCCAGCCCCCTTACCTCTGTCCATGCCCTCCTCCCCGGGAGCAGGGCTGTGTCTCTGGGAGGGGGGGGACCTGTACTGGGGTAAGAGGGCCAAGGCCACAGCTGGGGGCGGGCATGGGACCAGGAGCAGAATCTCAGGCGGGCCGGCAGCCAGAACCCCATGTGCGGGGCCAAGAGCACAGCCCCAGCCATGGGGCCAGGTGCAAAGCCCTGGGAGCAGGGGGATGGGGCTGGGCACGGGGCCAGTGGCTGGAGCCCCAGAGTAGAGCTCCCAGGAGCAGAGCCCAGGCACAGGGCCAGCGGCTGGGGAGTGGAGCCGGCAGCCGGGACCTGAGCCCCAGGTGAGCGGTTGGGGAGCAGAGTGTGGGCAAAGGGCCGGGAGGAGGGCATAAGTGCAGGAAGCACTCCCAGGTTTTATGTGTGGAGCCAGCATCTGGGGAGCAGGGCACGGAGCCAGCAGCACCGCATAAAACCTGGGGGTGCTGAAGCACCTGCCACAGCCCTAATTACAAAGCCTATGTAGCCACCCCTTTATAAAATCCAGCTTAAGGTCCAGAAGACATCCAACTAAAACCCTTACTTAAAAATCTAACCAGCACTAGGACCTAATCAAGGCTGAGCTTCTCACTCAGGCAACACTCTTAAACTACAATGAGTTCCCAAGACTAAAACAAGTTCTCAAACTAGACTAAAGCCCACCCAAAAATGTGTCTAATGTTGGAGACCAGCTTTATAGTCTCTTATCTCAGCCCCTTACTTTAGCCAATTAGTTTAAATGGGAAGCTGCAATTGGTGCCACCTTTGCAATACTGCATTCCTAACACTAGATGGAACTGTACAAAGGTATAAATAGCAGCACTTACAAGTCCCCTTATATGGCCCAAAATGGAGTGCAACAACTAGTAGCAAACACTGGTCTACCCTGGTTATAGAGAAAACTTCACCAAAATGCTGCCTCAAGGTAAGAATGCCTGTCTCTGTTTTTAAAGAAAAGGGTAGTTAGAAGGGGGGGAACAAACCAACACTGCAATGTGTACACTGTAATTGGGTTCTATTTTCCCTTAAGACTTTATATATATAACTCAATAAGGAGTTTGAATGCAAATAACATACATTATTAAATTATTCCTTTCATAGACCTACTCCCTAGGTCAGGGGTGGCCAACCTGAGCCTGAGAAGGAGCCAGAATTTACCAATGTACATTGCCCAAGAGCCACTGTAATACATCAGCAGCCTTCCATCAGCTCCCCACACTCCCAGCGCCTCCCACCCACCGGCAGCCCCACCGATCAGCGCCTCCTCTGCCCTTCCTGCACCTCCCAATCAGCTGTTTCATGGCATGTAGGAGGCTGGGGGTGGGGGGAAGAGGAATTGGATTGGTGTCGGAGTCTAATTTTTTGTGGTGGTTTGTTACATTGATTCATCAACTGCAAATCAATTATGTGAATTTATAGTTATTTTGTACATGCATCTGGAGGTCATGCTGGGCACGTTATCAACAGAGAAAATTCTGTTTTGTTTTTTTGATATGCATTTCACATGTATTATGGAATGTCTTCATTGTTTAACATGTATTGGGACAAATTCTGTAATATTTACATCCCTTGCAACACCGCTGAGCACTGTGAAAGTCAGCACAGTATTTGGCCCATTTTAATGTATGATGATACAAGAGGGTGAATAATGCATAGAGCCAGGCCTTGATTGTCTCATAAACACAGCTGCACCTGAGTCCTGGCATGGAGGTGTAACTGCCCCAGGAGGAGTGCAGCCACTGAGCCAGCTTGTTACAAGGCCCAGGATGTGCTCCCCCTTGTGCCTAGCAATATGAGGCCTGTCATTGTGATTAATGGCTGTGGGAGCTAGCTTCACTCAGCTGTACTTTATGGAATGCAAAGACTGTGATCATGCCATCCCTGAGGGTGTGTAAAGAGGGGCGGCTAGGCCTCTTGTGTGTGCCCGCCCCCTTGCCCACGCACAGAGGATCAGACACAAGCTGGTGCATATTACCCAGCTTACAGCTGCATAGGACAGCTCTATTTTATGTTGAACTTTAAAATATATATTTTAAAACAGGAGACTACAGCACTGGTTGGGCAATTCTTATGTTTATTGCTAGAGATTCTTGCCTTTTAAAATCATGTACCCTGCTTTGCTTAGCTTGAACATGTTGAGGAACTTTTATATGGCAAGATGCTACTTTCCATGGCAAAAATGGGATGTAAATGACTGGAGAAGGGTGTTGGGGATCCTTAAATTTGGCTCTCTCATTCACACACCGTGTTCTCAGCTCTGCACTTCATGGTTCAAAGTCACAGAATTCCAGAATTTTGCACAATAGTGTCTGTCATACTTTGTTTTAACATCCCTTTCTCTTTTCCTAACAAGAACTGGACATATTCAGAGAGTGGCCCTGTGTTATGTGGTGGTTGTTTTTGAATATTTGCTATCATGTGGCTCATTTAACCATTCACAACAAGTTCTATGAGCTTTACATTTTTATGAAGTTCTGGTGGTTTTGTAAATCCATTAATATCACAAAACTTAATTCACTGAAGCTGGAGCTTAATCTTGGTCATCGTCTTAGGGTTGCCTCCTGGCTGCTTTTTGTACTGACTTGATGGTGAAAAAATGTGATGTGCCCTTTTTTTCACTTGGGATACATCAGTTTGCTCTACAATTCTCATCCCTGTGGCCTGCACTGTAGAGCTGTGTTAGGATAAGGTAAGAAAATATCATAAAAATACACATTTGTGTTATTTTTTTATGTAAAATGGTTCTTTAAAACAATTTTAGCAATAATTAGCTATAGTCGGCCTCAGGACTCTTTTTGTTGAGGGAAAGGGGAGTTGGTGACCAGTGGCCAGTTTCTGTTGGTTGTGGTGGGGAATTGATGTATTTTTCTGCATCTCAGAGGTGGCAACCCTATGTCTGGTTCATGGGAGCAAAAATCTGCATAATTTCTGATTAAATATTTGTATTAACAACAAAGAGTGTGAATGCTTCCCTGCCTTAGGGGATGCTGGTGGGGAGGAGGACTCTGAGGTTACTCTCAGAGAGATTTCCCCAAATCATCCTGGGGAAGGGTAGAGTTTGCCTTCTTAGTTCCTTTGACAGGGTTACTGGCCTAGTGGATAGGAGGGGAGCTTGTATGTCTTAGTCCCACATGATGTTCTCAAAAACTAGGGAAATGTGGTCCAGATGAAATTACTATTAGGTGAATGCATAACTGGCTGAAAGATCATACTCAAAGAATAGTGTTCAATGGTTCACTGTCAGACTGGGGCATGTATTTATAAGAGTCTCACGGAGGGCTGTCCTGGGTCTCGTAGTAGTTAATATTTTCATTAATGACTTGGATAATGGAATGCAGAGTATGCTTATAAAATTTGCAGGATGGGAGGGGTTGCTAGCACTTTGGAGGACAGGATTAGAATTCAAATTGACCTTTAGAAATGGGAGGATTGGTCTGAAATCGAGATGAAATTCATTAAAGAGAAGGGAAAAGTACTACACTTAGGAAGGAAAAATCAAATGCACAACTACAAAATGGGGAATAATTGATGGTAGTGCTACTGAAAAGGATCTGTGGGGTATAGTGGATCACAAATTGAATATGAGCCAACAATGTGATGTAGTTGTGAAACATGCAAATATCACTTTGGGGTGTATTAACAGCAGTGTTGCATGTAAAACATGGAGGTAATTGTACTGCTTGCCTCAGCACTGGTGAGGCCTCAGCTGGAATATTATCTTGTAGTTCTGGGTGCCACACTTTAAGACAGATATGGACAAATTAGAGAGAGTCCAGAGGAGAGCAACAAAAATGATAACATGTTTGGCAAACCTGATTTATGAGGAAAGGTTAAAAAACCCAGCATGTTTAATCTTGAGGAAAAAAGGTTGAGGGGGGACCTGATAAATCTTCAAATACATTAAGGGCAGTTATAAAGAAGGATGATGATTGATTGTTCTCCAGGACCACAGAAGGTAGGATAAGAAATAATGGGCTTAATCTGTGGCAAGGGAGATTTCAGGTTAGATATTAGGAAAAACTTGCTAACTATAAGGGTAGTTAAGCACTGGAATAGGTTTCCAAGGGAGGTTGTGGAATCCCCATCACTGGAGGTTTTTAGGAAGAGGTTTGACCGGGATCGTCTAGGTATACTTGGTTCTGCCTCCGCGCAAGGCGCTGGACATGATGAGCAATCAAGGTCCCTTCCAGCCCTGAATTTCTAATATTCTGTGTGCCAGGATGTTACAAAACATAGTGTGTTGTATTCAAAAGAAATGCAGCCTATAAAAAGTAGATAATGAAGTCTGAGGTGTTTGGAAATGGCAAGTAGCGGTTGCTGATAACTCTTCCTTGTACGAGGTTCAGCCCCACAGCCCAGAATTTCTCTAGCATAGCAGGCTACAAACACTCCTGCCACTGATGGTGGCACTTTTCTGTCTGGTAGTCTATGGCTGTGTATAACCCCATACCTCTCCTGCAGCTGGGAAATTCCTCAGAGGGACCTTTATGACTACTTTATGCTGCTTGAGTGGAGGAAAGGGGCCATAGGAGCCTGTTCTCTGAGCTGGAAGAAGGGTCTAGGGTGACCAGACAGCAAATGTGAAAAATTGGGACGGGGGTGGGGGGTAATAGGAGCCTATATAAGAAAAAGACCCAAAAATCGGGACTGTCCCTATAAAATGGGACATCTGGTCACCCTAGGTCAATCCTTAGGATGAATGTCTTAAAAAATACTATTTTTAGATTGCCTTGTCATTAATGACAAAACCATACTAAATGACATACTGTCAGCTGGTGGTAAGGCCGCCAGATTGAGAATACGAATCCATTCCAGTTCAGTGGAGATCATTTAGCTGGCTCCTGTTAAGGGTCATCTTTGTTAGCCACCTGCTTTTTAACTACCTGTGGTATTTATCTCAATATTTGTTTTTATTAGTATGAATAGCAGTTGACGTAATCTTCATAGTTATGCAGCATTGCTCAGCCTGAGCATCTTGCTTTCCTAAAAACATGATGAAACTTTTCCATCACAAAAGGAAGATTAACCTACATTGTCCTCCTGAAGTAGAGATGTTGTACTAAGCAACCAAGTAAAACAAGGGGGAAAATATGAAGCAATCCCTAAATAAAGGAAGAGGTGAGAGATGAGGCAAAATCCCCCTCAGTTTAAACTATTCCTTAGTAGAATGGTTAGTAGCTACCTAGAATTAATCCATTTAATAATTTTTTTAAATACAAAATTCCAAATTACAAAACTTTGTTTTCGATTCTCTACTTCACTCCTTCATGGAAATAACAGAATTCCAGATCAGATCAGCCATTTGCCTGTTAGAATTTTAATGAGATTTGGGCCAGGAGTGGTGGAAGCTCCATAGAAGTGGAGAGCCACTGGTGCCTGAACCATGGTCCCGCCCCTGTGCTGCCTCTTCCCCCCAGGCCCTGCCCCCACACCACCTCTTCCACTTGAAACTTCTCCCCCTGTCGCTCGCCCTTACAGCCAGTGATGGAGCCAGGGCCCTCTGGCCCCGGTTCTAGCGACCCTGATTTGGGCACCTAGCTTCCTTATGCTCCTTTGAGAATTCTAGCCTTATGGAAAATGATAGTTGGGACTTATGTATCCTTGACTGGTACTTCCTGCAAACATTGTCAAAGTCCTGCGCTAGCATAAGTACTCACTTTTGAATAGTACTTTGTGTAAATTAGACATAGTCTTTACAACAGGTATTTTCCCACGTGTCTTTGAGTCCTGTTTATGCTGGAAAGCTTTAACTTGTCAAATGTCTGATTTGAGACACTATACAGCCTTGTTTGACAAATGTTATTCTACCAGAATGGGGGGGGGAGGGGAAATAAGACAATGTTTATTTAACTTTAAAAAATTCAGATTAAAAAAAGTAGGAAAAAAATCATGGAAGATGCACAATTTTTTTGGATAAGTAAAGGAATAGCACTTATTTCCTTGTTGAAGTTGCTCTTTAAGAACAGATCTCAAATAATAGTATCCTGGAGTAGACACTATACTCTTCTGAAGTGAACATGGGTAAATTTTTTTTTTTTTTTTTTTTTTAAACAAGAACTGTTCAATGGCCGAGTATCTTACCTTGGAAATGTAGCATTATGGCTACTGCAGTCCTTGAGAGTTAACAAAATGAAGGGAAGAAAATAAATCTAGGGATGAGATGATTAGTGCATATATTAGTGGACGTAGTAAAGCCAATAAACTACATTGAAAATAATAAATGTGATAGGAAAGACCATCCTTGACCATTTGTCTATAGAATTAACATCTGTCAGATCTGGGATTTTGACTCTGAGCTGTGATGCCCTTCTCCGTAAGCGCCCCTTTTTATGAACCATATGTCTGTCCAAAGTGCTTCTGCTGTAGAGTTCTCTGCTCGAGATGGGTCTTCTGTACTGGATGCTGGCACTGTCATATGAATACATGGTGGCTCTTGGGTCACTGATACCTGTGAACACTTCTGAGCCGCTGATCTCATTTCTTAATTCCAGAGTCGTAAGAAGAATGTTTCCATGGGCATCAACCTGTGGCAAGAAAGGAATGTAGTTTAGATAATTTATCTAATTAGTTATCATTGCATCCGCATATTTTTTTCCTCTTGCAAATTTACAAATCTCACTTGATTTTACAAATGAGGAAGCTGCTTCAGGAGCAGCAATAGCATCAGGAAGGGTAGAACATCAATACAATTAAAGATAATAAGTATTACCTGAAGATATTGCTACTGTTCCCCATCTGCCTAATGCTAAAGATGAAATGAATTGTTTCGTGGTTAAATATATTTTATCGTGAGACAATATTTTGGTTTGGGAATTGCTTCATTCAATTATAGGGCACAGTTGCTCCCCTTACTAAAATTCTGCTAGTTTTACCTTAAAGGTTCAATCTTTGTTATAAAAATGTGACATCCACTTAAAAAGGGTGTCAGGTCACCCTGACATTGTCATGTACTTATGCTGAAAATACAAATTTTCTGTCTTTTTGTTTGTTTTACAGTTTCAGGGTTGTGTGCTCATTTCTAAAACTTTCTGATGCTATAGTTCATGACAGTGGGCTTCCTTCTCAAGGAAAATATCCCGGGCTATGGATGTGTCTTATCAACCAGCCCCAGCAGAATGCATATTGGCCATCTTTTGTAGTGATAGAAATAAGTATGAATTTATATTGCCCTGCATAGATTTAAAGTCTGTGTATTAAAATACATAGGCTGCCAATGTATGGGGAGAAGAAGCAGGTGAGCTGTCTGCAGCAAACGGTTTATTCTATGTGTGAATTAGCGTGAACAAACTTCAGTTTTGTTTTATAAATGTACTAAAATGTTCAATGGACGCTTAATGTGGATACATTTCAACCTGTTCCTGAATTAGTTGTTTCAACTATATTTTCACTTATTTGATATTCATTATTTATGCTGATAGGTTTCAGTGTAGTAGCCGTGTTAGTCTGTGTCAGCAAAACGAAAATAAGAAAGAAAAACTTGTAGCACCTTAGAGACTAACAAATTTATTTCAGCATAAGCTTTCGTGGGTTAGTACCCACTTCATCGGATGTTATGATTAGTCACCTACAGTACATAGCATTGTTGCTGCTCTCAGATTAGGTGACCAGAAATTTACAAACAGCGAGCACTTCTGGAACAAATACTACAGCCGTATATGCATCTCAGAACCCTTGTTCATGTTGTTAACATAGTCCTTTGCAAGCCACCTCCCAACCTGGCTGTGAATGAAAAGCAAACAAAAACGGGTGCATATGGGCCAAATTGAATAGTTGATTTTATATTCACAAAAAATATTCACAAATGACACCCTCCCCCGCTCTTCGCCCTTCTCAAGTTTGCATGTACTCCTGAGTGGTAAAACGTCTATTGGTGTAGGAATGCTTTTGGCCTCTCCAGGATAATGTCCTAATTCTGGAAAGTTTTAGGAACATAAATATCTGAGAAATCTCCTATAATAGTTCATATTAGACAAGGATTCATTCTAGGATTGCTAACTTTGTAATATTTAAAAAACAGACACTCAGATAGGAGTGCCAGAATCTCCCCTGCCCCGCACCTTCCCCCTGAGGACAAGGCCCAATTCCCGCCCCATCCCTTCCCCCCAAGGCCTTGCCCCCCGTTTCCTCCTCCTTAATGACTGTAAATGTATCCTTAATATTATTTTTCCGTGATAGCAATTGCTGTAGTTGCTACAGAAATGCCATGCAGCTGTGAAGCAGTGCACAGTCTGAAGAGTAATAAATGGCAAGGAAAGGTGCCCCAAGAAAATCTTTTTTTTTTTTTTTTTTTTACAATGGAAAGGTCAGTGAACCTCTGTATTAGGAACTTCAACAACTCTTATGAAATACCAGTTGCACAAAGAGGCTATTGGTTCTTGCATTGTTTCTAAGTAATGGATGCTGTTCTCAGGTTTTCTTTTAGATTTCCCTCCTAGACTTTTCTAACATGTTAAAATATAATTTTAAAGCTTACATTCAATAGCTGATCCTTATGCATGTAGCTATAGATTATGATTCTATCAGTATTTGAAGAGTATTGCCAAAGTGAAACTCTTTCCCAGTGTCATGCTAAGTTATTTGTTCATGCTGTAACCACCTCAAGGCAAGACTGTCATGATTTTTTCCCCCCTAGCTGGAGTGCAGAACTTGATAAATCCACAGGAGTGCAATTATGCTAAATGGCTACTTTAAATTATTACGGCATGGCATCCCCCATCCCTCTTCTTCTGCATTGACTTCCCATCATGTTTCATAGTCATCTTAAAATACTTGACTTTTAAAAGACTCAAGGACTTGAGAGCCTCATATAATAGAAGTTTAGGGACCTCGAGAGCTCCCTGTACTGAGGCAGGACCAAGTAAACCTAGACCATCCCTGACAGGTGTTTTTTCAACCCAGTCTTAAAAACCTCCAGTGGGGGGATTCCACAACCTTCCCTGGTAGCCTATTCCAGTGTTTAAATACCAGTATAGTTAGACCATAGATATCTAACCTAAATCTCTCTTGTTGCAGATTAAGCCCATTACTTCTTGTCCTACCCGACTTTAAGCCATAAAGTTGCCATAAAGAATTGGACGTTTCGGATTCTGTTTCTCTTCATGGAATTTCTTGAAGGAGGAAAGAGTTGCAAATATCAGAGAAGGAAGAATCCACCAAACGTGAAAAATAGTTATGTCTGGAGTTAAGAAAATGTCATCCAGAAATTACTTTATTTCAAGAAATCCATTATAAATGTAAAAGAGTAAATGTTAAAGATGGTTCAGGCAAGAATTCTATGCATTTGGTAGTTTAAAAAAGTGATTTTTAAACAGTTACAATTAGAAGCCAATTTTGGAGCTGTGAAGAAAGACCATATAGTAATTATATGGGGGAGAGGGAAAGTCCACAATGCTGTTAGCTTGTCGCACTAAATTAAGTATTTTAAACATCTTTTCAAAGGAGGTATTTTCTTTGTGTAATTTTTTTCCAACTGAAGTAATATTTTTGCCTGTTCTTCAAAAACCAATAAGAGGCTCTAGTTGCCATTAACAGTTAGTTATTTATCAACATAAATAAAGATGAGACCCAGCAGCAACCTCCATGATAAGTAAAGAAGAAATGATGAGAAAAATGCCTGTCCTACCTAACAATTACTCCTGTAACAACTTCTCCTGAGAATTTCCATAAAATGATGGACTTTGCCCTGAAGGGCAACATGTTCTGGCTGTATCAGACCAAGTTAAGGAGTGAATTGCAAGGTCAGGACACATTTGTACAGAGAATGATCTGCCACTAGCTCCCTCTGTTTTTATTAGAGGAGCCTTCTGCTTCAGTCACCACTAACTGCAGTGGTATGGCATGGAGAGTGAAGCAGTCTCTCAGACAGGTTTTAGGACAAGTAGGGCTTCATTCCTGTAAGGCAAAACCAACACTTACACTCCACCCAGAAATCCACAAAAAGCTAGTCTAGATCATGAAGCACCAGTGCAATATGCCTGCAGTCAGATACCCTGCTTAACAACCAGGCTGTCTCATCCTACTCCAACTTCAGCTTCTGAGTGGGTTTCAGAAAAAGCTCCTAGTTGAGCACATTGCAGAAATCTAGTCTTCAGGTGACACAGTAGCAAGGTATGTTTGAAATATCATAAGTTGCAACTTCTTGGTCAGATGCAAATGATGAAAGGCTGTCTCAGTTGCTGATCATCCAACCATAATTGGAAATTTAATCAGACTCCCAAGTTGTGAAGACAAGTGATAAGTGGTGGACAACCACCCTCAATAAAAGGGGAAGGTACAACCTTTACCATATCTTCCACTAGCCCTCCATCACTTCTGTTTTATCTGGATTGAGCATCATCCGGGTGTTTGTCATCCAGTGTCAACCAGACATGAAAGCGATCTGCATCATTTGAATGAGAAAAGATACAGCTGAGTGTCATCTGCAAACTGATGACACTAAAACCTATGCAAGGTACTTTCAATCAAAAAGGAAGATAAAGCCCCTGTCCCAAGGAGCTAAGAGTCTGACTGAGAACTAAACACAAGAAAACCTCTGAAGGGAGGGAAAATGTGAATGTATATTAAACTGGGAACTAAAGCCTCACAGGGCTTGTGAAGGAGCTGAATATATCTCATGGCTGTTTGTTACTGTATAATCCTATGTGTAAATTAAGGGTTTCTGAGTTGTGTAATATAGAATCAGTTGCAACAGTAGTGTAAGCATCATTAAGTTACTCTATTATAGCTTCTCCTTATAAACACAAATAACTCGTAAGTGCTTACAATTTAAATTGATTCATATGGGTGCTTCCTTGTAAACTAATATACGCTCACAGTTTATTGCAAGCCAAGTGCCATATGAATTGGTGCTTTAATTTAAGTGTTATGATCCTGTTACATTTTTAAATGAGTTTTTAAATCATTTTAAGCTTGCTGATTTGAATAAATCGGCAAAGCAATTCACCATCTTGGAATTATAGGTTTTACAATTCATAGCAAAGTGTTTATGATGATCTCTAAGAAAAATATCCAGAAGAGAAGCAAACAAGTGTATTTATTTATATATATATATATATAAATAAACTTGTTTGCTTCTCTTTTGGATATTTTTCATATATATATATATATATATATATATATATATATATATATATATATATATATATATATATATATAATAATAAAAAGTATAGCAGACGTTTAATTACCGAGGTATAACAAGAATCTTAAAAAAAATAGGCAACTGCCAAAAGAAATCTCCAAAAGAGGCTTGTTTGCAGAACTGTCATCCCTGACCACAGAGACACAAGGTAGGTGAGGTAATATTTTACTTAAAAGTGTCTTAGCTCAGACACTCTGTTTCCATCCCCAGATCTGAAGAAGGGCTCTGTGTAGCTCAAAAGCTTGTACCTTCCACCAACAGAAGTTGGTCCAATAAAAGATATTACCTCAGCCACCTTGTGTCTCACATATCCTAGGACTAACATGGCTACAGCGACATGCAGACAATCCCTGACTATGTTAATTTTAGATGGAAAGATTATAAATTTCAAATTAAAACTATGTAGATTTAGTGTTTCTTATAAAAATAAATAAATAAATCTTACCACCACCAAGACCTAACACAGGACAACACTTGGTTGTGCCTGGGGTAATGTGCTGTCCCAAGAGCAGCCTAGGAAGCGGATTCTGACTTGGTCACAATCTGCCTTTCAATTTTGGGGTACACATCCCAGCAGACTACATCCCCTGGGGGTACACATCCTAGTGCAGACTACATCCCCTGGTGCACAGGCACATTTGTGCTGGCCAGAATACTAGAGGTTATGGGGATGCAACCAAGGCTCTGCCCATTGCGTGTTTCTGCCTGCCCACTCTTCACCACCTGCAAGAGAGAGTGAGTACACCCCACCGCCCTTACTCTCCTGAATGGATATGCAGGATGCACCATGACTTGCCTCACAATGCATATTACTAGTTTGGATTAACACCCAGTATAACCTTTCAGATATACTCCTGGTGATCTATAAATAGAGTAGAATGCTGTCTAGGGAGAGAAATATTGCCATTATCCTTTACAAACATTTTGACTTCAGACATACTGAACATTGAAAATGTTAGCCAGGAATTTAAAGTGACGCTTGCCTTGCAGAGAAGCCTCTTTTGGGGATTTCTTTAAGGCATCTCAAATTGGGACATCCAAAATCACCAGTCATGTCAAACCGTGTAAAATGATGGATTTCTGACATTTGCTTAGTGAATTACATGCAACTTTGCCCTTTTAGGAATGAATGTAAACTAATAATTTCCTACAGTAAGCCAAGGACATTTGCATAAGTCCTTACATCTAGAACATACATACAGCTCTATAATTTTGCTTTTGTGAGACATCTCAATCACTTCATTGGGACTGTTCGTGTGTAAGCATGTGCAGGATGGGATCCAGATGGAATGATTGTTCCGATGATTAAAGGATAGGACTGACAGGAGAGATGGGTCAGTCCTGGAGTTACCTTCGGTAAACTGTGCACCATCTATATAATGAGGATAATAATGCCCTGTCCAGTGCTAATCTGAACCTAAGTTAACTTTTGTAAGACACTGTGCAAGCCTGTGAACACAGTGGCTATGGAAATGTAAAGTATAGTTACACTGTTGGGCTGTTATCTGAAGATGACCTAAATGGAATATAAGGAGAATTATAAAACGTGATTGAGCTGATCTCTTGTTAATCAACTAGCCTTTCTAAAAATAAAAAAATAAAAGTTTAAATATCCTTCACATTTCAAACAAATGGATGTAGTTTACATTGAACATTTCTTTATAGTGAAAACATCACTTTTAGTCTTTGCTGAATTTACAATTTCTTTTGTCCACTCTGTTTTTCACTCTAAGAAAGCTTCAGTGAAGCTGCTTAAGATCTAAATCACGACAGACCACGAATGCATGAATCTTCATTAGTGATATCTCTTGGGGGTGACTGCTCAGTAAAGATTAAAGAAACTTAAGCTAGTTCATTTATCTAGAGGATGATGAATGCTGTATCATGCTTCGTGACTTTTAAGCAACACTGAAAGACAGTCCAAAATAGTTTTGGCTTCAAGTAATGTACATATGCAAAATATATTGCTGATGGCTGTAAAGGGTACTCAGACATCTATAGGAACAACCTAATAGGGTTCTCTCATTGCAATTTATTGTCAGAGGCCTAGCCTCAAACTTTCAATTTTGTCTAGAGTGAATTGAGTTCATCCATTTCATATAAATGATTGAAGGACATAATACATTTTTCTTTGAGTTCTGAGACAAAAGTTTAGGACCAGATTTTAAGCCCCTTACTCATAATAACATGCAGTTAGGCACAAAAGTAGTTCCATTATAGTGAGTGTGTAAAGGTGTTGCAATCTGCCCCTACACTGCGATAAAAGACCCGTGACATGGCCACAGCTGGCCTGGGACAGCTGACTCAGGCTTGCAGGGTTTGGGCTGCAGGGCTATCACATTGCTGTGTAGACATTTGGGCTCTGGGACCCCGCCCCGCCATGGGGATCTCAGAGCCCAAGCTCTAGCCTAAGCCCAGAGGTCTAGACAGCAATTTTATAGACCTGCAGCCCAAGTCAGCTGATCCAGGCCAGCCATGGGTCTTCTGTTGCAGTGTAGATATAGAATGGTGATGAGAATATGAGCTGAGCTTCAAAGAGGAGACATCCTTTTGAATTTTTTTTTAAGTTATTCATCTACAAATAGAAACATACACTTCTGTGTATGGGGACCCTACAAGTGTGTTACTCCTTTGGCTGTTTTGTCCCAGATATCCAAAGCTATAACTAGCTCTCCATGAAAAGACAATAAGAGGACAGGGAGATATAAAGGATTTTAAAAATATTTTATCAAAAATAGAACCAAGACCAATGAGAGCTTATTTGTAACGAATAAAAAAATTTCCTTCATGTATAAAAATGTTAAAATAAAAATAAAAATGGCACACTGATGTAGGACTGTGGTGGTCCTGGATTCCTCCTCTGTCAGGTTGTGGAAGGAAAAACACCATATGTGGGACATTACAAGGTCATTATCTGCATCCAGTTTGTCCTCCAGGTGCTGGTTCAATTTCATATTCAGTTCATTGCATGTCTCTCAGCATATCTAATGGCATAGTATCTGCTGTAGGAAGAAACTCATCCTCCTTACCCAGGGCACATCTCAGGTAGAAATAAGTAGCACTATTAACCTGGAGAAAAGGAGAAGAACTGTTACGTGTATGTCACAGTTGTTTACAGTGGTAACTAATATGGATATATGACATGGGTCAATATGGTAGAGGAAGCCATCTTGTGATTGTACATACTTACTGCTGCTCTTCTCTCACTCTCTGAAAGCAGCTTCCTGTATTTTGGTACTGACCGCTGAAATTTGAAAGATATGGGGAAATTCTGTAGATTAGGGATCAGATGAGCTACTCTAGCTCCACCAGTCCCGTTAGCTTCCAACCTGCAGCTCTGATCATGTATTCTTCCTATGTAAAACTGAAAGATAAAACCCACCTTAGAACATCAATATTTTTCATACTGCAAGCCAAAAGGATACCTACGAGGACCATGCATGCAGTATGTCTAGTCACCAATGTAACAACAAAATCATTAATTGACAGAACTCTTTAACAATTAATTTAAATGCCTATGTGTCACAGGCATATGTTGAGTGTGTGCAAAAGGCAATTCAATTAAGCAATTGTCTGATACAGACATTCTTACTTTCTGTAATATTTCTGCCAGTCTACGATCAAAGTGAAAGTTTTAAACTGGCTTCGGTGAACCTCAGCAAGATGTAACTTGTGTCACCAAATCTGTAGAAAAAATGTAACTTACCTCCATTCCATGGACCACCTACAAAGTCATCTGCTCATGTACCAGGGTCCACACAGCCAGGGCTGATGCTGGAGAAGAGGTGCTTCTCTATTTTCTTCATGGATCCTCACTATCCACCTTCCACCTGGATCAGAATAGCTTTGGGGTGTTTGAGCAGAGGTGTGAGTGTTTAAAACTGGCCTCTGTTAATTTGTTTCCCCCCCCCCCCTTTCTCATCTGAAAGCAGCATAGGTATGGACAGCATCTCTGGCGAACAATCCATAAAGGGATGCTTATGCCCTTAACAGTGTAGGGGTAACACTTTGTGAAGTACCTGTAGGGTGTCAGGGTCTTGAACTGTATTTCCATGTAGCATAATATGTCACTCTGTATGGTTTTGGACAACAGATGAATGTAGGTAAGTATTTTTATCTGGCCATGTAGTACAATGAGGATGATGAGCTCATTTGCACTGAGAGCAATGTCTTCAACAGGCACCATAGTTTAGTTGCAGTAACTCCCTTATTATATATTAACTTCTTTGGAAAATGTTTGTTAATGCTTTCATTTATGCCCTATTAGAAATAAAAATATATGAAATATTAGCTTTAATCAATTACCTGGACTTTATTCATCTCCGGTTTGCTCTTCTCATCAGTAGCCTTCTCAGATGCCTTTTTTTGACGGTGAGGGCCTTTCCCAAAGAATATGTAGTTTACAAAGGCATATTCCAGCAAGGCCAGAAATACAAACACAAAGCATCCCATTAGGTAAATATCTATTGCCTTTACATAGGGAATCTTTGGCAGTGTCTCCCTGAGATGAGTGCTGATTGTGGTCATGGTCAGCACAGTTGTGATTCCTGTGAAGTTAAAAAAAAAATGTTGGTAAGGCAACTCTGATACGTTGTTCATCACTTTGAAGGCATAAAAGCTGTATCAATGCTCAAACACAATGCCATTGGGCTTATGACATAGTTGGCTTAATTATTTTATCAGAGATTCCTAACCATGAAGGGAATGCATTTGTCATCTAGCAAAAATATTAACGGGCATCAAGACAGTATGTCCTATATAACATGCTAGGTTTTGTACATAAACTGGTGGTGAAGGGAACCAGTGAGGTGGAAAGGGGGAAATTTGAAACAGCAGTTGCCTTCTTTAAGTGACACATTAAATTGCAAGCTCTGCAGGCCATGGGGACCAACCCCTGGCCTTTTCCATGGCAGGAGGGACAATCAGTTACCTGAACACTTTGTTCTTCTCCAGTTGTCTCATTAGTAGCCTACCCTGCTTTTTTTTTTTTAATACACTTAAGACCCTTTCCAAAGAATATGTGGTTTACAAAGGCACATTCCAGTCCTGGCTGATGTAGGCACTACAGAATAGGGATATTATGGAGAAGACACTTAGTCTTGTCAGGTGAGGGAATGCTGCTAACTTGATTCTTAAAGAAGCCATCCTGCCTGATCCACATAGAGTGGAATTAAATTTACCAGTGTTCTCGGAGTCAGAGTAAGTATCTTAGCCAGAGGAAAGGTATTAGGAGTAATTTTGACTGAGGATAGAGAATTGAGGGGATAAATGGAGGCTCCAGAATGGAATGGTGGGCGTTAGTGAGGGAGGTTGGTGGTGCCATCATAATAGGCCTCTTCACTAATTTTCAAAGGGATTACTTCATTCTATGAGGTGAAACTTTTCCGGCTCATGGCTTTGCAATCTATCAACCACAATGTGATTAATTTTTTATGTTGGTCTATGAGAATGAAACCATTTTCTATTCTGTTCTAATCACAGGCTGTTAATATATCTAATGAATAGCTCTAGATTCATTCAGTCATAAGGAGCTCCAATTAAATGAGACTGGGGACAACATGAATTACTGCAGTTAGCCTTTGAAATATTATAGGCTTAAACCACAGGCAGTCCTTATAAATTATGCTAACAGGCTGAGGACCTCCTTTCAGATTGCTCAGGTAAAATTGTAGCAGGTAGCATGGTATCACAATATGAACTGGCATGTGGGCGAAACACAGGGTCAAGTTTTCAGGTACTGTAAATCAACATAGTCCCATTGACTATGGGGCCATGCTGAGTTACACAAGTCAGTACTTAAGCCACATTAATAGTTTTGAAAATAAATTACCTAGGGCAACTCTTGCAGCAGAGGCATCATAGTTGATCCAAAAAGATACCCACGATAGAATTGTGATCAACGTGGAAGGCATGTAGGTTTGCAAAATGAAGTAACCAATATTCCGTTTAAGCCGAAAACTAAGTGATAATCGAGGATATGCCCCTGAAAGAAGGATGAAAGTGATGTTATGAAAACTTCAGCCATTGATACTTCTGTGTCAGGTGCACTTTTTGAGATCGTCAGTGCTTACCTGTTGTAAATTCCACTTTTTTTGATACCATCTTGTAATCAACAATTGAGAACTGTGGGAGCTCAATATTATTAACTCCTGTTACTGCAGATTCCCCTCCATTCCAGTAAAACTCAATATCATCAGTGGTGTATCCATCTAAAACAAAGAAACACAGTTTGACTATTGTTTGTCTGGGTTTTTTTTGGTCAGTTGGTTTTCCAAGCCACACTTTTTAATGAGGAAGGAGCCACCATCTATTTATTCTGGGTTTGGAATGCTTGTTTTTAAAAATGTAGCTACTTTGAATTATGCATTCAATGTGCTGTTACATGAATTCCAAGTTACACACAAGTCATTTGTTTTCTTTTTAGTAAGAGGCAATATCTAAGAGAATGGATATGCAGAATATTATAAATAAAAGTACAGAAATAAGATGAAAAATTATAGGAGAAGCTGATAGTACTGCTTGTAATTAAGCTTGCCCAACACTTCCCACTAGACCCTGTTTTCAGTACTTAGAATTTTGCCAAACTTTAATTGTTCAGGTTAACATTTTGTATGCTGGGTGTTTGCCTCAGGCTAAATTATTTTGGAGCGCTTCATCAAAAATGGTTCAGCCAATTCTGAGAATAGTTTGGGATATAATTTAGCCCCCTTGTGCATTATAATGTAGTCTTTACATGATCACATACTATATTTAACATAGGACCCCTGCCTCATTTAAGGCACCGGATGAACCTGCTCTGGGAATGAATCAGGGTTGTGCAGTGAAGGAGGCTGTCTGTAGGACTCCTGCCTTTGTTGCGGAAGTCGGAAGGTGTGTGGTGAATGAGGCTGGGGATTATAGGAGGAGAGAAAGGGCAGGGGAATGCGGGAGAATCCCTGCCTCTGTCACAGGTTTTGTGTGATGCTAGTCAAGTCCCTTAAAGCAAACTTTTCACAGGTGACCACTAACTGTGTCCTTATTTTTTTGAGTGCCCAACTTGAAACATCTTGTCATAGAATTATAGAAGATTAGGGTTGGAAGAGACCTCAGGAGCTCATCTAGTCCAATCCCCTGCTCAAAGCAGGACCAACACCAACTAAATCATCCTAGCCAAGGCTTTATCAATCTGGGCCTTAAAAACCTCGAAGGATGGAGATTCCACCCCCTGCAGGGAACCCATTCCAATACTTCACCACCCTCCTAGTGAAATAGTGTTTCCTAATATCCAACCTAGACCTCCACCACTGCAACTTGAGACCATTGCTTCTTGTTCTGTCCTCTGCCACCACTGAGAACAGCCTAGCTCCATCCTCTTTGGAACCTCCCTTTAGGTAGTTGAAGGCTGCTATCAAATCCCCCCTCACTCTTCTGCAGACTAAATAAGCCTATTCCCTCAACCGCTCCTCGTAAGTCATGTGCCCCATCCCCCTAATCATTTTCACTGCCCTCCGCTGGACTCCCTCCAATTTGTCCACATCCCTTCTGTAGTGGGGGGACTAAAATTGGACGCAATACTCCAGGTGTGGCCTCACCAGTGCCGAATAGAGGAGAATAATCACTTCCCTCGATCTGCTGGCAATGCTCCTACTAATACAGCCCAATATGCCGTTGTCCTTTTTGGCAACAAGGGCACACTGCTGACTCATATCCAGCTTCTCATCCACTGTAATCCGCAGGTCCTTTTCTGCAGAACTGCCATTTAGCCAGTCGGTCCCCAGCCTGTAGCAGTTCATAGGATCCTTCCTTCCTAAGTGCAGGACTCTGCACTTGTCCTTGTTGAACCTCATCAGATTTATTTTGGCCCAATTCTCCAATTTGTCTAGGTCACTCTGGACCTCATTCCTACCCTCCAGTTTATCTACCTCTCTTCCCAGTTTGTCATCTGTGAATTTGCTGAGGGTGCAATTAATCTCATCATCCAAATAATTGATAAAGATGTTGAACAAAACTGGCCCCAGGACTCACCCCTGATCTGTGGAAGTGCTGAGCTCTCTCACATGTATAGCTGACATGAATGGGAGCTGTACTTGGAACACACAAAGTGCTATATAAGCTAAGTACTCTGAAAAAACAGGCCATAGGTGTCTTACATTAGGAACTCAAGATTAGCGGACACCTTTCTAACCTTAACCTCTGTGCCTCAGTTCCTTTTATGTACAATGGGGATAATATCCTCAACCTTATGGGAAGTCATGAAAATTAATTGTTTGTGAAGCACTCAAATACTATGGTGATGAGCGCAATAGAAAAGCCCAGGAGGAAATGAAAAGCTCTATCTTCAGAGCAGGGTTTGAACAGTGTGCAGGTAAATAAGGCCTAGGGCTACACATTGAACAATGAGTAAGAAACAGAATATTGACCAGCTGCTCGTTAATTGAGCTCTGTTCATCCTATGGAGTAAATGAGGCAGGGGTCCTATGGGAAAAATAGTATGTGCTCATGTAATGAAGACTACATCATAATGCACATGCACAAAGAGGTTGGGGAGCAAATAAGATTGCACAGGTACCTAGGCCCATGGGCTGGGTGGGTCTGAGCTAGCCCAAGCCTCCACCGGTACATCAACACTGCTGTTTTTAGCATGCTAGTGTGAGTCTCTCTACCTGGCCAGGGAGGCTCGCCCCCAGGTGCAGTGTAAATGTTTTCCCTGCGTGCCTGGCCAGCTATTCTGGCTGATAAGTCAGGGCAGAAGTAGGGCTCTTTGCACATGCATCCCACTGTACTTTGCTTACACTCTGGAGTACTGAGTAAGTAGCCCAATGGGGCCTTATGCCTCCTTACTTGCCTGCACAACCGGGTGAGGCCTGTGTAATCTAGGCCTGTGTTTTGTTCTTTTTATTTTCTACCTGGACTCTCACTGCTCCTTTTACTCCATATCTTGTTGTTGTCCTTTTTGGTTATTGGAGTCACTTTGTGCCTTCTAAGCGTCCAAGGGATTAGATCAATTTTTTTTTAAACTGAGCCCTGAGTATTTGAGGCGTTTCTTTATTTCTTCTGCAAATGCTAAACTTTGAATTCTGAAACTGCATAACAGATCAGTTGATTTTGGTTTTACATTTATGCTGCAGGAAAGAAACTCTGTTTTAGAATTTTTGCAATTATCTTAAGTAAACTGAGCTGCCCCAGAAATGGATCAGGAACCATACTGGGATTCTGTCATAGATTCCCCATATGGTCATTGGTTCCCTTTGCTCCAGAGGGAAAGTAATCTGCTTCCTGGAAAAGGTAAAGATTCGGTCAGGCTTAATTTACACTGTACAAATTAAATGAAAACATGTATCTGAATTCAAATCTTTAGAGTACAGTTAACTGCACCTTTGCCAGGGTGGATACTTTAGATGGTAAAGATTTAAAAACATGTTTTATGTGCACCAGCAATATATTTTCTACATAGCAAGGAAAGTCAAAAATGTAATTTCTCTATGCCAATACCTTACGATAGTCTAGTCTCTCTTAAAGGCTAAATACATGGATAGCGTGGGTGTAGTTTCCCTAGCAACAATAATGAAGCAGGAGCTCTCAGAGCTTGCTTTTTGACTCATGGGACTGCTTAGCAGTTGAAGTTACTAAATAAATATCTTTTGATACAAATATTTGTGATGGATTGAACAAAGGCAAATGCTAACACGTGTTGGCTATTTGTGACCTACTGAATGCCACCGTTTGCTAACCATCTGAATCGCTTCTAGATAGTTTAGTACCGTTTTAGCACAGCTCATTGTTGTTAGTTTAGATGGAACTGCTGGCTTCTGATTGCTCATGCGTATACCACTCAAGTGACCCCATAGTTAATAGGGATCTTCTCTTTTAGAGCTGTCATGCAATGTGCTGAGCACCCTTGGTTTCCACTGATTTCAAATGGGAGTTAAGGGTGCCTGACTCATTGCTTGATCAGACTCTGTCTGCTGGCAAAATTGGTTACAGTAAAGGTCTGGGGGAGGGAGAGAGACACCTTATTTTGCAAAAAGCTAAACGTTGTATATTTGATTTTCTGTAAAAAATGAAATGTCTAAAAATAGCAGTTTGTTTCTTCCTTTGGTGCATTTTACGTACGTTTTTCAGTCTCCTCTGCTAGGTCAAAATGACAATTTTAGGGTTGGTTAAAACGGTCAATTTGTCAGATTTCTGTACCTTGCATCACTTTCAGTGCTCAACCAAATTGTACGATAATGCTAAAATTGTCTGTGGTAGAAAGTGATTAATGGAAATTTGTTCTAATTTAAAAGCTGTATTTACTCTGCACAAGTGTTAAAAGGTAAAGGAGACATACTGATTTTGAAGGGATAGAATATATTACAACTCTGATACAACCGATCAAAGTAGGTATAGGTAATTTATGTCTTGGGACCAGAGAAGCCACCATCATTACTTATGTTGAGTGGTACCTTAGTCTGGAATTAGTCCCACAAAATTAAGTGACTTGCACAAGGCTACATGGTAGTGCTGGGAATTGAACCTGGATGCTCCAATTCCAGTCCAGTGCCTTACCTACAAGACCCTTTTTCCTCCCTGCTCTGTAAATTATATTTAAAAAAAACCCTGTTAAAAGAATGTTAGGGTTCTGTTTATTATTTCTTATTTCTTATATTATTTGTGGTACTGTAGTGTCTTGGAGCCATAGTCATGGACCAGGAGCCCATTGTACTAGGTGCTGTCCAAACACAAACCAAAAATTCCCTGCCCCAAAGAGCTTACATCGAAGTATAAGATAAGAGATAATGGATGGATTTGGACAGATCGATGGGGCAATACAAGGAAACAGTGAGACAATATTGTCTAAATAGGGTGGGGGAACTGGTATAACGCAAGCAGCATGAACAATGTGATGGTGGCAAACATCATGTTAGTTCCATGATAATTTTTTGGGGTGGGTTTACTTAGAAGGGGTTTAGCTAAATGGGGAGGGACAAGGTGTGAGCGGGGACAGGAGAGGGCAAGGGGGCAGGTGTGGAGTGGTGCTGAGGTGAAGAGCCTGCAAGGAAAGGAGAAGGTTGGAGCAAACAGCCAATCAGCACACGGCAGAGAAAGTCTGAGAACAGTCTCTGGTTTTGATCAGAAGGTCCAGCAGTCCCTGCTTCTGGGCCTATCAGCTGGGGTTTCTGGCTGGCTGATTTCTGCAATTGTTCCCTAAAGTCTGCCCTTGGTGCGTGCTGCTACCTGGAGAGTAGCCACTCAAGACAGAAGGTAAAGTTACAATTTAACCCACAGTTAATAGAACAGGTTTTTTTTATTTCCCCCCCTGCTTTAAGTACTGCAGATTTCAGAGGAGCATTTTACCATTTATAATGTTTCATGGTCACAACATACCTTAAGCAAGAGAGAAATTAAAAGTAAAGCCACCCCCTTTTAATTCAAGAGCCAGATAAGAACATAAGAACGGCCATACTGGGTCAGACCAGATGGACCCATCTAGCCCAGTATTCGGTCTTCCAACAGTGGCCAACACCAGGTGCTTCAAAGGGAATGAACAGAACAGGTAATCATCAAACCATCCCCTTTTGCCCATTTCCCAACTTCTGGCAAACAGAGGCTAGGGACACCATTCCTGCCCATCCTGGGTAATAGCCATTGATGGACCTATCCTCCATGAATGTATCTAGTTCTTTTTTTGAACCTTGTTAAAGTCTTGGCCTTCACAACATCCTCTAGCAAAGAGTTCCACAGGTTGACTGTATGTTGTGTGAAGAAGTACTTGCTTTTGTTTGTTTTAAACCTGCTGCCTATTAATTTCATTTGGTGACCCCTATTTCTTGTGTTATGAGAAGGAGTAAGTAACTCTTCCTTATTTACTTTTCTCCACACCAGTCATGATTTTATAGATCTCTATCAGCTCCCCCTTTAGTTGTCTCTTTTCCATGTGGAAAAGTCCCAGTCTTATTCATTTCTCCTCATATGGAAGCTGTTCCATACACCTAATAATTTTTGTGGCCTTTTTCTGTACCTTTTCCAATCCCCAGTCCCATTTTCCTCACCCAGCCAATCACAGTCTCCACTCCTCAGGCTTCTCATTCTGGCCCCCATCTGTGTATCCAGAAAGTACTAGTCTCACCTCTCTGGTCGCATTGTTCCAATGCCAGTGTCGTTCTCCTTGCCCGCGGCCAATCCCAGTTCCTCCCTCCTGGCGTCTCTTCCAATTTACTTCTCTCCTCATCCTGGCCTCTGGTTAACCCCTTATTCCCCATCCCTACTGGCTCCCCCACCCCAATCTCTGCCACCTGACTCCTTGTCTCAGTCTTTGTTAGTTTATCCTAGTTCTCCCCCTGCACCTCAGCTATTTATCAGAGCTGTCTCCGCCTCTCTCCTCAACTTCTTCCACCCCCCCGCCCACTGCTTCTTAATTCCATGTTCTTTTCCCAGCCAGTCCCAGGCTCCCCCTCACCCCAACTCCGTTCCCAGTTTTCCTCTCCTCCCTCCCCTGCCCCAGCCTCCATTCTGAGGCTCCCTTGTCCCAATCTAATCCCCCTGCATTTGAATCAGGCAGCTGCCTGGGCCTGTGAGGTGGTGGGGTGTCATTGCAAGCGTTGGAGAGACAGGCTCCCTGCTCTCAATTCTGGTATCCTAACATGGACCTGCACAGCTTGCAGCAGCCCAGTGGACAGTGTCTTCGGGGAATGTAGCTGCTAAAGTCTAAGTCTTCACTGAGCTGGTACAAATTGAGATTTTCAACGGCTTATAACTTGGACAAATTTGGGTGGACAGAAAAAGGCAAATCCCTAACACAAAGGCCACCTCCTGAAAAATTTCAATTCTCTTTCTCAAAGAGGTAGCCAGAATGTTTTGACATGGGCAAAAGTTGTTTTCCCTCATCTCATTCTTGAAAACAGCCAAATTGTGTTGGCCGAAGTTTTCCAAAGCAGACCTCCAGCATGGAAAATGTCAGCCCAACTGTTTAAAGTTTTGCTAAATTATAAGAAACTGAAAACAGGGTCTTTGAATGGGAAACATCAGGCAACCTTAATAGGGAGTGATATTGGCTCTGCCTGTAATACAGTAATTGGACAGGGACTTTATTATTTGTTTGTATAGGACCCTACCTCAAATGGTCCTTATTCTGATTGGGGCCTCTTTTATGTCACTATTAAATAATATGTGATGTATGTGTTGTAGTGAGCAATACATGTTTCAGTGTGATGAGGTTCACCTTGTGTTGTTGTCTTACATTATGATATATATGCATTTCAGTAGATTTGTCAGTGGCACTGCTGTCATGAATAAGGGCTTGTCTACACTTACCGGGAGATCGATGTGCGGCAGTTGATGCATCGGCGGTTGATTTAGGGGGTCTAATGAAGACCTGATAAATCAACCGCAGATCACTCTCCCATCTATTCCTGTACTCTACCTGAATGAGAAGCGCAAGGGGAGTCGACGGGAGAGAGTCGCCTGTCAACATAGTGTAGTGTGGACCCTGTGGTAAGTAGATCTAAGTATGTCGACTTCAGCTACATTATTCACATAGCTGAAGTTGCATAACTCAAATCAATCTCCCCCTGTAGTGTAGACAAGGCCTAAGGATTACTCACATTAGCAAGGTTTTGAAGAATCAGGCCCAATATTCAATAAGAGATTTGTGGTTTGGAAAGAACAAGACAGATTCAAAAAGAGAAACTGAGCTAGCACAGATAATCATTGCACTGTCCCATTAAAGTGGATGTGCCTTTAATTCATGGTGAACAGCATTAGTAACATAAAATAAGAAATATACAGTGTGGAGCAGCTACTATTTCTGGCTAGCAAATAATAATAAACCCTCATTTCTGGCAGTGTCATGTTCTAACCTTCCCAAGTGCAGAATAGCCGTAAAAAAAAATTGGTACTAGTGTGGGCTAAACATGGCTCTAAAATATGCTGATTGTTCACTGAACTTCAAAACTGTACATATTCCTTCAGCAGCTGTTTTTCTCGATGATGTTATTTCTCTTGCACATATACCTGTCAGTATTTATAATGGTGGAATTTTTTTGCAATAGAAAAAGTAGTATTCATAATCCAGACAATATTTATGCTGGTGCCCAAACAAAATCTAATAAAATCCTTAATTGATTTCAAAACAACGTAAAAAACTGGGAATCTGAAGTCCCAAGAAATGGCTTTTTAGTCAGAGAGAGAGAGAGAGAGAGATCGATCAGTAACATTTAACTATATTATGCATACAGCTTAATTGAATCCTATTTATTCAATTACATTCTGCTCCCCAAGATCAGAATATGCAACTCTGAACATGAATCTTCTCCATCCCAGTCAAGGTGTATTCTTCCAAACAGGGAAAAACAATAACTGACTTTACTTGAGCCAATACATGAACACAAAGTATTTTAAAATGCATTTAAAGAATGTTAAACACAAGGCTTGCAAGTATTTAACAAACTTAGAAATCGTATTCCATCATCAATCATCTCTTCTCTTTGATTAGCCGAACGTTACCAGATGAAATAGAGCACAAGGGGGCACTCAAGATCTGCTATAGTTAGTTGCATCCATGCAGTCCCTGAAGGTTTGGGATCTAGTTTCATTTATCCTTCACACTTAATCAAACATTTCATTCCATGTGTGAATTTAGGATCACTCACCCTTACAAAGTGTGTATCATAAAGGATTACTCATGCTAGCTAATTTTGCACAATAGTAATTTGTATACATTAGCAAAAAGCAGGATTTCAGGATGAAAATGTAAGTAGGTTAATATGTGAAATTGTAACTAATCATGAGGCTACATATAGAAGATTAGTTTTGTGTTTAATAAATTTCCTAGATACTTTCAGAGAGAATGTGGCCTGTTTTTACACCGACACCTGTAACAGGTTAGCCCATATTAATCATTCAATTGATTTACCTAGTTTTGACACTTTTTGTCCATGTAAAGAATGAAAGGGTTTTTAGGCTGTTTAGAAAAAATGTGCTCCTACAGAAACAGACAGATATACTGACACCTCCTGCCTGGTTTTAAAAATTAATTTGCCGGGGGGGGGGGGGAATCTTTTTCCAGCTCCAATATTCTCTAGAAATAGCAGAATTGATATTCTGACTCCAATATTTTCAATTCAGCTATGTAGACAAAAGAAAAGCTATTGTATAGGCACAATAATACAATACTGCATCTTTGTATTGTCAGCAATTGTCAATGCAATACAGCATTGTCAATACAGCCACTTTACATTTTCTTAGATCAGCATCTGAGAAGTGTTTTTAGCATGGATATAGACACAAGTTCTAAAAATATATCTACAAAGTAACAACACTTAAGTAGGTTGTGAAAGAAGTAAGGTACAAATCTTACTATTCCAAGAACAATGACTATTGAAGGAGTTTTACTATCAACATGAGACAGTAAATGAGATATGTGCTAGAGATTACTCCATTTCCTGATATAATTGGGCTCTTTTTTCCCTCTCTGCCACTTATATCTGTCATGACCCCTTACAGGATAAAATATTGCAAAGTCTACATTTACCTCTCAGATCCATTCCTATTTTATCACAGTAACGCTCAACTGAGACTGGAGCCCCATTGTGTGAAGCACTCTACAAGCATGCAACAAGAGACATACTCTGCCCCAAGGAGCTCACAACCTAAATATACAAGTCAGACAACAGAAGTATTTAATATCCCTGTTTTACAGATGGGGAACTGAGGCACAAACAGATTAAGTGATTAACCCATGGTTGCTTTGTTGCAGAGCAAGGAACTTATCCAGATCTTCTGAGGCCCTTTCAGATGCCTTAAACATCAGATCATCCTTCCTGTCTGTGCTCTATTGCTTGGAATTCCAGCAAACTATCTCATTCTGATCTCTGCTGCCAGCTACATTTTTACAGTATTTCCTTATTTTACCTAGTTACCACCATCATGACTCCCAGAATCTGCCCAGAAACAGGAAGATGAAGCTTCTCTTCATTCTGCCATTAATACATCTCAAAGCACTTGCCACTGGGAGAAAATGGCTCATACACTGATACAATGAACAGCACTGCCACTCCCCAAAACATGACCAAGAAATCAAAGATCTAATGGGTTCAGTTTGGAAAGCAGAAGCCCAAAGCTGTTCTTAAGCTGGTATTACTCCACATGGCTGCTTCTTTGCCAGCTCAGAGATTTCTTTTGGGACTGGTCTATTTATCTACAAATGTATGGAGTGCATGTGCTTTTTTTCATTGAGAAGTTTGGACAAGTTGACAGTAAGGAAGACTTCCTGTAATGTCTAATGACAGATGGTGGTTTGGAATTGAGGACTTGAGTCAGAACTTGGGACAGCATTGTCTCAGACAGATGCTGATGGAGAGCGCTTGGCAGATGGCCAGAGTCTCACAAGGAAATGAGTTTCCAGTTCCCTAAAAAAGACAGAATCATAGAATATCAGGGTTGGAAGGGACCTTAGAAGGTCATCTAGTCCAACCCCTTGCTCAAAGCAGGACCAATCCCCAATTTAACAGTGTACCTTTTGAACAATAATACATCAAACAAATATTATGGGTGATGTTCCAGTTGGGGACATCCCATTCTGTAGATGTGTATTAAAAACACTCGGTAACTGTTACTACCACATGTTGTCTAAGGTCACTCATATGGCATGCCAATCTAGGCATAATATCTGTTCGCTACTAGCACAATGGGGATCTGGTCAAAGGGCTAGTTCCACAAAGGGATTTAGGTGCCTAACTGCAACTTTGGGTGCCTACATTCTATCTCACCAGTTGTTGTTGGTGGCCCCCCCCGCTAACTTTTACCCCAGAGGTTAGAAGACTTGCTCAGGGTATGGAAGACATGGTTCAATTCCCCCCTCTGCCTGATGTGGAAAAGGGAATTGAACTAGGAGAGTGCCTTAACCACAGGACTTAAGGGTATTCTGGGGGCTGGTTGCTCTCAGTCTCTCTTGTTGAAGCTGTTGCATTGTGCATAAATTATTAAGTGCACTGTAACGAGGAGACTGGAACCTGGGTTTCCACATCCAGGTGAGTGCTCTAACCCCTGGGCTAAAGTAATAAGGAGTGCACCCCTTTCTTAACCTAGTTACTTTTGCAAGAAAGGGTTCAGGCACATGATTCCAGGAGAGGGTTCACCTGAGCAGAAGGTGGCACCCCCCTCTGGCGTAGAGTTAGGTGCCTAAGTCCTTTTGAAGGGCAGGATTTACGACCCACCCCTCTTCTTGGCATTTCTCCTTGGCTAACTCTAGGCACCTCCCTGCTCAGCATGTTGGCTTTTGTGGATCCCATACTTAGGTTCCAGGTGTCAGAGTGCCTAAAAGTTAGACTCAGCATTGCAATGCTAAGTCCCCTTTATAGATCTAGCCCTAGGTGGTGGTGTAATCATAATAATGGAGCTACAGATGGAAACTTTATATAGCAGAAGATTTATGCTACATGCTTCGGAGATTCATACAAATTGTAACACTTGTGGCATTCCATGCAAATACTGGGTCCGATACATCACTCCACTTCTCTGGATTTATGCCAGTGCCTTCAATGGAATGCCACCAACGTAAAGCAGATATATATAAGGGAGAGGACAGCCAGGACCAACATACTGATATTTTTAAATCTGCTAAGGTATTCAAGTATGAGGAATGCTCGCTCTGATCACTATGGGACACCTTAATGATCTTAATTACTTCCTTGCCATTCTTTCCCCCATAAGTTTCTCCCTGTACAACAGTACATAACTTCTCTACTGGCTCCTCCTTTCCTTTGAAACATTGCATACAAACATCAAAAATTGTTATTGCTGCAATTTCCTATTTCCAAGAATTAACACTCCTGTACAATCATATATGTACAGGAGTGTTATGCAATGTCATGATATGACCCATTGCTGACTAGATGGGTGTCAGTTTCATCTTTGGCTTTTATAAGCCACATTTTCACTATTGCTCTGTCTAAACTGACTTTTAACCAGATCTCCAGGGCCCTTGATTCCTCAATTTTTGTGTGTAATTCATTTAAGTTTAAACTCTATTTCTAAAATCCTGTTGGTTCTCACATTTTGGTTCTCCATGAAGAGATTTGATTTTAATTATCATAATACAGCAGGTGAAAGATGACTGAAAACTTAGGTTCATTTGAATGTGCGAAGAGGAGAATCTTTCTGTGGATATTGTCCCTTATTTAACTTCCATTTCAAAGACATTTTGGTGGTTACTCTCCCCACATTAACAGCGGTGATATTAACAGCTTTCTTTGGGTCTTTATTTTTTAAACAAATCAGGCATGCATTTTTTTGCCTCTCATTAGTAGAAAAACTTACCATTCTATGCTTGCACAAACTGGATATTGTGTATGTAACTGAGGTAATTGTATATGCAATATTTGTGCACAGATGCACACTTGACATTTTAAAAATCAGCCCTTGTATATGCAATCTTCATCCACTAGTTCCTACAAATTTGAGCCAGCTGCTCAGCTGGTAATTTGGCATAGCTCCAGTGATTTCAATATGTACTTCCGTGGAGCTACTCCAATTTATACCAGACAAAGTTCTAGCCCTTTGACTCTATCCCTTGTTTCAAAATCTTCCTTTCTTTGTATGTTATACATCCGATAGAAATCATTGCTTTCTCCCCTCCCCTGTCATTGGCCCCTTAGTTCATCTTTTATTCCCCATTTTGGACTGCCATAATCCCCTGGTGTTTGTAATGTGTGGTTATGTCATTGCTGGACCATAATCCTGGAAGTTTTTCCAACTTCAGATTCTTTAGAAATTTAAAAACAAAATGAAACCAAACCTATTTGTGAGCACATTAGGTCAACATTGGCTACAGATGTCCAGCTGCTTAGCATTCATGTAATTCAGTTCAGTCAATATTGCATGGTACATAGTTTTGTCTAGTCATATTGTAAATACATCTTGCCTTTGAGCATTCATTTATTCTGACTGCTTAAGATCTACTTCTAAGCACACACATTTTGTTCCCAGGCAGATTCCTCCAAATTTAGATGCAACTGTTTTTATTCTTCATGATGCAGGCATTGGTAATACAGGTCCACCTGTGCTGTGTTCTGTGGTATTTAGGGCCCAAACCAGGTTCCTTTTAAGGCAATAAGAGTTTTAATATCAGTGGGACCAGGACTGATTGATTTGGTGATTGATCCAAACTATTAACCAATGCACAACACTGCATGTTGTTTACTCATGTCATAATATAAAATATGTCTGCATAACCTATTTGCATGTAGTGTTAATGTCACCGTGATCATGGTAGAGAAGACAGTTTCATTTTAATCCTAATACAGATGTTTATATTTGACCAAAAGGTTACCCTTTAGGTTGATACTTGCCCTGTGTCCTACTAATCCAAGGGTGACCTATAATAAAGAATTAATAAAAATAACTTAAACTTCAGTGTTGATGCAATGACCACACAGTCCAATATATATCTATTTGACTTTTGTTTTCAAATGCTTTTTTTAAATCTTGTTGATCTTTGACCATGGTTAAAGATTAATCAAGAACTTTTACAATTACTAGGAGCAAAGAAAAGCCTATTCAGAGCACCAGACAAAAAAATTAGGGAAGATCAGATCCTGATTAAAATCCAGATCCAAATCACATCTATTGTTATAACAGGATAAATCAGAATTCAGCTCTCACCTCATTTCATGGGGGAGATCTTGTGTAGATGAGCCACCACCATTTTAAACACCTTTTTCATCTAACTCAGTTCAGAGTTGGGCTAATGAACACAGTGCTTGAAATGCTGGCAGCCCATCCACAGTAGGCTCCCTACTTTGCTAACTGAGGTGGAGCGGAGCTGGTGCTAGCAATGGTGGGAAAAGTTTTGCAAAATTACAATACAGAAGAATTAAAAGTGCTATTCTCCATTGCAGTGGTTTAGAGGAAATGTGTCCAAATACCAGCAAAATGAGGCCGAGTTTAGGGGTGAGTGGTGGAAGTTCTGGGTACTTTCTGTGCTTGTGTTGCCAGAGGTTTCTCTGCATGAACAATATGTATATGACACTACACATGTGATTTATTTTTTTAAAGGGATGTGTTCAAATGTAAAGGGGAGACCTGGGGAGCAGGAGGTTGAGGTGTCATGATTTCTTTAGAACAGAACTTACTCTCTAGTAACTCAACCTGAAGGAAAATTTCACCCTGAAAGGTCAAAATGAGAAGCCAATGAAAGGAGAGGGTTATAATGGAAAGTTTTAGGCCTTACTAGCCAAATAGGTGTCTCTACTGTACAGCCTATAATTGTGATTAAAATTAGAGAGACTAATGCTGTTCAGAGCAGTGTTAACTTTCAAACATTGGCTTTTATCCCCATTGGAGTCAGGAGCAGAGTGTGGCCATACATTGAGGGAGAGCGAGGGACTACTGGTATGTCCACCAAGCTGGTCAAGCTACTGTGGCTATCTTGGCTGTCTACATGGGATTGAACTGGAGCCTTCAGAGCTAAAAGCACAAGCTGTTCCAGCTTGAGCTAAAGCTCCTTAGTGGGGGGCTGTAATAACTCATAATTTCTGTGGTTCAGAACAGTAGGGGACCTTGCTTACCAGTAGGTTACACTACCAGATATCAGAGTGGTGGGTGGACTGTAAGGACAACAGAAGGGTAGGCATTCCACACAAAGAAGCTCCAAGATCTGCAGGACTTGAGCCAAATTTCCTTACGGATTCTTAGACTCTGCACAAATTCCACCCTATGCCCCTAGCCTGACTAACATGAAACCTGCCCATGTGAAGTGTTTGAATTAATATCCCTGTTGCACGGGGTTTTCAATGGAATTTGAGATCCTTTGGCACTAAAACTTGAATTCAAGTCCAGAAAGTGATCCTACGTATGGCAGGGACTGGAAGGGAAGGGGATATTTTGAATAACATAAAATTTTCTTAGGGAGAGTTCTCTGCAGATAACAATAGGATTTAGGGGAAGGCTTGTCCTTTTGGTAGCAGAGAAGTTCATATCTATTTTTAAGACAGGTGTATGAGGGAACTAGATGGCTTAAGGGAGTGGGCCATAACTATATTGATCTAAATTCATTACCACCAGATGGTGGTGCAGTATCTCGTATGAAATGAGTTGATATCTAACACAACTTTCATTTGGATCCTAGTGGACTGTTGTCCACCTCATGAAAAACACTGTTGGAATCTGCACTATTGGGACGGCTGGTAATGTTAGCAGAAAATCCTCGTCCTGAATACGGATGGAGAGTGGAATGCACTCCTCTGTAGAGGTGTGTCCCTGCACAGCCAGGTTGATGGAGATTGGCGTGACAGTGGGAGAAAGCTTGTCTCACTGCTGCCCATGCAGCATTGTTCTGTGAATATACTGAGACCTCGAGTCTCCGGGGCTGTCATACAGGCACCTTTCACAAGTAACACATTCAGTTAAAGATGATGATAGATAGTATGACAGACCCTTTGGACAAGATTGAAATGTTTAACGTTTCTTCTTAAAAATTTTCCACTCACTTTTGTTTGCTCTTTTTCTTGAAATATTTATTGCTGTATGTTTATAGCAAAATAAAATCGTTACTAAAATAAAGCTAGTAGAAGTAGCTGTACATGGGGGAAGTACTAATAAGAATTTTGCCTATGACTGACAACTCTCAGGTAAAAATGCTGTTCAAGTTATGACCATTGGTTGTCCATCGATGGGAGAGTTGTATATGAATGTACCTGGTCACTCTTCAAGGTCAGTTAATGCTAGATTAATATTTAAGATACTTAATATGGAGTTATAAGGGGTAAATAAACAATCAGCTGTGCCTTCATCAAATAAATGATTGAGGCATGCAAGCTCAGATATATTTGGGGTTGGCCTCGGCGCTCACAACCTGAACTGAATCAATAGACACGTGAATCTTTAAATTCATCCTGGGTTTTTATTGTCTACTTTTTAAGCAACTGTTCACACCTTGGCAGAAAACCAGTAAATGCATAAACTGTGCTAAAGGCCATAAAATACCACAACGATTGTATTAACTCAAAACAGTGCATGCCTGATCTTCCAAAATGCGTAATGACAAGGTTCAGAGCTTATTTTGACTGCCTCTGTCTAACTAAAGAGATTTAAGATTTCCCTTTTCAACTAAAAAGTTGCCAAGAGCTATCGCAACAGAGCAGAAATCCTGAGTTCTGGTAACATCAATGCGTAGGGCTTGTTTGCCCTCTTTGTGAGAATACTTGAGGCACTTAGGTATGTCTGGCAAAACTCTATAGCTCACAATGATTTAATAGTCAGCTATCATTTTGGTACCTAATGAGCAGTGGAATTATATCAGTTTAAACACCCTTACAATGTCATCTGGAGATAATGCAGTCTGAAAAATATTGGGCAGGATTTTGATCTCAGGTGCGTATGTACATCTCCAAATGAATTCAGTGGGAGTCCCTTAAGCTCATTTAAGAGCAGAATCTGGACCAATTTCTCAAGAGTCAGAAAAGGACTTGTGAAATGAGTTAGAATAAATTTCCAATATACAGTCTTTAATCCCTTGTGCGAGGAGAACAACTCATCCCTTGTTCAAGTCCATACCTCCCTCCCTCCACCAGAACTTCAGTTCTGAGTAACAGGCTGCATTTTTCCTCTCAACGTAGCATTATCCCGATGACATAACATCCTAATTCTTGGGCCTGACTGAGCTAGTATGGAAAGGTTTCTGTGCCAGTTTTTGTTGCCTCTGGGGCCACCAAGAGACAACTCAAGCCAGTGTATGTTAGAGTAGCCTCGGGACTGCTCTAACTTATGCTAGTGGGTGGTAATAGGTTCCAAGGGGCCATTAGCCAACCAGGGAACACTGAAACATAGCAACAAAATGGCCAGACCCCTTCCCTGGGACACATTCCCAACATGCTCCCTATGCTGTGGTTACAGCAACTATGCTATCCAGAGAAATCTTCAGCTGTCTGGTTAGAACAGTTTAACAGTCCCTTGCGTTGCCAGAACAGTGCATAGAGACTGCATTGGGGGCAAGAGTCTGTCTCCAGTGCGTTCCCTCTGAACCCCTTAGCTTTGTTACAAATTACTTACGCAAATGAAGGGTAGACACAATGGTTATTTCAATTATTTCTTCTATCAGTTTCTAGCTGCACCCAAGGGTGAGCTAGGCACGTCCAGAAACAGAAAACTTTATTGCTGCTCCAATGAGCATACAAAGTAAATTAGACATGTAACAAAAGTGGAGAGAGGAGACTCAGCTACTTCAAGGCCAGAAGGGACCATCATGATCATCTAGTCTGACCTCCTGCACATTGCCCACCCACTCCTGTCATAGACCCCTAACTTCTGGCTGAGTTACTGAAGTCTTCAAATCATGGTTTAAAGGCTTCAAGTTATAGAGAATTCACCATTTACACTAGTTTAAACTTGCAAATGACCTGCGCCTTATGGTGCAGAGGAAGGAGAAAAACCCCTGGGTCTCTGCCAATCTGTCTGGGGCAAAATTCCTTCCTGACTCCAAATATGGTGATCAGTTAAACCCTGAGCATGTGGTAGTAACTCAGAGCCCTCCCCATCTAGTATCCCTTTGGTGGGTGGCGGTGTCAACACACAGGAGCCGACTTCCGGCGGTGCCCGTGGGCGCCGTCGCCCGGTGTCAGGGCCGGGGCCCTGCCCCCGATGCAGGGCCCCGCCCCCTGACGCCGGGTGACCTTGCGGGGCCCCGCCCCCGACACCACGTTGCCCGGTGTCGGGGGCGGGGCCCCGCAACATCGCCCGGTGCTGCGGTGAGCTGGGCACGGGCCCTGGGGCGGGCGGGGAGCTTCCGGTGGGTGCTGAGCACCCACCAATTTTTCCCCGTGGGTGCTCCAGCCCCGGAGCACCCATGGATCGGCGCCTATGCATCAACAAGCATGTGGACAAGGAGGATGCAGTGGATATAGTGTACTTAGATTTTCAGAGAGCCTTTGACAAGGTCCCTCACCAAAGGCTCTTAAGCAAAGTAAGCTGCCATGGGATAAGGGGGAAGGTCCTCTCATAGATCAGTAACTGGTTAAAAGACAGGAAACACAGGGTAGGAATAAATGGTCAGTTTTCAAAATGGAGAGAGATAAATAGTGGTGTCCCCCAGGGATCTATTCTGGGACCGGTCCTATTCAACATATTCATAAATGATCTGGAAAAAGGGGTAAACAGTGAGGTGGCAAAATTTGCATATGATACAAAACTACTCAAGATAGTTAAGGCCCAGGCAGACTGCAAAGAGCTACAAAAGGATCTCACAAAATTGAGTGACTGGGCAACAAAATGACAGATGAAATTCAGTGCAGATAAATGCAAAGTAATGCACATTGGCTGTGTTCGGTTTTTTGAAATTAGAAGGTTGGTAACCTAAGCCCCGCCCTTCTCTGTGACCCCACCAGCTGGCCAGGCCGGAAGTTGGAGCGGGGCCGTGGTAAGAGCTGCCCAGTGAGCCCAGGTCACATTGGGGAGCCCTGGACTCTCCACCTGCCCTAGGTGTGGGGCTGGAGTGCCTGACAGCAACCCCCGGCCTGTGTCCCCAACTCTGGGGTGCACTGCCCAGGGCAAGTGGAGGGTCTGGGGCTCCGCACAGCAGCCTGGACTTTCTGGGTGGCTCTTACTACTGCCTGGCTCTGGCTTCTGGCCTAGCCAGAGGAGAGGAGGAGCAGGGTGCGGGGCCTTGTGGCAAAGGGGTCTAAGGCCCACCTCACATTCCCCCTCCCCCCACTGGGAAGAGGCTGGCACTACCCCTGAGCCTCAGACAGCTGCAGAGCAGTACCGCAGGAAATCCGGGACACATGCTGTCCCAAAGTTATTCAGCCCAGGACTGGGACTTGAACTCTGCATTTTGGGACTGTCCTGCCCAATTTGGGACAGATGTTAACCCTACTAGATGTGATTGGTGTGTTAAACACTTAGGTACTAAATTTCTTGTGTCTGGTGATAAGCAGGTCCCCCTATCTAGGAAGGCTTGAATTTAAGACCGTTCTTCAGCTCTAATAAGAAAACCTTTTACTCTGAAGCATAGGTTCCTACCACCCACGTAGTTCAAATGCAATCCTATTCCAGATCAATGCAATCTTGTCTGAAGTGGGGAGCTGTGATAAATCTCTTCAAATTTCATTCTGTCACAACACTCTGCGCCAACAGAAAAGATAATGAAAGTTTAGGTATGAACTCAGTTCTTCTTTCCTGACAACAAACCACCTATAGAGTCCAGTGGAATATCTTATTGATTCACTCTAATATTACTTGAAATTGGTTGCTGTTTCGTTCAAGCATTACATGTATTTAGTGTTATGGTTGTCTCTACTTTGTACAGAAATAGACATAGAAACAATGGAGAATAACAGACTGTTTTCTCAACGGGGGATGCCTTTTCTCATGCTGCATCTGGCTTAATAAAACACTACTCTCCATTCCTCCCACCCCTTTCTAATTAGGTTTGGGGAATAGTTTTCATTGAGTCTGCTCAATCCAACCACGTTGATTATGGTTACAAAAAAGAAAGCTCCTGACGTGGTTAAAACATAATTCAGGGTTATGTAGAAGAATCTAAACCATATTTTAATTGCATTCCTGAACCATGCTACAGCCTTAAAGTTGGCACAGATTTTTAAGGTCCTAAGGAACCATTCTGATCATCCGTTGAAACCTGTTGCATAACACAGACCATAGAACCTCACCCCAAAATTTTTGCATCATGTCCATAATTCTGCAGAATAGGCACACAGTTTAGTCCTGTCTATCTTGCAATAGTGAACCACGTTTCAGCCATGTTGCAGGGCTGCTGCAGTATAACAGAGTTGCTGCAGTATAGTAGGACATAAAAATGAAGCAGAGCCCTTTCCCCACCCTTTACTCTGCTGAGGGCAGGTGTAACACCGACAGACCCCAGTTGTTGGCAGGTGGGATTGAACCTGGGACCTCTGGAACTTAGTGCATGAGCCTCTACTGCATGAGCTAAAAGCCGTTAGCTAAGGCTGTAGATCTTTCTTTCTTTCTTTCTTTCTTCCCAGGAAAGGAGGACAGAACACCACACTTGGGAGGTGTGTGGGTTACACAGGCTGGCAGAAATTTGGTCCTTAAACTCCTGCCATGACAGTGACACTAGAAACCCCAAGACAGTGGAAGAAGTAGGGCCTTGGTGTATCCGCCTTAGTCTTGCCCTCCCTTATGCACTGGCTAGCAGAGCTAGGTCATCATATATGTTGGCAGTGCAGCATGATAAAGGTGAACTGCAGCAGCTGGGGCTGCTGTGTGCACTGCCAAAGTGCTCTTGTAACTCACTGCTGAGTATATGTTACAAGTCGCCCTCTGTGCCAGTCCACAGAGGATATGAGTTGTTGTTGTCCCAAGCAGGGAACACTGATTTGATGCTCATGCTGGAGCAGCTAATGGTCTTAGCTCTGGAGGTCCCTGATTTAATCCCTTTTGGGCAGGGCTGGCTCTATAACTGGGCGACCCTAGGCGGTCGCCGAGGGTGCCAGGATTTGGGGGGTGGTGGGCGAGCTGCCCCCCCTGCCTCCCAGAGCCAGGAGGCAGCCGCGGCGAGCCGCCCTCCTGGCTCCACGCTCGGCTCCTGCGGCCTGTGGGCGGGGGAGCTGGCTAGGGGGGGTGGCGTTGTGGGGGGGCAGTGCAGGGCTGGTGCAAGGAAGTTTCACCTAGGACACGAAACTGCCTTGCACCGTTCCTGCTTGTGGGTCAGCCAAGATGGTGGCTGTCACTCTCTGAGGCACGGTGACATCTCAGAGCAGCTTTTTCCCTTTAGTGAACAAATTGAGTAAAGATAATATAATTCTGGGTACAGAAACATGAATAAATTAATAATCTTTTCTGTGCTTAAACAGGCACATTTCTCTGTTTGGTAGTTGTGCAGAATATGGAGTAATGGAAATAGTGGCCCACACAGACACAAGTAAGAAAATTAAAAAAAAAAACTTTGAAAAGCTTTATAAAAATACCAAAATAATCTGCTGGCTAATTCTATTTCTCTTCCTTGGCTCTGCTGGAGGCATGATACCAGATTAGATGATGGGTCCATAATCAACTTCTGTTCCTATCCAGTGTGGCTGTTGTAACAGTTTTCCATAACATATTGTATTTACTAAATAGTAAATAACAAAAGTGTGCATTCTTAATCTTTATATTGCAATTTACATCTTCAGAGCATTGTAATTAGCTAATTCTCCCAACTTCTCTGAGACAGAATGACGCACTGGGCCTGTTTATATTGATACCCTGTAAAATGTTTCTCTCTTCTATGAATAGTTTAGAAATAAGTTGTCTGTTGTGCAGCCTAATTCCCATAGGGCCTTCTAAATTGGGGGGGAAGATCACTGCTGAAATAGCATGAAAGTAATTCACATACCTACACTTTCCATAGATAGGGCTAGATTGTGGGGTTAAAGTCTGCATTGGGGTTGGTGCAAAGCTGCACTGCCCCAGTGAATGCACTAGGAACCGCTGAACCGTAGGGAGGCAAAATGCCTCCCAGAACTGGGCACATGGGACCCTTAGAAGGGTGAAGCATTTGCCCCATTTTGCACCCAGCTAGTTCAGCTGGCCTGGGAGCTGAGAGATGACATGAGGCATGGCCAATCTCTTTACTCCCACCCTTTGGGGTGTCCGTGCTCAGGAAACTATGGGCTGCAGCTTTAGCTATTTCACATAGGGAAGGGAGGGAAAGGATTGCTCCAGCATCCTCCCTGCGGTACACTCCCACGTGCAGCACCCAGTCACAATCGGACCCACAATTAATACATAAATTATCCAGGTGTGAGACAAAACTAACAAAATGTGAAGGTGACAATGCTTCTGTGAACATAACTCTAAAACATCCATCTTCTCTTAGCAGTCAGCTGAGTTCTGCAAAATCAGTGTTTGTTTAAGGCGCTATCCAGCAGCACTAATCTCCCCGACCATGGGACTAGATGAGCATGTAAAAAAAATAAAAATAATCATGAATCATTCACAAAGTTCAATTTCCTTCTCTTTGTTGGCATTTAACATCTGTGAATAGCATGTGTGAGGATCAGATGCTATTTTTAGTGCCAATCTGAAATAGTGATCTGATACCCAGCCATTAGTAAAGCAGTCTCGAAGGCTTTTGTTTGCAATCGTTAGTTCATACTATATATTTATATAACTGCATTTGTATGTGAACTTCCCCATACCTTATTTCATCTACGAGTGAATTTAGATCAGTGTAGTTGTTACTCCTGGGGAAAAAAGCCCTCTAAATTGAGAATATAGTTCTTTAAAGATATATCACTCATTTAGATCTTAAACATCTTTATCTTGCAGCCCTCATCATGTTCTTTACATTCTTAATTGTCATGCAAGTTTCCTGTTTAATTTTGGATGCTGCAGGATAATTTAGATTCTCAGTCAGGTAAATAGCAGTGCATAGGCTGTCCTAACGTTCTCTTAATATTTCACCCTATTTCCAATATGACTTTTACCATCTCTCCTGTTTGGTCAGCCTAAGGGGGGTTTGAGACCTAGTGAACCTGGGACCTCTGGAATTTGAAACTGCTTAGCAAATATTATAAACACACCGAAGCGCTGAGTTACCCATAGCAAGTGTTCAGTAAATTATTTGACATTCTCTAGTTAAGGTTTGTCACTAGTTGCTTAAGTAACACGGTATTGTCGGTTTCCCGATTAGATTTGAATTAATCTTTATTACCTTATTCTGTCTAATATTTATTTTGTTTCTTGATTACTCAGATCTCAGCTACATAACTAAAATTCACTGTCCAGAGCAATCAAACCAAACAAAGCTTCAGTTGTATTAAGGTTCTCAAACAGGAAATAATTAAGTATGCACAGACCAAATCACAAACTGGTTTCTAATTCCTTAGACTGTTTACAAACACGTTTTTATATTTGTTGATCAGCTCTAGTCATTAATGCTAATGACTGGGCTTGATTATTCAAGTGCTCCCCTAGCAAAGAGGACTGGGAGCTCATGTCTCTGTTAATTTTAATTACTATGTATTGTATATATTTATAGTAACTCTCAGTGCTAGTAGTGGGGAAACGTTATTGCAGATAAGGTGACCCTTTATTGAGAGTCCGGAGATGAATTGTTCTCCAAATGTACTGACGGCAGGGCTTTTTAATGGCAAACCAGGAGATGAGCCCAGCAGCAAGTAGCATTATGGCGTTTTGTGCCAGAAAGCTGGTGAGCTGGGACTGCAAAGTCTGAAGTAACAGAGTTACCAACCATAATATGCAGCTTTACGGGTTATGAAGGAAGTTTCCAGTTAAAGTACTGTATTACGACACTCACTGGGAGTTTCACAGAAAAGTAGAAACAAATACTAGTTACAGTAAGAGGTTAACACACTGCTACAGTCAATTTACAAAAGTTATTATGTGACAACTGGAACTATTTCATAGAAACTGCTGCAATGTCCTATTTGAGATATTTTGCTTTAGAAGTTTTTAATCAGATATGTTCAGATAATGTGTTCTATGCAGTCAATGGATTTCAATGGACTTAACGACATTGCGAGTATACAAGCGCCATGCCTTAAATCTCACCATAGAGTTTTTGTGATTCTCTTATCTGGAGAGAAACATTAAGATACGAGGAAGAAGAGTTTAATCTTTCAGAGCTTGAAACTATGCTCATTGAAGTCAATGGCAATCCAGGACCTCATTTTTGTAGAGTCTCTCATCTGAGGTTCTAAAAGTGCTTTGCAAATGCTAATATTGGTGTTACTTTTTCAGATGAATAATTGAGGTGAGGTGACTTTCCCAAGATAAGATACTATGGCGAGTAGGTGATGGAGAAGGCAAAAGGTCTGACTCAGGGCTCTGATCTAACCATTACACAGCACTCCCTCTTTAGGCAAGAGACCTTCACAGAAATTTGATAGTCTTGGATCAGCAAAATAATGTGAATTAAATGTGGCTCATCTTATGCAATTCATTTCATTAATGCATTTATATAGTTTCTATACACAAACCAAACTGATAAGAATATAGTGGGGCTGCGAATTCTGTTCTAGACCAACTATAGACTTTACTTAACCAATGAATTATTTTCAGTTCAAAGGTGCAGTGTGGTCAACCCTCTCCCTCCCACAACTTACAACTTTCAATTTCTAGTGTGCAGTTTTGTTCATCCAGAGGGTATCTGCGTAGATCCATCATACAAGCAGCTGTAGTTGTGATCCTATAAGAGGAAAAAAGATGGGTTCATGAAAAAAGTCCCTGGGTATGGTATCTGTTACCAAATATTTTACTGTTTTAATGAGCAGCTTCTTTTAAACCTGCTAGCCACATCACCAGGCTCTCTGTGTCTTATAATTACGTATTATTCACTATTCTGTATCTCTGGTAACCATATATTCCATAAAGAGAATCTATCGAATATTAAAATACAATAGCAAAATTCCTACTGAAAACTGCAGCTCAACACAAGACAAGCTCTGATGTTTTGGTGAAAATTCTACTTCGGTGTCTCATTTTAAGATTGGCAGTTAAGGTCTCTTCAAATTATAAACCATTTTTCTTTATAACCTATGTATTGAGTGCCGCCTAAAATGAAAACTTTCAGATCTATCTTTACTTACCGTTATTGTACATTTATATTTAACGCTTCTATAACAATTTTCATCCAAGCTTTAAATATTAGTGAAGGAAATTTTAAATAATAGATGGTGAACTAGCATATGCTTTCATAAATCAATCCATCATTTATCTGTGATAAATAGACTAGACCTCTCCAAAATGGAGCTATGCTATCAAAAAATGATGTACTGTAACATAAAGATATCATGTTCTCCTCCAAACAACTGTTCTCTGTGATAATAGCCACAATATGGGCTACATTCTCCTTCTTACTAATTAAAGCAGTCCTAGAGAAGCAATTGTGGACTTGAAAATGAGACTAGACATAACACTAGTTATTCTACTGAAGGGAACAATGATGCACACACAGGGATGTGTACTGGATGATTTAGGAGGCCTTTACCATTTTTTACTTTTATGGTTTGGTAGTTCAGAAAGGATGAATTTTTATCTCTAAGCTGAGGAGAGATGTTTCTAAGAGCTATTAAACAGAAAATTGGCGCAGAACTAAAATGGGAAAATAGCAAAAGGTAGCAGTGAAATGAGGGACCACTGATGTGTCCCTTTTTATGTTGCCAAATGTCTCTGGCAGGTAGTATGAAAAGATGGGATTGCCTATGTCTACATTTTCTTTAAGCAAATAAAACATTAACGTAGCATTTGTCTTTCCCTATTGTTTGTCATTTGGGTTGTGATTCAGTAATTTACTTTGAGTATCTTTGGTGGTATCATTTTTATGATTGTAGGGGAACCAGCTCCCTTCCTGGGCTTTGGTTAGGTGCTTAATTTTCAACACACGAAGCCAATGGGAGTATTGTCAATGGGAGGCAGGATAAATTACTGGGCTAAACCAGGAAATTGGTGTTCAAATCCTAAAATTGCTCATAGACTTCCTGTCTGGCCTTGGGCAAGTCAGTTGGTGTTTTTGAAAATGTTACCCCATGTGAATTAGTAGCCTAAGTCCTATTGACTTTCAATGAGACTTAAGCTCCTAAATGCCTAAATCACTTTTGAAAATGAGTTTTAGGTACTTGTGAAAATTTTACCCTTAATATCTCAAAGGTCAGTTCCCATCTGTAAAATGGGGATAATAGGTCCCTACCTAACATGGGTATCGTGAGGATAAGATTCATTAATAATTTTGAAGCACTCAGATACAGTGGTGAGTGCCGTAAAAGTACCTAGGAAGATGCACAGAAATTTACTACTGGTGTGCTGAAGGTTAAGCAACAATCTAAGTACTGTCCAGAATTGGGGCAATAATTTACTACAACTATAAATATGCTGCACACCTTAGTGCAGCAGTATGTTTAAAGTTTCTTAGTTATAAAAATTATATATATACATAAGGACTAATTAAAGATAGCATTGTTATGTGAGTCAGACCATCACAATACATTGGAATATTTCAGATTGTCTGTTTCAGGTACAATGCAAACATATGCTCTGAACAAACTGCATTCTTTCTGCATTCTTTTGAGAGCCACATGATTTTGCATATTAAACTGAATTGCTTCTCTTAATAGGGCTGTGTTTGTGGTGGTGGTCCAGGACTTCAATGAAGATAGGAGCCAGTTTGTATCATCCTTGTGGCAGAGAAACGTTATGCCAAGGGACTTATTGAGAATGCACAGTAAAAGGCATTCATTCTTTCCTACTTAATTCTCTACACAACTGCATATATTAGTGTTAGTCCAGTTAAATGCTTTTTTATGACCATTCCAAACAGCATTTTTTGTTGTTGTTCCCAGTTAATCAGCCTTAACTTAGCTCATTTGCAGTAGATTGATTCAGAAAGATTGCACAACCCATAGACATCAGTACAAGATTTCCTGGATGGGGCAGTGATCATAGCACTATAGTGGCCAGCTTGCTTTCTTATGATTATAAGGTAGGATTTTCAAAAGCATCTAAGTGACAAGGGAGCACGTCCCGTTGACTGACGATGGGGCTTGCGCTCACTTTTGAAAATCCCATCCTGTAAATAGTAGTAGTTTTTTTTATGCCAGTTTACTTCATAGTTTCAAGGATTTTATGTTGATCCAACTAATCCACTGTAAAAATGAAATAATGGTTGTTGGTCAGTTCTATAAATCTTAGTTTTAAATGTTCCACTGAGCAACTTTTTTATACAATTACTCTGTAAAGCAGAATTAACTCTTTTTTGGGCAGGGATCATCTTTTCATTCTATGTATGTACAGTGCCTAACACAGTGGGACCCAATCCCTAATGGAGGCTTCTAAGCACTACTGTAATACAAATAAAGAAATAGCAATGTCCTGCAGTTTTTGTGGTAAAACACTATATTACTACTGTATTTGGAACTTGAGTGGAGCTTGCAAGAGAGTGCTTAATAGGTAGCTTTCCTCTGATGCATAAACCAAATTCTTGGCTTCAGTGGTAACTTATGGCAGTGAATTTCACAAGTTATTTTTTTTTTTTACCCAATGCATATCTCCTTATGTATGATTTAAATTTGGTGCCCTTAGTTTTCATTGCATTTCCTCTTGCTCTTGTAATTTGAGAGAAGGTAAATAGGAACATTGAACTTACTTTCTCTACATCATTCATTCTGCAACCTCTATCATGCCTGTAAGACATGGTATTGTACATACCATTGGTGTATTTGGGGGAAAATGTTGATGAGAAGTCCAAAGCACAGTAAAAAAATGGTTTTCTGCTCTCTACTCCCCTTTTTCCTCTTCTTTTCTTTCCTCCTTTCTGCTAGAACAGTAGCAGTGAATGCTAATGAGACAATCCTTGATGCAATACTAGGCAGTCATTTTCAGGTAATTACTTGCATACTGAATACAATGTAAATGGGCTCATTATTGTTCATTTCTACTGAGGCCGAATGATTCATGAACCACTTTAAGAATTTGAAAAACAGTTAGTGAATTAGAGGAGAAAAGAAACAAAATAAAAAATGGCAAGAAAATGGTCAGTCCTGGCTGAGCTCCCCCTTGTGGCTGCTCAGCAGGTAGCTGTGTTTAGACCCTTGTGCTAGATCTGTGTGTTTCTACGCTCCCCTGGTTCTGGGCAGGCTCCAGCCTCTGGCCTCTCTAGGGTGACCAGATCGCAAGAGTGAAATATCAGGACACATTGGGCGAGTGGGGGCGGGGGGTGAGACAGCCACAGGTGCACAGCCCTGACCGGAGCCATGAGAGGGGGCGCACAGCCCTAGGAATCTGCAAGAGGGGTGTATGGCCCCTGCTGCAGCCCAAGCCATGGGGCAAGGCCTCATGGCCCCAGCTCCAGCCCCCAGCAGAAGCCACAGGGTCAGGGGCACAGGGTTCCAGCTCCAGCCCCCAGCTGAAGCCGCAGGACAGGGGCGCAGGATCCTGGTTGCAAAGTCAGACCCAGTTGCAGGGCAGGGGAGCGAAGGGTCCCAGTTCTAGCCCTGGCTCCAGCCACAGAGGGGAGGCTCAAAGTCCCAGCTTCAGCCCCAGCTTCAGCCATTGAAGCAAACTAAGTCACAGAGGTCTGAAAACAGTGAATGTCATGGCCCCCCTGACTAAATTATAGACTTCGTTGTAATCCATATTTAAACATACAGATTTATTTGTACACTAAATAAACAGGGATAAAGGGCCAGGTTTTTTATTCCGTCAATAAATCAACTTCCCAATTTGCATACCTCTCAGACATGCCAGATGTCTAGTACTTCTTGGATGATTTTGCCATAGTCATGACTTGCTTCTGGGCAATCACAAAGCTGTCGAAGTCCTTGCAACTCATCCGGAAATTTATTTGACAAGGGTTTCACTTCGCACCAAGTCTATGCTGCTTTGATTCCGGACATCCGTCCATGCACCTTTCATGATTGAAAATACACGCTCTGTGTATGTATTGCTTACTGGTATACTGAGCACGTATGACACCAGCTTTGTCATGTTCAGGAATTCAGTGCTACCGTCCTTGTTTCTCAGCACTTGAGACCAGAGTTCCCCAACTGAGTAGTTTCCAGGCTCCAACTTGGGAGTTGATGTCTTTGATGATACAGTACTCAGTGGATCTTGATCAGCTCTATGATGTTTTCTGGAGGTTTACAGCTGTCATGGCCGCAGACAGAGCCTTGTATTCGAATGCCCTATTAACTTTGATGTTCAAGCACTGGGTATTGAACAAGTAGCCAGTTGTTGAAAAATCAGACCATTTCTCCAAATATAGAATCAACACATCGTAAAATTTCATGAAGTCTTTCTGGAGACATGCAGCAGTGACAGGCAGCATCTCAGTTATTGCATTTGCAACTTTGGAGCCAAAGAATTTGTCATTCTTCCGTTGCTGAAGTTTAATTCTCAGAGTATTCATTATGGCATACACTTCACATGTTGTCATGCTCTCATTTTCCAAACAGAGCACAGTATCATTGAAGATTTTCATGACATTGTGGAGGAAAAACAGATGAACTTCAACTTTGCTAGGCCCCTCACCTTGTTCACCGTTTTCCGTGTTCGAGAACAGCATCCATGGAGATTTTGGGCACTTGTCATTGCCCAGAGAAACAAAGTAGCACTTAACAGCCTGCCACATATTTACAAGCCTGTTTACAGCTGGGAAAAGACTCAACCAGCGTGTCGGAATGTTTCACAGTAAAGTGGCATACTCCATATCCACAAAGTCAGACATTTCCTTCAGTGCTGCTACTCTCTTAGCAGAACTGCTGAAATGATTGAATGTCTTAATCACCAGAGTCTCAATGTCAACTTCTAGGGTATTGCTAGCATGTTTCACGGCGTTGTGCACAACATGGGCAGGGCACTTTGCAGGCAAGATATTTTCATTTTATTTTTTAAAATTCTGGTACACTGATTGTCGCTTTCCATTATTCACGTTTGCATTATCAGCACAGTAGGAAGACACTTTGTTTATGTCTAGTTTGTGTGTCGCAAGTTTTTTAAGTAATGTGTTGCTTATTGCCTCTGCAGTCTCTTCGCTTTGCTCATAGATGTCTAACAGTTTGTCTTGGATCCTGTGTTCGGGTATCCAGTATCTCAGCGATAAGGGGAAAGTTTTCACATTGCCCTTGTTAGATGCATCTGTGGCAACTGAGAAATAGGGACCATCTGGCTTGCTGAGGTCTTTTAAAAATTCTGTTGAGAGCGGTGACAGCACATTTTTGATCAATGCCTCCGCTTTAGTCCGGCCACAGCTGACGTGCTTCGCAATCGTTGAATCCGGATACAAGGTAGATGCCAGTTTAGGTTCACAGCCACACGAGCGATAGGAGTGTTGATGGACTACTGTGTGGTAAACTTGAGTTAGCTCAGCAGCGATAACCTTGTTATTGAAGGATTCATTTGGCCTGCTGAAAAAATGTGAGACCAGGGTATTGCTCTTGTGAGTCTTGGTGTTTTTGTTCATGATTTTTTGAATCAGCATGATGATTAACATCAGACTCACTGCCATGGAGTGCTAAATTCCTTCCTGCATGCTTTCCAAAAAGCTTTTGAATCACACTCGTAGGATTTCTGAATCCAGGTGTAAGTGGCTTCCCATTCTGTCCTGTATCTGCACTATCTTTTTTGTTTTTTGGTAGTTGGCTCCTCCCTTGCCATTGCCATTTCGGGTGGGGTTTTTGGCTGAAGACCGTTAACTAGATAGCTAGCCATTGAAAAGAACCACGCAGTCTCTGTGCTTCTTATGTGTTATTACGTGCCCACTGTAATTTGTCCTACGGGATGCACTGTGGTTCAGAACTGTAAACTACATATCCCTACTGTAAATTGCGTTACACCCCAAAAAATCCTGAAAAACCAAAATTGCCAGTAGATAACTGATCACAATCGGGTTTAATGGGACATTTCCAATCGACTAATTTTCTATTTCACTACCAAATTTTAAATTGTACCTGAATATCGGGACAAATGGCGTCCCGACTGTACATCAAGCTGATGTACGCCGCCAGGTGCAGTCCCTGCTTGCCAATGTGGGTAAGTGAACTGGACAGCAGCTTAGCAGTGCTCAGCCCCAGCCTGCCCTGGGTGGAACCAGCATGTACAGAGGCAGGTGTCTCCTTTTCTTGGCTCTGCCATGAGCAAGGTGGACTGGTCTGCGCACACTCTGCTGGGGGGAGGATGCAGCTATTACTTCTGTGGGGCACTTGTTCCTACCTCCCCCATGCAAAAACAGGGGGTGAAAGAAAAGCTTTGAAATGGCAACTCTCCGATTCTAGCAGCCTCCCCCATCGAGCACAGAGCCACTTCTCATTTCAGAGCTGGCAGTTCTAGCCCTTCCGCTGCATCCACAGAGCTGGCTGCAGGGAACTCCCTGCCTGGCTGTGTGAGCCGGGGCTCCCTGCGAGCTGACCTGCCCAGCCCTTCTTAGGTGCACCCCGAGTGCAGAGTGGTTCCTCTCCAGGGCTGTCACTCAGCCCTGACTGCCAAGAGCCATTGGAACACTCCAGCTCTGGGGCTGGGCCGGAGAGGAGGTCAGTAGCCACCCGGGCTCAATTGGTTGGGGTGGGTTTTCCTCTGTTGTCGCTGCAGAGTGAGTTTCCCAGATGGCAGAGCTTTCTGGGGGTTCTGCCCCTGCCCCTTAAAATAAATGGGCGACTTCAGTTCACTCTGGATTGGTTGGATCCCAAAGCTCGTTCGCCAGAGCAGGTTTGGATCTGGTGCAGCGCTAAGCCTGGTCACAAAGAGCTGGCAGGTGACAGCTGAATTGAAGTGTGACTTTTGTTCCCAGCCTCAAGGAAAGGGCAGTCTTTTCAGTACCGGGTTTACAATGGTGACTCAGTGGCGCCATGCCCACATGCAGAAGGGGCTGTGGCATGGCCCGCTCTATTTGTGCTGCACCCCCAGATCCCACCAAGCCCGCTGGCTCCTCTCCACCCCCCTGCCCTGGCTGGACCGAGGTGCAGCTCCAGTTCTGGACAGTTTTGTGCCCACCACCTCTAGGGCCCTGCCTGTCTCCTCAGAGTCGAGCCTCCTGGAACCGGTGCAGACGTGGGGCTAGACTCAGCCAGTGAGGGGGGCGGGGGAGGTGAGTGTGTGTGTGTGTGGGGGGGGGGGGGCTTGGCTGGGCCCCTCCAGGCAAGTGGGTCTTGAAGAAGCCTGGCAGGGGCAGGCCCTGGCCTGGCTGATCATGCCGCTCCCAAGAGTGATTCCCTGCCCCAGGACTGGCCCAGGCCACACTGCTGGCTCAGCCCAGCTGACACCTCGGGGACCTGCCGGTCGCTTTCCCGGAGCCACCCCAGGTAAGCACTGCCAGGACCCACCCCTGCACCCCCTACCCCCGCCTTCCGTTGAGGAGGTGAGCACCGGGAAGGGCGGGGCTGACCAGGGGCAATGGGGTGGGGTATGCATGGCATGGCCAGAGGCACACTGGTCCGCCTGGCCATGTGCTACCAGCATGCCCCTTCCTGTTGGGGGTGGGCCCATGCTGCGCCACACAGCTCCTCTGCCCAGCACCCCCTGGATCCACTATGCCCTGCACCCCCTGAACCCACTATGCCCAGAGCCCCCACAATCCTTCCACCACAAATGCACAGTGCTGTGCACACCACCATCCCTGCCCAGCATCCCCCCGCCCACAGCCCCACCACAGCTGCCCAGCACCTCACACAGAACCTCCCCACTCGCTAGTTTCCCAATACACACAGATTTTCTCTCCCTCCCTTCCTCCCTCCCTCCCAGTGCCCTTCCCCACAGCCCCACCACCACAACTACACAATGCCCCACCAGACCCTCAGTGCCCTTACACACACAGATCACTACTGCCCAGCACCCCCAACAGGCCCCCACTGCCTAGCACCCCAAAACACACAAACCTCCCCCACAGCCCAGCGCCCCTCCCCCCCACCTCCCAGACACTCACTCCATTACACCCTGTCCCCTTCCCTGGCCGCATTCACCAGCCCTGCTGGGAGGTCTCTGAGAACTGCATGGGACAAAAAAAGCTTGAGGTTTTAACTCTCGGATCCGTGTCCGTACTCCTCTGTTCTTTCCTCTTATGTTGGCACCGTTATCGTAGCCCTGACCTCTCATGTCAGCTATCACAATTCCAGTATCTTCCAGCTTTTTAAGAAGCACGTTTGTCATACCAGCTCCTGTAGTATCATCAATGTCAATAAATTCTAGAAAATGCTCTCTGACAGTCACCATTGCAGGGACATTTTCACTAGGTTCTGTTGTTGTTACAAATCGCACCATTAAAGTCATTTGTTCCGTATGGCTGATGTCAGGTGTGCAGTCCAGAATAACAGAATAATATCTTGCTGACTTCAGATCTGCCACAATCTTCTGTTTGACTTTGTTGCCAATAACGGTATGATCTCATTTTGAATTGTTTTTCCAAGGTAGTGGTGTGTGTACATTTCTTGGGTGCTGACTCTTCTTAGATGCTCCTGGAGTACAGCATCAAACTCCGCCATCAGCTCCACAAGTTTAAGCACGTTTCCATTGTTTGGCACATACAGCTGATCTGAAGTGCCACGCAGTGCTAGGTTTTGGGTAGCAAGCATTCTCACAATGGCAATGAGCCTTTTCAGAACATTTTGCCTGTAAAGAGACTCTGATGCAATCTTCTCTTGATGCTGATTATCTATGGTACTCTCATCTCAAGCTCTTTCCACCTATGCAATGCTCTCTGGTGATTTGCTGCCTTCTCATGGCATGCCAGATTTCTAGCCAGATTTTTCCAGTCCTTTGTTCCTGTAGAACCCAATGTGGCTGGAACATTAGACTGGAAGAGTTTGCAACAAAAACAGTATGCAGCATTCTGGGTTTTTGAGTACATAAGCCATGGCCTCTCCACTTTGTCACCATTGGGGATTTCATGCCAGTAATCTGTTGGATGGAAACATCTATTTTCATTGTCTTTGGGGAAGATGAAGTTTTTCACTTGCTGTGGCCCATGCAGTACAAGGAAGTCCCTCAGGCTACTGCTCAAGTGGGTCCACAGTCCTGGATCATCGAGACTTAAGGAACTAAACTCAGCAGCAGCTGTTTCTTGCGCCTCCACCACTTCTCTCTGATCTACACTTTTCTTCAGGGATGTGCATGGTTACATCCATTTGAGATGGAGATATGGATGCTGCAGTAGCTGCCAGCTCACCTGCTCTCTGATTAACTGGAAGATCAGGCATCTCCTCACCACTCACATCCTCACTGGGGCTGGAAGGCTCACCGTGAACATTTGTGTCTATGTATCTCAGAAGAGCTCCTTCCTGCTTAGATAGAAAAGCTTCCTTTGCTTGCTTGCTTTTTCTGAATGCTTCCCCAGAGGGGCATTTTCTTCTTTCACTCATGACTGCTGTTCTGTGCCAGCTATAGTGGCTCTCAATACTCAGTTGAAGGGGACAAATAAGCAGGCTGGTAGCAGGGCCTGAGTGAGAGAAGATATCAGTGTCTTAAGTGCCTAACTGGCTCCTATTACTTCAGTTGACTGTCTGTTCTCCTCAAGTGGGCTTAGGGAAGCAGCAGGAAACAGGAAGCTCCCTGAGAAGCTGTTGTTAATCAGTCCTGGAGGTGCTAGAGAGGTACATAAAAGGCTCCTCCTCCTCCTCTCTCCCTGCAGCTCCTGCTGTTTTTTCTGTTATTCCCTCTCACCTTTTCTCCTGCCTGCCTGTTATGTCTCTTGTGCCCTCCTTCCTCCAGTACAGCACTCCACCATATCTGTGAATCTAGAGCAGAGAGAATACATATGCACCAGCAGCAGACACAATTTTCTGCAGCTCTGATTGGGCAGGACGGAGCTGGTGCAACAAGCAGAGACCCCTTCGCTGCCTTTGTGCCTACGGGCCGCACTGCAGGATCCTGCTGGTGGGTGGGCGCCGGGAGCTGCCCCATGAAGCGCCGCCAGCCCAGAACCTCAGGTGCATGTGGTGAGCGGTCCCTGATATTGGGACAAAGGGCATCCCGACCGATGTACATTCGGGACTCAGGACAAATCACTTCTAATCGGGACTATCCTGATATTATCAGGACGTCTGGTCACCCTAGGCCTCTCAGACATATTTTCTGGGCACAGACCTTGTCTGGTGTCACTTCTAAGGAATGGGCTCCAGGACCAGTGCGACTCTCTAAGACACCGTCACCAGAGCTCCACCCCCATGGGTACTCTGATTTATATTTTAACCCTTCAGGGAACATGACAGTTGAAGTAAGACACACACACTTTGCAGAGGAATTTCTAAATCAATAATTCATTACTCATAGACAAAGCACAGGAGAGACATAGATCTAGGCAAAATAAGAAATGCCAGTATGCAATTCCCTCCCTCAGAATCCTCACCATTCTTGAACATTCTTTGGGTTTTGGTCAGTGCCTGCAGGTGTCCCAGGTCCTCTCTTCTGGATCTCACGTCTCTGGCTCAGTCTTGTCTTCCTGATCATGAAGCCCCGCTCTGATTCCTGCAACAAGCTCTCCGCACCTTGTTTGGATCCGGCAGTCAAAATGTTTCCCAGCTCAGAGAGATGTCCCTTTGTGTTCTCTGAATCTCCCAGAGACTGTGGTGTTAAGTTTCAGTTCAGAGGGCTTGTATACACATGGACTTGTTTCTGATTAACTGCATGTTGGATACCTTTATTCCAGAATAAGAGGGCCTTCTTCCTGTTTAATTTAATGCATTTTTAAAATGGGTTGTTTCTTTTGTTTGCTAGGAATTTTCCACTGCTTCAGCCTCTGGCAGGCAACCTGGGTGGAACTGGTTTTCTTGTAGGCTGCAGAGGTCCCATTGCTTGAAGGTGCTCCCATTTGAATGGAAGGCTATTCAGGTTAATGACTTTCAATTGTTCCTGGCCCTGGCAGGAAATGGTTAATTCAGTATACACTGAGGCATTCAATAATACAGACATTTTTGTATCCTTTTCATCCTTTTTTCATATGTCATCTTTGCAATAGGTGTCTAGTTGAGTTAGTAGGACAGAGAATATACTCTGAGCTCTGTTGGTTTTAGTTTGTCAACTCAAATTGGGCCCAATACTTAGGTTTCTTAAAATACATTTTTACTAAACCTAAGACCAATATAAATATAGCTGATTTTCTCTTACCTCCAAAGGAAACAGCTGCCAGCATAACAGACAGGTATGAATTGTCTTTTAAGTAGCTAATATGTGGGAACTGCTATGGTGCAGAGTTTGTGATGACTTGTGAAAAATGTTGTTTGGGACTGACACTGGTCTCGTTGACTTCAGTGGAAGAAGAATCAGATACTGCATGTGAGATTTTGTGTACAGCCATTCTTGGGAGGTTGTGTGTTCTAATGGCAATGGACTGGGAGTCTGGAGACCTGGGTTCCATTGCCAGCTGTCAGTGACCTCCTGCATGACTTTGGTCAAGTGCCTTCACCCGTCTGTGCCTGTTTCCTCTTCTGTTCCCTCACCCCTCTTGTCTGTGTTGTCTGTAGACTGCAAACTCTTCAGGGAAGGGACTCTCTCTTATGTGTTTTGTACGATGCCTAGCATACTGGGATCTCAGCCGAAGACTCTAGGAATTACCATAATACAGAATTTCTCTGCATGAAGCAACGTGTATTGTGATACAGTTTTAATTGATTTTTCCATAGAATTTCCCAAGTTGTCTCCAGGGAGATTGTACTGCTTAATAGACTGTATTAGAATTATGTAATTTTTGTATTTCTCAGTCAGACAAAAGAAAAGGACAAGCTGCAAGAATTTTGTAGGCAGGAAGATTATCCCTAAAAATCTCATTGAACAGGCATCTCTCATGACAATACTGAATTGTGGCAAGGTGCTGTGAACATTTACACATGTGACTAGTCCTGTTATCTTCAATGGAACTAGTTGTGTGTGTAAAAGTTGGATTGATTTCCCCTTCCACACTTTGTCTGCTGTTTCTATTTAGACTGCAAGCGCTGGGACTCTCTCTTACCATGGGTATGTCTACACTACAATTAATAACCCACAGCTGGCCTGTGCCAGCTGGCTTGGGCTACAGGGCTGTTTAACTGCAGTGTAGACTACAGGGGTTAAAATAAACACAGAGGCAGTAACATGAAGTGTAGCTATTGCTTAATACTTGGTCAGAGCATTTCACCACAATTGCATTGCCAAAAAGCTGTTGTCTATTCTTCAGAGTTCTCTACAGAGGAAAAAGAAGCAATATTTAACATAGCATGAAAGATTAAATATGGAGAGGGGACCCAGAGCTATACGGTACAAATCCTGTCATGAAAAGTCTTGTCCCATTTGGAGAAGAAGCAATAAAATTTTAATGTGTTCTTGCCGCCTCTTTCAACCAACATAGTATAAATTATAAATGTGAACAAGGGTATGAACTGGGGAAGACTAGCGTTTTTTGTTTTTTAAAAGCCTCTTGTGCACATTGTAAAAACTCAGCCTGAACTGCAGTTTGAAAGAACTTTTACACCAAGGGGAAAAGTTGCTCTTCCTGATCTTGTATCAGTTGTACACATTGACTTTGGAGTAACTCCATCACACTGCTGTGAGATCAGAATCATCTCTGGAAATAGCTGCTCAATTTTTCTGTTTAAAATGTAAGTCTAAGACAACCTGTTTTTATGCTTGGGTTTCAGGAGGACAACTTGTTGGCAAAATTATTACAAGAAACATAGAATTTTAGAATCATAGGACTGGAAGGGACCTCAAGAGGTCATCTAGTCCAGTCCCCTTCACTCATGGCAGGACTAAGTATTATCTTTCTACACCATTCCTGACAGGTGTTTTGTCTAACTTGCTCTTAAAAAATCTCCAATAATGGAGATTCCACAACCTCCCTAGGCAATTTTATTCCAGTGCCTAACCACCCTGACAGGAAGTTTTTCCTAATGTCCAACCTAGACCTCTCTTGCTGCAGTTTAAGCCCATTGCTTCTTGTCCTATCCTCAGAGGTTAAGAAGAACAATTTTTTCCCCTCCTCCTTGTAACAATCTTTTATGTACTTGAAAACTATTATCATATCCCCTCTGTCTTCTTTTCTCCAGATTAAACAAAACCAATTTTTTCAATCTTCCCTCATAGGTCATGTTTTCTAGACCTTTAATATTTTTTGTTGCTCTTCTCTGGACTTTTTCCAATTTGTCCACATCTTTCCTGAAATATGGTGCCCAGAACTAGACACAATATTGCAGTTGAGGCCTAAATCAGCGTGGAGTAGAACGGAAGAATTACTTCTCGTCTTGCTTATAATACTCCTGCTAATACATACCAGAATTATGCTTGCTTTTTTTTGCAACAGTGTTACACTGTTGACTCATATTTAGCTTGTGGTCCAGTATGACCCCCAGATCCCTTTCCTTCGTACTCCTTCCTAGGCAGTCATTTCCCATTTGTATGTGTGCAACTGATTGCTCCTTCCTAAATAGAGTGCTTTGCATAAGAGAACATAAGAACAGCCATACTGGGTCAGAACAAAGGTCCATCAAGCCCAGTATCCTGTCCTCTGATAGTGGCCAATGGCAGGTGCTCCAAAGGGAATGAACAGACGGGTTATCAAGTGATCCATGGCCTGTTACCGAGTTCCAGCTTCTGGCAAACAGAGGCTAGGGAAACCATCCCTGCCCATCCTGGCTAATAGCCATTGATGGACCTATCCTCCATGAATCTATCTAGCTTCCTTTTGAACCCCATTATAGTACTGGCCTTCACAACACCCTCTGGCAAGGAGTTCCAGATGTTGACATTGCGTTGCATGAAAAAATACTTTCTTGTGTTTGTTTTAAACCTGCTACCTATTAATTTCATTTGGTGGCCCCTTGTTCTTGTATTATGAGAAGGAGTAAATAACACTTCCTTATTTACTTTCTCTATATCATTCATGATTGTATAGACCTCTATCATATCCCCCCTTAGTTGTCTCTTTTCCAAGCTGAAAAGTCCCAATCTTATTAATCTCTCCTCATATGGATGCCGTTCTATACCCCTAATCATTTTTGTTGCCCTTTTCTGAACCTTTTCCAATTCCATGGATTTATATAGAGCCAATATGATATTTTCTGTCTTATTATCTATCCCTTTCTTGATGATTTCCAACATTCTGTTTGCTTTTTTGACTGCCGCTGCACATTGAGTGGATGATTTCACATAACTATCCACACTGACGCCAAGATCTTTCTTGAGTGGTAACAGCTAATTTAGACCCCCATCGTATATGTATAGTTAGGATTATGTTTTCCAATGTGCATTGCTTTGCATTTATCAACATTAAATTTCATCTGCCATTTTGTTGCCCAGTCACCCAATTTTGTGAGATCCTTTTGTAGCTCTTCGCAGTCTGCCTGGGACTTAACTATCTTTAGTAGTGTTGTATCATCTGCAGATTTTGCCACCTCACTGTTTTTACCCCTTTTTCCAGATTGTTTATGAATATGTTAAATAGGACTGGGCCCAGTACAGATCCCTGGGTGACACCACTATTTACCTCTCCATTTTGAAAAATGACCATTTATTCCTACCCTTTGTTTCCTGTCTTTTTATCCAGTTACTGATATTTGAGAGGACCTTCCCTCAACTCATGACAGCTTACTTTGCTTAAGAGCCTTTGGTGAGGGACCTTGTCAAAGGCTTTTTGAAAATCTAAATACTATATCCACTGGATCTCCTTTGTCCAAAACTGTAGCAACACTGTAGCATTTAATTTCAGAAAGGAGAGCTACACAAAAATGAGGAGGTTAGGGAAATAGAAATTAAAAGGTACAGTACCAAAAGTAAAATCCCTGAAAGCTACATGGAAACTTGTTATAGACACCATAATCGAGGCTCAACTTAAATGTATACCCCAATTTAAAAAACATAGTAAGAGAACCAAAAGAGAGCCACTGTGCTTAAACAACAAAGTAAAAGAAGCAGTGAAAGACAAAAAGGCATCCTTTAAAAAGTGGAAGATAAATCCTCATGAGGAAAATAGAAAAGAGCATAAACTCTGGCAAATGAAGTGTAAAAATATAATTAGAAAGACCAAAATAGAATTTGAAGAACAGCTAGCAAAAGACTCCAAAAGTAATAGCAATTTTTTTTAAATACATCAGAAGCAGAAGGCCTGCTAAACAACCAGTGGGGCCACTGGACGATCGAGATGCTAAAGGAGCACTCTAAGACGATAAGGCCATTGCAGAGAAACTAAATGAATTCTTTGCATCGGTCTTCACTGTTGAGGATGTGCGGGAGATTCCCAAACCTGAGCCATTCTTTTTGGGTGACAGGTCTGAGTAACTGTCCCAAATTGAGATGTCATTAGAGGAGGTTTTGGAAAAAGTTGATACACTAAACAGTAATAAGTCTCTGGGACCTGATGGTATTCACCCAGGAATTCTGAAGGAACTCAAATGTGAAATTGCAGGACTACTAACTGTCATCTGTAACCTATCATTTTAATCAGCTTCTGTACCAAATGACTGGAGGATAGCTAATGTGATGCCAATTTTTAAAAAGGGCTCCAGAAGTGACCCTGGCAACTACAGGCCAGTAAGCCTCACTTCAGTACCGGGCAAATTGGTTGAAACTATCGTAAAGAACAAAATTGTCAGATACATAGATGAACATAATTTGTTGGGAAATAGTCAACATGGTTTTTGAAAAGGGAAATCATGCCTCACCAATCTCCTAGAATTCTTTGAGGGGGGTCAACAAGCATGCGGACAAAGGAGATCCAGTGGGTAAGAGAAAATGATGCATGTGATTTACAATATAAAAACAACGTCCTTTACCTATACATGCTTCATATAAGGCTTTAATTCCAGAGTCTGGTGACATCATATATTACAAAAGCAAATCCTGAGCACTTTGTTCATGGCCACCAGAACCCCAGGATTGTTAATAGGCCCTGATCTTGAAAACATGACTGTGCTGAACTTTATGCACTGTGAGTATTCCTATTTACTTCTAGGTGCTGCACATATGCTTGGAGTTAATTGACGTTTGCCGGATCAAACATTATTATAATATATGGTTACAAAATCAACTTCATAGAATCATAGAATCTCAGGGTTGGAAGGGACCTCAGGAGGTCATCTAGTCCAACCCCCTGCTCAAAGCAAGACCAACCCCAACTAAATCATCCCAGCCAGGGCTTTGTCAAGCCTGACCTTAAAAACCTCTAAGGAAGGAGATTCCACCACCTCCCTAGGTAACCCATTCCAGTGCTTCACCACCCTACTAGTGAAAAAGTTTTTCCTAATATCCAACCTAAACCTCCCCCTCTGCAACTTGAGACCATTACTCCTTGTTCTGTCATCTTCTACCACTGAGAACAGTCTAGATCCATCCTCTTTGGAACCCCCTTTCAGGTAGTTGAAAGCAGCTATCAAATCCCCCCTCATTCTTCTCTTCTGCAGGCTAAATAATCCCAGTTCCCTCAGCCTCTCCTCATGAGTCATGTGCTCCAGCCCCCTAATCATTTTTGTTGCCCTCCGCTGGACTCTTTCCAATTTATCCACATCCTTCTTGTAGTGTGGGGCCCAAAACTGGACGCAGTACTCCAAATGAGGCCTCACCAGTGCCGAATAGAGGGGAATAATCACATCCCTCGATCTGCTGGAAATGCCCCTACTTATACAGCCCAAAATGCCGTTAGCCTTCTTGAACTTCCCTCAGTATCTCTTATCTGGTCACATTATATGAAAAGTACAGTTATAAATAGCTTATAAAGGATTAATAAATTAATAATGGATGTTATAAGCATGGTACAGAATTTTCAGACTAAGTGATTTAGGATCCTGTCATTGATAGTTGGGAAAATGGGATGTAGATTCCTAAGTCACTTCAGCACTTTTGAAAGTTTTGTGTAATGTTTTACAGATGGTTATAAATGCATCAGTAGAAGTTCTTATAGATGCTTGTAAGCCACTGTTATATAAAACCTGTCAGGTTCTGTAACCATCTCTTACTATAGATTTACCATTTATTAAAATGTCTGTTAATCATGTATTATCCTCTTATAAACTCTTTAGAAATAGAACCTTAATATAAAGTGTAACCTCTAATCGAGGGGTTTCCAAACTGGGTCTGTGAGCTTGATGTTCAATCCATTCACTTCACAACTTTTTTTTTAAGAAGTTGGTACATGAACCAGTAAAGTTTGGGAGCCAATGCCTAATCCCATTTCTTGTATCCTAAGACAGCCTTCATGTGCCTTTTGTTTCCTTTCCATTCCCCTCTGGGTTTCCAGTCCTTATATTTCTCACCTGCACTGCCAGACAACTTCATTTAAAAAAATATATATTTTCAAAGTGTGGAATAAGTATCAACGCAAAGCCACTTGTCAAAAACTTGTGAAAACTGTTTTAATTATTTTTAAGTAATGTTGCTGTCCTGAGCTAGTCATTGGTGCCATAATGAACAAAGTCAAAATAACCAGCAGTCAGGTAGGTTTGGGGCAAGTATTTGCTGAGTAGGGCTGTGTGAATGACTGAACATTTGGTTTTGTTGCATGTCCAAAAAATAAATATTTTTTTCCATGTCAAGCTGAATGAAAATGTTTCAAAAATTTTGGCAAATTGAAATGCTGTAAAAAGCTCTGTGGGTTGAATGAAATGTTTTTGTTGACACAAAAATAAATGTTTCAATTTCAAGGGTTTTAAAAACGTTTTAATTGTTTTTTAAATGAAATGGATGGAAATTCCAAAATGCAACTTCTTTCCGAAACAGTGAAACATTTTCTTTTGGAATGTTTGATATTTTTTTTCAAACAAAAAAATTAACTGAATTCTTTTGTTTTGGCTGAGCCAAATCTGCAATTTTGACGAAAAAAGGTTTGCGCCAAAAATTTCCACCCCTACTGTTGAGCCATTTGCTCCCTAATGACTAAGCAAGATTATAGAGACTGCCATCTGCTGCACAAGACAATAGAAGAGTGGTGGGTATATAGGAATTTGTGCTGAGATGCCATTCAAAGTAGAAACTTCATTTCTAATGGGAGAAAAGTTTCTTGGTGGCCAGGAGGAGGAGGTTAATAGTGAGAAAATTAGAAACAAGAACCTTTTAAAAAAAGTAGTAAAATATAGTTGTATCCTGTACTGACGTAATAGAGTTCAGACTGAATCCTGAAGGATTAATTTTGAGTTTCGTATCAGTTTTCATACACCCAATAACTTTCATAGGAGGAATACATTTCTTGTCAAATGTAAACAGGGACATGAAAAGTTTATATACAATGTGTCAAGTCAATCAGCTGCACTGGCTTGGAATAAGCAAATAGTTTATAAAAGTCATTGCTGTATCTGACCCCTGTTACCATGTTTATACATGGACATTCTCCTCAGAAAAGTCTATTCCCTGCTTTATGGAATCAAGTGCCTAAAAATAAAGCACAATCTGAGAGAAGATGGAAGGAGGGAAGGAGAGGATGGGAGTGGTGATGGCCAAACATTCTAGTTTTGTTAGTCTTGTCCAACCCCAAAGCAAGATTTATTAGAAAATATGCAGCATTTAACGTTTTTTTTTTAAAGTAAACCCAGAGGCTCAGAAAACACACAGTACACAATTTCAAATGTTCCTTAGTACCCAACAGAAATTGTAGTCATTTACCCTGGTTTATCCCCAAATCTGATCCCCAAGTTCACTGACACGATAGTTGAATGATGCCACTGAAAGATCCAGTCATGCAAACCCTTAATTTAACCACTTGAGTGGTCCCACTGAAGTCAATAGAACTATTCTTGGGAGCAAGGGCTAGCTGTGTCAGTAAAGGTTTGCAGGGTCAGGGCCCATAGTTTGTACAGTGAAGCATGACGGATAGATAAATGTACCATATCTTTCTTATTACTTCAACGATGCTTGCCAATTAATCCCTGCATAAACTACAATAATGAGATCATATGTAGGATGAGATGTGGACTTTCCCATGTGCCATGATCAGAAAAATTCACAACTCATTCATAGTTCATCTTATACATCATAGATAAAGAAAATACTGGCAAGGCTAATGCAAGAATAGAAAGGTAATGGTGTAGATGCCTAAGCAGGAGCATTTAGGAGCACCCTTGAAATTTTGTACTGAGTGTCTTCTGAGCCCCTGTTCGCCCATTGCAACACCACTTCCTAGGAGGCTGTAACTAATTGGAAGGAATGTTACTTCACTTCATTTCACTTTGAATTGTTACATTTGGAGGACACAATTTTAGAGTATCTTTCAGGGGTTAGGTGTAAACTGTTACAAGACACATTACACACCAAATTAAAACACTGACATATCTTTATTTGGACAGAAAGGGAATTGAATTAAAGTAGAAATTTTCACTCCAGCCCCCCGCTAAAGATTTATTTTCATGTTTGAGAGGTGTATTTAGGAAAGTCAATAATCTTGCAACTGGTGTGTAATTTCATTGGAGTTTGAATAATTTTTATTGATTGCATTGGGCCCACAGTGAAGTGTTAAAATCAAAGTCCACTGAAGTCAACGAAGACGCCCATTGATTTCAGTGGGCTTTGGCCCAGGCCATATGAGTTGCATAAAACAGCTGTAACCCAGGGGCTAATCAAGCCCTCCACAAATGCAAACTACAGTACTTATTAGCACTCTTTTGTCATATTTGACATAATGCGAGAGCTGGCAACATGTTTTATCAAGAGTCTTGCCATATTTGTTTTTTTTCTTAAATCCCCAGCTCCTGGAGGCAGATGATTAGGTGAAAATCTCAGTTTTCATTGTAAAAAGAAGTACATTTATAGTCATGGTTGTAGAGAAAAGCTTGAAAATGTGATCTAAGAGCACCTTAAAGACAAAAAAAGAACATGATTGTGATCTCTTTGGGACAGGGACCATCTTTTTATTTTGTGTTTGTACAGCAACTATCACAGTGGTCAAGGACTGCTGCTCCTAGGTGCTGCTGAAATACAAATAAATAATATATATGATTAAAATATCATTTGCTAGGGACTGTGTGAGTTTTGAATGCTTGGGTTTGGCAATAATACAAAGTGGATCAGATTTTTCAGTTAGGCTTGCATAACTGGAGTCATATATTTGGGCACCAAACTTATATTTGCAGAGACCCAGTCTGCACACACACTTTGGGTATCTGCACATATGTATGGCCATTTAGCATGAATGGGTGTTTATATGCCTAAGACAGGAGTTCAATTTCGTGTTTCTGACTTTGAAAATCTGGCCCTATGTATACCCTGCAGTCCATACTTTCCTTGGAGAATGGGAGAAAAGAAATAACCAATGGCCATGTCTTTAATCTTCTTCCACTTTTTCATTTGTTTTATTTAAATCCTAGCACAGTCACTCCTTGTGAGAGCAGAGCTGTATATCTGGAAGTGTAATCATTAGGTTAAATATTTTGTATAATTGCAGCTATTAGCTGTATAACTGTTTTTCTTTTTAATCAAAAACATAAACAATCTTAAACAAAAAATTGCAAATTATCTCAAGTGTCTTAAATCTGTAAATCTGTCTAGTGCTTCTAAAATGCCTGCTTTTCCTATAGATGATTGTTTCCTGGACATTCCAGAATAAGTTTTGGGTACTAATCCTGAATGTGGATGTATGTACAAATGCTTTCATAATTTTCCTTTTGAGGAACATAATTTTTTTTATGGGGATTATGGATCCCTTCTTGGCATATATCAAGTGTCTGCATTAGAGAAGACCATTATTTTCTTAGTACGCTATTTTTCTTTATTATTTTTTTCAATCTACCATAAGTGTCTGGTCTTTGTTTTGAAGGACTAGAAAAAGTCACTGCTGTCCTTGTCTTAGGACCACTAAGTACAGAAATGATTAGAAGCCCTTTCAAAGTTAAGACTTTGAACTTTTGCTAGATCTCCAGGGATTTGGTCTATCAAACTCTGAGTCTTGATATTGTATGGCTATGTCTACATTTGCAGAGTTTTTGCACTGTCACTTTCAATGGTGATAGTGAACTGGTGAAAGTAAAGCACTGGTTTGTGTACTCACTTACTTCCACAGGCATCAGGGAGTGTTTACGTTTGCAGCACTTCCATTGCTGATGAGAGCAGCACACTGAGGGCAACTATCCCACAGTGCAGCTCTATCCATTTTGATGCTGGGTCTTGTAGGAAGGTGGGGTGATTGTGGGGCATCTTGGGTCCCTGCACAGCCTCCTCTCCCCAAACACTGATCAGCTCTAGTAGCTCAGCATTGCTCCAAGAAGGGGATCATTTGCTCTGTTGAGCAGTCATTGTCACCTGGCCAGATAAGTGAGCACTTGCCAAGAAAACAGGAAGGGGAGTTTCAAAGTTTCAAAGTTCCCGGAGCTTTACAGGGGGAGGGGCGGATGTCTGTTTACCTGGTTTCAGAGCAGCAGAGCTGCTGGCCAGAGTGGTCACCTAGGCACTGTGGGATATCCTGTGGAGGCTAAAAGCTCTGTAAACAGGAAGAACGTGTCTTCACTTGCACATCACTGCAAAAGCATCACTAGTAAGAGCTGTACGCCTCTCGTGGAGGTGGTTTTCTTTTTGCGGTGAAACTTCTGAGTTTCACTACAAAACGTCATTGGGAAATGTAGACGCTCCCATGTTTTTTGTGCAAAAAAGGGACTTAATTTTCACTTTAAATGGCAAGTGTAGACATGCCCTGAGTCTTGACATTGGTCCATTAGTTGCATGCTAGTGATCTGCAGGAAAGTGCTGAATGAGAACTACCCAGGCTGGCTTTAGGCCAATTCCCCCGATTCCCGGGAATTGGGCTCCGCGCTTAAGAGGGGCCCCACAATGTCTGAGAGGGGTCCCGCAATGTCCGGCGGCAGCAGCACTTCGGCGGCAGCTCAATTGCCGCCGCTGTCTCGGCGGCATTTCGGCGGCGGGGCACTGTGGAAATCGGGCTCCGCACTTTGTAAAGCCGGCCCTGAGAACTACCAATGATAAACTGAAACTGTCTAACTTATAAAGAAATGATTAAGTTCTTCTTTTTAAACTGTACAAAAGCCACTCATTAGCAAGTCGTCTACAGGTGTATGTTTGGAAGGCAAGGGTCAGCAACGGGCTAGCCAATTGAGGTAAAGGTTAGATTTTATTCCTCCCCTTTGGCCTTACCAGGCCCTCTTCAGCTTTACTTAGAGTTGGGAAATTTTTTTTTGACCAAAACGTTTCCAGCAAAAAATGCAGATTCAGTGCTATTGGGAACATTTTGTGAATTTGTGTGTTTGCCGAATTGTTCATTTTGGGGAAAAAGACCCAGATTTCCCCCCCCCCACCCCCGAATCAACACATTTTGTTTCAACACGTTTGAAATGAAATGTTTTGGTTTCTTTGATTTAAAACAATTTTTGACTTTAAAGTTTCTTTTAATGTTAAAATAATATTAAAAATGCTCAATCAAAACAAAACAGGTTTCATTTTACCCAAAGCTAGTTAGTTTCTGTATTTCTGTCTTTCTGGAATTGCTAGCAAACTAAAAAATGTTGGAATGATCTTAAGCCATAACATTTGGATTGAGTTCCATACCTTGCATAGATGGAGGAAGGGAGGAGGTTGTTTTGGATCTAGGGTTTTGGCTCAAGACCATATCTAGTCTGACTATTACTGGAGATAAACAAGATAGGTGAGGTAATATCTTTTATTGGACCAATTTTTGTTGTGGAAGAGACAAGCTTTCAAGCTTCACAAAGCTCTTCTTCAGGTCGGGGAAAGGAAACCTGAGTGTCTGAGCTGAATACAAACTGGGACAGCTTAAGCATAAAGGGTTAACATATGTGTTACTAGAGATCTCATTTTTAACTGAAGTTAAAATTTATTCTTGATTACCACCTGCTTACTTGTCTGTGGTAGTGGTTTCAAATGTGCCCTTTGGGTTTTTACTGTCAAAGGGAAATAATACAAGTAATGAACGTTGTTAATTTGTGTGTATTGTATCTGAGATAACACTTAGCCTCTCTTTAGCACTTCGTTATATCTTCAAAGTGCATTGCAATCTCTAATTAATACTCATTAGATACTTGCAGGAATCCCTAATTCTATATTCAGAGGAGCTGAAATTGGTTTTAGAATCTTGATTCCCTCTTACATATGGAATTTAATTAAATAATCTTACACATGGAGCCCCGGTCTTGTGGTGATATGAGGATTTGAGGGTAAATCCCTAGAGGCCACAGCCACCAACTTCCTGTGACGTCGGTGGGTGCTGCCCCCGATGCCAGGTCCCGCCCCCGACACCGGGTGACGTTGCGGGGCCCTGCCCCCAACGCCAGGCCCCGCCCCCGACGCCGGGTGACGTTGCGGGGCCCCGCCCCCAACGCAATGTTGCCCAGCGTCAGGGGCAGGGCCCCGCAACGTCTCCCGGTGCTCCGGTGAGTTTGCCGCGGGTCCGGGGTGGGTGGGGAGTTGCTGGTGGGTGCAGAGCACCCACCAATTTTTCCCCATGGGTGCTCCAGCCCCGGAGCACCCACGAAGTCAGCGCCTATGCTAGAGGCAGTAAATGGAGGCCAGAGATTTTAAAACCTGCAGCTGAAACAACAAAGCAAAAATAGCTCTCCCAAGAGCATTTCCCCCTCTCCTGCTCTGTTAAGTTACTCAGCTCACCTCCATCCCCATGCCCTATGTATTGTGGATCCAAGCCTGCAAAGTGTCCATCTTTTAACCAAAACCTGAGCTTTTTGATTCAGGAAGCAGCAGGGTGTGTATGTGACATGGCGGTGAAGGCACTCACCTGGGGATTGGGACACCAAGGTTCAAGACCATGCTCTGCCTACTTCAAATCAGAATTTTTCACCCCAGATCACTCTGTATCAGGTAGAGCAGGGACTTGAATCTGGGTCTCCCACATCCCAGGGCCCTAATCCCTGGGTTATACAGTGCAAGAGAGAGGCTCTGTCGCTCCCTGCGCTGATGAAAACTCTGTTGATACCGATGTCTCCAAAAACTTTCAGCTTCAACAAAACAAACACTTTTTCACCACAAATGTTCTGACCAGCTCTAGTAAGAAGTGCTACCTCTGAGCCTTCACTATCCACTCTCCCTTGCAACCTGTAGAAGCCCCTTCCCTCAGGTTCCCTGGGGCTTTGAGAGCAGGACTTGGTCTCTCGTATTTGAGAAAGCTGAATTCAAACTGGAACAGGTGCAGAGAAGGGCTACTAGGATGATCAGAGGAATGGAGAATCTCCCTTAGCATAGGAGACTTAAGAAACTTGGCTTGTTTAGCCTAACAAAGAAAGGTCGAGGAGAGATACAATTTCTCTCTATAAATACATCAGAGGGATAAACACCAAAAAGGGAGACAACTTATTTAAGTTAAAGGCCAATGTTGGCACAAGAACAAATGGATATAAACTGGCCACCAACAAGTTTAGGCTTGAAATTAGATGAAGGTTTCTAACCATCAGAGGAGTGAAGTTCTAGATCAGCCTTCCAAGGGAAGTAGTGGGGGCAAAACACCTAACCTGTTTCAAGACTGTATTTGATGGTAGGATGAGGTTGCCTACCATGGCCTATCGGCAACTACTCTTAACAAATATCTCCAATGGCTGGAGATGGGAGGGTTCAGAGTTACTACAGAGAGTTCTTTCCCAGATGTCTGTCTGGGTCTCATCCACATCCTCAGCGTCCAACTGGTTGCCATATTTGGGGTCACAAAGGAATTTCCCCTAGGGTGACCAGATGGGAAGACCCGAAAATCGGGACTTCCCACAAAAAAAAACCAAAAACCGCTCAACCAAACTTGTTGAGCAAAAAAAAAAAAAAACCTCTGCAACCCAGAAAATCGGGACAAAAGGCGTCCCGACCGGCCATCGGTCGGGACGCGGGACAAATGGTCGGAAAATCGGGACGTCTGGTCACCCTAATTTCCCCCCAGGTCAGATTGCCAGAGACCCTGGGGCAGGTTTTGCCTTCTTCTGCAGCATGGAACATGGGTCATTTGCTGGTTTGAAATAGAGTAAATGGTGGGTTGTGTGTAACTTGATGTTTTAAAACCCAGATTAGAGGACTTCAGGAACTCAGGCAGAGGTTGTGGGCCTATTGCAGGAGTGGGTGTGGCCTGAGATGTGCAGGAGGTCAGGCTAGGTGATCATGATGGTACTGGTCTTAAAGTTTGAGTCTATGAGAAGAGACTAGAGCCGGGGTGTGTGACTGCCAGTTTGAGGAGACACACTTGAGTTAGCTTAGCCCCTCCTGTCACTGCCCATAGCTACACTCTGTTTTTAGCACACTTGCTCAGTCAGAACTAGCATGGGTACATCTTCTCAAGCTGCGAATCACACTCCCAGCTCCAAGTGTAGATATACACTATGGCTCACTGTGTAGCATCCACAGGGTAGAACTAGTCAATGGCAGCATGGCTCCTGCAGGAATCATGCTGCCAGAGAGAAAGGGGCCAGCGGAACCACATTGAGCCAAGAGCGACTTCAGTTTTCTGCTTTTCTGGTCTGCTCCTGTAGGTTTTTTTCCATGTGGGGAGTGAGCTGGTTTTCTAGCAGTTAGAAATGTTTTGGAAAGGGGAGATCCACTATCGCTAAGCCTTTACTGAGTATACAGAATGGTTATTTTTAAAGGGAAGTGAACTGAATGTTCCAAACTCTCATGGTTGGCATGGAAACCTTTCCAATAATTTAATAGTTCAACACAATTTTTTATTATTTCCCTGTCTGTCAAATATAAGTAGGAGACAGGATTATAGTTTTGAATTACTAAAATAGAATGCCCATTGATACGTATTAAGCAGTTATTGAACATGTTGTTTAACTTGTGTTTGTTTCTAATAATTTCCTGAAGAGTGCATATAAATGCAAGACACTAAGTCTTATACTAAAGTTATGGCAATTTTGGAGACAAAAAAAAATCACTCCCCTATGGAATTCATTATAGTTATTTTAAACTCTGTAGATTAAGGTCAAAATGCAATAGAATATTAACACATGCAGTGGTGTGATGTTTTAATCCTGTTTGTCTTTTAAAAAAGTATTTAGGGTCTAGTTGATTTGAAACAAAATGTGTGATCCATGATTTGATTTAGTTTTGGGGAGAATGCAGTGGTGGGGTGGAGTGGATCCTTACAGGCCTGGCTAACGTGCACCTCATGCTCCTCACTGGTGGTGTCCAGTTGTGAGGCGCATAGGTCTGAACTGTGTATGGTGTTTGCACTTTCCTCTGGGTGTGCGATTGGGCTGATTTGTGTAAGCGAGGATGCTGTGTTTGGCAGCCACTGGCTGCTTAGCCTTGAGTAGCAGAGCAATGAATTCCAGAGAAGCCATCTTGAATCAGTGTTTTGTCCTGCTGCCAGAGCCTTTCCTTGCTGCAGTGAAAGGGTCCATCAGGGAGGAAACCAGTTGGGGGTGGGGGAACAGTGGAGAAAGGATCTGGCAGCCAGGGGCGGCTCTTACAATTCTGCTGCCCCAAGCAGGGGTGGCGGCGCCCCGCCCCCGACGCAGGCAGACGTAGCGGGGCCCCGCCCCCGACGCCTGCATCGGGGGTGGGGCCCCGCCACGTCTGCCTGCGTCGGGGGCGGGGCCCCGCCACGTCTGCCTGCGTCGGGGGCGGGGCCCCGCCACGTCTGCCTGCGTCGGGGGCGGGGCCCCGCCACGTCTGCCTGCGTCGGGGGCGGGGCCCCGTCCCCGACGCAGGCAGTCCCATTCCGGAGCGGCAAGGGGACAGTGGCGGACCTGCCGCCCCTTTGCCGCCGCGGCAGGCGAGACTGGGGCGGCAGTCCGAGTCCCGCGGCGGCAATTCGGCGGTGGGAAGAGCGGACCTGCCGCCGAATTGCCGCCGCGGGACTCGGACTGCCGCCCCCTTCTCACCTGCCGCCCCAAGCACCAGCTTGGCAAGCTGGTGCCTGGAGCCGGCCCTGCTGGCAGCTCCCTGCTACAGGGAGCTGCTGGAACCTTTCTTTTGTGGCTTCCCCCTGCCAGAGCCTTTCACTGCCCTGTGTAGCTGTACTTCAGTGTGAACACAGCCTGCTTTTCACTGTGGCGTGTAGCTACAGATACCTTACATACTACCATAAGTGTAGATGAGGCTTTACTCATGTTGAGTAGTACCTTATTCTGCAAGTAGTCTCACTGATTTCAGTGGGATTAGTCATGGAATAGGATATGCCTCAACATTGGTAACAGCAGTGATTGCAGTTTGCATGGTTTCATGTGAACCTTTTCTTTGGCTGTGATTTCATAGGAGTTTTTGCTTCCTAACTGGTGGGTTCAAATAAACCCAGAAACTCAAAGAAGAGCTTAAACGAAATTGAGTGTCATATCAAAACCAAACATTGTGCATGGTTTCAGTGCTAAACCACACATGAACGCAGGACTGTTAGAATGATTCACAAATCTTAGTATCAGAGGGGTAGCCGTGTTAGTCTGGATCTGTAGAAGCGACAAAGAGTTCTGTGGCACCTTATAGACTAACACAAATCTTAGTAAGGAATCTCAGCTGAGTTAGAGATTTCATGGCCATGCTTTATATGAAGGGTATGCTTATTAATAGGTTGTGAAGGGTAAAATTGTTAATAGGTATTCTAATAAATGGTTAATCAGCTGCTATTGTTATAGATTGGGTTAAATCTCATTGAAAGTAGGGGGTGTAACTGCTGCCCTTCATTTAAGATATTTGTAAGGAGCCATTATGCTATTTTTTGGAACCTGGTAACTGAAACAACAGGGGCCTCCAGCCAAAATACAGGCTAAGGCTACTCTTGAAATGTTATAGCTGCACAGCTGCAGTGCTTCAGTGTAGACACTCACTACAGTGATGGGAGGGACAGTAGCGGCCCCAGCTTTTTGACCACCCTAGGCGGCGCATCTGTGAGAAGGCTGCCTCCGAAATGCCGCCGAGGACCCTGGAGGCTGAAGAAGCTGCCGCCGAAATGCCCCGAGGACCCAGGTGGCTGAAGAAGCTGCCGCCGAGGTCCCTGGTGGCTGAAGAAGGTAAGAAACACCGAAATGCCGCCCCCCGAATCCTGGTGCCCTAGGCAACCGCCGGCCCTGGGGAGGGATTCGCCCATTGCTGCAGTTAATCCATCTCCTCGATAGGCAGTAGCTAGGTCGACACAGCTATGTCTCTTGCGGGTGTGGATTTTTCACACCTCTGAGAGATGTATCTATACCAATGTAAGTTTTCAGTGTAGATCAGCCCATAGGCACATGTCGCAGCCCAAAACAAAGGCACACTGAGGCCTCTCAGAATTTGAACTGTGTGGGTCGTGGGACTTCACTGATTATTTTTGGAGGGGGTGAGTGTGTGAGAGAGAGGAAAAAAGGGGAGAAAGATGTCAGAAGGAGCAAAAAGTCCAGGACACAGCTGGAGAAGCACTGTCAGAGCGTGACCCTGAGGAAAAAGCACAGAACTTTTGGGCTCAGTTCTGGCTGAAGGAGGCTTGGGACTTGCGAGTAAAAAAACTATCTTCTCCTGTTTCATTCCTACTGTATTCAGGGAAACAGGACTTTGCAAATAAACAGGATTGCTTCAAAGAAACACTATTTTTTCTTCCCTGGAACAGCCCTGAATTTTTTGCTAACCGTGCAAGTCAAAAGGGGGGAAAATGCAGATTGTTAGAGTCCACAGTTTTCTTCTAACAGTCTAACACACCTTCTGCTGATGTGCTTATGACTATCCATAACACATAATACTAATGTCAGCAATATGCTTATAATATCTAGTGAACATTTATTAACCCTTTATAAACCATTTATGAATGCACCTTTAATATAAGGTTTGACTGATTTTTCATAACATGATTTTTGACAGCTCCCTAATAGTCAGAAATTGTAATTCAGAAAAAAACCAAAAATCCAGTCCCAGCTAGTTACCTGAATGATGAAAACTCCTAACAAGTCTAGTGATTGGATTTTGTTGCATAATTATGTCTTGTTTTGTATATTGAGAGGATACTCAAGCGACTCTAAAGAGGCCAGCTGCTGCAGCTAATCTACAAAGTGCAGTGACTAATTCCATTAGAGAAATAAAAGTAAAATGAAAATCTTACATTAGGACTGTATGCAAGAGATTTACCTTTGCCAGAATATTGAGCTCAGTGGCAGTGTGAACAAGGAAATGAGGTTGGCTTGTCAGACAGCACCAAATTGGAAGGAACACTGACATAACTCCATATAGAAAACTGACTAAAGATTTGTCTACATTGGCAAGTTTTGTCAATGAAACTAATGTCGACATGAAAAAATTGACAAAATCAAAGTCGCCAAAGCGAGTCTACATTTGCTCCCTGTGTCGACAGATTGTGTCCCCATTCAGAGCACCATTGTCGACAGCATGAGCACTGCACTGTGGGTATGTATCCCACAATGCCTGGCAACACAATCTGTTGCTAGGTGTTGTGGGAAGGCGGAAACATAACGCGGCGCATACTGGGTCGTGCAGAATGTCCCGTCACGCACTGCTTTGTGTCCCAGCCCTCCAATGGTTTCTGACTTCCTTTCGTGCCGTTCTGGCTTTCCTTTCGCACCGTTTTCCCAACTGTCAGTCTTTGTACTGTGCTCCAGAATCTGCAGTGAGAGAGGATGGATCCCGCACTTCTCTCCTATGCGCTGTTAACTGTCGTGAGAACATTGCGCATGGCAGCAGAGTTACTTGCAAAGTTACTGACTGAGGATGAATCACAGGCACCCGAGTGTGATATGGACGGCAGCAACTTATCAGTGCTTTGGGCATTCACAGAGCAGCTGCATATGGTAGACTGTCGCTTTTGGGCTAGGGAAACAAGCACTGATTGGTGGGATCGCATTGTCATGCAGGTGTAGGATGAGGACCAGTGGGTACAGAACTTTAGGATGCGTAAAGCAACCTTCCTGGAGCTATGCGCTGAGCTGGCCCCTGACCTGCGGTGCAAGGACACCAGAATGAGAGCTGCCCTTTCGGTAGAGAAGCGTGTTGCAATTGCTGTGTGGAAGCTGGTGAATCCAGACTGCTACCAGTCAGTTGCAAATCAATTTGGAGTGGGAAAGTCCACTGTTGGGGCTGCATTACCCCAAGTGAGCAGAGCAATAAATCGCATCCTGCTGTGGAGGACTGTGACTCTGGGAAATGTGCATGAAATAGTGGATGGCTTTGCAGAGATGGGTTTCCCTAACTCTGGTGGGGTGATTGATGGCACACACATTCCACTTTTAGCGCCAGACCACCTTGCCTCTGAATACATCAATAGGAAGGGATACTTCTCCGTGGTGTTGCACGTGCTTGTGGCTCACCGGGGGCATTTCACGAACATCAATGCAGGCTGGTCTGGAAAGGTGCATGACACATGCATCTTCAGGAACAGTGGCCTGTACAGAAAGCTGCAGGTGGGGACTTTCTTTCCAGACCACAAGATCACAGTGGGGGATGTGGAAATGCCCACAGTAATCCTGGAAGACCTGGCTTACCCCTGACAGCCCTGAAACCTTACACAGGGCAGAAATGATGGAATGGATAAGACAGAGTCTGTCTGGGCAAAAATCACATTGGGAAAGAAAGCTACTAAGAGCCTCCCCTGGGATAGTGTTTGGGGTGTGCTATAGACCACCGGGATCTGATTTGGATATGGGTAGAGACCTCTTTAATGTTTTTAATGAAAGTAAATACTAATGGAAATTGTGTGATCATGGGAGACTTTAACATCCCAGATATAGACTGGAGTACAAGTGCTAGTAATAATAATAGGGTTCAGACATTCTTGGATGTGATAGCTGATGGATTCCTTAACCAAGTAGTTGCTGAACCAACAAGAGGAGATGCCATTTTAGATTTGGTTTTGGTGAGTAGTGAGGACCTCATAGAAGAAATGGTTGTAGGGGACAACCTTGGTTCGAGCGATCATGAGCTAATTCAGTTCAAACTAAATGGATGGAGAAACAAAAATAAATCTGACTAGGGTTTTTGATTTCAAAAGGGCTAACTTTAAAAAAATTAAGGAAATTAGTTAGGGAAGTGGATTGGACTGAAGAACTTGTGGATCTAAAGGTGGAGGCCTGGAATTACTTCAAGTCAAAGCTGCAGAAACTATCAGAAGTCTGCACCCAAGAAAGGGGGAAAAATTCATAGGCAAGAGTTGATGAGCGTGCATCTCAGAGAGGTGATTACAAAAAAGCAGAAAGCTACAAGAAGTGGAAGATGGGAGGGATCAGCAAGAAAAGCTACCTTATTGAGGTCAGAACAGGTAGGTATAAAGTGAAAAGGCCAAAAGCCAAGTAGAGCTGGACCTTGCAAAGGGAATTAAAACCAATAGTAAAAGGTTCTATAGCCATATAAATAAGAAGAAAACAAAGAAAGAAGAACTGGGACCACTAAACACTGAGGATGGAGTAGAAGTTAAGGATAATCTAGGTATGGCCCAATATCTAAACAAATACTTTGCCTCGGTCTTTAATGAGGCTAATGAGGATCTTAGGGATAATGGTAGGATGACAAATGGGAATGAGGATATGGAGGTAGATATTACCACATCCGAGGTAGAAGCCAAACTCGAGCAGCTTAATGGGACTAAATCGGGAGGCCCAGATAATCTTCATCCAAGAATATTAATGGAACTGGCACATGAAATTGCAAGCCCATTAGCAAGAATGTTTAATGTATCTGTAAACTCAGGGGTTGTACCGCATGACTGGAGAATTGCTAACATAGTTCCTGTTATTTTTAAGAAAGGGGAAAAAAAAAGTGATCCTGGTAACTACTGGCCTGTTAGTTTGACATCTGTAGTATGCAAAGTAATTGGGATAAAATACAACATGGTTTTACAAAAGGTAGATTGTGCCAAACCAACCTGATCTCCTTCTTTGAGAAGGTAACAGATTTTTTAGACAAAGTCACAAAGGAAATGCAGTGGATCTAATTTACCTCGATTTCAGTAATGCATTTGATATGGTTCCACATGGGGAATTATTAGTTAAATTGGAAAAGATGGGGATCAATATGAAAATTGAAAGGTGGATAAGGAATTGGTTAAACGGGTCATACTGAAAGGTGAACTGTCAGTCTGGAGGGAGGTTACTAGTGGAGTTCCTCAGGGATCGGTTTTGGGACCAATCTTATTTAATCTTTTTAGTACTGACCTTGGCACAAAAAGTGGGAGTGTGCTAATAAAGTTTGCGGATGACACAAAGCTGGGAGGTATTTCCAATACAGAGAATGACCGGGATATCATACAGGAAGATCTGGATGATCTTGTAAACTGGAGTAATGGTAACAGGATGAAATTTAATAGTGAAAAGTGTAAGGTCATGCATTTAGGGATTAATAACAAGAATTTTAGTTATAAGATGGGGACGCATCAGTTAGAAGTAACAGAGGAGGAGAAGGACCTCAGAGTATTGGTTGATCACAGGATGACTATGAGCCGTCAATGTGATATAGCCGTGAAAAAAGCTAATGCAGTCTTGGGGTGCATCAGGCGAGGTATTTCCAGTAGAGAAGGTGTTAGTACCGTTATACAAGGCACTGGTGAGACCTCCTCTGGAATACTGTGTGCAGTTCTGGTCTCCCATGTTTAAGAAGGATGAATTCAAACTGGAACAGGTGCAGAGAAGGGCTACTAGGATGATCTGAGGAATGGAAAACCTGTCTTATGAAATGAGACACAGAGCTTGGCTTGATTAGTCTAACCAAAAGAAGGCTGAGGGGAGATATGATTGTTCTCTATAAATATATCAGAGGGATAAATACCAGGGAGGGAGAGGAATTATTTAAGCTCAGTACCAATGTGGACACAAGAACAAATGGATATAAACTGGCCATCAGGAAGTTTACACTTGAAATTAGACGAAGGTTTCTAACCATCAGAAGAGTGAAGTTTTGGAACAGCCTTCCAAGGGGAGCAATGGGGGCAAAAGACATATCTGGCTTCAAGACTAAGCTTGATAAGTTTATGGAGGGGTGGTATGATAGCCTAATTTTGGCAATTAATTGATCTTTGACTATTAGCGGTAAATATGCTCAATAGCCTGTGATGGGATGTTAGATGGGGTGGGATCTGAGTTACTACAGAGAATTCTTTCTTGGGCGTCTGGCTGGTAAGTCGTGCCCACATTCTCAGGGTTTAGCTGATAGCCATATTTGGGGTCGGGAAGGAATTTTCCTCCAGGGCAGATTGGCAGAGGCCCTGGAGGTTTTTCGCCTTCCTCTGCAGCATGGGGTTCGGGTCACTTGCTGGAGGATTCTCAGCACCTTGAAGTCTTTAAACCATGATTTGAGGACTTCATTAGCTCAGACATAGGTTAGGGGTTTATTACAGGAGTGGGTGGGTGAAATTATATGGCCTGCATTGTGCAGGAGGTCAGACTAGATGATCATAATGGTCCCTTCTGACCTTAAAGTCTATGACTCTATGACAGCGGCAAGGAGCATTTTAACAGGCTAAGCAGGTGCCACATGGTAGTCGAATGTGCCTTTGGCCATTTGAAAGCTCGCTGGAGGTGTCTCAATGGCAGGCTACACTTTACCGAAGATAATATTCCCATGGTCATAGCAGCATGCTGCACTTTGCATAATCTGTGTGACTCTAAGGGTGAAATGTTTGCTCAGGTGTGGAGCACTGAGGCAGAGCGCTTGGCTGCACAGTTTGAATAGCCAGATGGGGCTGTCAGAAGGCTGCTATTAACATCAGAGAAGATTTGAGGAACCACTTTGACAATGAGTAACACATGTCTACTTTGGAGTTGCTCCCCTGGTGCATCCATGTACAATTTTGGGGCCCAAGATCTATGAAACAAAATGCTTTAGAAGCCTGTTCCCAAGAGTGAATTGATTGCTATACGCTTTTGTAGAACACAAAATAAAAATGCTGTGGCATTAAATACCTTAGCCTTTATTTATTGTTAAAAAGGGTAAAACCTCACAACTATGTGTAGCTCCAGATATCATTGTGCAAGGGGCTGGGTGGAAATAGGATGAGGAGTCAAGGTGATGGGGTGGGACTGGAATATGGAGTGGGGGTTGGGATGGAGAGACTGGGACAAAGACAGGCTGTAGGTGCCAGGGGAAAAAAGGTCAGGCTTGAAGGGGATGTTCTTCAGGATGAATGATGCATTCCATCTGTTTCATCTGTGTAATCCCATTGTTTTCGTATTAATCTATCAATTATGCCCATACCAACCCCATTAACCTCCAGTGCACTTGAACAGGAGTAACAGAGGTTAATCTGAAAACAATAGCGTTATGCAGATGTAATGGCTCAATCCTGCAACGTGTTGCCGAATGTTCTGGCCCTGATCCAGCAAAATTGCTTTCCTTTAAATATGTAAGGAATCCCACATCCCGTTCAGTGACCAGATGAATCCCCATCTCACCAGCACTGCATGAATTCTAAGAGATTGAACTGGCATTTTGAATTACCTACATCTCTCGTAGCATATGTGTAATGTACCTGTGTGTACAAGAAGCAAGTACCATCATGTATACAGGGACTTAGCCATGTCCTTTACAATCCCATTACAATCAAGTAGCCCCATGAGTAGTACTCATGTTTGTATTGCTGCCTTGAACCTGATGGACTTTCTCCAACCCGACTTTTGTTTTGGTCTTTGCCAGGAAGCTTCCCTCTCCCTGTTGTTGCCCTTCTCCTTCCTTCTACTCTGAGTGAGCTTTTATAACCCTGCAGACTCAGAAAACTCTCTATTTTCCTCTTCTCCTGGGAACATGTCTGTATTTTATTTCATATTTCTACAGACAGTCAAGATGTGGCTCTTTTGCTAAAGCTGCTTCAGGGGCAGCTCTCTGTTGTTTCATTCTCCCCACCACCCCAAACCAGCTTTCTGCTGGAGTATTGTAAAAACCAGGTAATGGCTTCCACTCTTTTATGTAATAGGTTCAGGGCTCCTTTATAAAGGCTTCACTTCTATTGTGATATTCCTTTGGATCTGAGAAAATCAACATCCTAAAGGCTTTGTTTCCAGTAGGGGATCTGAGGAAAAAACAATTCCCACTGGTGTTTATCAGCGGTTCATCTGCACTGCTTGGTGTACCAGTGGAGCATCAGTGTAGACAATATGTAATGTCTTCACAGCCTTCACTCCGACTGCAAAATTCCCAGGGGCTTGCGGGAATCAATAGCTTTGGGACAGAAGATTCCACAACCGCAACCAGATACGCAGGAAAAAGAACTTTCAGCCAGAAAAATAAATTCATGCATACATGTCTGAGGAGGGTTCACCTCACTGACCTCATGCTCCTTCTCCCCGGCTCCCAAAAGGCTATTTATTTACAGGTAATGTGTATATACATTTCCTATTGTCAGGTTAATCTTTTCATTTTAATTAGTAGCTATTTCCTACATTCCTTTCTGTATTGTTAAGGCAAAATATGTGTCACTAAAACAAGGTGAACCCCCATCTCACCAGCACTGCATGATTTCTCAGAGATTGAATGGTATTTTGAATTACCTATATCTCTGGTGACACGTGTAATTATATATGTGTGTACAAGAAGCAAGTTCCATCATGTATACAGGAACTCAGTCATCTCCTTTACAACCCAATTATGATAAAAAAATAGACCTTTGTTTTCAATGGAGCATTGCAAAATGAACTAAGATGAGGCAGCGAATAACAAGAGCAAATTGTCTCTGAAGGAAAAAAATAAATGAGATGGAAATAATGCATTCAATTATTTCTCCTGATTTTTGTGACAGACGGTAATGTTTAGATGATAGAGCTGCTATTTCTCAGAATGTTAAAACACTGAGTTAAGATTTAAGCTCTATTAAGTTCTTATGAACAGCCTCATTTATTTTCCATTCAAAGTTTTCCATCACCCTGAGGAAAATCTTCAGCTAAAACCAACACAGAGGATGTTTACAATGTTTAACTCATTCTGTGTCATTCCATCCTGTCTCTGGTGATATTTCATGCCTTGCAGAAGTATGAGGGGGGCAATTAAAGGATTTCACTTGTTTGTCCTTCATGAACCGGACAGCGATGTGAACTGGGAAGCTGCTTCCCAACCATGGAATAGTATTGTCTTCTGGGTTTGAAGATTCAGAAATTCTCCTCCTCCCACTGCTTTTGAAAAGTTGAACCACAAAGAAAGGATGTGATCATTTTATATGGGCATGCTTTCGCTAAGACAATGCTTTAACGCACACTTTAAAGAGTTTATGAAATAAATCATTGTCATCTCTTTCCTCCCTCACTTGTATAATTATGACCTCCCTACCTGTATCCTATCTAAATGTAGACTGCAAGCTCTTAGAACAGGGAACGTGGCCTGCCCCCACTATCCCACTCCTAGTTTCCCTTTCCTTCCCTGCCAGCTTTCAGTCCCAGTTGTGTGCTCTCTCCAGGCTCCTTGTCCTAATCTACTTCCCCTCTCCCCAAGTTCTGGCTCATATCCCTGCTCTGCATTCAAATCAAGCAGTTTGCTCTTCCGTGTTGTGTGGGCACTACCAGGGGAAGCATCGAAAGCACAGGAGAGTCTCCTGACTTTCAACTCTGGTGTCCAGCTCCAGCCCACAACAGCCCAGATCTACAATTTCAGGGAAAGTCCTGATCAGCTCCTTGAATCCCCAGGATGGAGCAAACTCTATGTGGATGGAGTCTTTGGAATTTTCAGTTGTGAAGTTCTAGAAAATTGGTCCTGAGCATGCGCAAATTGAGATTTTTTTTCCAAAGGTTTATAAATTGGTCAAATTTGGGTGGATTTTCACAGGTATGGCAAAAGGCACAAAAGTTCCCATCTGCCAAATGTGAAGTACCTGTTCCAAAAGATGTTTTTTAAGATGGGAAAAGCCATGTATTTTCACTAGCCTCATTTTCAAATGGCTGAATCATTTTGGCTTAAATGAAAAAAAATTGGGCTTGAAGCAGACACCCAATATGGGACATTTCAGCTCAAACAGTTAGTTTGGCAAAGATATGAGAATGAAAATAGGGTCTGAATGGGAAGTGTTGGGCAACCTCAATAATAATGCTACTAGCTTTATAATACTCTCTCTTTATTAGGAACTCTTCTACAAATTGGTGTCAGCATTGTAATATGCACAGTAAATTACACGAGAAAGCAAGAATAAGCTCTGTGGTCACCATAGCGCTAGAGTCATAAGATGAGATTTTGTGAAGCTATTTGTGGGATTTAGACTCTGAATTCTCATTAAAAGTAATGGAATCTAGGTGTCTAAATCTCCTAGGCAGATCTGAAGATCTCAGCCATGGTGTGTCAGGTTTGAGGCTCTCAGGAGTCAAATTTGTCGGGAGAGAAGACACAGCATTTAATTGCATAAGAACTCAGTTCAGACTGAGTTAGCACAGGTTTCTGGAAATCTCTTGTTTACTCTGAGCACACTCAATGCTTTAATGCAGAATTAGCTTACCCACTCCAATACTAGTATTACACCATCTCATTTGCTTAGCCAGTCACATACTAATCAGTACCAAGGCCTTTAATATTTATTTGAGTAGACAAATAAATTATCCCCACTGACTCACATGTGGTTTACTGTGCTGAAGCCATGTCTCAGAAGTATTCATTGTATCAGGTCCATTCATTGGGTTCCAGTAGTGGAAACCAGGTTGTGGGTCACATGCAAGCCTCACTTCTCATGGAGTCCAGGAACTAGTGGTACAAACTGCTATCCCTCCTCCTAAGGAGGCCTGCAGCTGGCTTGCACAGCTCACAAAATCGTAATACTAATGTATTGTTAACATTAGAGAGCACCCAGATACCACAGTGATGAGTACTATAGAAATGTGTGTGTGTGTGTGTGTGTCAGTTTAACTAGTGTCAAGGGAACTGGATGAGTCTGAGGCATGGAATAGACAGTTGTTTTTTGTTGCACAGGGATTTGCTTATGTAAAGCGAAGGATTCAGTAAATCTGATGGACAACACACCATATGTACCATATTTAATTCTTACTGAAACATCTGTGGTATTTATACCTTCATAATGACACTTCTTTTTTTGCATTCTTCATGAAGGCAGATTCCCAGCAGGGGACTCTCAGGTTACCTTGGCAAATCTTGAGTAATCTTCACTCATAATAGCGGCTAGCATTTGCATAGAAGTTGTGTATTTGAAATGTCCAGGTATTGAGTTAAGCTATGGTATACAGCTAACAGATTTAAAAAAATAATGTTTTCCCCTCCTCCCCTCAAGCAAGGCATTAGGTGCAGAGCTCTTTTGAAAACATGGCTGTTACTTAAGTATTTAAATGGTAGTTGAGCTCTTTTGAAAATCTGGCCCAATATGGCTCCCCTGCCAGTTTAGACTATATTTCATGTAATATCTCAGAAATTGCTTGGGATAGTTTACATTTCAGTGACTCAGTACAGTTGGTTTTTAACATTTGTACATAAAGACGAGGCGGCATTAATTATGTTAAGAACGAGTCACCAGTGTCACGATAAGAAGACATAGTGTAAAAAGTGAAGCTTTGATCCATTGCTCTGGAATCCTCAAAGGAATTAGCAAAGCAACATTTAAACTGTTTTTATGGCACACTTTTATTCATTTGTTTTATAAGGCTTAGCAGATGGAGACCTAGCAGCAAGGCAGAAATGATAGTATCAATTGTATTTCAAATATTTCATAACAAATTATTTATCAAATTTCCCTTCTTTTTTTCTGTTCATGAATTATCTGTGACCAGATTTTTTTTTTCAAATTAATTATTCAAAAGTAGTCATTGAAATTTTGTTATGGATAATTCTTGGTCTGTAGCTTGTTTATTAATAGTTCATTGTGAGGATTTGATCAAATTAAAGATACTTTTATTAGCTACACAGGTTACATGGCATGTTTCTGTTCACTGATTGGATCAGAGTAGCTCTTAGAATCAAATTTACAGTGTGAATATAGAGCAAAAAGATGAGCAGAGGGATAGTTTTGTTAAAGCATTTGATCTGGGACTCAAGTGATTTACATTCAATTATTGGCTCTGCCATTGGTTTCCTGAGTGACCTTAGATAAATCATATGATCTCTGTGTTCCCCTTCCGTAAAATAGGGAAATAAATACTTACTTTGTCATGTCTATTTAGGTCCAGATCCAGCACTGCAGTTAAACTCATTCTTAACTTTATGCACCTGAGTAGTCCTATTGACTTCAATGGACCCAAACCTCAGCCCAAAACCTATTGACTTCAGTGGGACTACTCACATAAATAAAGTGTTTGCAGAGTTAGGGCCTTAGATTCTAAACTCTTTGGGACATGAACTGTATTTTACTACTTGTATTTGTGCAGGGGAGATTTTGGCAGACCAGCAAAATGCCTGGACCACTACCGATAATTGGAATATCGATTATCATGCTTATGACCAAAAGCAGCTAAATCAGTAGGTCTTAGCAGGCCTCTGCAACAGCCTTAGCATATCTAAGCAAGAAGCCAGGAGGGGAAGCGGTCAAGGGGGGAACTGACCCTGTGTCCTTTCTGATAAGATCTCTGTTGAAATTGCTGAGTGTGTGTTTTAGAAAAACAGGAAACTTATCTGTATCTGCCCTTTGGGATGTTTTTGTCAGGGTCCTCAAAACATGCAGCTCTGCAAAAACACTTGTCTATTTAATGGTTTGGGGAAACTTCTTGCATAAACTTTGAAATTGTTTGCTTAACAAGTTTTTTTATTGACATCATGTTACACTAATCCGAATAAATAAAGGGAGAAAGTATGAGGTAGGTGGACTCTTAAGGGACACAGTTTAAGGTCCCCAATGGCAGCTAAAAGGTGGGAAATGGGATGGCTGTCACTGTACCACTCGAAGACTGCTCCAGACTTTGGTCATTATTAATTTTTTGGGGTGTTTTAATAGCTTGTTGTGGATGTGTGTAAGTGCTTGAGACTAAAATAAAGTGCAGCTTTATGTAAAAGCACTGATGTATTGTACTGTTTGTGCCAGCCACCTATTGCTTAGATGGCTATGTCTCCACTGAATTATTTCCTGCCACTGCCTTGACCAGCGTAATAGTTACCAGGAACTTTGGGTTTTAAGATCCACAGTAACATCTAGCACAAGGGAGTCCCAATCTTGTTTGGGGCCTATAGACACTACAGTATTACAAATAATTATGAATTTGAAATAAAATTCAATGAATAGTTTGCAATATTAACTGTTTGAGTGAGCATTCCTGCCAGTAAATTACTGTGCTAGAATATCCATAGAAAGTGAATGTAAGAAGACTCAGTGAAAACAAAAAAAAGTATATATTCAAATGACTATTTGCAGGAAATATTTAACTGCATGCTCTAGTACTGAAAAGTAAGAGTGAAAGAGCCTCTTTCTAGCCTTATCTGATTTTCAAGGTCACTGAATATTGTCCTTTTCCCCACTAGAGAATACTCATTGTGTTTACTGACAATTGTGCTTGCTCACTAAACTGAGGCAAAGATGGTAGCTGATGGTGCATGATGTCAATTGTCTTCTGTTCTGTTGATCTATGCCACCAGTTTAATCAGGATTACTGTGTACAGGCTTTTACAAAACAAGGAGTGATTTATCAGTGATTTTAGATGCTGTATTTTAAAGGTGTGATAAATTCAATATATAAATTCAAAGCCCAAGCCAATTAATAGTTAACCCAGCTGAAAATCTAAACAGAAGTGCACGATTGCCCAAACCTGCCAAACAAGAGACATTTTCACTTGTGTATTTTTCAGAATACTGTTAGCACAATACAGATGTGATCTCTGAACTACAGATATAACTGAGTCTTCTCAGAGTGTTATGAGGAAAAGCAGCATAATCCAGTTTTTCCTAGACAGGATGTGATCTGGATACAGACTGAATGATTGCTTCAATAACCACCTTCATGGTATTGTCCTTTAGTTGTAAAATTATGTAGCTCAGTTTCCTTCAAAGGAAAACCATGTATTATGATATCACTTCAACTGAGCCTATTCCAATCAAAATGATCTTTGTGAAGTCTGCATGTCATTACATAAAACGAATTGTCTGATTTTTGTCCCTTGATCAGCATCTTACAATCAGTACATATTAAAGATAGCACAACATGGGGAACAGTGAATGTTATTATTCAGATAAATGTCTAAGGCTTTTAAAAAAAAGCCATCCCTCACTGGAAAAGCCCAACAGGCCATTAGCAGCCTGGATAATGGCCCAACAGGCCATTAGCAGCCTCAATATTAACTTGTGAGGTGCTGCAGGTTTGATTCCCATTTTACAGTTAGGACCTCCCTTTTATGCCTATAATTGAACAGGAGCAAATGTAAGTACTAGTAGCATTAGTAACCTGAGGCATGAGTATTAAGATTTGAACCCACTACAATTTATCTTGCAGGTTCCAAATGCACCCAAAACGTATTCATGGTGGGATAGAACCCAGATCTCCTGACTTTGAGGCCCAGAGATCTCCTGACTTTGAGGCCCAGAGATTGTCCATGGTTCCTCTCTCATATTTAACAATATTTGGGGTGACTCTTGAGAAATATGGAAAAATATTATGATTTGTAGAGTTAACACTTAGGTCCATATTTTCAAAGATGGGCACAGTGGCTGTACCCAAATAATACACCTATTAAAAAAAAATGCATCCGCCCATAAGTCACTTGTACATACAATCAGTTAACTGCACCCTTAGGTATTATTTTTGTTTGTGAAACTACCCTGCTTCCCATGAAAGCTTTTAGGCATAAATGCTTTGCAACATGCATTTTGACACTAGGTGCGAGAAATATTGAGTGCTGTAAACACCTTCAAATCTCTTCCCTTTGTCATGATTTATATAAGAAGTCAGCTCACCCTTTGTATGTAACTTATCTTTTCAGACTGTAAATTGTGTTCCTGACTGGTCTCTGGGCGCTAGAGTAATATAATAAGGGTGTGCACAATACATCTTGGGAGATGTTCAGTGTCTTGCAGGATCAAGTGTACAGTTGACACAGTTGTACAAACACTTCAAAAATTTGGCTTTTCAAAAATCTTATCAGCTGGAAAGGGAAGTTTTTAATGCGTGGGAAATGCATCTGTCCTTACTAAAGTAGGTTCTAATAGACTGCTTTACTTGTTCTGATTTTCTGTTACAAACACAAATCAGAATTGATTCATAGGGTTTTTTAATATTCTGCTTAAAGCCTGGAATGAGACTTTGCAATGCAGTTAGATCAGGAACTAGTTTAAAAGAGGAAAATATTCTCAGTTGAATCTAGTAAAGGGGGCAAAATCTTTCCACCTAAGGAAGATTCCTTATGACTTGTTTTCAACGTACTGAAACTACAAATGGAAAGAAGTCCTACCCCCTACAACATGCACATGCAGCCACCATTTTGTGTTCAGATGCATCTATCTACACTCTCTCTCTCTCTCTCTCTCTCTCTCTCTCTCTCTCTCTCTCTCTCTCTCTCTACTCTGAGACCTTATTCTAATACAGATAAGAAAGGTAACTTGGAATGTGTAATTATTCTTTGTGTATGGGGAAAAAATGAACACAAACGATAGAAGTGTTTTTTTCACAAACATTTTCTTCTTAATAAAGGGCCAGATTCTGTCCCCCTTACTTAAGTTGAATAGCACTTTATTCCTCAAATAGCCCAATTGAAATCAGTGGGAATATGTGCTCACCCTTACCCATGCAGGGTAGTACCTATCAGAATCTGGCCCTAAAGTTGCCATTGAGTGACATTCATGATGGAAAACAGAATATTCCACTAGAGGCCTGGGGGTGGTGGTAGTGGGGAATTGACGACAAGGGTTTTGTTCATGTTACAGAAGAAATACTGTGAAACGGCCAAAAACGTAAATATTAACACACCATCCAACACATCTCAAATATGGTATGATTTTCATACTGGCTCAGTGAAGTCTTATACTGTCGTCATAGTGCCATTCCTGTATTATGACTTGTCTAGGTATTAATCCCTCTGGTGTCCTTTCACTTCAGGAAAGGTAAAGAGAAAATGAGATTTTCCATTTTGCCAGATGTAAGCAAAGCTGTGCAGGATGCAACACAAGGAACTTAAGAAAATTGTTTGAGGTGGGACAGTGCCATTTGGTATCTTACAAAACGAAGTGTTTACCACCGAATATAAACACACGTGTTCTTGGAACAGGTCAGGCAGAAAAGTTATGGGAGCAAACAAAGAATAATTCTTTATTCTCCTTTCACTTACTCCATTATAAATCAAGAGTAACTTCACTGATCTCAGAGTAAATCCAGAGCGAGACCCTGAAAATCTTTGGTTTTAGTTAGTGAAGAACTTCAGCACTAAACCAGAACTTAAGCCACTAAAGAAAAAGGTTGTTTAGAAACACTGTCAGCCTAATGAGGAAATAAAAGTACAAGAAAAGATAGTAACACTGAGTCCAAATCATCCTTAGTGTAACTCCACTGGGGTAAGTGGACTTACACCAGAGTTGAGTTGAGGTCACTGGGTAAAATTTTCCGAAGCGCCAGAGTCTCATTTTCATAAGTGGTTTAGGAGCTGCAGTCTTTTTGAACGTCAATTGGACTCTGGAGCCTAAATGCCTATGTCACTTTAGGATTTAGTTTCCTAAGTCACTTAGGCATTTTTGAAAATGTTACCCCATTATCTTTATTTTTTCAAGGAAAATCTTGAAGTTTTGTAAGGGGACGAAATCTAAAGCGTATAAGCCTATCAGCAGCAGATATCGTCTCAAAATTGGAGAGCAGAGGGATCAGAATTCAAGCCCCTATGTAGTGTTCTATGGAAGCAAATCCAGGCACGCAGATAAGTACTGAGTTAATGCTTTATTAACAAGGTGTAGCAATATTATCCATATTAATAGCTTCAGCACTAGACTAGGCATATAGGGAGGGACTACTACAGCCACAATAGTGCATCAGTGGTTGAAATGGGGTTGCGTAGCTCAAAAAGTGCGGAGAAGGCCTTCCACCCTCCCAGGACCTAATCAATCTCTGCAGGGCAAAGCCCAGTTTCTCAGGCTGTGAGGTGGGTTCAGGATATGTTCCTTAACCAATACATTAGAAATAATATAATCAAAACAGCAGACTAATCACTGAGGGTTCAGTGGAGTTATGTTGATTTCTACCAGTTGAGACTCTGGACCTCTGATTTAGTAGGTTTGAAATCAACCTGTTGTCACACATGTGCAGTATATCCAGCCATGCGGGGCCATCGACTCTATCATCTGCCAGGATGCTGGTCTGCATTGTATGAATGAAAATAATGTGCGTTCTTGCAACATTTGTTTTGTTTTCTTCATGGATCTTTTGAAGGTGTTTCCTAAGGGGGATTGTAGAACATTAGTGCATTATATTTTTCACTGAACTGACTCTAGGATGAAATCAGCCGATTAAGGGAATCAGATCAAATTAAAGGTGGCAAGCTGCATTTAATGGATCCATTTGCCACTGCTTTCACACAAACATCCTGCTGAATGAGAACACATCAAGACTGCTTAAGAGCATTCAGTGCAATCTCTGACTATAGTTCCCTTGAATTGCAAGGTGTGACATCAATGTGCATCTTAAACGATCAGTGAATACTAGCATAAGATGCAGAAGCTCTATGAGCAAACACATGTAGCTTTCCTATTCTACATACTCTAACTTACTAAAACAGAATAAACACTTTATAAACTGATATTTACAACCTATTTTCATCTATTTTATAATAAACATTTACCCAAATCTTCTTAACTTCATATCCAAATTGCCTGAAATTTTGAGTTTGGTTTGACAACACCAGAGATGGTTTTGTTTTTTTGCAAATCTCTAACTACTATTATAAATGCTACAGTAGTATGAAAATACATAAGGAAAGCAGCTACAATATCTCTCTAAAAATTTATACAAATTGCACCTGCACAGGTTAATACACTTATTTCCCATAACAGTAATGTGCACAGAACAGATGCTGCTGTATATTAACTCTAACGACACAGAAGCGTTAAGCACTATTATCACTGCTCAATAAGATTATATTTTAGCATTTCTGGTTTTATTCCTAAATTGTTAATGCAAAGAACATGGCATATTGTAGTTTGAAATAACTTGCGTACATCCTATAAGAATCACAATAGCATATGATACCATCTATCACACTGATCTTTATTTTGTTTATATTAGAGATGGAACCTTTATGATTAACTCAGAATCATGTTTTAAAAGTACCTTTCTTATAATGGCATTGAGATGTTCTTAATTAAATGAATTTAGTTCTTATAAAAGATGCTGGATTGCCAACCCTTCAGTGTGTTGCCTCCTCAAACTGAAGAAGGAAGTCAAGACAAACAGCAGAAGTGCCAATTTACCCACACAGCTTCATCAGTGCCTTAGGATAAAATTTGAAAAAGTGCAGAAGGGCTAGGTTTTCAAAGGTATTTAGGTGCCTGAAGATGGATTTTCAAAAGCACCAAAGCACCAACTCTCATTGGAGATTCGGGAGATTTTCAGTGAGACCTGTACTCTTAAGTACCTGTCACTTTTGAAAATGGGACTTGGGCTCCTATGTGACTTAAGTGCTTTTGAAAATTTTACCTTTTAATCTTTACCTGATTGGGATTTACAAATGTGCCTAAGTAGTTTAGGCACTGTGATGGGGTGTTCACCCCACAGTTGCCTAGAAGGGGTTAATGAGTCTGAGAAGGGGCCAATTAAGTGGATACGCCACAACTGAGGGGAATTAGGTGGCCTAAGTAACCCCTGAATGATGATGGAGCGTATCTGAGAAGGAACAGGAGGGGCTGGTATAAAGCCAGGACGCTGGCAGCAGAAGTGGGCTGCAGTGTGGAAGCCTGCCACCACTCTCTGGATGTTAGAAATGGGGAGAAAATCTAGTAAGAGAAGGTATAGGAAAAGGCTCAGGGAAACAGGAGCAACGTTTAAGATGGTGCAGACCTTGGCTGCTGATTAGAGGGTCCCTGAGCTGGAACCCAGTGTAGAGGGTGGGCCTGGATTTCCCTACTGGCCACAGGAGAAAAATGGCACAGTCTGGGCAGTGAATGGGAAGACTGCCTGGGATGGTTTTTAAGGAGAGACTTTGATACCCCGAAAAGGGAGGTCTGTGCAGTGACCTAGCCAGAGGGCTGAGTCATGAAGAGGAAGTGCATGGAGTCCCAGAGAATGAGTGGGGACATGGAAAGAATGAAACAGTGGAAGGGGGCATCAGATCTCCATAGAGCCAATCCCCAGAGCACCGAGGAAGAGATGCCTTAGCAGCAAGTGGAGCCTGTGACATGCACCTAACCTGCTTAGGTGCATTTGTCTCTAGACACCTAAATATGTTTGAAAATCTGGCCCCAAGCCTCTGTAGTGCTTGGCGTCTTTGCGAAGTCTAATAACAAGGGTACAAATTTGGGTGGTGATATGGCCAGAACTAGGAAATGGACTGAGATAACCGGCTCAGTTTGCATAGGTCACAAAATAGTTCTGTACTGCTTTATTGAGTTAAACATGACCCCTACTCCTTTGTTAATCTGGTTCTCTTATCTCAGGTAATATTGTGCAAGTTGGTTCAATCTGTGGGGTGTTTGATCAGGTATTTTCATCATTATTATGTATGTTAGATGTAATTTCACTTCACATATATTGATATGTATAAATATTATCAGGACATTGGGCCTCTACTGGTGGTGTGATGTGAGATTTAATTACCAGCCTTCACAAGTGTTTAGTAAAGTCATGATGTTAGTATGACTTTGTAAATTTAAATGGGACCATTGTAAAGGAGTTAGAAAAAACTAGTGATTTTATGGTTTTTTGAATAATAGAAAGGAATATGATGATATTTTGGCCTGAAACTAATGAAATCCTGTCTGTTATTAAAATATCAGAGAAAATAAATGAAAGTTCATCTGACATTCCACATTTATTCTACTCTAGTGCTGGCTATTGCTCTGGGTAGCAAATAGTTAAAATAACACTTTGCCTTTCCTCCAGTTATTTATATACTGGAAAAATAGACCAAGTATATGCAAGGAGAGAAGTCAAACTCTGACATTGTCACTTTCAGGCAGTGTTATTGAGGAAGAGTAGCAGTAGGCAAGAGGGATGAACATTGCTCACAGGTGTCATTTCTGTGCACAGTACTAGTATTACTATGTTCTGTGGTTAAGTTACTTATAAATCTTTGCTCACAGATTGCCATCCTGTGTGCATCAGGTAAGCAACTTTTCTACTGATACAGATAACTACTACACACCTGATAGGGTATCTTCAGTGCCATGGATCACAGAGCAGGTAACAGCAGCATTGGTTTATTGGCTTTCTTAATTTACTGAAAGTCTGACAAGCCAGAAGATTCAACAAGTCCCCATTTTTTATTTATTTAGGTTGGCCTGTCAGGATTTATGAAGGCATTAGACTGAACCTATGTTTCCATGTTGCGCCTCTTCAGAGAATCAGTTAGCATCCATAAAGCACCATCATTCAGTGTTGTGACTGCATCAGAATAGCATTATTCATGCTGCATAGTTCTCAGCTTTGTGGATCCCTGTTGTGATAACCCCTAAAGACTAAGAATATCAGAGCTGGACACAGGGAAAATCCATTCATCTGTCACAGTAATCTGAATGGTATCTATTTCTAATGTTATCTATTCACCCAAGAGTTCTGAAGGAACTCAGATATGAACTTGCAGAACTACTAACTGTGGTATAAAGAACAGGATTACTTGTGGCACCTTAGAGACTAACACATTTATTTCAGCATAAGCTTTCGAATCTGTCATTTAAATCGGCTTCTGAACCAGGTGACTGGAGGATAGCTAATGTGATACCTATTTTTCAAAAAAAAAGGCTCCAGAGGCGATACCAGCAATTATAGGCTGCTAAGCCTAGCTTCAAATTGGTTGAAACTATAGTAAAAAACAGAATTATCAGACACACAGATAAACACAATTTGTTGGGGAAGAGTCAACATGGTTTTTGTAAAGGGAAATCATGTCTCACCAATCTATTATAATTCTTTGAAGGGGTCAACAAACCTGGACAAAGGTGATCCAGTGGAGATAGTGTACTTCAACTTTCAGAAAGGATAGGAATAAATGGCCAGTTTATTCTGAAAAATGGAGAGAGGTAAATAGTGGTGTCCCCCCAGGGTCTGTACTGGGACTAGTGCTGTTCAACATATTCGTAAATGATCTGGACAAAGGGGGTCAACAGTGAGGTAGCAAAATTTTCAGGTGATACAAAGCTTCTCAAGTAGTTAAGGCAAAAGCAGACTGCAAAGAGTTACAAAGGGATCTCACAAAACTGGGTGACTGGGCAACAAAATGGCTGATAAAATTCAATGTTGATAAATGCAGAGTAATGCACATTGGAAAACATAATCCCAATACAAAATGATTGGGTCTAAATTAGCTGTTACCACTCAAGAAAGAGATCGTGGAGTCATTGTGGATTGTTCTCTGAAAACATCCACTCAATGTGCAGCGACAGTCAAAAAAGCTATCAGAATGTTAGGAACTATTAGGAAAGGAATAGAGAACGAGAGAAAATATCATAATGCCTCTCTATAAATCCCTGGTATGCCCACCATTTGAATATTGTGTGCAGATCTGGACACCCCATCTCAAAACAGATTAAAATTGGAAAAAATGTGAAGAAGGGCAACAAAAGTGATTAGCGGTATGGAGCAGATTCCATATGAGGAGAAATTTAAAAAACCGGGGACTGCTCATCTTAGAAAAGAGGGGACTAAGGGAGGAGATGATAGAGGTCTATAAAATCTTGACTGGTATGGAGAAAGTGAATAAGGAAGTGTTACTTATGTCACATAATATAAGAGGTCACCAAATGAAATTAATAGACAGCAGGCTTTAAAGCAACAAAAGGAAGAATGTCTTCACACAACGCACAATCAACCTATGGAACTCTTTGTCAGAGGATGTTGTGAAGGCCAAGACTATAACAAGGTTTTGTTTTTGTTTTTAAAAACCTAAATAAATTCATGGAGGATAGGTCCATCAATGGCTATTAGCCAGGATGGGCAGAGATGCAATACCATGCTCTGGGTGTCCCTAGCTTCTGTTTGCCAGAAGCAGGGAGTGGATGACAGGGTATGGATCACTTGATTGCCTGTTTTGTTCATTCCCTCTGAAGCACCTGGCATTGGCCACTGTTGGAGGACAGGATACTGGGCTAGATGGACCATTGGTCTGACCCAGTATAGCCGTTCTTATGTTATGTTCTTATTTGTAGCCTTGCCTAGAACCTCATTTACCCTCTGTGTTGCTTTAATTGATTCTCCTGTCTCACTGGTTTTATCCTGGTATAACTCCATTGAGTTCAGTGGATTTACACAAAATTTGCATTAGTGTATGTGAAATCAGAATCTGGCTCAGTTTGTGAGCCCCCTTATTGCCAAACTTCTCTTGATATATTAGTGTTGTCACCTCTATGCCAGGTATTAATTACATGCAATTTGGAAACTCAAAGCTAAGTACACCTTTAATTACTGCCCCTTTATCTTGATTTGTATAAATGAAATAGATTTGTTTTTCTCAAACTACCTTTTAAATGAGATTTGAGTCAAGAAAAACCATATGTTACGTTGAATATATCAAATGCCAATATACAGTATACTAATCAGAATAACGCCTTGATTATATACGGCAGAACTAAGTTAATGTTAAGAGCTGTTTTTGTTCTTTAAACATCATAAAGGATCACACAGGAAGTTTATTATAGTTACATGCTGCAATCTGGCATTAGTTCCCAATCATTTTTCAGTGTGACCCTAAATAACTGCAAGAATTTTGATTAAAATCCACTATTCTGGAGCAGGGGAAGTGCTTGAGGAATAAGTAGTGAATCAATCCTAATAAGAGCAGTATTTAGTGAAATCCAAATCATACAAAATTGGACAAATTTAAACCGCTAACTCATCTAACACAAAGCTGAAAGTCATACTGCTGTGTGTGTGTTGGTGTGAGCAACTGATCATGCGGAGCAGAACCCCTCCAAGAAGTCCTCCTGATCATATTTTTATTTTCCTTTTTATTAGTTATATATCCCTGTAATCCACTTTTGCAGTCTCTGACATGAGAAATTTGAGCTGTTACAATTCGTAAAAATCAATTTAAAATGTCAGGATGTGGGGCCATTCAGCTCTCCACTTAGCCACTATCACTTGAAATAAAGATATTGTAGTTTGGTATCCGTGGTCGCTGTATTTCAGTATGAGCTGAAGAGATGCGTAAAGAAAAGGCTTATAAGGTGCTTTATGATTCTTCTGGATCAAAGATGTTTTAAAATTTTTAAAGCAAGTCATTGTCATGAATAATTACTTTTGTTACTATAGAAATGGTGTAACAAATGTAGGGGTTATCGAAATGCAGTATTTATACAGTTCCATAAGTGTGCTTTAATATGAATGCCTGCCAAATATCAAGAGCCTGACAAGCTTTTGAGCTACACAGAGTAGTTCTTTGGGTCTGAGCTGACGAAGAGCTCTGTGTAGCTGGAGAGCTTGTCTCTCTCACCAACAGAAGTTGGTTCTATAAAAGATATTACCTCACCTACCTTGCCTATGTAATATGCTGGGACTGACTCGGCTACAATTACTCTGTATGCCAAATGTCAATGTGTTTCCAAAGGATTCTGCAGGTCTGGAGAATATCCAATCAAGAAAGGTAGCCTTGATGCAGATTGGATTATGGAAAGAATAATTTCAAATAATTGGATAGACAATTTCTCTAGTAGAGATTAAATGGATGACTAACCTGGCTCTGATTGCATCTCTAGAGAACAATTTATAAAGTACAGGACGCGGGCGATCTACCTGAAAATATATGGAAATCCATTCCAAATTATATTGATGGATAAAGAATGAATGTACCTACCCTGTATGAAAATATGTAATTCTCTTTTGTAAGATGTTTTCACCATAAAAATAACATCTGGGATATAACTTCAATTTTCATCCCATTTATTTTTGTTCTTAGTCTTGTTTTGTATGGTTTCATTGTTCTGGGGGTGGATTTACATTTGTTAATAATTGGGTGATTAGGCAATGAACTACTTCAGTTATAAGGATTATGGGCTTGATCCAAAACCTGTTGGATACCATAACTAATTTCAGTGGACTTTGTATTCAGCCTTATGGCTTTTGTTCAGCAAAATACTTAAAGCTTGATTCTACAAGGTGTTTAGCATTATGGTCTCAATCCAGCAGAGCACCTAAAGCACATGATTAACTTAAAGCACATAACTAGTCCAACTGACTTCAGTTAGACCAGTTGTGTTCTTAAAATTGATTGCCAGGGGACTAGAGACTAAACGTGTTTATAAGGCTTTTTCAGATTGGGACCTATATGTGGTTCTCTTAGCTCTTTATTCTGTAAAATATTGTATTTTTAAAATGTATTTTGCTCCAAAGTTTTGCTGCATTGCACTATGTTTTGATTGAAATGGAACAATAAAATTCTAGTCCGGAAATCACAGATTCCAAAAGGGTCTTACATTGCCTCAAAGAATGACTGGGCCTGGCACTGCCATGTGATGAAATTTCTTAATGCACTGTTAAGACACGAACCACTTCAGGAAAACACACAATGTTGTTGCTTCCTTTGAGGGGGCAGGGAAGTATTTTTGAGGCAAGACTATTAGTAAATCTGGACAAGAAGCCCCAAACGTTCTTCACGAACATTCACAGGAATTTAAAAGTGAATTTTTATTTAGGCGTTGCTCCTGCCTTCTGTGTTCATTTTCTGTGAAATCAGTAGGACTATTCCTGTGAATAAATATTATCCATTGGGCGCAAGCATTGCTGAATTAGGCCCCTATATGAGCCTTTCTTCCTATTTGATTCTGGAAAAACCAAAAGCTACTCCATTAACAATTAAAACAAGGGCTGGACACTATCATCACCTTCCCACCCTTTTGAACTCATAGGTTCATAACACCTTTAGCCCTGATATAGGTTCCAAACACTTAACTTCAGTCCAGGGTGAGAACCTTTCATTCATACATAGGGACGTTCTTTATATATCCTGTCTGCTTCATGTACTTCCATTTTGCTTTCCTTACTGTCCCATGTTCTGCTGCACTGGTATGTAGCCTTTATTGATATGGCTGCCATCATGCTTTCAGCAAAGGCAAGTGGGTGCTGCACACTGTCAAATTTTTGGTGTGTGGAGTCCATTACTTTTCTCAGGGAAATGTCTTAAAAGCAGGTTTGCTCCCGCTAATGAGACCACTGGTACGAAGTAAGATGGAGGGACTTATTATTCTTTGTACCAAGGCCTTATTTAAACTTCCAGAGAGGTATAAAAGGATCTTAGCCCTGGGCTACATGGGGGGGGGGGTGGTGTTGATCTATGATACGCAACTTCAGCTACGTGAATAACGCAGCTGAAGTCGGCATATCGTAATCGACTTACCTGGCTGTGAGAACGGCGGCGAGTCGATCGCTACTGCTCCCCCGTCGACTCTGCTTCCGCCTTTCACCGAGGTGGATTTCCGGAGTCGACGAGGAGCACATTCGGGGATCGATTAAGCGCGTCTAAACGAGATGCGATAAATCGATCCGCGATAGATCGATTGCTCCCCGCCGATCCGGCGGGTAGTGAAGACAAGCCCTTAGTGTAAATGAAATTCAGGTCCAGACTCTGGACTGAAAGTTTTAAAGTCTGAGGGGGGTTGTTTTCAATTTCCTCCTCATGTTTGGATTTATGCTATTTAAGATCTACCACTTTACTTTGTAAGCTCCCCATGGTTCTGTCCTGTGTTTGACACAGAGAACAGTCTTGGAATTGTGAGAGCATATTTGATTTGGAAATGGTAGCCCATAAAAAGTTATCAGTTTTCTCTATTTTGCATTCAGCAGTAAAGATCCACATTATGCTGCACACCCCACTGAGTCTTAAAAACTAGATCTTCTTATTACAGATCTTACTACAACTAATTTTAGCCTCAACGTCTGCAGTTAGTGGATATTCTTTTTTCATTTGTAAACCTCTGCAGTTATATTTCACTCAAGGGGATTCCCTTCCCTCTTCACCAAATGATGGCCTCTAAACTATAAAGCTGTATTTATGAATACATTATGTCCTATTTACCTTACTTTATGAAAAGTTATGTGCAGTGGTAGTGAGGTAACTTTCATGCTCGCAATAGACATTACATACAAAACAGCATTAAAAGAAAGTGTAAAAGTTGCAAAGTCAAGCACTCAGAAAATTAGGAAATGCCAGAATTAAGGTTGCGTGTGCAGCTACCAGCACCATCTCTAATTACAAAATAATAAATATCTCAGATAACTCCAGGTAATCATAGTAGATATATCACAAAGCAATATGTATATTAATTTTGTCACCAGTGCCCACTTGTATATTGGAAGAGTAAAATGTTGATGAATGGAGCCATAGAGGGAAGGGGGTGAACTTTGCATAATTTCCAATTGTTTCTGCAGTCATTGTCATGCAATAGCATTAATGCTGTGCCTTTTCCAATCTTTGGTTTAGTTTACTGGAATACTAACAGTCCAACATCACATAATTTTAATTAGAGACTAAATGTAATTTAATTTGATTCTGAATCTGTAAACTGTGGCTTCCCTCTCTTGTCAATCTTTTCATTAGCATCAGGCTCAGTATTCAAATAGACCACCAATGTGAAGCGGACAATACACAATGACCAGACAGAGAGAAGTGTCTGTTATCCCATGTCGGAAAGGAACCTGTTCAAGGAACGTCACTTCCTGGTGACCTGCCTTCCCTGAAGAACATACTTTTCAGGATAGATGGCTAACTTCTTAAATATTATCCTTACATACATTTCACAATGATTATGATGAACAGCAGGGTACTGCCTCTCAGTAGCGACCTTACATGCCACCCTTTGGTGAACTAATATGTATATACCCGACCCAGTGGATCCCTGTAAAACTCTGTCCCCCCTGTGTTCTCTGCCAGAGGGCACCAAGAGGTTCCAGGGGCAGAGCTGCCCAACTAATTACAATGTTGCCTCCCTCTTCTCCTCCACCCCCACCTTTAGGGCTGCTGCAACGGCTGATCCCCGTTTCCCTTGTCTCCCAGAAGCACAGAGAGGCCAGTGAGCCCCGGGGCTGCAGAAGAGGAGATGACAGACCTTGGATAGGAGAGGAGTGAGCAGGGAACAAGCTAGGTGAGTGAGGGCCCATGGAGGGGAAAGGAAGGCAAATGGGAATGGAAGGCAGAGGGAGGGAACAGAAAGACCAGTAGCTCAAGGCTGGATCTGCTTCCTGTTCTCTCTTCCCTGTTGTGAATGTGTGGGCCCACTAACTTCATCCTATTCAACCCTCCCCTATCTGAATGCTCCTGTGGACGCATGGGTAGCTGTCCCCCACAAGCCTCACAGGAGTAGGGAAGGAGAGCGGAGAGGGTCCAGAGCTAAAGGAGGGGAATCTTATCCTTCCCCCACTAGCCAACCACTGGCCCCTGTCCTGCAGGACATCACCTATGTATGGGGTAGCAGGCACAGCCTTTAATACCAATGCAGCTGAGAGCTCGGATACCAACTAGCTGAAACATATTTAAACTCTCCCTCCACAGTTTTCCCACTTCCTTGCAGTTATGGACAACAAATGGACCTTGCAATGTACCTTAGACCCTCATTAGCCTGTACCTCTTGTGATCAGGGGCCATGCTGGCTGCTCAGCACACAAATTGGCTCACTTAAAAGCAGCCAGCTGGGAGAAAGCTTACAGCAGCCCTAATACTACCTACAGCAGCCTATATGGCACCCACAACTGTGAATGGGAAACCCCCACCTCTTGAACCATAAATTGGGGGGCAGACCAGTCACCTGATTCATGGGCCCCAAAAGCTAGCCCTGTAATAGGGACCGTTAATAGCCTATGAGCTGTAGTCAAAATCATAGTGGCAAATATTCAGCCCTAGGAACAGCTTTAAAAATATAAATCAATCTTACATTTATAGGTTCTCAAAATAAGGGAAGCCTGAAACCAACTTTTATGGGCCCCAAAAAACCAGATAATTGTACAACATAAGCATACTAAATGGAAGAATGTAAATCTTTCCTGTTTCAACTATAATTTCTTGCTCCTCCTTGGATGCTGTAGTGCAACCATGATTCTTAATTATGTTAAGCTGCTTGCTACCACTATATCTGTTGGCACTGATATATAGAAGATGAGAGAGAGAGCTAGTTGGCTCATTTTCAAAGCTACTTTATCACCTCATAAAAGAATGCACAGCATGTTGCCCTGTGTTTTTCTACAGAGTGAAGTAAAAATAGCTTTTTATATATTACTTTTACCTTTTTTTAAATTACAGTCCCTTTTGAATAGAATTATGCGGTAGTACAAATAAATATGTAAACTCCCCCCATTGCTATGATGGCCTACCTCAGCAAAGCTCAACATCCCCAGTCCCTTAAGGACATCAGGAGGAAAAATCCACACAACGCTGTGACGTTCCACTGCACTAAAAGACTTGAGCTGTAGATTATTAGAATTATTTAATGTTGCTGACAAATGTGTTACTAAAGTAGAATGAGCCAGTCAGAGACAGTGCTGTTTGAAAATTTGGCTATGAAATACAAAGTGGGGAATAACAGGCTAGGCAGTGGTACTGCAGAAAAGGATCTGGGGGTTATGGTGGATCGCAAATTGAATGAGTCAGCAATGTTGCTGTTGCAAAAAATACAAGCATCATTCTGGAATATATTAACTGGAGTGCCATATGTAAGACATGGGAACTAATTGTTCCACTCTACTCTGAATGGTTGAGGCCTCAGCTGGAGTTTTTATCCAGTCCTAGGCACCATGCTTTAAGAATTGGGTAAACAAATTGGAGACAGTCCAGAGGAGAGCAACAGAAATAAGAGGTTTAGAAAACCTGACCCACGAGGAAAGGTTGAAAGAAACGATGCATGTTTAGTTCAGAGAAGACCGAATGGGGGATATAACAGACTTCAACTATGTAAAAGGTTGCTCTAAAGAGGATGGTGATCCATTGCCTTCCGTGTTCACCAAGGGTCGGACAAGAAATAATTGGCTTAGGGAAATTCAGGTTCGATATTAGGAAAAACTTTTTAACTACAAGGACAGTTAAACACTGGAAGAGGTTATCCAAGGCATCTATCGAATCCCTGTGATTAAGAATAGGTCAGACAACTGTGCGGCATGGCATAGGCATATTTCGTCCTCCCAGTTCTACGTGTCTAAGATTCTGTGAATATGCCTATTGTATTTGCTGGCAAAACTATTTTCATGTTTTTAAAAAAACAGCACCCGCACTCACAAAATAGGGAACTCTGATTCCAATACTACGTTGTCTGTTCCATTACTCATTTTGGCTAGGTTGTGCTAGTCTGATTTCTGTGGCACTTGTGTGAATAAGTGGATAGCACAATGAGAATTGTTGCACAATCTAAACCTTTGTATGCAAAAATCAATATCTGCAAATTTTGTTGGTGCAGTTAGGGGAGGTCGTTTGAAAACGTGACCATAATGTACACGCAGAAAACTTTTAAATCCATGTCAGTGTTACTACTGATTACTGGTCTGCTTAGAATTCCAGCAATGTGAACACTACAGTCGTGTCATATGCACTATGTGGATAGAAAACTTCCCTGCCACAACAGTTATGGCCCCTCCATAAATAACAAGCTACAGGATTGTGAACATTTTGGGGCAGGGACTGTCTTTTTCATTTATGTTGTACAGTGCCTAGCACAACTGTATTGTGCGTTACTGTGATACAGATAATAACAATAACATGGGCTGGCTAAAAGCAAACACTAAAAAATTGTGACTGATCTGAGCCAGCCCCTTGCATCTGTCTTAAACTGTGCGCAGTCCAATTGTATTGACATCAATTGAAAGACTCCCACTGATATCAACGCAAGTTAGATCTGGACCTAAGAAAACAGAAAACCCTGCTAGAGAGTGATCATGCAATTTCAGTAATAATTGCTTTGCACTTCTGAAATTAAAATGAACTTTTAAACAGAAGCTGACAATTCTGAGGTACGTGCAGTGTGTTAATTCTTAAAATACACTGGACAAAATTCTGTTCTCATTTATCAATGAAAGTTGTCGTAATAGGCAACACTAAAATATTTGAGGTTCACTTCAGATACATATATCCAAAAATCTTTGCTCCGTAAATCTAGCAAATCAGAGGAATGGTATTGCTGGTACTTCCAGCGGTGGGCCAGATGGAAAAACTAGTAATAGTTGGGAGTATTTGCTCCCAGGAAGTACTGAGGGGTGTGTGTGATTTCACTTGAACCTGATTTCTTTCTCTCACACACACACACACACACACACACACACACACACACACACACACACACACACACACACACACACACACACACACACACACACACACACACACACACACTTACACTTCATTTTGCATTGTGGTCAGAGGCTTGAGCCTATTTTCCTTTTGTTATCTGAACTGGTTCACATATCCACAGGTTGTAGCATAGTTCAAAACTAAGTACTTCACTGTAAAGAACTGGATCTGGTTATAATGGTGAAAGAGTAATAGTAATGAGCAGCATGTGATGTCAGGTGAAAATATTGAAATGTTGCAAAGAGCTCAAGGAAAGGGGTGGGAGGGCTACTGAAAAAAGGATCTTTTACATGAAAGCTTCCATTTTGACACTGTATAGGAAGTTGTATGAAACACACCACCACCCTTAAAAGTATAGTTAACTACAGATTTGCTCTCCTGGGTCCTACAGGAACTTGCATATGAGAGTGTGAAAATAAAGATTTGTGATTTCAGGAATCTGAGCTTTGAAAAATCAAAAGAAAAGCTAATTTTAAGCATAGTGCCCCAAAGTATTGTTTAATTTTACCTGAATTGCTGCTTTAAAAAATTCCTGAAAAAAGTTAAATTTGTTCACCAAAAAAGGAAAAATATAGAGGCCTGAAATATAAACTGGGTTTGTTATGATCTTATAGCAGGAATATTGGACAATAAAGTACAACATAAGAAATAAGTTAGAAATATTGCTATATGATATGAACCTAGTAAGACACTGACTGCAGTATTAAATAAAAACGTAAGAACAATATATCTGGATGTATGTAAATATTATGTGTATATAAAGGGCATAGATACTGCATATGCATACACATATTTGGTCATAATGTCTGACATGTTTTCAATTGAAATCAATGAGATTAAAATTAAGCGTGTCTAATCATTTCCAGAAGTAGTAGTTGCACCGGGAGATAGATAGATAGTAATTCAGTGAGTTGGGGAGTTCAGAAATATTTAACGCGAACTGAGTAGCTAAGTGCCCATACATGTCTGTCTTGAAACAACTCTGTTATGGCAGTTGAATGTTGTAAAATAATGGCTAAGGGGCCTTTTTGTAGAGTTATGTCAAATAAGAGAAGTACTACTATGTAATAAACACATAGTGAAGCAGTAGAGTTTCATAAAGATAATCTAATACCATATTTATGTATTGTTTATTCATGTGGAACTGAATTATTTATCTTGCTTTGTTTTTCTTTGCCTCTGTTTAAATTGTACATTGTATTAATTCCAAACTGAGTAGCTCTGAGATACAGACAAAATGTTATTTAGAACTTTGAGTATTCCAACTTCTCATTTAAGAAGTGTCAGTAATCTTTCATATCTGAGTCTGAAAATAAATGTTTGACTCTGGACTGAAAATGGTAATAGAAGACCTGGGGGAAATCAAGCATTAAAATCATGTTATAGATACCGTTTAAGGACCTGTCTGAGAGAACTAATGATTTGTAGGGAATTCAAATCTTATTTTCAGCATAATTAGGGTTTTCTTGTTCAAGCAGTGCCTGGCTGATGATCCATTTTCAGTAATGAAAGTGAAACTTGCAGGTCATTGCATCTCTCTGAGAGGCTTGATGATAGTCTATTTCCACTCATCTACTGTGCAGCAGCTGCTAAATGCTCACTAATATATTGCAATGCTTGGTTTTTACCCAGCAGACTAACTTTGGAGAGACTGCTGTATTCTCAGGGAAGAATCTCTTCTCTGTTAGCAGCCTTTTTCTCCCATTCTTCATTCTTCTTTCCTCTCTCTTTTATGAGGCATTTGTCATTCAGTGCACGCCCTTTCATATGAAATCCTCATTCATATGATCTATAAGCAATGTAGAATGAATGTCCATACTACTTCATTGCTTGAGTAACACAGTAATGCCAGACTCCTTAGCAGCACCAACGTGCTCAGAAGAGCCAAAAGATGTGGAGGCATTAGGCTTTCACATCAGTCATAGTTAAATACATAAATGGTAGTGTTGTTGTGTTGTGGAAAATACCTGGAGGTTAAGTATGGTTCCTATGCTGTAGGTGGATATTTTTGTTACTTCAACCTATAGCCCCAGTAAACTTGAGTAAAGCTTTCGGAATAAGCCAAAATAAAGGAAAATATGTTGGTGATAAGTCATGCTGTATGGCTACTACAGTGTTGTGTATAATTATTCCAAAAAAACATGAAATGTAAGGTAAAATACTACATACCGTAGGCCATAAAGGACTGTTCCATCAGGATGTAGTCGAATCATTCGATTTTTCACTGTAACCCCATGAACATATGACTTCTTGTCATTTTGGAAGTATGTGTCTGGCACCCAGAGCTGGTCAGCTACTCGGTTGTCCAAAGTTAGGTTCAGAGGTATTCCAGAGTAAGACAGCCTTTTGTCCCTCCAGGACTGCTGGAAATACATTGTGAGTGTGTAGTCCTGGAAGCAAAAAAGAAAAAAGGTATTTTAGTAGTTGTGTATTGTGCACAATAGTTAATATAGCCATAATTTTAGTTTTGATAATTTAAGTTCAATACTTAATTATTGAATACATTTATATTAATATTAATAGTACACTCAAAAGTTTAAGGATCACTGAAACTTTGTAGCAAATTAAGATCTCTATTCAGTAACCACATCTGTGACTCTTGAACTGTGTATGTTAATATTGAGCTTCCTTCTGATTACAGCTGGTGAACTGAAATAACCTTGCAGTTGTTGGAAATAGGCCTCAGTATCTCCTCCCACATGAAATAGAGCAGTGGTTCTCAACCAGGGGTACATGGCGGTAGGCAGAGGTCTTCCAGAGCTACATAAAAACAAACTACATAAAAAGCACTAGTGAAGTTAGTACAAACTAAAATTTCATACAATGACTTGTTTATATTGCTCCATATACTATGCACTGAAATGTAAGTACAATATTTGTATCCCAATTCATTTATTTTATAATTACATAGTAAAAATAAGAAAGTAAGCAATTTTTCAATAATAGTGTGCTGAGACACTTTTGTAGTTTTGTGTCTGAGTTTGTAAGCAAGTAGTTTTGAAGTGAGGTTAGCTTGGGGATACGCAAGACCAATCAGACTCCTGAAAGGGGTGCAGTAGTCTGGAAAGGTTGAAAGCCACTGAAATAGAATACTTGGCACTCGTGCATTAGGGAGTAACATTAAGGGACTCCAGTCCATAAATCATGTGTTATGTTTCTTGAGGTTTATCCGCAACCTGAAGAGAGCTGCTTTTGCCTGATCTCAGCCAATAGCCAAGCCCGGCACTTACAGACCTCTTGATGTGTTCTCTCTCCTTCCACATTCCACTCTACAACAATTCAAGAGGGCATGCTGTCCCTACACCCTTTAGTAGATAGTAAATATTTTCTCAAAGCACAAGATCAGGTACTTTTCCAACAATGTTTATTAAGGCCATCATTCCCAATTCACCATTTATAGTCATGTAGGATTCACTTTAGTCTTTGGAGACCAGGCCAAAGCATCTGCATGAAGGGAATTCATATCTTCTATTTACTATCATATTGTGGCCCAGGGAGACCTCAGCTTGATGTGGAGAGAAAATTATTTCAAAAGGCTTCTGAAGACCATCTGATTTCCCCCCACCTCTGAATCTGCTGATTTTTAAGCATAGTCAATTTTTTAAAGTGGAAAACCCCAAGAATTTTGTACTTAATGGGGCTCTTAACAGATAACTACAGCTGCAGTGTGTGGACTGTTAAAGTTTCCCTCCCCCCATTTCAAGTGCCCGGTCATTTTACTCACTGCCATAACTGTGTAGCAAAATTATAGAGACTGTGCCAAACACATTGCCAGAGAAGAATTTTCTCTACTCTGAGAGAGGGCCTTATGCCTGTCAGACTACCAAATCCTAAATTTGGTGGACTGTAAATTTTTGAAGAAATAAAAGGCACTATAATGTGGTATTTGTACTCTTTATCTACAAGGATCTCTTAATGCACAGTTATGAAAAGCATTAAAAGTATATGGCCAACTTGCAAATCATTTTTCTGTCTGAAAATGTTGTGCCTGCTATAGCTACAAATGACAAGAACACTACAACCAAGAGAAGTTAATGAAAACATATTTCTTTTCCAGTTTACATTGTACTCTTGACAGCAATTTGTATAGTCAGTCTCTGTTTTGTTGACGGTCAAGTTGCATGTCCTGTCTCTTGCACCAGCATAACAGCATCACACTTGTGCACCATTTTGTGGGGCGCTCAGATTCCCAAGGCCATTCAAGAGTGGTGCTTACAAATAACAAAAGAGACCCACCACAGATTCTGCGCTTGAGGGCAGGAGGGGTTCTCTTTTCCTGGGGCCTCTCCACACAACTATGGAGCAATAAGAGCTGGATGAAGTCAGGAGAGCAACTTTCACTTCCCAGACCACTGCACAAGGCTTGAGATCAAAAGGTGTATGGCAGGGTGGAGAAACCCATTTGTCCATAAATCCTCCTCCACAGGACTTAGAAGTAACTGAAAGCTGGGGGGCTATGGTAAATCCAGTCTTCCCTCCTCAATCCTCTGTTTGGGACAGGGGAGAGGTAGCTAATGAAACCCAGTTCACTTTCTGGGGCCCTGGCTTGTGTCAGGAAGAAATGGGAGTCTGTGACAGAGGGAATAATAGGAGAGGACCTTCTTCACTTTCCAGGGCTTCTGTATGAAATAGGAGGAGGAGTTTAAGAAAGGGACAGGGGATGCCTTACCTCAGTGCTGCTCTGCCTACTGCTGCAGAAGAGACCGGCAGGCAGACAGGAGTATGTGATGGAGGGAGGTGGGTGGTGCAGGGATGAGCAGTTGGTAGTGCTGCTCCTGGACCTGTCCACTGTCCCTTGCTGAGAGACAGTTGAAAGCATTGGCAGGGAAACAAGCAAATGCTTATGAAAACTCTGTTAGAAAATGGAGTTTTAAAAAAATTCAGGTCCCATCATTTAACGAGGGCTGTATCAGAAACTAGATTTTTTTATTTTTCTAAATTGAATATTTTTTTTAAATTAAAATTGTCCTTTAAAAAAATAGCCTAGAGTATGGACGGGCAAACTTGTTTTTCCTCGTTTCCCAACCAATCCAACATTGTGGGTTCAAAAGTTCAACTTGAACTCTGATGTTGGGTTCATATTTCTTTAGGAACGACTATGATCACACGAGAGGGCACAGAGAAAAAAAATTAAGGTATAAAAAAGTGTGGAAAAACGAAGCAGAAAATGAACAGTGTGAAATATGACAAAGAGAACTGTTGAGGAGGAAAAAAGTCCAGCTGGGGTGGGTATGGAGGCAGTGGGGGTGGAGAAATAATTAGAATTTCAAGATATAGGGTTTTTAATTTTTTCAGCCTATCCTTTTTCTTGCTGGAAGTGGCAGAAGGATGAAGAATGTCTAATGCCATCTGTTTAGTAGTGTTAATTGATTATTTTCTTGGGGTAAACATCTTTGTTTTACCTCGCTGGTAGGCTCAATAATGCCACTTGAAGTAAAATGTAATATGTAGTGAAATGTCATTAGACTGAGCAAGAGCAGCATCAAGTTGTAAATATAAGAATGGACAAAGTGAATTTTTTTCAGATCAGAAAAAATATAGATTGTAAACCTTGGTCCCAAACATATTGAATGAGCTACCACAGATGTATTGAATGAGCTACCACAGATGTATTTAAATGTGTTGATCTATATTTCCGATTGCTCTCTCGGAACTTAATCCAAAATCCCCTGAAGTCAATGGAAAGATTCCTGCTGACTTCAGTGGGCTATGGGTAAGGCCCTTACAGCTGCAGCAAACTGAATGGCAGCTTTCCTTTAAGTCTATGTAGTATTCTGACTGTTGTTTGCTCAGAATTGTGACCTTCTGGCAGTATTACAAGACTTAAGACACCAACCTTTCTGAGAATGCAAATGAATGATTCTGTCTGCACTAATGCATGAGAAGCTAAAACTCCCAGATTTATTTTGTTTAATAAGGCCTTTGGTTGCCAAGATATAGATGTCAAGCATATACTGTGCTTCATAGCAGCATGAATAGTATTAATTCTAACTTGTATGCATATTAAAGCTTAATTAAATTGCATTTGAGATAATAAAACTGTGACTTAGTCTGGTACTGGTCAACAAATTCTAATTAGTGGTTAAGGGCTCAATATTTCAATGATCATTTACTTGATGAAGATAGAAACATCCATTTCTTACAATGCCTACATGTTATCCTTGCCTCAGTAGGAATTGAAATAACTAGAAGGGTACACTGAACTCCCGCTGGCTCTCTTATTACACGCTATAACAATCGATGTATAATGGTGATTAAATCCCAGAATGCTGATCTTAACAGGAGATTTTGTTCCATATGGAGCAGGCACTTACTGGATTTATCAGTCTCCCAGGATTTGCTTTTTCAGATATCCGATTTATGGTAATTGATCAATATCTCCTTTAGGATGCGGGATATGTTTTGCTTGTGAGTTCTCAGTTTGTGGGGAGTCACAATACAAAGAGTTCTGGAGTGGGTATTTTGACTAGAGGTATGTGAATAATCAATTTTTTGGTTCACTGGCCAAACTGAAACATCAAAAATATCCTTCATTTAGATTGACCTGAAATGTTTTTTTCGGTTTTCTTGTCCAAAAAAAGCTGAAAAAAATTGTTGGTTTAACATGATGTTTTGTTTAGCTTTTGGGCATTTTAAATGACTTAATAAAAGCAAAGGAAATTTGGAAATGTCATTCACAAAACCACCACCAGAGGAGGCATTTCCCCTTCTAAGGCCTGGTCTACACTTGAGGGGTGGGGCAGCAGAATCAATCTAAGTTACACAACTTCAGCTATGTGAATAACGTAGATGAAGTCAACGTACTTAGACCTACTCACCGTGGTGTCTTCACCAGGGCCGGCTCCAGGCACCAGCTTGCCAAGCTGGTGCTTGGGGCGACAGGTGAGAAGGGGGCGGCAGTCCGAGTCCCGCGGCGGCAATTCGGCGGCAGGTCCGCTCTTCCCGCCGCCGAATTGCCGCCGCAGGACTCGGACTGCCGCCCCAGTCTTGCCTGCCACGGCGGCAAAGGGGTGGCAGGTCCGCCGCTGTCCCCTTGCCGCTCCGGAATGGGACTGCCTGCGTCGGGGGCGGGGCCCCGCTACGTCTGCCTGCGTCGGGGGCGGGGCGCCGCCACCCCTGCTTGGGGCAGCAGAATTGTAAGAGCCGCCCCTGGTCTTCACTGCGGTGAGTCGACAGCAGACACTCCCCTGTTGACTCTGCCTGCGCCGCTCACGGTGGTGGAGTACAGGAGTTGACAGGAAAGCACTCGGGGGGTTGATTTATTGCGTCTAGTCTAGATAAATTCCTCCTCTCTCTGATTTAGAGGAGGGACTTGAACTTGGGTTTCTCACATCCCATGTGAGTACCCTTGCCGGGGGGGAGGAGGACACTACTTCCTCCTCCACTGGCCAGTGGTTTTATGAATGGTGTATTGGCACCTCTGAATGATAATAGTTAATGGTACTGTTTCTGTATGGGCCTAGAGCTCCCACCATCCCTAACGTGAACCAAAAAGGTATATTTGACTGTTAGTTTATTGGCCAAAGTTCCCAAAAACGTATTGCTGCAAAATAATGCTAAAAGAGAGACAATGCAGAATTACTACTATATATATTTTTGCTCTGTAAGCAGTCTCTATCTAAGATCATGACACACTTTCATAGCCTATTTTTAAAGTAGAAAACAGTGCTTGTGATTGGCAAATGAAATTATAATGGAAACCACATGAAAGGACATATATAATGGACATCTGCAAAAGAACATGATTCACTTTGTAGGTGCATAGCCTCAGTATGACATTATCATATGATTGGATAATACATTAAATGTAACCAAATGCAAAAGGCAAAATTCAATGATTGGTTGAAAAGTGTTACTTGCAACCTAGTATTGTCTCTGTTGTTGAATAGGCAAAAACTGTTGTGACCTTTTGTACTTTGGAAATTTGGAGTGTATTGAGACATAATGGAGTATGTAACTATCTAGTTGATTGACCTCAAGGGAGACATCTGATCGTGATTGGTGGTGATAAGAGTATCATAGAATCATAGAATATCAGGGTTGGAAGGGACCTTAGGAGGTCATCTAGTCCAACCCCCTGCTCAAAGCAGGACCAATCCCCAATTTTTGCCCCAGATCCCTAAATGGCCCCCTCAAGGATTGAACTCACAACCCTGGGTTTAGCAGGCCAATGCTCAAACCACTGAGCTATCCCTCCCCCCAAACCAGTCTGCCTGGGAAAGAGAATCCAGTATAGCTCATCGCAAATTATAGAATGAAGTAAACACGTAGGGTATAAAAACCGATGAAATAATTATCAAGTTGGACCTAAGAAATGCTGCAACCTGGATTCCCAGGAAGGGTGACTAGAGACTTTCCCTTTCTGTGCTTGTGTTGATTAATCCTAGATGTCTAATCTTTGATTAATAAAAAGCAATTGAGCATAACCATTTGATGTCTCATTAATTAATGAAGCGAACAGAACCCATTACAAAGTGTATATCCATATTTGTTGTTAAAGTATAATTAATCAAGTTACAAAAAGATAACAGTGCCTGGTATCTGTTCTTGTCACTAGAAAATGGGCCAATATAAATAAAAGCAGAGAGGATGTTGAAAAGACTGAACCAGATGGGCTCAGACAAGTATTTTAAATATTTAGGCTAAACACGTAACTCACATTTTTTTGCTTGAGAGCCAGGGACATTTTCCCCTTCTAGTAAATCAGGTTTCTGCAAACTCTCCGTAGCAGTCTGGACTAATAGGTTCTTTTGTTTTGTATCATTTCACAAAGGTTAATCTCCAGATTTCCCGTGTTAGCAAACTCCCCAATGAGGATGGTATCAAATGAGTTATTCTGTAGCTCAGTGGTCCCCAACGCGGTGCCCGCCGGGGCATTTATGTGCGCCCGCCGTGGCGAAGCTGCCGCCGGAATGCCGCCCGAGGCGCTTTTCCAGCGGCAGCCTCTCTGCCAGAATGCCGCCGAGGAGCGTTGCTGCCCACCAAATCGGTGGGCCACAGAAAGGTGCTCTTGGCCACACAAAGGTTGGGGACCACTGCTGTAGCTCTTAAAATTTTATACTATTTGGATAAGACAACAAATGATTCAACCAAGGGTATTGACAAATATTGACATATTAACAGGACATGTTACTGACAGGTTCCGGATTAGGAAATGGAGACTTTGAAGAACTCCAGTTTATGGTACAGAACATCTCCTCCTCCTCCTCTTCTTCACCCGTCAGGAATCTGGACTCATAAGCTCTAAGTAGGAATGCCCACTGGAACCTATTTTTAAGGTAATTAAGTGACAGCACCCATACTAGAATTTCTTGGCTGGACTAAAGCTGTAAATCCATCCAAGAAATTCTAGTATGGATGCTGTCACTTAATTACCCTTTTTTGGGTGGGGGCAGGGAGTTGATTAGGTTTTTCTGTGGTGTTAATGTTTGGCTTTCAGTATTGATAGGCGCAGGTTACAGAGAAGAGAATTATGCTATGTATGTATACCTGTGTCCTGTCATCTATAATATGACTAGAACGCATTGTACCAAGCAATGAATATTAGGAGGTAGGAGGAAACTTTTTCCTGGTGGCAGGTTATCCCGTAATAGCCTACTGACTGATCTATTTTTGCACCTTCCTCTGTAATATATGGCCCTGGCCACTGTAGATGACAGGATAAGAACATAAAAATGGCCATACTAGGTTAGACCAATGGTCTATCCAGCCCAGTATCCGGTCTTCTGACAATGCCAGGTGCTTCAGACGAAATGAACAGAACAGGCAATTATCAAGTGATCCGTCCCCTGTCGTCCAGTCCCAGTATCTGACAGTCAGAGGCTTAGCCATCTTAGCTAATAGCCATTGATAGACCCATCTTCCATGAACGTATCTAATTTTTTTTAACCCACTTATACTTTTGACCTCCACAACATCCCCTGGCAATGAGTTCCACAGGTTTACTGGGTGCTGTGTGAAGAAGTATTTCCTTATATTATAAATGTGCTGCCTATTAATTTCATTAGGTGACCCCTGGTACTTGTGTTACATGAAGGGGTAAATAACACTTCCTTATTCACCTCTTCTACACCATTCATGATTTTGTAGACCTCTATCATATCCTCACCCCTTAGTTATCTCTTTTCTAAACAGAACATTCCAGTCTTTTTCATCTCTCCTCGTATGGAAGCTGTTCCATACCCCTAATCTTTTTGCCCTTTTGCCCTTCTCTGTACTTTTTCAAGTTCTAATGTATCTTTTTTGAAATGAGGCTACCAGAACAGCACACAGTATGCAAGGTGTGGCTGTACCATGGATTTATATAATGGCATTATGATATTTTCTGTCTTATCTATTTCTTTCCTAATGATTCACAACATTGTGTGATTGCCTCTGGAGCCTTTTTTTAAAAAAATTGGTGTCACGTTAACTATCCTCCAGTCATCTGGTACAAAAGCTGATTTAAGCAAGAGGTTACATACCATAATTCTGCAATTTCATATTTGAGTTCTTTCAGAACACTTGGGTGAATACTATCTGGTTCTGTTGACTTATTATTATTTAATTTCTTGTTTTGTTCCAACACCTCCTCTACTGACACCTCAAAGTGGGGAAGTTCCTCAGATTTGTCACCTAAAAAGCATGGCTCAGGTGTGGGAATCTACCTCACAATCTCCGCACTGAAGAATGATGCAAAGAATTTATTTAGCTTCTCAGCAACGGCCTTTTCTATTCCATACTGGAATAGATGGGCGATTGCGCTAATTAAATATCACAGTTCCTGTGCTTCCTGAGTGGTTAGAAACCACACTGAGCAGTGTGCACAATAAATACCGAAAGTACCAGATTTGGAGATTTGTTTCAAACTCAAACCTTAGTCGAGATTCATAGAAAGGTTCACTAAGAATGACAATACTTTTGAAGGACACTGACCCCAGTTTTGAATAAAGCTGGGCCAGCTTATGATTTTTCAGTGAAATCCATACTTTTGAATGGTTTGAGCACCAAACCTGCTTTAAATAAACAAGATAGTGGTGGAAATGACAGAGATCTCTCATTGGCTTGGTTCTCAGGTGGCATTTGAGCAAAATGCACTAGTAAATGTCATTCCAGAATCCTAATGCTATGGTAAATTGAAGACAATTTTGTAGCAAAATGCAAATTACTTTGCTACTTATCTAAAAGTGAGTTTCTTAAAACGTGGGTCCACTTGGTTAATAGATTGAAAGAAACATATATTTTATATATTTCTGTTAAAGTAACAGTCCCTGTATAAACATCAGCGATCAAGAACATAGGTAAATAGGGCACTTTCTGGATGATTTCAGTTCTATTAAAATGATAACACTGGCACAGATATAATCCTGGTTCTCTTATATGTTTCATGCCATTTAAGTCAATCTGCTCATTTCCCTCAAATCAGCTTTTTGAAAATTAGGAAAAAGTTATTTTTAGTGCAGATAAAACCAAACACAGATTAAAATTCATTTGGCATCGTTGTATGAAATGTCATACTTCTGGGCTGAGCAAAATAGCTACAGTTCTAACTAGTTTTGAATGCCATGTGTGGTAGAACACAACAGAGCAGACTTTTTGTATATCCAAAATGTGAAACAGGATTGCAGCATTTTGTGGCATATGGCAGGGGTAGCAGTTACAAATGGGATAAGAAAGCCCCACTTTGTTTTCACTTGACCGATTTTTTTTAAACCTAAGGATATGGCATCCATTTCTCTGTATTAACATGTATGTGACAAACTGCTTGAAACCCTTCTTGTATGGATCCTAATCTCTAGGTCAGTGGTTCTCAAACTTTTTTTTTTGCGGACTACTTGAAAATTGCTGAGGGTCTCAGTGGACCACTTAATGATCTTCCCAAATGTTGTTTGTACCATTAGATAACTATTGTAGAACAGGTTTCAGAGTGGTAGCTGTGTTAGTCAGTATCAGCAAAAACAACAAGGAGTCCTTGTGGCATCTTAGAGACTAACAAATGTATTTGGGCATAAACGTTCATGGGCTAGAACCCACTTAATCAGATGCATGGAGTGGAAAATACAGTAGCAGGTATAAATACACAGCACATGAAAGGATGGGAGTTGCATTACCAAGTGGGAGGTCAGTCTAACGAGACAATTCAATTAACAGTAGGATACTAAGGGAGGAAAAATCACTTTTGTAATGGTAATGAGAGTGGCCGATTTCAAACAGTTGACAAGAAGGTGTGAGTAACAGTAAGGGGAAATTAATATGGGGGGAAATTAGGTTTAGGTTTTGTAATGACTCCCAGTCTTTATTCAGGCCTAATTTGATGGTGTCCAGTTTGCAAATGAATTCCAGTTTTGCAGTTTCACATTGGAGTCTGTTTTTGAAGTTTACTTATGTGTAATTTAAGACCAACACTTCTTTTAACACTTGTGATAAAATCATAGCAGGTCACTGAAGTTAATATATTTGTGTGTATTACATTGTTAAAATATTACTACTTTGTGATCATAGACTTTAAAGTCAGAAGGGACCATCATGATCATCTAGTCTGACCTCCTGCACATTGCAGGCCACCGAACCTCACCCACCCACTCCTGTAATAGACCCCTAATCTCTGGCTGAGTTACTGAAGTCCTCAAATCATGGTTTTAAAGACTTCAGGTTCTAGAGAATCCTCCATTTATACTAGTTTAAATGTGCAAGTGACCCGTGCCCCATACTACAGAAGAAGGCAACCCCGCCCGGGTCTCTGTCAATCTGACACAGGAAAATTCCTTCCTGACCCCAAATATGGCGATCAGTTGGACCCTGAGCACGTGGGCAAGACCCAGCAGTCAGATGCCTGGGAAATAATTCTTTGTAGTAACTCAGAGCCCTCCTGATTTGATCATATGTTTTCAGTAGAAATCTGAAAGTTTCTAATGTGGACACTCTTGTAATTTCTACTATGTGGTGTTTTGTCAGAGTATGTCAACTCATCTCATGTCATTCCACCATGACAGAACAGAATGTGATAGAAAATGCCAGAAAGGAATCTGGCCTGCTAGGCCATAATGGTTACATAAATGGGGACATGAAACCCTCACCAGCTCAAATATAGACAGTAGTAGAATAAGTGACTAAAGTAACGGCTGTAATATTTCCAGACTGACACATGCTAATATCTGACAGATTCTGTGAAAATTTTTAAATCAAAATGGGGGTCCTCAGGTTGCTAAAGTTTGAGAACTACTGCAATAAATAAGAGGCAGCAGACATCATGTTAATTGAATATTGGAGTTCTATTATACCAAGATTGTACTGTGCTATAAAATAAATATATTTAGGACATCAATAAAATACTTTTAATAGATCACAGTACCTCATGTATATATGTACACTTGAGGAATGCATACTGCATACAAAAACTGCCTTGAATTTAAATATCCTACAGAAACATCCAAATAATTAAATATCTGGAAGTAGTGCAGAAAATGAGATGCAATGCACCTTAAATATATGTATAACTTAATCAGTGCAAACATAATTGAAATGACAATTTAAGATGAAATATAGAGTGATGTGAATACTAATATTGATAGAAATGGGGCCATATATTGGGTTACACCAACATATGTAAATCCTGCTGTGATTGCAAGCTATGATTAATTGGAAAAAAGACAATTTTTCAAATTTATTGGACACCAAGCAGGATGGGAAGAGTCAGGTTTTGAGAGGATGTGTTAATAGCTGGAAGTGCAAATTTGAAAAAGGCATATTAACTCATAAGTTACTGGCTTGCCTGGATGTCAAAAAAGGTGTTAGTGCCAAGCTGGCAACAGAATCACATTGATTCTTACCACTGATCCACCTAGGAACTCGTGGGGAATATCTGAAAGTATGGCCTGATCTATAAATAATGTATATTAAGAATGGGTTGTTGCCTAGAATTAAATCCTGTACTTCCCAGCAACCCACAGCTATTTCCCCGTAAATAGTTGGGCTTGATGCAGGGTATTACGCAGGACTATGAGAAAATGATGTTCTCACTCTCACCACACTAGGGTGACCAGAAAGCAAGTGTGAAAAATCGGGATGGGGGTGGGGTGTAATAGGAGCCTATATAAGAAAAAACCCCCAAAATCAGGACTGTCCCTATAAAATCGGGACATCTGGTCACCCTACACCACACCATGGAGCAAAAGTAACAGACCTACTCCAAGGCCTTTACTGTCATACATTATAGCACAGTCTGGCTGCTGAGAGTGTCTTCCTTGTGAGTATGCTGCAGTCTCTGTATTTCAGGAATGCAGAGTGAGACCAGGGATATAATGTTGAAACCACAACTCATTTAGATACATAACAAGATGGTTCCTACAGACTCTGAGCATGCAGATCCTGAGTGTGCTGGCATTATGTAGGAGACCCCTTGCAATGAGTAGGCTTGACTCATTTTAAACTGACAGCCCATTGGATTGCCAATATTGGGTGGCCATATTCCTGCAGGTTTGATAACATGACATAATCTTTCTTTAAAGATTAATCTCTAATTCCTGGAGACTCCAGGACAATTTTGGAGGGTTGACAACCCTACTTCCCCAACTGCTTGTCAGGCCTGCCTTGGAACCTGCTGCCGTTGTATATAATTAGAAACCATATATATACCTGAGCAATATTGGCCTGGGGGTTATGGACTCTTTGCACAAACTCCTTCAATTCAGCCCTTAGTACAGTGGAGCCAGACCAATTCTGCTGCAATGGAGCACTCTGCAGCCAGGATCGGGGACAAAATTGGTTATTAATCAGTATATAGGGGGTCTTGCTGAATCAGCTTTCGGTGAAAGGGTGCTCTTTTAAAAATGCAGAATATAAAATGTTCTTTCTAAATAGAACAGCAAAGAATAAGTTGTAACTCAGCAAAGGTTTGACAGATGAATGTTAAGCATTTTCTGTGCCTCCCATATTTTCTAGCCAGCGACACTAATCTGGCATCACTTACACACTATCTTAGATTTTATCTAATTTAAGAGCTGTGTTGTGCATTTAAAGTACACAGTTTAAAAGGGTGCACCTCAAAGGCTTTTTCCTTTCCAAAATAATGGGAATGATGCGTCACCTAAAAAAAGGATGTACACTGAATAAAATGGACTATATTTGCTCAAAGGAGAAAGTTACTGTACATCTCTGTCCTCTTGAATCTTGATACATTTTCAAACATTAAAACACAAGTGAAATTTGACTCTGAGCTTCATTCAGCATTGATTCAACTAGGGGTGAAAGTGAGCCGGTACGGCGTACTGGTAAGAAGCTGGTACTGGCCCGTACGCAGCCCACATTAAAGCGCTGCCGTGGCCAAGGACCCTCCTTAAAGCGCTGTTGTGGCAGCGCTTTAACATCATTGCCCCCCCCCCCCCCCCCGGCCGCTGATGAGGGGAGGGAGGGGGCAAAAGGGGCAGCTGCCTGGGGCCGGCGATTTAAAAGGGCCCGGGGCTCCCAGCTGCCACTCCCACAGCAGCGGCCGAAGCCCTGGGCCCTTTTAAATCACTGCTGGAGCCACAGGCAGTGGGGGACCAGGCAGCGTGGATGGGCTGGCTTGGGGAGGCTGACCCCCGCCAGCCCTGCCCCTACCTTCCGAAGCCCCGCCCCTTACGGGACCCGTAGCCAGCCCCCGTACCAGTAATAATTTAATATTACTTTCACCCCTGGATTCAACTATTGATTTTTATCCTGTCTCCTAGGACCTAGTACAATGGAGTTATGATCCCTGCCTAGGGCTCCTAGATGATACGGTAATACAAATAATAATAATAATATCTGTGTATAGCCCATCGGTGTGCATGGCAACTAAAGAAATCCCTGCTCTGGCTGTGCCCCCTTTTTCCCAGATAACATCCCCTTTGCAAGGGGCTGGGAGGTGAGGCACAAAGGAACCACTACCCCTGTACTCTGCCATCTAAAGGTTTATTCACATAAGGAGAATCCTCATAGGGCTGGATCTATTGACTTTCTGGCTGTTCATGCTGATGGAGCAGTGCCAAGCAGCCAGAACAGGAGCCAGTATTGAGAGAGACTAAAGAATTCAAACCCGCCTTTCAAATGTACAGTGTATTTTGCTCAGATTTTAGACAGTCTGCTACAGAGACTAAAATGCAAATGAATCTTAATGTTATACTGTTTTTTAATTATAGTCACATCTAGGAATGGTCTTATACTGTAGTTAAAAATCTGTTTTTCTCTTTATTAACCCGTATTTTTTGGAGATTTACAATTTAGTTATAAATATTAGTTTTGGCACAGGAAAAGTGACCTCTTTAAACAGATATTCAGATGAATCAGTTGAGTTATATAGTTAGAAGTCATTACAAAAAAACAGAAAATGTAGCCATTTCATATTGTATCAGATTGTTTATTTTTACAAAAGTATCCAACATATCTCCTTTACATAAGTGGGGTTCTCCAGCTTTATCTTTCTGTAGACAGCTCAAAGAAGAGACGGGTTCATAAGAAATTCTTCTTCTATGTGCTCCAGTGCCCTGCCCGTTGGTTTACAAAAAGGTTTAATTCTGTGGAGCACCAGGAAGGGTTTTGTAAGCAGTTAGGGGTTGCACATCAAGGGGACTGAAGATGGCGCACATTTAATTTCCCAGTAGAGTGATGCAAAATATGGCTGGTTTTCCGTGTTTTGGCTAGAGCTGATAAAAAAGCAAAAAAAAATTTTGGCTTTAACCTCCCCCCCCCAATTTTAAATGGTTTTATTTTTTCAGTTTTGTGAATTTTTTTGAAAAATTGTAAAACTTAAAATCCTCCCCCCAAACTTTTCTCCCTTCTTTCCCCCCCCATTTATTACTAAGTACAATAAAATGACTGTTCCCTTCCCCCGCCCCATCCCACCTCCACACTTTCCTTTTACTGCTATAACTCCAAAAGTTGAGAATCTGGAAAAATGACAGAGTGGAAAAAGGAAAACAGAGAAAGTGTGTATGGGGAAATACCCCCCCTAATCATTTGTTCCATTGTATTCAGTAGCAAAAAGCAGGGGACAAGGGAAATAAATCCTTAAAAATACAGTGGAAAATATTTTCAGATTGTTTGTTTTGATGACAAACTGAATATTCTATGTTTTTAAAAACAGCAGCTTTTCCTTTAAAAAAAAAAACTGTTTGGGAAATTGTTCAAACCTGAAAATTCTTGGGGGGAAAGTAGGGAAAACAAAAACCCAGTTGGACCAAAATACACAAAAAAGTTTGACTTAGGCCTGGTCTAAGTCAAAGTTAGATCAATGTAACCTGCCTTGAATCAACTTCATTGTGCATGTGTCTACACTTAAATTTGTCTCCCATTGATGTAAACTTTCTACTGTGGAGACATAGTAACACCAATTCCCCAATTAGCACTGAGCCAGTGTCTATGTATTGAGGTTGATGCAGCACAAATGTAGACATTGCATTACCTAAGTCAACCTTAACAGTCCTCCAGCAGCTGACCCACAATGTCTGACACTGACCACTTTGCTTACAACTGAAATCTACTGCCTTCCTTTGCAGTCCATGGAGAACTCCAGTATAGGACTTCTCTTTACCCCCTCAACATTCCAGGTGGCATCAGAGGCCACATCCCTACCCATATCACTACATGCCCCAGGGGGCGTGAAGGACAACTCGGCTTCACATACAACTGATGTGTGAAATCCACAGTTGAAGTGTGTGTAGCTAAAATAGACATGAATGTTCCTTCCCCTTTAAGCACACAGTTCCATACATTTATTAAGGTTTTAATGTATTTGCTTTTAACTTGCCTAGAATTTTTTAAAGTGTTCTGATTACTCAGTAAAACAATATTGTTTGGAAAATAATTCATCTTTATTAGTTCCCAACATATGTTGCAGAATGCCTGGAAGTAGTGAAAGTACATGGCGACACAACTCATGGATCAGTGACAAACACAACACAATAATCATAAATGTACACCCTGCACCACACCATTAATAGGTGACTGGTAAGTGTTATATTCATAGATAATTCTCAACAGGCCCCGCAAATGGCAGGCCCAAGTAGAGCACAGTACATTATGGTGCATTATTGTGTGTCGTTGTTAAAGTGCTCTTTCAGATATTCCCAGAGCTATATAGCTCCACATTGAGCTCTTCTGATAATCCTTGTGTCTGGCTGTTCAAACTCAGCAGACAGCTGCTCCACCCTCCATCGCAGTGGCAACTTTTCCCCTTTGCTTCACAGATATTATGCTGTGAATATCCCACAAGTTTTTTTGATTTTATGGAAACTGCATTTTTCATAATGGAAATCCATTCGGACAGAAAATTCCTGACCATCTCTACAAATGAGAAAAGGTCTTTCATAGAAATCTTAGGCCTGGTCCACACTGGGGGTGGGGGGGTCGATCTAAGATACGCAACTTCAGCTACGTGAATAACGTAGCTGAAGTCGAATATCTTCGATCGATTTTTAAAAGTACTTACCGTGGTCCACACGGAAGCAGGCAGGCTCCCCCGTCGACTCCGCTTACTCCTCGCGCAGAGCTGGAGTTCTGGTGTCGACGGGGAGCACTTCTGGGATAGATTTATCGCGTCTAGATGAGACGCGATAAATCGATCCCAGAACATCGATCGCTACCAGCCGAATCAGGCGGGTAGTGTGGATGTAGCCTTAGAATACTATTTTTTTAATTTTATTTGATCTGTGTAGTAATTCTGATGGTTAGTAAAGTGTTCTGCATTTAATAGAAACCTGGTTCCATTTTCTAAGCAACATTGACAGCCTTTATTCAAAATTACCACTCAGAAGAAAAATTGCTGATTACTTATTCTCCAGAGAAATGAATCATAAACATTGTTGGTGCTTACAACTTCACAATTAAATTAAGCGCACAGCATGGAGTCATGACTTAAAAAAAAAAAAGTTAAAAATCTGGCAGGAGTCACAGAGGCTGTAAAGATGCTCTTTATTGCTCTAAACACAGTCAGAAATAAAATAAGACTCATTATACATGTATAAGGCTATGGCGAATGAAAGGCCTAATCATTTCTGTATTGGGACCCAATATTGAATCCCTTAGCAGTCAATGGAAGAATTTGCATTGAGTGCAATGGGAACAGGATGTCACCCCATTGTCTCTAATTGTTATTAACAAAATAAAAATTCAGGCCTGTTAACAGAATACTATGTATGTGGCTGCATTTTGCATAATGTTTTAGCACATAAATGTATCTAGATTGCTTACAGGTTTATATTTTCATAGTTTATAATAACAGTAACACTCCCTGGGTTGAGCATTTCTTGGAATTTGGTGGGTTATGGTCTGACTTAATCTTTCCCAGCTAGTCTCCAAGTGTGTGGAGAGACTTCCATTGGGTTTTGGATTAGGCTCTAATTGCCAGGAATTACTTTCCTTGCTCTTTGTTATTGCTTAACTGTTTGAGCTGTCCTACAAAGTGGATTAAAGTCTGAATATTCTATTTGTTTGTTTGCATTGGGAGATCGAGGAGTACCATTTCTGCTAAAATGAAACTTTTGCTCATGTGGAATTTTTTGATTGCAAGTGGCTTCAGCAAATTAATAGAAAAATAAGATACCAACACCCTGGCTTGTGAATATTAATATCCTGTTGTGGTTTTAATAATATTTTCCTTCTTTAAACAATGCATTTTCTTTTACAAGCACACTTGAAACTACTATAGCCAGAGCTGTCCCTGGGATAGGGTGAATCGGGGCAACTGCTCTGGGCCCTGTGCTTAGGAGGATCCTGCGCTTCGACATCACGGTGTCAGATGCAATACTTTGCACACACCCGTCAGAGTGTGCATGTGTGTTGCTCAGGGGGCTAGTGGATCCCGGGGGCTGGTGGCAATCCGTGGGGGGGTCCTGGCAGTGGTTCTTGGGCTTGCCCCACAGTGCTGGAGTGATTGTCCCTGCGTGGGCTCCATGGACGGTTGCCCCAGAGATGGGGGGCTGTGGTGGCAGTGGGATCAGAGGCAGGAGGTGGTGCCGAGGGGGGTGGGGAATGGGGTTGAGTGCAGGGCGGGGGGGGGGGGGAGAGGGCGTCTCACAGGCCAAGACCTCCCAGCCCCATCTGACAGGGGTTCCTGACCCAGCCCGCTGGTAGCAGGGTCACAGGTAGGCCCCGGCTCTGGGAGCCTGTGAGAGGCCCCCTTGTGGCTGGTTATTTCTGTGTGGGGCAGGGAGCTGGTCCGGCCCACCGGGCCCTGGCCCGGCCCACCGGGCCCTGGCCCATGAGCTCCCCGCAGGGGTATGGAGTGGCTCGGACACTGGCTCTCAGCTAGAGGGTCCATGCACAGCTCAGTTCTGGGGCGGGGTTGCCTCATGGTGAGTTTTTTTTAAAAATTATATGATCTTCATTATAATTATACATAAGAACTACAATATAATATAACTACATTGTAATTACACAGCTGGGCTCTAGCAATATTTAAACTGCAGCTGCCCTTGAAGTTCACTGCAACCAGATTTCACTGTATAAAAAATGTTAAGAGGGGGCCCATACAGGCTGATTTGTCCCAGGCCCTGCACCCCTCTAGGGACAGCCCTGACTATAGCATTCCCAGCTTCACTTAACTTTCATATTACATAGTCACTGTATGGGCAGATATGAGTAAATAATATGGGAGTGGGGGTGTTATGCAAATGATATGATGGAATGTCTGTATAAAGGAGCAGAACTCCAAGCCCCGCCCCCTGCCCTTTCATGGAGTTGCATCTCCATCCTTCTGCGACTACAGCAGCAGCCCTGCCAGAGGACGGGGTTGGGGGCGGTACAGAGGCTGGAGGAGCTGTCGACGTTCTGCTCCTTTCCCTGCTGCCCCTCCCAGCGGGGAAAGGAGCAGAACCCCAGCCCCGCCCCCCAGCCCTCTTCTCTGGCGGGGCTGCTGCTGTCTTTCCGGTACGCTGTATCGGCTATAAATAGCTAGCTGGTATGGCATACCGGAGCGTAACGACTTACTTGCACTGCTGACTAGCGTGTGCAGAAGCTTGAAGTGGCATGGAAGTGAGACGAGTGCTTGTGTAGTTAATAAAAAATGCTGGTCTTTAAAACTCTGGACACAAATGGAGAAAATGAATATGGCACCTAGTGTGTGGGTATTGTATGGTGCTTAAGGGAAGCCATATTGCAGTGTATGCCTGGGGAAACAAATACATTGAAGTATAAAAATGTGTATGATATAAGTACATCCTGTTGGTCCTGTGTATATAAATGAAATACTCTTACACAGGGCAAAATATTAAACAATACTCTTCATATTTTGGATTTGCATGGGACACCTGGGACTGAACAAAGGCCAAAGCAGAGATTGAAGTAGATTGATCCAGACCTAGATATATTTGTTAGAACAAATGTAAGCATAAATCAGAGAGACACATTGTGACAATGTCTATGGGGAGATGCGTATAAATGTATATGTGTAACTGGAATATGTTTTATGCTACATGTGCCATGTAACATATCTCTGTGAAAGTTATGACCTACTGAATCTATTCCTCCTGTTTGTATGCATGTGTCATTGTTGTAGTTGAAGTTATGAATATCGGTTGTATTTCTTGAGAAAGGAATCCTTTCTCAAGAAATACAACCGATATTCATAACTTCAACTACAACAATGACACATGCATACAAACAGGAGGAATAGATTCAGTAGGTCATAACTTTCACAGAGATATGTTACATGGCACATGTAGCATAAAACATATTCCAGTTACACATATACATTTATACGCATCTCCCCATAGACATTGTCACACACGTTTCCTGTTTTGAGAAGTCTCGGAGGGTGTCTTCACTGTAGTATTAGCCTGGGTGATCTAGACTTGGGTCTCAGCACCTTAGGTTAGTCTAACCTGGATGTGAGCAGCCACCCTGCAGAGCCATACCCGAGTTATTGTCCTTGCTGGTGCTGTTCATCCCTGTGTGTTAGGACTTTTGGGGGCACAGCCCATAGAATCATAGAACTGGAAGGGACCTCGAGAGGTCATCTAGTCCAGTCCCCTGCATCCATGGCAGGACTAAGTATTATCGAGACCATTCCTGACAGGTGTTTGTCTAACCTGATCTTAAAAATTTCCAATGATGGAGATTCCACAACCTCTTTAGGCAATTTGTTCCAGTGCTTAACCACCCTGACAGTTAGGTTTCCTAATGTCCAACCTAGACCCCCCCTTGCTGCAATTTAAGCCCATTGCTTCTTGTCCTATCCTCAGAGGTTAAGAAAAACAATTCTTCTCCGTCCTCATAACAACCTTTTATATACTTGAAAACTGTTATCAGATCTCCTCTCAGTCTTCTCTTTTCCAGACTAAATAAACCTAATTTTTTCAGTCTTCCCTCATAGGTCATATTTTCTAGACCTTTAATCATTTTTGTTGCTCTTCTCTGGACTTTCTCTAATTTGTCCTCATCTTTCCTGAAATGTGGCACCCAGAACTGGACACAATACTCCAGTTGAGTTCTAATCAGTGCAGAGTAGAGCGGAAGAATTACTTCTCGTGTCTGTCTTACAACACTTCTGCTAATGCATCCTAGAATGATGCTAGCTTTTTTTGCAACACTTACATTGTTGACTCATATTTAGCTTGTGGTCCACTCTGACCCCAGATCCCTTTCCACAGTACTCCTTCCTAGGCAGTCATTTTCCATTTTCTATGTTTGCAACTGATTGTTCCTTCCTAAATAGAGTACTTTGCGTTTGTCCTTATTGAATTTCATCCTATTTACTTCAGACCATTTCTCCAGTTTGTCCAGATCACTTTGAATTTTAATCCTATCCTCCAAAGCACTTGCAACCCCTCCCAGCTTGGTATCGTCCGCAAACTTTAAGTGTACTCTCTATGCCATTATCTAAATAATTGATGTAGATATTGAACAGAACCTGACCCAGAACTAATCCCTGCGGGACCCCACTCGTTATGCCCTTCCAACATGACTGTGAACCACTGATAACTACTCTCTGGGAACGATTTTCCAACCAGTTTTGCACCCATCTTATAGTAGCTCCATCTAGGTGGCATTTCCATAGTTTGTTTATGAGAAGATCATGCGAGACAGTATCAAAAGCTTTACTAAAGTCAAGATATACCACGTACCCCCTATTCACAAGGCTTATTACCCTGTCAAAAAAAAGCTATCAGGTTGGTTTGACACGATTTGTTCTTGACAAATCCCTGCTGAATGTTACTTATCACCTTATTATCTTCTAGCTGTTTGCAAATTGATTGATTAATTATTTGCTCCATTACCTTTACGGGTACAGAAGTTAAGCTGACTGGTCTGTAATTCCAGGGATGTCCTTATTTCCTATTTATAGACAGGTACTATATTTGCCCTTTTTCCAGTTATCTGGAACCTCTCCCATCTTCCATGACTTTTCAAAGATAATTGCTAAGGGCTCAGATATCTCCTCAGTCAGCGCCTTATGTATTCTAGGATGCATTTAATCAGGCCCAGGTGACCTGAAGACCTCTAACTTGTCTAAGTAATTTTTAACTTGTTCTTTTCCTATTTTAGCCTCTGATCCTACCTCATTTTCACTGATATTCACTATGTTAGACGTCTAATTGCCACCAACCTTCTTGGTGAAAACCGAAACAAAGACGTTATTAAGCACCTCTGCCATTACTACATTTTCTGTTATTATTTTCCCCCCTCATTGAGTAACGGGTCTACCCTGTCCTTGTTCTTCTTCTTGCTTCTAATTTGTTTGTAGAATGTTTTCTAGTTACCCTTTATGTCTCTAGCTAGTTGTTTTGGGCCTTGGCCTCTCTATTTTTCTCCCTATATACTTGTGTTTTTTGTTTATATTCCTCCTTTGTAATTTGACCTAATTTCCACTTTTTGTAGGATCCTTTTTTTGATTTTTAGATCATTGAGGAACTCCTAGTTAAGCCAGGGTGCTCTCTTTCCATACTTCCTATCTTTCCTACGCAGTGGGATAGTTTGCTCTTGTGCCCTTAATAATTTATCTTTGAAAAACTGCCAACTGTATTCAATTGTTTTTCCCCTTAGACTTGCTTCCCATGGGATCTTACCTACCAACTCCATGAGTTTGCTAAAGTCTGTCTTCTTGAAATCCATTGTCTTTATTATGTGGTTCTCCCTCCTACCATTCCTTAGAATCATGAACTCTACCATTTCATGATCACTTTCACCTAAGCTGCCTTCCACTTTGTGATGCAGTAAGATGAGCTACTCTGATTCTTTCTCAGTGAATTATGGCAGAACTTGTCTGTCATTCTGGGCACTTGGGGGTGGTGGTGGTGGTGGAAAGGCACTGGAGGACTATCTGCACTCAAATGATTTAGGCTGCATTCTCACTCTATAGTGGCCAGGTTGAACCTGGGTGAAAGCAGAACCTGGGCTCTAACCCAGACCCCCAGCCAGGTGAGACAGCCTGGGTTGAAAGCACCATTTAACTCAAGGGAGATGTTTTTGTATGTGTGGGAGGAGGGCCAAGGGTGGTGCCCAAGTAAAAGCCTGGACTAACACTACAGAGAAGACCATACTGATTTGTAACTGCTATCTATTTTTTACCAGTTTATTTTTTTACATAGGGGTTGTTTTTATTTTATGAGGGGTGCTGATTGAAATAGATTCAACTGGGAAAAATTCAGTTTATATTTCACATCTGACTTTGTTCGGTTCTTAATTTCACCCACTGTTTTCTTCTGGGTTTGAAACAGGCTCATGGAGGTCAAAGTGATTTGCCTACAGACATGCAGTGAGACAATGGCTTTTCCTGAAATAGAAACAGCAGTCCACTCGGCTGCAACTTCTTTACTCTAGACTACACAAACACCTTATTTAATTGTTGCCATGCATTTCACCATTGTTTCAATTTGTTAGTTTTGTTCTGATCCCTCTTGGCCTTTCTGATCATTTTTTTTTGTTGCTGATGTATTATATACGAATCAGACTGTGTAAGATGCTGATGATGAGTGTGATCATGCTGCTTTAGAGAGTTCTTGTTTATATGTTATTGGCATCCTGGGTCTCTCTCATAATGCTAAGCTGTAAATCATCAGAATGGGGGCTTCTTTTCTATGCACACATAGGAAGAGTCATAACATCTTGTTCTGTACTCATCTGAAAGTGGGGAAGAAAAGGGCATTATCAAATTAATATTTACATAACGCCTTTCATACTTTAGACCCAAAAGCACTTTGCGTTAGCTGCACTAACAGTTTCTGTCCCACTATGTTCATAATTACTAAGCTATCAACCGTTATTTATTGGGAGGAGGTTATACTGTCCAGGATTCCAAGGCTATCCCTCCAGTTTTTTTAGGAATATCTATATATCTTTAATTTCCATCTCTTCAGCCACAAGTGGCCAGAAGGAACCCAAGTTTAATATCTCAGCTGAGGGATGGCACCTCCAGCAGGACCCAATCCCACATTCCTTATGGAGGCAAAACTCCTATTGACTTTATCAAGAGTTGACAGTTTTGTTTGTATGAGGAATGCAGGATCTGTCTGTTTGTAACAAAACTGGGTATGCATGCAACCGTGATGGACTTAAAAATGACAACCCTACAGTATTGTTAAAAACCCCACAAAAACAAGGATAAACCACTGATCCCAAAACATTACAGCTTGCAGTAGAGTTGCTGCAGAGCCCAATTCTACAGTCTGTACTCGGGGCTGGATTAACTCTCCTGTGGGCCCGGGGCTATTAGATTTTGTAGGGCCCCTGAATATAAGTCATTTTCCTAATTTAAAACAAAATGATCACAATTATGGCATTGAGGCTATTAACGCTATACTAAACTTGCCTTTTAATTAACATAAAGCCGTTCTGTGGTTACATTTCAGTTTTAAAACATGTAGAATATAGTTAAGGTCATTCAAAATAGCCTACTCCTTACCTTAGAACAGCTGTTATATTTGTTTCTTTCTGAGAGGGAGTTTGGGTGCATGAGGGGGCTCCAGGCTGGGGCAGAGTGTTGGGGTGCAGGAGAGAGTGAGGGGTGCGGGCTCTGGGAGAAAGTTTAGTGTAGGAGGGGATTCTGACATGGGGCAGGGGGTTGGGGTGCAGGAGGGGCTGCAAGGTGCAGGCTCCAGGCAGGAGGCGCTTACCACAGATGGCTCCTCACTAGCGGTGCAGTAGGGGTCAGGCAGGCTGCCTGCCTGCCTGCCATAGCCCCACGCTGCTCCTGAAAGCAGTCGGCTGCTGGCACATCTCTATGCACCCCTGAGGGAAGGGGGACAGCGTGTCTCCATGCGCGGCCCGCACCTGCAAGTGCTGCCCCCGCCGCTCCCATTGGCCGGAAATAATAATAATTATTATCCCACCAGCCAATGGGAGCTGCGGGGGTGGTGCTGGGGGTGAGGGCAGCATGTGGGGCCTCCTCCCCCACTGCCAGGGGCCGCAGAGACATGCCAGTGACTGGCCACTTCCGGGAGCGGCATGGGGCCACGGCATGCAGGCAGCCAGCCTGAGCCCTGCTGCGCTGGGGCCTACGGCTGCAGCCCCTAAAAACCCTGCATTAATCTAGCCTTGTCTGTACTCAGGCAAAGCTCCTCCTGATACAAATGGGAATTTTGCCTGAATAAGGATTTCAGTATTTGACTCACAGGGTTTTGAGTATTATTATTATTTATTATTTATTTGTATTATAGTAGCACCTGACATCTCCAAACAAGGATCAGAGCCTCTTTCTGCTAGGCACTGTTCAGAAAAGTAGCAAGTAGCTGGTCCCTGCTCCAGAAAGCTCACAATCTAGGTTTACAAAAAAATGCAACAGGTACATGAAACAGAAAAATGGGAGTAGAAGGGCAGGGTAATAGTAAAATGAGAATGTTTCACATCATGGCAATTAGCCATCTGCTGTTGCTATGGAATACTAGAATATAAAAGTGAAGTCAGTATCTCAGATATCTTTAATGTACTCTTGATGGCATCTAGGGGTCAAATGTGAAAGTAAGTTCTAAAGAAGTGTAAGCAGAGTCAGGATGAGCTCCACCCTGACATCTGGTGGGGAGTCATGGCAAAGCACGCCAGGGGCTGATCCAATTTGCATAGGCACACCCACCCTGCCTGGTACGAACCATAGTGACCCAAATGGGCATTTTGGGCTGCTGTAGGATCCCCAGTTTTCTGTATTGGGGCAGGAATTTCTGTTATTGGGGCAGGAAGAATAAACTGTTGTTATACTGCTTATGTAAATCATGGACAGTGGAACTGTACTTGGCCTTTTGTCATGTTAAAGGGGAACTTGCCATTAACTAAACAGCACTCACCAGCCAAGGGACATGGGTTCCAAAGCCCAGTGAATTGAGAGAGGCTGGGGACAGGTAATGTCTGGTGGTGTAGGGCCCCTGTGAGGGTCTGAGACCAATTGCAGCATATCCTCCTCTCTCCACTGTGGAATATTAGAGCTAATGTTGAGTTCTAGAGAGTCTGGTTTCAGGCTGCTGAATTGAAATCACTCTGGGCTAATAGTGCAAATGAGCACTAGGGCTCCCCTAAACTACAAGCTGAAATCACTAAAGAGCTAAAAGCATTATGAGCTGAAATCACTGAGCTGAAATCACTGAGCACTGTGTTAAGTAGTGGGGGAGCCTGAAGATAAATTGCTGAGTGGCTGGTGGAGCAGTTGGCAAGACAGCTGATGGTGTGGCGCTGCTGGCAAAGCAGCGCAGTTTGTGAGGACAGTCGGAGCGGTGCTGCTGGCAGAGCGGCGCAGTTCGTGAGGACAGTCGGAGCGGTGCTGCTGGCAGAGCGGAGCAGTTCGTGAGGACAGTCGGAGCGGTGCTGCTGGCAGAGCGGAGCAGTTCGTGGTTGCAGTCGGAGCAGCTTGCAGGACGGCTGGTGGAGCGGCGCTGTTGGCGGGGCAGAGCAGTTCGTGGGGATAGCTGTAGCGGCTTGCGGGACAGCTGGCGGAGCAGAGCGGCCTGTGAGACGGCTGGCGGAGCAGAGTGAAGCCCCACGGAGGGTGAGGCAATCATCTTCACGCTACGTAAGGTGCCCCTTACCCCCCCCCCCTTCCCATTGCTGCCCAGGCGGGTGGCGTGTAGCACCCTGCAGATGAACTTTTGAACTCTGGGACTGGACTTTTGGGTTCTTGGACTTTTGGGGACTTTGGGTGACTTTTGGGCTGCTGGACTCAAGAACCCAAGGGACAGGGCATGGCCCAATTGGCTGTGGTGGGTCTTGCTCACAGTTTGGCTTATGGATCCTAGTTGCAATGTTTTCCCAATTTAAGGCTGGTATCGTTTACCTACTGATTAAAGATTCCTGTTACCCTGAGGCTCTGTGCTTACGAGAGGGGAAGTATTGCCTCTTTGAGGCGCCCAGGGGGTGTGTATAAGATTTTCCCAGGTTACTGGGTGGGGGCTCGAGCTGGTTTTGCATTGCATTGTTGAGAAGGGAACCCCTATGTACTGAACCTGGCCCTTGCTGCTGTCAACTTGTCCTGGCAGAAGGGTTACAGAAGTTTAACTGGTGTAGTTTATGGCCATGGACATAATGTACTCTTCTTGGCTTTTCTTGCTTAAAGGATGGCCTGTTGTGTAGTGCATTAGTTGCAGTATCCTCACCTCCTGGTGTGGCCCAAGAATTTACAGGCTCTAGAGTGCTATCAAATGCAATTTTTAGAGAGAGTTCAATGCTTTATCGAGCTCTTTGTGTAGATTGTGGAGCTGCTGTTATACTCGACTTGTTGCTGAACAGTATGTCCCCTTGTTAAAATAATCCTCCAGCAACATCTCTCACCCAGCATTTTTTAAAGAATCACGTTTGAATGATTCAGCCTTGGGGTTGCCATGGCAATTTATTTTAATTGCTTAAGGGGTAGTGGCCTCATGATGTCACCACTGAACTACGACAATTCCAGAAGGATTTTAAAGTCACTTTGTATTAAAATCTTCTGGAAGTTAAATGTGGCTGTTTTCATTTTTCACAGTTTCAGGGGGCTTGAGCTGTTTTCTTTTTCATTCTCATTTTGTAAAGGCTCTATAAATAGTCATTTTGCATCTGGTCTGTTTCTATCAGAGTACAAAAGACAATTCCACAAAGAGCTTCCCCTTACGACTTCCCACAAGCAGTGCGATTTAAATATGAATCTTCTTGCATAATGATTTAACATGATACATAATGAGTTTACATGCCTGATGCAGATTTTCTATTGAAAAATTGCTTTAGGCATCTACAAGTGAATCAATTTTCCTTAAGGATGCGTGATTCATGTATAACGGGTATCAGCGGCTTTGGCAAAATGCAAGCTATTTTTAGAGCATTTGATAATAAGACATTGTTTTATTTTTAATTTGAAATAGCATAACTTAATTGGGTAACTAACTGGAATTGGTCTATTTAATATGATTAATCTGATTAAAACACTAAAAATCCAGTGTCGTTGCCAGTATCACAGAATTCCACATTTCAAAGCACAAGGTGTCTGGGCATTTTAAGGAGGGTAAAAACAAATGAGAACAACAACAAAAGTCACCAGTCAGTTTAAAAACATGTGTCTTATGCTCTCAATTTCAACCATGGCATGAAAAGATATTACGTCTCTTTTGAGAAGTTCCAGTATACATGGTATTTTATCATGGAGCAGGGGTTCATATGCTCAGTTGTTTTAATGGTAGGATAAATGTATAAAATAAACAGTAGCCAGACTAACAGTAGAGCTAATGTCTCCAGGTCACTAGCTTAGAGCAGGTGACTTCTGTAGGTGGATGAATTTTGGTCTACTACAGCACTTTTCCTGTGCATACACATTAGCTCATTTGCATACAGTGGGTCAAATTGGGACTTTCAGCTACAGGAACCCGGTGAAAGTGGGTGCTATGGAAAGGACTGGTCTTTGGGAGACTCCATCCCTTCCAGATCTTCCAGGAAGGTGGGGAGAGTGTCTACTGCGCTATCCATTAGGATCATGTAGTATGCTCCCCCAATAATTGTATTTCCTCTTCCCAGTGGTATTACATGGATAACTGAATCAGGTTTGGGGATAACGTATGTATTTGACTAACTGTTTAATTGTGACACTGACCCAGTGAGGGTTAAGCAACCAAAAGGCTAAAGTGACCCTTTAAGAACATATTAGAGTAGTATTGAAATGGTAAACAGGGCCATTTCTTGTATATAGTTATCAAAGCCCTGTTAGACAGACCAGAGTGTTTGAAATGCAAATTTGTATTGTCGGAGAATTAGAAGTAAATACTAATTGTATTTGTCTGAGTTTACCTATATAGGTTAGAAGCTTCTCAATGTGATCTCATTAACTGGTAGATGATAAACTTCTCTTCCTGTCTGTTACTATGTTCTATTGATTCAGAGATCAAAAGGGAATATTAACATTTAGATGAAACTTGGGTGTAATAATATCATTGTCTATATTTCTCATTGAAGTTTGTAGTAAACTATAAATTCCTTGAATGAGTAATTACCTTATGCTGATGAACGCAACTAATTACTTGTGTATACCTAGCAGATATGAAAGAGGATTGCTTCAAAGTAACAATGTATATTACCTATTCTTCATCCAAGAATACCTGCTGTGTTCATCTGCTGTCAGGAGGCTATCATAGCGTACCAGAGATCTATAAAAGAACTCTAGGGCCTGATCCTGTCCTCTCTGACTTGCTTAAACTTTATTAGAGGAAGTTCAAGCCGCAAGACTGAGTTCTCCAGGTACCCTAGACTGCCCTGCCAAATTCTTATGGAAGGACTTGAACTAGCTCCAGTGTACACCCAGCTACACAGGCAAAACTGCACGTTTACCTATATAGCTTATTTCGCTTGGAGGTGGGCTTCGGTGAGGGGTTGGGGAGGCTGGAATAAGCTATACCAGCAAAAGAGTAATTTTACTGGTATGAAACTGCATCCACACTAGATGTGCTTGGCCGGTGTAGTATACCAGTATAGCTAAGGGTGCTCCTAGTGTAAACTCGGTCTCAGTTTTTGTGGTTGCTTTGAGCATGAGAGTCAAGCCAGGCTGTCTGGCACTTCCCAGTGTCCTGAAAGATGTGAGGCAACTTTAATCCTCCTGTTCATGTGTAACCCTTCCTTACAAACTCTTCCTCCCTGTTGGGGTGGTTTGTGCCTCAAGGAGTGCCAAGGGGAGCAGTCACTACTGCTGGGGAATGTAAACTCTGCAACTGTGGCATATCTTTATGAGGTGGGATGGGGCATTAAAGGGAGGGAAGATTGCTTGCAACCTCCTCCTTCCTTGCACAGCTATGAAATGGCCAGTCACAATTAGGCCCATTCTCATAGAGCAGTGCCATCTTTGCTCTAGATAAATTTGAGCAGCTCTTTCTGTTCAAAGATTGCCTTTTGTAATTGCTCTAAAATCTGCATGCTTTTTTGTATCATCTTGACATTTTCTGTGCCCAGTGGGGGTCCTAGGTAATGTTAGTGGTCCAAAATTTAGGGCATTTGAGCAAAGGGTTTCTGAGATACAGCCCTCTCAAAGAGCATCTCTTTTACAAAACCAGCTGGTTCTCATCACATCTTTTTGCACACAACTGGAGCTCTAACTATAGCTCTGATTGTCCTCCAACTGATCTCAGTCACTCAACATTTATCTCAGCTTGTGCACAACACTCGCTGCCCCTTTGGGAAACATTATTAAAAAAGTTATTGAGCTTTGAGTTTGGTTCTCAAGAATGGCACTTGCTAAAACTCACAGATCAAAAGAGATTGAGCATGTGGGCTAAGGCAAGAGGGTTTCCAGGTAGCCTATGTTCACAATAACAAGGTGGCTCAAGGGGACATGCTGTGGTCATTGAATCTAAGCTGCACCAATGTACTGTGAATGCAAACCTTACCCTTGATCTATAGGCGTGTTACTAATATCTGCCTGTTACAGGGGTTTTATGCTTTTGTGAAATGTGCGTTGGTGACTTAGAAAGGGTTCAACTATTTTTTCCTCCTCCCCTGAAAGATAATAAATTACACATGCTTTCCCCATTGTTAATCAGATAGCACTGATTAACTACAGGGGAGATGAAAGCCAGTTAGGATAATGTAATCCTGAACAATGGAATTGACTGTACTTAAAGGTCAAAGGGTTCCAGATACACAGGCCTCTAAGATGCTCTTACCACTTTTAGAGGCTTATAACTTTTTGTGTGTGTGCAGAACTAGAGAAAATCAGGGGTGGAGTAGGAACAGGGGAGGAGAGATTTGGGGCGGTATGGGAACAGTACTGGGGGTGTTGGAGCTTGGAGAGTGCAAGGAGGGAAGGAGGATTGGGGAAAGGAGTAGGGAGGGAATAAGGGGAGGCATTTGGGCCTGCAGGAAAGGAAGGGGAGATTGGTGGGATGTGGATGGATGGTTGGGAAGGGGAGATGGCCCAAGCCAGGGGGAAGGAGTGTGGATTAGGTGGGGCTTATATACCTGCCCTGTGGGGCTTATATACCTGCCCTGAGAGTCATCAGACTGGTTCCTGGCTTGTGGACTGGCTGGATTGTGCACAGGAGTGACTTATCCCCTTACATTTGGGTGGGGAGCTGAGAACAGGCATGCTTGGAGTTTTCACCAAGCACACACTGCTGAGACCAGGATGAGAAGAGCTGCAAGAGTGGATCACACCATGGTTCATCTTGCTTTGTACCCTGTCTCTGGCACAGGCCTGTACCAGAGCTTCAGGGGGAGTGTAGAGAACAGGGCAATTAAGGAGTGATCCACTTCTGTCTTCCATTCCTAGTTTCTGGTAGTCAGTAGTTTAGGGTTGTCCCAAGCATGGGGTTGCATCCTTGGCCACCTTTATCAAGATCCATTGATGGACCTTTCCTCCATGAACTTATCTAGTTCTGTTTTTGAACCCAGTTATACTTTTGGCTCTCACAACATCCATGGCAATGAGTTCCACAGGTTTATTGTGCATGGTGTGAAAAAGACACTATACCACTCCCAGCCCCTCCACAGAGCTGCCTCTCAAGAGAACAGCGCTGGGGGAGCTGGGAGCGGTATGGCAGCTGGAGGAGCTGCCAGCTTTCTGCTCCTTTCCCCGCACACTGCTGCCCCTCACAGTGGGGAAAGGAGCAGACCCCCCACCCCTCTCTCCCCCCACCCCTCCATACCGGGAAGAAAATAATTTTACTTGTACCACTGGATCCCCCTGTAACTCCTCACAGTCTGCTTTGGACTTAACTAGCTTGAATAATTTTGTATCATCTGCAACTGTTCATCCTGTTTGCTACATTATTAAAGAATGTCGAACAGTACAGGTCCTAGTATAGATCTTTGGGGGACCCCACTGTTCACCTCCCCCCACTGTGAAAACTGACCATTTATTCCTGCCCTTTCTTTCCTATCTTTCAACCAGTATGATCCATGACAGGACCTTCCCTCTTATGCCATGGCTACTTAGTTTCCTTAAGATCCTTTAGTGTGGGAACTTGTCAAAGGCTTTCTGAAAGTCCAAGTACACTGTATTGACTGGGCCACCCTTATTCTCATGCTTGTTGAAACCTTCAAAGAATTCTAATAGATTGGTGAGGCCTGAGGAGTTGAGAATGGGGATGCTTGGTGCATGGCATAGGCGCCTGGGCACTGACACTGGGAAATAGGGGGGATGACAACATTCATTGAGTTTACGTGTCTCAAAGCTATTGTTTCTGACTGTATTCATTGCTACGTTCTCATAACATAGCAATGAACTCAGAACATCTGACTGAGATGAGTAGGCCACTTCTCACCTCTCTGAGCTTCTTATGCTGCAGAGGGATGCAGAGAGCCCCTTCCCCATACACTAGGTCCAGATCTGGGACAGGGACTTTGCATCTCCATTTTACTGCCTTTCCTGCCTCCAGTTGGTACAGGGTCTCCTCACAGCCCCCAGCTCCCCATGGTCCTAGCAAGCTTACCAGTGGCAAGGAGGAGGGCGGAGCTTGTGTGTGTGTGTGTGTGTGTGTGTGTGTGTGTGTGTGTGTGTGTGTGTAGAGTGCTAAAAGTAGTGGGGATATGTGTGGGGGACTTAGAGGAATGGACGATGGTGTGTCTTGGAGCAATAGGCATGATAGAGGGAATGGTGGAGCCAGTGATAGGGGAGTCTGAACAGTTGAAGAGAATATGGAGGTCAGAATATTGAGGGGGAGTTTGGGAACATTGCAGGGAAGAGTGGGTAGAAAGGAGGGGTCGGAACTGTGCAGTGGAGGATGTTAGGGGCTTTAGTTCTGTCCCCCATCACCTCCAGATCCATCAATCAATCAATGATAGGTATTTATATGGTTCCGATCACTGTAGGATCTGAGTGCCTCACCCTGCAGGTTACACACAGATGCCCGTCTCTCCGTAGGGATGAGGGCAGAAGGGGGAGAACTAAGCTGTGCTGGACGGGCAGAGGGACAGGAGACAATGCAGAGGCAGTGAGGAGACCAACATGCTGCTAGTGCATTCTGTAGCCAGGGTAATCATTGCCAAATAGCTAACGACAGTGGAGGGAGATCTGGGCTTTGGTAAATGGGGGCGCTGAGATGTTGTTGTTTTTTTAAAAACCAAGGAAATTAAAAGCACCAAAACGACATTAATGCAGTGCTAAGGTTGCACGGTGCTGCCGTGTGCCTTTCCAGAATGTGGAGCGTGGTGAAACATAAACCTCTGACAACCAGGAAATGAGATAAGAGCTACACATCAATGCAATCTTAACTCTGCCCATCATGCCCATTACACGCACAGTAATTTTCTGCCCTTGCAAAACAATTAGAGAATAGGGCTCATTAAGACTGTAGAACAGAGTCCAACACCTTCTGTTTTGCCTTAGCAAACTTATGTTTAAGTGAGCTCTACTGACCAGGGGCTACCTACGCCTGACCTACAGTCAAACACTAGGACTACTCCACAGAAACAACCGTACATTGGCTACATTTTACAAACCCTTTGCTCTTTCTCACAGGATCCCATCAAACGCTATACTTTCACTTATCCTTCATTAAACCCACAGACCACTCGTATCCCACCTCACTCCTGACAATCCCCATGGCAAGGAACCCATGTGCGCTGCTAGTGACACAACCCCCTTCAGCACTGAAATGAGGCATGCTGGATCTCAAGGTACACATATGCCTCTTTCCTTCATTCACACAGGCACGGGAAGGGACAGGCATGGGATGGGGCAGACACCCCCAATCTCCTCATACCACAACCGCGGCTTTATCGAGCTGCTCCAGCTAATCCTGCCACCATTCCATACAGCTAGCTGTCTTCTCCACCTATGCCAGTGCAAATCAGGAGTAACTCCATTGAAGTCTGGTATAAAACTGATGTAAGTGAGAGGAGAATCAGGCCCGAAATCCTTATGTATCTAAATTTTTTGTGGGGAGGAGTACAACATACATGATAAGCAGCAATGGCAGTTAATCTACAATTTCTTGCTCACCGAGAGGCGATTGAGTCTGACACAAGCCCACAGAGAGTGACCGGCTATAGCCACCTCTCACATATATGTGAGTCATTTTATTTGCATACTCAGATCAAACTACTATTATGTCATCCAAGTAGGCATATTAAAGTGGAGAAGCATGTATGGTAGATGAAAAGGGTTGTGTTGGTGTAATGGAAGAGACTACCACAAAAATCACCTATCCATTAATAATATCTAGGCAGTTGCATAGTGTGTGTCACCCCTAGATCTCAAAGTGCTTTACAAAAATTATTAGTGGTATTGTATCAAATTTTCAAATGGTGAAACTGAGGCACAGAGGGGTTAGCTGACACGTTGAGCATCATAGACCGAGTCATGGGCACAGGTGGGTATAGAACCAGCTCTCCTGACTCCCAGTCTGGTGCCCTACCTTCAGCATCATACTATCTTTAATAATTAATATTTCCCCAATATTGTAATATCCCAATACTCAGAGCAGCGAGCACACTCTGCAGCTAGTAGTTTGTTTAGTTTAATTTGCCCTCATTTATTTTCATAGTAGCAGGGCAAAGAAGTAGGTAAGAGTAAAATTAGTGTTAGAATTTTAATTAAGAAAAGGAAGGAAATTTAGACTTAAGGCTGATGTTTGTGCCTTAACTCACTTAATAGTGCCAAACTACACTACAGAATGATGAGGCACTGCTGAGACCCATTTTACAACACTATTTATAGAAGACAGATTGGCAGCCTTTCCAGTAGATATTTTTATTAGTTTTCTTGTTTTGGTTATCAACAAAGTCTGTCATGGAGTTTTCAGTCGAAGTACATGTAGCAATGCCTGGGGTGCTCTCAGATACAGAGCTTCACCTTACCTCATTCCAGCCTAAAAGCACTGTGGCATGGAGGGAAAGCTACAGTTAAAACATCTCCCAGTGACCCATTACCTGATGGTCAGTGGCATGGAAGACATGGATTTAGGGAGTCCTTCCTATGGAGTATTGGCATTATACAGGCTAAAGGCACTATAAAGATATATCGCATCAGTGGCTACCCAAGAATCCCAAATCCATGGATTATTGTCTGGTCAATGTTTGCCTGAGGGGTCTTTAATCCTGGGATCACTGCATGTGTTCTAACTCTGCTAAAAATCTTTATGATTTTTTTGATGAAAAATACTTGCTGCTGATGAACATTTGTTACTTTGGAAAATGAAATCGCATACAGGGATTTAAATTCAGTGTGTTCAGAGGCATAACAAACTTTTCAAACTGCTTCTGCATTTTGACTCTCTCAGGTAGGAGAATTCCAGTAAAAAATGATTGTTTCAATTTGTTCTTCTCAGGATGCCTCCTTTCTGAGTGTAGGGCCCCTCTTTTGCTCTACAGCAGGGGGAATCGATTATTTTTTGTCAAGGTCCAAATTTCTTGGTAAAGCTATAATCACGATCCAGCCTCCAGAGAAACATTTTCCACACTGCAATAACAGAAATGATAAATAAATAAAAAGATTTTGTGGTCCATTCAAAAGTGTCTGGTGGTCAGGGTTTGGCCTGCAGTCCACCTATTGACTACCCCTGCTCTACAGTGCCCTCACAGTTGGCAGGAAAAGGCAATGGGACAAACTATTTGAGGAGTAGAGGGACCTCATCTGCTCCGAGCAGTTCTGGCTCCCAGCAAAACTGCTCCTGGGGCTGCAGGGGGAAGTGGCGGGAGGCACTTGTGGAGATTATGCTCCTTATTTCCTCCTTGTAGTGATGGGGGGGTGGGGGGTGAATCAAACACTCCAGTTTAAAACTTGCAGGTTGTAACTCAGGGAATCTATTTTTAGTTCATAATCAAATAAGAAGAATTTCTTAATGCAGTAACCTTTGAGGGCCACAGTTTAGAATCTCAGGGGCTACAAGTATCTTCTCAGCTCCAGGTTGGGCAGTACTGATATATACAAATAAACCTAGCATTAAAATAGCAAAAGTATCAATAAAAATGCACTGTAAATTGGCGGTGTAGGTGCTAATCTACTTGCAAAAGCATTCTATTAGCCTATTTCAAAATCGCCAAACTCTGTGTGTGCATGCATATCTGTGCATGCAAATATCTATATCTAATCTGCTACCTCTCTATAGCTATATATCAAGAGCATTCTCGAGAATCAAAGTTTAGGTGTTTACCAATATGGCCCTCCATCCCCACACAATCTCCCATCATTCTTTTTATATATTATCTTCAGTGGGGAAAGGATTGATGGCTTGCTACTGCCTCTCCCCCTCCCTCCAACACTGATAGATGGATCTGTCTGGTGGCCTCCCATCTGGTGCTTTGGGAGCCCACCAGGTAGAGGATTTGCCCTGTTGAAAGCCTAAAGGTGATCAGATGAGTGATCCTCCATAATGCAACACAAAGCAGCGTGTAGCACTGTTCTAGGGCTGTCTGGAAAGCAACAGTTCCATGTTCATGAAAAACTGAGGTTTTGAGATTCGTTTTAATTTTGAAGTGGAATGGAAACGAGACCTTTCAAAAATTTTACAGGGGGGGGGAGAGTGACATCCCAATAGCCATGGGATGTGGGAGAAACAGGTTTAAGTCTCTGCTCTGCTGGATTCAGAGAAATCAAAATCACACCTCTGCTTTAGCCCTTTGTATCAGTGAGCATTGTAAATGAAAAATATTGTACTATAAATCCAGACCATGCTACATTTAAAACCATTACCATCCTTACAGTAGTTTTAACTCTTTATGATGTTTTTGACCAAGGAACTAAAATGTATCAATAAATTATTTAGTAAATATCCTGATTTTGAGAGTTAAAGATGCAAGTCTCCTAAAGTAAAAGTGCAGTCAGTTTGGAGATTGACAACATTATCTAGTTTAATTTGCAAGAAAAAAAAAAGATTTTTTTTATCAGATAAACTAATGACATTAGCTTCAGTTTTCATTTAAATACCAGTAGATAAATACTCCTCTTTTTTTTCAAGATTTTTCAGTGTGATTCTTTGTATCTGGATGTTCATTTAGTTTTTTACTCATTTGCTATCAACACTTTTTGTAGCTATTGCAGGACAGTAATATACTTACCAAACTACCGAGTAATATAGTTTCATGGTTGCTTTCAGCTAATTACAACATCTCTAGATATCTCAGATAACACAAACATCTGCTCTCTGGAGATTGACTGTTGATGACCAATAAACACAGAGCTAATAAACAGGGGGCCTGAGAGTCCTGTTAAGATGGTACTTAGTGACAGTTCTACTTCCTTCAGCTACCTTCCATTCTAACATTTTAGGATTGAGTGTCTGTAGTCACTGGATGTATCCTTAGACAGATTTAGCACTGAATTGGTATCTTTTAATTTAGGCTGAGTCAGGGGCAGTACATAGTTGTGCTGTCCCACAAGTTGGGCAGGGGACCGAACTGTGACTCTGGGACCTGTACAGATTGCAATGGCAATTCCTGTTTACAGTATCTGCGATCCTAGTGGATGGAGTAAATCCTCACAACCTGTGCCCTGGGAGGTGCTCTGGGAGAGGTTATGCCTCCACAGTTCCTTAGAATATTGAAGATGTATGAAGTCACTAAATTTCCTAACATTAACTTTAGTTTGTTTATTTTTATATAGAAATGGGTCAGACATACAATTTCTACACGTTGGAACTAGACTGGGAAAACACATCATAAACAAGTTATATTTAAAGTTAACAACACATTTGGAAGGGACATAAAGTCTCATGCTTCAGGGCTTAAACAATCTCAAACTCCTAGCTATCAGGGTGAGAGTTAATGCTGGAGGCAGATTATCCCACATCGTCTTTTGAGATTCTTACACCTTTCTCTGAAGCATCTGGTGCTGGCCACTGTTGGAGACCAGCTACTGGGATAGATGGATGTTGGGTCTAATCCAGTGTGGCAGTTCCTATGTTCCAAAGATAGCCAGATGTATGTTAATACCTGGATCGCTTTTGATGTGCACGATAAAATGAAAAATGAAACAACAACAAAAAAAACCCCAAGGCCGGAATCATGGATACAATTTAACATACATAGTCTTACTGAGAATTTATCAGGGGAAAATCAGACTAGTTTCAGATTTGGCAAAATGAATTTTTGTAGGCTTTGCCTGAAAAATGTTGTGTGATGCCTGCTGTAACAATAGCCACTGATGTTGTGTGACAGGGATATTAACCTTTTGTAACCGATGACTTAGGTCAAGTGACTGGGGATGGGAAATAAAGTTCAGTCTCTGACCAGCAATCCGGCATGTTGCACCTTCCATGACAGGGATATTCATGATAGGGAAGATGATAGTTTTTTCAAGCGGGTATGGTGCCCTCTTTTTTCACCTTTGGATGCTTTTGTATTTTTAGGAACAAGGCATGTTCCATAATCCTAATTTTATTTGTAAATGTTCTTTGCTTCAAGATCTGTTTGCAAAGATGCCTTATTCTAAAGTATATTTTTTCATTTTTCTACAGCAGAGATGTAGGTTCAACAATAGATGTCTGCTCCATATTGGATAAAATTCTTAATTCTCTTCCCCAACCTCTTTTTTCCCTTTGCTTGGCAAGTCTGGGAACACAGGGAAATCACCATGGTTACTGTTCCCAGTTCTAGCAATGAGTCCAGAATTTAAGCCTTATTTTTTCAAGCAGAATAGATATGTATGACACTACCCAGCTATTTGGGTTAGTATTTCCAAGTGCCAGAACAGACACAGGCATTCTCAAATAATTCCAGAGCATCTTTTTTGGGTTAACATTCAGTCTTGTAACATTAAATAAATTGCTTACATGGTTCAAGGGCTGGGTGAACAGGGCCCTGGATGCTTTGTTCCAGGGGGGCACTGGACCATTGGACTGCTTGGTTGTTCCTCTCCACTCTGATTGGACAATGATTTTTTTTGTTCTACTCTGGCCAGCCATGTTTTTGGAGGTGGAGTCGGGGGGAGGGCGCGGGCGCAGAAAATATTTTCCGTTCTGGTTGGAAAAATGGCTAGGGCTACTCCCGATTTCAGGAACCCATGTTGGCGGTCCTAGCAGAGTGGCCAAGGACTGAAATAACATAGGCCCCAGTTCTGTACGGTTACTCAAGCACTGCATAATTTTTAGCATATAAGTAATCCAAGTGACTTCAGTGGCACTACTCGTGTGCTTAAAGTTATTCCTGTACTTAAGTACCTTACTGAATCAGGGCCAGAAATACAGACGCTGGGCCAGATCCTCAGATGGTGTAAATTGGTAAAGCTCCATTGAAGTTGAGGGAGCTACACCGATTATAACCAGGGGCTCAGTCCTGCAGGATGCTGGGCAGGTGCATAGATATTCCCACTGAAGTCCATGGGACTACTCATGGGCTTAAAGTTATTCACAGGCTTATATGCTTTACTGGATCAGGGCTGGAGCGCTCAGCACATTGAAGTATTGAGTCCCAGGTGAGGATCTGGCCCAGATTATGTCGCCATCTCACCCCTAGAGGTGACCCCTCCCGGTCACAGTTGAGGCAGATTGGTGAAGTTGCGTGGGAAAACTTCAACTGCTGCAACCTGTACTGTACCTGTTCTTTGGATAAACAGAGGGCTACAGTAAATTCCCCTTAATCTTAATAGAAAAGAGTAAAACAAAACTAAGGCTATGTGAAAATTTAATTTTACAACCCTAAATGCAATAACCAATCAATGATGATGAAATAAGTATATAAATTAGGCAATATTTTTTCATTGGAGTCAGTGGCATTATCTGTCTATCTTTATTTTGTCTGTCTCGTGTTCTCTTCTCTATTATCCACATCCCTTTGTTTTCAGAATGAAGTGGTTAACTGATTAGAAGTTGCAGCATTAGAAACACCATACTTGTCATCTTTCCATATTATAATTGTCAATAATATGTCACATTTACCTGTTCAGAATATGATGCATTTCTTAATTTCTTCAACATATAAATTGTCGTGTTTTATTATATTTGATTTTCTTATCTTTCAGATACAGAAAAAGTTAATTTAAATGTTGTATACATTTAAAAAAAGTCTTTGTACTGTAATTAATCTCTTCTGTTTAGTGAGGCATGGGAACTTTATCACCATGTCTGACTGTGTCTCAATCAGCTATTCTCAGAAACATTGCTGGTTTTGGGTCTATTAATTAGCTCACTGCAGATGTTGTTGATGCCCCTGAACTTGTAGATTGAAACAAACCCTTTCAATACATCCTTTAAAGGAAGCCCTTCTCGAGTTTGAGGGTGGGTGGGAATAGAATGTCCACTCCCTTCCTATCCTTGACCACTGTTGGTTTGTTTTGTTCAGAGTAGCTTTAGGGCTGAACTTAATTGATATTGAAGGCCAGAAGAGAGAACTGAGATCATGTAATTTGATTTCCTGCATGACACAGGCCATTTAATTTCACCCAGTAGTTCTAACATTTGGCCTGCAGCATCATCTAAGGCTGTGTCTATACTTATGGCACTGTGTACAGTACAGACACTACACGCATAGCTATGTATTGCAGTGAAAGGCTCCGGCGGGGGTGGGGAGGTGTCAGAGGGGAAAGGCTCTGGCAGTGGGGAAGGGTTCCAGTAGTGGGGAGGCAGCGGGGAAGGGTTCCAGCAATGCAGAGGCAGCGAGACAGTACACTGCTAAAAATGGCAGGGTAGCTGGAGGAAGTACTGCTTGGGTGTGTAGGGTACATACCCTGGGGGTTCAGGCATGTAGGGCATTCTACTGTCCCTTCCTCACCTAGGCTGTACCTCACCATCTACACTGCTATTTATACTTGTGCTAACGGTAGTGTGTACTCTACAAGCTACTGTAACTGTAGATGGATCTTATGTATGTTTCAGTGCTGCAGGCCAGATCAGAGATCTTGTTAACAACAAGGTCGTGGATAAATGAGGGTTTCTTGACCACTGACCTTCTGTTCATTAGTAGACGTGGAAGAGCCTGGTGTTTGGTCATGTCTATTGTAACCTCATTGAAGGTGGTTATTTGCACTGATTGGTTGTAGGTACCTGGTGATGTGCTTACTAGATACCAGACTGAGTTTTCTGAAGGTGTTTCTTCCTGATAAGATTTGGACTGGGGAGGGAAATTGTTTATGGTGAGCTTATTTTCTAATGGTCATCTAGGTCCCTGTACTTTTTGTCATCCAAGCACTTCAGCACTGTCCTGGTTCAAGGGTCAAAGAGAATCTGACTGTAAATGAGAAATACACACTAGTATTGTTACCTTATACTTTGAATGAAATGAGGAAATGTTTAAAAATATTGTATGTTGTTGTAACAGAGGTAAAGAAAAGTACACCATCGGTGTCGGAAGTTGGGAATCCATACAATTGGAACGCTCAGTCCTACAGAGCTGCAGCTAAGATCCTGAGGATCCCCTAAGCTCTACAGGTGCAGAATTTCTGTGCAGGTCCACTCATAAGAAGCTGTGTTTTAGCTCTGAGGTGTTTAGGAGATCTGTGGGACAAGGATGAACTGAGACATGTTGACGCTGAAGTGAAAATTGAGTCAGTGCAACCCTTTTAGGACATAAGCAAACTCTGGCTTACAAGGAGTTTCTGGTTAACTTGAATTTGGAAAATCAGGGTTCCACCACATATCGAGCCTGATGTTGTAAACTCTTATCCACGTGAGCAATCTCATTGGAGTCACTGAAACTACTTGCAGAAGTAAGGATTTTCATGGATCAGCCCCCATGATTTTGTAACTTGACAGTATCTCTTTAAATATTAATGTGAACAAAGCATTACAAATATTCTAGCATTTGTTTTGAATTTGTTGTGCAATTAAAAATGACTAGTGTTATTTAGTAGGACGTGTTTTAGTGAGGCACTTTCAGATTTTCAGTCATAACAGTCTGTTGCATGTGCTGTGTTTTACTATAAACATTCTAGCTACAGCTGGGTGAATTTAGAATTGCCTGTTCTAAAGCTGTAGGCTAACATAGTTTCCTATGGTACATTTGCACACTGTAGATAAAACCCCCAAAACTCTCGCACTTTATTATTATCATTAGAGTAGTGCCAAAGCTGAATAAGAGACAACCCCTCTCTAAAGACCTTACAATTTAAATAAACAGACAAAGGGGCAAACACATCCATGGGGCAAACAATATGATGGTCTGTGAATGTCATGTTAGAGCTCCCTTTTTTGGTATGTTTATGAACATGTTGAATAGGACTGGTCCCAGGGGTCTGTTCTGGGACCGGTCCTATTCAACATGTTCATAAATAATCTGGAAAAAGGGGTAAACAGTGAGGTGGCAAAATTTGCAGACGATACAAAACTACTCAAGATAGTTAAGTCCAAAGCAGACTGCGAAGAGCTACAAAAGGATCTCTCAAAACTGGGTGACTGGGCAACAAAATGGCAGATGAAGTTTAATGTTGATAAATGCAAAGTAATGCACATTGGAAAGCATATTCCCAACTATACATATAAAATGATGACGTCTAAATTAGCTGTTACAAATCAAGAAAGAGATCTTAGCGTCGTGGATAGTTCTCTGAAAACATCCACTTTTTTGACTGCCGCTGCAGATTGAGTGAACAGAATGCTGGGAATAATAAAGAAAGGGATAGATAATAGGACAAAATTCATGTTGCCTCTAAATCCATGTTATGCCCACATCTTGAATACTGTGTGCAGATGTGGTCGCCCCATCTCAAAAAAGATATATTGGAATTGGAAAAGGTTCAGAAAAGGGCAACAAAAATGATTAGGGGTATGGAACAGCTTCCGTATGAGGAGAGATTCATAAGACTGGGACTTTTCAGCTTGGAAAAAAGATGGCTAAGGGGAGATATGATTGAGGTCTATAAAATTATGACTGGTGTAGAGAAAGTAGATAAGGAAGTGTTGTTTACTACTTCTCATAACACAAAAACTAGGGATCACCAAATACAATTAATAGGCAGCAGATTTAAAACAAATAAAAGGAAGTATTTCTTCGCACAGCACACAGTCAACCTGTGGAACTCCTTGCCAGAGGATGTTGTGAAGGCCAAGACCATAACAGGGTTCAAAAAATAATTAGATAAATTCATGGAGGAAAGGTCCATGAATGGCTATTAGCCAGGATGGGCAGGAATGGTGTTCCTAGCCTGTTTGCCAGAAGCTGGGTATGGGCAAAAGTGGATGGATCACTTGATGATTACCTGTTCTGTTGATTCCCTCTGGGGCACCTGGCATTGGCCCTGTCGGAAGACAGGATACTGGGCTATATGGACCCTTGGTCTGACTCAAAAGGGCCGTTCTTATGTTTCTTTTTAAAAATGTTTTGGGTAGAATTTTGTTGGGAGAGGATTTGCTAAACAAACACAAAGGAGGAAATGTTGAAGGGCAACAATGGGAAGGAATGGCCATTTTGAAAGAGGGCAATTCTTCTTGGAATTCTCTGTGGAAAAGCATTATTTATCAGCATCTGCTGACTGGTCAACTTTATTCATCTAAAACTTTGAGTTATCAAATTGTTATTGTACAATTTATTTTCTGTACAATTTTATGTTCTAGGGTGCTCTAAACCACATAATGTTGTTTCAGCTTTATAAACTGAGTGTTGCTTTTATCCCCATCAGAAACAGCTGCAGAACTTGGTATTTTTCCATCAATACGTACAAGTTCAAAAACGTGAAAAAAGCAGTCAATTTTTTTTTTGTATTTAGATCATGTAGCTCCCAGGCTACAGCCCCTGAAGGTCTGCCTGCCAGTACCTGCATTACTAAAAAGAAAGACGGCTCAGTGCCTCTGGTCCTTCTGATACCGTTGTAGTGTAGTAACTCAAAATCAGTACATTGTGTGTGAGTCATTTCAAAGTGCATCAAGACTTTGGAAGATCCAGGGAACTACAGGCCAGTCAGTCTCACCTCAATCCCTGGAAAAATCATGGAACAGGTCCTCAAGGAATCAATTTTGAACCACTTAAAGGAGGGGAAAGTGATCAGGAACAGTCAGCATGGATTCACCAAGGGCAAGTCATGCCTGACTAACCTAATTGCCTTCTATGATGAGATAACTGGCTCTGTGGATGAGGGGAAAGCAGTGGATGTGCTATTTCTTGACTTTAGCAAAGCTTTTGATACAGTCTCGCACAGCGTTCTTGCCAGCAAGTTAAAGAAGTATGGGCTGGATGAATGGACGGTAAGGTGGATAGAAAACTGGCTGGATGGTCGTGCTCAACGGGTAGTGATCAATGGCTCCATGTCTAGTTGGCAGCCGGTATCAAGTGGAGTGCCCCAAGGGTCGGTGCTGGGGCCGGTTTTGTTCAATATCTTCATCAACGACCTGGAGGATGGTGTGGACTGCACCCTTAGCAAGTTTGCAGATGACACTAAACTGGGAGGAGTGGTTGATACGCTGGAGGGTAGGGATAGGATACAGAGGGACCTAGACAAATTAGAGGATTGGGCCAAAAGAAATCTGATGAGGTTCAACAAGGACAAGTGCAGAGTCCTGCACTTAGGACGGAAGAATCCCATGCACTGCTACAGACTAGGGACCGAATGGCTGGGCAGCAGTTCTGCAGAAAAGGACCTAGGGGTTACAGTGGACGAAAAGCTGAATATGAGTCAACAGTGTGCCCTTGTTGCCAAGAAGGCTAACGGCATTTTGGGCTGTATAAGTAGGGGCATTTCCAGCAGATCGAGGGACGTGATTATTCCCCTCTATTCGGCACTGGTGAGGCCTCATTTGGAGTACTGTGTCCAGTTTTGGGCCCCACACTACAAGAAGGATGTGGATAAATTGGAAAGAGTCCAACGGAGGGCAACAAAAATGATTAGGGGGCTGGAGCACATGACTTATGAGGAGAGGCTGAGGGAACTGAGATTGTTTAGCCTGCAGAAGAGAAGAGTGAGGGGGGATTTGATAGCTGCTTTCAACTACCTAAAAGGGGGTTCCAAAGAGGATGGATCTAGACTGTTCTCAGTGGTAGAAGATGACAGAACAAGGAGTAATGGTCTCAAGTTGCAGAGGGGGAGGTTTAGGTTGGATATTAGGAAAAACTTTTTCACTAGTAGGGTGGTGAAGCACTGGAATGGGTTACCTAGGGAGGTGGTGGAATCTCCTTCCTTAGAGGTTTTTAAGGTCAGGCTTGACAAAGCCCTGGCTGGGATGATCTAGTTGGGGTTGGTCCTGCTTTGAGCAGGGGGTTGGACTAGATGACCTCCTGAGGTCCCTTCCAACCCTGAGATTCTATGATTCTATGATTCTAAGACAGAACCACGGGCATCCAAATACCCACCAGTTCATTAAGCTCAGAGAAATCTTACAGATAGAGATATTCATCCCTCTGCATATGAGCTATTAGTTTTTAAAATCAGGTTATAAAGACTGTAGTATCTCAAAATGAGACTGTTACTTAAAAAAAGTGAAGCCTAACAAATGTGTAGGGTCACTATGGAAATATATTGCAGGGCTGTGCTATGCTGTATACATAGCAGCACTGTTATGCTGATAGATAACCCCATTGTAAACTGCATGACACCAAATATTTACCAGGTGACTTTTGCCCATGAGTTTGACTTATTTTCCATCACCAATAATAGTATACAGCCTTTATTTAAAGCAACGTTTCCATGTATTGGCACTCAGACGTAAACCACTCAGCAAGCTGTTTCTTCATTTCTTTAAAAGAGTTTAGAGACAATTTGCTCTGTATCAAATCTCTTTTCTGAGGCGGAAACTAATCATGGTCGATTTTGGTCATGGGGAAACTGCCTATCTCATGAACTTTGCTGTGCATAGAAAAATTGTCCTAGGGGGATGTCTGCAGGGGTAGCTGTGTCCTGCAGGGGCGGATGTAGCCTCCCAAACTAATGAGTGCATTCACGAATGGTCCACAGAAACTATGCCAGACTACTTGGATTCTGTCCAAGATTAAAGAAAAATCTGAAGGAAAATGAAATTTTAGTAAATTGAATTAAGTCAAAGAAAAATAGAATAACAGCGTATCTAGTAGGCCATAGCAAAGGTAGGTTCAAAAAATAATTGGATAAATTCATGGAGGACAGGTCCATCAATGGCTATTAGCCAGGATGGGCAGGAATGGTGTTCCTAGCCTGTAGAAGCTACAGCCCTGGTGAATTGGAGGTTACAGTCCTAGAATTCTGTGTGTCTCTCTCGCTCCAGCTATCATGGGTTCTGCCTATTGCCTGAGGTCATAATTGCCAGTGAGATTCTATTCCAATCCCCTCCTCTAAGGGTCTGTCACTTATACTCTCAGTTCCTTTGAGGTCTAGGTATGAATGCTATTACCTGGTGACTGCTAATCTGGCATAGAGGATACAATGGACTTTGAAGCCACAATGTGCCAATTTTATTTAGTAATTAAGAGGACTCCACTTTCATGAGCAAAGACTTTTTCATCTCCTGTTTATGTAAGATGTGTTACATACAATGCCAGGAACTTTTAACATACCACGTGATTGATGACTGTAGTGCAGGTCTATTTTTGTAATGAAGAATAAAAAGGGGTGGGGGTCAGAGAGGGTCCAGGCTGTGGGGCTGGGGAGGAGATGGGGGGACACAGAGGGCCCAGGTAAGTTTCCCCAGGGTATTTCCTCCTGGCATGTCACTGTAATTTCACATTAGTTAATGGACACTTAAAGCAGCTATGAATGTTTTACTGTGCAGTCAGGTAGAGACATCATAAAATAACAAACTATCACAATTAAGTTTTTCTTACAGAATGAAGTCTCTACCGTGTTGCTACAGCTGTAGACATGCACTGCACAAGAGGCTGATTATACCAAACTCTTGTACAGTGCGTGTTTACAGTTCTGGCAACACGGAGGCGAGTTAGTTCAGTGTAAGAAAACTTAAATATGATTATTACAACAGTTAGAAACCCAGGAAAGCAGGAGCCCCTGCCTGCCCCTGTGAGCCTTATACCCCCTTCCCTGCCCCACCCCCAGGAGCCTCAGATCTCATGGGAGTCCCCCTACTCTGTCCCCTCCCAGGAGCCTCTCCCTGCCCCCACCCTGTTCCTCACCTTACCTGGTTTCTTTGGAGAAGAGGTTTTAGAGTCTTCCCTTCTCTGCTCCACATCTAGCCCTGCTTTCCTCCCACCTTCTGGCTCCCTGAGAGGGAGTTGCCATTGCAACCTGGAGCAGGCAGGAGCTCATAGGTGGCACAGGCTCCCCATCTCCCCACATTGCAGCTCCCTGGCAGGCCAGACAAGGAGAACAGTCTGGCTTGTCCCCCTGATCCCTGGCCACCCTACCTAAATCCTTACACCTCCATTTCTGTCAGTCCCTGGTGCTGAGACAAGCAGCCATGGGCTCAGGCAAGGGGGCCAGCAGGCACAGTGGGACCTGGGTGCCCGTCAGGCTCTTTCCCAACAGGAGCACTCCCTGCCTCACCCCACTCCTTACTCCTCCCTGTTGGCTTGAGCATACTGGTGCTGCAGCTACATGTGTTTATCACTGGGATTTCTAGGGGCATATCCCAGGGTCCTTAGCGCCTCACCAATTGGAGCTGCTCTAGTATTTGGTTTGTGCTGAACACTGGGAGAACATGTCTGTCCTTGCTGGACCTCTCTGTGGAAGTGTTTTTAGCCTGTCACAATTAATTTGAAATAAATTATTTGCTGAAATAAATTTGTTAGTCTCTAAGGTGCCACAAGTAATTCTGTTCTTTTTTTTAGCTGAGGCATGTCTGGCTCAGCATGCTTCTCACTTCTGTTCATTCCAACTGGGGGAATAAGCCACGGAGTTGCTGTATTAGTCACTTCTGCTAGTAGCTGCCTGGTTTATACAGAGGAGTAGCCCTGGATAGCATTGGTGAGATGCTGGATAGCATTGTGGGAGCACTTTCTGATGAGATGCAAAGGTGGCAAGCCTAAGGGGAGTTCATTGGTGACATACTGGACAGCCATGCTAAATTCCACAATTGGTGCATATTCCCACTCAGATGCAGGACACGTAGCACAGTGTAATGGGACCAGATTGTCATGCAGACCTAGAAAGACTAGTGTTGTTTCCAGAGCTTCTGTGCGAGGCAAGAGACCTTCTTGGAATTGTGTGAAGAGCCTGCCTTGACCCTCCAGCACAAACACTCAACTGAGGGAGGCCATACCGGCACTGAAATGGGTTGCAATTGCCATCTGGAAGCTAGCTACCCCAGGTTACAGGTCTGTGTGGCAGTAAGCACAGTGGTGTACCCATGGGTGGTGGGCATAAGAAATGTACTTGAAATAACAGCTAGCTTATAGGGGCTGGGGTTCCCAAACTGCACTAGGGAAATCAATGGCACACATGCACCCATTGCTTGTGCACCAGAAGGAGCTAGTGAATGTCAGCCAAAAGGTCACTGCTCCCTCGTTCTGCAGACCTTGGCTCGACCACAGAAGCAGGTTTATGAACGCCGAGGTACATGATGCCAGAGTGCTTAGGAGATCTGGTGTTTACCTTCTGGGAGAAGCAGGGACCTTATTTCCTCCTAATGACATTGTTACTAATGGGGTATCAGACCCCACCAACCCACTCCGGCTATGGCTCGAGAAACCATTTGCTGGCCTCCGAGGGCCTGACAAGAGAAGGTTCAGTTACATGCTGAGCTGTTGCCGGATGGTGGTGTATAGTGCACATTTGGCAAGCTGAAGGCAAGATCCCTACAGAACCATTTGGAGGCCAATGTGACCAATACCATCTGTGTGACTGTGGCCTGCTGCATCCTACACAACGCCTGCAAGGCTAAAGGCAAGTATTTTCACATGGAGTGGTCTCAAGACACTGCTGGTTTGCAGGCCTGGTACACAAAACCTGAAAGACTCCTGTCATCACTGGGGCTGTGTCCAGGCAGGCACGGGAAATGAGGGTACAGAAAGCATCCCTGAGCTTTGAAAAGCAAGATGATGTTTGTTGTGATGCTGTAATGGGGGGCCTGTCATGGTTTGAATTGCTCATAGACTTTTTTTCTTCTTTAATATACAACTGTCAGTATGCCTCTAGGTGTTCTGTTATATGGTTTATACATTTGAGAGACTTTTATAACTTTATTAAAATGTAAATACACTGCTTCCTGGCTCTTACTCCCTTCCTTCCACAAAGAGCAACCAGTTGTACAACCAAACAACTTTAATAACACAACCAACTAATCCAGGTGTGTGTGTGTGTGTGGGGGGGAACATGTAGCGACAGTATTAAAGGCATGTCAACTGCCTGTTCACAAATTAAAAAATAACAAATGTGTTATGTGCAGGCAAGTGTAAGTGCAAAAAACACCCCTGTAAACCAGTGCAGAAAAATCTGAACGCTTATGAGGCTGTTCTCAGTTGTTCCTCCTGTTCTTCTTTTCCCTGGCAGAATGTCTTGCCCACATTGCACATGGCTGCACAGGAGGTGTGGGTTGTACAGGGGTGGCATGCACAGGGTATGCCTGTCCTTGCCATTTCATGGAGGTGTTCATTGCCCACCCAACCCCTGAATTTTCCAATGCTGCATTGGCTTCAGGATGTGGGTTCAAAAAAGTACTAGATAAGTTCATGGAAGAAGGGATCGAAAAAGAACTAGATAAGCTCATGGAGGATAGGTCCATCAGTGGCTATTAACCAGGATGGGCAGGGTTGGTGTCCCTAGCCTCTGTTTGCCAGAAGCTGGGAATGGGAAACAGGGGATGGATCACTTGATGATTACCTGTTCTGTTCATTCCCTCTGGGGCACTTGGCATTGGCCACTGTTGGAAGACAGGATACTGAGCTAGATGGGTCTTTGGTCTGACCCAGTATGGCCGCTCTTATGTTCTTATTTGGTACCATGGAGGAGTGTTTAGGAACGCTTGTGCTGGCTCAGGCACTGGTGCAGGAACTGTTGGAGGTAGTTGCTTTGCTGCTGCTGCTGGAGCAGGCAGCTGAATCCTGTGGGCCATCAGACTGATCATTTACCCCATGAGCATGCAATCCTGCTCTCTAGTCATCCACTTTTCCACAGGGAACTTGTCCAGAAGTCGCTCCTCCCACTACATGACCTGCTCGTCCTTTGCCCTCTTGTATGCCAAGGATGCTTCACTCTGCTGTGGCATTTTGCCAGATAGCTCATTCCTGGCTCTCTTGTTTTTTGCCCCACTGCTGGATAGTCCTGACACCCATAATCCTTGCTGGGAGGGATGGCCCATCTGATGCGGAAATATCTGCCAAGGCAATGAAAGACAGAGTGCGCACACGAGAGTGTGTGTGTGTGTGTGTGTGACATTTTTGTCATGGGAAGAAAATGAAAATTCTCTCACTTTTCCACAGTTTCAACTTTTATCATTTTGGAAGGCTTATATTATTTCTTTATGAATTCTTCAGCTGCTAACATTGGAAGCCTGCAGAGACATATTATGGTAAGAACAATATATTCATTTCATTTAGAAAAAAATTAAAAGATGTTGGGCCTGGCTGAGGGAGGATGGAGTGAATTACTGAGAAGGGCATTGTTACAGGATTGGTTTGAACTTTGTTTCAGACCAGGGAAGTCCAGGAGGATATAAATCTTGGAACTACCAGAATGGAAGACGGAAGTCATTTTTCAGGCCAGAGGGAAGGATTCCATCTATCTATAAAAAAGGAGACATTTTGTGTCTGAACAATGTGTCAGCAAGCAGAGAGGTTTAGTAAGTTACCTGGGTGGCCCGGGAAAGTTTGCCTTTCCCAGGAATCTGACCAACTGACTAGAAATCCGCTGCCAGAAAAATTTTCAAGCATCACCTACTAGGAGTGGAAGAAGATTATGATGAAAATTAACAGGCTTCTGGGCAAGGATGCAGAGGACGGTCAGGAATGGAGCACTCCACTCCCTCTCCCTTGTCACAGCCTGGGAAGCATCTCATGAACAGACAGAGCAAGACGAAAAAGCAATAAGGACCAGAAAGGCTTTACCACTTTCTGCACCCTAGTGGATTTATAATGCTGTATGCTGTATATGCTGTATGCAGCAATGACTAGTTAGCCAAGGTAAATCGACATCATTACAACAGTAGGACTGAAGTTACCAAAGGGCTGCATTGCAAAGATATGCAGTCATGCCTGCTAGGCCTGTAAGCCTTTAATTGTTTTGCAAGCAATCATTCCAAAGGTAGCTTGAAAGAGTAACTAGTTGTGTGTTTAATTTTTTACCCTTCCACTTGGCATCCATCTTGGATTACACATGGAAGGGGGTGAGGAGGAATGGGATAGGGAAGAGGAAAGTAGACTGTAGAAATGTCATGGCTTCTGCCTCAGCTGATGCTAAACCCAACCCATCGCATGCAATAGTCTCCATAATAATTTTATTGGTTATAACCCGGAAAGCCCTTCCTCTTGAAAATAAAATTTCCCATATGACAACAAACATGGCAGGCAGCACTTACTGAGCTGCAGATCTGTCCCCTAGCCCTGCTTTGCTTCCCTCTCCAGGTTGTTAACTGAGTCCATCCATGAATATATCCTTGAAAAATGGACCAAAGATGTCTGCTAGTGTGGGCTAATTCACAGCCTCCAGCATCAGGAATTTTCAGACCTGTGGAACAGGAGACAATAAGAGTCCCTGCTTCCAGGATATCATGGGAGATGGTGGGTGCTGTGCTTGGCATGGTGGCAAGCATCTGGTTGAATTCCTCATAGAGGGGCATGTAGGGGGCATGCTGCCAGACCTGCCATTTGCATCATTGGCCTTGTGGTACAGCTGCTTCAGGTGTCAATCTGCTCTGTGCTCTGCACACCAGTCTGGGGATGCCAGCCTCCACCAGTCTCTTCAAGATGGTCTGGTAGAAGTGGATATTTCTGGAGCTAAAGTCATGGTCCTGTTTACTTACACCAGAGGTCAACTGTAACTCTGGCATGCTCGAGCCAGCCAGCTAGCAGCATGAGGGATGGGCATCTGTGCAAAATGTCTGGATAAAGCTGAACTGAAGTAAGAAAATGGAGTAGGCCGTGGAAAATGAAAGGTTAAACATCAAGCAAGGGTATATAACTCAATAGGTAGCTTCTGGTGCATTAAACTCAAGGGGGAAATGAGCAGGTAGAAGGGCTGGAAGATGCATGTACAGGGAATTGTGGGAATGGCAGTGGAGGACCATGTAGACTTGAGGCCAAGTACCGATCCCTTTGCTACTTCCACATTGCATGGTGGGTGGTTGGGTCACAGATCAACACATGCTCTGACCCATACCCAGATGAACACACCAGCTTGGGTTTAATTTACCCCACGATGCGTGTGTAAGGGCTTTGAACGTGGTTATGGGCAAAAATATGTGGCACCTCACACAGAAAGCCTCCAGTATAGACACCCTTAATAAGAGCTGTGTCTTAACCACTCTGTGAAAGCTGGCAAATATCTCACATGCTGCAGGGGGGACACATGTATTATAGCCAGCAGCTAAAATAGGAAATTGTTACTATGGGAAATCCACCAACGAGCCACAAGGCTCCTTCAGCAATGCAAATCAGTGTACCAGCATGCAAAGGAGAAATCAGTAAAAGCAAGTGGTTCAGGCCTTTGAAAACGGATGCTCATTTCTGGCAAACAACAAAGACTTCTGACAAATGCATGAATTCATACTAGGTGGTAGCGTCAGCCTTAGGCAAGTTCCCCAATTTCACAAGGAATCTCTTACATTTCACAGCTGCTGAAATCTGAATTTGGCTTTTTATACCATGTTAGATCAGTGTTTTAATTAAGGCAACCTGTACAAAGCAGCCTTAAAGAATACTGAGTACTGCATGTTAGCTTTCTGCTTTGCTACTACAAATACCATCCAAACAGCTTAGTGGGTGACAGGACTGGGCAGCCTCTCTGAGATATTGTTAGAAAATCCAAATCTAAACCTTGTAATTACTAGCACTAGCCATCTGACAACTGTTGTGTATTTTCCCTCTGAAACATTGCCCTCATAATTTTGAATGTAGTTTATATTCGCAGATAAAAATTGATGCCAATTCTGAGCACTTTTGAAAATCTCACTTTGTGTGACCTCAATGTCTAATCAAAACTATGATCCCGTCCCAACTGTATATCCAGATCAGTGTTAGTGGCCAAAATTATTCAGTGAGTATCTTTTCAGTAACGAATACACTAGAGAAAATTGTAATCTGCTCATGCACAATTTATGAAGAGAAAGAGGCAGCAGACTTTGCTGAATATTTTGTTCACTGTAAATTCTACGTTTAGCTATAACAATAACACTATGGCTGATGATGAACTGTAAAGCAAGAATGAAAACTGTTAAACTTAAAAATATATGGTCAGTGCCCTCACTAAACAGGCTGTGAAGGAGACTTGGCAAAAATAAATACATTTTGGGTAACCTTTTCAAAATTCCTTCCTGCCCCTCCCTTTGTATATGGAAGATATCACTGTATAGCAGTGGTTCTCAACCTTTCCAGACTATTGTACCCCTTTCAGGAGTCTGATTTGTCTTGTGTACCCCAAGTTTCACCTCACTTAAAACTCCCCAGCCACCCAGCTCTGAAGGCAGCGCCGTTGTCAGCAGCAGTGGAGAAGTAAGGGTGGCAATATCATACCGTGCCATCCTTCTGCGCTGCTGCTGATGGCGCTGCCTTCAGAGCCGGATGGGTGGAGATCGGTGGCTGCTGGCTGGAGCGTTCATGTTGTTTGCAGCATGGGAGGACTATTTTTTAATCCTGCTCCTGCCCCGCAATACCCACTCTCACCCATTCCCACATTGTTTGTTGAATTTTTATCCCTTTCTTGCTGTTATGGCAGTGGGTCCGGCGGGATCCCAGTCCTGCTGCAGGGCTCTAGAGACTGTTGTAAAATGAGGCAAAGAAAATGAGTTGACATACCCCCAGAAGACCTCTGTGTATCCCCAAGGATACACTTACCCCTGGTTGAAAACCACTGCTGTATAGTATATAATTTAACAAAACTCTTGTGATCCATGCAGTCCATGGTGTTTGTGAAATCACACCATAATGTATTCTGCAACATCTTGAATAAACCAGGAAGTAGGAGGGAAAAATGTACTAAAATTTCTCTCTCAAACTCATGTCATCTCAGTTTTATTGTTTGTGTGACCACAGTAAAAACCCAAACCACCCAAGTTCTGTGCTGAATTTCCCAACAGCCTGGTTTGTGGGGGGAGTTGGCCTACATTTCTAGGCTAAACTCATTTTTCATTAGTTTGCTTTCAGTATGCCTTGTAAGTCATTATCATTCCTTTATAGCAATGACTTTCATTTTAGTGAAGTGTACTTATAAATAGACTAGAGTGCTTTCACACAGGGCCAAGGATCTGCTATTGTTCTATGGAAGGGAAAAACCCTCCAAATAACCCTGTAGTAGATGGATGTGTTTTACAAAGGCAGCACTCAATAGGCTTTATTTTTGGGTTAAAATAGTATGCTCTGTTGACTAAAAGGGCCCCAGATAGGATATTGCTCTTCATTGCAACATCAATTTTTTTTCCTCAGTTGGTCCAACAGTTCTCTCCTCGTTTAACATTGTATCATAAAAATCATCCCCATATAAAAATGTATCAGAGCATGAAGAATACCTAAAATCTGCTTATAGTAGATAGTTTTGCCATGAAGGCTAGCAGGATTGTGTAAACAAAATAAATAGTTCTTGGTGTTTTATGCCCTTTTGAGCCTAATATTTGAATTCTTTTGAGTTCCTTACTCTCTCCTTTCAGTTATTTTCAGCCTCCCTTCCCGGCTCACGACTCAGTCAAATTTTGTTCGCTCTCAGCCTTTTATTACGTATGCTAGTCTAAACATACTTATTTGTCATAGAGATTACTGTCTTCTAGGCAATAGAACTGATCATTGAGCCTATGGCTTTGTCAATTTCCTTCATAATGATTTGTCTTGTGACAGGTATTAGGGAAGAAAAAAGGAAATCAGAGAGAAAAAAGATAACAGGAGCTATTTTAGGGCATGAACCAAGATACAGCACCACAGAGCAGAAGCAAACTGTGTGCGAATCAAGGATTGTATAGTGTAAGCACAGGCCACAAGGACTCTTCCTCATCCCCAGTGCAGATGAACTCTCTTACTAAAATGAAAATAAGAAAGAAAAACTTGTAGCACCTTAGAGACTAACAAATTTATTTCAGCATAAGCTTTCGTGGGTTAGAACCCACTTCATCGGATGCATCCGATGCATCCGATGAAGTGGGTTCTAACCCACGAAAGCTTATGCTGAAATAAATTTGTTAGTCTCTAAGGGTATGTCTATACTTACCCGTCGCGTCGGAGGCGCGGGATCGATGTTCTGGGTTCGATTTATCGCGTCTTGTCAAGACGCGATAAATCGAACCAGGAAGTGCTCCGTCGTCGACGCTGGTAATCCAGCTCGACGAGCGGAGTAGGCGGAGTCGACGGGGGAGCCTGCGCGCCGCGTCTGGACCACAGGTAAGTTCGAACTAAGGTACTTCGACTTCAGCTACGTTATTAACGTAGCTGAAGTTGCGTATCTTAGTTCGACAGGGGGGGTTAGTGTAGACCTGGGCTAAGGTGCTACATGTTTTTTCTTTCTTATTTTCATTTTGCTGACACAGACTAACACGGCTACTACACTGAAACCTCTCTTACTAAAGTTTGGCAAAAAATGATTTTTTGGTTTGCTGGCAATTGGGAAAAAATACTTTCAAATCAAACAACACACTTGATTTGACCCACAACAAAATCTTTTGATTTTTGGGCTTTTAAACCTTTTTTGTTTCAAAATTTCCTTCTTTTTTAAAAAAGTAATTCTAAATCCACACATTGAAACGTTCTGTTTTGAAAATGTCACAAGGAAATGTTACAGGGTTTTTTGGAGTTCCTTCTTGTTTTTTCCAACTCAAACAGTTTTGGAAAATTTGATACATTTGTGAAACGCTTCAGTTGATCTGAATCCGTATTTCTCTCTCTCCCTCCCCCCCCAAATGTTGGCCAAAAAATTTCACCCAGCTTTAACCCTTATTCACCTGACACACTGACCATTGGTCTTACATCTGTGCTTAGAGAACTTCAGTGTCCTGAAAGCATTTGTACTGGCCTGCCAAAGAATGTCTTTGCCCTGCCAAATCACAAAACATTGGACCTTTAAAGCATGAGTGTTATAACATTTTTTTTATTGTTATTGAATGTTAGTTTTGTAAAATGTCAGTATCTTCAAAAAGGAAGAGAGCTTTTTATTAGATTTAACTGGACATTGAGTGGAGCTGGTTAAAAAGTTAAACATTTGATTTTTTTTTCCAGCAAAAAGGGACACAATTTTTCATCAGATATTTCATGAGAAGTGTTTCCCTTCTTTTGACCAGCACTAGATAATATTTCTCCCATTGCTGTGATTTCCCCCTCCAAGCAAAGTCTAAGAAGCTGGATGAGTCCTTTGTGGCTGCTATTGACATAATCAGCAATGCCTACTTCCACCTTTGAGAGGAACTAACGCAGCCCAATGAAGTTCAGTGGATTTGATTACATAAGAACGGCCATACCATACCATAAGAATGGCCAGTGGGTCAGACCATAGGTTCATCTAGCCCAGTATCCTATCTTTCGACAGTGGTCAATGCCAGGTGCCCCAGAGGAAATGAACTGAACAGGTAATCATCCAGTGATCCATCCCCTTTTGCCCATTCCCAACTTCTGGCAAACAGAGGCTAGGGACACCATCCCTGCCCATCCTGGCTAGTAGCCATTGATGGACCTTTCCTCCATGAACTTATCTAGTTCTTTTTTTAACCTTGTTATAGTCTTGGCCTTCACAACATCTTCTGGCAAGGAGTTCCATAGATCGACTATTTGTTGTGTGAAAAAATATTTCCTTTTGTTTGTTTTAAACCTGTTACCTATTAATTTCATTTGATGACCCCTAGTTCTTGTGTTATGAGAACTTTCCACACCAGTCATGATTTTATAGACTTCTATCATATCCCCTCTTAGTTGTCTCTTTTCCAAGCTGAAAAGTCTGTCTTACTAATCTGTCCTCATATGAAAGGCGTTCCATACCCCTAATAATTTTTGTTGCCCTTTTCTGAACCTTTTCCAATTCCAATATATCTCTTTTGAGATGGTGCGGCCACATTTGCATGCAGTGTTCAAGATGTGGGCATACCATGGATTTAAATGGAGGCAATATGATATTTTCTGTCATATTATCTATCAGTTTCTTAATGATGCCCAACATTCTGTTTGCTTTTTTGACTGCTGTTGCACATTTAGTGGATATTTTCAGAGAACTATCCACAATGACTCCAAAAACTCTTTCTTGAGTGGTAACAGCTAATTTAGACCCCATCATTAGCTAGGCATGGTTAGGATTATGTTTTCCAATGTGCTTTACTTTGCATTTATCATGTAGCTGGGTGGTTACCCTGCTCTTGAAATAAGAGGAGTGAGAATACCTGGGGGAAGCTGACTGAGTAGCTGACCACAGGTGTGGCCAGCTCAATCAGGGCCTAGCTGGCCCTGATAAGAGGACTGGAGGCCAGGAGCTACAGGCTTTCTCTCTCTCTAGCTGTGGAGAGAAAAGGACCTGGCTGCCTGGGAGCTCAGGGTACCAGGAGTAGAGCAGTCCTGGGGAAAGGCAAGAGGAGCTGGAGAGCTCCAGCCTGGCAAACCCCTAGGCTGCAGGCCTTGGTGAGTGCCTACAAAGGTACTGGGGCTATAGAGGTGCAGCCTGGGAATAGACAGAGGCAGCTGGTCCTAACCCCTTTCCAATGATGAGTGGCCATTACACTGCCGTTTGCCCCAGTGAGTGGGGGCTAGATGATGACTGGCAGTAGCCACTGAGGCAAGGTGGGGGTTCCCCTGGGAGGGGAGACCCAGAGTGTGAGGGTACTGCTGGGGCAGAACCCTGAAGTAAAGGAGCACCGGGGTCCAGGAGGGACATGGGCCCTGAGGCAGGCGAGACACCAGCCAGCAGAGGGTGCTCTGGAGCTGGAGTTGAGCTAATTCCCAGGATGACCAGCAGGGGGCGCCGCATCAGTGAGTCATCGCTTTGCTACAATCAACATTGCCATTTTGTTGCCCAGTCACCCAGTTTTGAGAGATCCTTTTGTAGCTTTTTGCAGTCTGCTTGGGACTTAATCCTATGTGCTCCTGGCCTGGGGTTGGCTTTTTCTCTACTTAGTGGACTGTAGTACCTTCTTGAGAGTGTAGAAGTACAAAATGCTCATATCATCATCAGCCTATGATTTAAACCATATGCTTAAACCACATAACTTAAGTAATGCTTATACTTTAAAATCAGGTGATTCGGATTGCCATTTTTTTCTTCTCCCCTCCACCCTCACCCCCACAAACACTTTAACTCTAGCATGATTTTAATAGCCAGTATTCTCACAAGCGCAAAGATTAAGGTCCAATATCAATCATGTAATTCTAGGTGGAATTTTGGGAACCTGAAAAGCTGCTTGTCTCCACATGACCTACTGCCACAACTGAATGTAGCTCAGGCTGGAGCCTCCTTGAAATAAATGAAAGGGAGCTGCTGGCAGGACTTTCTTGGTGAGGGGTCCTCAGTTTTGGGACTTGTATCCTCCCCCCCTTGGTCCACCAAGGCCCAGATTTGTTAACTTTCTGGGCACAGTGCAAAGTGCATCATTTCTTGGGCTATGTAGGGATGGGAGCGTATATCTGTTTTTAATGAACTGCAATAAATAAATGACAGTAGCAGATTTGAGCTGTGCAGCTTTTGCAGTCATGTGGTGGATGTGTGAGTCATTGTTTTCATGCTTGCTGGGCCCCCAGATGGCACTGGGCTAGCCCTGCTTAAACATTTACTTTGCTATAGTTCAGAGCTTTCCACGAGTTTTAATTTTTCTTTTTGACGAAACCTGTTTGCTTCTTAATTCATGGGTTTGATTTATTTATGCATAACTGACATCTTATTTAACTAACAGCATAATTAAAAAAAATGAAATGGACACCTAAATATTGATTTTTGCCTCTACCTTCTCTTGCCGCTTTTCTATCTGCTCCACTGAATCCTTCTTTATCATTTCCAGCAGACTGCAGTTAATAAACACTTGTTCAGATGTCCAGCTCAACAATATATCTTCCAGCTGGCATATCTGAGTTTACACCTAGCTAGTTTCTTGGTAAGTTGCTTTATTTCCTGTCTTTACTGGGTGCTGGATGCTGTATAAATGTCACAGGGGTTGTTGTTTCACCCAGGAGGACTCTAAGCATGTTGCTTTTGGTTCACCTTTGATCCTTAGGAAATTTTTAGTTGTGCTCGGTTTGAAATGACTTGTGATACTGAGTGACAGGAAGAAATAAGTCTTTCCAGTATCTTAACCTATACTTTAAAAATATCTAATATGAAGGCTCATCAACACAACAGTAGCTGGCTGTTGTTTTAGTAATTATACATGTATAATGTCTTGAGTCTTACAGTCACAGTATAATATGATCAACAGGCTATATAATTTCACTTTCAAAGTGGCCGATCTATGAGTTTACCTAGCGCCATTGGCTTCCATACAGTTAACCTCCTCCTGTGGTTTTGTAGGACAAATTCCAGGTGCGTAAGGATGGCAGAGCTGTAACAAAAAGGAGATACTCCATTTGGGAGTCAGCTGTGCCTTTAAGGAGCAACCACGCCTTGGGGCGGGATAAAGCTACACTGCCTCCAGTGGGGCAGCAGGCAGGTAAAATGTCTCCTGAAGAGCTTTCCAGTTCCCAGGAGAACCACACCTTAGAATCAGAGAAGACTAGGGTTGGAAGGGACCTCAGGAGGTCATCCAATCCAAACCCCTGCTCAAAGCAGGGCCAATCCCAACTAAATCATCCCAGCCAGGGCTTTGTCAAGCTGGGCATTAAAAACCTCTAAGGGATTCCACCATCTCACTAGGTAACCCATTCCAGTGCTTCACCACCCTCCTAGTGAAATAGTTTTTCCTAATATCCAATCTAGACCTCCCCCACTGCAACTTGAGACCATTGCTCCTTGTTCTTTCATCTGCCACCACTGATAACAGCCGTTTGGAACCCCCCTTCAGGTAGTTGAAGGCTGCTATCAAATCCCCCCCTCACTCTTCTCTGCTGCAGACTAAATAAGCCCAGTTCCCTCAGCCTCTCCTCATAAGTCATATGCCCCAGCCGCCTAATCATTTTCATTGCTCTCCGCTGGACTTTCTCCAATTAGTCCTCATCCTTTCTGTAGTGGGGGCCCCAAAACTGGATGCAATACTCCAGATGTGGCCTAATCAGTGCCGAATAGAGGGGAATAATCACTTTCCTCGATCTCCTGGCAATGCTCATAGTAATGCAGCCCAATATGCCATTAGCCTTCTTGGCAACAAGGGCACACTGCTGACTCATATTCAGCTTCTCATTCACTGTAATCCCCAGGTCCTTTTCTGCCACTTAGCCAATCGGTCCCCAGCCTGTAGCAGTGCATGAGATTCTTCCATCCTAAGTGCGGGACTCTGAACTTGTACTTGTTGAACCTCATCAGATTTCTTTTGGCCCAATCCTCTAATTTTTCTAGGTTACTCTGGACCCTATCCCTACCCTCCAGTGTTATTTACCTCTCCACCCATCTTAGTGTCATCTGCAAACTTGCTAAGGGTGCAATTCATCCCATCATCCAGATCATTAATAAAGATATTGAACAAAAACAAGGTCCAGGACTGACCTTGACTCCGCTTGATACTGGCTGCCAACTAGACATCGAGCCGTTGATCACTACCCGTTGAGCCCGCTGATCTAGCCAGCTTTCTATCCACTTCATAGTCCATTCAGCAAATCCATACTACTTTAACTTGCCGGTAAGAATACTGTGGGCGACAGTATCAAAAGCTTTGCTAAAGTCTGCTGCATTTCTTTATTGGGTTCACCATTGTCTCTGTTGAACACCAGTTAGGTGCTCCAGGGGCCTGTGTGGAGAGAAGGGTGAAGCCTGCCTTCTCCCCACACTTCCTGTCCCTTTCTGGCACTTTGCACCTCTGGGGCAGAAAAAGGGCTGGCGGGAGAACAGAATCTTCAATTGTGCCTGGCCCTTCCACCTGTCATGCAGGAGAGCATGAAAGATTTTTTTTGTGCCTTCCCACCACAGTGCACACCTGCTCCAGTGATAGGCACAATCTGGTCCTTCATGAGGAACTAAAAGAGGAGGAAGCATAACAGATGCAAATGTAAGCGGCTACAGTTCATCTAGTAGTAAACTATTCTTTATTAACACATGTTTGCTAGAAAGAAAATTTGAGATTTTCTAATCTCTCTACACTCACAACCCACCAGAAATAGTTTATGAGCCTCGTTAAAGTACTCTCCAGTGGGTGGAATTTAAGAGACCCTTGTTTCTCATGAGGATGAAAGAAATTGAAACAAGGCACCAGAACTAGATGCACTGTCGTCTAGCCTCAGTTTTAAAGTCATTTACAAATTACCACCGAAGGTTTCCAAGGAGCATTTACTGACTCAGCAGAAGTTTCATCTAACTAAAGCCTCACACTGGCAAAACTCCTGTTGACTTCAGCGGGTGTTTGGACTTCAGCAGAAATGGACTCTCAAGCCATAAAATGTAGGAGTTGAGGAAAGACCAGCCACGGAGCTAGAAAACACAGTATAAAAAGATACAGCAATATGCCAGATGACATTGTAAGACATTTTCTAAAGCATTATGTAAACAACTCATCTGCTATGCTGGCAGATGATTAAGTAACTATTTTATAACTGTACTGTGTTCTAGGCTAAGAGCTACAGAGAGTTCAGTCAAATCACTGTGATAACCATCTTTGGAATGGGCTCACAAATATTGCACCAGAAGGGTAGAAAAGAATTGATAGGGAGGAAAAAGAATCTCAGCATGTAGTGGCATGAAGGCTCTGTTTATTTGGATAACTGTAGAATATGATGGAGTTGTTAGTCTTCGGGTTAGTATGTGACCCAAACTGACAATTTAGTTAAATAGTCACCCCCACTATGCAAATATTCACTACATTCTTCTCAAAAGGATAACATTTTCTAAACACACCTTTACAACCAACCACCCCAGGGATCTGGCACATGGGTATTAACAGATAAATCTTCAGTCTGGATAAGTGCCCAATCCAAAGATAATCAAAATGTGTTCCAACCTCTTTGGTTTGGAAAGACAGAATAGAAAAAAATACTCACCTCCGCCCCAACCTCAGCCTGAGGTTACATTTGTTCTTGTTCAAGTTGAAGTTCTTTTCATTGCTATGCTGCAGAACATTATGTGACTTTCATTGTGGTGTGGATTATTTTTGTCCTGAATCACCAGGTCATTAAAATTTACTTCCACCCCATCCAGAGCCGTAAAGATCCAGGCAGTGATGCTTTGAGGTGTTGATGTAATCCCGAAGGGAAGTTGCTTAAACACGTATCTACTAAAAGGGGAGTAGAATGAAAGTACATTTCTTTTGAGTTGGATTTGCCAGTATCCTTGGCTAGCAACCAAAACTCAAAAACCCTCTTGCATGCCATAATGCAAGGCGGTAGGCAATGGACACACTGAAGTTAACCAACATGATAGTGACTTAAATCAATGTCAGCAAAGTCAATGGATTGATATTTGCAGAACTCATGTGGTTTTAAAATCACATTATATTGTACACGTCCATAGATGACATATAGTGGTTGCATTTTGTAAATTTTAAAATAGAGAAAACCATGCCTAATAACTATTACAAAATATTTCCCTTTAGATAAAAAGAATACAGCATAGTTAGAGCTTCTGATTTTGTAACCGATAAATGCTGACAAAACAAACCAGTACAAAAACAAAACAACGACGACAAAGAAAAAATGGTGTTTCTCTAATAATCTCTGGAAAAACACCGGGAATGGTTACTCTGTTTGCATTGACTTCACCCCTCTCCCAGTTCAGTTTGTTTATATAGGCAAGGTTTCCACTTCCTGGCTTGTATCTAAGAGCTTGTCTACATAGAGCAGTAATGCAGAATAAGGCGGTGTGATTACTAAAGTGCATTGTGTTGCATGTTAACTGGTCCATGTAGACTCTGCTGGTGTGCAGTAAGTGTTCCCTAGTGCACTTTAACATAGTGCTGTTTCAAACAATACTGCGTATATACAAAGAGGAGACAGTGCCGAAATTCCCAATTTTTGGACCTTAACACAGAACTCAAAAATTGCTTAACCCCCGCCTCCCCCCCCCGCAAAAAAACCCCTGAAAAATGAGATTAATAAACCTTGGAAAACAGCAGCCCTAAGCATATTTGTATTTGCACAGCAACTTCCATATGAACTGCTTCTCAGGATTAAAATAAAACAGTTAGTATGTGAAGCCCTGATACTTGGATTGTAAACTCTTTCAGGCAGGGACTGTTTTTGCATTCTGTTTGCTCAGCATCTAGCACAATGGGGTCCTGGTCCATGCCTGGGGCTTGTAGGCACTGTGGAAATACAATAAATAAATAATAATGACTCTGCATCAAAATGGGCTAATATGAACCCCTTTGGCCATGTAGAGTCTCAAGGAAGTTCATGGGGATCGATGCTTCTGGATCCTCATGCTGGATCATGAATTTAATAAAAAATGGGGGGAGTGAAATAAGTCTGAAAAGAGAGATTTTTAAATGAGATTTAGGAAGAATGGGAAAAGGCAGAGGCACATGGGAGGGATCTTCCAGATGGCAGAAGAACAGGTTCATGTGTAGTAGAGCAAGAATGGGAGAGGAGACCAAGAAAGCTGGTGAGGAATACAGAGAGAGAGAGTCCACAAGGCAGGCTGCAACAATTCCTCTGAGGGCTTTATAAACAAGGAGGGCATTTTTGAATATGCTTATGACATATTTTGTTTAATTACAATCAGAAAATGCAAAAACCAAGGGTGAGGAAAATAGCCAATAAATATGGCATAACTGAACAATATTTTAATGACAAATATTTCCTAAGAGGTAGTATTGACTGTGTGTGACGTTCTTCTTTAATAGTAGATGTGGCTTGTGCCAGGATCCCAGACTGAAACACCCCTTCACCCAATTTCCAAACTTTGAAAAAGTTAAGATTTAATTGACTTCAGTGGGAGCTGCTGGGGTGTCAGCACTTTTGAAAACCAGGTCTCTTATTTCGGGACCTAAATATAGATGTAGAAGCCTAACTTTAGGCTCTGGGGTTTAAACATCCTGGTCCCCCCCTTTTCATTCAAAGTACATTTCTGTATGTATCTAAAACACCTTTTGTATCCTGTAATTATTGTTACAGTTTGGGCCAGAGACTATATTTTTTCATTATATGTGTGTACAGTGCCTCTTCAACCCCTTATTGAGGTCTCTAGGTGCTACCTCAATACAAATAAATAATTAATAATTCATTTGATATGGTGCTCATCACCATGATAGCGGAGCCCCTCACAGACATTAGCATTGGATTTATCCTCACAACACAAGGGAAGTTGCCTTAGAAACACTGGTTGCCATATCAACCTGATGATGATGCTTCTATGGCATCCTAAAGTAGTTTTGTGAAAGGGCATTAATGGATTTTATTCTTTCTCTTTAATATCCTACATGATGTTACATTTAACCCTCCCTATTTAGTCTGTAAACACTCGTCACTTAACAACGTAAACATTCTTTAAAATCTTTATTGTAATTGTGTTTGCCATTGAAATGAGAGACAGAGGAGCTGTCAGAATTGGAGACAATGGGCCAGATCCTGCAACTCTTATGCACGAGAATAGTCCATTAAAAAAGGATTGCTTTTGTGAGTAAGGGCTGCAGGATTGACCTCAGTGTTAGCAATCCCTGTATACGCTTCCCCAGCAGGGCTGGCTCCAGCTTTTCGGCCACCCCAAGCAAAAAAAAATAAAAATGGCCGCCGCCGAACTGATGAAGCAAAATCAACATATCGAGGATTAATTAGATGAATGGGATCGTTTCTTAGGAAGAGAGGGGAGGACTTGTCGATGCCCATTATTTTTGGAGTAAAACAGACACATCCCTGCCCCCCTCTCCATCGCATCCATTTTAGAAACTAAACAGGCCTGTGATGATGGTTTTGCACCCAAACCGGGCCAAGATTCACACTTCCAAAGGGAACACAGGCGTTTGCTAAAAGGTGGCATAAACTATTTCGCTGGTTCGTCATTTCATTTCATGCACTTTCCCTTGGTCTCCCTTTCTCTGTCCCGCACCCCGCAGAAGTTTGGCATAAAGAGAAATGTGGGGAGGAGGAAGAAAGAGCCCAACGTAACATTTGACTAAAGACAGCGAGTGGCTTTCGCTCCTCAACTCTGTAGCTGCAGGCTCGGGAGATTCAGCTTCCAAGCGCCTGCAGCCGGGATCGCTGCTGCTGCCGAGCGATCCCCTGCCCCGCAACTCCGCTTCCTCCAGCTAACGCGCCCCAGGCTGCGGTGGGGCGGCAAACAGGCTGGGATGGGGGCAGGGCAGCTCCTCGAAGCCCGTTAGAGGGCCTGGCGAGCCAAGCCCTGCTTCTTTGCCCGCCATCGGTGGCAGCAGAGGGATCCCCGCGAGCCTTGGTGCTGCTGCCAGCAGCTCTGCCCCGCTGCAGACAATGAGGAGGCTCAAGCCACCTCGGGCCCAGGAGCAGGAGCCTCCAGGGAGGGAGCGGGCAGGCCCCGCCGTTTCCCTGCGTTCGGGCCCCAGCATTCCCAAGGAGGGAATCCCCTTCAGTCACAGAGCTGGGTGGCCAATCAGCGGCCAGAGCAGGGGATTCCCGCTTTGCCTGCCGCGCGTGCGGTCTGTTTAAATGACATGTCAGTCAAAAAAAAGCCCAGCCGAAGTGCCACCGCCGCCCCAGAATCCCCGGACTGCCACCCCTTACAGGGCGCCACCACAGGCTCGGGCTTTGCCGTCTGGTGCCTGGAGCCGGCCCTGCTGCCCAGACATCCCTTCTACTGCCTGGCCACTTTGGCTTGTATGCCATTGCCATTGTAATCCTGGACCTTTCCTGAGCAGACACTGAGAACTCAGAGTGTGTAACAGAGAAGTGGAGAGAACAATAAGTAAACCTGCAAAACCTAGGAAAGACAAAGGGCAGAACTGGACACAGCTATGCTGGTCTTAATTACTGTGGGTCTGGTTCAAAGCCCTCTGACGTTGGTGGAAATGACTTCAAAAGGTTTTGGATCAGGAACTGTGAGCTAAGTCATACCCCCGAGAGCCCTCCAAACTAAGGAGGGCTCAGCGACCTCCCATGGCAGTGCCCTTCCTCCCAGACTCTATGAAAAGCAGTCTGCATGGCTCTGAGGATCTACATCAGGGAAGGGGTTGGGCTGTGAACCGGACAGAGCATAGCCAGGTGAGACACGCATCTTCTCCAGTGTTTGCCTCCATAGAGCTTAGTGTGGAAATGCAATACACCTGTTCTAATGCAGAACCTCAAGAGCACCTTAGGAATGTTAAAGCAGAGTAAATTTCCAGATGTATGGAACTTGTGACAGTCAGATGTTCTGATCTGCTGCTATAAGACAGCATGTGGTTGTTGGTTTTTTATTAGAGTGGGAGTTTCATGAAGTTGGGGTATATGGTGCTTTTGGGTATCTGTTGGAAATGGAAGTGAATGCCTTATGAAATGTTGGAGTGTGTTATTGGCAGTGTTGAAGGCAATGGGAAGATGGCAAGGAATGCTGGAGGATTTTCCCCTCCACTTCCTATTTTCCTGCTTTTGAGAGGTGGGGCATGTCCTCTAGCAACCTTAACTTGCCAAACAAAGGAAGGTTTTTTGTGCTAATATGAGGTAAGAGAAATGATGGAAATGCTCATAAGGAACTAGGAACTTTTACCCAAATTCAAACTGAATCCAAGGATGAAATCCTGGCCCCTTTGGAGTCCATGTCAAAACTCCCACTGATGCAAACAGATTTCACCCCAAGTCTCTAAAGGAAAAAAAGCAAACCTAAGGGACAACTCACTGTGCCACCCTCTGCTACCTATTATTTGAAGTACTCTGCTGAAATATTCATAGAACAAAGAATTATAGCTGGGTTGAGCTCATTTTTATGCTTTTTGTCAGGTTTTAGCTCTAAGCAATAGAGCTCAGTTTTAAACCTTATAGAAGAGTAAACAAAACAGGATTCCTAACATATAATTTCATTTATAGCGTATCCATTATGTGTACCAGGGTAGGAAATAATCCACTGTCGTAAATGCAGATTCCGTTTAATTGAAATGTCTAGTTAAAAATCAAATAAAATGGCGAAAGTAACTGTTCGATGCAAGTGGTTATTACTTACAGTGTCCACAAAGGGCATTACATGCATCATGGTGGCATAAGTGCCACTTCAGGATGCATCATTACTGCTTGCCAACAGTTTCTGACCCCAGTTCAGAGAAGCACTTAGGCTCGTGCTTAAACCATACTGACTTTAGTGGGACTTCAACTTGTGTTAAAAGCTAAGCACATGCATAAGGATTGTCCTTGAATTGGGAACTATAACAATAATACTCTTTCAAACCCCCCCTTAAGACCCACTTGACAGGTTGAGGGACAGTTGGGCATAGGAGATGTGTATTTATTTAACAACAAAAATGAATAAAATAGAACAAAAACCCTGATGTGTATATATAACTGGACATGTTTTGTTTGTATCCACATCTGTGATATGTTGCTTGTCTCCTTAAAGGGTAAATTCCATGGGGCAGGGCCTTCCTGTGAATGTGGACGTTGCCTCACATTTCATGGGTGCTACAAGAATACAAATAAATGGCAGTAAAAATAATAATCCACTGCACTTACACCACCGTCTGTCTGAAGATCTCAAGGAGTTGTACAAATATTAATGAACTCCCATACCCCTGTGGTGGTGGTATTTTCCTTGTTTTATGGATGACCTAACTGAAAGCACAGAGAGACTAATGGTACATCAACACTACACAAAATAAAAAAACCCAAACCCTGCGACAGCGAGTCCCTGAGCCCAGGTCAACTGACCCAGGCTTATCGGGCTTGTGCTATGGGGCTAAAAATACCAGTGTATATGTTTCTGCTTGGGCTGGGGTCTGGCCCCCTTGGTTAGGTTTCAGAACCTGGGCTCCGGCCCTAGCGGGAAGGTCTACACTGCTATTTTTAGCTCGGTAGCCTGAGTCAGTTGACCTGGGCTCTGAGACTCTGTGTTTTTCCCCGCCTATGGTCACATGAAGAGATCTGTGGCAGAGCCTGGGCTATAGACTAAGTCCTCCAGAAAGCGTTGAGATGCTGGACTTCCTGTACACGCTTCATGCAGTCTTTGGTTTCTGGTAACACGCTTCCTGGGGTGAAGAAGCCCAGGACAGTGTATTCTACAGTAGTCGGGAGTTTTGTTACCTCATTGCTGTACATAGTTCCTGTTTATAATGAAAGGTTTATTTTGACTCTTGTCTGCCCATCAGTGAGATACTGCAAAACCTGGACCCCTTGATATCTGGTCCTGTACGCTGTCCACAAGATTATCCTTCCTCTCTTTCATAGGCACTGGAGATGTAATGGTAGACAGTTCCTCTGTAGCAAAATGGATTTATTATCTACTACTTAGGGCATAAATGAGCATGCTATCAGACACACTGAAATGAAGAAAATTCTTTCATGTAATACTGTGGCTAATGGACTGTGTTTTTGAGAAAATGTGCAGATGAAATTGAATGTGCTTGTATCAAGAAAAGAACTTTAACCGGATGAAATTCATATCTGTAATGGGATAAATAATAATAACCCAATCTTGTTTTCTATAGAAATTGCACATCCAGTGCTCAGGTTGTGATCTCCATCCATTTTCAGTGTATTGGGAAATACAATTGGCGTTTTGTTGGTTCCTAATCTCATGTAGTCAATCATTCGTGAGTGAGGCCAGGTATGAATCAAAGTCTCTTACACTATAGTGGTAGAAAATTCAGCTTTAGTTAGTTAGTTGGTGAAATATCTTGGTAAATTTTCACCTAAGCTGAGAGGGTCCATAGGCTGCGTGCACACAGCTAAGTGACTCATTGGTCTCCTGGTATTATTTCACAAACGTAATCAATTGAGCTGCTATGATTTCCTTTTCATGGTATTCCATTTATACCAGTGTGGCCAAACTTACTGACCCTCCGAGCTGCATACAACAATCTTCAGAAGTTTGAGAGTCGGGGTGCACCTGCCAAGGCTTGGGGCTTCAGTAGGGTTCGCAAAACCAAACACTCGTGCCCCGCCCCTTCTCTGAGGCCCCACCCCCTGCTCATTCCACCCCCCCTCCATCGCTTGTTCTCCCCAACCCTCACTCACTTTCATTGGACTGGGGCAGAGGGGTGGGGTGCTGAACGGGTGTGAGGGCTCTGGTTGGGGGTGTGGGCTCTGGGGTCGGGCTAGGGATGAGGGGTTTGTTGTATGGGAGAGGGCTCCGGGCTGGGACAGGGGGTTGGGGTGTGTGTGGGGGGTATGGGCTCTGGGCTGGGGGTGTGGGCTCCAGGTGGGGCCAGAAATGAGAGGTTCAGGATGTGGGAGAGGTCTCTGGACTGGGGCAGGCAGTTGGGTAGTGTGTGTGGGGGGTGGGGGCTGTGGCTGGGGATGCAGGCTCTGGGGTAGGGCCGGGGATGAGGGGTTTGGCATGGGGGTGGGGGACTCAGGGCTGGGGAAAAGGGTTGGGGTGTGGTAGGGGATGCAGGCTCCGGCTGGGGATGAGGGGGTGGGGGTGGAGGAGTGGGCTTGGGGAGCCTGGCTTAGCCCCGGGCCGCTCCGTGCTGCCGACCAGACATTTAATGGCCCAGTCGGCGGTGCTGACTGGAGCTGCCAGGGTCCCTTTTCAATTGGGTGTTTCGGTCAAAAACCGGACACCTGGCAACCCTAGGCTTCAGCCCTGTGGGAGGCACCTGACAGGGCTCGGGACTTCAGACCTGCTCTTACTGAAGCCCTGAGCTCCAACATGTGAACATTGAGGGGCTGAAGCCCTGATAACCCCCCCTTCCTGCTGGCCAGAAGCCCCTAACCTACCACCCCACTGCAAGGCAGAGGTCCTGAGCTCCCCGTGAATCTAGCAGGTGGAGACTGGGGGAGGGTGTGGGGGGCTCCACACCCAGCATTTTAACAGCAAAAGAGCCTCATGTGGCTTGTGAGCCACAGTTTGGTCACCTCTGATTTATGCATTCCTTTTTCATTATTGTGTGAAGACTATGCATACGTTTATTTTTGGATAAAAATTTCCCCATTTAAATAATAGAATGCTCAACATTTTTCAATCAAACCAATTTTTTTTAAACAGAAAATGGCTTTTGCAAAGCAGAAATGTTTGCTAAATTTGTCCATTTTCAACAACATAAAATGTGGGGGTTTTGGTTTCTCGGTGAAAACTTGAAAAATTTCCGGAAAACCTATAGCAAATATGTGTATATATATTTTTCACTTTCATCACATTTTTGGGGTGGGGGAAAATCCTGACTGGCTCTAGTAACTTACCTTCTTTGCCCCTCTGACATGGCCGCTACACTGCTGGGGGAGGGGAGGAGATGTACCCTATACCTGGGGAATTCTTTTCTGGGGTTCTGCAGACAGATTACTGCCCCTTTGCACCACTGCAGTGGAATAAAGGGGCCATAATCCAGTTAATGAGGCTGGCCCATACTTTTTCCACCTTTAACTACTGAATGGGTCCATTGAGTCATGATCTTGATTTCATAATATTCTAAAAGCTCCTGCTTAATGTTTCCTCTTATTTTCAAATCTGAATCTCCTTCTTCTAAAGTATTTAACATGTGAGAATTAGCTAAAAGACAATATCTTGCATATTGAAATAGGTGACCAGTGGCCCGAGCCAGTGCTCATAAAGTCAATGGTGGTCATTTAATTGACTTCTAAGGGCTTTCTATCAACCCCATAAATGGGGTATAAATGGAATACCATGAAAAGGAAATCATAGCAGCTCAATTGATTACGTTTGTGAAATAATACCAGGAGACCAATGAGTCACTTAGCTGTGTGCACGCAGCCTATGGACCCTCTCAGCTTAGGTGAAAATTTACCAAGATATTTCACCAACTAACTAACTAATATGAGTAATTTCTCTTTCCCTTTAATTCCATTCTGAGTGTATAGTGATTGAGCCAGATGAGAATTTATGCTCATTTGGAATGTTTGACTAGCAATATTTGTTAACTTCTGGCAATATGAGATACTGAAAATATTTAATATCTATTTTTGAATGCAGCAACTTCATTCTTACAGTGCTTTCAATCTGTTCTGCTATTTGTCAGTGTAGCTGTTTTGGCACAAAACCACAAACTTTATATCATCAAAAAGTTGTTTCCTTGATACTGATTCTTCCCCATTCTGTGCTTGAGCTCACTTATTATGGGAAAAGGAGAAATGCTAAGGAATAAGGCTGGTGGCATTAGCACAGGTGAATACTGATACCCATGTGTTATCTGTGAAAAAAATCAACGAACCCTTCAACCTTTACAGAATTACTTTTCAAGTGCTTGTGGAAATTGGTCTGGAGGGACTCTGAAATGCAGTGGCAGCCGTGCAGAAGTATAAAAGATTGATGGCATGTGGTGAATGTAAAATTAGGCAAGCGAGGCATATTCCAAATGGAGTCATTTAAACTGGGAAAGGGAGCGATAGTGATCTTGGATCACATCAAATGAAATCACTGGTTTCCAGGTTATGGAAAACAAGCCAACGATTTGGCATCAGCCTTCAGGAAATTCCATTAGCCTCTCTCTGTTTCCTCCATCATTCTTAAGTGCCAAATGCTAATTAAAATGTATTTCCTTCTAAAGTGAAACTCCGAAGCCCTTTTAGCTGCCCTAAAATGCCAAGAGATTTTAAAAGGTATGGAGCATTGGCAGCAGTGTGTAACACACTCCAGTGTTCTTGGCTGTTCCACTTATTTATTTGCTTTACTCACTGTAATCACCTCTTCAGTCCTTTCAAAACATTGTCCTGAAAGAACTGGTCAGACCTTACCAATATATATTGGTAAGATGTCAGCATTATCTCATTAATTGTGCAAGAGGCAGATAATACTGATTTGGGCCGTGAATGAGTCATCGTCTCCTTTTTCTCCATGGCTAGCATTTTCAGAAGTGTTACTTTTGTGTGCCTCAGTTTCTGGGTACTCCTCTTGAGACATCTTATGCCTGATATTGAGAGGTGCTCAAGGACACAAATCTCGTATCCAGTTGGAGCGATGGGTCCTAGGCACCTCTGAAAAATCACACATGCTATCTATTTTATTCGATATTGTTTTCATATTGCACTGATCACATCTGAGCTCCTTTTAATAGTTCATTAAGCAATATGGCTACACATCTATCATGTGTTTCCTCATCCTCTCCACAGAGCAAGAAGCACGTGCAATGGAGTGTCTTGTTTTGCTGGGTTTTTTCTTTTTGTGGTGATTTTTAATATACATACCTATTGCTATGTGTTTGTTAGAGAATGAAAGATCAGAGAAATGCACGTTGCACTTGGAGCAGGAGGTGGTGAGTTTGTGATGGTCTCTAGTTCCTCATGGAGTTCATTGCACTGTCTCGGACCAACCCCTGAGACAGTGCAGCTAAATGAAAGAACTTTACAATATTCATGCAAAAGCAATGATGGTTGTAAGCTTGTCTTCGGTATTCTTACTTGCTTCTCCCTGACACTAATGTCTCTGTGCCTTAGTTTATTCACTGTAAAAGGTGGATAATAATAGCCTTATTTATTTCATAGGGGTCTTGGAGTCTTAATTAATTAATCTCTAGTAAAGAGCTATAATTGTCACAGTCTGCATGTACAAAATGTAACAGCAATACTTAAAAAACATATAAATAGTATCTCACCTCTAGATGGGAGGAGAATGGGATTTATGTTTGTGGTGCCCATTGTACAAGGTTCCTTTAACTCTCTTGTAAATTGTTAGTACTGAATAATGCTAGGTCTGGATCAATCAGTAGGGCAACTGTTTTATTGAGAATTTCACACATCATTTAAAGCAAGTGTATTACAACTAAAATATAAATCTATCCATCTATCTGTCCCCAAATAGTATCATTCTGTCATTAGCATTAGTATAAAGATGGGAATCCAAGTACTGGAACCATTCCACTAATCCATAATCTAACTAAAATCTATGTGCTGAATCCATTGGAAAACAATTGCTGTGGGACTTGGCAACATCATGTTTTTGAAGAGTACCCTTTTGGAAGATCTTCTTTGTTTTAAAACCCAGGTAAGGGCTATGTGACATTGCCTGAGGAACTGGGTCCACATGAGTCTCTAACTTTAATCACCGCCCTGGGGTTCTAGTAGATTTCCACTCAGAACTTCTTCATGGATTTGAAATCCCAAGAGATTTCTAGCTTGCTTAGAAAGGAAATGGCCTTTTGATTCTTTAAATTAGTTCAAAAATGTAAAGATGACTCACAAAGCCATTGTCATCAGTTATTTAAGACGCTTCCTGCTACCTCTCCCTCAAAATGATGATACAGATTTAGCACCGGCTAAGAAATTTGCAGTTCCTTGATATACAGTCAAAAAGGGAACCTAATTTTAGTAAGGTTTTAGGTACTTTTAATAATACATTACAAATGAAATTATTGTGTTTAAATTAATGAGTGCTCGTTTAGAGCTAAGTGCTCCAGAAGGCTCTGAACAAATCAGATCTGACATAGTTCCATGGCACAGAGAGAAGTGATGAAGGGAGTCACTTCAGCCCATGGGTTACAGCACACAGATTCAGGGTGGTTGCCACTGCATGTTCATGGTGAAAAGATTTGAAGAGAGAGAGGCTGGCCAGGAAAAGAATAGAGAAGTGGCTGTTAATGGTATAGCTACACTGAAATCAGGGTGTTTGTTTGCAGCATGTGTAGACATACTGAAGCTAGCTTTAATCTAGTTAGCTCAGATACCAATAGCAGTGACGCTGCAGCAGCAGCATGGACTTCTGCATGGTCTTCAGTGAGGGCTATACAAGTTCACCCAAGACCTGGGTATGTATTCAGGTGGCTAGCCTGAGTTGAAATCCATACCGCCATGGCTTCTTTGCTATTGGGCCTGAGCTAATTAGATTAAAGATAACTTGGATATGTTTACATGTGCTGCAATCACACCTCCCGTCCCGAACGCAGTGTAGACATACCCAAAGTCTATGTGAATCCACTGGCTCTTTGCAGCAACAGAGGGGTTGCACTGTTAGTCTGTGTTCTGCCCCCAGGCCGGGGTTAGGATAAATCACTTTATCCTGGGAGTGCATTCTGCATTTATTAAAAGTTTGCAATTTGAGGGCCTGGCTACTTCTGGATGCTCAGATAGCCACAAATGGTTTTCCATCTGTCCCTAGTGAAAAGACTATGGTATTTCCTTTGGGATGCCAACCTTTCTAGAGTTGTCCTTTATCAATTTAGGACTAGACTACTAGCAAAGTGTAGATGGGATCATATACTGAGGCTGCCTGGAAGCTAAAATCAGGGCTGAATGTCTGTTGACCCGAGAAGGAGTGCTTCATCCAGAGAACACATCATGCCAGTATTTTGTAGTCTCTACTAGCTGTGCCAGTTAGCATTCCTGCTAGAGTGTCAAGTGTGGGTTATAGCTTATAAAATTCTAAATGTTTTGGGACCTGGTTATCAGAGGGAACTATCTTCCCCCTTCTGATTCTACTGCAGTCACGAGCAGTGGGAATGCTCAAACTAACAGCACTCTAGCTTAAAGAGGAGGGGATTGAGCAGAAACCTTTTGCAGGCTCTAGCAGGTGTACAGCTGGCATAGCCAGCTCCCATCCCTCCCTCCCTGCGGCATACAGCAGCTTGGGAATGGGGAGGGGCAAGCAGGTGAAGTGGCTGGAGCATGACCTGCTCTGCAAATCCCCAGCTGGGTGGTGGCTCTAGAAAAACCTACCATGGAAAACTTACAGTATCTGCAGCAAATGTGGAGACATAGTTTCCCAGCATAAATTCTCTGGAGAGCTGGAAAATAGGGTGAACAACATTCATAACCGTGTGTTTGAATGTTTAAATAAATTAGCTTCAACTGTGTATGCATTCTTTTTATGTTTTCTGTAACATTCCAGCTTATTGGCACAAATGGCCATTGGAACAGAGAATATTAAATGAATTTTGTAGAATATTTGCAGAAAGTCATAATCATAAATGTTTACAGAATAAACCGGATTCTAAGAGTAATGCTCATCCCATCAGCAAACAGAAATGTACCATGTGACCAGTCCCAAGAGTTCCACTGCAAACATCATATGCTAGAAACAATACTTGCAGCAAACAGTTTGAAGGGACTCTATAGGTTGAAGGTATGCATGCATAAAATAGTCATCAAACAATTTTGAACAATAGTTGGTGGAAATTGTCACCTGTCTGCAGATAAATCACCAAAAAGAAAACAGAAGGACGAAATTGTTCTCTGTGATAGCTCAGCCAACTCTAGTTCTCTGTTTTGAGCATCAGTGCAGCACAAATAAAGATTTTCTTTTGATTTGGACATGACTTGTCTGGCTTAAGAGGAACTTGGATTTGACCTTGTATCAATAAACATGAAAATCTGAATAAAACTAAGACAAAGGTGTCAGCTAAATTTGGTTTGTGATCACCAAAAAAATTCCCTACCTTGTCCAGTGAAGATGTGTGGGGTGGACAGCAACAGAGCAAGCACGCTCATCTTCCTTTCCAATATGCCTCAGTCCTGCAGATAACACTTCTGTGGTTCAGGGGAGAGCTACTGTGACAATCTCCCTACCCATTCCATCCTTGGCTTTTGAAGTCTATTAAGAATGAAGCTAACTGTATCAGTGTTTTTTATTATATGGACTGTTGAATACTAGAAATCAGATACTCCCATCTTACTTCACATAGGTCTACAGGCAACCATTGGATGGTAATGACTTTTGATTGCTACTGACCTGAAGCAGATTTGAACCAGTGACCGAGAGAGAAATAATTCCAAATGGCATTCACCAAACCCAGCCCACATGCTGACAGAGTGGACTTGCTCCCAGAGTTTCTACTGACTTTAAAGCTGTTACATGTTTTAATGTTTTAATCTGAAACTGGTTTTTAAAAAATCAGACCAGTAGAACCCTTTAAAGTGAGAGTGCCGAACCATACTATATATGGAGACCCACAAAGTAAATGAGCAAGATTGATGGGTAAAGGTTTTTATTAATAATGCAAGGTTATGAATGGTTAATGAAATTAAAATGACATTGAAATAAGTCCAGTGAAGAATAAATTCAATACCAAGTCAGATAAAATTTATCAAAATCACATTCCAGCATCAGCAGTTGTGTTAGTATGGAAAAGCCTTCACTAGACTGTGTTGCAAAATGAAATATACTTTAATACACAACATTCACCCATAGTGGAAAAGCAGGAAATTAGGCGAGGCGTGGTATGGGATTTGGTGTGTCTGCAATTTTTCAAAATAAAAATAATGGAATTGCCACAGTAAGATGTACAATTGTATTAAACAAAAAGCTCTGGTTGTGTGCAGATTATCTGAATACCCACATCACCAAATCTATTACAACTGAGACTAGCACAGAAGTGACACCTGATGAAAGAGACTTAATAATGTGATAAAAAAGAACAGCATGTCAGCAGCGAGAATCCGAGTAAATCTACAACTGTGATGGATAATAGGACATGACTAAGAAACAATACTTTACATTTAGATAAAAAAAAGCCAGAGGTAAGTAGAAAATTAATTCAGCACTCCTGAGAAATGTAAGGACTCTGTTTTCTTTGAACTTTTCCATCTGTTTATAATATCCCCGAAAAAGCTTAAGGTCAAAATCTGCAAACAATTTCATTTATTCAGATTGAGTAGAATTTATCTTTGTAGGTTAGAAGAAACAGAAATTTAAACCATGGTAGGATATGATAAGGGTATTAATGCATCATATGCCAAAAGCATTTTGAAATTACTGAATTTGCTTGATATGGAGAAGATGAGGTTAATCTGTAATAATTTAATGAATGTGACCTAGCTTTTATGGTAGTCAACATATAGCAATGTTGAGTTATTGGAATGTATGGATTCAGGGTAATGGCAGGCTGTTGGAAAAACAAGCAGCGACGCAACACAATAAAGCCCAGATGAGGAACAGCACAGCAAAGCCTTGAAGGACAGAAAGTGATCTCTCAGCTGTGAAGAGATGACTTCCAGGCTCCAAAACAAATGCCCAATTACTTTGCTAAGATGATGAGATCAAAAGGACCTTAAGCAGTTAAAAAGACCCCCTGGAAAAAGGAGGTGGAGATGACCTGTCAGCAGTTGCTTCAGGGGAGATGCTGAAGGAGCGCCACTGATGAAGGCAGAGTCTACAGCAAGGCAGTCTTTCTCCCAGCCCGGAGCTGGGGACATCTGGGTTTATTGGAATTTACAAGTACTTGTAAGGGAAGGTTAAGGTTGAGGTAGGATCAGATGCATGTAGGCTTGTGTTGTTTTAACCCTTCCACCTGCTTGCTGTGTATCTTTGGGTGAATATGCAATACATTTGTTTTGAAGAAGATGTTTGGAATCACTTTAGTTAGCTGCTGGAGAGGCTCCAGGAGGGATGTTGCTTGCAGGCACCAAATACAGTTGTGCCTTGGTGAGTTGATATGGTTGGAAACGGGGGCTGGCGCCTTGGGATTCAGTGTAAGAGTGGTAGAACTGGCAAGGTTCCACCCAGAGAAAGGGGAACATAGCAAAACCTGTCACCTGCGGGGTGTGCTTGTGAGGGATGCTGAAGAGGTCTAAGGTATAGCTCATTCTGTAACTGCGATGGCCCGGTTAGTGAAACATTGGCATTATATCCGGGTGATCCAGTCTCAAATGGGGTGAGTGGCAAGTTTCCACTCTGGGAGAAGTGCAGGTACAGGCCTGTCACTTGGAAAGGGGACTGGGGAAGAGCTCCTATTTGCATCTCACTCCTGAACCACAACACTAGGTATAAGAGAAAAAAAGGTGTAATGGAACTTGCATTCCTATCAAGATATCTGTTGGGCTTACAGAGTCTTGTGTGTAGATTGCCTAATTTCAGTGCTAGAGAATACAAACAGAGTATTATGTAACACATCCAGCAATAGAATAAAATAGCAATGTTGTTGATACATAACTTGGAGGAAAGAGCCCAGTTATATCCATATTTTCAAGAACATTTGGTCATAGGCAGGTAGTTAACCAGAATCAAGCTGGTGATATATGTCTTAGCTGGGGCTGACCTGAGATTGCCACAGGTAGAGTATTCATTAGAAATGCACAAACTAGTGCCAGGCAGGTAGGGGATTATTCACACCACTTGAAATAGGAGAATAACCAGAACGGCATTTTTGTATCCATTTGCAATGGAGAATGGAGAATTCACTCGTTAGGAGCTAACTGCGTAATATTCCTGCCAAGGTGTGGGGTGGCAAGGGAGAAAGCAAGAGAAGCTGAGTCATCTTTTCTCCCCCCATCCCTTGCTTCCTGGGGCAGGGTGACAGCACAAAATTGGTGGTTGCCCTTCTGCCGATTTCCATGCCTGTTGATTGTGCTCCTAGAAATCCCAAAGGGGGTGGAATGGGTAAAGCCACAGCCCCACCTTCCCTCCTAACGAAAAGCTGGGTCAGCGTATGGGGAGTGCCTGCAGCAATGCACCTTGGTGAACAGGTGGAACAGATGGACCTACTGAGGGTGCTCTCTATGTGCCCCCTCTCAGAGGCTTAGTGCCCAGCTCAGGGGCAAGGCCTGTGGGAACTGCTGGTGGCGCGTCATCCCTCCCCTACCTCCACAGTGGGTGACAAAGTCTAGCCCTAGGAATTCTAATTTAGGAAAGAGACAGAAGTCTAGGATGTATTGTTTGCTCCACTTCTTAAAAGAAACTCAGTCAAGCCAACCACCCCCACAAGCTATCGTCACCAACAAAGCAGAGGAATGGGCGAGCTAGGTTAACAGATAAAATTGGGGAAAAAACACCACAAGAGGAGCCCCTGTCAGTCTCAGTTACTGTCACATCAAATCATCGAGTACATAGTGATGTTATGTCAGCTGCAGAGGTTTTATTCTTTATTATGGGCTATGGGGAATTTGCTGCACTTTGGCACTGACTAACATGCCTACTTCTCAAACATCAGTCCTATTCCAATCCTGTTTGGGAGTGAGTCTTTTCTTTGTGGATGACACTTAAAAATTCCAGATTTACTCTCGCATAGCTGCTGTTTAAATATCTATTTTGGTCTAGAACCTACATCAGATGCAATTTCTTCTCACCATTCAAATAATTCTACACGTAGCACACAATACTGTACATAGCATATTATCTTTTAACCTAAAGAATGAATAACTGCAAGTATGGGCTTTTAAAATTCACTCTCTTCCAAACAACTCTTAAAGAATTTGGAAACTCCAGTGCCGTATGCAAGTTTTTCCTAATGTCACATGCTGATATATCTACTGCAGCATAATATAACATGAAGTGAGTTAAATAGATTATTATAAATATTATATGCAAATAAGCCCACTCTGACCCTTGCACAGTTTAATTCCTAATTGCTCTGTCTTCCCGCTACAGTTGCCAGATGGAGTATGGCAGCTCCTACTGCAATATGTATTAATCGGTAGGTTTGTTTTTAATGTGATGTGTGTAACACACTGGGCTTTTCCCCTTTGATTCTAGCACAGTACAAACAGTTCACTAGGCAATGTTTTCCCTGTCTCTTCTCAAAGCTGCCAGACATCAGAGCTTTAAATACTTTGCTATAAAAAAAAAATCCAGTGTTTTTAAATTAGAATAGAACAGTGGCTTAATACAATAGTAAAAAAGCAGAAGCCTGATCTATGAACCCTTTTTTGTGAGCAAAAGCACTGAGTTGAGATTAGTTTGAATCAAGAGATTATATTATTCTTTACTTGTGAATCTTCATGAACAACTGCAGGTTATTTGTGTCAATTTCACCAAATTGTTTTGGAGAAAACAAACACCAATTCCAAAAAAGTTGAAACGCCTCAATTTGACATTTTTTTAAAAGAAACGCTTCAATTTTGGGGGTCAAGATAGCTTTTCATTTTTAAATGTCTTTTAATTTTATTGTTAAAAATACAAAAACATAAAAGTACTTGAAATTGAAATGAAATGTTTTGTTTCCAGTCGGAAGAAATATTTTTTTCAACCCAAGGCAACATTTTTTTCTACTTTGATTGCCCGAAAGTTTCAAAAATGTGTTTTCTAAATGATTTTTAAAATGTTTTTTTCCAGAACTGCTAGTGAAGCAAAAATCTGTCATTCACATAGTACCTCCTGGGTGCTTTTGAGAAATCAGAGTTGACTTGGACATGAAATAGGAAATTAAAGGCAGTGCTCCTGCAGACCAGTTATGGTTATTTTCTTTTAGTTATTAAAAAGAGCTCTTTGCCAGATAGGCTACATCTTTACTATCTATTTATTCAGACCAATTATGTGACCAGCACTAGAGCTGTTCAAAAGATGGAATTTTTCTTTTAATGGGAAACTGATATTTCACAATTACTTTCCTTTCCAAATTGGGATGAAGAGTTGAAATATTGACATTGTTTGTGAAACAAGAAGAATCAGTTTGGAATCAGAAAAGTCAAAATGGAAAATTTCACTGTTTCTGAATGAAAATAAATGTTTGGTTTTGAATCAACATTTTGAAACTTGTTTTTTGGTTTAAATTCACCTGACTAAAAAATTGAAAAAAAAATACAATATCAAAACCTACATTTTTCCCATGGAAAATATCAACAAAACCACATTTGCCAATGGGAAAATTCTTCAGTTGAAAATTTACAACCAGCTCTATTCAGCATTGTACAATATACAATAATAAGGACAGTCCCTACCTCAAACAGCTGATAAGCTAGTTAAGTGCATAGAAGTTGAGACACATTTTGAAATCCAAAGTGCAAATACTTTAGTGTTCCTATAGGCATCAGGGTATCCTCAAACTCTTACCATATTCTTAGGGTCATTTGGGGGATAACCTCAGGTATTAGCTACCGAGAACAACCTTACTGGGACAAGATAATTTTTCTGCTAAAGTGAAAACCGGACTCTTTATGATGCTCCCATAAAACAGTGGTGTGGTCCACAGGCGTAGATATCTATTGACCAATCTGAAATATTTCATGTATGTTTATGGGTTCTAAAGGATTAATTAAACCAGCTATACAATTTAAAGCCTTTTTTTTAATGAATGGAGTGCTTCATAGGAGATGAGCAGCCTCAGAGCTAATGATTTATAGTGGTATAACTTATTTAATAAGTAACTAAACATTTACTATACGCCAGTTTTTACCATTGATTTCAATGGGAACAGATTTAGACCAACACTGAGAGTTTTTGAAAATCCATGATGCCTGATGGCACAGTGTATGTTTACATTAAAGTGGAGGCCATGACAGACTAGTTTTTCAGAAGAAGTTGTAGAATGTTTATCCTGGACAAGGTAAATTGAGAGAGACCCAATGATTTGATCACAGTGTGTAATCATCTGGGGAAACTGATATAATAATCAAAGTGGAGGATTATTAAATTAGAACTACAACAGCTGGTATGGCGAATTATACCAGAACAGATGGAAAAAGCTTTAGAAACAATTCAGACATATTGGTCAGCTAGAAGGCAAAGAAACTTACAGGAAACGTGTTCAGATTTTTAAAAGGGGAGAGAATTACAGAAGATTCTTGGCCTAGCCTTGCTTCCAATTAAATCAATGTCAAAATGATCACTGACTTCAAAGGAAGCATGCTCGTATGCTATGGGAATGTCTCTCTTAGTGAAACATTATCTTGCGTACATTCCTCTAGGGGTTGATTGACTAGTAGAAGTCTTTCTGTAACTTCTTTCAGTACATATAAGCACTGCATTGTTTTGTAATAATTCACTGAGTCTGGCTTTCATTTTTTTCAGAATCCACATTTGGCCATTCTGAAGATTTATCAATACATGTGCATTGGCATCACTTGGTTAACCAAGAGTCACCTAGTGCTTACATAGAGAGCCCAGCTAAGGTGCAGCAAAATTATAATTGCTGTCCACTATAATTTTATTATACGTTTCCATTCCTGTATTTTACAAGTTCATATTTTTGTTATATACAATTTGTATTATTTCTGGCTTTACTATGTGAACATTGCCACAGGTCTCTTGATGGCCAACATCCCCAGCGCAGCAAACTTCATCCACATAAATCTTGAATTATCAGACTTTATGTGGCTGAACTGAATTTAATCCTAAATGCATAAAGAAAACAGTCAAATTTCTGAATTCAGCAGTATCACATGCCCCTAAGCCTTGGCACTCTTGTGGCTTAATTACACACATAAAATATATGGATTAACTATGACAATATATAATGAGCGGTAAATAGTGGAAAACATACCATCTTGCATGGTTTACTAAAAGTGAATGTAAATGTAGAATATTCTCCATCACTGGCAATTTTAAAATCAAGCTAGGAGGTTTTTCTAGAAGATCTGCTCTAGGAATTATTCTGGGGAATTTCTCTGGCCTGTGTCATACAGAGATCAGACTAGATAATCAAAATAGTCCCTTCTGGCCTTGGAATCTATGAGTGCGTATTCTACAAACACATTAACAACAGCATAGGACCATTTCCTCCCTTTGTGTGTTCAAGAACTTACTGCATTGCTAACCAGTATTGTCATAAGCTACAATTATATATTAGCATTTTGTAAATAAACAGAAAACAAATTGATCATGTACTGCAGCAAGGAAAGGTGGGCATGTTCCATTTTTGCACTCTCTGTACATTTGCATTTAGAGTCATCCATGTGCAATATAAGACTGAAAAGTAATTAGTTATATATATTCATATTCCTTTGGTGCTAAATATTAAATGGTTACATTTAAAAGCTGGGCATATGCAAATGTAAGTGTACCTTTGCACACTCCTGACATGCACGTGCAAATTAGAGGGCATCTCCTTAGCTGCTGTAAGTTGTCAGTGCCACTGAAGTGAATGGCTCTATGGAAATTTACACCAGCTTAGGCTCTGCCTCCAGTTTGTTTGTGGAGGGACGTAGCCTTTGGGCCCCTGATTGGCCATGTACGTGTACAAATACGTGGAAGAGACATAGTACGTTGCAAAAAATGAAAGGTGTATCAGCAGGTGGGCTCCCTCTGTACATCAGTAGTTCTCAAGTTCCCACAAAGAGCAGGGCAGCTGTACATTGCCTTTTAGTCTGGGCTGTGTTCAATTTGCCCAGTCTCCGTCAATGGGAGCAGGCCAGGCCCTGGCCCTACAATTAAGATGCTGGTAGTTGTGGGTTCCAGTCCGGCTCAATCTCACACTGAAAGGTTGCCTCCAGTTCCCCCAGCTGCAAAGTGGTACCTGATCCATAGGGTTAGGACAGTCAAAGGTGGTTGGCTGTGATGCTGGCCACATCACTCCTTTGTGTATCTTTGGTTATGAAAACTGATGGGTCTTAAACCACGTCAGTCTATGAGCCATCTGGGGCTTGGTGAAGACTTTGACTTTTGAAATTTCTATTAGTTGTATTACAAACAGCACCTGGGATTGTTTTCAGACCAAACAGGGTCCCACCTCCCAAGATCTCTGAATAGTGAATTTGGACATCCCATCACCTTGCTCTCTGCTAATATTCATGCACAATAAAGAAGTCCTTTGTGGCAGTAGTGCTGGATTTTTTTTCTCAGTGCAGTTGTCTGAGGCTTCTACCCCTCAATTGTATCTATATAGGTCAGTTTGATAACACTCTGCCTGTTAAGTGTTGAGGATTAAGCAAATCCCATTCCATGTAAGTCTTAAGAACTGAAGCTTGGCTCAAGGGAAATGCACAGGTAAAAAGATGAAAAATCATCTCTGAAAGTCAATGTGAGAACAGAGCCACTCTGCAGCCATTTTTGCTTTTTGCACCACCTCCTACAGTGGAGGAATGGCTAGTAAAACCATGTTTGTGGGTTCACCAGCTCCACTCCTCCTGCATCCTTGACTCACCCTCAACACCTACTCTGCAGAGATGTGGAAGAAGCCATGTGGAGCTGGCCTCTGCCACACAGGACATATGCAGGACTGAGTCATAGTCTCTGGCTGTCCACACTAGAATTTCTAGCTATCTAGTTACCTACCCAGATACTTCAGTATCTGAGTTTCCACTTCAGGCAGAGACAGGGTATCTATCTTTCCAATTGATCTGTCTAGACAATGATCTCTATCTAAGAACCTGACGTGCCATAAGGTACATATTAATGTGTTTTCTCAGACCATGATGCAGTCTGGTGGTGTCTAAACAGAGACATGTGTGTTTGTGTTTTGTGGGCTCTTACATTTATTTTTAAGTTGTTCAAGAAACATCTAGTTTAAACTAAAACACCTTAGAATATTGACACTAAAAAGATTTTAAATATCAAAGGTATTTTGCAGTATTCCAGCAACCTGTGACAGCCACAGCACACTGGGAAGGCAGTCGCCATCCAAAGGAAGCGGTAGACGGCGGCCATGCCCTCTTGCCAACTACTGGTATAAATGGATACAAACACTGGAGGGGTGGAGGCAATTAAGAAGGCAGACACAGCAGAGGTATAGAGAGGGAGATCTAGGTTAGGAGGACGTTTTTGGTTGAAGGCAAAAAGGGTGGGTTGGGCAAAGGGGAGTTTGGGCTTGAGATCTATGTGAATATTGTTTTCCTTGTACACTCCTTTCAGGAAACACAACTCACTGAAGTCCAATTCAGCTTAATTGTGCCTTTGTGGAATGGTGCCCATTTTAAATCATCAAATCAGTAACAACTCCCTTGGCATGCATTGTATTAACAATTATGATGATTAATCACTAGATCTTAATGCGGATAGTGCAAGTACTTCCTTAAGAAGTACATTGACATTACTACAGAAGAGAAAAATCCCCAAAGGTCACTTGCAGATTTCCCTCTTTGTGTAAAGTAACCTTTCCAAAGTTGATGTTGTCTATTTTAATTCTACTCAGATGAACATGTTTTACACCCAAAACCAGAAAGACGGCCTTAGTCATACTTTACTGATGTGCACAAGGAGGCGTAAAATTAGCCAGAACACACAAAGCATCTTCAGAAGAAATAACATTACTTGTTCTGTGCTCTTACATATCAAGGGAACGCTCACCCTTACTCTTGTAAGCACAGATACATGTGTATCCTTTCCTTCTTTTCCAGACAATTAAGATGTAACTGGGGAATGGCTCCAGAAATGTTGTCTATAATATACTCTCTTGGATCTAAATATGGGAAAGAGGAGGAAGTGGTATGTGAACGAATTAAAGTTGCAAATTTAGAGGCTGAGTTAAAGCCCCTTTAATCATGTGGCTGTGGCAGACATAGTAGATGTTATGGACAGATGGGTTATTCAAAGACCATTGTATCAACTGTGTAAGTGTTGTGTATCTTTATGTGTTGGCTAGTGATTGTGTTCCTGGCTCAGTTGGTGAGCTAAATGATGCTTCGTATTTAATTATGCAAATACCTAATGCAGGTCTCAAGTCTGGGGATGTTTCAGCTCCTGGGGAAGTAGCATATTCTGGTTTGACCTGGCTCAAGAGGCTGGAAAACAAAGGACTGTAAACTATATATAGAGAGAGATCACCCTGATCTGGGAAAAGGTCACAGACTCTTTCCAAGAATTGAAAGACCTGCGCTTATGACCAAATACAAGGCTTGAGGTACTTAGGAACCTGCCAGGGCCTCCATGCTGTAGATGGTAAGCTGGACATACGTATACGTGGTTTATTTGTTTTCAAGATACGTTTTTTCTATACTGCTTTTGTTCTGAAAAATTAGTACTTTGCTTTATGAAGGGTCACTGAATAACCCTCTAATTCAGAGCTTTCCAAACTGTGTGTCACGACACGTTAGTGTGTCGGCGGCAGTGTGTAGGTGTGTTGCGGGGCGGCAGGCGTGCTCCGCTCCCCCCCCAGCGTTTTGGCAGGGCGGCGTTGTTGGGTGGGGGGGTGTTTTGGCCGGCGTTGGGGGGGGGCACTTGGGGTTTTTTGTTTTTTTTGCTTGGGGTGGCCGGCCCTGGGTACTGCACATGCGCAGTATGTGTAATCCGGGCGGAATTGATTCCGCGTCACTTCCGGTGTGTTGCGAAATGATGCATGTCTAAAAAGTGTGTCACCAACATGAAAAGTTTGGAAAGCTCTGCTCTAATTGTTCATGAGACTGCAGTCAGATCTGCTGAGAAAATCACAGTGAATTGCAGGAGTCCGCAGCCTGAGGCCCAGGTCTAGAGGGAGGGAGTCGCAGGACTCTGCCCCCCAAAAAGTGATGACTAGAAGCCTGAGACCTAAGTGGGTTATTCTTGGGGAGGCCATGAAGGGATCAGGGGTGCAGTTACCTCAGGAATTGTGCCAGTGGTCTGTAATGTTTCCTTATGGTTTAGTGAATACATTCACAGTACTTCACAGTTACCAGAGCACTGTATTGTTCTGTTTTTTCTTTCTTCCATTAAGAATCATTCAACCTGATTTGGGTCTCCCCAACAAAATTCACATAGCATGTAGTTATTGTCATGAGATCTTTTAGCTCACCAAATGTAATTGCATGATACAATAAGGATTACATCTCATAGCTCCATTGCCATACACACTTTTAAAACAGTCCTAAAGCTCCATAGTAGATCTCTTAGGTTTAATTGTAAATTTTAACCATGGGAAAAAAAGTTCCTAAACCTTTCTCCCTCTTTCTTTCTCTCCTATACCAATCTTTTCTTTCTTTCTACATTGTTTTATATTAACATTTGGTGACTTACATGTTGTCTATATTTATATAACAGAAATGGAATAGGTCTATTGACTCTAATTACAGATGCTTATTCTTCTGGAAAGGACACCATTAATTTAAAATCACACTTCTGCTTGAAATTTCTTTAATTTACGGTGATCTGTACTTGAAACAATAGCAAGTAAAGAGAGTAGAGGAAAAAAGTCAGTATTTTTAGTTTGTATAGTTTTGTGCATTTGACAGCAACGTGCATCTAATCAGTTTCACTGTTTTCCCCCATGAAGTCATTTAAGTTTTGATTCTGCCAGCTGCTCTATATTTGGTAGCACTTGAATGGGGCTTTGGGCAGGGGTCCACCTGCATAGAACAGCCTGCAGGAGTAGGGCCCTTGTTATTTTCCCATCATGTCAGAGTGGGTTTTCCACACAGCAAGAGGAAAAAGAAGTAGTTTTGCAAAGATAAGAAAATGTGATTGTAAAACCACAGTGATTGGCAGGGGAATGCAGGGGTGGGCAGTATTTGAAAGTGCTTTAAACTCTTCCTTTGAAGCTGAGCATATTTCAAACTGACTGTCCCTCTAAAGACATCCCAGTTTAAAGATTCAGCCCTCTTCCTGCTGAATGCTGCCCCCCAGCATGGAGTCTCTCTGCTGAAGGCTCCCTGCAGGAGTGGAGGGCACAATGGATATGTCTACACTGCAATTAGACACCCGTGGCTGGCCTGTGCTCTGGGACCTTCCCACCTCACAGGGTCCCAGAGCCCAGGCTCCAGCCCAGGCCTGGAAGTCTACACTCCAATTAAACAGCCCCGCAGCCCAAGCCCTGTGAGCCTGACTTAGCGGGCACAGTTTTTAATGGCAGTGTAGATACACCCTGTGGCTCCCAGCCCTGATTGAAGCAGCAACATAAGATACAAATCCATAGATAAGACACTGATGAATTTTAAGCCTTGGTTAATAGTTTCTTATATTAACTCCCACCGCCCTCAAAAAACCCTAAATGGGTATGTCATAAATATGAAGGGAAGGGGGAGAGGGTCTGATGCAGTGCTATAAAATCCTCTTTCCAGTAAAGGGTTAAGAAATGCAGGTAGCCAGACTGACACCTGACCTGGCTGGGCTCTGACCAATAAGGGGACAAGATACTTTCAAACTTTGGGAGGGGGGAAGGTTTTAGTGAGTGTCTTTGTCTGAGAGAGAGTGATCTTGGAAGACAGAAGGAACCTACAGAAAATCAAACCTCCCTTTTCTGAAGTATGTTTAGATAGCATAGCGTATAGATTTTCTGTTTATTTTTGCTTGGTGCATCCCCTGTGTTAGAAAGGGAAAGGCGGGGGGGGAGGTATTCATGGTTTTCTGTAACGTTAAGGTTTTGTCCAGAGGGGGAAATCTCTCTGAGTGTGGAAATATAGTGCCCTGTGAAATAGTTACCATCCTGATTTTACAGAGATGATTTTACCTTCTTTATTTTTAATAAAATCCTTCTTTTAAGAAGTTGACTGTTTTCTATAGTGTTAAAACCCAGGGGGTGGGTTTTTAGATCACTGTGTAACCAATTGGTTGGGAGATTGTTCTCAAGCTTCCCCAGGAAAGGGGGTGTACGGCTTGAGGGGGCATTTTGGGGGGGAGGGAAGTTCAAGTGATTCCTTTCCTGGATTCCTGTTAGACATTTGATGGTGGCAGCAAGAAGCATTTCTCGGGGTGCAGGGAATTTTGTACCTTGGGGGGGTTTACCCTAAGCTGGTAAAAATAGGCTTAGGGGCTCTGAATGCGGGTCCCCACGTCTTTACCCTAGAGTTTAGAGTGGGGAGGGAACCCTGACAGGGTATATTGCTTAATTTCCCCCCCAAACGCTCATGTTTTCCCCAGAAACTCTTCCTGGCTTCCCAAGGTTCACAGTTTGGGAAGCACTGTTCTAGGACTATGTGACAAGTCTACATAGGAGGCTGAATCAGTAGAACACTTGGGTGGGTTCAGGGTTCTCTTGAAACCTTGAACATTATCCCAGGTTCACAGGCGGGTTGGGAATATGGGCTGTAAATATTTGCACGGACCCAGTAACAGATTTAACAGTCAGTAAAATCAGCAAATGCTGAATGGGCCCCACCTGGTCTGGGCCACCTGTCTCCTTCTCCCATCTGCCAGTGGCAGAGCAACAAAAAGATGGGCCCCGGTGCAGGTTTTTTATTATGGGCCCCCCACCTGCCATCACATGTCCCACATTTAAATAAACTCTCACTTCCCTCAGCCCCTCCCACCCCCTTGTCCCTCCCGCTGCACTCCTAGTGCCCCCCACAACTCACTGCAGTGCCATCTGCTCCCTCTGGCCTGGGCCCCGCATCAGAGCTGCTACCGTAAGAGCCATCGTCACTGCTCCCGCCAAAGCCAGAACTGCTGTCGTGGGAGCCAGAGCCATGAGCCACTGCAGCTGCCGCCGGAGTGAGAGTCAGAGTCTTTAGGAAGAGCATTACACTGGTTCCTGTTGCCTGAATTTGAATTTGCAATGGGAGGGGAGCAGGAGCCTCCAACCCAAATGGAGGCTCTACCTTTGGCAGTCCCACTAATCAGAGTTCATGGCAGAGCCACCATTTTGGAAGCCCCCTCCCTGGGCAAATTCAAATGTGGGCAGTGGGGACCAATACGTTCCCCTTCCTAGAAGTTCCAGCAGGCCGCAAGCAATGGCCTGCACTGGGCATATATTGTATGGCTGAGCAGCTCTAAGCCTCCAGGGGCCCTTCAAGTGCATGGACCCTTGAGCAGCTGCAACAACCATTGCTGTGCCACTGCCCCCTGACCCGCCCCCACTCAATTCTGCTACCCCCCACAAGGAACTGAATCCGTCGCCCTGGCAAAGGGCCCCCTTACTGCCTCAGGGCTGCTGCAATTGCATGGATTGCATGTGTCAAATGTTGCCTCAGGCCCTCAGCCCCCATTTTTATAGGGGCCCCAGGGGACCCACACCCACCTGTCCTAAAATGCCTTGGCAAAATCCCACCACATTTGAGCATGTCCAGCAGTAGTAGACATTTCCTAACCAACCCTACAGGGGTCACAGCCACTGGGTATACTCCAGTGCTGAAGGAGCTATTGTTGGGAAATATAGTTTGCTTTCATACCCTCCGTATCCTCCTCTTGCTGTGAGAAACTGAGAGATGTCTGCTTGCTCTGGCATCTCCCCACTCACAGTCATCTCTCCCCAACTTGCCCCACTCTAGTTCTGCCTATCTCTGCTAGATTCTGCACAGAAAAAACTTTTTTTTTAAAGATTACCTCACAACTGAAGGATAAAGTAAGCAGCACAAAAATACACTTTATTTAGGCCTATACTTTCAACTTATTCTCATACTGGAAGGTATCTGAAAATGAAAGACATCAGTACAAATCCTGGTTTTAGAAAATGAATAGAAAAAGAGATTTTGTTATTGCAAACTGCCTCCAAAGATCCTAAGTAGCAGAAACTGTCATTTTGTAAACTTCCTGATCAACTCCTACAGTCACGAACTGCCTCTCAATTCAGCAAGCGTGAATCTGTCATTGTGTCAAGGCTTAAGTCAGGAAAACGATTTGTGCAGTACCACCTGTAGTACTGATGATATTTCCAGAGAAACTTTGCTTGAAATAAGTACAACTGAAGAGCCTACAAATTGACAAAGCCAAAGATCCCATACGTGATCTTAAAATTAAAAAAAACCCAAATGCCCTGTAGATGAATTTGAAAGGAGCAAAACTAAAGGTCCTGTAGATGAGCAGGTCAGCAATGAAACAGGTCAAAAGCGGTCTTCCTGATGAAATAGGTTTGAGGTTCCCATTTGATGTCACTTTCAAGATTGTTTTATCAGCTGAGCAATTGCCTATGCTTGTGCAGAATTGTCCTTGCCAGCCCATTGAATGTGATATGTCAAATGGATAGTTTCCTTTTTCTCCTACAAATCACCATTTTTCATCTTCATTTCACAGAATGAAAAATGCACCTCATGAAGATTTGCTTGTCAAGTGGCTTAACCTATCTTTCAGATTATGCATACTGTCACATTTGTTGATTGTTCAGGGATACAGGAACTTGAAAATCAACATGGTTAACAGTGATTGGAAGAATACGCTAAAGTCAATGTCTGTTCATGGAAGGAGCAAATAAGATGTGCAGTCATGTGGCAGCTCAACAGTTCGTAAAGGGTCACAAGATCAATGCATATTTTGATAAACAAGCATCTAAAAATAGTAAGAAATGACAAGATGTACAAAAATATTGCTTGACACAGTCAAAACTTTAGCTAGTTTAGCTAGTCCCCACCCTTCCATGGTCACTATGATGTGTTAGAGAGCAACAATTGTGGTAAGCTACTTGTCAGACATAACACAACTTTTGCCCAGCATGTCAGTAGCACCAAGAGAATCAAATACTTGAGCAGGACAGTTACTGATAAACGTAGAAATCAGGAGGTGCATACTTAATAGCTGTCAAGAAGGTAGGTGGGTTTTTTTTACTGTCATTGCAGATGCAACTATGGATATTAGCCATATTGATCAAATGGCCAATTAGCTTTGCTTTGTTAATATTGATCATGTTGAAGGAAAAGTAGATACAAAAGAGCATTTTGTAAGCTTTGTGGCAATAAAGTTAACTAATGTTTTATTCCGCAAGTATGTGTTAGACCCCAAACACATGTCTGAACAGAGATCAGATGGGACAGGTGTTATGGCCGGTGTTTGTGAAGGATTGCAAGCAAAAATGAGAGAATATCTTTCAGGGCAAGGGAGACAATTTGTATGCACCATACATCCATTGCCCAGCACATCAAATTAACTTAGTTTTGGTGCATGCTGCTGAAGATAAGGCCAGTCCAGACCTGAAGGGTTTTTTTGCAACTTTGCAGGAAATATATAAATATTTTGCACACTCTCACTGTCAAGGGGAAAAACTAATGATTAAGACTAAAAATAATCTTCATTTTCAAACTCTTGTTCAAGAGAGTACAGTTTTGCAAACTTGATGGTAAATTCAGGCCCCTGAAGCAATTGTCAGGATTGATGCAGCAGATGAAATTGAACAGGCTTCTGAAGAACGAAGGAGACCTTCACATCTAAAGGCACTCTCTGCAAGGCTAAATGGGTAGCTCGAATGAAAGCCACTGAGGCAATGTTAGTAAATGTTCAGAGTACAATTCAATGCCTAGAAGATGAAACTGTCACTGAACACAGAAATAGTGGAGACATAGGTTGCTTTTTGCTCAACCATTCTTTGATGGCTTGAATGTTCTATATCAGTCTGTTATGGAGGCACAGGATCTCAGTTATAGCTGCAACCTCTGGAATCTTTTAGTCAAAGACAAATGGCCTGTTCCAAGTCCTCTGGACATTTGAGAGCACAGTGAATGAGCTCAGCAAACTCAGATCTGAAGAAAAGTAAGGGGGAATAGTAAAAGAATCTTGAACAGGTGCAAAGCAATAGGTTTTGAAAATGCAGTCTATCGAAGCTACAGGAGAAGTGTACCCCTCCTAGATGATGAATTTGCATACAATTTTGTGTTAGAAGCAATTACCATTGAAGGAAATATTTCAAAGTCTTAGACAATACAATCAAGGAACTAACATCTTGATGTGAGGAATTTCAAGAGGTACCTACTCTATTTGGTTTCTTCCATCCCGGGTGACTCCAAAATATAAATTTAGAAGAGTCAAAGGCGGTAGTTCTTAAACTCATGGGAAATGCTCATATTTTTCTTTAGACTTGGTTCATGAGATTGTCTTTCAAGATGTACTGTTTCACAAAGGACACAGAGGTGTTCATTTTGTCTCTTGGAGTCCAGAGCTAACTTGTTGATGTTTTACCAGAAATAGAAATGTTGTCAACTTTTTCTCACCATACCAGTTGGAGTGGCTGGTGCTGAACACATTAAGATGTGTCAAAAACTACATGCATTCAACACTCTATCACAGACCTGGCTGAGTGACCTTGTTCTCCTTGCATTTGAGAAAGATGAGATAGCAAGGTTGGAGCTGGGCAGCATCATAGAACAATTTGCCAAGGAAAGTGTCACTGTTGTGTGATAGTAACTAGAAATACACAAGCCAACACAATTTTTGGTGAGATTCCACTTTTGGTTAGGCCCATGATTTTTGTTCTCTGTTTAAAAAACCCCCACTTTTTATCTTTAAAAAAGCTTCAGGTGACATGATCAGTGGGCCCCATACTGCATGTTTGCTGACCATGCTCTGACCCTTAAATCTGCCTCTGCACAGAACAGCATGTTATCCTTTGGAAAAATGTTCCTATTTGTGCCCTAGATGCTGGAGGAGGAGCATTTGAACTAGGGTGACCAGATTTTATCGGGACCGTCTCGATTTATCTTCTTGTGTCCCGCTTCCCGACCGATGCATGGTCAGGGCGCCTTTTGTCCCGATATTGGGCTTCCTTGGTGTTTTTTTTCTTTCTTTCTTTTTTTGCTCAACAAGGTTGGCGGCGGGAGAGGGTTTTTTTTGCTCAACAAGTTTGGTCCTGATTTTTAGGTTCCCGCATCTGGTCACCCTAATTTGAACAGTCAGTTTTCATATGTATTGCACTTCTTTGTGAGTGTCTGCTGAGTAGCAGGTGAAAGACTGCCCCCTACTTATCCTGATTATATTAACAAAGAGAAGCAGGATCAGTAATTAATGTGATGGGAGCTGAACAACAGTAGAACTACTAAACTTAGGCAATTGATATTTCTCATGGGTCTTGCTGATAGTCACTAGGTTTGAATTAGCTCTTGGACATGACAGCTTTTGTTTTTCATTGGTGGCTATACAGGAGGTGAGTCAGTGGAGCATCATACCATTTGGAAGCATTAATTCAGACCCTGCTTACCTGACAGCTAGCTGGGAGGGGGAGAGACTCTGGGTGTAGTTATGTAAATACAGTTTGCTCCTGCTTAGATTTGCTTAGATATTCAGCAGATGGAATGGGGTTTTGCTCATTGTAATCAATGGCTGGTGTTGGGTCACAAATCACGTTAGTACTGAATGCAGGGGTAGTGAAATGCTGTTACCAATGTTGTGATTATTGTGGGAATGTAGGGAAGCAGGTCTGTGCTTAACCTGTTCCAAATGGGGGGAGGGGTGGTCACCCTTATTGCAGAGGACCTCATTGACCCAGGGGCTCAACTGCCAAAGCCCTGTGCAAGTAAGACGGTTGGGGACATGAGTCCTGGTCAGAAGGCTGAAGAACCCCAGTAGGGGTCCTCTCTAGACTGGCTTAACTTTTTCTTCCCCACTGTTCAAAGGATAGAGCTAAATAGACTTCATTAGGATTTAATTGCTCAATCAGAGCTGAAACCAGTTGTGGTAAGACTGTATTTCTGCCCTGGCTCCTAAGAGCTAAAATAACTGAGAGCTGAAATCACTTGAGATGGGGCAGTGTTTCTGTCCAGTCTGCAAAAGAACTGAAAAATCACTGAGAGACTGATGTGCAGAGGTCACAGCAGAGAGGCAGAAGGTGATTGACAGTCAGCTGGTGAATGAGCAGCCAGCGGGGCAGCGACGAACAAACGTGATGAGCGCCAGCAGGGCGGCAGCAGAGAGGAGTGACGAGCAACCAGCAGGGCAGCGATGCAGAGGCGTGACGAGAGCGGTGAGCTGGTGAGTGGCCAGTGGAGCGAGTAAGATGCCTCTTTACCCGCCCCCCCCGCATCGAGTGTGGGAGGTGAACTCTGCAAATGCACCTCTGAACTCTGGGTCTGCACTGACTAAGGACAGTAACTGTGAGGGGAGTGCAGAGAAGGGTCGGGCATGTGAAAGGGACTTTTGGGTTGCTGGACGTAAGGACCTGAGGGGGAACGGGAACTGCCAAATCTGCTTGGGGGTGGGTCTTTTACTCATGGTTTATGTTTATGAACCCTGTTTGCATTGTTTCCCCAAATTAGCTCTGAGTTACTTCCCTCCTTTTACTAAAAGTTTATTTTCTACACTCGGACTCTGTGCTTGCGTGTGGAGAACTATTGCCTCTCAACGGCACCCAAGGGTGGTGTGTAATTTTCCCAGGTTACTGGGTGGGGGCTTGAGCCGGTCCTGTGTTGTGTCGATGGAAAGGAACTGCTAGATATTGAACCCAGCTGCTGCTGGCTCCACCTGGCAGAAGGGTTACACATTGATGTGCATGCATGTCTAAGGGATGGGGAAAGATTATTAAAGATTGTAATATTGGCGCAAGGCTTCTGGTGGTGGATTGTCCACCAAAGGTGGCTGTGCTGGCAGAAGGTGTGTGAAACCCTGACTTCATTGCGGGGTTTGTGGATGGCCACAGCAAGCCCCAAACTAGGAGGCACTGGCAAGGGCGAAGATTTTTGCAGGGTAATTGGGGAATGTGCTAATTCAACTCATCCCAGGCAGATGAAATCTTCCCTGTCCTGGTGGAATCCCTAGGGAAGGTGACAGTGCAAACACCTGCAGAGGAGGAGAGTAAACAAGTCTCAACTTGAGGAGTTTCCTCTGCATTCTTTTGTTTCAACTGTGTGTTCTTGTCCCTCCTTTGGAAAATGCCAGGGTTATAATCCTTATAACATAGATCTTGGGGGATGCCCCTTGTGTCCACTCTGAAGACTTCCCTTCCCTCCACCCATCCCAGGCTCCTGTCTGCCCTTGGATGTAATGGTTTCTGTAGCCACGATGCCAGGGTGTGCTAGTGAAGGGGCAGCACCAGGGGGAAGCACCACAGATTAATGCAGCCCAGAGGTTTGGGTGGGGAGAAATCAGAGGTCCCTCGATCCCTCTCATCTCATGATTGACCTTGCCAATAACCTACCTGGAACTAGAGAGGTACCTGAACCAAACCATGGATCTAACACTTCCAACCTTTGGGGAAATTCCAGTGTAGGCCTGTATCTAAATTTGCCAATCTTTGTCTGGGACCGCATGAAAGTTTGGTAGTTTAATCCAAGAACACTTCCTGACGTATATTGTTATCCAAAAATGGCCAACAATTCATTGCAAAAAATAAACAATTCTTGCTCTTAAGCCTGAACTATGAGAAAAGATTTTGGGCCTGATTCTCTACTGCCTGTCCCCTTGTGTAGTTATTTACGCTTGCACAAAATATGGGTAAATGGCTACCTCTCTTACATCCACATGGCACAGGTGTAAATGACTAGACAAGGGGAAAGGCAGGGGAAAATTAGGACCTTACTTTGTGTGCATGACTCTGTGTGGTAAAAATCATACAAGCTTATAACATTGGAAGGAGAATTAGCTTTTGGGGCCAGGCGTCCTTCTTCATTCACACTCCTCAATGGGACGTCCCATCTACCAGCACCATGACATAGGGAATCAAAGTATGGTTGGAAGGTTTTCCACAAGGGCACAACCCACCTGCATTGACATAGACTTTTAAGACAGATGTAAGTTTACAGTAGAACTTGCTTTACTACACCTATAAATCTGAGTACTTGGACATAGGATAAATGTGGAATTATACTGTTTACTAACTGGAATAAGACTGTAAATACTGGTGTTGTTATCTAGTGTCAGATTTCAACAAACAATGAGTACTCACTGTATGTAATTTCCCCCTTAAAAATCTATGACTATTCTCCCACTCACTCAATTCTGAATTCACCATTCCCTTGGACTGAATATATATATTTATAACAATGCAAAGTGGATGCAAAATACTACCATTCTGATTTGGTGGAAATGACTCAACAGAGTGCAAGGAATGGAGATCTGGGCTCTAAATTTAGTCTGTTTAGAATGACATGCTGTAGAATATTTGCATCTATTTTCAAAGATGCAATAAACAGCATGGCTGCACTAGTAAGTGTCATTAACTGTTTGAATTAGTAGAATTACTGCTGGCAGGCTTTGGTAATAGATTAGAGCAATTCTAATCTATTCCATTAAAGTAATTCTTGGCAGTGTGAATATAGTGAGGAGTCTGATGGGTTTACAACACAGCTATTCAACCGACAGAAACCATAATCGCTTTTTCTTTTTCTTCTTTTTCTTTTCTGTCAAGTCTGTATGATTATTTTTAGTCAGAAAGCCATAAAATTGCTGTTCAGCTGTTTGTTTGTTTTTTTGTGCTGGTTTTCAATATTGCAGTTGGTTGGTTCATATGTTATTTTAAAATCACATAGGAGTTTGGTCACTGACTTCCAACAAGAGCAAAATAGGGCCCCAAATTTGAAAAACCCTACTTTATTCAGTACTAGACTGCAGACTCTATACAAAATATAGTATCATTGCAGAGTTTGCTGTCCAATGTATAGCACAAATACAAGTCCACAGCAACATCTCCGTTGATTAAAGGGGGCAGAATTTCACCCTAGGTCACCAGGGCACTAGGTATCCAGTGAGACCCATACTACATACAAAATGAGCATGAAAAGTGATGTGAGCAAGAATCTTCTGACGGTGATCCTTTCTATTCATAATCTAGGTGGTGCATTTGTGCTGAATCAACTGATTCTATTTGTGGCACTACGTAGCAACTAGCAGTGCTGTGCCATTTTGAGCCAAAATGGCGCAGAGGAGAAGGAGAAACAATGGGAAGTGAAAATCTGAATGATAGGTCACTCTAGTGTTCTAGACTCTGATAGGGTTTGTTTAAGACCCTTTAGCCTGGATATAACTTCTAATTATTCACACAGAAATAGTTTTTCAAACATACTCTAAATCAAATCCACTGATTATGATGATTTTGTTCACAAATGGAATAGACCAAATTCTGTCCTCTGTTACCTCTTCAACATTTGTGCCACACTTCTGGATGGATAACATAGTAAAGAAAGGCCTGGGAGCATACTGTACTAATCAGACCTCTTCATACATCAATGATATGAATCAGTGGAGTTACACAAGGGAAGAATTTGGCCCTGTGTGTTTTAGCTGATTGATGGGTTGTATGAACCCAGTTCTCACTTATCCTGTATCTTGTGTAGCCATGTACCCGAGTGAAAAGTGGGTATAAAAAGCTACTATTCTGATTTGTTAACCTTTAACACCCCCTTTGCTTTCACTTTGCACTGGCGCAAGGCAAGGATAAATGGGACCTGTATTCAAATCCATGTAGTGATTATACAACACATTTTAGCTTTATGTTACATTCAAACATGGTTAAATACAAACAATACCTCTGCAATGTGTTAATTTCTCTCTCTCTAAATAACCCCACAAAGATTAATCCTCCTCTCACATCCACGTCAACTGGGAATAGCCCTCCTGTCATCACTGGAGCTACACAAATGTAAAATGAGTGAGAGTGGAGAATCAGATTCTCAATATCTGAAGCTGAAGGAAATGGTGATTCCTCATGAAAATCTAGTCTGGTTATAGCTTGAAACAGCAGAAAACACATTTTCCAATCAAGTTGCTTTCTTTGAGCAGACCTGGTTGAAAATTTTCCAGTGGAACATTGTTCCATCAAAAAATGCTGAAACTGCATAGAATGAACCGCAACTGACACATTTCATGGGGTCGTGTGAATTTTGAGAAAATGTAATTGAGAAAGAGTTGGGGGGGAAAAGCATTTTGGTAATATCAAAATGTTCTGTTTCAACATTTTCAGAATGGAATAGTTTGATTTTTCATTTCAAAACTACTTTGTTTTGAAAAAATATTTTGTTATAATAAATGTAAGTCAGAACTGAAATGAAATGTATCCAGTAAAGCTAAACATTTTTTTTTGAAAATTTTGTTTCATAAAACATTTCAAAGTTCTTTGCTTTTGTTCTGATTCTGAACAAAAACAAATGTTATAACTGTGGATATTTTGAAACTGAGATCATAAGAACATAAGAATGGCCATACTGGGTCAGACCAAAGGTCCATCCAGCCCAGTAACCTGTCTACCGACAGTGGCCATTTTGAAATGTTAAAACAGAAATTCCAGTTCCCGCACAGCTCTACTGATGAGCACAGTGCTGTTTGTATTAATTATACTGTGGTACTTTGCAGCATAGCATGAACAAAATCAATCACATCTTGCAACAAATTAACTTTCTGGGACAGGAACCACGAAGATAAAATGTCAGCGAACAGCTTTAGTGCTATCACCCCACAAAATGAATCAACAAATCCCTATTACCAAAGAAAGTGATGCTTGTAAAGAGATAATACACTGTGAACCTAAATTCTGCTTTAAGATACCTTGTTCACATAAAGCTTATGTTTATATCTGTATTTCAATGGTTCATGCAAACAGAGTAAACTTGAATTTTTTTATTTCTTTTCCTGACCATCAACACATATTGCTTACCCCCCAAGTTATACACATGGAGCTATGATTACCCAGCAAAATTTGGAATCAGCTCCTAGATAAGATCTGTTTGGTTCAGGATTTCAGCTCATACATCAACATTAAAAAGACACAAATTGGTTTTACAAAAAGTACAAGTGTATGACTTTAACCTACTGAGAGCAGGTCCAGTGTATAACCTTGCCCTTGAGTATTCATGGCATTAAATGCTATTCCACTATTATCAAAGGGCCTAATCTCTCAGCAGAAAGACTGAACCCAAGCTATACTTATTTGGCGCTTTTGTTAAGATAATTTACCAGTTTTGTTTTGATCATGTAGTGAACTATTGACAGACAGATTCCATGCAAACTGTTATTTGAGATATCTATATTCTAGGGATAGTGATGAGACAAAATATTTTTTGTTCGAGGACTAAATGTAACAGGACATTTAAATTAAATCTGTCTTTCATTATGATTCCCAGTGATAAACATTGTCTCATGGTTCAAATATGAAATATTGAAACAGGGAAAATACTTTGCATATACTAACATGTATTCATGATTTATTCATTCTGATAAAGGCAGATAAAGGAAGGGAAGAGAAATGTAAACTTCAAGGCTTAAAAGGCTATCCTCTGTTAACTATTAAACCAAAGGGCTATTGCTAAGAAAATACCTATTGTTAAGTGAACCAAACCCATAGCAAGCATTACAAATAATTTGCAATAATAATAAGTGGTGTAACCTGTATTGAGTGGGAAATTTAGTTTAGTAAGAGTGGAAAGTTTAGTTGCTTAATGGTTAGTATAATATCCTATCAGAACAAGTGTTTTTAATAGCAAATGTACTAACCACTTTAGTATGACAGGTTTGGATATTGCAAAATATACATGGATATTTGCAATGTGTACCAGACAAAGGGAATATGCATAACTGTCATGTGGGGAAGCGGTGGGGAGAAAAGGAGGTTATGGCTTGAAAACAGTCGATCTATAAAAGATTGCAAGTTTGGGTTACTGGTTGAACCAGACTGTGACTGGTTCAGAACTGGGATCAGACTATCATTGGGTGCAAGTTTTGGTTCCATAAGGATTGGGTATTGTGTATCTATTTTTATTATGTGCTATTCTTAAATAGGTTCATTTCTGTGGAAGAAAATGTCTATGGAAGATGCACGTTTCAATAAAAACTTTCACCTACACTCCTACTTAGAGGCCTTACATCAGAAACTGGACAGTACTTACTGACCTTGTGTGCATTAGCGCTACAGTTTCATGAAAGCTCAATGTCTCTGAAGTTCTCGGGTTATAAAACAAGTACCATGAGTAAGAATGGCAGAGGAAATGAATGCAAGATTAACTTGCCAGTGAGGTCAAACCAAGATGGATTCCTCAGGGATGTTCTGTCCCCATTGTACATATATGATAAAGTCCATAATCTAGTTACCCACCTCTAGAGCACCAAATGAATGAACAAAGAAAATTGTTTGCCCCATTGTTATTTTTATGTATATAGAGAGGGATAGGTGGTGCCCTGACAATACAATACTCATCACCAGTGATACGACTGTGATTTAACTGGTGCATAAGCCTTATGCTGATCCTCTGCACAAGGGTAAATTTAATCCTATGTGAATACGTGTTAGCATAGGCACCGACTCCGTGGGTAACCCACGGGGAAAAAAAAATAGTGGGTGCTCAGCACCCAGCAGCCACCTGCTGATCAACAGTCCATCAGGCTCCGCTGATCAGCTCTCTCCCCAGTGCCTTCTGTCAGCCACCAATTAGCTATTTGTCAGTAGGCAGGGGGAGAGGGAGGAGCGGGGGCAGGAAGAGGCAGAGCAAGGATGGGGTGTGCTGGGTGGAGCGGGGTGGGAAAAAACAGGGTGATGTGGACTCTTGGGGTAGAGAGCGGAGTGGGGGCAGGAAGAGGTGGGGCAAGGGTGGGGGTCTCAGGGAAGGAGCGGAGTGGGGGCAGGGCCTCAAGACAGAGTGGGGCTGGAGCACCGCCAACACCTGTGTGTGTTAGCGTTTTGTTAGAATAGAGCAGGATATTTTCCGCGTCATATTTCTGTGTATGGAAGATCCCTCACATTCTTGCCTAAATTCTAACTTTAGGATAAGTTGTAGGCTGCGATATTTCATAAGCAGAACATGTATAAGAGAGGACTGGAGATGCCAGCACTGATATGAGTCTCCAGTTCAAGTCTCTAACTTGCAGGGGTTGCAAGGGCTGGGAGATGGGACAAAGACTCCAAGCTCAGCCTTTGTGGAAGGTACACTGATTTGAACAGCAATTCCTTGGGCTAGGGAAGGAGTGGCATTGATAAGGTTCTCTTGGAAGGCTTATCTTCTCCATTTTCATAAGCATATGGACCACAATTCAACTTCCTGTGCAGCTGGTGGGCTATATAAAGTATGAACAAACAAAAAGGAGGGAAAGGAGGAAAGCTCAATGCTTTACTGAAGGACGTGGAGGATCTCTTAAAATTCTTTTATTCGTGTGTAACAAACACACCTTTACCAAGCAAGCCCAACTCCTGCCTCCACCATTTAGTGCAGGCCCATCTAATACACTGACTGCACCTGGAGTGTATGCAAGTGATTCCCATTGGCTACTGCCAGCTAACAGAGATAAGGTGTTGTGGGCTACTTCCCACACCGTTTTGTCCTTTAATAGTGTGAGATGGGATTCTGTGGGTGAGAGTCACTGGGTTGTAAAAGGAGATGAAGAGCTTGTACATTTCAGCAACTGTGGGGTTGACAGAGTAAAGATAGATGTATTAATGGGGCATAGTGGGGCATTGATGAAAGACAGGGTTAAGGTTTCATAGGCAATGTTAACTGCATTTTTCCTGGTTTTCAGAAGTTTGAGTTTTCCTCAACTCAGCGTTCTGCAAGGGGCTGATGTACCACCAAGCAACCTTCACTCTGCAGTAACAGAGGTTTTTTGCCATTTAATTAAGTTACGGTAATGCCTGTAGGCACTAGCCCCATTGTGCTATGCACTGTACGAACACGTAACAAAAAGACAGTCCCTGCCCTAAGGCGCTCACAGTCTAATTATGAGATAATACAACAGGCGAACACAACAAATGGATGAGGGGAGCAAGAGGTAACAAATATAGGACTTTGAATTAAGTGTATGGGGTTAACATGGTTATTTCCAAAACTTAACATCAATTAATTGATGGGGGGGAGGGATAGCTCAGTGGTTTGAGCACTGGCCTGCTAAACCCAGGGTTGTGAGTTCAATCCTTGAGGGGGCCATTTGGGGATATGGGGCAAAAATTGGGGATTGGTCCTGCTTTGAGCAGGGGGTTGGACTAGATGACCTACTAAGGTCCCTTCCAACCCTGATATTCTATGATTCTAATTGTTTGGAAGGGTTTTTTTTTTAGCATTCTTTCCAGAGGCCATACTGTCCAGTGTTCATTGTGTTCTGTTCTGGGGTGTTCAGATATTTAATGGACCCCTTATTATTTCTTGCATCCATACATTCTTGGTGAAATATTTTGCATTCACTGTCCCACATGCTGTAATAATGTCACTTTGCAAATTGAGCTCTCACTATGACTGGGTTGCCTAAAAGCTGTGAAAGAACTGAGAAATTGCCTAAGTCCCATACCAAGACAGTAGATCAACCCCTGCTAAAGAGGGAAACATATGCTTGTTTGATATAGATGATTCGCTTGCATAGGAACATCGCTCCCTCCTCCCATAACTCTGAAACATGTTGGAGATGAGAGAGTGATTTTTATTCATTAGTTGGGGGCTGTATTATGCTCTGCTGTCTGGGTTTAAAGCTTATTCCCTGTTTGTCTTCTCTGCATCCACTGCCATTTTAAAATGTCATAATTTTCTCCCTAGGGCTAGATAAAACCCTTGAATGTCATCCAAAATGTCTCACTGAGTGCACGCCAACTTTAGCAAACCCATAACTAAATCCAGCTGGATCTCTTCTTACACCCTGCCAGAGTTCTTCCTTCTCATTTGCCATGCAGGTGTTCCATTCTCCCTCCTGTGCTAATGAGCCAGCCACCTGGAGAACCCCTGCCTCCCAGCCCCCTATCCCATCATGCAGATCTGATCCGTAGGAAGAAGAAGATATTGAATGATATGTTTAATGGTCTGAAAAACAAATTTCATTTGATGACTGCCTGCTGCTATAAATACAGTGCAAAGTCCTACGCCAAGAAAAGGAACTGAATTGCTCACTTTATAAAGTGTGAGATTCCTTAACTTTTTATTACATACTTTGCACTCATGTTTGCTTGAAAATGAATATGCATCAGGCTATGTTTTCAGCAGTACAGAAAATGCCATCTACCTAAAGGTACATACTGTAAAATGTATTGCATCTTCAGGGATAACGTATTTCATTTACATCAGCAATCAAATGTAGACTGAGTGGCTAAAGAATTTAACCCCTTTTCTTATCTCAAAGACATTGGTTCAAATATTGCCTTAATAAGAGTGACTGGAAATCTCACGGGAATGATTTATGCCTGTAGAACATCTTATGTGATATGACCCTGGCTGGTCTTAGCTCTGTTCTTTGAGGAATTTTGTATAAGTCACTTACTGTCCTGCCCTGGGCTCAGTGTGATTCAACGGCTCTTTATGGAAACTATCCTGCAAGATACTGAGTGCCCTCACTGACTTCAGGGGTAGCTGGAGGCATGCAGCACCTGGCCGGAGATGTTCAGCACAGTGTAGGATTGGAGGATGTGTTATGTGGGCTAGACCAGGGCTAGTCGATATATTAATTAATGACCTAAGTGAAGGTTACTTCAACACGGGCCAATCTATAGGATGACACCAATGCTTGAGTCATGCCAGAACAATCCAGAATGTCGTTCCAGTACTTTTTCTTGGAGCCAGAATGGCTTCTTGTGGTATTTCCTATACTTGTGTTCCAGCACTTCCCGAGCACTGCATTCACCCCCTGGATGAAACACAGCTAGGAGGTTTAGTGAATGCAGCAAGTTACACATTAAAAACTGGTGTTGCCTGATGACTTAAGTGACTGCTTGGATTCAGGTGAGAGTGCTTTGGTATAAGGAAATGTATGATAATGCAGCTGGGGAAATAGAACCCACAGCACAAGTGTAAATTAGAAATGTGTTTTGCATTGTATTGTTGTTGTTGAGAGGGAACCCCTATGTACTGAACCCTTGCTGTTATCAACTCAGCCTGGCAGAAGGATTACATATACAGAGAACCCATAGTGGGTCTAATTCTTCTCTCACTTACACTGGTTTCACCTGGGCATTGACTTCAGTGGAATTACTCCTGACGTATAGCAGCGTAAATGAGAGGAGAATCAGACCCAATGTGCCAAAGTGCTTTGTAGAATGCATTGGTAAGTCTGCATACAACAGTTTATCGTATCTCTTTACATTCACTGACATCTGGCATGATATGCAGAATTCTGCTTCACTCACTTTAAAATAGGTATAAAGATAGAAAAGTTTCAAGGATAGGCAACCAAAATGGCACAGGGGTTTAAGAATGTGATTTATGACAAAGTTTTAGTAAACTGAATTTCTTTAGTCTAAAATGGTACCAAATGGAGGGACATAACAACCAGCTATATCTATCTGAAAGGAAAATACTGGGGGATGTAATTATTTTAGAATGTATATAAGGGTATAATAAGGGGTAATACTTTTCCTAATGTTAATCTTTAGGTTAAATGTCAAGGAGGGAGGAAACATCCTGACAGTGAGATGTATTAGGGTGTGCAGTCGTCTCCCCATCCTATCCCTTGGGACATTTTAAACTAACCTGGAGAAAATAGTAGAAAATGTACAGTAGGGAAAGTCCTGCACTGGACTCCTGGTGAATGGCTAGATGACTTAAAGGAGTCACTAGTTTGAATGTTTCTATACTTCTCTGCTTATGGATATAACAATTCTTCTCTGGTTATGATAATTCTTTATACATCATAGGCCAGATTCTCAGACTTACTGAGACTGCTTAGTACTGGTCCTTCTCTATAAGGCAGCTACAGACCCCAATGTAATCAGCTACCCAAGGATTCCCTCAGCGTGGGAAAATTCCCAGATGGCATAGGGATGGCATAATATCTCCTATTGCTCCAAGGCAGGGGACATGGCCAAGAAAAAGGAAGTTTGGCTGAAGAGCCACTACATCCAGTCAATCCCCAGCTATCAGCTATGCAACATAGAGCAGCCTTTAGGTTGCTCTAAGTTGTATTCTGGAACTTCTCTGGTAACTGTAGATTTGGGGGCACCTCTATACCAATATAGCTGAGCTGCACGGGGCAAATAAAGTGAAGTTCTTTGTATTTAAAAGGTAATATAATGTGAAGCAAGGCAGATGGCTACTCTCACAGGACAACTAGGCCCACATCTTCAGAAGGTGCCTAACTCCCAGTGAAATCAATACCTTTGAGAATCTGGGCCTACATGCCCAATTCTGCAAGTGCTGAAAGTCAATGGGAGTTGAGGGTGCTCAGCACCTCCCAGGATCAGGTCTGCTGATCTGCCAAGCTGTACAACTGAAATGACTGAAGATCCAACTCCCTTGGGGATAGACTTCAAAACTGTTGCTCACAGAGTAAGATATAACTCAGCTGAGTAGCATGGCAGGTCAGAAGAACACAGACCACTGTATTTATGAAGATCCATTTTCTTAAAAGCCCCACATCAGGGGAGGAGAAAGGACATAGTGTGACACTATGCACTAAAGCTCTTAAAATAAATAGATAATAATAAATCCTTCTCACACACAAAGTCAAGCTCCTCTGCCCTTCAGGAAGGGAAGGAGGAAAACATCTTTTGCTCCAGTCTTTTGTTCTCTTTGATATTTTGCAGCTCTGCATAACCATGGTAATAGGAACTGCCTGGAAGCCAAAGACAGAGACCATGGAGGGATACAAATCAGTCCAAATTTTAATGATTAGCAAGACTTTCTGTCCTTGCTGCTACCAGTATAATGTTCTATAAATTATGCAAATATGACCTGATCTTTGATGAAACGTTTTAGCCCATCTACAGAATAGCCACACCATATTTGTTCCCTTGCTTGTTCAGGTACTCACCAGAAATACTCTCTGCATTTAATGGCATCAAAAGTTTTAGATTTAAAGAACAAATAGAAAGAAATAACATGTTTTATAATATGGTATATTTGAATCATAACTCAGATGCATATCATTACTGCATTCACCTGTGAATGTGTTCTGAAAACAGTATGGCCTTAAATATTAAAACCAATATATAAACTAAATAAATTATGAATACACAAGTTTCTCAAGCCAGAGAAAAGAATGAAAGAGCAAGTGTGCATGTTCTAAAGGCTAATATCAACAGAGTGTGCATGACACTGTGAACTATCTATCCAACTTCCTTTTATCTCCACATTCATACTGTGTTTATCTGTAAACATAATGCAGTGGACAAAGAGACAAGTGTGATGATTCAAGTTAACTTCACAGTTGCCTCTTGATATAGCACAACAACATGTCACTCAGTAATCCTGCTGAGTAAAGTGTAATTACCATGGAACATCGGGGGCTGTCTTGGGATTTCTCACACGGTAAATCAGAAACGAATTCCTGTCAGTGCTGTAGGAATACTGTGGTACAGCTGCAGGGACAGACTGGCTGGGTCACAGGTCAGTGTGTTCTGCTACGAGTACAGGCCCGAGTGCAGGCAGATAACCACCCTACAACCCAATGCAGGCAAACATGCACCCACTGTATATTTAGGAATTTGTTGCCCCATCACTGTAATAGCTGAGTGTATACAAATGATAATGAATTTATCCCCTGGATATCCCTATGAGGTAGGGAAATAATAATATCCACTTTTAACAGATGAAGAATTGAGGCACAGAGAAAATCTGTAGAAGTACTGGAAATTGAACCCAGGTCTCCAAACAGCGCCTCAACCACGAGCACATCCTTTATCCCTCCCCAGTCTGCCCTCCTTTCAAAATGCCATCATATACAACCACTTTGATTGGTGGCTTGAGTTCTGATGGGTGCTTCCCACTGAATGCAAAGTGAAATCTCGAGTCTGTGTTGCTTCTCAAGCCCTTCATGGGACTGGCCCAAGGTGTCTGAAATACCGCTTCTCCTTTTGTGACCGTGACCTCCCGAGTAAGTTTTGTTCCACTGTGACTATGAAAGTGTTGACCACTGAGGGTGATGTGATCACAGGAGACTAAGAAACCAACTCACCTGAGAGAGAAGAGTTACCACCCACAGATCTCACTATGTTCAGAACTACATGCAAAACTCATTTTGTGAGCTTATCCTTATTTTTTTATTTAAAAATGAAAATTCTAATATAATGAACTCCAGCCAATGACTCATACCTATGGAGCAAGGATCACTTGATGATTATCTCTTCTGTTCATTCCCTCTGAAGCACCTGGCACTGTCAGAAGACAGGATACTGGGCTAGATGGACCTTTGGTCTGACCCAGTATGACCATTCTTATGTTCTTAAGCAATAGGGAGAGAGATTGTTACCTTGTCTTTTAAAGCTTGTAGGGCACTCTGATACCACAGTCGTGGACATGATATAAAAATGATGGATAGGTAGATGGTCTGATTATGTGGGCTTCAGTGGGAGTTGCTTATATGGAGAGCAGAGAGAATGAGGTATCAGATTACTGTCAGGAGGACTGATAGCCTCTTAAATCGACCTTTAAATGGTATCTTAGGATGGATGGATAGATGTAGTAGCAGGGAAATGTAAAATAGCTGTAAGAAAAACCAAGCTGTCTGTCACCCATATGGGTGTAATGGAGGAGAGTGTATATTTCAGAGAACAAGGAAGAAGTTCCTTTGTTTTTTCTACAAACCCATGTTTCTTTATCTGCATTTGAATTCTCATTGAACTGTCCACAGAAGATCTGGCTTTGAAATCAACCATTAAAGAGTCTCTTTAATATCCACATATCATTCAGAGCAGGTCAGCTTGTTTTGAGTTTCTGTGTGTTGAAAATAATCAATTATTGCAATAAAATATAATCAGTTTAAGTACAATTGGCCAGATTCATCCCTGGTATAACTGCATTGATTTCATCCCAGCATTTCTAGTGTCAAGTAATCAAGAAGAGCATCTGGGGATTGATATTTTCAGTGAAAGAATAGTGAGAACTGAAAATGACATTTTCCCATCTAGACATCAAGCATAACTCTTTTTCTTGAGATGGGGTTTATAAAAATAAATCACACAAGTGCGCATGGATAAATCTAAATATTAATATATTCACAAATATTTCAGTACCTTGATTCTAAATGTGCACCACTCTGCAGTTGTCTAATATTTCTGTGGACTGATGTTACTAAATTCTTGGATGTTACAATGTGTTGTTATGCTAATTTATATACCTGGAAAGCATTTGAAACTCTGACTCACAATTTGTCTGAGTATAAGTAGGGCAAAATTAAGCATCCCACTGAGCGTGGTTGATTCGCTGTATTTTCAGTTCAGTCTGTAACGCTCAATTTTTCATCCCTTCCAATAAAATCATCCATTATTTTGAACATTTGAATGGAAAGAAGAAAAGTAACAAATAGGGCCCCAGACTCCCCTGCCCTGCTTTAGCACAAACACCCATCTACACCCCTAAGCTTCGCCCTCCCTCCCCAGGAAAGCACCCTATAAGCCTGATCAGAAAGATTGCATGTCCTGTCTATATTTTGCAGGTAAATGGCTCTATATGGTCCCACTTAGACTAATGTATATCTAGCGATGCCACACTGAGTCAAAACTGAGAGAAGAATTTGGCCCCATATGTTCTTTTACTTAAAATATGGTGAGAAAAGTTAGGTCCTGATCCTGCCAACTGTTCTGCATGGGCTGCCTGTGCAGGACCCCACTGCTTTCGATGGGTTTCCATGTGGGTACAGGGTTCCACCCACACAGAGCAGTTTGTAGGAGTGGGGCTTCAGACTATTTCCTCTATGACGGGGCATCGTTTCAGAAAAATTCTGGTTGGGGAGGGGACAAAAATGGTGTCAGTATATAGAACATTTATATAATATCGTGCAAAGCTGGGTGGGTGGGTAGGGGGCGAAGCAAACAAGAGACTGACCCTCGGGCCCCATAAAAAATTATGTTCCTGCTTATCTTGTACTTGGTGGTTGGTCCCTCCAGCCTCCATCATCTCTAGCTACCCTCCTGGTAGGATTTCAGAATACAAACTGGGAATCACTGGACCCACCAAGTCTTGTAAAGGAAGTGAAGGCATTGCCTATGGAATAAACTTGCCTAAATAATTCATGTCTGCATCGTCTTTAGATTAATATTTGATTGTTTTTAAAAAGAAATACTTGTTTCAAATAAATCAGTGGCTTAATAGATGGCATTTTGTGGGAAGGGGCTGGTTATAGACAGGAAAGTGGCTGTAGGAAGGAAAATGTTTACTGAGGAAATTAAATATATTTATTCATTTTTTTGGTTTCACTTTATGATTTTGAGGAAAATCACTGCCTCTGTGCTTTACACAGTGCTGGGTGAACCTGGATTTGGGTTTGATGTGAAAATGAAACTTTCCTAAGTCTGACAACTTCATAGCAGAGATAGTATCAGGATCCCCATTTTATTTATTGTTATCTTCTGGGGAGAGGCTGCTGTCCGTGTTTTGACCTGACATTTTGAAGACTGATTGCAAGTTAACACCTGGTACTGGGAACGCAACTGGCTGTGCAGCTGGTCTTTACCGGTGCCGTGCATGCAGTTTTCACCATCTGGTGGACTGAGGACTGATGCTGATGTCCTTGGCAATGGGAACCATCTTTAACAGGAGGCCAGGAGTTTTCCTTATCTTGTGAAAATTCCCCACAAAAGTGCTGGCTTCTAAAAGAATTTAATATACTTTGTAAAAACCTTTTCCATTTCTAATGTCTGTTGAAGGCCTGCATCTCTTCCCAAGTACAATATCTGGGGAAAGAATGGGTACCTAGGGAACTGTTGAGATACATCGCTCTGTAGTGTCTTGCATTGGCAGGAGCAAGCCCTGCATTAGGAAGCAGAAGTTTTAGCTTCATATTTTGAACTGACCTGATATTAAAATTGGCCCCATGTGTTAAAGTTTCCTCACAGTGCAAATCTCAGGTGGTGAAATGATAGGCTGACAGACAGACTCTCTGGACCATAAGAACAAGGCCACATATGTTACAAATATCATATATATGGGTGGTATTTTAGCTAGAGTTGTCTTTGCATTATATTTCATAACTTACTATGCCACAGTCATTTTAATCATCTGCTTTGAAATTCTAGTGATAATCATAAAAGAAAAAATGTGTATATAGAAACAAGCATGGCTCTTAACACATACTTGTGCGCTTATTGAAAACAGAACCATTCATCTGGAAACTGGAAAGTTCCTATATTTTTTTAGCCTTCATGTGCAACTGAGGGAAAAGTAAAGAGAGCCTCAATTTGGACCCCGTATTTGAAACTTTGTTTAAGAAAAGTATTTAATAAAGTACAAAGAAAGTAGACGATATATTCAGAAGACCCACTTATGATATGGAAATGTGGATAAGGCATTTGAAGTAGGAATTTCTTTATACCAGATCCATACTCCAGCTAAAATAATTAACCAGGAGTACACGTATAATGATCAACAATGTAAGGTATCTCCTGCAGCCTGGGTCAAACCCTGGGTAACACTCCCATTGACTTCAATGTACTCAGATACAGTGGCAATTAGGGTAATATAAGAACCTATAGAACTGTGAGATCAGAATTTGATCCTATGCTCATGGAAAGGAGCCAAGGAGTTTCCTGCTTAAAAGAACTCATCAGCATTCTGATATTTAAAAGAAAGCAACTAATGACAAGCAAACAAACAGGAGAATATAATAATTAAAAGTGTTGAGACAACATAAATCTACTTAAATCACTTTGATATCCTGAAACTGGCGGTGCCTTAGAAGTGCAAAGGGCTATTACTATCCTAGACACCGACTTCTGCTGGCGCTGGAGGGTGCTCGACCCCCCCCCCCCCGGCCCCGCCCTGAGTCCACCCCTGCCCCGTCCCCATTCCAACCCCTTCCCCAAAGTCCCCACCCCAACTCTGCCCCCTCCCTGCCCCTATTCCAACCCTTTCCCCAAATCCATGCCTCTTCCCCGCCTCCTCCCCTGAGCGTGCTGTGTTCCCACTCCTCCCCCTCCTTCCTGAAGCTTGTTACACTGCGGCGGCAAGCACTGGGAGGTAGGTGGAGAAGCGGGGTCGCAGCGTGCTCAGGGGAGGAGGCGGAGGTGAGGTGGGGCGGGGAGGGAAGGGGAGCTTGGCTGCAGGTGGATGCAGAGCACCCACCAATTTTTCCCCGTGGGTGCTCCAGCCCCGGAGCACCCACGGAATCAGCACCTATGATTACTATTAAAAGAAAACAAACTAACTAATGTGGATCATGTACAAATTATGCTGGAGAAATATTTGCTTAGGGTTACAGATAGAATGTGAGCACTGATTTGATACTGCAAATGGGTCGATTGAATAAAACTCTTCTCAAGGCCAGATGATGACCAAATCTGGGCAAGTGGTACAACCAGTGACTTTTCTTGATCTAGAATTTGTTCAATATTATTTTTTGTTTAATATTTGTGCATAATGGTTTGAAGAAGCAGGGCCAGTGTGAGGAGAAGCTGTGAGGATATGCGTACTGTGTCTTTAAATCTCTGGCCCATTTCCAGGCAGGCTCTAGGTGAAAGCTGTATGGTGAAGTAGAAAGAGACAGTGTAGCTTTAGGGGCTGCATGGTTTTGCTTATTCTAATAAAATTCCTTGTTCAGCATTTGAAGAAAGTGATTCTTTCTGTGAGTCTTTTTACCATTGTGATATGACAACAGTTCAATGTCAGTTAGAGATCTGCCTGTACATGTCATTTGATTGCTCATCCATGCTGTATATCTCTGCCATAACTTAGTCACTACTGGTTGTGATAGTTTGTACTGAAGTTTAGCGTTTATAGATTGCTGCAGGAAAGGATAAATTGATAACCTCTCACTATAAGGCTCACTGTGTATAAGGCTGTGTCTGATAAAAGACCACTGCATTGTGAGTGCCTGGTTCCCCACTTCTCTAGGAGCCTGTTGAACATTTAACAAGTGAAGCAATGACAAGCTGAAACCTTCTACTTCAGATGAGATCCCAGCATGTTATTGATCAGTTGCAGCTTCCTCTTTTTTTCTGCTCAATCCTGAAACAGTGGATAAAATAACCAGAGAATTTACAGATGTCTGCTAATATGTTTTCAGTGTTAAAGTTCCCTCAGAGGAAGCAATGTTGCTACACTGCCTGTGAAGCGTGCTGTATGTGTGAAGTAGAGCCGGTTGGAAATTTTTTGTCAAAACGGTTTTCCATTGCAAAATGCCACTTGAACAAAATTGAATTTTTTCACAAAATCATGTAGATTTTGATGCAATTTCCCCTAAAAATATTGAAATGGAAAATGATTCCAGGCTAACACAAAGAAATTGAAAACAGCTGCTCATCTAATTAGTACACTGAGTGCTTTATCTTATTTTCTAGATCAAAGTGTCAAACTGTTTAATAACACAAACAGGAGACATTTTGATCTAGAAATTAAGATAAGGCATTTCAATGAGTACTATGCACAGCTGCCCTTAATGATTTTAAAAACAGAATAACATAGAATAATAGAATATTTATCTTGATGTCATATTATGCACTACTGGTGATATGCCATAACAATGTAAACATAATATAAACATGAAAAAAAAAGAAATAAAATGAAATTAATTTTTTTTTTAAATTCAATATATAATTTTTTTAGACTTTCCATTTCATGGAAAGTTTCAAAAATATTTGTTTTGTTTCATTCTGGAATGAAAATGCCTAAATTCCCTAGCTGTCTAGTATGAAACCACCAGCTCTCAAATACATGTTTTGCACCACTGCCTGGCATGAGAACATTAGTGCTAAAGATATTCAGAGTACATTGTTTGCAAAAGTGTTAGCCAAAGAAATTCCTCCGCTTTTAGGATGTAAAAAGTGGATATGTTCTAGCTGGTGATCCCATGGATGAGCAGGGGGAGGGACGGTGGGTAGAGTCCCATATTCTCCTCTCACACTGATGTAAATTAGGCGTTACTTCACTGATGTCAGGTGTTACAGAATTGTAAAACTGATGTAAGGCAGAGGGCTTTTCCTGCAAGTTGCTGAGCACCCTGGCCCTGATCCAGCAAAATAACAGAGCATGAGCAGTGCAGGTGAAGTTCACACGCTTAATGTTAAGCACACATTTAAGTGTTTTCCTGGAGTTGGGCCAGAGAGTTCAGCATCTTGTAGGAGCAACCCATAGTTAATAAGACCTCAATTCAGTTCCATTGTATACATCTGTGATCATATGTCTGCAGGTGACTAGCATTCACTTTTCTACTGATGCTGTTAAGAGTCTCATCAAGTTGAAATCCAGGAAAAACAAATCACTCTATTACTTTAATATGATTAAGATGCTGAACAATATTTAGACACAGTGTGTATCTATTTCAGTGATCTCAACTTTGTTGCCACTTGAGTGCTTTCTATTCTAACAGAGGCAATTAAAAAAGACACTACAGAGAGCTTTCAATCTCAGCCCAACGGATTGCTGCATTTTAATGGAGAACACTTATTCCAACCTGTAATTACATTTGGCAGTCTGAAATCATTCATCCTTTGCTTTGAAGCCAGGCGCGCTCTCTCTTGAAAATTTTATTTTAAAAACCTTTTCCAGTTATCACCCTCCCTTGTTACAAGGTGAATGTACACATGCTATTGGATGTTTATGCAAAATCACAATACTGTATTTCTAGAAGCTGCATTTGTGTCATCACCTTTCCTTTGTTCATAGTACAATGCAAACCGTCAAAGCTTTGCTAAAACAGAGATGGAGAAAACTGACATTATGTAGGCCAAGCAATCTTTTAAACTTAAAAGGGCCATTTCAAGGTTGAGGGGATGAAATTTGACCTACCTTTCTACCCTAGTCCATGTAATCCTTTACACAGGGCTACTGCTTGAAAAATTGTGGAATGAACTGCATTCGTTGGCCGTATGCCACCATAACATACAGTAGCTGACATTATGGAATTCCTTGTGGCTATATTTTAAGCTTTAAAACTTTTGGGGTGAAGGTTTTTTTTTGTTTAAAATGCCTTTTTGAGCACAGGCCACAAAAGAGGAGGAATTTAAAATGAGAAAAATGTTACAAGCCTGTGTGAGCTCCAGAAGTCTTTTTCTATAAAAAGAAAAATGATCCTTATTGAGCTTTAAAAGCATCTGCAAGGTGTCTCTCTATATTGGCTGCCATCTTGGACTCTTTCATCCAGTAAGAGCTAAATTTCATACTTTGCTGTCACTTTGAAAGTGCAGCATACTGAGGGGTCCCACAAGATTTAACATCCTGGGAACCAAGAAATCTTAGAAGACGGTTCTCAGCAGCAATTGTCTCTAGCTCCCCCATTAGCAGCATACTTCAGTGGGAGCCTCTTGAAAATCTTTGGTTTTGATTTAACAAAGCAGTTTCAGCTGTTGCCACAGTGTACTCAGTGCACCGAGGAGAATGCATTTGAGAGGGGTATGTGTGTGTGTATGTTTGGGGAACTTGGGTTCTATAATGTTAAGCAGAGCTGGTCAAAACATGGTCAGTATGTTTCACAAAAAAATGAAATTTTAAAGTCTTCTGATATTATTGGTATTGGAGTTTTAGTTTTAATTTTCCTCCTTTCTTTTGCTTTTTAAGTGACAAAATTGAAAGAGGTTGGGAGGGGGGGGGGGCGGGAGGAAAAGGGCAGAGAAAGTGGGGAAAAAATCTGACCCCAACCCCCCACATTTTTGTGCTTGACAACTGAGAACATTGAAAAGACCTGAAAATTATTTTAGAAAAAGGACAATTTTTGATGAAAATTTTTTTTTGAATGACAAATTTTGACCAGCTCTAATATTAAGGGATCAGGAAGTGTCTTGATATTAAGGATCCTGGATAGTCTTAAAAGGATAGTGTCACTAAATCAATCAGTTATGTGTGCAGTAACAGAGGGCAAGTACTGTTTGAACCAGCTGACATTTTTCAGAGGGCATGCCCAGGGGTACAAATGCTGGAGGTGGGCAGGATGGGGAGTGCCAGGGACAAGTTGTTACTACTCTGGAGATGATCCTCTAACTGTAATTGCAAGTTACATTCTCACTGCTCTTCCACCCCCCTGCTGCCATCAAAGTCAATTGCAAAACTCCCGTTAATATTAAGAGGGCCAGGATTTCACGCAACATTTTATATGCACTTGCGTCTCTAGTCACATCTGTGGTGGAAGTAGCTGTAGCCACCAAGAATTACACCTGGATGAAGTGTGCTAGGAGCATGACCCAGAAATTGTGCCTGAATTGGCACATTTCTTAGAGTTGCCAGACATGCAGATGGTTCCTTGGCATCAGATTTTTGCCTGTGTGGCACAGCAATATCAACAAGATTCCCGTTCCATTTGTCCTACTTCAGACTCAGAAAAAAAGTGGGGGGTGAACAATGAGGAGGAGGTGGCCCACAGGAAAAAATCTACCCACTCCAGTCATTTTCTTTTCCATTCTCATTATCACAAGGATTTGTGTATCTTATGCTATTTAGCAGCATTCTAAGCACATTATTTATGCAAAAGGGAGCCTTTACCATTTTATATACTTTCTTCAGCAATGTGTTGGGTTATAATATTTGGCTGAAACCCAAGCGTGTCAGGAAGCTCTGGGACTTCAGAGCTAAGACCCCATGCATGCTGGAAGACAAGCAGTTAATGTACAGGAACTAGAAGCAGCTGGAAGCCAAAAGCCTTCAAAGAAACCAAACCAGAAATCAAGGGTAGATTGGTGGGTGTGCCTGGAGAGCCAGACAATTATTCTGAGGCTCAGGTTGGGAGCCCTGAGGTAACTGAGTTTTATTTGCTTCATACCTTATTGAAAGGGTGTTTGTGACTTTTATTTGCTTTGAACCCTGAAGCCAGGGAATTTGCACCTGTTTGTGTGGCTCAGAATTTGGAATACTGTTTGCTTTAACCCTGAAGCCAGAGAGCTTTGGGACAAAGTGTTCGTCTACGTGGGGAAACTTACTGACCTAGCCATTCTAGTGTAATTATATCAGCATAGCTATATCAGTAAATTTCCCTGTGTAGACAAGCCTTCCATTTATTCAAGCTCTGGAAAAAATGGATTAAGTCCCCTTTCAGGGGCATACAGAAAGACCTTTGCTTGAGTATTGCTTTATTCATTTTGCCTGGGTCCTGTTTCAGTGAAGGACCACTTGCCCATTTAGACAAATGAAAAATAAGCTGAAAAGCTCTACAGTAACAGTGACTCAGTGGTTTAACCTCAAGCTGCCTACTTAAGAATGCATTCTGTGTCTCATTCTTAATATAATTCTCCATTTGTGAATGGACAGTGATAAAAGGATTTGACCATTATGTATTATTGCTTGATTTCTTTTTTGTATTTGCTGGAATAATTAAAATCAGGTGCTGAACATTCTCATTAGTATTCATTTCAAATATTCTTGCATGTCCTTCATCCCTTTCAACACAGAGTTGCTATATAATATAAATGTGCTTCTGTCTACATCTTCTGCACTAGAGCTTGGGGAACTTTTCATTGTGAATGGCTTATTTGATTAATTTTGCCTCCTTTTCAGCACCAAACAATTTTTGATCTTTATAAATTTGTTCATGCAAGCACATCTCAACCTGTGACATGCTCATAAGCAGTTTGCTACCTGCAATTACTATTATTACCATTCTGTGACTGCTCACGGTATTGTTTCTGTTCCTTTTTGGATGAGTAATAGATTAGGGAATTTTTAGATGACATTAAACCTTTCTCTTTCTGGGAACTTTGCATTATGCTGAGTCAGCACTTCTATAAAAATTAGGCTATTGCAGTATTATAGGCCAAGTTAGCGCTGAGATTAACTTTATTTGGCTGCATTCACTCATAGAAATTGTGTGTTTATTCTGCAGCACAAAAGGCATAGTCAGATTGTTGTTTGCGTTATTTCCTTGTAGGGCAAAGTCCTGGCTAAGGTCTTTTGCATGACCCTTGTTGAGTAAGTTTCAGTCACTTAGAGTATGTTTACACGCAATTTAGCAGCCTTGGTGGGCCTGGGGTCAGCTGATTCAGGCTTGCAAGACTTGGGCTGCGGGGCTGTGAAATTGCTGTGTAGACATTTGAGCTCAGGCTGGAGCCTGAGCTCTGGGACCCTGTGAAGGGGGAGGGTCCCAGAGCCCAGACTCCAGCCCAAGCCCAAATGTCTACAGAGCAATTTTTAGCCCCACAGCCTGAGCCCCGCGAGCCCAACTCAGCTGACCCCAGGCCCACCAAGGCTGCTAAATTGCTGTGTAAACATACTCTAAATGACTGAAACTTACTCAACAAGGGTCATGCAAAAGACCTTAGCCAGGACTTTGCCCTACAAGGAAATAACGCAAACAACAATCTGACTATGCCTTTTGTGCTCAGAATAAACACACCATTTCATGGGTCTCCTATTCCAGTGTAGTTGTACCCACAGGGTATGTCTTGACTGCAGCATTTGCAACCTAACTGCTAGAGAAACATGGGCCAAGCACACAGTCTGATCAGACACTCTGAGATCTGGCAAACTTACTTATACCAGCATCAGGCTGTTTAGGGCATTTCTTTTAGCCTCTCTGGGCCTTGAGCTCACAGCAGTGTTGCAAAAGATGCAGTCTAGGACAGCTAAGTCACATTCTTATTAAACAGAAGCAAAAAGAAAGAAATAGGAAAGAGAATAAATAAAATAGGGAAGGAAAATGATAGCAGAAACCAAAGTGTCTCATCCCAGAGGTGGTCAGGATTTAGTTGGTGCAAGTGAAGGTGGCAATTTATTAACTTTTATCAGTTTTCCCTCAGTTGAGCTCACAATTGGGGTAGGCCTTCTAGACCCCAATTATTACAACAGGCTCCATGCAATCCTGGAGCAGCTATAACCATCCCAAGACCCCTGCACTCAGTACATGGCACCAACAGCCCATTCCCCTCCCATCCACAGACAACACATGGGCCAGCCCATCTCTTCTCCCCCGTTCCCTTACCCGCAGACAAACTGCCTTCTTTTGCTGCCTCTAATGCGTTGGTCCTGTAGCTCGAGTAGTAGCTATCTGTGTTAGCGTTGAAGATTTGATGTTCAAAAGAGGATTTGTGAAGGGAGAGGGCTTGTCAGAGTTGCACTGTGTAGAATTTATTTTTAACTTTTTCTTTAAAAAAACAATCCAAAAGAAATTACTCCCCAAAACCCCTACATTAAAAGTGTGTATTTTAAGTTGCCAAGCCAAGCACCTGAAAGTTAAGAAAAATCATATATATAGTTCTCCATGCAACCTTAATTCAGCCCTCTTACAAGTCTGCAGTATGATGCAATCTTTAATTACATGATCACATACTGTTTGTTTTTCCACAGAACTCCTGCCCTCGTTCAGTATGCAAGTTGGATACATAGACTGGAGGCAGAGTTAAGTTGCATGGGCAGCCATAAATCTGGCATGTCCTAACTTTCTAGAGCTTGACTTTGCTTCTTATATAACTAATTTAGTATGTGTTTTGTGTATAATATTAGATAAGTACAAAGGACTTCTGTTTAATAAATTTGTATATAATTCTCCCAGCTGTTCTGCAGAAGATCATTTGTTATCTCACACATTAGTCCAGCGATTCTCAAACTGGGTCGGGACCCCCAGTGACTCGCGACTCCATTTTAATGAGGTCACCAGGGCTGGCGTTAGACTTGCTGGGGCCTGAAGCCAAAGCCCAAGCCCCACCACCCTTGGGATTTGGATTTGGCTCCCCAACCTGGGGCGGCGAGGCTTGGGCTTCAGTTTTGGACCCCCACTTGGGGAAGTGAGTCTTGGGTTGGCTCAGGCTTCGGTCCCCCGTCCTAAGGTTGTGTAGTAATTTTTGTTCTCAGAAGGGGGTCACGATGCAAATAAAAACCCCTGCATTAGTCTATCTCTCTCAGTTTTTCAGACTGCTCCTGGATGCTACAAATACTCTCACTGCATACCGCTTCCTTGGTTTTGATGCATTTGGTCTCACATTCCTCCCCTGATGGAGATTCCCGCTAGTTACTCAATTTTCTATTCCCTCTTTCCACCCTTTGCCTAATATGAAAGTCAATTTCAAATCTGAATTTTCTTAATTTTTATAGGCATGTACCGGAATCTCTCCATTCACTAAAGGTTTTGTGACCCAACCCTATGTGGCTGCATAGGGGATTAGTAGAGACTAAGACCCAAACACAGCTATTTTGCCATTTGAGGTGGGCAATTTTTTTTAGGCAAATACTAAATTGGCCAAAAAAAATATGCATTTTTCAGGGCATCAAAACTATTTGTGGATTTGGGTCACATTTGGCTGGAGAAAAAAATGGGTTTTTTTTTAATTGCAAAGTGTTTTGATGTGAAATGATGTTTCATTTAGAAATATACTACTGTTTGTTAGAAAATGGTGAAAAACACCCCAAACCAAAACACATACAAAAAAATAAAATTGGAAGGGGTTCAACTAAATGTTTCATTTGACTTCAAACCAAAATTTTGTGTCTTGGCTTTTGTTTCAATGAGCAAAAACTTGACAAATCAGTTTTGATTTGAACTGAACTGAGCTTTTTTTCTTAAGGACTTTTTGACTTTGCCCTGAACCAAAAAATCCATTATTTGCTCATCTCTGGTTGCCACTTCCCTCATTATGGCTGCAAGCCTGGGTGAAGATGGAGGGGTAGAGCAGGGTCTGTGTGCCTCTTCTGCCCTCACATGTCCCTTGAGCAGGTAGGCACAAAGGTGTGGGAAGAGGCTGAGCCTAGACTACACTCTCCATAACATGTCAACCAGCAGGGCTGAGCTGACACAAGGTGGGGAATAATCTACATCTAGCAAAGGGCTGTAGTAAATTATTCGCCTTTGGGAACAAGGGGAATTAGGGGGTCTCTGAGTCACTCTTTCTGTGCTGCTCAGTCTAGGTCTAAATTCCTTCTGTCTCCATCTATCTATATACCCCTTTTGTGTACACTCCCTTGTTCTAAAGAAATGTATAGCATGATATTCTCCCTCACAGAGCCTTCATCTCATCCTTCCCTTACCAATATTCACTAAACAGGATGCTTTTCGGCTGACCTGCTTCTTTTGTAGGACCTGAGGCAAAATAATCAGGTTAGTTTGGTGATTACACTTTCCCTGGCCATAATAAATCATCATTTGAATGAGACTCCCCAACTATAAAAGATATGGTGCACTGTCAATGAAATAAGAGATAAATGTGCATGAGAATCTTCGCTCTTTATTTTTTATATAATATAGGATAATACAACGGAGACATTTGCTGAGGTACCTAATGAGAATTTTCACATCAGCACTTTTTTCAAGCTTCTTTCTTGCTACCAGTTAATCATTATTGTTGTTTATGATTTGTTAAGCATGCTAAGTATGCTTGATGCTATATGTGATAGATGTAGTGGTCTGTCCCAAGCAGTTTACAATTAAAGCTGGTTGAAATGTTTTGTTTTGGCGGGCAGGGTTTATGGAGGAGAAGAGAATGAAATTTTGAAAATCCAATAAAAATAATATAAAGAGTTTTTTTGCAAAATTTTTACTTTTTTTTAACAAGATTTACTTACAATCTAATGATCATAGTATAGTAGTTACTTATTTGATAGTATTAGAGGTACTAGACTGGTAATATTATAAAAACATCCAAAATAGCAAATCAAACCTAGTCTCTGTTATTTCAATTGTATTTCCACCGCAAATAGTTTACAGAATAATTGAACAGGTGTTTTTAACTTGCTGAGACTTGGCTTCAAGTTCGTAATGACGAGGGTGCTAGCCTGGAACTCAGGAGACTCAGATTCGGTCTCTTGCTCTGTCATAGACTTCCTGTGTGACCTTGGGCAAACCCCTAGTCTCCCTGTGTTTCAGATGCTGTACTAGATGCTAGTTCTTGACTAGCCCACAGAGGTATTGTGAGGCTAAAATACATAAAAGATTGTGCAGTGCTTAGATTACTGTAATGGGAGGAGGGGAGTCTGATAAGTATCACAGATAAAAAGTTCTGTGAATCTCCTGCAAAATCACAGACACTGAAAGTCTCTATTTTGTGACCTTATGGGGAGTGTAGAGCCCTGAACATCTCATAACCCAGTTGCACCCAAGGGCCACCTATTCTACAGACAGGTCAGCCTGATGCACTGGGGTAAACACCCACACCACGGGTGAACATTTGAGTTATACAAGGGAACAAGACATGTAAAGAGTAATACCACAGGATCCTGGGACTCTTCTCCCCTGCTAGGACCACAATACCTATAGTAGTTACCATAGCCATAGTCCTGTACTAATTACTACAGTGCGGTTCCAGACATTCTTGTTGTTTTTTAAATAAGTAATAGTGTAGTTGTTGAGAGAAGTATCTTTGCCATCCCAAATTCTGCCTGGCGAGACTAGAAGTTGGCTCAAGTTCCTAGTCTCTGGATAAGACAGTATCTTCTTTGCTGGAAATGAGAATCCCAACTCCTTAATCAGTGATATTGTTGAAAGGGGAGCGATGTGGTGGAATCTTCAACCCAATGGGCCTCATCTCTGTGCTAACAGCATCAGCTCCATACTGAAACTTTCAACTGGGACACTTCCATTTCAGATGTTCAACTTTAGAGTGCTGCTATTAGCAGTAAAAGGCCTGAACGAAATGGCCCCTTCACAGATTTTAAGGCTGGAAGAGACCATTATGATCATCTAGCCTGATTTCCTGCATAACATAGGCCCAAAAATGTTCACCATTCTAATCCTGTATCAAGAGTTCCTTCTTCTTCAACAGATAGGCTCCTTGACCAGTCTTAGTCATATCTGCTTAATTTTTTGACAAAGATTTTTATTCCACTTCACCCTGCTGAGCCAGAAAGAACTCTGTTGGAAGTTTGGAATGCAGGCTGACTTTGCATGACTGGCAGTTATGAAAAGCATCTTTTTAGTTGTGTAAACTGAGCACATTTGCTATGGAGTCACGAAAATATAAAAATCATGGGACCCCATGACGCCATCTTTACAGCTACTTTTCAGGACTGAGACAAACTTTAAAAATCACTCCTGTCAGTCAGCCCTGAAGGGACTCATCTCCTGGTAAGGTATCAGGGCAGGGGCACCTGGCATTGGCCACTGTCAGAAGACAGGATACTGGTCTAGATGGACCTTTGGTCAGACTCAGTATGGCTATTTTTATGTTCTTATAAACAGTTGCAGTCTTTTTAATCTCTCCTCACATGGAAGCTGTTCCATACCCCTAGTCATTTTGTTGCCTTTCTCTGTACTTTTTCCAATTCTAATGTATCTTTTTAGAGATGGGGCAACCATATTTGCACATGGTATTCAAGGTGTGGACATACCATAGATTTATATAATAGCATTATGATAGTTTCCATCTTATTATCTGTCCCTTTCCTAATGGTTCCTAGCATTCTGTAAGGTAGTGGATAGTATTCCAGTGAGGAGTATCTCTCACCAACTGAAAAGGCCAGTCCAGTCTTAAGCCCTAGGAACCCACTTATTAGATAAGGTTAGCCCTAATGGCTTGAGTTTAGTCATTCTGACCCTGACACAGCAAGGTCCCTGTAAGCAGGCGGCAACTCACCCCGGGGGCGCCTCACCCCAGGGACGCCTCACCTTGGGGGCACCTCCTGCTTGTTGTCCTTGGGAGTTAGCTCACCAGCCTCCAGAGCGCCCTCTGCTGGCCAGTGTTGCGCCTTACACTGGCCCCCGTGTCCCTCCCAGGCCCTGGTGCCCCTTTGCTCGGTCTCTGGGTACCCCATCCCCGAGGAACCCCCAACCCACTATCCCCACCTCGCCTCAGTATCCAGCTACTGCCAGTCAGTCAAGCCCCCTCTTGCTGAGGCAGACTACAGTATCAGCCACTCATCACAGGCAAAGGGGGGTTTGGACCTGCTGCCTCTGAACCCCAATACCTCTCTGGGCCCTATGCTAGGCCCTGCAGCCTGGGGATTACCAGCCTGGAGCCTCCCTGTTCCCCTGCCCTTTTCCCAGCCCTGCTCCAAGCTAGGTCCACTCTAAGGTCTAGCAGCCAGGTCCCTCCCTCTCTGAAAGCAGAGAGACACTGTGTCTTTCCTCCTGGCTCAAACATTTATAGAGCCAGTTGGGGCCTGATTGGGGCATGGCTACCAGCTGAGGCTGCTTTCCCAATCAGCCCCACTGCCTTTCTCCTGCCACAGCCCTCTCCCGGGGCTATTCCAACCCTGTCAGGGCTGGAGCGGGTAACCACTCCGTTACAGTCCCTTAAGCATATGCTTAACATAAGAACCCTGAAAGCATCCTCATTCATTCTGAGGGCACAGTTTTCTTCATGGGTGCTGCCAGATTTAAACAGTGCTACTCGTGTGCTTAGTGCTTTGCTAGATCAGGGCCATGTACCAGTATAGAAGCTCTAGCATGAGAATATTTTCAGTGTTGTAGATCAGGAACCGAACACTACAAACTATGGAAACACGGTTTATATTTGGTTGCTGTATAAACAAGTCTGTGTCTGTTTTTATATCATACATGAGTTTTCAGATCTCTACAAGCACATGTAACTAAGGTTTTTGCTACTCTTGTAATGCTTTGACCTCTGCGCCAATGAATGGAGACTATTGGGGAAAGCTTTTGTAGGTAACATTTTAACTCATTTACTGCATGTGAACGATTCTTTTCTGAGGCCCAGTTCTTAGTGACTATTTTCTGGTAGATATAGGTATACACGCTTCATTTGTTTGCCCTGAAGCTTGAACACAGCTACTATGCATCATACTGCCCAGACGTATTCTTTGGCATCTTCTGTTAGCAGGCCTGTTTTGTTAACTTGGGTCAAGGTAGTGCAGTAAACCAGACAAATCATCTCACAGAAACTTAATAGATTTTGTCATAGCACGGTTCCTAATGAACTCATTTCATATTCATGTAAAGGTCTAATATACTTTCATAAGATTTCTGTCATGGCGGAAAATTAGTCAAACATCATTAACTGAGACAAAGCAAAAGGGTCACCTTGTCGTTTTGAAAGGAAACACTTTGTAAATTTCAATTACTATAATAAAGATGCAAAAATAAACCCATTAAACCATGTCTCATGGTACATTAGGGAAGGAGGGAGTGTGTACAGTGACTAGAACAAGGGAATGGGGCCAGTACTACTGGTCCCACTTCGGCCTCTGCCATTGATTGGCTGATTAATGTAAGGCAAGTCGTATATTCTCCTGGTGCTGGAGTCTACCCACCTGTAAAATGAGTATAACACAACATACCTACGTCCTAAACAGGGAGGTCATGAGACTGAATACTTGGATTAATCCTTTATATGAAAGTCACTGTAGAAGCTGAGTGTAGCAGTAGTATTATTAAACTACTAAACATAACTATAAAACAATGCAGTCCAAAGAAGCTGAGTAGACATAAAATAAATAATTTGGGGAAAATACCAGCATAAATAGAAAGAAGAAGTGAAGGTTTGGATCAAGTTGTAAAAACTTGGTACCTAACACAAGGCACCTAAGTGGCTTGATTTGCAGAAGTGCTGAGTCCCAGGCTAGCACTGTAACCATTGGACCATCTGTACGTTAATTTAAGTTTGTTTCACTGTAGTAAACCAGATTGCAAAGTACATATCTGTGATGGTAAAGCAAGACAGAATAGAAAAGTAGGAAAGCCAGCATTTGAGTGAAGGGTCTCTAGTCTTGTCAGTTTTTTCATAGATTATGAATCTATGATCCAGAGATTCCAAAGCCAGAAGGGACCATTGTGATCATTTAGTCTGACCTCCTGTATAACATAGGCCATAGAACTCCCCTGTATCTTTTAGAAAAACATCCAGTCTTGATTTAAAAATGGTCAGTGATGGAGAATCCATCAAGACACTTGGTAAATTATTCCAATGGTTAATTACCCTCACTGTTAAGAAATTACACCTTATTTCCAGTTTGAATTTGTCGAGCTTCAACTTTGTCATTGGATCATATTATATATTTCTCTGCTGGCTTAGAGACCATTATCAGAATGGTTGTGTCAGTGCAATTCCCCCATTTTTTGCTTTTATCTGCAAACTGTGTTGTGCTGGTGTGGGAAGGGAGAGGAGCTGGGGGAGGGCAGACACATTATAGATCATGCTCTACACAGCCCCAAGTGAAAATACTACTGGAAAATACAACATAATTAACCCTGCACAGCACAGTGACTCTCCTGTGGCATGGCCCCCTAAACTCCCATTTGAGGACCCAGCATGCTCTGCACCTTACAGAATAAGGCCTTTAGTACCATTAGTGTTGGCATTAATTTCACTTTGCTCCTGCACCCCTAAAAAGGAGGTCAACATAAAGTCATGGCAGGGATAAACACATCATCTAAGGCAGCCATTATGTTAGAAGGGATGATTTGCTTAGTGACTAGTATGAGGAGTCTGACCCTGCTCCCAGGGAATGGTTTGGGGGTGAGGATGGGGTTTGTCCTCCTTGCTTATTGTTGACATATGCAGGGTTTATGTGCTCTTTCCCCCACTCCATCTGCACCATCACTAACATTTTCTCTTTGAAAGGAAAGTTCAGCAGGAACTCTGCAAGTTAGAATTTGCAAAGTCTGTCAATTGTGTTTTCCCGTCTCCCACCTACTGTTTATTATTAACATTTGAATTAAGATGCAACTTTTATGTCCCATTCATGGCCCCATTGTGCTGCGCACAACACGTGTAGTAAAAACAGTATTAGGAAAAGGGAAATTAATTTGAGACTGATAAATGTCTTAGTGCTTTGTGAAATTTCAATAAACTGACAGCTGGTATCAAAACAAAGCACGGCTATCCAGTTCCTCTTAGTTGCATAGATGTTCCTCTTCAGATGCGACAAAAGTAACTTAGATTTTCATTTGAGACTGCCCTCCCCCCAAATGCCCTTGAAGTATATTAATCAGAAATTATTTTTATGGGATTAAAAATTCTAACTGATTTTCATTTTCTGTAGTATAGGAAGATAATGTGAAACCAGCCCAGCACTAGATATTTTGTACTTTACTTTTGCATTCATAACTATTATAATTCAATCATCTCAGCAATGAAATTAACACAGTGAAGTACAATGTAGCACACATCTTTCCCTGAAGTTGCATTTTATTTGACCTCAACCAGTTTTCATTTTTATAATTTTGATGATTAGCTGTGGAGCTTCCTTCATGAATACACTTTTTTCTTTTTCCCAATGAAAAAAGAGCTTTCCAGCATTAGTTTTCCTTTTCTTTGCTTTTATGTTGAGAAGTTTTTAGTTTGTGAAGGTGATGTTCTTTCTTTATAATAGTCTTTATCTCTACCATCTAAATCAGTTGACAGATGGACCGACTGATTTTCTTTGTCGAAAATATGTACCAGGAACCTTTAATATTTCTGAATATTTCTAGTACTTCAAATATATATAGTTGACTTGGGGTGAAAACATCAAGAGTAAAACAAAAACCTTATATATTACACATATTTAAATGCAGTGAGCAATTTCAAAATTCTGATTTAAGTATATTCTAATTATAGGGCTATTCTAAATGGCTTTTCTTTTTAGCAGCTCTGAATTGCTTTACACGGACATTTCCTATTAATCCTGCTACTCCAAAGTATGTGATCCAATCTGTAATATCAAATTGTTTGCTTTTAGCAGGCAATTTATGAGCGATTGGACACCGAACTAAAACGTGATGGAAGCCGTTCAATCCCCCTCCCCCATTGCTGTTAAAATCCTCACCGACATGTTTGCGTATGGAGTGATAACATACTTCACATTACACCTAAGATTTGTCAGTCATTCAGCAATTACAATTCACCCGTCCCAGGCCAGAGATCTCTGAAATAGTAGAGGGAAATCAACAGGCTTCTGCTCTGTCTCAAGCAGTACCAATTCTGCCAGCCCTGAGTCTCAGCAGCATTGTTACTTACACAGAACATGGTGCTTAGCAGACAGCCTAGCAGCAGCGACTGTTGCTTTGACTATTTCCTCCACACCAAATCACAAGAGATTAAAACATAAACAGACTATACTTTGCTCTCTAACTTCCTAATACAACGATCTCGCTCCTCCCCCCAGGTGCCTCTGGGTTCCAACAGCAAATGGAAGGTTCAACCGGAGCAGTTTTCTGCTCCTGCAGTCTGAATATATAGCTCTACTAGTTGCACACAGACACATGCAAAATCCATCATCCCTTTTCCCCCTTGAACGCTGTTAGCAACCTTTGCCAAGGCAAAGGATCTCTGTCTCCTGACCAGTCAACAGTCAGCTTGCCTTAGCTGTAGCTATTTCTTCCGAGGGAAGCATGGTTGCCCCTATATCCCGCCCCCCAGACTCCACAAATGCAGCATTGTCATTGTGTCAAATGTTTTCGGGGATTTTTTAGAGCGAGGAAGCGTGGCGCTGTCCTTGGTGCTGAACGGCAGTAAGGCGCAATGATCGGCAGATGGCGCCGTGCCGTATTTTAAAAGGACATGAAAGGAGGCGAAGGTACTGTGCAAACTCCTCACAAACAGGTTTCCCCAGCGCAGCTATCAACAGCTCGTCTCCAAAGAGCACTCAACGTGTTTAACTCTCCGCTCCTCGTCCCTTACTCTGGCATGAAAGAGAAAGCTGCACAGACCCGAGTCTGAGATCCTCCCACCGGCCCCAACTGAAGTCTAAGGGGCGGGCACAAAACGTGCCAATTTCAGAGCTCTGGTTTAATTCCGAGCGTGTACTCACCATGTTGACCTCTGAGACCATGTCTATATTGGCAATGTCTATCCTCATCCCGACGTCAACAGGAGCACCTTCAATCGGAAACAGGGGGTTTTGTTATGCACACCATAGGCATTTAAAAACACCATCCCTGTGCCTGGCTGTGTAGTAGCATATATTCGTGTGTGTTTGCATGTGTGAGTTGGGTACATCAGGAGGTGTGTGCACGCATGTGAGTATGTGTGTTTGTGTGTGTACTTGGTCATAAATTGGCCCACAACCATTTACAAAGACTAATTTGCATTTGAACTGACGTTTCCCTCTGCTACAGGAAATGCAACACGGTTGTGCTGCACGTTGAAAAAGACTGACAAATTACCTCCAAAGTCTGGCCTCAAGCGAATGTCGTATCCATGGAGCAATCTGTCCACTGTCTCTTTCACATATGACATGTTGCTAGGCTCATTAACGCTGAAGGGAAGAAGGACGGATTGTATTGAGAATCAAGGCTAAAACTGCAGGCAGGCAGAAAAACAAATGCACGTACACCTCCAAAAAATATGAGATCAACAATTCGCACACGCACCACCAACACAACCCGGAGAGCACACCAGAGAATAACGCTCACCTTTGCGCACAGCAGACCATGGCTATCATCACGGGGAACGAGAGAATCCCAAAATACCCTCGCCTGTGAACTGTCCACATTCCTAACTCTGTCTGAAGAATTGGCTTTTCTGCGAAGATCCCAGGAATGCAACTTAGTCCAAGGCAGAGCAATAATTCCCAACAGACCAACGCATGCGCGGAGCTCGCTTGATCTCCAAAGACACTTTTTGCCTTGAAAACAATGTGTGTAAAACAGTCAACAGATCCAAACCTCCCAAAGTTCCCGATCTCTTCAGACACGCTTCTCAGAGCAGATCAGAAAAGCACCTGCTGCGGCAGCAAGGTTTTCTCCCCCACACAAGCTGAGCCCAGCGTGGTGGGCTCAGACAGAACTAGGCGCTGCTTTGGCATCTAGTGTGGACAGTCCCCGATTGCACATTGCAACTGAAGGCTGTCGATCTGGATCGAGCTTAGACCACGGGAAATTGTTCGGGACATAGTCGACAGTGGAAAGTATTCTGGGACAGACCTCGTTACCGTTTCTCTGATGGGGGAGGGGGGGAGAGATGAGAGAAGCAGCAAGCCGACGAGCTGTGCTCCGATTATGTTTGCGGCTGGAGCAAAAGCCTCTATTGTAACTGACACGGACAACAGCAGCTCCACAAAGTGAGCGCCACTCGGCTCCCCACTCCCCAGTCATCAAATAAGTGGCAAGTACCCGCCCCGCCCCGGTAGGCATCTGCAAACGCGTGGAACACCTGATCGCTATTACCTCTCTTCTCGCAGCCCTCCCAATACAGTGGTAGCTTACACCCTGCCTAGGTTTTGTTCCTTTGTTGTATTTTAGCACCATGTCTAGCTTATGTGGCTCCCGAGGGGTGGCAGACACACCTGGGAAGGAATCCTATATGTGCATCTTGGAGAGACACAACACTGCAACAGGCATGCTGCTGTGGCAGAGCTGGACACAATGCGTACACGTATTGACTGCATAGATGTCACACCACCAACTCTCACCTCTCCCAGCGGGTTTGACGTGAGAGAGGCGGGGACGGGGGGAGTGGAAGAGGCACTTCAAAGCGTCAGTCTGTTATTTTCCTTCCAGACATTTCTTGAATGTTGATGAAGAGGAATGTGACGGCTACAATCCGCCCCCTTTCACCACAGCACAAAGGTGCTTGCGGGATCCGGGATCCCAGTCTGCCTACACCTAGATGTTTGTTTGTCCCTCCCCCCTCATGTGAAGTGCAGAAATCATTGTAATAGGGCAACAAGTAGCCTCGGAGTTTCCCAAGGGGGTTTTACCCAGCTAAAACATAACGCCCACCCTCTGCTGACTCGGGTGTTTGATACCCAAGGCAGAAACTTCCAGGATCCTGAGCACCAGGGCACATGAATACGGATACTGAAAGCAATGCTCAGTCCGGACGGCTTGTTCCTCAAATAGACAGAGCGCTGAGGGGTTGTGAGCAGCTCAAACGCAGGGCAAAACGTCCCTCCAAGTGGGCCTGTCACAGTGGCGGGGGAGTCAAAGGACAAGGTCGGCATTCTACTAAACCACTGCAAACCCACATAAGAGCACTGGGAGGAAGAAACTTTTGCCAAAACCAGGTACTGCAGCGAGGTCCTCTAAAATTTCATCTAAACTAGGGTTGGTTGGTTTTTTGCCCCATGTGAAAAGATACAGCTCTTTCTTTCAAGTAATAACAGTCCCAAGTCAAGCAACCTGCATCAGAGACTTTGGAGAAGTTTAGATCACAATGCAAACCAAGCAAATGCCCCCTTCGCCTATAATGGGCTGAACCAAAATCCTGGATCCAAGCAGTATGGGCTAGGGGACAACTGGCACATGATTTCAATTTAGGGGTACAGACCCATCTTTGCCTAAAAGTAGTAGTAGTTTTTGTTTGATGTGCTGTGGCTCAGTGACGTCATAATTGATGTGGCTGATGGATTGTCTGAGTTAGCTGATGGTTTCATGGCCATCCAGGGGTGCTGGAACAATTTTTATAATGAGGGTGCTGATGATAGAAACCATGTATTTGGTGTTTGTTATTCAAGCCAGGGGGTGTGGCAGCTCCCTCCCGCCCCCTAGTTCTAGCAGCACTGTGGCCTTCATGACATCCACAGCACTGTTGTAGATGGGGGTAGGCTCAATCTATAAACCTGGGTATACTCATGATCTGATATGTTGGCTGTGATTGGAGCTGTCATGGATTGATCATTACAGCCTGCAGTTTGTGGGAGGAACACACATTTCCCATCTCTGAAGAAGCATGCTGTCCTTTCAACAAATTACTGTATTGAAAGGTTAGCAGACTTCACAGAAATGCATGATTTTTTTACGCAAAGGGGTTCTTTATAACTGTTGGACCAGTCAAAGAAGAAGAAGAAAACTGGCTGCAGAGGAGAGGGAGGGAGAGAGAGCAAGTGTGAGAGAGAGTGACCATGATTTGGAGAAACCATTTACAGGACTGGGAAATCCTAAATTTTTTGGATGACTCTGACCTAAGCCCAAGAATGCTCAATAGTGGAGAGGAAACTGAGGCAGGGAAATGTGTAGAGGTGTTTTTTTTTTCTGGTCTAGGTCAGTATATTTCTTTTGCTAGCTAAAGTCAAGAGTATTGGTTTTGAAACCCTTTGCAAAGTCTGTGTGTCTATTTGCTTTCACTATCACCTGTTCATGAAGAACTGTAAACCCAGAGTGCCCCCAGGGTTGGAGCTCTGCTAAAGGGCGTGCTTAAGCTACTGACAGTCAGTGGTTAGGGGGGGTCAGCACTGGTTCTGGGGCCCTTGGACAGATGGGCCATGGGGTCCCATTTCTGTGAAGGGATAGCACACTGCCTGTGCCTAGGAAGCATGCCAGAGAGGCCAAGAAAAGAGACAGAGCTGCAGTCTACTCAGGCCAAAAGAAGCCCAACATATGGGTTCAGTGATTGAGGAACACAGCAGCCTGGGGAGCATCCAGCTGGAGGGAGCTTCACCAGGGATGTGACTGGGCCACTAGAAGAATTAATAAGGAAATAATATGCTTATATTTATGACTCTCAGTTCAATGTCTGTTTCTTCTGACCCTGCTAAAGTATCTGAGTGACTTATTCAGTATACAGCAGAGTCTGGGATGTGAATGAAGGCTGATTATTTGAGGCTCACTCTTGGCAAAATGAAAGTAATGCTGGTGGGTTGAGAAAAGCAACTGGAAGATATGGAGATCTCTGCCCCTTTGATAGAAGGTATGTGCCATTTATCACCAGAATGTACAGTCTCAGAGTATTGTTAGATTCCCAGCTGCCGTTATACGATCAAGTAGTAAAGAGTGGCTTTTACCATCTTCTTTTGGCTGGAGCTTGTGAGACAGGGACCTTGCCACATTGACGCTCACACTGTTGCCACCAGAGCTGGCTGAAAAATTAAAAATGAAATGTCACAAAAGTGTTGAAGATTTTGAAGTTTCCATTTCAAAGGGTTCAAGAGAGACCCACCTTATCTTTCTGCTATACTTTCAAAATCAATTTTTTCATCAACAATGTTAATGAAGTTCACAGTGAAAATTTACATTTACCAAAACATGTAGGTTTTGGGAAATGAAAACTTTCAATAGTGGTGTGGTAATATTTTTGAATTTGAAAAAAATGATAAACTCTTCTGAAGATTTTTGGATTTGTTACAAAAGATTTTTCTGATTTTTTTTTCCTTTTGAGTAAAAGGTTGTTTTTGTTCAATCCCCTCCCTCTTTTCATTTGAAAAACAGAACCAGCTCTAATGTCAACCTTAAGACTAGACTGCTATGTTGCACATGAACCACACCTTGAGTCCATTTGGAAACTGAAGCTGTAGCAGAATGCAGCAGAGCAATTGCTAAACGAGGTTTCTCACTGTGAACATGGTATACCAGTATTTTGTGATCTGCACTGATGTCTCCAGTTTGTGTGTGGAGTATAAATGGATTTCATTGTAACTGATGAAGTCTGCATCTATGCTGGTAATTTGAAGGGAAATGCTAGTAATGGTGGGGATGCTAGTTTAAACCAGCTACAGAGGGGTTTAGTACCATGTTAGATAACCCTATTTAGAGTTGGACTAGATGAGATGGGGTAGATTTACCTAAATTGCAAGTGTAGACATGGCCTAGGTGGCTTTATCTTTTCTTGTCTGAGGGACCATTCCTCTCCCTGTGCCATATAACCACTGCTTCAATCAGAAGACGTACTCGAGTGGGAGCTCCCTTGATGTAAGAGAGGGGAGCTGCTGGCAGAATGTTCTCTGTGAGGAGCTGTGGAGAACTGGCAAGTATTTGTTAATATTTTTATAAATATCATATGTGCCCCAGTCTGTCTGTGATATTATCCTGGAGTTAAATCAATGCGAGGGAGTGGGGTGGATGGAGGGGAGAGCAAAGAGGAAATTAAACAATGGTAAAGATAAGGCTCCTAGAGGAAACAATGCAGGGAGCTCTCAGCTGGAGAATACCCCGTCACCAGCTCCATCCGGACTGGCCAGGTTTCCATTTCCCAGGCTGAACTTAGGATCAGAGGCTATACTAAAACCTTAGAGGTGCTAGCCTATGGAGGAGGAAAGTTGGGTATGGGCTGTCAACATGCTGACAAAGAGACTCATAAGGAGCATCCCAGAAGGTGTGGGCAGGACAGTCTGCTTCTCCCTGCCAGCGGTGAAGTTAGCTGGGCTGAGGGATACTTCCGAAAGCTGGCAAGCACAGCTTAAGGTGTAAGACCCATGCATATAGGCAGTTTATTGTTTAATCCTTTGCTCTGTGTGTTTTGTACCTTTGGGGGATAAATAATGTTTTGTTTTGAAGACTGGTTTTGGGACTATCAGATTTTGTGTGCACTATAGAAAGCGTAGTGCTTTCACAGTATGTGATGTGTTCCCCATGTCTAGAATGAATGTGATACTGGACAAACTGGGGGGATGCAGTTTACTTTACAAAAGGTTATTGGCATTTACCTTTGGACTCTGACTTAAATCTGCATTTATCACCTCTTGACTTTGTGGTTTTGCCCTTTGTGCTCAAGGGGGCTGTAGCTACCTTTCAGCATCTGGTGGATGAGCTACTGAAAGTGACGGAGGGGTTGTCTTTGCATATATTGATATTTATATTTTAGTCCTGGGAGGAGATTGTGACTCAGGTTGGAAAAGTGCTCAAATGCATTCGAGATGTAGGATTGACTGTAAAGGAGAAGTCTAAAGTGGGAATAGCCTAGGTGATTTATCTGGGCCAATAAAGTGGGAAGTGGCCAGATTATGCCAGAACTGGCAAAGCTGGAGGCTATAAAAGATTGGGCTGTCCCCAAAACAGGCCCAATCCTTTATCAGTATGGCTGGATATTACAGGAGCTTTGTACCCCACTTTAGCTCTCTAGATTTACTCATCCCTGAACTGTAAAAAAAAGGTAAACAAGACAAAGTGGTCTGGACTGAACAGTATCAAAAGGCCTTCTGAAGGAAGCCATGAGCGAAGACCTGGTTCTGATAAACCCAGACTTGACAATCCTTTTATGGTTTTCACAGATGCCTCAGACAGATGGTTAAGTGCTGTGCTAATGCAGATTGATGCTAATAAGGAAGAGAGTCACCATGTTGTGTATCTGAACAAGACATTTCTGGACCAGGACTAAAACTATGCCACTATTGAAAAGGAATACCTTTCTATAATGTGGGGACTTAAAAAATCAAAACCATATCTGTTCAGGCGAAATTTTACAGTGTACACTGACCAGGTGTCTCTCAGCTGGCTGCATCAAATGAAAGGATCTAAGGCCAAGCTGTTAAGATGCAGTTCACCCTGACTTTGTGACACGAGGCCTTAGTTTTGAAATTCACTCCCTCATGGTCTAAAATAGCCTAAATCTTTGACCTTATTGATATCTGTTGACAGTCAAACATATGTATTGTCAGGATCCCACGCCATGCAGTTAGGTCAATGATTTTTCATCACCAGGAGATGGTACTGAGCTTCTGTGAACTGTAATTGAGTCCATCCTTATGGCCATGGGTCATCATAATTTCCAGGGATGGAGCCATGTACCATTTCTAATATTAAGTATGTCAAATGACTTCTACAACTACAAGGCCTTGTAGCATTCTGCTTTCAGAGCCAACTTCCTGTAGCAGCCAGAGGATAAATGCTGCTTCTGCTGCTATGGAAAGCAGTGCTAGTGACAGAGGATATTGCAAATCTGACCTTGTAATTTCATTTACTTTGATAAATTGACTTGATCGTCTACAGGAAATGAGCAAATAATACTCAATAAATTGTTTACTCAGTATGTCATAGGGCTAGCTGCACCTCTGACCCTTGTCATGTCTCTGAGCCCACCCCTTCAGGTTTCAGACCTTGTGCCTTTATCTACCTTGGGGTGGAATTTCACAATTCCACCATTACTAGAGCAGGCTGTGAGCTATATATTGTCTTTGGACACCTGCGGTTCTTCTCATCAGGAGTCTGTGACCAGTGATGTGTAGTTACTAGACAAACTTCTTGAAACAAAAGTATTATTTATTTTAGCAGTAGGAACACAGCATTGTTAGATTGTATATATGTACACCACATTAATAGGTGTTATGTATGTGGTATTAGGGTATTATATACATTGTGTATATATAAGTATTGAGAAATTATGTTAATTGACTATATTATGCTGTCCCCATAATTCTGTTCACTCATGTCAAGTATCCCACAATACTTTGCAAACTGAAGTCAGCTTTGGTATTTGAAAATAGTAGGGCTGTCAAGCAATTAAAAAAAATTAATCACAGTTAATTGCGCTGTTAAACAATAATAGAATACCATTTACTTAAATATTTCTGGATGTTTTCTAAATTTTCAAATATATTGATTTCAGTTACAAAACAGAATACAAAGTGTATTCTGTACTCACTGTACGTCTATTTTTATTACATATATTTGCACTGTAAAACAGAAACAAAAGAAATAGTATTTTCAGTTCACCTAATACAAGTACAGTAGTGGAATCTTTTTATCATGAAAGTTGAATTTACAAATGTAGAATTATGTACAAAAAACTGCATTCAAAAATAAAACAATGTAAAACTTTAGAGCCTACATGTCCACTCAGTCCTACTTCTTGTTCAAGCAATTGCTCAGACAAACAAATTTGCTTACATTTGCAGGCGGTAATGCTGCCTGCGTCTTGTTTACAATGTCACCTGAAAGTGAGAACAGGTGTTCCCATGACACTGTTGTAGCCGGTATCGCAAGACATTTATGTGCCTGATGCGCTAAAGAGTCATATGTCTCGTCATGCTTCATCTACCATTCTAGGGGACATGCATCCATGCTGATGACAGATTCTGCTCGATAACGATCCAATGTAGTGTGGACCAATGCATGTTCATTTTCATCATCTGAGTCAGATGCCACCAGCAGAAGGTTGATTTCCTTTTTTGGTGGTTCAGGTTCTGTAGTTTCTGCATCGGAGTGTTGCTCTTTTAAGACTTCTGAAAGCAAGCTCCACACTTCTTCCCTCTCAGATTTTGGAACGCACTTCAGATTCTTAATCCTTGGGTCTAGTGCTGTAGCTATCTTTAGAAATATCACATTTGTATCTTCTTTGTGTTTTGTGAAATCTGCAGTAAAAGTGTTCTTAAAACGAACAACATATGCTGGGTCATCATCAGAGACTGCTATAACATGAAATATATGGCAGGCTGCAGGTAAAACAGAGCAGGAGATATACAATTCTCCCACCAGAAATTCAGTCACAAATTTAATTAACAATTTTTTTAACAAGCGTCATCAGCATGGAAGCACGTCCTCTGGAATGGTGGCCAAAGTATAAAGAGGCATATAAATGTTTAGCATATCTGGCATGTAAATACCTTGCAATGCTGGCTACAAAAGTGCCATGCGAACGCCTATTCTCATTTTCAGGTGACATTGTAAATAAGAAGCAGGCAGCATTATCTCCAGTAAATATAAATAAACTTGTTTGTCTAAGCGATTGGCTAAACAAGTAGTAGGATTGAGTGGACCTGTAGGCTCTAAAGTTTTACATTGTTTCATTTTTGAGTGCAGTTATGTAACAAAAATATGCACTTGTAAGTTGCACTTTAATGATAAAGAGATTCACTACAGTACTTGTATGAAGTGAATTGAAAAATTCTATTTTTGTTTATCATTTTTACAGTGCAAATATTTGTAATAAAATAATATAAAGTGATTACTGCATGCTTTGTAGTCTGTGTTGTAATTGAAATCAATATATTTCAAAATGTAGAAAAAACATCCAAAATATTTAATAAATTTCAATGAGTATTCTATTGTTTAACAGTGCGATTTAAACTGCAATTAATTGAGATGAATATTTTTAATCACGATTCATTTTTTGAGTTAATCACGTGAGTTAACTGCGATTAATCAACAGCCTTAGAAAATAGGAAACTTGACAAAGGCAAAATACATTAATATTCTTCCCTGGTGCAAACTGGGAGGTGCCTTCACAGACCAATACCTGGAATGTTGGAATCCATAATATAGATAAGGACGGTAGAGACCAAATTAAGGAACTAGTACAAACCGATGGGTTAGATTTTAGTGATGTGTAAAGGGATTTGTAACTTGTAAAATAATCCTAATAATACTGAAATGCATCTCTTTGAAGCACACCTTCTGTGAAAACCAAAAATATGAACACGATGTGAGAATTTGCATCCTGGAAAGAGGGTATGTATGTCTCCTTTTCTTGTTGTTTTGTCTTTAGACAATACATTTGGCTAAGTTCGGTTATTTGGTCACTTGAACATTTTTAAGAATGAACCATGAGTATAGCCAAACAATTGGCTACACCTTTTAGTCAATAGCATTTAGAGAAAAAAAGATTTTAAAACAGGATACAGTCTACGCACATCTACCTTACCTAAACCTCTTTGGTGGTAACCAAGGTAGGTGTAGCTTCTTCAGACACCCCACTGGATGCCTGTGTTTCTGTCTGGTTCCCCTGAATAACTATGACCTCTCTCTGGAGAGAGGGTTCCTTTTAAACCCTACTATAGTTCTTTCTGTGAACATTTGTGCTAGGAAAAATTGATAAAGCTAATGGAAAAAGGGGTGTGAGCATGGTTGAAACAAATTAATTAAAAACTAGGGTGACCAGACAGCAAGGGGTGGGGGGTAATAGGAGCCTATATAAGAAAAAGACCCAAAAATTGGGACTGTCCCTATAAAATCGGGACATCTGGTCACCCTATTAAAAACATTGAAAGAATATTTGCTGGAAATATATTGCGTTATTTACCAGCTCTAGAAATCTGAGCTTTGATGATTAATTTGTGTAATGCTCTGCTTCTTGGAGTAATTTGTCACTGGAGCTATCTGTCACTCAAAAGTACTAATTATTTGTTTTTAGCATATTAACTAGGCATTAATATGCAAAAACATATCAACATATTTTCAGTTACTATTGCTCAGGCAAAGTAACTGATCTTGCATTCAGGAGAGGATTTTTTTAACCTTATATGGGTTTATGCTATTAATTACCCTGACCTACTCCAAGAAATTTTACACTGACTAATCAGGGCTCGTAGAACAATCTGTTATTTCACGGATGCCTTTCTAAATATTTTCCTGCTCAGTAACTCAGCAGAGATAACATTTATCCTTCTCAAATTCAACCCCCTCATTTGTGCTCTATATAGTGCTGTGTGCAGTGACCTCAGAATATGTAATTGATGTTTTTGAGGCTCCCACAGTGTTGTATGAACTTATTTAGCAGAAAAGCCAGATTTATTTATTTATTTATTTATTTTGTATAAGTAGGCCACAGTGTTTGAAAAATACAGTTATATTGAAATGTATAGTAAGTCATATAAACTCTAATGCCAATTTCAGTGACCTGAGCTGTTTCACTAATGAAATTTGTTACTCTTGGAGAAATAGGAGAGCATCAGTATTACAGAGGTTAGAACAGGATCCTTTCATTGTCATGACTACCTCTAACACCCAGAGCATTGGTAGTTTATGAGAATGAATGACAGTTTGGGAGAACATTAAAAGAAATTACTCTTACCTGCTTTCTGTAATATCTATAATAACTATCTATCCTCTTACTGTCTCTGTTCCAGGAAAATTCTATTTTAAATACACTTTTTGGACTTTCACATTGGACTCTTCTTTCTTTTGCTCATGTTTCTTTTCCTTTATTACTTTCTGTAATATTTCATCTTGTGGTAATTATTTTTTTTAATCTGACAGTCATTTAGCTTTGCTGCTTTGAAAGAGTTTTGAAAATACACTAATCAAGTTGAGCATATTTCATCACTATTCAAGTGACTTTTGGGAATGTATGTAATTTGCGTTGATTGAGTAGAACACTTTTTGAAAAATCCTTCCTATCGAGGGCTAATAGAGTGTTTATACTCATTGCTGTCTCAGGTGTATACATGATAAACTGACATTGCTCCTCTGAAGTGTTTAAAAAGGGATCTTCCTTGGAGTTGTTATAAGGTCCGTTGCACGGTAGGCTCTTGACAGACTCCTTATTTACCAGGCTCCTTTGGAGGACTGTGTCTTGCTTTATGATCATTTCAAATTTGTCAAAGAGCACTTGGAAATCACACTAGGTTATAAGCACGAGGAGTACTTGTGGCACCTTAGAGACTAACACATTTATTTGGGCATAAGGTTTCATGGGCTAAACCCACTTCATCAGATGCATAGAGTGGAACATACAATAGGAAGATATATATACACACAGAGAATGTGAAAAGGTGGAAGTTGTCATACCAACTCTAAGAGACTGATTAATTAAGGTGAGCTATTATCAGCAGGAGAAAAAAAACATTTGTAGTGATAATCAGGATGGTCCATTTCAAACAGTTGACAAGAAGATGTGAGAAACAGCAGGGGGAAACTTAGCATGGGGAAGTAGATTTCAGTTTGTGTAATGACCCAGCCACTCCCAGTCTTTGTTCAAGCCTAATTTAATGGTTATCCAGTTCGCAAATTAATTCCAGTTCAGCAGTTTCTTGTTGGAGTCTGTTTTTGAAGTTTTTTTGTTGAAGAATTGCCACTTTTAGGTCTGTTACTGAGTGATTAGCGAGACTGAAGTGTTCTCCTACTGGTTTTTGAATGTTATGATTCCTGATGTCAGATTTGCATCCATTTATTCTTTTGCGTAGAGACTGTCCAGTTTGGCCAGTGTACATGGCAGAGGGGCATTGCTGGCACATGATGCCATATATCACATTGGTAGATGTGCAGGTGAATGAGCTCCTGATGGCATGGCTGATGTGATTAGGTCCTATGATGGTGTCACTTGAATAGATATGTGGACAGAGTTGGCACCGGGCTTTGTTGCAAGGATAGGTTCCTGGGTTAGTGTTTTGGTGTGTGGTGTGTGGTTGCTGATGAGTATTTGCTTCAGGTTGGGGGGCTGTCTGTAAGTGAGGACTGGCCTGTCTCCCAAGAGCTGTAAGAGTGAGGGATCGTCCTTCAGGATAAGTTGTAGATCTTTGATTATGCGCTGGAGAGGTTTTAGTTGGGGGCTGAAGGTGACAGCTAGTGGCGTTCTGTTACTTTCTTTGTTGGGCCTGTCCTGTAATAGGTGACTTCTGGGCACTCTTCTGGCTCTGTCAATCTGTTTCTTCACTTCAGCAGGTGGGTATTGTAGTTTTAAGAACACTTGATAGAGATCTTGTAGGTGTTTGTCTCTGTCTGAGGGATTGGAGCAAATGCGGTTGTATCTTAGAGCTTGGCTGTAGACAATGGATCGTGTGATGTGTCCTGGATGGAAGCTGGAGGCATATAGGTAAGTACAGCAGTCAGTAGGTTTCTGGTATAGGATGGTGTTTATGTGACCATCGCTTATTAGCACTGTAGTGTCCAGGAAGTGGATCGCTTGTGTGGATTGGTCCAGGCTGAGGTTGATGGTGGGATGGAAATTGTTGAAATCACGGTAGAATTCCTCAAGGGCTTCTTTTCCATGGGTCCAGATGATGAATATGTCATCGATGTAGCACAAGTAGAGTAGGGGCATTAGGGGACGAGAGCTAAGGAAGTGTTCTAAGTCAGCCATAAAAATGTTGGCATACTGTGGGGCCATGCGGGTACCCATAGCAGTGACAGAGAGATGGTCAACCTGCATAGCTCACCAGAATGTATCTCCTCACAAACAACTTCAGTGATTATTCCTATTCCTCATGGTCCAGTGTTATAATTAATACTCCTTACATATGGAACTGTTTTCAGAGTAGCTATAAAATCAGGCTGTTAGAATGCAAAGTAAGAGCTTAATCAAATATTTGCTAGAAAGGAATTTATTTAACATATAGTCCAGGGTCTGGGTGGAGGGTGTTGTGCCCTTTCAATAGCCATATTATGGTGACCACTGTGGTTGAAGAATGATGCTAAAAATTGAGGATTTGGATGCCCAGCAGTGGAATCAAATGCAGGGTCATGTATCCTTCAGTCCTCTAGTGGTGGAGAAGTGGAAATTAGATAGGAAGAATACATGACCACATAGCAAACTGTCCATTCCCTACCACACTGACCCCTGTTGGCTGTAAGAAAATGAAAGCTATAATAGTGACAGTCAGGAAAGGCATGTGCTAGGTCTACTGCCTTACATCTCATCTTCAGCCATTACCAAATCCTCAGTTAAGTGAATGCAGTTCTCGAAAGGAATGACAATGACGCCCTTCATCACAAGCCTTTCCCTAAAATGCCCTCACCTAACTGAGTTGCCTTGTTCCTAATAATAATACCCTGATACCCTCACTGAACATGCCATAGGCCATCAGTTAATTGAGTCTTTCCCACAAACAGAAGACAACTTTCATTACTGGAAATATGGAGATCTGTAATATGGAAACATCCTCTCCAGACTCTTAATCAGGACTATGGAACAATCAAAGGAGACTTCCTCCAGAGAATGTATCCCAAGTTCTACACTTAGCCCAGTGCATGCTGAGACAGGACTTTGGCAGCTTAGTCAGTAGTGTGTGATTATTCAGTGAGTGCAGACATGTCTGATAAAACTTCTTATTTGTTACTTCGCTATCAAGGATCTCCATAGTAACCTGGGAATGATGGAATTGCTTGTATGTGCAAATTTAGTAGCATCACCCTCCCCACACCACTAACCCCTACTGTTCAAAACCCCATGCACTGGGCCTAAGGGTAAGACCAGTGCATGGTGGGACTTAGGGTCTCCAATGACACAAATATAGGGGGAGATTTTCAAAGACACAAAAGGTAGTTAGGTGCTCAACTCCCATTTATACTATAGAAAATCTCTCCATTGGTTTCTTATCAAGCTGTGTTCATTGGTCTACAGGTAAGTGTGTGTCTTGTGTAATCTGAGGCTTTGTCTCTATAAGTACATTCACCACTGCTCCATTGCACAGTATCTACTTGTCCATCCTATTTGTGGGCATGAATTGTTTGTGTTTGCTGGGGTCTGGGTTCTCCAGCCGCACACGCTCAGTGCATCTTGATCATTAATTGTCCAGCTGAGTGGCTTGCATTTGGTATACACAGGAAAGATCATTCAGTAATTGTGAGTTTGGGATTTGTATGGTGCTTTGAACAGTTTTCCCACAGTAGAAGCAGGGTGGAACCATGACATCTCAGCAGAAGTATTAGGAGGGATTTTGTTCCATCCCAGTGTGAATACTGAGGGGAGGATCTGATCCCACAGCGTAAACTTCCATCCTTTCTGGAGGCCCAGGAAGGCAAACTAATAACAGCAGGACTCAGTTTTGTCTATGCTGTTAACTAGTGAAATGCTCGATTACTTTATGGCAAATTTTTGTAAAAGGAAATCTAACTTCTGTTGCTGCTTTGATTTTGAATTGCGTAGGTCTTTGCCTTGTACTAAAGATGGCTTTTATTACATTCCTATCAATCTCTTTCCATTGGACCGTCACCAATGTTAATTTTTAATTCCTTTTTCACTCTGTTTAACATTTATAGGGTCTATTAGACATAAATCTTGGAAACAAAATGGCTTTCTGGAATTTAAAAAAAAAAATGTATGGTTTTGTTTTTAAATGAATGTCCTAAATTAGTCTACCACAAAATTGAAGCACAGAATGTTGTAAGAAAATTAATGAACTGCGAAGTTTAAAAAATGATATATCACTGAAGTACTGGGATAAGCCAAAATAGGGCCACATATTAAACAAGTTTGATGAGTCGGTGGCACCCGAATTAGTATTTCCCAGATCAAAATGTTCCTCCCTCTGTCCAAGAGCTATTAATTTTCAATTTTACATCAATCTTTTATTTCTCTATCAATTTTTAGGTATCATGTGAGGTTCCCTTTTAAACATTAGGGATCATATTCACTATCTCAGGCCTCTCAGTGGAACCCAGAGTGCATGATCCCTGTTACAAAAAGTCCACCAGGAGCACCGATGGAGCACTACAAACTGCTTTCATCCCCTCTTCCTCTGGAAGGCATACACTGGGCTGGCCACCATAGCCCATAAAATCAATGGAGCTAGGCAGGGAGGAGGTGGGGTCGGGACACCTGAGAGATTGGCTATTTTAAATGGCTCCCAAACAGATTGAACCTATGTCCTAGACAGCTTCTGCTATCAGGGCTTATGATGGGGAGATCTGCCCCTTAAGGATAGTGGTGGTTAGGGGTCAGCTCATCCCTGTCACATCATGTGGCTCCTTGAAGATTTTGGGTGGTCTTATGTACAGAGATGGCGGAGATATTGAGAGAGAGGAAATAGTCCCAGGAATAAAAAGTGTTTGGGAGGAATGCTGTTACTGTCTCTTTAAAGGCCTGGGATGGACCAGAAGCCTTGCAAAGTGGGCGGGGCAAGGCGCCCCACTCTCCCAGCTAATTGGGATGAGCTCCAGGAAGGGGACCAGCATATATACCCCCTCCTCCCTCATAACAAGGCAGGCACCAACAGGAGAAGACTGACCCACTGAACCCTTCCAAGTGGAGAGCTAATTGGGGAAAAGGGTCCAGCTGAAGGAGAAGCTGATTAGGCTTTACAGCTGGCCTCAGCCCCAGCTCAGAGGAGGAGAATTGAGGGAACTACTGTTTGAAGGAGGGAGATCCTGACAGCTACAAGGCAAGAGTCAGAGGGTCTGCCTGAAACACAATCCCAGCCCCTGAAGGAGGGCAGGGGGAGACTCCTGACTGAAGGATTGAGATACCGACTGCCTTAAGGTGAGAGACAGAGGGACTGTTAGAAATACATCCCAGCTGCTGGAAGAGGGGCTCGGAATGGTTTTGAGGAAGCACCTCCGTAACTGGCGAAGAAGAAGCCATGAGGAACCACAACTCCAAGGTGGGGACAGTGCAGTCAGAAGACCTGGTAAAGACACTGACAAGCAGGGCAAAGGTAGGAGTGGTAAAGGGACCAAAGGAACAGTCTGTAGCTGCCTAAAACAAGGTCCCTGAGATGGATGCCGGAGGAGAGGGTAGGCCTGGGTTACCCTATCTCTTCCCTAGACCAAGAGGGGAAGTACAGGTGTCAGGAGTGAAAGAAGCTGAGACCTATGAGTCCCAGATGGAGGCTGAGGGCTGGGCTTAGAAGCCACTAGACTGTGTGGTTTTTTTTATTTTTAACATTTTTGTTAACCCTGGAAGGGGAGTGGACTGAGAGGTTACCTGGCTGCAGGTCTAAGCCACAGAAGGGACAGACCGTTGTGGAACCAGCAAGAGTGAAAGAACCCCTGCAACCCTGTGTCCTGACACAAGGGGTGCTCTGGTGGTGAGTGTGTGCTATAACAGGACTCATATGGAATCCTGAGTTTAGTTTTGGCCCAAGAGGAATCTGATTTTACTTGCAACCTGTGAATAACCAGAACAATATTGGACTTTACCACATCACCTAGATATATTTTTTAAGTCAAGATTGCCAAGTATCTTGAATTGTCTTTCAACCATGAATATATGAACTCTATGTAAGTAGAGTGAAGCCTGTGTCCCACAGAGGGAGTGCTCCTGATTTTAACCAGTTAACTGAGTAACTGGACTCTCTCTGAACTTCTAGAGGACAGTGATCAGATGCAGGAGGGAGGAGGAAGAATTTCCAATATATACATTTCCAAATTTCTATTTGGGCGCAAAAAATTCTCTTGCTAATTCTCATAATGAAAATGAACTTTGAAGATAATTTTGGTAAAATTCCGTTTGCCCAGATCAGAATTATGTTAGGTGCTCTTGAGTTTCCACTGTCTGCTGTATTGTTGCCAATTATGGGGAAAAGAGTAATATCATATCATTCACTCAACCCCCCGAGAAAACTAAGTTGATCAAAATAAAAGATCTAGAGGTGACTTGATCATAGTGTATAAGTATCTTCACAAGGGAGAAAATGCCAGGTACTCAAGGGCTCTTTAGTTTAGCAGACAAAGGCATAACAAGAACCAACAAATGGCTGGAAGTTAAAGACAGACAAATTCAAATGAGAAATTAGGGTGCACACAGTTTTAACAGTGAGGGTGGATTCTGCATCTCTTACTGTCTTCAAGTCAAGATCGGGTGCCTTTCTGGAAATATGCTTTAGTCAAACACAAGATATTGGGCTCATTACAGAGATACTGCATGAAATTCTATGGCCTGTACTTGACAGGAAGTCAGACCTAGATAATCTAATGAGCCCTTCTGGCTTTAACAATCTATGTAAGTCCAAGGAGTGGTTGGGAAAACACACAGCTGTGGGGAAACTAAAAAAAAGTCTTTAAAACAATGTCTTCATATTATGTTGTACGTAGATACTAGTGAAGAGCATAGTGAGTGAAGGAGGAACTGCAGGACTGGGGGTGAAAATCTTCGGCATAAGTGAAGCATGTTCAAAAGCAATTAAAGCACTCTTGTTCTAAAGTTTTTGTGTCCATATTTGGAGGCGTATTATATATGTATCAGATGCAACAAAAATTATAAAAACTAACAGCTTGATTCATAAAATTGTCCTAGGCCAATTATGTATTCATTTTTCATCTTCACTATGCAGAACTCTCTGGGAAACCTTTTTTTAGCAGAGGCTGTTTTTCAGTTTATTAAAGATCTTTTCCCCAGTGCACATTTTCAGTTCTAAATCAAGAGCTTGCATAGCTCAAAATAAAAAGGATAATATTCTGCTCAAACAGCACCTGCTCTTTAAAAGAAGCACGGAGTCCCCAGACAGTGTTAAAATGCTCCCACTTCCTGATAGCTGATGTGTGCAGTATGGAGAACCACAAAATGTTAGTCCCTTACAATACAGGGAAAAGTTATTGTGGAGGTAATCATTAGAGATGGTGAAGAAGACAATGGTTTTGCATTTGGGAAAGTATAGCCTCAGTTAGAGCTGGTTGACATCTTTCTTTCTTTTTTCCCCCCCTCTCAACAGTGAAAATGTCCATGACAAATCCTTGTCGTTGCCATTTTTCTGGTTTTCACAACACATTTTGTGTGCCTTATTCCCCCAAACTTGTGTCAAAAATGGCATTGAAGAGGTTGACATATTTGATTACCTGGTTTTTGGATGTTTTCAGTAATTTTTAAAAAATGTAATGGGTCTATTTTGAATACTTTGGAATGAAAATAACTCAAATCTTTCAAAAATTTTTCAAACAGATTTACCCAGAATAAAGAGGCAGGCAACAGATTAAGCTATGTTTCATAGCTCACCAGTTGACATTATTGCCACTTCATGCATGGGCATGCACCTTTCTATGAGAATGCTGCATGTTTAAATCATTTGTGAGCACACATTATACACACGCATCCTTGGCCACAGCTAAGCTAGGAAGAGTTATGTTTAAATGTCTAAAGATATCTAGCTTTTCACATGCAATTATCATGGTTGCTGTGGTGAGGTCTCTGTATTGGGACCTCAATGCTTCCCATCCTCCTTCTGGCACAGGTGTGACGCGTTCCATTTCCTCTCAAACGGAGCATGGTTACTTTGGGCACATGCACACATTCCCGAGTTGCATTCAGCTCTTTCTCCTTTTGCCCCCTTTAAAATGATCTATTAAGTGGGGGCCAATGGGAAAACACTGGCAAAAGTATTTGAAATGTAGGCTGTGCTAGCACAAACAACTTGATATTTCAGCTATTGTATGAAATGTATATAATGTGCTTTATATACTTTATAGATGTGAAATTATTTGGGACCCAAGGCTATCAAACAACCTTATACAAAACAGCTCCCCACATCCTTCACAAAGAAAAATATTAATCTATGAATAATATATATATATTTCCTAGGTTAGTTCAAGGGATAGTTGTAGCTATACTGGGTTAGTGGGAACTCCAGTGGTTAAAGCATTCATCTGGGTGGTGGGAGACTGGGGTCAAATCCCTGTTCCAAACAAGGCAGAATAGGATTTGAACCCAGGTCTCTCACCTCCCAGATGAATCCTTTAACCACTGGGGTTTAGAATACTGGGTAGGAGGTACTACCACCAGCGGGTTCATGACTGGATCCTGAGCAGAGATAGTTGCCTAACTCCCTTTGAGGTGGAGGCACAGGGAGGCTAAGGCCTGAATGCACAAAAAGAATTGGGTATTATGATGATGAGCATCACAATGCCTGACTTTAGGTGCTTAGAAAATCACTTCAACTCCCAAAGCCTGAGTTAGGCACCTGTGCTCCTATACAATGCATGGGAGAGGAACCTTAGAGTGAGATTCATAAAAGCCAGCACATGAGGCAGGGAGCCACCTAAGATAGCGCAAACCCCCATCATTGGCCACTCCCATTGGCTAAGCCCTGCCCTGTCTCAGCATAGGCAACTGAGTCTTGGCTGCAGGGAGGCACCTATCTCTGCTTGGAAGTCTGAGCTTCAAACCCTCTCTTGGCACTAGGCATCTACACCACTTTAGCAAGAAGCCGGGGTAATATGAGAGCCCTCCTCCATAACGTTTAGCCCAGTGCATGGGGTACTCCTCTTGGATGTGGGAGGTCAAGTCCCTCCTCTGCCTGATGGGAAGAAGGGATTTAAAGAGTGGCCTTCCACCTCTCGGGTGAGTGTTCTAACCATTTGGCTACAGGATGTTCTGGTACAGGGCTCCCTCAGTCTCTGCTGTTGAAGATGTTGCACTCTGGATGAATAACAAATCATTGGAGATGGGGAACTGGCTCCTGGGTTTCCCATGTGAGTGCTCTAACCACCAGGCTAGAGCCATTCACATGCTTGTGTGCTCTCTCTTTAAGAGTTATTTGCCCTCTTCATAGCTCCCTCCCCACCCAAGCTGTTTTGTGGGAACTCACCTGAGAGGCCTGATGTGGTAGATGGTCTCTGAGCATGCCTAACAGAGAAGGCCCTGCACCCGACTTAGGTGGCTGAACACCTAGCTTCCCCTAACTTGTGAATTGCTCTGGGACCTAGGCATTTGAATGCCTAGAGTGAGGCAGCAGTTCAGATGCCCAGAGGCAGAAATATAGGCACCTAGGGAACTTTCACGGTAAAACCTTAGGTACTGAGAGCATGTCAACACAGCAAAGAAACCCCCCTGACTGGCCTGTGCCATCCGACTCAGGCTTGTCGCTACGTATCATTGCTGCGTAGACTTCCTGGCTTGAGCTGGACCATGAACTCTGAGACTCTCCCACCCCATGGGGTCCTAGAGCCTGGGCTCCAGCCCAAGGCCAGAAGTCTACACAGCAATGAAACAGCCCTGCAGCCCGAGTCGGCTGGTGCAGGCCAGCCATGTTTTTTTCTTTGCTGTACATACATACCCCATGTAAGTTTAGGCATCTACAGGATTCAGTATGAGTTTTGTTCATTGCAATGGTTCCAAAAGTGGGACTTAGGCCTAAATGTACAAAAAGAATTAGGTGCCTAAGTGACTTGTCTAGGGTCATACAAGAAGTCTGTAGTAGATCAGGAACTCAAACTCAAGACTCCCATGTCCTAGACTAGTGGCCTAGTTACTGGACCATTTTTCCTCTCACTGGACCCCTGCTGAAGAGCTAGATGGTGGTGGGAACTCAAGTAGTAGCAGGTTCTGTTGACATGATGGAAACAGCTGGAACATTGTCTGCACTCGGGTTCTGGCTGAAGATGCCACAAGTGAGCTATTGGTAGTACAGTAGTGATAGCATTGGTTGAAAACTTTAGCTAAAATTCCCTTGTGAAGCCAAGGCCATAGAGGTTTTGCCATGGGCAGCAGGACTGTGTGTATATTCTCCTTTCAGATCTCAGTGAGAGTGGCGTTTGTCTTGGAAAGGCAATGTGACTTTCTCAGCATATCCCAGCACAATGTCCCAACATAGTTCAAGCTTTTTCTTGTAAGTGCTTGCCTCCAGCTTTCATCGTTGTAGAGTATCTGAGCTTTCTTCCCCACCCCTTCTCTAAGTAGCTTGAACAGCTCTCCCATTATGCTGGGGTCCCAGAAATGCTCTAGGTGTATCACCATCTTGCTCATTTTGCTCTACCCAAGCTGCTTGCCTCATGAACTCCTTTGTCACCATTTGACTCGGTGTCTTTTGAGTGGGATTCCTATGCCTAGAACCGTCTCCCCAGCCCAGTCCTCTTTCACGCTCTTCCTATACATCCTAGCTCTCCTCTGAGGAAAGAAAAAGAAATTGCACAACTAACAAGATGTGTGTCATTCTTAACTGCTCATTCATGTTTCTTTTTGTACCCTCCCTTCCTCATCCTTCTATTTGTATGCTGTTAAGTTAGACTGTAAGCTTTGTGGTGCAGGTGCTGTGTAAACCTGTAAAACGCCCAGTACAGTGTTGAGTCTGTACAAAGGAATAATAATAAATACATCTGAGTGTTGATGTTAGGGTGCTGTTTGATCCTTAAAGTGAGATGAGAATATGAAATAAAGACTGTCATCCTTCTTTTCTGTCCACCAATTTCCACTACCTGAATGATTTAATGCCCTTTTAATAATTCCTCGTAGAGAGAGCACTAGTCTTTCTAAGCCACCCATTAGATCTTTCAACATTTTATATACACCACACATCTATTCACCACACAGCTATTCACTTCAGTACAAAGTTTGCATCCAGACACAAGTCCAAGGCTGAATGCACAATGGCCCAAAACTCACACACTTCCTATGCTCCACTTTTCCTAGACACACTGGAGGCCTTTGTTGCCTCCAGTAGATGACACTTTTTTCATTCCAAGTGTGGAAGGATCATGAGTTCCTTCTGCCCTGTATTGATATGTCAAAATAGAGAGACAGAGGAGAAAATTATTATGTAATTAGTAAAATGTATATTTATATTGCTGTAGAGTTTGATGGCTCCCACCAAAGATTTGGGGTTCTTTGCTGTACACTGTATAAATGATTAAACAGGACAGTCCCCTGGTTCAGAGAGCTAACAATATACGATGGATGATGAGGGGATTCAACAGTTATATAAACAGGCAAATGGGGTAAAACGTTTGTGCACATTTGCATGATTTATTATCCTTATGGTTGTCACAGGTGTCAACCAGTCTAAACTGGTGTCCATTAGTAATGCTTTGTAGGCATTATGGCAGAAGTAGGCTGTAAGGAGGGATTTCAAAGATGAAAACATACAGTAAATGTTTAAGTTGTTCTGCTGTAATTCAGATCAAATGATACTTTTATTAAGATCTACATAGCTGATATTTTCTACAGCATGGATGATGTTTCAGTCAGGATGAGAAAACAGTGTGATGGAGTGCATCACCCCCACACTAGGCCAGAAGGGTTAATGAGAGCCTGTGGGCTCAATTAGCCTCACCCTGTAACATCTGCACAAAGTGTCACGCCTGGAGGGAGAAGTTAAAAGGGCTGAACCAGGGTCAGGTGGAGCTGGTTCTTACTCACTGAGACGCCTGGCTGGAGCCAGGGAGCAAGGTTAGCCTGCGGCCAGTCAGCCTCCCAGAAGGAAAGTGGGCCCGCAAAAGGGAACACAAACTAGTTGTGAAGGAGAGATGGGGGAAGGGAATCTGCCCAGAATTCTCAATGCTGGCACAGAGTCCTGCAGGGAGAAGAAATGTTTTGGCGGGATCAGGGACTCTCCTGTGAGGAGAAAACACTCCTGAAGCAGAACCAGCCAGACAGGTGAAAGCGTTAAGAAGCTCTGCAGTCAGCCTAGAGAAGAGGTCTAGAAAGAATGATGTGGATGCACAGTCAGCCTGGAAAGATGCTGTGGGAAATACCTAAGACAGGTTGTGGTAGGAAGTGGTCCAGGGAGCAGGACTGGCGCTACCATTACGCAACCCTATGCAGTCGCCTAGGGCGCCAGGATTTGGTGGGCGGCGTTTCAGGTCCCTTGGTGGCCGCCGGTGGGAGAGGCTGCCGCCGAAATGCCGCCGAGATCCCCGGCGGCCAAAGAAGTTGCCGCCGAAGTGCCGACAAGGACCCCAGCAGCAGCCTCGGCGGCATTTCGGCGGCAGCCTCTCCCGCCGCTGCAGCCTAGGGCAACAAAAAAGCTGGCACCGCCCCTGCCAGGGAGGCAGCAAGGGATCTGCATAGTCAGGCCATGGCTGCTCATTAAAGGGTCTCTGGACCGGAACCCAAAGGTGGGGAGGGGCCTGGGTTCCCCTACTGGCCAACTGAGGAAGGTGGGTCAGAAACCTCAAGCGACAAAAGGTATGAAATGTTGAAACCCCCAACACAAGGAGTTAGGACTAGCGAGTCTGGAGCTGGACCAAAGGGCCAACATGAAATTATTGGACTATAGTTTGTGGAGCTATTGGGTTATCCTGGAAGGGGTAGGCTCAGATGTGATGCAGCGTAGGGGCTGAGTCTCAAAAAGAGGCAGATCACTGCAGGGCTGGAGTGGTTGTCGGAAGTGAGTGCGAATGGAGGAAAGCCTGCTACACTGTGTCCAGGCACAAGGGGACGTACTGACGAGTGAGTCAAACTCTTACATAGAGTTAATAATTGATGTCAGGGGCAAATTCAATGTATTAAGGGATTTATGGTCCTGATCCTGCAATCACTTATGCACATACGTAAATTTAATCTGTGTGCAGTTTCACAGATTTTTTTTTTTAATGGGGCAACTCATGTGAGCAAAACTATGCATGAGTTTGTAGGATGAGGCCTTTCATTTGTAAGATCTTTGGGTCCAGGGCTCTTTCTAATTTTGTATTTTGCATAGAGTGAGGCATGTTATTGTCACTAATATGGTTCTGGAAACAAAAATTCTGGTACATTTTGTTCTCACCTTCCAAATGTGCTATAGCATCATATCCTGAACCAGCTCTTTGACAAAATCCTACTTCATCAACCATTTGTTAGAAGTGACACTTCTTCAATGTAGTGAATAAAGAAACGTTTATTTCCTTCTTAGTCGAAATACTTTTCTGTGCCAAGATAACCTATGATAAAACAAATGTGTTTTCAGCTATTTGCAAAAAAACTAAAATGAAACCTAATAAAAATAGGAACACGCTCACTTTCCGCCCCACTTTGCTAAGGAGCTGCAGAGCCCCCCTTATTTGCCCTACAGTCTATAGCACTGAGCCACTACGGGGCACGCCCCGGTCACTTTCTCTGTCTCTCTTACACACACAGTGCCACGTGTGGCACAGAAGCTGAGCACCTCTCACAATGGGGACCACTGGGGCAAGAGATTTACTTTGCGGGATGCGGGGAAGGGAAACCAGCCATCCAGTAGACCGAGCAGCATCAGTGAGGAAGATGACGAGTGAGGGGCTATTGGGTATCTTTCTGTTTGCCTGCCCCAGAAACCAGACCAAGCTGCTATGGAGACAATGGCTTCATTGGTGACCCTTGTCCCAGCCACCAAGAGCAAAAAAAGCCCCACCACCTCTCCAAGGGAGGGGTCTAGAAGAAGTGACTCACCAGGGGAACCAGAGAGTGAAGCTTCAGCCAAAGCAGCAGCAGTGGGACAGTCCGTGAATAAAGGGCTGCAGAGTGCCCCTTTGATTCCCCCTGGAGGAGAAGGAGCAGCTGGAGCATTCACAAGACTGGGAGACCTCTGTTGTCAGCAATACCAGTTTTCTGAAACTATCCAACAACATTCCAGATGACCAATGAGAGAGATCCATATAGTGGGATGAATGAGGAGTGAAAGGAGGAGAAGTAGGGGTTGCTTCATGGAGAGAATAGCCTGTAGGTAGGAGGAGTAAATGACTTCATAGTTCAGGGTGAAATCTTCCCTCCCACTCCCAGAAAAGCTGTTTGCAGGATCACTAAGCTAAGTTGTAACCTTGTACTTGTAAGCACTTCTCTCTCGGTTGTGTCTTCCCTTTTCTTGCCAAACGTGTCTTCCCTTTTCTTGCCAAACGTCTACTTGAATTGTTCCTTCCTTAATCTAGGTTCTGTCTTTTGCTATGTGTTTTGTACATCACCTATCAAAATGTGGCCTAGGTCCTGTTTTGTTCTCTGTGTACCACCCCAAAAAAACTAAAGCAATCTTAATACTTAGCACTCACATGGACAGAATACTGAAAAATGTATTTGTATAGTGCCTTTAGGTGGAAGATCTGCATGTGCCTTTCAAACATCAACAAGGTAAAGCTCCGATCACCTTTGGTGTAGGTAAGTGACATTTTTCTGTCTCTCTGATGAAGAACAGAACAGGTAGGAGACTTGCATGATCGATTTGTACAAAAAAAGACTCTAATAAAACAAATAGCCATAAAACAAAACAGAGGCATAAAATCAGTAACCGAAGCACCCAAAATGCAAGCCACATTATGGTTCTGATCCATAGTCTATTGAAGCAAATGGAAGTCTTTCCATTCACTTTATTGGGCTTTACATCAGGCCCCAGAAGACCCTTGTATCTAAGTCATACTTTAATTCAGATTTACAAACAGTTCATCTCTTTGGCTGGGTGTTGAACACTGCAGCAGGAAAAAGAATAGGAAAGCCCTGAAGCAGTAGGCAGGATCAGGGGGAGAGGATTTTCCAAGAGATGCAGTGAGCTGTATCTTTGCTGGTAGCTTACACGAGTGCAGGCTTGAATTATGCTCTGAAATTCCTTCTCTTCAAAGCCCGCCTGCAAGAGTTGTACATTTATTTTTGTGAAAAGGTTGATTTTAATTTATTTACCTTGTATCCACCATCTTCTCATTTTGTCTCATTTAAAAAAAAACCCCTCATGTCTGCCAACTGATCAGTGAAGTGACAATGAATTTTCTGCTCATGTAGACAGTATGTTGGCTAAGCTTTTTAGATGCTGGAGTTTCAGCCCAAAATAGCTTATTTCTCACAGTGGTAATCTCATTTACTATGATGGCCTATGTCCAGTGAAGAAATATTTAGAAAGCCGATTATGGATTAAACATGCAGAATGTGATACAAAGTAGACAAAATGCATAAACTGAGATCCACAGAGGGACATGAATATCTCATGAATAACATAAATATCTGTCTACTGTATGTTTCATTCCATGCATCCGATGAAGTGGGTACTAACCCACGAAAGCTTATGCTGAAATAAATTTGTTAGTCTCTAAGGTGCTACAAGTTTTTCTTTCTTATTTTCATTTTAGAGGGACATGAGTACGGGTTAAATATTGACCTATTTTGTAGTAATACTTATTGATATACTGCTTTACTTTTTCAAACTACTGTGCAAATATTAGCTAATCCTCACACTATCCTTATGAAATATATAAGTACACATCATCCCTTTTTTACAAAATGGGAAATTCAGACTCACGGTGGTTAGAATCACTAGGGAGACGAGGTGGGTATAATATCTTTTGTTGGACCAACTTCTTTTGTTGAGTGAGACAAACTTTTGAGCCACACAGAGCTCTTCTTCAGGTCTGGTAAAGATATTTTGAGCATCACAGTTAAATGCAAGGTAGAACAGATTTAGCATAAGTAGTGAGTACATATTTTAAGGGACCATTCAAGGCAGACTGGTTCGTTAACACCTCTGTAGTCATAGGACAAAAAAAGGAAGTTAGTGTGTTACAGATTTTTGTAATAAACCATAATTCCAGTGTCTTTGTTCAGTTCATGATTTTTAGTGTCTAGCAAAGTTATGAATCTAAGCTCCTAGGCTTATCTTCTGAAAGTGTTTGAAGTAGGAAGCGGGCCTGAAACATAAAGTTCTTGTATCAGAGGCCTTGTATGAGGCCTGAGGCATGAACTAAAGTGTGGTCAAAGCTTTGCTGCTATAAAGCAAAGTTAAATTGTAAGTAAGAGGCAGGCCCTGCTCACAGATACTGGCAAGAACAGGGCTGATATTGCAGAAACACACATTCCTAAGTAGTGCTAGGTGCAATAATATACACACAAACACATTCCAGAAGGGTGGTACCAGAACACTCCAATACCAGCACATCCCCCAAAGATAACAGGAACACGCTGACCCATCCTAGAGATAAGGTCAGGATGACAGCATGATGGGTAGAGATGTTTTGGGTGAGCCAACAGGTATAAGGCAGAAGGTAGCACCCAGATATGTCAGAGGGTGGAACTTAGCTATGTCAGAGGGGCAACACATAACTTGTTTGTATCGGTGTATAAAGAGGTATCTCAGAGGACATGTCTCTCTCTGGTCTAGGGAGGAACAGAAAGTCCCTCCATTCACTGAGTTGGTCCGTTGTTATGGGCATACATGTATTAGTGGTTCGGTAGAGTCTGTGGGATACTAGTACTATGCTTTGTCAACAATAAACCTGGCTAGGTGCCTTCATACCCTAACGGATCTTGTGGTCATTGAGCGGTTCACTTGAGGTCTGCTGGGCCAGTGACCTGCACAGATCTGGGATGGCATACCGAGGGAACACAAGCAGCCAAACATCTAAAACAGTGTTCTGCAGGTTTCCTTTGAGGATGAGGACTGAGAGGTCAGATGTAGGATGATCGCTATATGAAAAGTGTTCACCCACAGGTGATAGGGTGTTTTTGTCTTTTATCATTTTCCTGTGCGAGTTCATTTGAGAGCATCATGATTGTCTGGTTTCACCCACTTAGTTATTGGGGAATTTATTGCACTAGATGAGGTATACCACTTTGTGATAGGCATATGTAGGTGCCATGGATCTTGAAAGGTGTGTTGTGCGGGGTGTTGATCATTGTAGCAGTGGAGATATATCTGCAGGTTTTGCATCAGTTGTTCCGGGAGGGTCTGGTGTTACTTTGAGTTGCTGTGTCCTGATCTGAGGGGAGCTTGCTTCTGATGAGGTTGGAGGGCTGTTTGAAGGCCAGAAGTGGGGGTTCAGGAAAGATTTAACCAGGTTCTCATGGGGTATTTTGGTGGCCTGTTCCATGATACGATCTACTTCTCTGGTGGAGTGTCCTTGTTTGGTCAAGGTGGTTTTAAATGTGTTAAGAGTGCCCAGCAAGTTGATGCTAGTATGGAAGTGTTCTAGCAAGCGTTTAATGGACGGATAGTGGTTGTTGAAGTTGTGGTGGAAATCTATGAGGGAGTTTAAGCTGTCTGTCCAGAGGAGAGTATATCTCAGGTATACTATTGGTTTTATGGTGCATTTGTCCAGAGATTCTTCCTCAAGGTAGCCGATAAAGAGGTTGGCATCCTGGGAAGCCATCTTAGTACCAATGGCTGTTCCCATGGTTTGGACAATGTGTTGTTGAATAGAAAATTGTTATGGGTGAGGATGAAATGGATGAGTTTGGCGATGTGTTTAGGGTGGATATCTGAGGGTTGTCCATTGTCTTGCAAATATTTGAGGCAAGCAGCTATGCTGTCATTGTGATGCATCTTGGTTCTCATGGGGTATTGTATAGGGAATTGACATCCATGGTGGCAAGGATGGTGTTCTGAGGGAGGTTGTTAAGTTGTGGAGTTTGTGGAGAAAGTCAGTTGTGTCTTACAGGAAGCTGGCCCTTTGTGTGGTGAGTGGTTTGAGGATGTTTTCTGTGAGTCTTGCTGTTAGGATCAACATATTAAAATCGGTGAGTCCATACTCTCCACTCTGTTATCCAAGTCATTAATGAAAATCCTAGGCAATATTTTCATTAATGACTTGGATAAGGAAGTAGCAAGTATGCTTCTAAAATTTGTGAATTACACCAAGATGGGAATGTTTGGAAACACTTCAGAGGACAGGATTAGAATTCAAAACTACCTTAATTAATTGGAGAACATAAGAATGGCCATATTGCGTCAGACTAATGGTCCATCTGGCCCAGTATCCTGTCTTCAAACAGTGGCCAATGCCATATGCTTCAGAGAGAATGAACAGAACAGGCAGTCATTGAGTGATCCATCCCCTGTTGTCCACTCCCAGCTTCTAGCAATGGAGGCTACAGACAATCAGAGCATGGGGTACATCCCTGACCATTCTAGCTAATAGTCATTGATGGACCTATCTTCCATGAACTTATCTAGTCCTTTTTTGAGCCTGTTATAGTTTTGACTTTCACAACATGTCCTGGCAATGAGTTCCACAGGTTGACTGTGTGCTATGTGAAGAAACACTTCCTTTTGTTTGCTTTAAATCTGCTGCCTGTTAATTTATTTGGGTGATCCCTGGTTCTTGTGTTATGTAAAGGGATCAATAACACTTCCCTATTCACCTTCTCCACACTATTCATGATTGTATAGACCTCTGTCATACCCCTCTTAGTCATCGCTTTTCCAAGATGAAAAGTCCCAGTCTTTTTAATCTCTCCTCATATGGAAGTTATTCCATACCCCTAATCATTTTTGTTGCCCTTCTCTGTACCTTTTCCAATTCTAATAGATCTTTCTTGAGACGGGGCATCCAAATCTGCATAGAGTATTCAAGATGCATAACATGGATTTATATAGAGGCATTATGATATTATCTATCCCTTTCCTAATGGTTCCTAACATTCTGTTTACTTTTTTGACTGCTGCTGCACACTGAGTGGATGTTTTCAGAGAACTATCATGATGACTCCAAGATCTTTTTCTTGAGCAGTAGCAGGTAATTTAGACCCCATCATTTTGTATGTGTATTTGGGATTGTTTTCCAATGTGCATTACTTTTCATTTATCAACACTGAATTTCATCAGCCATTTTGTTGCCCACTCACCCTGTTTAGTGTGATCCCTTTGTAACTCTTCACAGTCCGCTTTGGTCTTAGCTATCTTGAGTAACTTTGTATCATCTACAATTTTTTCCACTTCACTGTTTATCCATTTTTCTGAATCATTTATGAATACGTTGAAATGCACTGGTCCAAGTACAGCTCTGGGGGACACCACTATTTACCTCTCCCCACTGTGAAAATTGAACATTTATTCCTACTCCTTTGTTTCCTATCTTTTAACTAGTTACTGATCCATGAGAGGACCTTCCCCCTTATCCCATCTTCTTACTTTGCTTAAGAGCCTTTGGTGAGGGACCTTGTCAAAGACTTTCTGAAAATCTAAGTACACTATATCCACTGGATCACCCTTGTCCGCATGCTTGTTGGCCCTCTCAATGAATTCTAATACATTGGTGAGACATGATTTCCCTTAACAAAAGCAGTGTTGACTCTTCCCCAGCAAATTGTGTTCATCTGTGTGTCTGATAATCCTGTTCTTTACTGTAGTTTCAACCAATTTGCCTGGTACTGAAGTTAGGCTTACTGACCTGTAATTGCCAGGTTTGCCTCTGGAGCCTTTTTAAAAAATTGGTGTCACATTAGCTATCCTCCAGTCATCTGGTACAGAAGCTGATTTAAATGATAGGTTACATACCACAGTTAGTAATTCTGCAATATCATATCTGAGTTCCTTCAGACTCTTGGGTGAATACCGTTTGGTTCTGGTGATTTATTATTGTTTAATTTATGCATTGGTTCCAAAACCTCCTCTAATGACACCTCAATCTGGGACAGTTCCTCAGATTAGTCACCTAAAAAAAATAGCTCAGGTTGGGGAAATATCTCTCACATCCTCTGCCGTGAAGACTGATGCAAATAATTCATTTTGTTTCTCTGCAATGGGCTTGAGTAATCCTTTAGCACCTCTATCGTCCAGTGGCCCCAATGATTGTTTAGCAGGCTGCCTGCTTCTGATGTACTGAAATGTGTGTGTGTGTGTGGGGGGGGGGGGGGGAGGAGTTGTTTTGGTTTTTTGCTGTTAGTATTTGAGTTTGGCTAGTTATTCTTCAAATTCTTTTTTGGCCTGCCTAATTATATTTGAATTGTCTAAAATCAACAAGACGCGATTCAGTGAAGACGAAGTGATGCATATTCCTCTCCACATTGAGGGAGGGGGTGAACTATATGAGCTTGTGCTGTACAGTTCCCTGTGCAGCACAAGACGGTATAATTTTGGGTTTATACTCCAGAAGGGGTGCGTGTCTGGGGAGCCGGGAGTTGCCTTAGCTGTATCTTTCCTATGCAGGGGCTGGTCAGAGAGCCTGCATGTAACTGCAGCTGGGCGTGTCCCTACCTGTATGTATGCTGGTGAAAGTGAAGGCTGGAGGGCTTTGCAGTTTGTCACAGCAGTACAGTGTGAAAGGAAGCCCAGGCTAGAGGGTCAGAGGGCTCAGTGGTACCCCAGTTCCATGTGGCACCCTGGGGGGAACCTGTCACAGGTGTATTACTTGATGAACTAACACCAAATGTTCCTTCATTTTGTGTTTTTCCTACGTCTGTTCACCTTTTCAATATTTTCTCAGCCTGATACCTTTACAGTCAATGCTGTTAAAGGTATGTCTACAATGGAGCTGGAGGTGCATTTTCCAGCTTGGGTAGATATATCTGCAGTAGCTCTGATCAAGCTAGCACACTGAAAATAGAAGTGGGCTAGATGCCACAGGTATGATCCTGTCCAACCTGTCCGCCCCCTCCCCCCCCCGCATACTTTAAGACAAGATTGTTCCTCTGCCACTTTTTGCTGGTCACTATTGCCATTGTTCCATTTTTCTTTTGGTAATGACATTACAAGTACCTTTCACGTCCTTTTAGGGATGTGTGCAATGCCACTCCAAACAGCAACCACCAGGTGCTAATGAAGAGCAGGCTGGCTTGTGTGTTGTTTGAGAATGTAGTGTATTGCTCTTGTGGTGTGTTTAGTCTTTGCCACTGGGATTACATGAGTTCAGTTGTAAAAGCTAAACTGCTCAATTCTTTATTGTTCATTGGGCCACTACAAAAGTCTGACTTATAGGGTCTGCTTGCATTGCAGACTCTTCAAATGTGTTTTTCTTTAGAAAAAAAGAAGAAGTATTTTTACATCTAGTGTCAAAGCATTCATGGCATTATTAAATGAGTCTATTGTCCTTTAGAACAATTATGGTATAATTCAAAAGAAGATTTGGTTTTAATATATTTGATCGACAATATCCATTTATATGCATGTAGATTTCTACGTGTCTTTTTAATAATTAAAATCACAACACATCTACCTACTTTACTCTTCAAGACCAGTAAACATTTATAAATATTAAAATAAGGAATCTAAATTATTCAGCACAGCTGCTACACTTGCTGCTTTGCTAAACTTTACAGTTTTGAATCCCCAGGAGCCAGGACATTTAGATGTAATGGGTCTGATTATCAGTTTAGACTGAGCTCTGCTTGGGACTGGAGAGAGGAAATGGTGGCTTTAACATATTTTTTTGTCTCCCCACATTTCAGACAGCTTCAGTCCACAAGGAATATGCCAGCAGCTGTGAATAACTGGACTGCAGTGGCAATGAGGCTACTTCCCTTTCCTTCTGGCTGCAGCCCACCATATCATGCGGATCAGTGAAGGGGGTGACACAAAGAAGAATTTCTTTACGTAAGGACCAGCTCCATTGGCTGTATGGTCCTTTGATGCCATCAGGGCATTGTAACAGAATTACTGTGCTACCTGAGTGAGGGGGTATTTCTTGTCATGACACACCCAGAGATACAGCCCCTTAAGGATATGGCTTCTCCCAGATGGAAAAGGCCCTAGTCTCGGGGTGAAAGGGAAAGTATTCTGATACCAGCAGGAGGTGAGTTGCCTTTGTACCCTCTTCCAGTAATAAATAGATGTAGTTCTGTTATTCACTGAACATGTGCCTCCATCATCGTTCCAGAGACAGCGCATGGCTGTGCTAACCCACCGCTAGCAGACAGAGAGCTCACATAATAGCACCATGAACAGATCATATCCAGTATGGCCAGCCCCAGCTGTTCAAGAATCATGAGTAAGCCCCTACTAAAATAGCGAGATTTAATAATATTAATTAATTAATTAATAAATAATGTTGGGTTCTTTTGATTTGCCTTCTGGTTTTTGAGTCTGCAGGAGAGGAGGCACTCAGCTCATAGTTTCTGGCTCTTCTCTGCAACAATGAGGGATAGAAACTTTCTTTTTCTATGTTTTAATGAAAGCTGAGATTCTTATGTAATCATTTGCTTCCAGAAGCTGAGGCTTTAAGAAAAAAAATCAGCTATTGTGAGACTTGCAATAAAGCCATGAGAGTGGGCAGTACTCCATAATGTAAGAATTGGGTCTAAGGTTTCCATGGCAGGTTGAATTGAAAAGATACAACTATACTCATTATGTGCTATGTATGCCCCAAGAGCATCTCAATCCCTACAGCTGGGTGTAGTTTCTGAACTGCTGTTCTATCATCCCCTCTGGGAGTCAGGGCCAGTGGCAGAGGAGAAAATCTAGGGCAGGGGCTGGAAGTTCTACCAGAATGCATAGGTGTGCAAGAAGAATAAGGCTAATTCTCAGCCCATCGGCGCTCACCTTCAGATTCACTAAGGCAGCCGTAGTATGGGTTTGTCCCTGAAGAATTGTTGCTGTCTTGAAGCTGTCAGCCATCTACCCTTACCCTACCGCAGTGTGCAAAGCTGCAGAGGGATTGTTACTGTTGCTCTGGGCAACAGAAATGTATGATACATTTTGCATTATAACTTAGCAGCCCTCAAAGGGGGACATGGTGTATTGAGCAGTTGTTTCCCTGATTCCTCATCCTCATTCTAACCGTGTCCCCCCCAGCTCAGGCTAAATGAAACTGAGATGCCTCTGTGATAGGGTCTGCATTATACTGAGAGTCATTTTTGTTTATCTTCAAATGACCAGATTATCCTGCAAGATTTTCCAGGTAAGTGCAGGAGATTTGACTTCCAATCCCTCTTTACCATTGAGGAGAAAAATGTGAGCTGCCCCTGCGTGGGTGCACAGGGAACTGTAAAAATAGCTACCTTGTGTGAGGGCAGAATACCAGCGCAATCCTTAGTCCAATACTGCGCTGTCCTTGCTCCTTCCATGGAGCAAATTGCCCAAATGGAAGGGGTAGGTGCTGGGTGAAAGAAGCTGGGAATGGGTTTAATGCCAGCAAAACTCCCCTGTAAAAATTAACTTAAAGGTTTAAGTTAATGTAAGAAGAAAAGACTTGGATGGAGGAGGGACAACATTGGAAGCTGGGGGGTGGAGACTAGGAATGGAGGTCCACAGGTCTTTTATTGTTTGAGAATTTTTTTTTTGTTGGCCAAAAATTGGCAGTCCCTAACAGTGACCTCTGTCATAAGTCTTGTTCCAGCTGCAGTTGTGGGTTTAGCAGGGCTCGTACACAAAGCTCACAGTTCCCCTCCTTAAACATTCACATTTTCACAGCTGGCAGGAACCCAATTAAAGTTAGCAACATTGGAGTTGTTTTTGCATTTTCACTAAAAGAGATTCGCCATCACTGTTACAGGATGTTGAAGAAGTGTGTGTTAAAATAAGTGATACTATAAAGCGCTCTTGTTAATATCACACTTCAGAGTAAAATATATTGGGGGTGACTTCATTCCTGATGTAAGTGCCATGAATTAAGTGGGAATTATGAGTGAGGGCAAACCTAGGCCCATTGAATACTGCATCTTTACACACGGATTTTTGCTGTTCCTTAGGAGGAAGGATGAGCATGTGGTTAAAGACCTGGAGAGGAACTCAGAAGATCTGAGTTAAATTCCTGGCTCTGATGCAAATATCCTATATGACCCTGGTCAAATCACTCAAATTTTCTGGGTCTGTTTTCATCAGTAAAATGGGGATAATAATACTTCCTTTCTCCCACTCTCTGATCTGTCTTGTCTATTTAGACTGTGAGCTTTTCATGGCAGAAACTGTCTCTTACTATTTGTATGTACTGCCCCTAGCACAATGAGGCCCTGATTTCAGTTTCTTATAATGTGTAATAATAATTAATTTATTTTACAGTGTCTATTACATGTTAAGTAACATACAAAATACGGCAGAGAGAAAAAATCCTGAAGGGAAGCTTCTTGCATTTCACCCTTTGAAACTGCCAGAAAGCAGGCTAAGAATTTGCACAACCCTAAATAGGGCCTGCCTAGACCAAGTCTTTTGAAAGATAAACAGCAGCATGTGCTAAATAGATTTCATGCACAGCTTTAATTGTTTTCCAAAGGAGTAAGAAAGGGCACCTTCCTTGAAGCAAATTCTGAAGTACAGTCAGGAAGATTTCGAGGGAGAGCAGTTGTGAAGATAATCAGGTGCTATTTCAATGGTTGTAGAATCTATAGCAAGTAATGAATAAAGCCCTTCTCTGGCAGGCTTGGCAGTACAATAGTATTTGACTCAATTACAATACCTGCTCTATATACTCCAACACAATGAAATTCAGAATCCTCATTGAGATTTATATGCACTCTAGTTTCCAAATACAAACAACTCTACAGTACACTGGATCAGAAGAATAAGTTGATGTTCATCATAGTAAACACTTTTAGTGTGACTGAGGAAAAAGGAAGTGGGGGGGGGGGGAGACCTTGTATCCCAACAACCTCCGATTGAGTAGTAACATTTCAAAAAGGAGCTCTCTGTAATTGGTGCATAATCCCTTAGATTTAATATAGTGGAAATTATGTAGGTCATCACAGCTGGTTTCATCATTATGGGGAAACAAAAACAAAACTAACCAACCACAAAACAACCAGCCCTTCAATATGCAAGCTATATGCTCTCTCTGTGTGGCATCTCTGTGTTTCTATCCAAGGGTAATTAGCTCTATTGCATCCATTTTGGGTGTGCACTGTTTTTAACACTGCAGCTACAATTCTCTTCCTCCCCCCTTATATTATACCACGATCTTCGTGGGGGGAAGTCTCCTTTCAAACCTCCCACACCCAGGAAATGCATGCGCCAGGCTTTCATTTCTTCGTGGCTGGTGGGTTTGTTTTTCCCCCACCCCTTCCTAAGAAAGAAAAGACAGTCAAGACAAATGAAGACTTCATCACCATGATCATCACCAGGACAGCTGGGGAGAGAGCCACCAGGGGAAGAGAGGGGGAAGTCTCACAGCAAGTCTGCGTCATTCTGGGATACAGTGTTTCAAAGAAGTGAAAGTATTTGTCACCAGCAGGCAACAAGGTATAATAATGCCCCCAAAAGGAATGGGGGTGTGTTTTTAGATGGGGGTGGAAGTGCTGGGGAAAGGGGGGTGTCCTCAGACTATTCTTGGTAATTAACGGGCTTCTTACTAAAGTGACATTTTCTCTCGCCAATTAGTGGCTGTGCCCCTCCCCTCCCCAGTATAAAATTAACACTTGGCAGGGCAGTGAGGCTTTAACCCTTTCCCACCCACCCCTGAGACGTGATGTGACGGGACTAGAGGGAGGGAAGGAGAGAGGGAGGAGACCCTCCCCCCCTCTGTTTCTGCCTCGTAGTTGCCACGTTTGATCCTCCCTCTCCTCTGGCGCTTGCAATGGAGCCGGGCAAGCAAACAGGCGAACCGCAGCGCCTGGCTCCGTGCGATCGAGTCGCACCCCCTCTTGCGAGGGACTAGCAGGAGGCGGGACGAAGGGAGGAGCAGGTGGGGAACGGGAGCCTGTTGCCCCCTCGAGAGTTAGAGGCTCGGGCAGCCTCGCCCAGCCCGCCTGGATGTGCAAAGCGCCCGGCGACACGGCAGCCACGAGATGTAGCTTGGCAGGGAAAGCAGCGGCGCGAGCAAACAGGTCCCCCCCCACACACTTGTTCCTCGGAGCGTGCCCGTCCCTGCCCGGGGGCTCTGGGGCGGGCTGCCCCCTCCCCGCGCCAGCGGCTGGGGTCTCTCCCCGGGACAAGGCGCTGAGTGACGGGGGACGCGGCCAGGCTTGAAGAATGGCATGCAAAGATGGTTTCTGCCAAGGAGCTAGTGATCGCGATGTCCTCGGGTCTCTCCATCACCCTCCTGCACTTCCTGTGCCTGGCTACCTGGTGAGTACCCCCGCGCCCGCGGATCCAGGCCACCTTGCATCGCCACCACCTGCCCTTTGATTGATCCCCGGCGCGGCTGGCTTTGGACCTTGCTTCTGACCCGGGGAGGGAGACAACCCATCCTGACCAGTGGCTGATCCTACCCCCCTGTTCGCATCAACAATGATAATGGCTTGTCTGTTCCCCTTGCAGCGTCACCGAGCCCCCGGGACAGATCAAAAAGGAGGAGAAATTATGGCCGGAGAATTTTACAAGCATCCTGAACAGTCTCCTGGATGGTTATGACAACAGGCTGCGTCCTGGATTTGGGGGTATGGTTACTGTGCACGGTCCCTCCTGTCTGTCAGTCTGCCTGTGTGTCTGTCTGTGGGGAGAACTAGGTAGGCTTTGTGCGTTTAAAAACCAACCAAACAAAAGTAATGATCCTGATTTGTTATTGACGAATGATCATGTGGAAATACCCCTCCTGCTCCCCCCTCCTAAAAATATTGTCCTTCGGAATCTGAGGAGAACCTAAATCAGTGGGAGCGAGGAGAGCAAAAAGCTGGATCTACTTGGATCCTGCCAAATTCTGCTGATTTTTTATTCCCAAATTGTACCATCAAAATAAAGAGCAAGTCTAGCTGCTCCTACTGCACCAAAAGAATCTGGACTCTGGAGCAGAAGTGCCATAGATTCCCAAGTCCAGCATGTGGGTCCTGACAAATTTAGGCAGTAATAGCCCAAATTCCACTACATAGAACCAGTTTCACTATAAGGAGTGTGCCAAAAATATCAGCATAACAACCAGTGTCACCTGAACACTGCTGGATCCTGCTAATTTTTAGCCCCCGTCTCCCAAGTTCCACTGCTTAACACAGAATGGGTTTAGGTGCTCCTACTACTCTAAAAATATTTTGAGCCCAACATATATTAGCACAATGGGGCTTCAAAAATATGTATCTGACACCTGGATCCAGCTGGATTTTGGCATTTTTTGGCCCCAAGATCCTATATGTACAATTTAAATAGAAACCAGCATAGGTACTCCTACTTCACTGACAAATCTGGACCCTGATGCATCTGTTCCAATAGTACTGGGAAAAAATAAAAAAATACAAATTGGGTATCGGGCCCTGCCTCAATTTTTGCCTTTTCTTTAGAACAATATTTAGCTGGCTCCATGTGTTGAATCTGGGTTTTTGTTGCACTATTGTGCTAGGAAATATCGGGGGGGCAGGTTTTTTTTTTCTGGTGCTACAGGAGAAGCTAGACAGTACGTTCTCTCTTTTGATGGTACAATTTGGGAGCTAGGGACCAAAAACCATCAGGGTCCCAATAAATCTAGCTTTTACTTTTTCCTGGAATTAGGGTATTAAAATGTAGGCTTGGGAAAAAGAAAAGTGACACAGCATCTCTGGTGATGCACCAGGCTGACCAAGACAGTCATGGGGCTGCTACCCATCAGGTTTGAATGAGGGCTTTATGTAGGCTTGTTCTGTGAAATACTTTGCTCCTGTCCTGCAACCTTCTTCATACACTTAATACATCTATACCAAGCTAAAACACTCCATACACATACCAAATAATATGCACGCATGCACGACTTTACCATACAAGAAAAACACACACAGCACCATTAATCGATTTTTGTTTCTTTTAGATGTTTTTTTACCTTACAGAGTGGGCTTTCTATAATTTAGGCTTAGGACGTTAGGTGTAAATAAAGTTAATCTTGTTAAAGCACCAGTGAGGATAATTTACACAGATGGTCTTTTGCAGTTGGACTCTCCTAAAGACAGATTACTCTTCTGTAGGTTTCTTTCAGAGGGATGTGCTGTGAGCAAAACTTTGTCATTCTGTTTTGAACACACAGTTATTAAGCATGTAAAAATATGCTTTAAGCGAAGTATTAGAATGTCTAAAATGAGCAGAGAATGCTGAATCTGTAACCCAATATACAGTTTATGGAGATTTTATATTTGCAGCCTATTGTGTAAAATACAGAATAATTAAAAACATGTTATTGGCTTTTTAAAAATTCTAACAGGAAGCAAAAGAGAATTCTGTCCTCCTTCTTGCCTCCCAACTACAAATGTAAATAAATAGTTTAGGGTTTGCAGGTGAAAGAAAAACCCAGAGTTCAGGTTGAAAAATGTATTTTTGGTGAATATTTTAAAGTATGGGGACTAGACTGCTTGTTGTTTCTTCTAGTAGCTAACTATAAAACTCAAAGGTGAGTGGTTTTAATGTTGTAAAGCTTATAAGTAATACATGAAAAATATACTTTAATTTTTTAAGAAGGTGTCTTTAGTTGCAAAAGTTACCTTCACCTGAACTGGCAAGAGTCGCTTTTAGCATAAAGTAATGCATATAAATGTTAAGGTTTGATTCTTTGACAGAACTCAGAGTAATAGCAGATGATTAATCATTAAAATATTTACTTCCTCAATCATGTTTTTCCTTGTATTCTGGTCTTTGCTGATAAATATTTATGGTACATGTGATTCACATTTTAAAAGTGGGTCATTCACCAATGAATGCATAGTAAACAAGTGTAACAGAGGACAGCAATATTCACAGGGAAAAAGTACAGTATGTTTCAGTAATGTCAAAGTTATGTTACACGCTGACAAACAGCATAATATTCAATGCTGAAGCTTATTCACCATCCATAGCTCTTGCAGCTCCAAACAAGGCCCAAGAACTTATTTCCCTGCCATTATTATAACTTTAGTTTTATACACGCAAACTCAGTGGAGTTATTTCTGATTTACACTGGTTTAAGTGAGATTAGAATCAGACCCAGGAAGCTAGCCATAGTTTTTGAATTTTTCTGGCATATTCCAGCTTTGCCACAATAACAATTTGTGAAAAATTCTGCATGCAGAGGCAAAATGGGAAAGATTTTTTTTTTAATGATTTCCTAAAAATGGGATAGCTATAAAACTGAGTGGGAAATACTTTAAAAGGAATTGGATCAAGCCTAATATGGATCCAAACTCTCAAAATTAGCATTAATTAGCACAGTTGTTGGCAGTAACAGAAGAGCGGCTGAATGAGCATAAAGACAAACTACCATCTTACATTTAGAAGTGGTCCCACAAGTATGGGATTGAACCTCATGTAAAACTGGGGGTGGGGAAGCTATTACCCATTCTGTATCAGTTCTGTGGATAAATGGAGGAATCAGGTCTCCCATACAAGTCAGGCTGGCGCCAGTCATTAACGGTCAACTAACTTAATAAAAGAAATACAAAACTAAAAACATATGCCTGGTTACTGTGCATTGTGAGTTTGGCAGTTTTCGTTCACAAAAATACACATTTTCGTGAAAAAGGCCATGATATCTATGAAATGATTTCTACATTTTAGATGGCTGTTTTCAGAATAGTAGTGAATTTACAGATTTTGGGAGAGGGGAATAACTTGATGAATAGCAACGTAAAACTAAATCGATAGCATTGCTTTAATTTTTCCAAAAATTAAAAGGGCAATTTTGTAGAAGAAAGCTGTGAAGTATAATCAGGAAGATTTCTAGTGTACAGCTGTTTTGAAGATGATCAGGTGGTGTTTCAGGAGTAGGAAAATATGTAGAGACTAATGAATAAAATATTGCTCTGTGAGGTTTGGAAGTATATGATAGTGTAATTGACTTGAATTCTACTATCTGATATATATATATATCTATAGATATATAGATATATAGATATATATATTCCATTACATTGCACTCAGTAGTCTCATTGCAATTTACATTGCACCCTACTTTCCAATCAAAACATTACAATACACTGGATCAGAAGAGCATGGAGTTCACAGTAAATACCTGCAATGTGGTTATGAAAAGAAAGTTATGATTTTGCATAAATAGGCCTCATCTGTTGCAAAACTGCAAAAGTGTTACCAACAATGGTAACCCTGCTGCAAAATTTTCAGAAGCAAAAATCAGAGGGAGTACCAGTTCTAGCCAAAATGTGAATTCACGACTTGTGTGTTTCCTTTATTTTATCATAATAGAAAAAGAAGAAATCTTCTATAAACAACTATAAAACCTGTTTTCTCTGAAAATTGAGCTTGTTCATATTTCACTGGTGATCTTGTACTAAATTAAGTAATATAATTGAAAGTGATTTTTAAAGGTATATTATTTACCTGAGTAAATATAGTGCCTGATTCTGGTCTCATGCGTACTAGTTTAATGCAACTCCATGGACTTTAAAGGAGTTACTCCTGATTTACACCAGTGCAAGTGATATCCCAATCAGGGTCATACTTTCATATATCTAACACATGCTTTTTGGTGTGTTTGTTTTCTTAATGGACCGTATGGTCCCTTAGAACTTACTGCATTTACCTGATAAACCATGCAAGCCTGCTCCTGTTCCTATTGAAGTACGAAGAATTCTGGCTGTTGCATTCAGTGGGGACAGAATCAGCACAAGTATGTATTTTTGTACGTTTGCTGAGTTTGAAAGCACGTACAATTGAGAAAATAAACTCAAATGGCTCTTTCTTTAGGGTAAAGCCCATGTATAACACTTGATCTTTGGCATAACCCCTACGGTAAGTTAATGGGAGTTGTGTGAACAGATGTATGCAAGTAGGTATTGTGACTCTAGGGAGTTGATTGTGCCTTGAAGGCACACAGCCCAGCACAAGTGGTAGGGCAGAGCTGAAAGTCCCAGTGGCAACCCATGGAGTGATGACAATTCCTGGTGCATGGGGGAGTCTAGCTGGTATCCCACCCTCTTTGAGGTTGCAGAATGTGCGTCCTTCCCACATTAGGCCAGATCCACTGGCTCTTTAGGAGATGGACTGGGGCCATCATTGCTTTTCCCATTCACTTTGGGGAGGCTAGTGCTGATGGAGTTGTTCACTTGGAGCAGTCAATGAGTTTAGGGCAGGGAACTGGGCTGCCATTATACCCAATCTCAGTGAGGACATGCAAAGGGTGGAGAAGTTTCCTGGAAACCTTAAATCCCCACCTGCACCATGCACCCAGATAGGACTGGCACAGCTGAGCTCCGCACTCAGACACACTTAACCATGGGGATCTGATTGAGAGACACAAAATAATGAATGGCATGGAGAAGGCAAATGGAGCCCTCCTGTTTACCTACTCTCATAATGCAAGAGCAAAGGCACATTCAACGAAGCTGAAAGGCAGCAAATTCAAAATTAATAAAAGGAAATCTTTTTATATGCAATATACAACTAGCCTGTGGAAGCCATTGTGACCAGATAGCATTGACTCTGAGAGCTTATAGACTCATAGAATATCTGGGTTCGAAGGGACCTCAGGATGTCATCTAGTCCAATCCCTGCTCAAAGCAGGACCAATGACAACTAAATCATCCCAGCCAGGGCTTTGTCAAGCCTGACCTTAAAAACCTCTAAGGAAGGAGATTCCACCACCTTCCTAGGTAACCCGTTCCAGTGCTTCACCACCCTCCTAGTGAAAAAGTTTTTCTTAATATCCAACCTAAACCTCCCCCACTGCAACTTGAGACCATTGCTTCTTGTTCTGTCATCTGTTACCACTGAGAACAGTCTAGATCCATCCTCTTTGGAACCCCCTTTCAGGTAGTTGAAAGCAGCTATGAAATCCTCCCTCATTCTTCTCTTCTGCAGACTAAATAATCCCAGTCCCCTCAGCCTCTCCTCATAAATCATGTGCTCCAGCCCCCTAATCATTTTTGTTGCCCTCTGCTGGATTAAACTCAGTTTAGTAGGATTCAGAAAAACAGACCTTTATAAGGATAATGAGAATATGCTGAGTGACAGAAGATATAATTAAAACATGAAAATGGATATAATGGACGCATCCGGGCATAAGACAACTACTGACTGACTGGAGTTAGGAAGAAACTGTGGGCAAGTTGTCCATTACAGATAGTGGTGGAGTTGATTTGTTTGTTTTTGTGAACCTTCCTCTGAAGCATCTGGTACTAGAGAAAGCCAGAGACAGGATACTGGAGTTGATGGACCACTGGTCTGACCTGGTGAGGGAAGTCATATATTCTTGCAAAGTAAACTTTTGATCTGCTAGACATTGTAGGAATTTCATGGTTCATATAAATGACAACCAAGTTTAGGCAGGATAGACATGCCCAGGCTGTGTTTAATCACATATTATGCAATCTTTAGCTGCTGTTGCAAATTGATTCTGACTAAACCTTAATGGGCTAGTTTTGCTTTCAGCTGTCACTGGACTACACTGGTAATTCAATCTCAATCTATGGATTATTGATCCAGGGGATTATGCCAACACCTAAGCCACACACAGACACTGACTGCTACTATTTCAAAGTGAGGATTTCTGACTTTAAGGAGAGTTGTATCACTAAAATTATTATACCTCCCTTTGAAAATTAGTTCCTGCAGTTACCCTTAGTTGTTCACTGAGGATAGGCCAAGGGTGGCACAGGGAAGGAGATAATGGATCAAAACTTATGGAGAGATAATGGATCAAAACAAGGCTCCAGTAATATAAGCATAGGATCCAGTCTGGACATGATTAATATTTTTCCTTAAAAATCACTGCTATTTCATGGACTAATGAAATATACATGTTAGATTTAAAAACACATTTTGTTAAAAATTATAATGTGATTAATACCACCCCCTTTAATTTAACGTGTGGTTCTAGTCTGAAAAGTAATGATGCAAAAGCAGCCTGTTTTTATTCAACAGATCCACTCCAGTGTGTATCAGTGTTGTATTTGCATACATGACTAGCAAAACTATGTATTTGTGGTGTTTGCCGTTAGTCCTGACAGAGCTAAGAGGGAATAAGATGGATTCTACTCCTTTTTGTTCGTAATCTACAGAAGTGTTTACTAATTTCTAATGAGCTACACCTGTGTAAACTCACTGAAGATAATGGGTTTACACAGGTGTCACTGAGAACATAATCTGAATGCACGGGAGCTGTACAGGTTCACTCGGGGCATTATTTGGTCTGCACAGACTTTATTACTAGTGGTAATGTCTGAAAATGAAACCACCAGCTTGACTGTCAGAATCTAGACAGAGTTTGACAAGATGGCAGATAGAGGGAAAAAACACTCGCCCTCCCCCCGCCCCCCCCCAAAAAAATCTCCTCTACCTTGTTTATATTTGTAAACTGTGCCTACTTGATCTGGAAATAATTGGGAGACAGTAAACATGGAATCCCATAATGCCAATTTACACAGTCACTTTCACAGTTGTACTGCACTTGAATGACAGACAAGCATTTTTCCCTCAGTTTTTAATTGATTAATAACTTTTGAGGATTAGGAGGATTTGCCTGTTTTCCCCTACAGAGCCCATATCGGTGAAAGTGTGCATGGATTCTTTGTGGAGCTGAACAGCTCCACTCCAAGCATTACCCAGAAGGGTTGCAAAGGTCCTTCCACCCATCCTCAGGACACACTTTAGCTGCTCAGCATCCGAGCATCACTTTCAGAGAGTTTGCACTCCCTACCAGTCCAGAGAGACCAATATATCATTTGTTAATGGTTTACGGCCTACTTCTGAAAATCCTTAGAGCTCCTACAGTGAGCAAGAAATACCTGAGTGAGGGAGGGCTTGTGGGGTCAGGTCTTTAATTTAGACTTGACATCCAGTAAGCCAGAAAATAACCACAAGCGACACTGGAAAAACAGAGAGGTAATTTAGTCTGTTTCTAGAAGATAGAAAAATATTTACAATTATGAGCCTCTATTAAAAATTCATGCATAGCTTCAAGGTTACATCATATGGCCCAATGTACTTATTAAAAATCATCAGTGGGCTAGTAACGGGAACTGTGCCATGAAGCTGATTGGGTTTCCAGGCAATTGTCCAGTCTTCCTCGGCTGGTTAGATTGGATGAGTCAGGAGATTATTAGCAGGATATGGGACTGTTTACCTGTAGTTGGCTGATTTGAATCTGGGCCAGGCTGGTAGTGATTGAAGTCATTACCATCTGTCTCCTGTTCAGTGACTTATGTAAAATTAGCTGGTGATATTTGTCCAGTTCTCAGTAGACAGGTGTCTACATCATGAAATTGGCACCAGTTACCACCCTTGTTGGCAGTTTCAGCAGAGAGACTAAGAGTTGAACAGGCAAAGAGACTGAGCTATCTCCTTATTCCTAGAGAGGGTCAGGGTTCAGGCACATGGGTAAGTGAAGGACATTGGTATTTGAGAATTGATTATGCCTATGTGGTGTCTGTCTGTCTGAATAGGCTGTGGGGGGTACATTGCCCAGTGCTATCTATCTTGGACCTTCCATGACCACTAAACATTCACTGTCCTACTCAGTTACCATGACTTCACAATTTAAAACTAAAATTTTTGCCCCATTCAGGCTTCCTTCTCCTATTCTTGCCGATTGCTCTTTTGGTTTTATTTGAACTGTATTGGTTGATGGCTTCCCAATCCCAAATGTATGTTGTTTTCCTCTACTGTCTAGCCAGAAGTTACCTAAAAAGAGAGAGTACCAAATCATCCACAAACAGCTTTTGCTGTACCAGCTGATTTTAGCCATAGCTTTGGGGACAGTCCTAAAACAGATTATGTACCCCAGTGCCTAAGGGACTTTTTTCATAATAATGGTAATAACAATGCTTAGCACCTAAATTGCACTTCACACACAGAAGGCTCTGTGCAAACTTTAACCCCTAATTAATTTCCTAATTCTTCTGTTAGAAATTTCTCTAATGGTGAAATTTGCCAAGGTCCATACAAGGCTTTCTGCACCATGTAAGTTCCACATTGTTCCTGCAGTTACCCTAGAGTTGTTCACTGAGGATAAGCCAAGGATGGAACAGGGGAGATAATGGATCAAAATTTACAAGGCTCTAGTAGCCCAGAACCTCTTCATAGGGGGCATTGGGAGGCCTGTGGTTACAATTCAGTCCACAGGCTGGAATAGCAATCACGGGAACCCTATGCTATTATGCTGTGGCCTGTCCATGGTTTTAGGGGCTGGAATCTGTCCCTTTCAGTAATCCATTAACTTCCCTGGACACACCCAATTAATTCTAGCTTTTTGCTTGGGTTGATTTTAATCCTGCATAAGCAGATCTAGAAGCATTTTATCTTGCAGGCTGTGATTCAGGCTTGACAGTGCCTATAGCAGTGCATAGGACTTCCCTACTCCTTAGTGGATTAAAAAAATACTCATCACCAGTGTGTTGTAAATAGTTCCTTCATGTTTCTGAGGATTTGTTGATGTGCAGAAACATTCACATGGTCCAGTGACGAACAATTTTTACTGATCAAATTCAGTTTTAATAGGCTTCTGTAGAATCCTTTGCTTAAGGTAATTTAATATATAAATGTCCACTCTATCAATAACAGCAGGTTAGGGTTTTGTAACAAGTCATTCTGATTACATAGTTAATAATCTCAAGCTAAGTGGTACAGTGCTTTCATGCTGAAGTGTCATTGAGTCTCAAGTCAAAGTGAGTTTGACTACATACCAGCTCCTAGTACACACTTTCAAACCACCAAACAGTTTAGCATGATTGGTAGCCTGTGGCCAGAGAACAGGAAAAGCAGAGTGTTGCCGGTTAGGATGAGTGGCAGACCTCTAGGTGAAAGTTTGAACATTGCTTGCATTCTTTATGTCTAGTTCTGTAAACTGCTGCCATTAATATTTCACTTTTTTCTTTTGTAAGCATGACGTTCCCCTAAAAACATTTAAAATTAAATGATTTTATTTACATTGACATGATTTATGGATTGTAATGCCTTAAAATGTAAGGAATTAATTTCAGTATCTCACTGATATTAGATGAGACAACACAATTGAAGTCATTGAGCAGTCCCTTAATTTTAGGGGTGTGTGTGTGTGTGTGTGAGAGAGAGAGAGAGAGAGAGAGACAGCGCAAGAGCGAGTTTTCCTCTGGGAGCTCCTATTTTCTTTTTTTATTCTCCCTTAAAGGTCCCTTACATTGTGTGAATGTGTCTATCTCAGGAGCTCATTAAACCTATTCTAAGAGTTGACTAGAAGTAGTTGCTAGAAAGTCATATGCTCCTTTAGCTTCAGATCACATTTACTTTTGCAGTAGAGCTAATAAAAAGTTTTCCAATGCATAATTTTTCCACCAGAAAATGCCATTTTGTCAAGATGGAGACTTCCTGTGGGAACATGTCCATTTGGCCGAAACTTTGGTTTTTTTGGGGAAGAAGTGTTTGTTAAGATTGAAATGTTTCATTTTGATATTTTTTTAACTGATTTTCTGTTTCAAAATGACTTTTTGTTCAGAAATTAGTATTTATAAAAAAAAAATCTCAACATTGAAATGAAATATTTCAGTTGACCCGAAAATAATTTTTTTTTTTTAAATTAGGAACAAAACATATTTTGAAATGTTGGAAATTCTGCTTGCCACACAGCTCTGCTCTGCAGTGCTTCTAACCTCCAACCTACCTGAGATGTGAGGGTGTAACTAGTTACTCAAACACTGGTCCCATGAGGTACTGTCATTAGACCTCTGTATTGCCTAATTTGAGACTTTACATCAGTTTCCTAGCCTTAGTTTTGCATCTTCTGTTTCAGGATACGCCAGAGTGATTTAATTTAATACACTCTGTACACTTGTCATCCATGATGTTGCAGCTATTTAGTAGACCAAAATAATCAGTCTGCATCTGCAAGAAGCACCCATTCCAATGGATGTTTATGCGTTTGGTGATTTTGATGCAGTTATAAAGTTATAGCAATCTATGAAATTAAAATGGGAAAATACACTTTGAAAAGAAAGAGGAAGTAAAAGAGTTTGAGGAATGTTAAAACTCAGTTTCTTAGAGCTAACAGATGAAGTAGCTGATTAAGGTAGGATAGAAGCGACTTTGTCTGTACAAAGTGCAAGCTGATCTCCATATTGGAGGAGAAGATTCAAGGTCTGGAGAAACGAGTATCAACCCTGCGTTCCATAAAAGAAAATGAGGAGTTCCTGGATAGATGTCAGGATAGGCTTCAGCGGGCGCAGTGTTGTGAGGATTCAGAGCAGGCTGCGCAGCGGGGACAGAAGACCAGCGAGGATAATTGGCGGCATGTGACCTCCAGAAGAGGAAAGAGTATGAGACAAGTCCATGTACAAGAAACGCATATTCAGATGAGCAACCGTTTTCATGTTCTCTCCACAGGCACTAGTGCAGAGAGTGGAGTGAATGATGCATCTGAGGGAACACAGCAGAAGGAGACTCCACTGATTGGAAGGCATGAGATGCACAGTCCTAGTGATGGGGGTTTCACGACCACCACTCCCAAGAGGAGGAGGAGGGTGGTGGTGGTCGGGGACTCTCTCCTCAGGGGGACTGAGTCATCTATCTGCCGCCCTGACCGGGAAAACCGAGAGGTGTGCTGCTTGCCAGGGGCTAGGATTCGTGATGTGACGGAGAGACTGCCGAGACTCATCAAGCCCTCAGATCGCTACCCCTTCCTGCTTCTCCACGTGGGCACCAATGATACTGCCAAGAATGACCTTGAGCGTATTACTGCAGACTACGTGGCTCTGGGAAGAAGGATAAAGGCGTTTGAGGCTCAAGTGGTGTTCTCGTCCATTCTCCCTGTGGCAGGAAAAGGCCGGGGTAGAGACCGTCGAATCGTGGAAGTCAACGAATGGCTACGCAGATGGTGTCGGAGAGAAGGGTTTGGATTCTTTGACCATGGGATGGTGTTCCAAGAAGAAGGAGTGCTAGGCAGAGATGGGCTCCACCTGACGAAGAGAGGGAAGAGCATCTTTGGAAGCAGGCTGGCCAACCTAGTGAGGAGGGCTTTAAACTAGGTTCACCGGGGGAAGGAGACCAAAGCCCCGAGGTAAGTGGGGAAGTGGGATACCGGGAGGAAGCACAAGTAGGTGAGTGCAAGAGGGGAGGGCTCCTGCCCCATACTGGGACAGCAGGACGATCGGTGAGTTATCTTAAATGCCTATACACAAATGCAAGAAGCCTGGGGAACAAGCAGGGAGAACTGGAAGTCCTGGCACAGTCAAGGAATTATGACGTAATTGGAATAACAGAGACTTGGTGGGATAACTCACACGATTGGAGTACTGTCATGGATGGATATAAACTGTTCAGGAAGGATAGGCAGGGCAGAAAAGGTGGGGGAGTTGCGTTGTATGTAAGAGAGCAGTATGACTGCTCAGAGCTCCAGTATGAAACTGCAGAAAAACCTGAGAGTCTCTGGATTAAATTGAGAAGTGTGAGCAACAAGGGTAATGTCGTGGTGGGAGTCTGCTACAGACCACCAGACCAGGCGGATGAGGTGGACGAGGCTTTCTTCCAGCAACTAACAGAAGTTACTAGATCACAGGCCCTGGTTCTCATGGGTGACTTTAATCACCCCGACATCTGCTGGGAGAGCAATACAGCGGTCCACAGACAATCCAGGAAGTTTTTGGAAAGTGTAGGGGACAATTTCCTGGTGCAAGTGCTGGAGGAACCAACTAGGGGAAAAGCTCTTCTTGACCTGCTGCTCACAAACAGGGAAGAAATAGTAGAGGAAGCAATAGTGGATGGGAACCTGGGAGGCAGTGACCATGAGATGGTCGAGTTCAGGATCCTGACACAAGGAAGAAAGGAGAACAGTAGAATACAGAGCCTGGACTTCAGAAAAGCAGACTTTGACTCCCTCAGGGAATTGATGGGCAAGGTCCCCTGGGAGAATAACATGAGGGGGAAAGGAGTCGAGGAAAGCTGGCTGTATTTTAAAGAAACCTTATTGAGGTTGCAGGAACAAACCATCCCGATGTGTAGAAAGAAAAGTAAATATGGCAGGCGACCAGCTTGGCTTAACAGTGAAATCCTTGCTCGTCTTAAACACAAAAAAGCAGCTTACAAGAAGTGGAAGATTGGACAAATGACCAGGGAGGAGTATAAAAATATTGTTCAGGCATGCAGGAGTGAAATTAGGAAGGCCAAATCACACTTGGAGTTGCAGCTAGCTGGAGATGTTAGGAGTAACAAGAAGGGTTTCTTCAGGTATGTTAACAACAAGAAGAAAGTCAAGGAACATGTGGGCCCCTTGCTGAATGAGGGAGGGAACCTTGTGACAGAGGATGTGGAGAAAGCTAGTGTACTCAATGCTTTTTTTGCCTCTGTCTTCACAGACAAGGGCAGCTCCCAGACGGCTGCACTCCGCAGCACGGTATGGGGAGAAGGTGACCAGCCCTCTGTGGAGAAAGAAGTAGTTCGGGACTATTTAGAAAAGCTGGATGAACACAAGTCCATGGGGCCGGATGCACTGCATCCGAGGGTGCTAAAGGAGTTGGCCGATGTGATTGCAGAGCCATTGGCCATTATCTTTGACAAATCATGGCAATCGGGGGAGGTCCCGGATGACTGGAAAAAAGCTAATGTAGTGCCCATCTTTAAAAAAGGGAAGAAGGAAGATCCGGGGAACTACAGGCCAGTCAGTCTCACCTCAATCCCTGGAAAAATCATGGAACAGGTCCTCAAGGAATCAATTTTGAACCACTTAAAGGAGGGGAAAGTGATCAGGAACAGTCAGCATGGATTCACCAAGGGCAAGTCATGCCTGACTAACCTAATTGCCTTCTATGATGAGATAACTGGCTCTGTGGATGAGGGGAAAGCAGTGGATGTGCTATTTCTTGACTTTAGCAAAGCTTTTGATACAGTCTCGCACAGCGTTCTTGCCAGCAAGTTAAAGAAGTATGGGCTGGATGAATGGACGGTAAGGTGGATAGAAAACTGGCTGGATGGTCGTGCTCAACGGGTAGTGATCAATGGCTCCATGTCTAGTTGGCAGCCGGTATCAAGTGGAGTGCCCCAAGGGTCGGTGCTGGGGCCGGTTTTGTTCAATATCTTCATCAACGACCTGGAGGATGGTGTGGACTGCACCCTTAGCAAGTTTGCAGATGACACTAAACTGGGAGGAGTGGTTGATACGCTGGAGGGTAGGGATAGGATACAGAGGGACCTAGACAAATTAGAGGATTGGGCCAAAAGAAATCTGATGAGGTTCAACAAGGACAAGTGCAGAGTCCTGCACTTAGGACGGAAGAATCCCATGCACTGCTACAGACTAGGGACCGAATGGCTGGGCAGCAGTTCTGCAGAAAAGGACCTAGGGGTCACAGTGGACGAAAAGCTGAATATGAGTCAACAGTGTGCCCTTGTTGCCAAGAAGGCTAACGGCATTTTGGGCTGTATAAGTAGGGGCATTTCCAGCAGATCGAGGGACGTGATTATTCCCCTCTATTCGGCACTGGTGAGGCCTCATTTGGAGTACTGTGTCCAGTTTTGGGCCCCACACTACAAGAAGGATGTGGATAAATTGGAAAGAGTCCAACGGAGGGCAACAAAAATGATTAGGGGGCTGGAGCACATGACTTATGAGGAGAGGCTGAGGGAACTGAGATTGTTTAGCCTGCAGAAGAGAAGAGTGAGGGGGGATTTGATAGCTGCTTTCAACTACCTAAAAGGGGGTTCCAAAGAGGATGGATCTAGACTGTTCTCAGTGGTAGAAGATGACAGAACAAGGAGTAATGGTCTCAAGTTGCAGAGGGGGAGGTTTAGGTTGGATATTAGGAAAAACTTTTTCACTAGTAGGGTGGTGAAGCACTGGAATGGGTTACCTAGGGAGGTGGTGGAATCTCCTTCCTTAGAGGTTTTTAAGGTCAGGCTTGACAAAGCCCTGGCTGGGATGATCTAGTTGGGGTTGGTCCTGCTTTGAGCAGGGGGTTGGACTAGATGACCTCCTGAGGTCCCTTCCAACCCTGAGATTCTATGATTCTATGATTCTATGATTCTAAGGTGGTTATATAATCTAAAATACAGTACTAATATTCTTATGTCCTTGAGTAATAGAGATTAGTGCTAGCATTTTCTCCTAACTTTTCCTTAAGACAGTGTGTGCAGGCTGTTCAATGGAATAATTTTACAAACTTTTAATTTGCTTTTGGTTTGTAGTTTGCAATGTGTGTGCTTGGCTGAAGAGACAAATAGTTCACTTGTTTGCAAGTTGTCTACTTTCTTCTTTCCTTTCATTTCTGCATTTTGATTTAAATGACATCTGTGCACACAACAGTTTACAAGAGGCAGACATTCTTTGCCTTTGAAACAAAGTCTCCAAGTTTTCACTTGCTTCTTATTGGATTGTAAGAGCTATCAAAAAGCCTGAGCTAATATAGACTCAAATAATGTCTTTTCTTTAGAAACGTGAATCTCAGGAGACTGGAAACTGTGGATCCTTTCGCCTCTAGATTACCAGTTCAAATATGTCCCAAAGTTGTTACCATCTATCTAATGGCTGTTTAATAGCATATATGACATGAGTTGATGGTCCAAGTTAAATTGCTAATGGACTAGTGCCCACATCACAAACCACCCATTATAGTTAGTACTATTTAGCACCCTTTTAGTGGTCTCAGTAGGAACAGATTCAATTCCCATTGAAGTCTTTCCATTTACTTTAATGGGAGTTGGATCAGGCCCTTATTAGTTGCTGGATCCTTATTGGTCTTCTGGAGGTGGTTTCTCTATAGAATGGCAAAGAACAACGATGGGTTTAGGTGGAGAATCTTTGCAGTGAACTGTTATTTCCCATGCTGTATCCAATCTATTGACAAGCATAGGACATAAGTATTCAGTGCAACTTTCATGACCATGGTGTTAATATCAGCGGAAGTTGCAAGAATGGGTCAAAGGTACCATACTGCTTATAATACTTGTATTCCCATTAATTTAGTAGACTTATGCATGCATGTTAGTAGTAAATAACTCTTGGTAATAAGGTTTTGCTGAATCAGCTGCCTAATTGTTTAAAATACTAATTTGCTTAAGTCTTTCCATTCTGGCACCTGTTTTCTTATCCACTGAGTCAAAGTATATGTTCTGAGTGGGAATTTGCATTGTAAACATATATGATTTACTTATGCAAGTGAAGGTAATTCTCTGATAATTTACACTGTACAACTGTCGTAAATTACAGTATGCTTGGTTCTGCGAACATGCTGTCTATGTATTTTCCTCTGATTAGTCCAAAGAATCTTCAGAGTGACAACTGCATAAAATGTGGTATATGTGCTGATATCATTTTTGAGACATGTTAACCTACAAAATTCAATTTTTCTTGCTCACTTCCTTTTTATATGTTAGGTCCTGTTACTGAAGTCAAAACAGATATATATGTCACCAGTTTTGGACCTGTTTCTGATGTAGAAATGGTATGTACTTCTGGAATTAAAATACCATTTTCGGGTACTGAGAAACCATTAACTGCAGTAAGGCGTGAATGCTTAATTCATATGACTTTGTACTGTACTGTCAATCATGCAAAGTAGGAAAGATTACCAGCAGCTTAATTTGTAGGCTATAATTAGATCGAGCAGGCCTGATTCTGATCTCACTCAGACTGTTTTTAAACCGGTAGAAAGAATTGACATCAATTACTTTAAAACAGATTTATACTGGTGTCGGAGCCAACTCGGGGCCCAGTGGGGTATCTGAAAGCACTGTACGGAGAGCAGATGATTTCTCTGATGCGGTCACAGAAATGCCTTTCCCCTCTGGAGCTAGCTGTTCTCTACCTCCCCAGCTGCTTATTATTTAGTATTTATTACTAATGGGTAAATAATGACATTATTCCCCAAATATTTGTTGACATTTTCACTTCAAATGAATTTGTTGTCCATCTTCATGCCCCTCTTGGCATCACTTTCACTAAACATTCAAGCGAAAGAGTTTTACCAGAAAAACTGTTTGCAAAAAGTGAATGTCAAAGTGAGATGCATGAGTAGTCACAGCAGACAAATGTTAAATGCACACACATTTGTGCCTGAAAGGCTTCCGTACTCATTGAAGGCCTGATCCAGAATAAGTCCCATTGACTTCTATGGTGCAAGTCCCAGCCCTTAATAAGGGGAAAAGAAAAAATGTTGTGTGATTTATGTGGTTAAGCACCACAGCTCAAATTATGTAGATATAGTGCTAAGCTTTGGAGTAAAGTTTAGACAAGATATTCTTCAAGGGCCTTACGGCTTCTGAATAGCACCTTGCTCATTAAGTGGTTGCACTTGTGCATTAGGGTGCTATTCAGCAGGAGTAAGGATATTAGAATCTGACCCAAGTAAATCTGAGTAATGAATACATTTGAGATAATTAAGTATCACCACAGAATAAAGACTGTATTTGTCAACTAAATTATTAATTGTGAATTATTAGCTCTGCTTATTTAATTATACAGCACTATGGGTGTGCTTGGCACTTTACAGGCAACTAAAATTGGCAAATCTCTGCCCCAAGGCGCTAAGGATTTAAGGCTCAATTCTGCAACCATTACTTACGTTGAGTACTTTTTAAAGATGCAAGCAGCCTTATTGAGCTCAATGACAGAACATTAGACATAATGCTGAATTGCATAGCCATAAACTGAATTAGGCATGATATAGCAAGGGGGTGAGAATGAACACAAGGTGGAAGGGGAAGGAGACAAAACAGGACAAAAGCAGCGAAAGATCATGAGATATGCATATTGTTACATACTCCTTCTAGACACGAAACCAGTTCCACAAGCCAAGCCACCTCTATCATACAATAAAATTAGGAGCCCAGTCCTACAAATCCCTGCTCATCTGACTGGTCATTAATCACGAGTAGTTCCAATGGTTGTGAGCAGGCCCAATGATCGATTACCCATGTGAGGAAGGGTTTGTATGATCAAGTCTCTAATGAGGAGGTTTTATGTTTCATACACTTCTCTGAAAATTGCCAGAAAGAAATTGGATCACAATAATTTTAAGATGTTTTAGCACAAAACTGCAGCTGCATAACAGCTAGAGGGAATAGTGCCCTTCACTGTTAAACCAATATTATGCGAGTAAGACAGTGTGCAAGTGCTTTGATATCCCAAGATAAAAAGTACCATGTAAACATTCCTTCCTTCATGCATTAATTCATGTGTGTGTGTTCTTGCTACATATTCATGGCCCTAATCATGCAAATATTTGTGCACATACTTTATTTTAAGCACGTGAGTAGTCCCGTGTTAGTCAATGGGACTACGCAGGTGCTTAAAGTTAAAAGGTAAATGTTTGCAGGAGCAGGGTTTATTGTATACACTTTTTGTAGATGTGACAAAAGAACTATTGATCCCATTTCAGTAAGCCATCTGCTTTTGTCAGTTGAAATTAGATGTATATTTCCCTGTGTGATTTTGGTGAACTTGGGAGAAATAGGAAATCATGTGTCCTTATATTTTCAATCTGTCCAGCTGTAAAAAAAAATCAAAAAATCAAAAAATAATAATCCATGGATTTTTTTATAATCCATTGACACTTGTTATCACATTAGTCATTTTGTTTCCAGTTATATGCTAGAGTACAAGCTTAATTGTCTGCTTCCTGCAATTTTATTAGATTATAGTAATTACTCCTAAATGATTAAATATGTATAGCAATTTATTTATATGACTAATGTGGGAAATTAAGGTATTAAGAAGTGCACAATTTATTTTAATCGATAGAAATCTAGTTTGTAGTTGACTTAACAACATTTACTTCGCCACTCATTTGTTTGCTCCTAAGGGATTTTTACAGGGAACATGTACATAAAAGTGTAACATTTGTTTTTTTTCTACAATATACTGTAGGAATACACAATGGATGTCTTCTTTCGTCAGACATGGGTGGACAAAAGACTAAAATATGATGGTCCCATTGAAATTTTAAGACTTAATAATATGATGGTTTCGAAAGTGTGGACACCTGACACTTTTTTCAGGAACGGGAAAAAATCCGTCTCGCATAATATGACAGCCCCAAATAAACTCTTTAGAATAATGAGAAATGGCACCATCTTATACACAATGAGGTATTCAGTTTATTTGTTTGCCTTCTTTCAATTACTGTAGACAAAAGTTATGCTGCCTAGACAGAATCCAAACCAAAGCATATTCAATTTGTTTCATTATAGGCTTACCATAAGTGCAGAATGTCCCATGAGATTAGTGGATTTTCCAATGGATGGTCACGCTTGTCCTCTCAAATTTGGGAGTTGTAAGTTACAATTATGAATTTCTTGTAGCTGTAGTTTTAAAAAACAGATGTGGGTTTTTAAAAATTCTTTGTATCATAACGGAGGTTTCTCAATACTAGGCTTGAGCCACACGCCTTATGCAGAGAAATATCCCATTGACTTCCATATGAACTTTGTTTATATAGGGGCTGCAGAATCAAGCCCATAGTGCTATCAAGGCAGCAAATTGACAGGTACAGATTCAGATAGTTAGTTAGTTAAACTCCACCTCTCTGACTATAAGGATGTTTCAGGGCCTGATCTAGAAAGATTCCCAGGGACTCCAGCAGGCTTTGGCTCAGACCTTTAGTGTCTGATCTAGAAAGGAAAGCTTTAGAAATCCAATACCAGATATCTGTAAGCTCTCCTAATTCTTTTAATATTCTCTAATGGTAACATATTGGGCCAGATTCTGTATTGCCTCCATCTTGCATAGGGCACAAGAGAGGGGAGGAGCTGGTCATGGCTCCCTGTTTCTCTGTTGTGTCCCCAGAGCAGTTTTGAGCGGCTTGGGGATCACCTAGGGCTTGCTAGAGCACATTACAATCTAATCTAGTCCCCCGGTCAAACCCCCGGCATGTCCCTGTGCTGCAGTCAGATGTTGTGGACCGTGTGCCTGCAGGGAGCTGGTTGCCAGTTCCCTGGCCACCTATTCCAGTGGAAGTTAAAGCAGTAGGGCATGTTCCCTAACTTCTGCCGCTGGCATACATTCAGCTTACACCAGTGGAAAATCAGGCATCGGGATTGGTGTGGCTGTGCCACCTGCCCTGAAACTCCTCATCTTTCCAGATGGATGGCAGCTGGCATAAGCAGTGACTATGATAACAGCCATATAGTTGCAGAGATTCTCCATATACAGGGAGAATTCTCCAGGGGGATCACTGGCCAGTTTAAATACATGCAGTGGAAATTGCACTTGGCAGACTGGAGTATCCGACCCTAAATTCAGTGAAATGATAACAAAGGTCAGACTCATTTCACGTGTAAAAGGAGGGCTGGATTTGGCTTTAACATGAGTTTAGGCTATGTAGAGACTACATGCTAGGCATTATCACTTTATTTCATATTATTTGCATATTTTGGGGGGACTGGGAGTATATTTTGGCTGCTGGGAATTTTTTTTACAGACCTTTAGATTTTGGCAAATATTTTGAAAATTTCTGAGCTTGGCATAAGTGTTATTTCCTTAAAATAAATGTGTCCCCAGCGTCTCAGATGTGTCCCCAGCCTCTCCACCTGGGGTATGTCCCCAGCCTCTCCACCTGGAGTATGTCTACACTGAATTGTAAACCTGGGCTTAGAGTTAGGTTTGAGCCAAAATCCCTCTTTTGTCCACATACACAAGTCTCTCAGCCTTGGTCTACACTAGGGTGGTGGGGGGGATCGATCTAAGTTATGCAACTTCGGCTACGTGAATAACGTAGCTGAAGTCGACATACTTAGACCTACTCACCGCGGTGTCTTCACTGCGGTGAGTTGACTACTGCCACTCCCCCATCGACTCTGCCTGCGCCTCTCGCAGTGGTGGAGTACAGGAGTCAACGGGAGAGCGCTTGGGGTTAGACTAGGTGCGATAAATCGACCCCTGCTGGATTAATCGCTACCCGCCGATCTGGCGGGTAGTATAGACATACCCTCAGACTCAGGTCAACAAGTACTCAGGAGCTAAGTCCTAGGACTCAACTGGCAGGGGGTGGGTCTAAGTTTGAGTCCCTCTAGTTATGTCTATACAGCCCATACAAGTTCATGGTGGTTCCATATGTATTCCATTGATTTCAATGGGCTTTGTATCAGGACCTTAATATGGTGTGATAAGACATTTTCTATTCATTTATGCTAACAATATGTTGTTTTAGATGCATATCCAAAGAGTGAAATGATTTACACCTGGACAAAAGGACCTGAGCAGTCTGTGGAAGTTCCTGAAGAGTCTTCCAGTTTAGTTCAGTATGACCTGCTTGGGCATACCGTATCCACTGAAACTGTTAAATCTATTACAGGTAAGAATCTCGTCAATGTGAATCAGTTTGAGATGCGGAATTAGCAATGTCATTTTGTCCTAGCCTTTTCTATAAGGTATTCAATAGTTTTTACTGGCATAATATGTATATGCATATACACACTTAAATCAGAGCTCAGGTTTTCGTTCTTCATATTACCACTTGCAGATTCACTACAGTGGAGTTCAAAGTCCCTCCAGAAAGCAAGTATGAGGTCACTAATCAGAAAGGCTAGGGGAATGTGTGTAATGATTGCTTAAAATGTAATTTGCAGAGTCAGGAGCCATGTAACTAAGGCTGCTAGAGGCCTTGAAGTCCAGTTATAAAAGTACTTTCTTGGTGCTCTGTCTGTATTATATGTGAAAATACTTGTTTTTGTTTGGCAATGCAAACAATTCAGAATAGAAATACAACATGCAGAATATGTTGTTAAAGTAATAAATTAGAACTATATTCAGATTAGCATAGTAGTAATCACAACAGAGCCTGCTGCTGCTATTTGTGCTACTAACATTTCTACTAAGGCAAGTGACAATGACAAGGTAGACCCAGTAAGTGAAATCTCACGGATTAGCTGTTTGATAAAATTTATTTTAAAAATATTATCTATTGTTGATTTGTTACAAAATTACATTACTAAATCCTTGAGGTTTGATACTGTAAAATGAAATGCTGTGGCAGGATAAAGACAAAATTAAACAGATTGAGGAATTATTAAAACAGATTATTAGCACGAGATGTTGATTATCCATAAGATAATAAGACAAACCAGATCACTTCCCTGACACCCTCCCTCTGAAACACAACAGTTTCTGGAGACCTCTTGCAGTCTAAGCTTGTTGTGTTAGTTTGTCTTCAGAACACTAGCTCAGAGATGAATGGAGTAAAATCCTGTTCCTGCTGAAGTCAATGGGGGTTTTTGCCATTGACTTCAAAGGGCCAGGATTTCACCTGTGGTGAAGACTGTATTTCAGTGCCATCTAGTCTGTACTAGACTGTCTGTTTGTGTTACTTTTCCTGTAATTAAATTCTGGATCTCAATTTAGGCTTTTTGTACGGGCCAACTGTGATATCATTAATTAATACTATCGTTTCTAGCAGAAGGGTCTGAATTTTCATGAGTGTGTGTGTGTGTCTATATGGGTGGTGACTGGTGGAGCAACTCTACCACTACAATGGAAACCCTTTGGTTTTTTTGTTGTTGGGTTTTTTTGGAGGGGAATTTCCATTGAATGGAATGAGACGATAAGGGGGTAGATTGTGCATAGTCCTATTATGGGAAGAAAGTGGCACAGGAGCCTTCCCTGATCTCCTCTGCAGGGTCTAGGACAGTCTTGGGACCTAATCTTGCAAACTTTTTTCTCTTGTGAGTAGTCATGACTCACTGAAATAGCCTCGTTGATTTCAATGAGTAAGAGTTCATCCCCCCTGAGGAGGCCTGCTCCAAACTGGACTGACCCTGCTCTTCTTGGTCTGGCCTGGTCTAGTTTGTAGTCTCCATTCCCTATCATAGATTCATAGATTCCAAGGCCAGAAGGGTCCATTGTGATAATCTAGTCTGACCTCTTGTATAACACAGGCCATAGAACTTCCCACAAATTTCTATCAAATGCGGGGCTGGAAGCCTAGAAACATTGGCATTCACATACTGGATCAGATCGGGTCCATCTAGTTCAGTGTCCTGTTTTTGACAGTGGTCAGTACCAGATGCTTCAGAAACAGGTACAAGAAATCCCAAAATGGACAATTTAGAATAACCTGCCCATGATGGAATATTTTTCCTAACTCCTGTCAGTCAGTGGTTGTTTTATGCCCTGGCGGATGAGTGTTTATAATCTATATCTATCTATTTATATATACAATTACCCTATCAAATATAACTGTGAATGTTTGAAGCCTCAGTTTACCCTTCCTTTCCCATTCATTGTTTTATACACCTCTGTTTTATACACCACACTATGTGAGGGGGCTAATTTAGCTACAACTGATCAGGAAAAAGATTTTGGAGTCATCGTGGATAGTTCTCTGAAGACGTCCATGCAGTGTGCAGCGGCAGTCAAAAAAGCAATCAGGATGTTTGGAATAATTAAAAAAGGGATAGAGAATAAGACGGAGAATATCTTATTGCCCTTATATAAATCCATGGTACCCCCACATCTTGAATACTACGTACAGATGTGGTCTCCTCATCTCAAAAAAGATATACTGGCATTAGAAAAGGTTCAGAGAAGGGCAACTAAAATGATAAGGGGTTTTGAATGGGTCCCATATGAGGAGAGATTAAAGAGGCTAGGACTTTTCAGCTTGGAAAAGAGAAGACTAAGGGGGGATATGATAGAGAGATATAAAATCATGAGTGGTGTAGAGAAAGTGAATAAAGAAAAGTTATTTACTTGTTCCCATAATATAAAAACTAGGGGCCACCAAATTAAATTAATGGGCAGCAGGTAAACAAATAAAAGGAAGTTCTTCTTCACGCAGCACACAGTCAAAAACTGTGGAACTCCTTCCCTGAGGAGGTTGAGAAGGCTAGGACTATAACAGGGTTTAAAAGAGAACTGGATAAATTCATGGAGGTTAAGTCCATTAATGGCTATTAGCCAGGATGGATAAGAAATGGTGTTCCTAGCCTCTGTTTTTCAGAGGGTGGTGATGGATGGCAGGAGAGAGATCACTTGATCATTACCTGTTAGCAGGAGTGAAAGTAACTTAAAGGACTTACCGGTACTCCGGAGTCCTGAGCAGGGGGTGGGGCCTCTACCGGAACAGGCGTGGTCTCTACCGGAAGAGGTGGGGCCTTTAAATCCCCAGGCCCTTTAAATCAAGATTTAAAGGGTCCTGGGCTCCAGCTCCGGTAGCAGCAGCTGGGAGCCCTGGGCCCTTTAAATCACCCCGGAAGCTACCAGCTGCAGTGGCGGCTGGGAGCCGTGGGGTTGGTGGTGATTTAAAGGGCCGGGGCTCCAGCTGCCGCTACCGCAGTGGAGCCCCGGGCCCTTTAAATCACCGACGGAGCCCCGGGGGCTCCTGGCTGCCACCGCTGCTCCGGGCTCTCGTGGAGCTTTAAAGGGCTGGGGGTGCCACTGAGGTAGTGGCAGCCGGGAGCCCCTGGCCCTTTAGATTGCTGCCGGAGCCCCGCTGCCGCTACCCCAAGGCTCCAGCAGCGGGGCTTGGGTGGCGATTTAAAGGGCCCAGGGCTCCCTCTATCGCTACTGCCATGGGCCCTTTGAATCATCCCCGGAGCCCTGCTGCTGGAGCCCTGGGGTAGCGGTGGCAGGGCTCAGGCAGCAAGTTAAAGGGCCCGGGGCAGTAGCGGTGGCCAGAGCCCCACCACCGCTACCCCAGGGCTCTGGCAGTGGGGCTCTGTGGGCAATTTAGAGGGCCCGGGGCTCCAGCCACTGCTGGGAGACCCAGGCCCTTTAAATTGCTGCCTGGGGAAGCTGGTCCCCGGTATGGTGCACCGGCTCTTGCCGGTACACCATACCAGGGCATACTGGTTTACTTGCATCTCTGCCTGTTAGGTTCACACCCTCTGGGGCACCTGGCATTGGCCACTGTCGGTAGACAGGATACTGGGCTGGATGGACCTTTGGTCTGACCCAGTACGGCCATTCTTATGTTGTTATGACATAGTGATAAAGGTACAAACAACAGTGTCATTCTAAAGCTAAAATTAAAATAATGACTGCTGTACTTCTATGTACATGACTTTCTGAGACTAGTTTTAACCATTATTGTAAATCTCTTTCTCTCTAGTCATTTTGTTTTCCAAATCCGCATATCCATGTTAGCAGAGAGTGGGTTTGATCCAAATGGAAAGATTCCCATTGACTTCAATGGCAGTTGGATAAGACCCACCATTTGCATTTCACTCTGAATATTTCTCATACTTTTAATAATGATGGCCACCTCATGTCGTGGTTCTCAGACTAACTTAAGTGATACTAGTAAAGAATTTTAAAGGCATTATGTAAGTACAGTGTATTTATTTATTCATTCACTGTTTAATTATGACAGCAGTACTAGAATGGGAACATCTTGTGAAACAATTACAAGTTTCCATATAAACTAATATGTATCATAAGGTAGTACCTAGATATTATAGTATGGTGTCTATGTACAGTGAAATTGATATTACAAATGCCACAGCTGGATAGATGGTAAATAGATGCCTTGTGTGCCTTGAAAGTGTTTTCTTCTTGAGATGCCAAAAGACCTCTTAAATAGCACTTAGACCATAAAAGGCCATCCAACATTACATATTAATGTATAGTTTTTTTTAATATTATGTTTCCAGAATTGCATTGTAAGGACATATTACTTTCCATTTTGTTTGATATCACACTTCCTTTCCTCCTTGTTTCCTAAGCAACACATCTTTCAGTGCTTGTGTTGCTAAGCTCTGAAGATAATATTTTCATATCTAATTCTGGTTAGCTGTCAGAAACATGGTTATTCTGCAAAATTGCATATGGGGTCAGAAGCATATTTGCCTTTTGCTTTATTTTATAGGTGAATATGTTGTTATGACAGTTTACTTCCACCTCAGACGGAAAATGGGTTATTTTATGATTCAGACATATATCCCATGCATTATGACTGTGATCCTCTCGCAAGTGTCATTTTGGATAAATAAGGAATCTGTTCCAGCTAGAACCGTATTTGGTAATTATAATATCTTTCTTCTTCTTCTTTTTTTTCCCATTTAATTATGTTTCCTCCACTTATCCACTTTTACTAGAATAATCCTCATTATGGGACAGAATATGCATACTTTCTCGAAAGCAGTGCTGCGAACATGAGAAAATAAATTAAGTTCAAAGGCAAATGGGCCTTCATTTACTATCTGCCTAATTATAAATATTAGGAATATGTAACTTGGATCCCTGGACCATGGAGGGAAACTTGGAATATTTAACTTGGAGGGGAATGTGGTTGATTGTAGCAGGGTTACATTTATTGGGACCCATCCCTGTGCCCATTGAAGCAAATGGAAAAACTCCCATATCCAAATCAGGCTCTCAGCCTGCAGCAGGGACAGTTTTACCATCAGGTATATGTTCATGGCTCTTCTTAGAGTAACTCCAACTAAAGTGTCATTGAACTAATTTGTTTGTAATTGTGTATGTGTGTGCACAGATCTCAGGCACAAGTCTCACTGACATCAGTGGGAGTTTTGTCTGAGTAAGGAGTTTAGGTTTAGGTCCCGTATTGCAGTGAAACGGTCTCTTTTCTCCTGCTGCCTCCATGAAAATGAACCGAAAAAGCAATTAGGCAAATGATCAGAAAATATTAAAGTGACACACATTAAAATACAATTTGAAAAGTGACGCTACAATGAACACTGAAAATGAAACAAACAAATGTGTGGAAGACAGAATGTATAAAACCAAACTGGTTCCTAACAAAGGAATGGAAAAAAACAAGCATGGTTAAAGCAATCTTTTAAAGTGACTCTATAATGTATTGTATTTTGAAGCGAGATTAATCAGCTGGAGAGCATTCAGCCAAAAGACGTATTATATATAGATTTAAAAGAATAATAATACTAGAAGTTAATACTTCTAAGTGACAGCTCAACCAACACGGAAGCAAAGACTGAAAGACTGTCCAGCATCACAAAAAGACCTGGTTAATAATCAGTAATGGAAAAAAAACAAATCTAATGAGACCCTTAACACCCCACTCAAGCATTACATTAGATGGGGAAGGTATACAAGAGGTGAGTCAATTCACGTGCATTGGCAGTAACATGCAAGACAATGGGGATGTCCAGATGGAATAGTCTGGGGGCCTGGCTGGACATTGCTGGTGATCTAGCATCCCCTCTCCCAATACCGAAACCAACAACTATATTATTTTGATAGAAGTGTCCCTTAGATACTTATCTAGGGTGGATATGGTATTGTAAAGTGGTAGTCAAGTATGCTAATGGAAGATATTTGTACCGATGTCAGAACAACTTGTTACATAAGTGAAAAGGCCACAAAAATGTACTAAAGTTGTCAAAACAAGTCTGAAAGAAAAAAATGCCAATAACATGGGATTTCAACCATTTATTTTATAAGACAGAAACAAATCTTAGTCATATAAAAGTTTTCTTTGACATGTTATTAAGGTTCATTACTTAAAGAATGTTGGCCTCATTCATTATAACAGAAGCCAGGTATACTAGTGAACACCATGGTGCTAACAAAACACTAATAGCCAATGGACTCCCTCTCAGGGATGTGTAATATGACATTATATATGTGTGTCTATCCTTTTTCAATATATTTGCCATATGCAACATGTCTGTCTGAGCCATCTGTAGTCTCAGACTCATCTGAGTCCACACTGGCGACTTTGAACAGTCCTCACCACAAGTACACAAGTAAGCCTGTGTGCACTCCATGCTCTGCCTTGAGCAACTGTACTTGAGCTTACATTTTGGATTTTTACACTCCATATAATGAGTTCCAGGAGTGCTTCGGTGTCTGTCACTAGTGTTGGAGAAATGTGTCCACCCTTGTCATGTTGCCAGTCATTTCCAATTGGGGAAGGGATGTCAGGCTGAGCCTCCATGTCATGGTTCCAGATAAGGGTCTGGTAATTTGCATGCGTGGTATGTTGCAGAAGACTACTGTAAGTTGGGAGAGGGCCTTGTTCCGGGCCTGACTGCAACAGAAAAACTTATATCGTACAGTATTTACGTCCACTGAGTTAGCTGTTGGGTCATAGAGAAGGATTACTAGACGTTCTACTGATTTCAGTTGTGCAGGAAGTATATCCACTGTAGTGCCAAAATTAGCAAGGTTTCTAAATGTGTTGAATTTTTTTTTCCCTGACAAGCTTCCATGGTTCTAGTCTGCCAACTTCTGCCAGACTGCTGGTTGAATTACACCCAGTCAGCATATGTACTGCTGGCAACATTCTGCATAGTTGTTGGCCAAACTGAGCTGCTATCATGTGGGTTGGTATAAACCTGGATTTATCTTTCATACCAATATGAAACCGAAGGTCTTGATCTGTTTACTTGTGAATAAAATGTACACAGAGAACTGCAACGTCAGTGTCTAGAGACCACACCACTAGATAAGTATTCTTGTGAAATGTGCAACATGAGCTTGAGGCTGAGTATCTGCTTCTTCATGCAATGAGAATAGATATTTTTGATCTACAGCTCCATCTGAAGTGACCGTGCAAACAATGAGGCCATCCTTGAATCTAGCTCCAATAACCATTTTCTGAGCTGGGATGAGTAATGTTTCTGCCATATCACACCATGAGTCTGACAAAAATATTACCGCATGTGCTTTATTCTTGGGATTTCCAATGAAATTACTGAACTGCTTTAGGATGGGTGTTTTGGAATCATAGATTTTGACTTCATTGCTTTGTGAGGATTGCTTTTGTGCACCCTCAAAAACTTTACTTGAATCTTTGACATCATATCGTCTTTACATATACTCTGTAGGCTGGCGTACTATTCTAAAGTTCAATTCAGCAAGTTCTGCAAAGCTAGTTGCACCTCTTTGTGTGACCATTTGTATAACAGTTATATTATGCAAGCTGTGGGCATGTTGGATACATTGACTCCATTTCTTTTTCTAATTCAGGCAATTGCTCATTCTTTGCGGTTTTTGTTCAGGGCACCATCAGAATGTGCATATGGAACTGTGGCAAACACGTGTGTGAAAACTTCCTTCAGATTAATCTCTCTTGTTTGTGCAGCTACTACAGGATTGGCTAACAACTTCCAGTCTGCAATCACTACTAACTTCAGATTTGATCTTTTTTTTTTTAGTGATGCACTGTCTTGATTGTTGAGCTTGTGCACTGATTCAAAGAATCCAGTGATACTTGAATTTAGTCCATCTTCTACAAACTGTTTCATTGCTTTGATTCCTGTATCATTCTCAGTAACAAGCTGGGTGGCAACCTCTGCGCAATGCAACAATGCAGTTGCAATGTTGGCAAGTCTGTTAAGTCAGCATTCAAATCAAATAGCTTTGTCATGGAGTTGGTGATGGTGTGAACAACTTTATCTACATCTCCTTCATCATGTTGCATGCCTTCCTCGTGTTTTCCTTCTGAAACATCTGAGTCTGCCTTATTACACATTACTTTCATGGAAGTTGTGATAGCTGAGTGCTTTTGGACAGTGATGAACCATCTAGCCAAGGTTCCTGGTTTCAAAATGAAATCCCCATGAAATTACTTTACTCTCATAGTTTACTCTTTGTTCGAGTGCCATGTCTGTCCATATTTTGCTGAATTTATTGCTAGACTGAGCCACAGCATGATTTCCATGCACGGACTGCTCATGAACTTTGAGGGCGTAATATGGCAGAAGCTTCATATCGTTGATGTTCTCAGATACCCAGCAGACATAGTTGGTGTGGTCAAAGATTTAAAAATAGTGGTAGCATCTCTACAGCTGTCACAAGGTGCAGGTCCCAGTTGCTTTCATGTTCAGCTCTAATGAAACACATTAAGATGTTAACCATTTTAATGTAATCATCCCAGAATGCAAAAGTTGGGAAATTGATGTTCCAAAATTGCAGACTCTGTGCAATACATCCCATGCAGTCTTGAGGGCATCACTGAGCTGCAAAAGTGTTGCTGCCACAATTTGATATTCTTGGAGCTTGCTGTTGGTAACGTCTACATCATAGTCACTCTCATTGTCTTATACCCACTTACAAAATGCTATCCACTGCAGTCTGGACAAAGCCTCCACTACAAGGTTGTGGGCCCTCACTTCACCGTGGTATGATTTTCCTTTAAGTACATTGCTTGCTGTGTTGCGATCATACACCTGAGATTCTGTGAGGTTGTCTTCAAGCCCACTGTCTTCATACTTCTTTCCAATTACAGCAAGAAGTGTCAGCTATATGGAATCTTGTCGAGTCTTCGTAGCATGCTCTGCAGTTGGTTGGTGCTTTCGGCAATTAGTACAATGTCGTCCGCAAATCTGAGATGAGATAATTGCTCTCCGTTTATGTTGACACCACTCCTCCAATTGATCTTGTTCATAACCATTTCGAGGCAGGCAGTGAATAGTTTTGGTGAAATCGTATCTCCTTGCTTTACGCCTTTCTCGATTTGGGATGCGGAGGGGAGTTTCGAGGAGAGTAATGTCTGTTATACATCCAGTATTCGCTTCCTTCAACAAATTAATATACTGCATGTTAATGCCCTGCTCTGTGAGCGCCTTTAATATTGCATTAAACTCGATGCTATCGAAGGCCTTTTCATAGTCGATAAAGCAATGCACAGCGGGAGTTTGTATTCCCTCGCTCTTTCTAGGAGCTGGCTAAGGGTAAATATATGGTCGATTGTACTGAAATTTCTTCGAAACCCTGCCTGCTCTCTCGGCTGTTGTTCATCCAGACTCTGCGAGAGTCGTCTCATTATCACCTTTGTAAAGAGCTTGTAGATATGAGAGAGCAGGCATATAGGGCGGTAGTTCTTAAGATTTTCTTGATCACCCTTCTTTTGCAGCAAGATGGTATTTGACTCTTTCCAGTTTGATGGTATTTTTTCTTCTTCAAGATATCGACTGAATCTTAAAGCGAGGGTCTTCCAAAGTTTTTCGCCTCCTGCAGAAATCATTTCTGACGTTATTCCATCTTTGCCTGGAGCTTTTCCCTTCTTCATGTGGTGTAGTGCGCTTCGGACTTTGCTGACGATTATTGGGGGGACACGTTCTTCTGACTCTTGGAGGGTTGGGAGGGGGACGTTGATTCTTGATTTGAACAGTTCTGTATAGAAGTCCTTGAAGATCTCCTCCATCCCTGCTCTGTCGATTACTGTCTCTCCATCCTTGTTCTTCAGTGCTGTTACGCTCAGTCTATACTGCGTCAATTCCCGCTTGCATGTCCTGAGGCTCTTGTGTGATTCAGCTGTTTTAAGGAGAATTCTTTCCAGAAGTTCTAAGAGTCATCCGTCAGTTTTTGCTGTATAAGCTTGCACAGAATGGAGTACTCAAGGTTGTTATCCGAGTTCCTTTTCATGTTTCTCCGCTTCTCCAACAAGCTTTTCGTTTCATTTGAGATTCTTCCCTTCGCCTTCTTCAGCTTTTTAATTTCAGCTGCTTTTATGCAACATCTCAGCTTGTCAGCAAAGATACTATAGTGCTCATCACACTTTTCCATCTGGTTCCAGTCAAACCCAGAAATCGTTTTTTTCAGCTTTGCTTCAGTGAATGTCTTCGGCTGCTGTTTCCTGTTTGCCATCTGTAACGCCTTCTTTTCCACCGCTTCATCGAAAATCAACTTCGCTCTAAGCAGGCGATGGTCACTGCCAGTGTTGAAAGGCTGCACCACAGAGATGTCTTGAATGATGCGCCTTTTATTGACTAAAATGTAGTCGATTTCATTCTTACTCTTCGCATTTGGCGTGATCCACGTCCACCTTCTTGAGATCTTTTTTGTACCAGGTGTTTGCCACGTACAGTTCTTTCATTTCTACCATCACTACCAGCCTTTCTCCTCTTTCATTCCTTTCACCACTGCCATATCTCCCTTTGAACTTTTCGCCAACTTTCCCTCGCCCGACCTTGGCGTTGAAATCTCCCATCATGACAGTGTAAGTGGACTTTTGCACGAGGGCTCTTTCAAGCTCTCGGTAGAATTCTTCCAATTCTTTGTCCTGCAGAGCATGCTACGAAGACTCGACAAGAAAAGCAGTCAGGTTGGTCTGAAAATGAACCACTGCAAAACGAAATATATGCGATCAGACGTCTTACAAAAAGCCCGAATAATGGTAACAGGAGAAGAAATGGATGAAGTGGAACAGTACATATATTTGGGCCAAGAAGTTAATATGCGGCAAGAACTGAACGGAGAACTCTCCCGAAGGATTCGGGCAGGATGGTGTGCGTTTAATTCTACCAAGGTTGTCCTCAAGGGAAAAATTGACAAGACAACATGTATAAATATCTTCAATTCAACAGTGTTGCCAGGCATGCTGTATGGCAGAGAAACGTGGGCACTGACGAAGAGAGAAGAGCAACCGCTGTTGGTAGCTGAAAGGGCAATGGAACGAGCTATGTTGGGAATCTCCCTTCTGGATCACATCCCAAATGAAATGATCAGAGAATGCAGCGGTGTGAAAGTTATTGTCATGGAAAGCAGACATAACAAGATGCGATGGGCGGGCCACACAGCATGGCTCACGGACAATAGGTGGACTGCAATCATTGCTGAGTAGTACCCGCGAGAACAGAAAAGACCCCCCGGTCAGCCTCCAAGAAGATGGGAAGATGACATTGTTAAACGTTTTGGATGCACATGGAGAAGAAAGGCAAGAGTGCGAGAAGAATGGCGGACGTGTTGTGATCGGCACAGTCTTAACAGCTGAAGACCGATCGATCCAGGTGATGGAATCTACCCTTCTTAAGATTATTTTCTGAAATTCGTTTGGGCGCCTCCACTGGCTCTCTCTTTGGCCTTACAATATATAGCCCATCAAATATCGGGACACTGTAATCTTGGCCAAGAGTCCTGGATATCTTGCTGATATTCTTCATTACAGTGAAAACTGTACTCGGTTCATTAGGTGGTACTGGCAGCATTGGACCATACCCAATAGATGTGACAGCTGGTGTGGCAGAAGAAATCATCACATTAAAAGCAGTCCATCCTGGTATTTGCTGAGCATTCACCTTTTGAAATTTGCCTCAGATAGTTTGGTTGGGCAGTATCTTAGAATTATCCATTGCAGATCAAAGCTGGTGGCTTGTTGGAAAGCCTCAATATCAGTATACCAGTTACTTTTTACTTTCCCCACAAGATTAGATGTAGGTCATTACCCAGGAGGATTGCACTCTAGTATGTCTTGGAACATTGCCAGAGTTTCAAGTGATTGTCTTTGCGGTGCTGTTTTCTTTGTTTGAGCCTGAGCTGCCACTATGCAAAAGCTGCCTTCCAGAATAGAGGGGGTCTGATAGTCGACCATATCGAGCTAAAATTAAAACATCCTTTTCCCATGTTTTATAGTTGTAAAACATGACACTGAAATAAGCTATTTTTTTTTAGAAATTACATGGTATAAGCAGATCATGAATTACACATATAGACAAAACAACAAGCAGAGAACATATTTAAATAAAATTTACCATAATGAAATCAATATAGGATAAAATGAGTATGTAATTATACACATGTTAAGAGAGAGTCATTACTTTGTTTCAAGAAATTTGTGAAAGCATTTTGACATGACTTCATAAAAAACATCCATAATTCTCAAAGTTACCACTGCATAATACCACATCTCCCCTGCCCTAAAATAACACTTGAGGGTTAATCCCCACATTAAAATGTATTAAACTCTTTGTGTGTGGGTGTGAGTGTGGTGGGGGGTTGCTATGAATTTCAGATACAGGCAGCACTTTTCATGTGGGCCCCCAGACTAAAAATAATGTCATGAATCAGTAAGATAGCAGGTGCAGTGACCATTTTAAACAAGATTTGGCCATTGAAAATCTACAACTTAAAGACCAAACTATGAATCATCAACTGAAATATTATGATTTGAAAGCTAGAAATCCACCAGAGATACAGACAGATGTTCAAATGCTTCAGGAAAATACTAAGTATGAAACTGAATTAATTGTTAACAAATGCTGAGATTCCTCAGAGTTCTGCAACTCCTTATTTCCAAAGTTATCCAGAAAAGAAGATGAAAATATCTGGGACATGTGTTAAGAATAATCCAGAACATCTGCCATGGTAGGCGTGCCATTGGGCAGCTGGAGGAACATGTGACGGGTCAATTGAAAGAATCTCTCTGTCAACCATTATTCCGAGAGGGAAAATGTGTAAACTTAACAAAACAACATAGAGGACATGAAAAGAGCAGCCCAGGATAGACAGGGATGGTGGAGCCTTGTTCATGGCCTAAGCAGCATCTCATTGATGATGTGGAAAGGATTTAGATTCACAATATTACAGTCGAAGGCCACGTTTTATCACTTAAAATAAAGCAGCACCTATTTGGTTTTGCACATCAGTCTAAAAATTTTATAAGTATACACTCTCCATTTTAGCTGCTAATAAAGGAACAAATGATAGCAGCCAGTCCAAAAAGCTAACAGAATGTTAGGAACCATTTGGAAAGACATAGACAGATAGGGCCAGTGCAAGGAAGTTTCGTGCCCTAGGCGAAACTTCCTTATACCAGCCCTGCGCCGCCCCCTGCAGCAGCCAGCTCCCCCGCCTGCGGCAGGCGGCTACTCACCCAGCCGTGGCAGCTCCCTGCCCACCGGCCATGGCAGCTCAGTCCCCCACCCGCAGCAGCCGGCTCCCCTGGCCCCCGTGGTGGTTAGCCCCCCGCCCGTGGGTCACGGCAGCCTCCCCCCAGCCCGCAGCGAGCCGCCTCCTGCCTCCCGGCTCCATGCTCAGCCACTGAGACGAGCGTGGAGGCAGGAGGCAGAAGGCAGCCGCGGCGAGCCGCCTCCTGCCTCCACACACAGCTGCTGATTGGAGAGGCAGGAGGCAGCCACGGCGAGCTGCCCCCTGAGTCGGGAGGCAGGACTCAGGAGGCAGCTGCGGCGAGCCGCCCCTTGCCTCCCAGCTCCACGCTCAGCAGCTGAGCATGGAGCCAGGAGGCAGCCGCCCGCCGCCCCCCAAATCCTGGCGTCCTAGGCGACTGCCTAGGGTCACCTAGTGCAAGTGCAGGCCCTGTAGACAAAAAATGTCATAATGCCACTATATAAATCCATGATATGCCCACACCTAGAATATTGCATGCAGTTCTGGTCACCTCATCTCAAAAAAGATATCTTAGAATTGGAACAAGTACAGAGAAGGGCAACAAAATGATTAGGGGTATGGAACAGCTTCCATATGAAGAGAGATTAAAAAAAGACTGGGACTGTTCATCTTAGAAAAGAGCTGACTAAGGGAGGGGGATATGATGGAGGTCTATACAATCATGAATGTTGTGGAGAAAGTTAATACTGAAGTGTTGTTTACCCTTATACATAACACAAGAACCAGAGATCACCCAGTGAAATTAATAGATAGAGGTTTAAAACATAAGGAAGTACTTCTTACACGATGCACAGTGAACCTGTGGAACTTGTTGCCAGGGAATGTTGTGAAGGGCAAAAGTATAACTGGGTTCAAAAAAATAATTAGATAATTGGCCTCAGTGAGTTCTGATCCTGCATTAATGCTAGTTACCATGGGAAGACAAAGTTCACAGTTTTTAGGGGCCAGTTCTATAGATCTATAGAGTTGAGATCTGCAAGCCACAGAAACCCCTAGGAATTATACTGCCTTTATGGCTCACATCCTATACTAGCCAAACCCATTGTAATGCTGATAAATAATAGAAACGTGCACAGTAGTAAGTCAGATTTGTGGTGGTGTTTAAGTTTGGTGCCAAAATCTTACAATAAACTGTGTACAAAAGATCTGATTTTTACATATCCGATATGGGATTGTATAGATAGGTGGAGTTTTGGAATGCTGCTGCTGCTGGAGATGGGAGATCAGTGTCCCTTAGGAAAGGGGGAGAAATAATCTACAGAGTTTTAGGGGGTTTATGTTTTTGCTTACTATGCTGATTCATTTCAAAAAATGCTTATATGTGCATCTGCTTGGAAATGCAGGTGTGTTTAGGGAGCATGTCTGTTAGCATTTTAATAGAACATAATTTGCTACTCTGGAAAGTTAGCCTACAACACTCATAAACATAAAGAGCAGTCAGGGGCTGGGATATTTTTGAAATATCTTAAAAGCTTATACAATACAGAAAATTGCATCTGATACTTTGAAAACATTCTGGGGAAGAACTTCTGCCCCATCAACACAATTTTATTTTATTATGTTTTTCCCTTCTCAACATCGCTATGCTCTCCTAATTGTTGATTGGCTGCTTAGTTCAGAATTTACCCATGGTGCCACTCACATCCATGGATAATTTAATAGCTACTAGCTTCTCAATCTCTTTCCCCAAGTAGGAGAGGTTTGATTCTGGGAAATAATTGACAAAGCACTCCAGCATTAAGTGGTGTCTTCTTGAGGAGGACGCTGCACTGCATGTTTAAGAAAAATCATCATCTTCCTCTGCTAACCAACACATTAGTAATGTCATCAATAAGACATATCAGCTAAACTACTGGGTCTTGGAAATCAGAGTCATCTTCTTTAGAAACAACAATTTCCATAGGAATTTCTTTACTAGCTACATCACTTTAATTAGCCTGAGAAAATCCCATCACCCACATCAGTATGTCCACCATCACCTTTTTGAGTAAGACTCCTGCAAGCTCACAATGAACTGTATTTATCTTGTTGGGTTTGACTTGGGGTTAACTTCCCTCCCTTCCCATGAACCTGCTATTTTTCTTTTTACTCTCATGCAACAGGGCAACCTTCCTAGGTTCCTTATTCAGCCTACATTGGTGGCCTCCTTGTGCTCTCCAGAGACCCTATATAGTTTTATCTGGATGAAGCATTTATGTATTAGATTCCCATACTGCTAGTGTTACAGATTTACTTTTCAAAAGAAATGGAGCCAACCAACATGAGCTCAGGAATATCAATATCCATTAAAAACTTTATTTTCAAATAGAATTAGTCATTTTACATGGTGAGAAATTCTTAATGTATGAACTACACACTAAGCCAAAATGGGTATAGATTTTTGTTTTCATAAATAAAGACCAATCACTGAGTTTTCTTTTGGGTTATCCTGTTAAAATTTAAGCAGCATATTCATAGTACAATAAGTATATCTTGTGTTGGAAGAAGTGGAATTTTTTGGAGGCATGAACAGTTCTTGTGGTACTTTGCATAACATAAGAAAGCAAGCTTCCACCTTAGTTTTATACTATATGTGTTTGCACTTCAGGTATTACAATGAAGTCATTTCTGAGTTCAGCTGAGACCTTCATGCATGTAGATTTTAATTTAGTGTTCTCTTTCAGATGACAATATCTGAGTTTCATCTCCATACTTCTAGCAGAAAGGTTTAAAAGATAAAGTTGTGGGTGCCTTGTTAAATAACAAAGTTGCCAGCCTGACAATACTCCAGTTTTTCTGAGCACTAAAATAAATTGTTTTCTTTAATATTAATGGTGCTATTTCTACCTGGATTATCAGTAGAATAGAGGAAAGACACAAGTTTTACTGAAGATAATTTGCTATTTTTCTTTTTTATTCTAAGTAAAGTACTGAATATTACAATATAATGCTTTTAAAAGGAAATATCTACCGAATACTAACCCACAGTATGAAATTATATAACATTCCATTCCTGTAGCAAAATATATGTAGAAAAAATGCTGATAAGTGGAGACACAAAGGTTTTATTGCTGTGAGTTTCAGATTACCTGCACAATTCACAAATGGGACTTTTCACATGGCTATGCATTCCCTCTAAGGAGCAGTAACACTTTTTTGGTATTTATACAGTATAAACTGTGTGTGTGTGTGTATATGTGTGTGTATACGTATGTATTTATGTGTGTATATGTGTATATATAATTCATGGTGGTGAATGGTAATATGTTGTCACAAGCCATGGTTTAATGCATTATTCATGAGTGGAAAAGCCCTGGTATTAAGTATAAATCTCCATACGAGGTAATTGTCTTTCTCCTCCTGTCAGATAAATTCCTTTTCTGCACAATGACGCACAATCATATTTTTATGTAAGGCAGACCTTTAGGGTCCACCTATTTTGCCCCTAATTTCCTCTTAGAAGTTCCACGTTGAGCAAACTCATCAATGTGGATGATAATAGTTGCACACAAATCAAGACGCCTCAGCCCATAAAGGACCTCATTCTGCAGTCTTTACTCAGGCAAGTCTCCCATTGGCTTCAACTGGAGTTTTGTCAGAAAAAAACTGGAAGATCAGGTCCAATCACTGTTCCCGTTTGCCCACAGACTTTTGCTTGAGAGCAAGACATGGTGCTCTCTTTTCATGAGGGATTGAGAGATCTTGCTCTTCACACATTTTACTAGCATGGGAGTATTAGTCTCAATTTGGGACCTGAATTGAGATCCTCTTATGGCATTAGAGTTACATTATCCCTGGACTGCAAGGTCAAGCGCAATACAGCAGTGTTTTCTCACAAATTGTTGTTGCCTATTTTGCTTTAAAGCTATAAGGATCACTAGTGCTATTTTTAAAAAATTGAATATTGAGTTCCTTTCTCCTCATTATTCATTGGCAAGAAGATTTAAGTGGCATGTTCAGTTAAATGATGATTATCTTGAGATCTGCAATTTAATTGCATTTTTTGATGTTGTTAGGTTTTGCAATCACAAATGGAAAACTACTAGATGGTTTTGATTTTTCTTTTTTTATTCCCATTTTGATCTATATGGATAGAGCAATTAATTTTTCTTTGTTTCTTTGCTTTGAAGGAATAACGACAGTTTTGACAATGACAACGTTGAGCATCAGTGCAAGGCATTCGTTGCCAAAAGTATCCTATGCCACTGCCATGGACTGGTTCATAGCTGTCTGCTTTGCCTTTGTGTTCTCTGCTCTTATTGAGTTTGCTGCTGTCAACTATTTTACTAACGTTCAAATGGAAAAGGCCAAAAGGAAGACCGTGAAATCCCTCCTTGAATTTCCAGTCATGCCGGTGCAGCGAGAACAGTGCACAGAAGAGGCACTCATGGTATTTTATTTATTTTTCTGTTATTTGTTATGTTGTTTTCAGGACTATATGCAATTGTTTGAGTCCAGTGCATGAAAAATATCCGACGATATATTTATAGGGTCCTGTAAGAGAACATTGTAAGGGATAAATCCTGGGCCTATTGAGGGCTTTTTTCCACTGTCATAAATGAGACCAGGACTTGGTTCTCTTAGGATCTTTCCATATTGTCCATTTTGATTAACAAGTTATACCTTCCAGATATCTAATCTTGATTAAATACAGTGAAGACGAAAGTAGAATATTTAACAACATATGTAGCTTATATTTATCCATCTGAGAAGAGTGGGCCAGACCACATTCTCCTCATGGGAGGGAGCTAAGCTAGAAGGTTCTCCTTGTGGGGTTTCCTCCCAAGTCATTCCATTGTGTCGCTTTCACTCCACCTCCCTGTTGCCCAGGCTCTGTGTCCAGTCCAAAAAATCTACAGATCCCAGGGCACCAGAGGAGACTGGGATCATCTACATGGAGGCTTGATGCCTTTCTACTGTCTCTGAGTGTTTTAACCTTCCCTTCACTCTCTTGTCTTCATTGGAGCTACATTATCTGGGAGTCCGAGACTATTAAGTTTCCATGGAAATCTCGGCAAGACTCATGGGGGTGACAATGCACCTTATCCTCAATCTAGATCCCAGTCTACTCACTCCTTTCTACTGTCACCCCCTGCACAGTGTCCCAAGCCATCAGGGTGCCCTCTGAAGGCTCCTAGACAATAGGGGTAACCACAGAGGCAACTATATCCATTAAGAGGCAGGCAGACCACTCTCTGCATGCAGATCTGGGATTCATATTTAATTAGGATTTCAACGAAGGAAAGAAAATGTGTATCATCCTCCAGAGTCAGGATCCAGTGTGCTGGTGGTGGTCTGGCTGCAAGCAGTAATTTTAAAATCAGTTAGGTTCAAAAAATAGCATTTGGCAATAAGAAAGTTCCCTTCTACACTAAACATTGAATTCAGCCAAATGTAAGTTTGAGGCTTTGCTGTCGCCACTTATAATTTTTTTAAATTCTTCCTTGCATTGCTGAGTGATTGGACTGTGTCAGGAAAAATCAGTAGGTTGTTGTCCATCAATAATTAGATTTCTTCTTGCAGACTGTTTTTTAATAGTCTCTTTTTCCCCCTCTCCTGAATTTATTAATGAAGCAGTTAAAGTTTTGGTTTGAGCCTACTGGGAAGGATTTATCTGGGATTCTGTAACCCTTTTATATCTTCATTTATTTATTTTAATTTATCAAAGAAGCTAATGACATAGGGCCAAATTCTGATCCCCTTGCTCACGGTAAGTAGTATATTACTCCCCAGGGAGCAGTCCCATTTAAATCAGTGAAGTAAGGTACTAATCAGAATAAGCAACGGCGATGTGACAGGTTGGATCAAGAAACCCCCTTGGGACTGCCAACTGCTGTGCCGAGACTACCTCTGAGCTTGTCTTCCCTGGCAGCTTGGGACTTCAGAACCTTGCCCAGTTTGAGCCGGACACGCTAGCCTACTACAAACATAGATCCAGGTCTGAACAACGTCCCCCAAAAGCTGCAGGCTTAACTGAAAACAGCTTAAGACGTGCTCCTGTCTCCAACACTCAGATGCCCAGCTCCCAATGGTGTCCAAACCCTAAATAAATCTGGTTTACCCAGTATAAAGCTTATACAGGGTAAACTCATAAATTGTTCACCCTTTATAACGCTGATAGAGAGATGCACAGCTGTTTGCTCCCCCCCCCCCCCCCCCGGTATGAATACATACTCTGGGTTAATTAATAAGTAAAAGTGATATTATTAAATACAAAAAGTAGGATTTACGTGGTTTCAAGTAATAACAGATAGAACAAAGTAATTACCAAACAAAATAAAATAAAACACGCAAGTCTAAACCTAATACAGTAAGAAAGTGATTACAGATGAAATATCACCCTCAGAGATGTTCCAGTAAGCTTCTTTTACAGACTAGCCTCCGCTTAGTCTGGATCCAGCAATCACTCACACCACTGTGGTTACTGTCCTTTGTTCCAATTTCTTTCAGGTAGTCCCTCCACCCCCAAAGGATAACTCTTGAGCCAGCTGAAGACCAAATGGAGGGGTCTCCCAGGGGCTTAAATATACTTTCTCTTGTGGGTGGAGACCTCCCACCCTCCTATCCAGAATCCAGCTCCAAGATGAGTTTTGGAGTCACACGGGCAAGTCACATGTCCATGCATGACTGAGTTCCTTACCAACCAGGCCACATTCCTGGGAAAGCTCAGATGTGGATTGGCATCTCCAAGTTCATTGTTAGCTTAAGTGTTTCTTGATCGAGCACTTAATGAGATTAGTCTTTTCTCAGAAAGCTGACCAACTGCTTCACTGAGGCTACTTAAAATTAAACAAGTACATAGCCAATATTAATAACTTAGAATACAAAAATGATACATGCATACAAATAGGATGAATATATCCAGTAGATCATAACCTTTGCAGGTTGCACCCTCCTTCCCTAGCTATTCCACACTAGCGCCCCCTGGGGATACTCTGAACATGGAATAAGCATGTCCACATGTAGAATTATTGCAGAGTACCTATTGAGCTTTTAATTCACACCCTAACTTAGTTCACAATAACTTTCCTATGTAGGCAAGCCCTGAGTTTTGAGTTCAGAAGGATTGCAGGCCAGTGCCCAGTGTTTAGTATTAATACACCATAAAAATAACTTTTAAATGTAATTTGTCTTTTACTATTATTTTGTCTCATCCTAATTAGGTGATTCACTTTGATTTCTTATGTCAATCCTATTTGGTTTCTCGTATGTTGACATTTGTGTTAAAATACTGGAATTAGCAATAAACTTGTGAAATTCATGAGACCTTTTTTTAAACTTGTCTTACATAATTTAGCCCCCTTGAAATGTAGATTGTTGGCAGAATTTCGACAGACTGGCCATTGTCCACAGGGAAAAATGTGAACATTCAAAAAGACAGTTAGCCAAAACTTCGCACTTGTAAATTTTGAAAAAGCTGTCCAAAAATCTTAAAGCCCTAAACCTTCTCCCTCATGCACAGCCAGAGTATCTGTATTGTGTGATAAGGAATCTCCTACTCCTCTTCCTGACTAAGACTGGACTGCCCCTGCTATCACCCGCCCTGGACAGTGTAGAGATGACTATGCTTGTTTTTCACCATTGAGATTCCCCAAACTTAGGGTAGCTTTAGATCCCCTCAAAACAACAACAAAAAGACAGTAACTGATTTTATGCAAAAAACAAAAAATGCTATATATTAAAAGTAGAACTAAGTTCTGCCCTTCTCTTGTCTCTTGTTCCTGAATGAGTATTCCTTATCTATATCAATGATCCCAATAATTTAAGTGAAGTATTTCACATAAATATGGGTTTGCAGCACTGGCCTCTGTATGAGGAAGGAGGGACATTGGACTATGAAGGTGGGTCCCTTGTGATGGAGGGGGATTGTACAGCCCAATAAACATAAGAATTAAGCAAATTAATAATAGGATTTGATAAAATTAAGATTATTTTATAATTAGAAATAGTTTTTCAAGAATGTATGTGATCCATTAGATCTGTTTCCATGAGACCAATAATAATTTTAAAATGTGATTTTCATGTAAAGTCAATGTATATATTACTCAGACCAATATACTGTGGTTTTTTAAAGAGATATTTAGATTTTTAATCAAAAGCCCATTCTCCAAATGTCTGATAGCTTTCCAAGGAAAGCCTGTTTCATTGGAAAGAAATACATTCTGGTCTATTTGGAGGTGTCTATTTGCATTATGCATAACTCTATACCAGAGGTAGCATAGCTTTGACTACAACATACTTTGACAAAGATATTGGCTGTATGATGTGACTAGTTGTTCTTTTGTGTAATTACATTTACTTCACTATGTTTACATCATGGATGAGACTGACATAATATATTTTGAATTAAATTCCATTTTGTCCAAAAAAAAAAAAAGGTAAGCTTTTTCAGAGCATAGTTAGACAATCTGATGGATTTTAACTCAGACCAATATATTCCAATACTCTCATTACTCAACCAGTCTAAAAGCTTTCTGACATCAGTGGATTTATTTCCGTACTTGGGCCTCAATTCTGCAATTGACTCTATAGAGGCAGACCCCTGCTCTTGCGAAACAAGTTACAGGATCGGTATCTTGGGATCCGATTTTGATGTCTTTACATAGGCAAACCTCATTCCTCCCTCCTATCAGCCATGGTGTCTCAGAGACTCTTGGAGACGTTCGATGGAACTCAATGGGCTTTGGATCAGGCCCTTGAACCTCCACTGTGATGCACTGATGCTGCTGCAAGCATTGCACCATAACTTACATTAAAGAGCGTAGTGGTACACAGGATACACCACATGGGATGTTTGACTGAAAGGAAGTGTTCTTGCATTATTCATACTGAGGTGCAAATATTTATTCGCTCTTTGCTGTTTTTTCTTCTTGAGATTGGTTTTAATTCTGCTATATGGCCATACTGTAAATATCCAAGTATTTATTTCACTAAGGTACAAGCAGTTTCTGTTTTCCATTGTCAGTCAGGATTATTATTATAATAACTTTTCTTATCAGGCCTCTAAAGACTCTCATTTTCCTGATACCTCTGTAGGCTAATTTAAATTTGATAACTTTATTGTATTACATTTACCAAGGCTGTATGAGCTCCTGTAAGAAATGTAATTTGTGTGTCACAAACAAAAACTGCCTTGGTTTGTGATGTTTTTCTTATTTGTCTCCAGTTTGTTCCCATAAAACATAGTCAATATTTTGTTAGTGTTCATATCTATAGAAGTCAGTTTTGCCTAGTATTGTTCTGTAGCTGGTAACATAGGAAAAGAGTAATCAGTTCACATGAGCAGGAAAATCATGTCATATTAATAGGTCAAATTCTATTCTCTAATGTGCAGCTCCTGTTGAAATCAATGAGGGTTGTGAGGATAATCTGGAAGGGTAGAATTTTGCCTGTGACTATTATTATATTAGAAATTGCTATGTTACTACAATGATTTAACATACAATAGCAGGTCAAGATGAAGTCAATATTTATTCAGAAACATGGTGACTGGGCCTTTTGTGGAAAAATTATTTTTCTTTCTCCTCTCTTATGATTTCCATCTCAGGGGGCAGCAATTGCTTCTGAAGGTCAAGGATGGGAAATAAGGGCACTGCCTTATTGCTTTTAAGGGCTTTATCAACGTGCATTCTGAGTTATGCGTTGCTTATTTTCTTTCATATGTAATTTTTGAACAAAGAGACATGCCTTGCCTCCACAGTGTTCTACTGCAAGTTCAGCTCCTTTTGGTTGCTCTTGTCAGCCCCTTGTCCTCTCCCAGGCCTTCAGTTCACTATCTCCATTCCCACTCAGTCCCTCTGGCTACCCTGCCTTCTGACTGGGGCACTTAGTGCTGCTGTGCTTGATGTTACCTCCTCCCCACCATGTCAGCTTCCTTTACTGTTGTTGTCCAGCAGACAGGAAATAGGACACCTACATCTGTCCAGATAACACTCCTCTGCCCTGGGTTTATGGGTAGTGGGATTTTTTTTTTGTCCAGTCTGTAAGGAGATAGGGTATGGCAACCCAGGATGCAAGGAATCTGCACTTCTCCTAGGCAGCTTCTGCCTGCATTATTCTTGAGAAAAGTGCAGCAGAGCTTAAAGCTACCCTCCTCTGACCCAAACCAATAGGCAAAGACAGGTAGCACCTATCACAGCCTGCCCTCCCTCAAGTGTAATCCTAGGGTGGTGGGGCGGGCAGCAAGTTCGCACCTTCTTGCACCAGCAAGAGCGAATCTAGCCCTGTATGTTTTGATCTTTGTTTAGGAAAAGCAGAAATATTGTTGTATGTCATTAGGGTTGCCAACTGCGGTTGGCTGTATTCCTGGAGGTTTCGTCACATGACCTCTTTAATCCCAAGAGACTCCAGGACAAGCCTGGAGGGTTGGCAACCCCAGTGCTGGAGGAAGCTGAATGATTTATGGTTTGTCAGAATAATGATTCTATTTTTATGTTTCTGTGCTAGTTTCACTTCCATTTAAAGACTTCCTGACTTTTTGTGTTAAAGAAGAATTTCATCACATTTTGGGTCATTTCAAAGAGTTCCATTTTAAAAAAAGCAAACCTTTTCAGCACTATTAGTAAGATCTTTATCCTTCTCAGTGTATCTCTGGGATGTGCGGTTCAAAAAGTAGGTCAGTTTAAACAAACCCCTTTCTACCATTCTGAGCACTTAAAATTAAATCAAATATTTTTAAAACTTAAAGTTACAAATAAATTGTAATTCATACAGGCTCAGTTCCCCTTTGTTTATCCTTACTAACCCAGCTAAAGTATTGTTGTCTTATTGGGTGTCTTTTTAAAAATCTTATAATTTTTGGTCATTTATTATCAAATCTAGCACATGCCAGATATTATCTCATCATTGTTGTTTGAGGGTTAAATTGTGACAAACTGAGCCAATAGGAGTTTTGCCATTGGCTTTAATGGGGTAGGATTTCACCCTGTGACTTCAGGCACAGTGCTGAGCAAAGAGAGATGCATAAGGTGCATCCCACAATTCCTCCCCTGCTTCCTCTTTGCTCTAATAGCAGCAGTACATTATTAGCTCCTCCTGTCCCCACTTTAGCTATTCTAGCCAGGGAGTAGAGGGGTGGAGCCTGCTCTGAAGAGGGACTAAAGGGGCAGGTGGCTTTGCTTGTTCCAACATGACCAGATCTAATGTTCAGATAGCCTGTGTATGGGTATATGCTCTCTTACCCCCTTGCATGGACATGCAGCCACTCACATTCTGGCCCTAGCTGTTTAGTTATACAAGTGTTTAGTTTAATCATTATTACATTCTAAGACTTAAATAACACTAGAAAATGGAACAATGATTCAGTTTTAAAATGTAAAACTAGTGTTTCACTTCTATCTCCATAGCCTTAAGTGCTTAAAAAAGAAAAAAGGTGGGGTGGTTAGCGGTTAAATCTAGCCGGGAACCAAATGGGAGATACTGGCCTTCAAAAATGTCAGGTGGTCATGGAAAAGGAGGGGCATGAGGCATGATCAAATAAAGCAAAGGAGGAAGCTTTCAGTGCTCTGTGAATAATGTATTTGACATGTCAGCAATTTTCTATCGCTTTAGTTTCGTTAGCATCTCTTCTATCAGTAATTTAGAGTAATAATGAGAGAGTAGTTCTGTGTGGGTCTAGAGTGAGTGGCATATCTCGTACTAAACCCTATTTGAAAGGTATGGTAGTGATGACTAGCTGACTAACTCTGTAGTGATTCAATGTGCATGCTGAGCATTTGGATACTTGAGGATAAAGTCCAGCTTCTATTTAAACATCACTGTTAGCCTGCTAAGGCCCTGAGAAGCCCTATGCATGCCTTTAACTTTACATACTGTGAGTAGTCCCAATGGCTTCAGTAGAGTTACGCATAGGTGTAAGTCTTTACAGGATGGGGCCTAACTGCCAACATTGCAAGTAGTTTAAATGGGCTTCCTAGTATTTCATATTAGCAATATCATTCTGAATGGTATAAATCAGAGTTCTATTAACTGGATGGTCCCTCTCCAGAAACCTTGGATTGACGATACCTTTGATATGGTTAGGACGTGGTCCGGAACATTTTCATAGGCAGATGCAGAAAAGTGAAGCTTTCTTCTTTTGGAAGGTGAGCAGAGTACTTCTTGGGAAATGGAAATCAAGGTATTAGATTTAGGAGGTCAGATTCTGATTCCACCAGGGTAAATCCAGAAAAAAAATCCATTGAGTTACAGATCTGGCCATGGATAATCAGGTTGTAATGACGGCAATGTGACACAATTGTTTGACTTTAAAGTTGTTACCACAGGAGTTCTGTCACAGCAGCTTTCTTGTAAAACCAAATGCCCTTCTGGAGTGCTTCCCACCTGCAAAGCCTGCTAGAAAGTGTAGCAGTTTGCTAATTCTTGTAACGTTCTAATACGATAAAGAACTGCCAGAAATGAAATCTAGGCACTGTGAGGCTCTTCTCTGTCATTACTCATTTTAAGCTCCAAAGGCCTGAGTCAAATTCCATTGAGTTAATTGGGTTTTGGATCAGGCACTTACTTTGGAAATTAAAGCATAAATAGATCATGTTGTTTTTGTAGGCCTCTGTTCAGGAAAGCACTTAAGCACATGCTTATTAAATGAAAGCACATGCTTAAGTGGATTACTAACTAGGGGTGGATTTAAGCATGTGCTTAAGTGCATTCCTCAGTCAGGGAGGATTGAACAGATTCACTGAAAAGTAAATACTCTTCAGTTTCACCACTGAAATAAATAATGGTTGTTGTTTTTAATATTGGCTTCAAGAACCCAGTTAGGATTTGGATCAAACCAGTTTATCACATCTTTTTGTTTTCTAGTTTTTAATGAAAGTAAATATTGAAAATAGCCAAATATTGTAATATCTTAGATCATTTTAAAAACTCAGAAGGAGATTAAGCCCCTGGCTGGAATGAGTAGGATTTTCAGGTAGTTCTGAATAAATATTATGCTTTCTAAAGAACAAACAAGGAAAAGGCTAAAAAAGTTTTAAAGTTGTCTTTTCAATAGTCATCATTTATATGAATGTATATTTATCCATCCACAAAGAGGATCAGTTTTCCTGTTTCCTGTAAAGATTTTTATGATAAGCCTGTGAGTTAAATTTGAATTGTTATTTGTACTGTAGCTTCAATATTTTTTCTTGGTTTGAAAATTGTTATGGGAAAAACTGAGCAGTTAGGTTTATAGTACTGATTAGCCCAAGCACCACCAAACTTTAGGGTGAGTTTTCTATCCTAATTGTGACAGTTTAGCTGATTTCATTTATACTCTGAGGGGATGAGGGTGGGAGGAAATAGAGCTATTAGAAGCTTGGAAAAATCCCTCAGGCAGATTAGTATGTTTTCAAAGGCATTTTCACCAAGCCACTGTAGCAAATTTAAGGAGAATTTAAGGTCACTGGAGAATTGAAAAGTGGAGAAAATACTTTTTTAAAGTCCTTCTCGTTTCTAATAAACTCTTTCCTCTCTTCCTTTGAATACACTGTAGGGAACAATTCTGCAATGGGGGATAAACAAATAGACCTAATAGATCTTTGCCATATTCAGTTCTGTTTCCTGATTCTTATACTCTGTCCTTATCTAAATTGCATGATTTTTTTGCATTTTTATTTTAAATCTTAGCCTAAATATTGCACAGCTTGAGTGGGTGATATGACATAGTTGAATATCTGTCATTACAGATAGGATTATAAAGAGTAGCTTTCAATAAGTATTATTTCTGTTCACATAATTCTAAATTCTATTGATTTCCAAATTATGAAATAGTTTTTGTGCACTATGGTATTCTTCTCTCTTTGTAATGGAATTCATTGTCCTTTGTGCAGGTGTAGATTTTACTAGGACTAGGCAAAACAAAATCTATAATGCATTTTTTCAGTAAACATTGACCCCGCTGGCTCCGAAATGTCAACCTAAGAGAGATTTCTATTCCAAGTTTATATGTTTTGCTGTGACATGGCAAGATGGTGAATCAGGGCCAGAAAGGATTTTTGATTTCCTTATAGTACATAATCAACATTAAATATCTGGGGGAGGGGCAGAAGTGAACAATGCATACCAAAGAGAGGAAGACAACTCTTGTTTACACTAATGAGAACATGATATCTCCGTGGCAAACCTCCAGGGTCGGCTCCAGGCACCAGCCTACCAAGCACGTGCTTGGGGCGGCACCTGGAGGGGGGCGGCGCTCAGGGTTAAAAATTTTTTTTTTTTTTTTAAACATACTGCGCCCCATGACGCTCTGGGAGAGCGGGGCAGCGCCTGGGCTCGCTGCCCTCCCCCCGGCGCTCCAGCTGGCCGGGAGAGCGGGGCCTGCCACGCTCCCCGTCCCGGCTGGGGCAGCGAGGCCGCAGGCGCGCTGTCCTCCTCACCGGCGTCCAGGTGGGGGGGGTGTTTTGGCGGGCGTTGAGGGGGTTGTTTTGGCAGGCATTCGGGGGGTGGGTTTTTTGTTTGGGGGGGCGGCATTTGGGGTTTTTTGTTTTGTTTTTTTGCTTGGGGCAGCAAAAACATTAGAGCCGCCCCTGCAAACCTCAAATCTCATGCAATTTGGCAAGCTGTCATGTCTTCCTGAAGTAACTGGAAACCACTGCTTCTCTAGGAAACAGCAGACAGGATAAGAAAAGACCTCTTGGATTAGAGTGCAATGGAAAAGTGTTTCTAAACTGGGATAAAGCAGGCTTTCATGGGGTGGCTAAACAGTACTGTACTGTTTGACAGAATCTTTGTCTAAATCTTCCATATTTATATTGAAATCCAGATGGGTGACCACCCTCACCTTCACAATTTCCTCTTAGATAGGATTTTGAAAATTAGCCATATTTGCACTTCATTTACATGTGCTTTGCAGTGGTTGCATATGTAAATTAGAGAATTGTGGCACTAGTGGCTAAGGCGCACTATCTGAAAACAAAATTACTCAGTTTGTTCATGGAAGCACCATTATTATGCTGACAAAGTTGCATGTAGTTGAAGTCACATAAAATGTGTGCCTTTTGGCATGAGTAACAGTTCTAATTTTGAAAAATCCACACTTTGACTGTGTGACATCAAATGACTCCCTGTTCTTCTTGTACATTAAGTTAACCTGGATGTGGATTGTAAATTACTGAAATCTTAGTGATACTGCCAGGAATGAAGACAGACTCTAACTCTGGGCCTGCCAAATTATGGAGGGGTGGGGGCACCTGCACATGAATTTAACATTTGCTTTTCTCCACATAACTGTAAAACCCTCTTTAGTCTATATTATGGCTATATCCTTCCCCTTTAAAACAGCAACACAATAAGCCTATTATTCTGAATTGATGGTACAGTATCTCTGACCTAAATGGAGACCCTATTGCTATGGAATCTAGTGTCATAAAGGGACTGTTAAAGCTCTGAAAGAACATGCCTCCATAGCAATGGAAGCTTCCTTGTATTGCACAGTTGCTGGAAAAGCAGTCCTGGGACATTCCACGAGGCTGCTCTGAATATGTCTGGAGTAGAATGAGGCGGACAAAGCACTGCTAAAGTGTTGTCTTACCAGCTCCAGGACTGCTGAAGTCCTGCTGTGGCTTACTCAGTTCAAAATAGTGCTGAAGCTGATCTGCAAGTATGTGACCCTAAACATATCACGTTCCTGCTTATCAGCAGTTGGTGATAGTCTTGTCCCCTAATGGCTAGAGACCTACAAAGAGGATTTATGCATTACTACTACTGATAGTTCTTTAGCTGAACTAATAGTAGATTTACTTTTTTTGGATTCAGATCCCAATAAGGCAGGGGTGGCCAACTCAAGCCTGAGAAGGAGCCAGAATTTACCAGTGTACATTGCCAAAGAGCCAAAGATTAATACGTCAGTAGCCCCCCATCAGCTCCCTGCTCCCAGCGCCTCCCACCCACCAGCAGCCCCACTGATCAGCACCTCCACCCTCTCCCCGTACCTCCTGATCAGCTGTTTCGTGGTGTGCAGGAGGCTCTGAAGGGAGAGGGGGGAGGAGCAAGGGCACGGCAGGCTCAGGGGAGAGGGCAGGAATGGGTGAAGTGGGGGCAGGGCCAGTGGCAGAGCCAGGGGTTGAACAGTGAGCACCCCCGGCACATTGGAAAGTTGGCGCCTGTAGCTCCAGCCCTGGAGTCGGTGCCTATACAAGGAGCCGCATATTAACTTCTGAAGAGCCGCATGTGGCTCCGGAGCCGCAGGTTGGCCACCCCTGCAATAGGGCATGTTCCTCATACAAACTGTGAAAGCAATTTTAAATGAAAGAGAATGATTTAAAACTGCTATGTAGAACACTAGTGTGCTGCAAGAGGACTTTCAAAACACTTCATTGAGAGCTAGAAAGGGGCTTGGCAAGGAACTTTGCATAATGCTGCACTAGCATCTGGCTTTCTTACAGCTTGCATAATTCTCAATATTTTGCATCATAGACATATTCAGTGGGGTTTGCATAATTTGAGGCACTATAAATACTTTTATCATTGCTTCAGCATTCCCATACTAATGCTGCATTTCCTGTGACTTGTCTAAGGCATCTATCCTGCAATATTTTAAAAGTATGTACTTGCTTGTTTTATAGATTACTTGACCAGGGCTCATCTCGGGGGATATAAAATGGGTGTGTGGATTTGTTTTATTTTTTTAAAACAACATGACTAAGTTTGTCATTTCAGTGTGTATATTAATATGTTGTTGATCCAGTTGCTGTAAATCTCAACTCCGCTACTATGCACTGTTTCAGTTCATGCTAAATTGGCAATCTGACTTCAGTGAAGTGCAAAATTGGCTTGCTTGTCATAAACTGGTAAAACATGGGAAAAAACAATCTAGTACCTGATTTTTTTGGCTCAAGTCAAGGATTATGTAGGCTCAGAGGAAGTTTCACAATTTGCACTTTAGATGAACGGTAGTGTGCAAACCTTTGTTAAATATTGAAGAGTTTTTTGATTGATTCGTATTTGAACATCATTCTAGTGTGATAGCAAACAACAATAACCAGTGGTTTTAGCCTTACTTTATGGACACAGGGAATGATCTGTGAGTTGATTTTGTGAGTGATTTATTACTCTATTTTGGTGGTGTGATGTATTTTCTCATATAAGGTGACCAACACAACCTTGCTGCAGAAACTTGCCATAAGATTTAATCATAAATCTATCCAATATATGTTGAACTGTGCTAACAGCATACTTCATTGTGTTATCTATGGTCAATTGCATGTGCTTCCACTTGGAAAGAGAAGGGCACAGCATTAATTACAATATTTATGCATGCCTGCAAGGAAGTTTGCCTAGTTATCCTACCTTCATGCGAAGTCAAAATGATTGCATTTCTGCACTAAGATTTTTAAAAGGGTTGTGTTTGAAAATTCTTGAGATTTAGAAAAGCCAGTGTGAAGTCATTTGTCCATTGCAATCAGTCCCCTTGGGGGAAAAAGATCTATAAAATAACATTCAAAATGTTTTGACTATTTAATATTAAGGGAAGAACTTTAAATTGTTTGACTACAATAAGGATTTCAAAAGCCAATTGTACGCTGCAGTTGGTATTACTGCTCAAAATATAAGAATTTCCACCTTCAATATCAGCTGGCCAAAATATTGGCTGACTGCCAAAATGTTTAACACTGATAAGGAAAATAAACCTATTTTGAATTGAATAGATTATTAGAGGATCTTATTTCAAGAACAGTCCACTTTAATTCATCTATTTAGTATCAAATTCAATGGATGCTAATATTAAGAGACACTCCTTTCATATTCACATTATTACTCTAGGAAGAAACAAATGAGAATAAAACTTTGAGAAGATGTGCTAGAAATAGCCAATCATTTTTATAACAATTTTCTCCTGCACCCAGCATCTCATTTGAGATGCCTCATCTTGTCATAACCAGAATATATTTTGCTCTGAGAAATGAAATCATAAATCTATCATTCCATGGGTCTCTATTTTTTTCAGATCATAGTCTTTCTGATTATTTATTATTGGTGTAACTCCAGCAATCAGTACTAGGTGCTTTACCGGCAGTTAAGAAGATTGCTGCTCTGAATAGTTTATAATATAAATGGCCTTATCCTGCTCTCCTTGATATCAGTAGCAAAACTTCCACTGGCTTCATTTTAGGGTGACCAGATGTCCCGATTTTATAGGGACAGTCCCGATTTTGGGGTCTTTTTCTTATATAGGCTCCTATTACCCCCCACCCCCTGTCCCGATCTTTCACACTTGCTGTCTGGTCACCCTCTCATTGATGAAGGATAGGCCCCCCAGTAAATTGCCTCTAGTTTAACCTGAAAAAGACAAGCTTATTTGTTATGTAAATCATTTAGAGGACCAGGCAGACACAGTATCTGTGTGATCTGTGTTATCATTAGTGTGTGGCATGTTGTCCCTTTCATGGCCAATCTACTAAAGGACAATCTCCTGTTGCTGCCAGCTAATAGAGTTACTCATTTGAGTGGTAGAGGTTTGTGCAGGGAGTCATTACAAAGTCATTACTTCATCTGCCTTTAACAGGGAAAATACAGAATTCACACTAGCATAGTTTCTCATTGCCCCCTTTAGGTGCTGCTTCATTAACAGCAGGAGGTTATCTCCTAATGGAATTACTCTGTTAGAGCAAGTGGTAGAGATCTGCTTTGTGATGCTGAAGGCCCTGGGTTTGAACCCTACTGATAACAGGGAGGAAGCTATTACATCTCTGCCATCAACTCAAATTATCTGTCCAACTTTCAGAAAAAAATATTTGCAGTCTTGTGGTATGGTGAGCCCAAGAGGCTGTAACCACTCTTCTCTCACAGGATTTACAGAAGTCATCCACATTTTTCTCACCTTCGGACTAGATTACAGCAATGTACTTTACTTCTGCTGATGCAGAATTCAGGTGCCTGCCTCCTAAGTGGGGGCTGCTGCTGCGAATGCATAAAGCCTGTGCTCAGGTCTGCACTAAATTCCATGATGTTAGTGATAATCTTCGAGATCCTGAGCAGACTGAAACTTGGCTGTCTGAAAATCCACATCTTGCACTGTAGCCTCTCATAACAGTTACGCCCAAATGGGAGGCTGTTGCTGCTGGTTTGTGGGATTGACCACACCAGAGCCAGCAGCAGAGCTTCTTCCTCAATTGAAGAGACCCTGGAATTGGAGCAAAATACAAAAATGGAGATTATCAAAACTGTCTCAGGGATTTGCACATGCTGTTCCCATTAAAATTAATGTGAATTGGGCATGCGGATCCTTTGGAATTTGGAAACTCTCACTGAAAATATTCTTACTGGATAAGATTGACAGCTGGCAGAGCCAAGACTGCAGGTTCCTGGCAGCAGAAAGTCCTCTTAGAACCCATCATAGCAACTCCTACCTAGCTGGAGGTTATCAGACTGGCAAGTACACCCAAAGAGTGGGTGGGTCTGGTCAGAGCAGAGCTGAGGTGCCTGTTTCATTGACAATAAGTGATGTGGCAGGCAGGTGACATTGCAGGAAAGAGATCTTTATTAAGCATGCTATATGAGACCAGTGTTACATGCTCCAACTCCACTGTCCGAGGGGTAGCATCCGGAATGTAACCTGCATTCCTGAGTGCCTGCTGCCACACCGCACTAGGTTTTTCCTGAAACCCGAACTTATTCCTTTGTTCAATTCCACTCATCCTTCTCACATGCAGCAGAGTCAGTCTCCTAGCAACACACTGGGTGCAGCTAATCCTGGCAGGGGCTTCCTGATTGACTGCGCTTCCTGATTGATGGAGGGGCAGAGCTAAGCTATTACTTGACTCATCAGCAGCCAGAGCTTGCTGGCTGATCAATGTGTTCCATGTCTGCTGATGTTCTTGGTCCTGTTTCCTGTGTTTGCTCTTGTGCTTGCTTCAGCTCCTGCCCTTCACCTTTCCTTGACACCCCTGGCTCTGCTTCCCCCACCACTTCTTCGGCTCACTCATTGGTTCTGGTTTTTGGCTTCTGATCCCTGGTTCTCATCCTTGCCTTTGCTCTTGACTATGCCCATAGCCCTGATTCCGGCCCCTCTCAGTTCCACTCTAACCTCCAGGCCAGGCCACTATCATGGCTCTGACCGTTAGGCCCAACCATCCACATTTGGATCATGATCTTGACAGTTTGTACAGCCCAAGAGACAAAGACCAATGATCAGGCTTGGCTGTGAGTTTGACCTCCATTACCCTGAAGGAGTTAATGGGCACCTTTCAGATGCTGGACACTCAGATCATGGCTCTGCAGGTGCAGGTCTCGCTGCTCAGGTCCCTAGGAAACCAAAGATTCTGATGCTGGCCCAATTTCCCGATGCCTACAGGGAATTTTGCAGCTTCCTGAATCAGTGTTGGTTCCTGTTCATGCTATAATTCCTGTCATTTCCCACTGAATAGGCTTTAGTGGAGCTCATTATCAGACTATTAACTTGTCTAGCCACCGTATTGTAGTTATGATTGCCCCATTGACCTGCAGCCCAGGGCTGGCTGACAGTCCCTTCAGTCATATTTACAACCTCTCAGAACCAGAACTCCAAATGCTCCGGGAATACCTCAGTGAGAATTTAGAAGAGAAGTTTGTTCGTCCTTCTACCACGGGGCTCCCGATCTTTTTTTTTGTGGCAAAAAAGATGGCTCCTGGTGCCCTGTGTTGATTACCAGAGTCTGAATAAAGTGACAGTTTGAAATAGATACCCTTTGCCACTTATTAATGAACTTTTTGAAAGACTTGGCTTGGCCAGAGTTTTTTCTACACTGGACTTTTGCAGAGGCTACAGTCTGGCTTGTATCAGGGAATTCAACAAGTGGAAGACATCGCAGTTGTGCACTTGATATGGGCATTTTGAGTAATTAGTTATGCCATTTGGGCTATGTAATGCTCTAGCTAGGTTTTCCGCATTTCATGAATGACATTTTCCAGGACATGCTGGACTGATTTGTTATTTCTTTAGATTATAGTCTTGTCTTCTCCATAAACCAGAAGCTACATGATCAATCCGTTCCGTTCACCTTGTCCTGCATAGACGTCACCAAAATTGCCTTTCTGCCAAATCAGAGGAATGCAAATTCGACAAAGACTCTATTGAGATGCTTAGTTATATAATTTCCCCCCTGAGGGCCAAACAGTGGACCCACAGAAAGTGTTTTCCATCACTGAGTGGAACATTCCAAAAGATGTAAAGGAGGTTCAGTGGTTTCTTTGATTTGCCAGTTTTTATCAGTGCTTCAGTAAAGGATTGTCCTGGCTAATAGCACTGATAACTGCACTCCTTCAAAAATAGGTTTGTTTTGTCTGGTCAGTGAAAGTACATCTACCTTCGATCAGCTAAAGAAAGTGTTCACTTCAGCTACCCATGGTCTTGTGCATCCAGACCCTGCCAGACCTTTTACCATGGAAGCAGATGCCTTGAACTTTGCTGTTGTGACTGTATTTTTGCAAAATGCAGGTCCTTGTAACCAACTCCATCCTTGTGCATACTATTCATGTAAGCTAATTCCTGCTGGAAAAAATGGTATCTGAGACAAGGAGCTGCTTGCAATTAAAACAGCATTCGAAGAATGGAGATATCTTTTGTAGGAGGCTCAGTTCCCAGTCCAGGTCCTCATCAATCACAAGAACTTAGAATATCTTTGAACAGTCCATAATTTTAATCAACAGCAGATCTGTTGGTCACATTTCTTTGCCATTTTATCATTACCTACCACCCTCAATCCATTTGAGATTGCTGAACAGATCAGCCCAGGAGCATTCCAATACCAGCTGCCCGAATCCCTGAAAGTCCACTTGATTTTCCAGTTGTTCCCCCTGAAGGCCTACACAGAACATCCCTTCCCTGGCCACTCTGCTCCACCACTCCCTCCTGTGGAGGTTCAGGGTCAGGAAGAATGTGAAGTCAGAGAAATTCTGGATTCTAAGCAAATCCAAGGTTGACTTTACCACCTGGTGGACTGGAAGAAAGGTTTTGGGAACCAGATGGGAATATTCATGCTCCAGATCTTGTACCCACTTTTCACCAGAAAAACCCAGGAAAACTAAGGCCCCTAAAAGGCACCCTGCAGGGTGGGGGAGAGGGTACCATCAGGGAGTCAGTCTCCTAGCAACACACTGGGTACAGCTGATCCTGGAAGGGGCCGTGTGATTGATTGGTGGAGGGACAGAGCTAAGCTACTACTTAACCCAGGAGCAGCTAGAGCTTGCTGTCTGCTCAATGCGTTTCATTCCTGCAGCTGCACTTGGTCCTGCTTCCTGTGCCTGCTCCTGCCCAGGCTGCTCTTGTGCCTACTTCAGTTCCTGCCCTTGTCCATCCTTGACACCCCAGGCTCTGACTTCTGGTGCTGCTTCCTGATGTCTCCAGCTCACGTATTGGCTCTGGCTTCTGGCATCTGGTCCCTGGCCCTGACTTCCAGCTCTGCTTCCTGACCTGTCTCCCACTCACTCGTTGGCTCTGATTTTCAGCTTCTGATCCCTGGTTCCCAACCTTGATTCTGCTCTTGACCACGTCCCCAGATGTCCCATGGTCCTGATTCTTGACTCCAGCCTGGCTCAGCTCTGCTCTGACCTCCAGGCCTGGCCACCACCATGACTCCGACGATTAGGCACAACCATCCATGTCCCAATCATGATCCTGATGGCTGGTAATCATTCAGAGACTCTCCCGGGTAGACTTTGCTGGAGAGCTTTGTACAGAGCCTCAATAAATGGGAGCTTAAAGCTGCTCTTCTGTAGTCGAGGTTGGCTGTACTGCTCCCTGCTTTTCCACTGGGGTGAATCCTTAGTTGGATAATCACTGCACCCGCTAAATTGCCTCAAAGCCATTTAATTCTTGCTTTTTCCTCACTAGTTCTTATGCCTCCAAAATCCAAGACTTTGAATGTTACCCATTGCCAGTAGGTTTGTGTAATTTGGGTATTCAACTGCTTTGCTGCTGTGGCAATAAATGCTCTAAACAAAAATGAATAAAAATGTTTCCTTGTGCTGTTAGTATTGTCATTATGATGTTGTCCCCTCCCTTTCACCAAGAGCATACTCCACAACTTCTAGGCCTGCACAGTTTTGGGAAACATTTCATGTAGAAGTGAAATGCTGTATTAGGTCTATATTGCGGTTGGCATTGTAGTGCCTTATCTAACTCCCATTCACCTCAGTGGAATTGGACTGGGCCTTTATACAGTTCCATTGTTGCTTTTCCTGGTAGTGTTAGAATGGCTCTTGAAAGAATATCAGTGCCTTTCTGGATGCAATGTAATATGACTCGTCTTTGATTATATTATCGTTGTTTATCCATATTTTAAGGATAAACTGTAATTCAAAGCCAGAATCTAAATTCAGTTTCACTGGTGGAAAATCCAGTGCAATCCCCTTTATTGATAATGGATTTACTCTAGTGTAACTGAGAACAGAATTTGGCCCCAAATCTCCAAATATGCTTTCTAATTTTCATGTATTGGACATTTTATGGTGCCAGCAGATGTCTAAAATTCACCAGAATCCCACAAGCTATTCTGGTTTATTGTACAATATTATATAGTGACTGTATAAAATGAAGTGTAATCTGTATGGTGTTTTCAGAAATATAAATTTTAGTGTGAACAACAGACTGTCTCTCTCTATATATGTATACTTTATTTTCCTGTAATATTAAGAAAAAAGTTTAATACAGTCTAAATACATGGTTAGCCCATTTTCATTGGCTAAGACAATTTCAAAACAGGGCTTTGTGTTGATTAAAGGATTAGATTGCTCCTGCCATTATTTGCCTGTTTAGGGAAGTAGCCACTCCTTCCTTCCCCCCTCCCCCGGCTCATATGGGAATTCCAGGTGCAATGGGGAAAACTGGGGCTACTCCCTGTCAGGATCAACAGGATGGGGAGGGAATGGATAGGAGTAGGAAGTAGGAGGAACCCTGGATGCTCCTCCTTTTATTCACAAGCAGCAGCTGATGGGGCACAAAGATGTGGGGTGGGGCAGAATTAAGATGGTCCATGAAAACAAATGACAGGGCAAGTGGGGGCCAGGGGATGAATTGTGACTCTGAGTCATAATTCACTCTCTGCTCTTGGGGCCATGCAGCTATTTTACAATCTAGCTCATATTGATTGGAGACTTGCTATTCATAAGGGGCAAAATTCTCTCCATCCACGTAAAATTCAAGTAACTGGATTCTCTGCAGGTAAAGTGCAGAAAGGCGGGGGGAAGGGGGAAGGGTTAAATCCAAAACTCCTAACCTGGGTGCAACTGTTTCTCTTGTCCCCACTCCACAACTCCTATCCCAGCCTATCGGCTGGAATAGTGGCTGTACCCCTCTGTGTGCACGATATGTGGGACTAATGGATTCATATTAATGCTGATCAAATCTGTTGCCCACCCACATCATAGCCTTCCATGCTGATCTGTGCAGGGCTGCCATGGAGACACTATCTGTGGCACTTGGAGGAGAATGCAGGCACCCTTATACAGCTGCTGCACCCCAGTTCTCTCCCCATACAGAGATTATATAGTTAAAAAGGGCTTTGGGCTGGCCCTCTGCACTGCAGGTGGATGTCACCCAAGTAGAGCCAAAACATATGTACTAATAGCTCTGTACATAAGAGATTAATACCAACCCCCATTTTAAGAACTCCAGTGCTATCCTTTCTGCAAAACAGCACTGTTGGTTTGGACAGTGCTCTTTAGTAAACCACATCTCTTTTAAGCTTTGCAAGCCTTCAGCTGACGTGTGATGCTCACAGTCTGGGATACAGTCAGCTTACAGCGATGTCACAGCAAATGCACATTCCAACTCCGTACTGAATTTATTGTTTTATTTTAGTTTTCATTTAGATATCTTAAAATCTGCTTGGGATCGTAAGCAACCCTCTTGCAGAGGTATGCAAACTGCACTTCCGTGCATGCGGCAAATACATTTTGAATAGTGACTTAGCCTTTCTATTTCAAATGGAATCATTAGTGTTTCTTTCGGGAAGTCTCATTTCCCCTTCTTTTTACACAGTAATTCAGCCCTTCACTTATTCAAGCTGCAGCACCATAAATAAATAAACAAACAAGGCAATTAGCAGCCGGCAATGGAAAATGGAGATATTTAAAACCTAAGAGAGATTCTGAAATAAATATATTGCAACTGAACTGGCATATGTTGTCGGTGGCCAGTTACATTGACGTCAATTTCTTGAGGACATACATGAAATTGCAGGGACTGTGTTTTACCTTTTAGATTAGAACATGTAAACATAAACTTTTGAGGATAGAAGGTCCAGGTGTGTGCATGAAATATACTCTAAAACTAGAACGTTTTGCAACCAGAAAATGTCATGGTTGTAACATTGATAGGTAAGTAAAAGCATCACAGCTGTATATTTGATGTTTTGTCAAAGTGCTGTACTAAGGAACCACTAAGTCATATGCTAAAAATATTTCCATCTGTTTGCTTTTTTGGTTACATTATTTGCATTATGAACAATACAATTCTACAATATATCAGTTCATGGTCTTGGTGCTAAAGGGAGAGTTGTTATATTTTTATGATTCTGCAATTTAGCCTTTTCTTTTGTTGATGTTCTGAAGGTTACTGTTAGCTTTTGTTGTCAGGACTAAAGCAGAGTACATAATTTGAAACATATATTCAATTAATTTAGTTTTTTTTCTGTTCATGGAAGATCTTCAAGCAGAACATAGTTTCTTCAAATGTATTCCTTATTGAAGTTTATTTGAGGAGTATTTTTAAAAAAACTTTACCCTATAAACTGATCACTGATATTACAAGTTTGAACTGTATTGTTTGTGTGATTGGTCAGATCAGTCACATGGCACCATTTGTGTTCCCTGATTACATAAGCACTTCTGGTGCCAGAACTTGCATGTTTGAGGTTAAAAATTCAATTTCTGTGAAAACTTGCACATTCAATCTTTGAAATTCACTTTCCGCATACATATTTGCCAGTAAAGCTTGAGTGCTCAGGTGTTAGCAATCATCAGACACAAAAGGGGTAAGGAGACTTTTTAAAGAATTAATTAATATTAGTGGATATTCCCCCCGATTGTTGCATAAATTTGTAAGGCTGGAAGGAACATTGAGATCATCTAGTCTGACCTCCTGAATAACACAGGTCACAGAATTTCCCTGTTACTTCTGTACAGAGCCCATTAACTTGTGTTTGGCTAAAGCATATCTTACATGAAGGCCACCAGACTGCACATGAAGACATTCAAAGATGGAGAATCCATGTCTTTCCTAGATAGTTTGTTCCAGTGGTTAATCACCTTCTCTGTTGGAAAAAAATAAATTGTGCCTGATTTCTAATTTGAATTTGTCTAGCTTTAACTTCCAGCCATTGACTCGTTATGTCTTTCTCTGCTAGAATAAACAGTCCTTTAGTATCTGGTATTTTCTATCTGTGAAGGTACTTCTACACGGTAACCTCTGACTTCTAATAGGAACTGTGCTTCATTGTATTTCTTTTTTATTTCAAGATTTCTTTTTTAGATTTGAAAATTGTGTTTCCTTTTCATTCAGAAAGTCCCTAATATCTAGAAATAACAATGCCTTTTTAGGGGTTGTATGTATTTGTCATAGCTAGAAATGTAGACTCAATTTTAGATGGAACAATGCCTCCTCTAACTTAGATTGCTCTGAACTTGCTGTTTTATGTAGAGCCACCCCTAACTGTTCAAACTTGTCCAGCAGTGATAGCAGATCTTTTCAGCATGTTGTGTTTTTCTTTCATTAATGATAATGGATTATATTAGGAAATCTTAAATTCTTCTTTATTGTCCTTTCCCACATTTTGGAAGAATTTGTTGGTTCAGCACTAGTCATACAAATGAGACCAGTTTATTCATCAGTTCAACTGCAGTGTGAGTCTGGAGAATCAGTTATTGCTGGCAGACATGCAAAATCGTTTCCCTCATTTCAGGAACATCATTTGGCTGTGTATCATTAATTCCTCCAAGCCACGTAGAGCCAGTTTGCTATGGTAGGTAATCTGTTGACCAAGGGATAGATTCCCAAAGGGACTTAATGACTTTTAGGCATCCAAGAAAACATGGAATTCACAAAGGCTGCAGTAGGCATCTGAGCTCCATCTAGAATGAATGGGGAGAGGGAGGCACCTAAGAATGGAATTTGCTGAAGCAAGCATGCTGAGCGGGGAGCCGCCAAGGAGAGGGGTGTGCTCTAAGCCTCACCCCTCTCAGGAAGTTAGGATCTTTTGCTTGGGAGGAAAAGGAGAAGCCACCCCCGCCTTTAGCCCAGTGGTTAGAGCACTCACTTGGGATGTGGGAGACTCAGATTCAGTCTTTCCCTTCTGCTTGATGAGAAGAAAGGATTGGAACAGGGATCTCCGACCTCTCAGGTGCGAGTGCCCTAACCACTGGGCAAAGGGTTCTTCTGGTGTGGGTCTCCCTCAGTCTCTCCTATTGAAGCTGTTACCCTTTGGATAAATAATGAGGGAGTAATGGGGGCAAGGGGACTTTCCCACCCCTCGGTGAGGGCCCTACCCACCAGGCTACCGAGTCATTCTTATTCTCTCTCTGGTCCAGTGGCTCTTTAGTTACCCAAAGTGCTACAGCTTCAACAGAAGAGATTGAGGGAGCCCCACCCCCATCAGACTATCCTATAGCTCAGCGGTTAAGGCCCTTGCCTGTGAGGTAGGAGTTGCCAGTTCAATTCCTCCACCCCAGCAGAGGGGGAGATTAAACCTGGGTTTCCCACATCCCCTGTGAATGGTCTAACCACTGAGCTAAAAGTTATATCATCATCACCACCATAACTACAGGCCCCAATCCAGTAGGTGAGCTCTGAGCTCACGCTCAGGCCCTTCAGGGAAACACCTGTTTTCCCTGGCTTTGAGTATCATGCTGGGACTTAGACTTCTAGATGCCTAGAGTGAGACAGCAGTGCGCATGCCCAGAAGCAGAAATATAGGTGTCTAGGGAACTTTTACAGCAGAAATGTAGGCACTGGGTGTCTTTAGGCACCTATAGGCTTAGGTGGCAGCTGAGTGGGAATTCTGTGAATGTCAGTCATGCCTAAATGTTGGATATAGGCACCTCAAGTAGCAGTTGGGGCGCCAAAGTCCCTATATGAATCTGGCCCCAAATTATCATGCAGAATACCACAGTAAAGCTGCAGATGTGACATTTGAAACAGCTCTCAGTTTTAATGTGATTGCTATTTAAATGTATTAAATAGCTAAGATTGGTACAGTGCCTTGAGGATGGAACATTGAAATGGCAGTCTGTTTTCAAGGTATTGTTATCACTCCACCAAATATAACTCTGCTGAATTCCTGATATACTGTTTTGTTTTGGAGAGAGACATACGTGTGTGTGCTTAGTCAGATGGACAGGAGTTGTCGAGAGTACTGCCATCGTTGGTGAGGTCTGCTGCAGTTTGTCCATTAGTGGTGATGGTAAATAGCCACATGACTTTGGAATTCTAGCTTGTTTGCTCTTAGACCTGTTTATTCCCGCTTCTAAGTCACATTTTAATGTCTTATCTTTTATGTTAGTTGGATATTAGTTGAAGGAAAGGAATGCTAGTGTATTATATATAGTGGGTTTTGATGGTTTTTTTAATCACAGTACAGAGATGAAATGACAATCATTTGATAAAGGGATATGTACTTGTGTTTCACTTAATGTAATATTACAATATTAGATCTTTTCAGTATTTCAATACGTATATTGATTAAAACAAAAAATTGAACATCTAGTTTTCTGCTGTTTTCAACAAAATAAAAATGTCTAATTGAATATGAAGTAGTTACTAACTTTCTGCTGCCAAGATGAAATGCATGCTGTGAAAGGGTATATGGAATACATAAAGAGAAGTTTCCACCCACTTGGCCTTTTAATAACAGTTATTCTAAATCTGCAGTTTTTTGCTTCATAACACAATTTGAGGTTGAGAATACTGCATGTGGAGTGCAGTCATTGCCTTTGAAAAGTCAGCATTTGCCAGCAATTACCACACAGTGGCATCTAGGAGCGTACAGTATGTCCGTATCCTTGCGCCACAATGTGTCAACTTGGAAAATAGGGGCCAGATTCCCTAGTAAACTCCAGCTGGTTTAAGTTGCACCAGTGATACAAAGCAGCTAAACCAGGTTTACCAAAAGCTGGATTTAGAGCTGTTTTACATCACCAAAGCTGTAAGAACATACCAGTGAATCCGAGCCCAGAGTTAAAAATAGGAATGTCGCTGTGATGGGGGCTTGGAGGGCCAGGGGGCCTAGTGGTTGGTGCACCTGACTTCTGGCCCCAGAGTGGCAGCGATATCTATTGCTGACCTTAGGCCAGTAATCTTCAGCTTTCCACCAGCATCTGGGCTTCAGCCCTTAAAGAGATGTGGTGTGGGGACCTGGGCCGTCCCTCTCCACTGGGTCCAGTCCAGAGCACTGTGGAAAGCAACACTGGCCAGGTTCTCCCTGTAGTAAGTCCAAGTTCACTTCCCTGGGCTACTTCCTATCAGGAGGCCCTTCAGTTTGGGACTTGGCCCCTATAGTGCATTCAGTCTCTCAACAACAAAAAAAGTCGAAGGGCCCTACAGGACCTACTGATTCTCAGAGGGGGTGGTGGTTGGAGAAGGCACTGTCTGGGGGGCCTTACCTGCTGGGTGGTCCCCTCTGAGGCTCAACTTTCTGTCTAGCTTCCTGGAGAAGCATTCCCCTCTCCTGCAGCCTGTCCATCACCTCTTGCCTGAGCTTCTGAGCTCCCGTTTAACTGGCTCTTGCAGATGGAGCATGCTCAGCAGGCCTGGAGGGGCAGGGCTACTTGGTCCCAGTATTGTCTTTTTAACACCTTCGGCCCTGTGTGAGGTTTGTATCACACACCCTCCCACTGAGCCACTAAGTTGTGGTGTCACAGGGTGGATCCACATCTCCTCTGGCTCATAGAAGAAATTAGCATTTTTGTTTTCCCTGCCTCTGCGGTGGGACATGTGGAAGCTATAAGGCTGCAGATACCACTTTATGATTCACGGATTGTGGTCTTTCATGGAGTTTAGGAGAGATGCATGGTCTCCTACTAGGTGGAAGGGCTGCCCTCACAAGTAATATAACAGGACATCAAAAGCTGATTTTCTCAGTGACTAAGCCAGGGCCTCTTTCTCAGTGAGAGAGCATGCCACCTTCCAGGGGAACAACTTTCTACTGAGAGAGAGGATGGGATGCTCCTCTACACTGAATTCTTGAGTCAGCAGTGCCCTGAGCCTGACTTCTACTGCATTGGTTTGCACAAGAAATGGTTTTGTGAACTTTGGGTGGAATAGCACCGGTTCCTGGCTCAACTGGTCTTTCAATGCTTTGAATGCCTCATCACAGTTTTTCATCCAACAGATTTATTGGGGTACTGAATCCTTTACCAGGTCCATCAAAGGGTCAGTAATGGTAGCGAAGGTGGGGGTACTGTCAGAGATTCATCCCCAGCATCCCCAATAAACAGCGAACTTGCTTCTTGGTGGAGGGGATGGAGCAATCCGCTAGGGCTTGGACTTTGTCCACCAGAGATCGTAATTGTTCTCCTCTCACTGTATACCCCAGGTAAGTGACTTCTTTGGCAGCCAGGTGGCACTTGATTGGGTTGGCCATCAACACTGACTCCATAAGAGCTTGTAGTTTGCAATAATGTGCCTTATGTGGTCAGCCCACTCTTCACCGTATAGGAAAATACTATTACTGTAGGTGGCTGTTTATGCCCCATGTGGCCACAGCACTTTATCCATCAATAGCTGAAAGGTGGCAGTGCCCCCAGGGAGCCCAAAGGGCATGGTCTTAAATTGATACCACCAAATTGGATAGAGAAGGCAGTTGTCTCTTTAGACTCGGGTGTCAAGGGTATCTGCCAATACCCTTTCATTAGGTCAAGAGTGGATTATATATACTCTACTGCTTCCAGGCTACAAAGTCCATCTTGCCAGACAACAAGTCCACATTGAGGGGTAGTGGTGGACCCATACTGCTCCGGTTTGGCCCCAGTGCAGGGTCATTTACCAAGGACAGTCCTTCCTCTGGGTCCTCAACATCTCCTAGGCACTCCCCTTGTGGCACCCTTCCTCGGCCACTGTGGCCATCTCCTGTTTTCTGAGGTCTTTTGGCCTCAAGCCTGCCCCCCACTAGGGATGTGACACCCTCTGGACAACCTCTTCCAAAACTACCAGTCACACCCCAGGATGACCAGATAGGCCAGGTCTTTGGCCACTCCAGCCTGTACCATCTTGGTGCAGTTTTGCACAGTCAGTTTCATCGCTCTCATGGCGTAGGGCTGTATATTTCCCTGGATGAACTGGAGGTAGATCATACTTCCATGCTTCCCTCCTGGCCCCACCAGCCATTCCCTGACCAGGGTTTGGCTGCAGCAAGAGTCGGTCAGTTCTTGAATGGTCACTCTGTCCACTTGGACGAACATTTTCCTTGGGGCCCCTCTTCTGAGTCTGGCTGTCTGTGGTCCAGGCCTGCCCATAATTACAATCCGTGAATAGGCAGTCTTGCCAAAAATTGCTTTGTTGCCCACAGGCAAAGCAAACCCTTGCGGTTGAAGGCAATCCCATCACTGCTTCTACTGGTGGAAATGGTCCCTGCAGGCAAGGTCACTCCATAGGGTCCAGATCCCTCCTAACAGACTGGGTTGGACTTCTGGGCTCTTTTGATACCTTTGTATCCTGAGGTTGGGCATCCCAGTTCCCAGGGAACCTTTGGCTGGATTCAGAGGTCAGCAATATGTATGCCCTGGGGTCATGCCGGGCTGACTTTGGACATTTTTGCTTTGGATCTGAGGGATCTGAGAGAGTTCTCTGCCTCTGTAGAATTTCAGGGTGTTGCCTTATAATCCATGCACACCCCCCTGTAGAGAGGATCTGTGTGCACTGTTCCATGCCTACCTTCTGTGCCACCTAAACCCCTGTGTAACCCTCTGGCACCACCAGCAATGTTCTTTCAGACTCTGGGCAATGGCCCAGGGCTGAGCCCCAAGCAAGAATTCCTCCTGGCAGAACCACTGGCAGTAAGTTTTGGGAGAGATGTTCGGGCACCCAGAATTACTGCCTTGACTTGGCTGTTATCCAGGGTGGCCACCACATCGAAGACCCAGTATGCAGCCTGGACCAGGCCTGACAAGTGGAGGGCCAATAGATTGGTGCAGCTTTCCACCCTCCATGGAGTCATGGCAGCGACTCTCTTAAATGTGACGAGGAATGCCTGTGGGTCATCTGTGAGCCCCATCTTTGTCAGTTTCACCGGGATGGATGGCATTAGGGAGATACCTCCCCCTCCCCTGGTGAGACTTACTGCTGCCCCAAGTGGCTCTATGAGCGTAATCATCTGATTGACGAGCTGCTGCTGTGTCCCCATTTCTTTAATCAGCTGCTGCTGCTGGGCAGAGAGTGCTGGAGCCATCAGCTCTGCTGCTGCTGTTGCTAGGCTACCTGTTAATGGTTTTCAAGGGCCCACTTCAGCAACTTCTCAAAATCTATTTGTGCCTTCCATCTCCCACTCTTTTCTGGCCTACTTTCAGGTCTGGGACACTATGCTTCCTGCATTCTCTTCCATGTGTGATGGGGGCTCAGAGGCCGGGGTGGCCTAGTGGTTAGCACACCCGACTTCTGCCCCCAGGCCTCCCTGTCAGGGTGGTAGCGATATCTGTTCCTGACCTTAAGCCAGGAATCTTCAGCTTTCCTCCTACATCTGGGCCTTGGCCCTTAAGGGGTGCGGTAGTGGGACCCAAGCCCTCCTTCTCCACCAGGTCCCAGCACAGGGCAGCAACAACAGCAGGATCCTCACTGTAGTAAGTCCAGGTTCACTTCCCTGGGCTACTTCCAGCCAATAGGGTTCTTCTGTTTGGGGCATGGCCCCTAAAGGCCAAACAGTCAGTCTCTCTCAACCAAAAAAACCAAATAAACGTCCAAAGGAGCAGGGCCCTGGGGATGGTGGATGGAGAAGGCACTGTCTGGGGGCCTTACCTGCTCTGTGGTCCCCTCAGGCTCAACCTTCTGTCTAGCTTCCTGGAGAAGCATTCCTCTCTCCTGCAGCCTGTCCTCAACCCTTTGCCTGGGCTTCTGAGCTCCCATTTAACCTGCTCCTCCAGTCAGCACATGCTCAGCAAGCATGGAGGGGTGGAGCTACCTGGGCCAAGTGTTGTCTTTTAACTCCTTGAGGCTCAGTATGGACTTTTTATGCCCAATCATAGCCCCAAAAGAGAAAACAAAAAACCAAGCCAAGGATCCTTAGATTAATGGTATCAAGTTTAAATTGATGTCACCTGATGTTGGTAGTTTTGGATTTGGCCATGTCAATATTATAGCCATTAGAAGATTTCTGGTTCACAGTTTTGGGCTTTTTTGCAGTTAAGTTCATGTTCATAAGTAGATGGTATCTTTGAACTTCATGATCAAGCTAACTTTGATATGAATGAGTATTAGCATGATAGGGCTTGTTTAAAAAGTTCCCATCGCTTCTATTTGTGTCTATTTTAAAAGTGACTAATATTATTTCTTGTAACTTTGCAGACTACAGATGCCAATTCAAATGTGAGGAAAAGAACAAACGCCATGGCACAGTCAGAAGCCGATGGTGGGAACCGAACTGACACAGCAAACAGTTCCATCCAACCTTCTGTGGTAACTCAGGGGTCTTCTGACATTACACCCCAATCACTTTCAGCATCAAGTCCAAACCCATTCAGTCGCCTCAATGTATCAGAAACATTGTCTTCTGCAAGAGCTACTCCTCCAGCTCCTCCATCCACCCCAATTTTAACTGGATGCATAACACAGCATGCCACAGCTGGATCCCCATCCATTCATCATTTACTTGGATCTAGACTGGAGCAGATTCAGACCACAGCTAATACGGTGGGAGCATCTGTAAAGCCGTCTGCTATCTCTCCGTCTCCTGCTCCCCCTGCTTCCAGCTCTGGCACTAGTAAGATAGACAAATATGCACGTATTCTATTTCCTGTCACATTTGGAGCATTTAACATGGTTTACTGGGTAGTGTATCTATCCAAGGACACCATGGAAAAATCAGAAAGTCTAATGTAGTTTTGCTGCTATGTAGTAGTTTCCTTAATTATTATAACACATTTGTTGCAGGGTTCCTTCTTTTAAAACTATTTTTTTTAAAAGAGACCATTAATTCTTATTTTACCAGGCTCTGTGCTAGGTTCCCACTGCAAAGAACAAGTTCATTGCTGAGTAAAGGGTACACAGAACTTGCCATGGGGGGCAGGGAAGGGGAGGAACAGTGATGGGACTCAAATAGAATGTAGACACACACATTTATGCAGTGTAACATGCGCTGACTTTTAGTAGTATGCCATAATGATTATTATGAATCCCTGAGGTCCCCAGCACCACTGCCTAGACCCAGCAATGCATTTTCCACTATGACTTGCAGTGACTGTTTTGTGGATATTTTTAAATGCTGCCAGAAAGGGACTTTTCTCTGCTAGATTAAAGTTGATGAAAGAAATGAGTGGCGACAGAAGAAAATAGAGGGAGTCCTACTGGTGGCGGGTTTGGGGGGCGGGAGAGGGAATGGAGGGGGTGAGGGGAGCGCTGTAGAAAAGAGTTAGGCAAAGGAGTTGGAGAACTCCATATATTTTTACTAAGCAGTATTTTGTGCCGCTGCATAGAAAATTCTCTCTGAATTAAAGGATGAGTGAATCTTGTGGAGTCTGAGATTTTATGAACCTCTTGAACTAGTTCTTTTGGGTTTGCAAAACCAACTTAATAGCCTGATCCTTCTTTCGCTTACACCAGATTTAACTTGAGTGTAGTTACTCCTAATTTCCAACTGTGTAAGACAGAGACGAAACAGGCCTATGATGCTTAGGTTTTGATTAGAATTCTTCCTTCTCTGGTGCCTTTCCCCTGTTTTGTTTTTCACTCTGTCTACTCCTCTCCTTTATTTCACCATTATTTTTCACCAGATGTTTCCCTTTTGCACTGTTTCTCGTAGCCTCCCCTAACTAGAATGCAAACCCAATAGTGTTTGAGTTCAAGTTAAATGTTCAAGTGGCTTTAAAATGGCAAAATGAGTTTGCCCATCCTTTCTATGGTTACGGGTACAGTACAACTGTAAGGAAGGGAAGTCAGTTCCTTTGCGAAGTAGTCATGTCACATAAATAAGAGGAATACTTTTCTAAATGGGGTAAGGTGCTTTTCCTCTTGCCCCATCCCGTCTTAAAAATGCTCAATAGCAGTAAAGTGCTTTCCTGAATGGTTGGAGTTAAGATGTGCAGGCAGGTATGTGTTTGGATTTCTTGGATGAAGTGAACTGTTTACATCTACCAGAGGTCTTGTTTATCAATTTCCTTTCTACCATACTGGGTAGACGATATGCTGATTAAAAAAAAATGTCCTGCACAAACTCCACCTGGGTAGCTAAATTAACTTCTCTGCAATTGACTACCAAAAATAATAGGCTGGATTTTCAGCTATGCTCTGGTATATGTGGGGATATGCCTGAGTGGATTAGTTCCCAGCTGGAATAGAGTGACCTAACTGACTCCTAAGCCACTCTTTCAGGAGCCCCTAACATAGGGGATATGTTAGGGGCAGAAGAGGTATTGCCAGCACTTTACTGTGCTCTGGCAATGACCAGCTGACAGATGGACCTTGGAGGCCACAGCCAGCTTGAGTAGTTTAGAACGTTCAAGAGGCTGCCTTAAACTATTCTGGGGCCAGAGTCAGTGTAAAAATGCCCCAGAATGAGGAAACCACAACTGGGATCTTTGCAGCCCTTCTTCCCACCTCTATCTCATGGACACAGGCTTTAGCTGAGAATCTGACTGTGTAGTTTAAAAGACCTTAAAGACCATGAGAGGTAAGAACATAAGAGCTGCCAGACTGGGTCAGACCATAGTCCATCTTACCCAATATCTTGTTTCCGAATGGGGTCCATTCTAGAGCTTCCTGGGTATTATGGAATGATCCAACTTTATCTTCCCCCCACCCCAGCTTTTGGTTGTCAGAGGTTTAGGGTCACCCCAAGCATGCTGTTTAATACTGCATGTAGTATGGGTTTCAGTTCATCGGGTCGTGTTACGTTAGACTGCACAGAAATTGAGACGTACGTGAGTTTATTATGATGTAACATATACGAATTTTCTTTCATTTTTTGTTTCACTGGCCTTGCCAAGCAGCCAGATGCTGTCATTTACATTTTGCTTCTTTACATCTACCAAAAGACCTAATACGATTTTTTACTGTATGACAAGTGTAAGATTGCCACACTTCTTAGAATACCACAGCAGCTGCCATTGCACAAAATTACAAATGCAGCATGTGCACTAATTAGCTGTCTGAAGCTGTTCTGAATCCTTGGGTGTATCTCTGGGCATGATAGCCTTTGCTCCCTAATTTAGTCACAGTATCATAATCACACTATCGCCCATAGGCACAAGCCATACTTGATTTATCTGGTTAAACTAAGAGATAACAAAAAAACTACACAAATACTAAAATATTTCTAGCATGATGAAGAATGTAATTTCGGTTTGTTTGGAAACTCCAACATTTGCTCTGAAAGTTACTAAAAATGAGCTTCGCTTTCCACTCTGATGAGGAGAGAAATTATCTTCATTTCTCATGCACGGCTTTAAACAAGTCACTAGAAACAGCTGTCTTCCTTTTCCTCCCACCTCCCTATGTTGGATGTATAATCAGCACATTGTTCAGCAGGATCATATGTTGGTTCAGGCTAGTTGACCAAGATGATATGAATATGTATCTTGGATTCCCTGCCAATTCCTACTCTGGTTTGATAAAACCTGCAACACAACCATAGATAATTATCAAACTTACAAACATTCAGTTCCAACCTTCTGGGGAAGAGAATGTTTTGGAGGAGAATGTTTAGGAGTTTCTCGGAAAAGTGGGGTGTTTTTTTTTTTTTTAAATCTGTCAACATCTGCATGGTTGCATCCAAAATGAGATATGACAATCTCATCATGAGGTTAGGAATAATTTATAACGCTGCACTACGTTTTTGTGTTAGGGCATATGAAGAAATTACCATAACTAGCTTTCCAAATAACATAAGGACAATGTAAAGGGAAAGCTGTTAATGGAGTTTTTTTGTTACTTTTTAAACTTATAGTAGAGAAATCAGAAACAGCAGAGAGGCTGCAGTGTAGTCAGTATTAGCATGTTATAAACCATCTGTAGTTCAGAGGCACACAAAAAAACCAAAAAGAAACACACCAAAAATATGCTAGGAATCTTTGGCCATAGGTTCAAAACTGGGGGTACGTCTATACTTGCGCGTCGCGTCGGAGGAGTCCAATCGATCTTCTGGGTTCGATTTATCGCGTCTTGTCTAGACGCGATAAATCGAACCACGAAGTGCTCCCTCGTCAATGCTTGTAATCCTACTCCGCGAACGGAGTAGGCGGAGTCGACGGGGGAGCCTGCGCGCCGCGTGTGGACCCCGGGTAAGTACCTTTTCATTCGAACTAAGATACTTCGACTTCAGCTACGTTATTCACGTAGCTGAAGTTGCGTATCTTAGTTCGAATTGGGGGGTTAGTGTAGACCAGCCCCAAAATTGCTTATAATTTCAGCGACCAGTTAAACAATGCCCTCTTCTGCTTTTTTTTAAAGTAATACTACAATCAATCTGATTTATAAAGTCCAGTTTATAAATAGTAAAGATGGTGGTGAGAGTTTAAAAAAAATCAGAATATTCGAAATCTAGGTCTGGTCTACACTACAGAGTTAGATCGGCTTAACTACATTGCTCAGGGTTGTGAAAGAATTCTTCTGTTGCCCTAGCTACCATCTCCTGGAGAGGTTGCAGCTGTGCCGCTGTTGCCTTTCTAGTGTTGATGTACTCCTGGTGAAATCTTTACTAACTGCTACCTGCTAAGAGACTGTCATAAGGTGGGTGAGGTAATATTTTTTATTGTACCAACTTCTTGAAAGAGACGAGCTTTTGAGCTACACCGTGTTCTTCTTCAGGTCTGGGAAAGGTACTCAGTATCACAGCTAAATACAAGGTGGAACAGATTGTTTAGCATAAGTAGTTAACACACATTGGAAGGGACCATTCAAAGTGAAGTTTCCTGTTAACACCCTTTGCAGTCATGGGACAAAAAAGGGGAGTTAGTGGATTACAGATTGTTGTAATAAGCCATAAATCCAGTGTCTTTATTAAGACCATGATTATTAGTGTCTAACAAATTTACGAATGTAAGTGCCCAGGCTCATCTTTTAAAGGTGTTGTGCAGGTTTCCTTTGAGGATGAGGACTGAGAAGTCAGATATGGAATGATCATTTTGTGAAAAGTGTTTGCCCAAGGGCTACAACACTGCATAGACATTGAGGTTAATAACAAAACTCCCATTGATTTCAGTGATGCAGGTCTAGACCTCTAAAAGTGGGCACCAGGCCAAAAGATCAGTAGAATCTCAGTTCACCCACAATGATTATCCACAATGATCACATTTCATCATGTAGTCATCTGTCATCATTGTCAGAAATCCATTGGACCCTGTGGTGGCCATTATTACCAGGTTTCACTGCAATTCTAAATTGAGAGTAAACTAGCAGTAGAATGTTAAAATAAGGTATACAACAGCTGGAAATGTAAGCCTCACCCCCAGTCCTTCGCTGTGATTCATGTGTGTGGATTGCAGCATCCTTGGATCACAAACAGGAATGGGGCCTTTGTCTGTTACTCCTCCTCCTACATATGCTCTTTGTGTATTAACATTCTTTGAGGGTATCAGGAAGCATGTGGACAAAGGTGATCTAGTTGATATAGTGTAGTTGGACTTTCAGAAAGTCTTTGCCAAGGCCCCACACCAAAGGCTCTGAAACAAAGTAAGCAGTCCTAGGATAAGAGGGAAGGTTGTCTCAGGGATCAGTAGCTGGTTAAACAATAGGAAACAAACGGTAGGAATTTATGGTCAGCTTTCACAATGGAAAAGGTAAATAGAGGAGTCTCCAACCGTCTGTACCGGGACCAGTGCTGTTCAACATTCATAAATGATCTAGAAAAGGGGGCAAACAGCAAGGTAGCAAAGTTTGCAGATCAAAATTTCTCAAGATAGTTAAGTCCAAAGCTGACTAAGAAGAATTACAAAGGGATCTCACAAAACTGGGTGAATGGGCAACAAAATGGCAGATGAAATTCAATGCTGATAAAGGCAAAATGATGTACATTGAAAAAAATAATTCCTACTATACATACAAAATGATGGGGTTTAAAATTAGTTGTTACCACTCAAAGAAATCTTGGAGTCATCGTGGCTAGTCCCCTGACATTTGTTCACTGTGCAGTGGCAGTCAAAAAAGATGATAGAATATTAGGAATAATTAGGAAATGGATAGATAGAAAATATCATAAAGCCTCTATATAAATCCCTGGTATGCCCACACATTGAATACTGTGGGCAGTTCTGATCACCCCACCTCAGAAAAGATATATTAGAATATGAAAAAGTATAGAGAAGAGCAACAAAAATGATTAGGGTTATGGAACAGCCTTCCATAAGAGAAGAGATTAAAAAGACTGGGACTGTTTAGTTTAGAAAGGAGACGACTAAGGGAGGGATAGAATAGAGGTCTCTAAAATCATGACTGGTGTGGAGAAAGTGAATAAGGAAGTGTTATTTACCCCTTCACATAACACAAGAACCAGGGGTCACTCAGTGAAATTACTAGGCAGCAGGTTTAAAACAAAGAGAAGGAAGTGCTTCTTCACACAATGGAGAGTCAACCTGTGGATATTGTAAAGGCCAAAAGTATAACTGAGTTTAAAAAAGAATTAGATAGGTTGGTGGAAGATAGGTCTATCAATGGCTCTTAGCCAAAGTGGTCAGGGATGCAACCCCATGCTCTGGGTGTCTCTAAGCCTGTAACTGCCAGAAGCTGGATTGGAGGGCAAGGGGATGGATCACTCGATAATTGTCCTGAAGCATCTGGCACTGGCCACTGTCAGGAGACAGGATACTAGATTAGATGGACCATTGTTCTGACCCAGTGAGGACATTCTTATGTTCTTAACTAACACAATTGTAAATGTTAATATAGACAAGGAAAAATCTTGATTAATGGGATTAAAAACCAAGTAGCAATTGTAGTGCAGACAAACCTAAGTAAAGGCTAATGCCTTGGAACACCTTGTAATAATACAGAACAAGCAATGACAATTATAATCAAGACTTTCATGGTATTTCTAAACTCTTAAATTATGTGGCAATAATTTATTCAGATCATTTGGGAAGGGAAGGGTTAAGATGTACCTTCGCTTTATAATCTTGTTACAAATAAGTTAATAATGCAAGAAGTGGGACAGCACAAACTCACTGAAATAGAAAGAACTTAATGCAAAATTTGTATTTAACAAGTGACAGTTAAACAGAACAAACGAACGTACACACCAGAGGTTTCTAAAAACAAAATGCTAAAAACTATGCAAACGTAAAGCAGTTAAATGACAATAGCATGACTCCTCCCTCAAAAACACATCTTACTTATGCATGGTCAGATTCTTCTTTTACTTACACTGGTTTTGCACTGGTGTAACTCCACTGATTTCAGTGTAAGTCACTTCTGATTACATTGGTGTAAGGACTTGATCCAGAGCCAACATAGGTCAATGGGCGTCTTTCCATTGACTCCAATGGGCTTTAGATCAGGCCTTAAGTAAGAGGAGAATCAGGCACATAGCCTCTCTCACAAGGAGAAAGCCGCCATCTGTTGGAAAATTCTGACAGACCTTAGTGGTTAGTATTTGCATTTGTAGCTCTTCTTTCAGAATGAAAACAGAACTTTATTAGCGTATGCTTTTTAAAATTTATTTTAAAAAGCAAATGCAGTTCCAAACTGTTCTGTGTAATGCAGACTTTTTGAAAGCAAACCTCTTCTTCACATTCCATGTTCATACTTAGCTAAAGTGAAGTACTGAGTACCTTGATTAAAAGCTCCCTGCAGTGCTTACATGTAGAAAATAGAAAATGCAATTCTTTACAAAATAAGTGATGCCTGCAAAACATGGTTGTTTTTCACTGTTGAATTAACAGAGGTGATGGATATAGCTTTTAAATTTTTTTGTTGTTGTTTTAGTTTTGTTTTGTAACGTATAATTTAATGTACTGAGAGATTTCTCATGGACTTTCTAATCTTTTGTATATTATTTCATTAGAAATTATTTCAAAGCAAATCAGTCAACTAAAAAGTCAATCTCACTGTAATTTGCTCAGATTTTTGGATTCAAATTCTATTCTAATTTCTTGTATAAGAGAGAAAGTCATACAACTTCTTTTTTTAAAAAAAAAAGGCAGCTGGAATCTTAGATTCTGTGAATTAAGCATTAGCAAAGTATCCAAATCTAGTCAAGAATTACTGAAAGGTTTCTCCAAAGGGCAGCATAAGTCTAGTGTTAAAAAACATTAACATGATCACAGACTCAATGTAGAACATCAGTATACCATGAAAAAATGTTCAAATATTATATTTACTGAATTGTAAAGGAGACATTATGAAGGTGTACTTAAAAGCAAGCAAACCTAAATTTGAAAGGGTTTCTGCCCGGATAAAAAGAACAATATAAAAGATCAGTAAACATTATTAATTATTATTGTCTTTGCATTTTTATTTTCAAAATCAAAGAGAAAGGTACTTAGGTAAGAGAAATAATATATTGTACTATTACAATTAGCCTTTGACTAATACATAGCTTTAGTATGATTTTTGGCTGCTGCTGCTGATCTATTTCAGCATGCTTGCTCTGCATTTTAATAAAGGTTGTATCCATATTGTCTGTTGGAGTGAATACCACAACTCACTGTGTTATTCTATGAAAAAGAGACGTAACAGATTATCAGAGAGTATTTATTTTTGTAAAATCAATATTATTTACAAGCATGTTTTTGCCATTAAAAAAAGAGTTTGACTGGAGATTGATAGAAGAAGCATAAATCTACATGAAATACCCAGTTGGGGTTCTGAGCACAATACTTTCCAAATTGCTATGTTAAATTGAACACTGCCTGGCCTTGATGCTAATGATGACGGCTCATCTTCCTGTTATGTGAGCATGTAACGGTGGAGCAGACAGAAGTCAGGAATGTTTACTTTTTACCTGCATTTCATCTAAAGCGCTTTCAAAGCATGAGATTGTTTGGCTGAACCTCATCACTACAAATTAATGTCAGAGTCTGCTTTGCCATTGCAAGCTTGAAAAGCTTCCTTTATGTTAGAATTCATCTGATCATCAAAGGAACCATGAGTAATGTATGTTCAAGAGAAAAAGAATGATTTATGTGCTTTATTGTTAACTTAGATGACAGACACTGTTTGAGATTTAAAACATTTCCGATAACCATACAGGTAACCACAGTTGTTCTGGAATTTACATGAAAAATACAGTTTTGTTGCATAGTAATTACATACATGCCTTTCCAGATCATATGCCACTTATACTTTTCATGGAGCTGGGGCAAAGTCTTGCCCTTGCAAATTTCAGCCATGCCTGGTGGGGATGGGGGTGGTATATGTGACAGAGTAGCAATCGTTTTATAGTGGGCCTCTGAGTCACTGTGTCAGCAGCCTAGCTCAGGGATTGTGGGAGGAAAATGCTCCTAACTGGACCTCACAGGTGCTACAAAAAGCATCATCATATGGCTCTTCCCTCCACCTTTCTTCTCACATGCCTCAGAACACCACACAGGAGACCAAAGGCATAACAAGGTCTCAGGCTGGTAGGCCACATCTACTTAGTGCACAAATGTCTGCATTAGTCACTCCCTCAGTCTGACACACATGGGAACTAGGCTGCAATCCTGTTCAGCTGCTGCGTGGGTGTGCTCAGGGGGTGGGATGTACTCTCTGCTCCCTCCAACACATGCAACAGGGCCGGCCCACAACATTTTGGCACCTGAGGCGGGGAGCTCAAATGACACCCCCATGCTCCCTCGCTTGGGTCAAAACTTTGAAAGGTCTCGTCTCAATTCTGCCTTCTTCCTGTTCTACTCCTCTCATGGTACTGCTCTGCTACCTACCCCAATACAGGAGAACTAACAACTTCAAATGCCTTGTTCAAAAATTTTAAGTAACACTTAACTTTCAAATGCCTGAACAGCAAATGTAACTTTTCTTGTCTGCATAGTAAACACTGGTGTTTTTATCTGTTTGAATAAGTGTAGATGTGTTTTTATTAACTTCAGCTTGGAGAAGCTGCGTTCTCCACTGGCAACTGTTACAGGAAGTGTTAGAAGTATGGGCAGAGCAACAGAAGCATTTGGAAAGAGGGTGGTCATCTTATTTGTGCACATATATTCCAGAACAGCCTTTGGAGTTGATCCTGCTGAAATGCATCTTGAAAGGGCTTTCAGTACATCACCTAAGTCACTCGCATCAATATTGCGCATGTCATCATGTGTCAACACTGTTTCTAGTGCCCTGCATTGCTGGTGTTGGTCTTCTTCAGGTATAGTGAGGAGTTTTGGAATATCATACAACATCCCAAATATACTGCTGTGTTCCTTGAGCTGCATGACACGTTCTTCAACTGACTTTATTGCCCAGTCTAGCACCTGGTTAAAGAATTCAACTTTGAATTGTTGTTTGGGGTCTCTTATGGGATTATCCCGTGCCTCGTAATCAAAATGTTGTCTTCTTCGGTGACTCTTGTATTCTTGAATGGATAGGAAAATAGCTTCAGTGTGAAGTTCCTCTGCCAACGTCTGTGCACTCTTCAGAACGTTTTGAAATCCCTCATCTGACGGGTAAGTCTGTAGGTATAACTTTGCTTTGTCCAGTTGTTCCATTGCTCCAGATATATCAAGGTCAACACCTTGGAGTCTCTTGCTTACATCATTTATTTCAAACAGTACGTCATGCCACAACACTAAGCCACACAGAAATGTGAAGTTATGTATGTTTCTGGTGATTCCATTTCCCTCTGCCACTGTTCTCCCACGAACAGTTCCTGTCATAGCATTATCCTCCATAATGGCAACTATGCATCATCTATCTTCCCAATTTGGTGTTTGATAGGCTTTATCGCCTCCACTCGACTTTCCCATCGTGTGGCACTCAGTGGTTTCAGTGTTGGAGAGGATGTTCCCAGATGTTGCTTCAAAATTTGCTATCGATGAGTTGATGCAGAGAAAAATACATAGATGCTTTGAATTACATTAAAAAATTCAGCAGCCTCACTAGAAGCTGATGTTGCATCACTGACCACCAAGTTCAATGAATGAGAAATGCATGGGACAAAAAAAGCTCGAGGGTTTAACTCTCGGATACGTGTCTGCACTCCTCTGTTCTTTCCTCTCATGTTGGCACGATTATCGAAGCCCTTACCTCTCATGTCAGCTATTGCAATTCCCGTATCTTCCAGCTTTTTAAGAAGAACATTTGTCATACCGGCTCCTGTAGTATCATTAATGTCAATAAATTCTAGAAAATGCTCTCTGACCGTCACCATTGCAGGGACATTTTCACTAGGTTCTGTTGTTGTTACAAAACGCACCATTAGAAGTCATTTGTTCCATATGGATGATGTCAGGTGTGCAGTCCAGAATAACAGAATAATATCTTGCTGACTTCAGATCTGCCACAATCTTCTCTTTGACTTTTGTTGCCAGTAACTGTATGATCTCTTTTTGAATTTTTTTCCCAAGGTAGTGGTGTGTGTACATTTCTTGGGTGGTGACTCTTCTTAGATGCTCCTGGAGTAGAGCATCAAACTCAGCCATCAGCTCTGCAATTTTAAGGAAGTTTCCATTGTTTGGCATATACAGCTGATCTGAAGTGCCACGCAGTACTAGGTTTTGTGTAGCAAGCATTCTCACCGTGGCAATGAGCCTTTTCAGAACATTTTGCCAGTAAGGAGACTCTGATGCAATCTTCTCTTGATGCTGATAATCTATGGTGGCCTTTAACCTTAGTATCATCTCATCTTTCACCTATGGAATGCTCTCTGGTGATTTGCTTCCTTCTCATGGCAAGCCAGATTTCTAGCCAGATTTTTCCAGTCCTTTGTTCCTGTAGAACCCAATGTGGCTGGAACATTAGACTGGAAGAGTTTGCAACAAAAACAGTACGCAGCATTCTGGGTTTTTGAGTACATAAGCCATGGCCTCTCCACTTTGTCTAACTGGCTTCTACTACTCCAGTTGACTTCCTGTTCTCCTCAAGTGGGTTCAGGGAAGCAGCAGGAAACAGGAAGCTCCCTGAGAAGCTGGTGTTAATCAGTCCAGGTTCCTGGGGGTGCTAGAGAGGTACGTAAGAGGCTCCTCCACTTCTCTCTCCCTGCAGCTCCTGCTGCTTTCTGTTATTCCCGCTCACCTTTTCTCCTGCCTGCCTGTTATGTCTCTTGTACCCTCCTTCCTCTAGCACAACACTCCACCATCTCTGTGCATCTAGAGCAGAGAGAATACATATGCACCAGCAACAGACACAATTTTCTACACTGTGGGTCCTAGGGGCGCGCCCCCCCCCCCACAGTTTGGCACCTGAGGCCTCAGTTTGCTTCATGGTAAGGCCAGCCCTGACATGCAGTGTGAATAAGGCAGGGCTTTGCACCCCAAAAAGTAAAGTATAATTGTATAAAAATGTATTGACTGCCACAGTGGCTAAAACAGACTGAAACTAGAAGGGAAGCTCTCAGCACACAAGCCAAGGACAAGAGGGAGTGGTGAGGGGGTGTCACTTACCTAAGCCAGGGTAAGAAAAGAGAGCTTCCTCTGTACTTTTAGCTGTAGTACCCCTGCCTCTCTTTACTGTAACTCCTGCTCTGAGGCAGTCTTATAAGACACAGAGGGCCTGGCACATTGGTTTCCCACTGTTGCATTTCCATTGATTTCACTGGATTCTTCACTGTCAATCTGAGAAAAATCAAGCCTAGATTTTATATCTAGGAAAAGGATTTTAAAATAAAACTTGAGGGTTGGTAAGTTTGAAAACCTTTTAATATAATCTACTGGCAAAGTTCACCTAGATAGCTTTTTCCAGTCAAAGTAGTGGCAAGACACCCAGAGGCTCTACTATCGCTGGTGTTTCCTTTTGATTGGTGTGGTGATTCTGTGCACTTAAAACAAAGGACCAACAGTCACATGCCAGGAGCCCAGGACTCATGAAAGTGCGTAAATCAACCAGGCTGTGTGTGAGCGAGGGGGAGAATGTGGCTAAGGAAGCATAATTCAGTTTCTGGCTCCCAAGGAGTTATTTTAAGAAACGTTATTTTGTGAGGTCTTGGGGCAGGAGACCGCCTACAAACAAATATTTTTGTATGAAGTATGAGAAAACAAATATGGAAAATACCTTGGCAAGTGCCCTTTTTAAAAACATTTTTTTTCTGTTCATTGAATACATCCTTTCTAGATCATAATAGGCAGTCAGGAAGGATGAGGAGGTAGGATAAAAGACAATTTTTCAAACATTATTATTCTGCTTAATTTTGAAGCATTTCTCAGCCTAAAATAAAGAGTGGCTTTTTAAAGTTTCCTAGTGCTCCAAACCCTGATAATTCCTGAAACAGTGCAGGTTGGTGCCTTGATCATTTAACACACTCATGATATTAAAAAGGCTAAATTCAGAGGCTTTTGATTCTCATTTAACTTTTCAAATTAAAGCTCAAAGAGCCAAAAATTAACAAGCTTCAGCTACAGCACCAGCTGGGGCCAGATTTTCCGAAATGCTCAGCACTCCCCATTAATTCTGGCCATTTTATTTAGGTGCCTACACAGGAGCTGTCGGGTGCTGAGCACTTCTGAAAATCTGATTGTCACAGGATAGGATCAAACTGTGGCTTCCCCTCTGTCGGTGCACAGGTGTGGGGTTGAGGGTGCAGAAAAAGCTCCTTCCCCACCATAGGAGGTAGGCAGAATGCTGCTCTGCTTGAGCTCAGCTTGAGCACAAAGGGGGTTGGGTTAGCACAGCCAGCAGCTCGGAACACCCAAAAGAAGGCTTGGCTGTGTGAATTGGGTGACCGGGCCCCTGTCTCCACCCTGCACATCTGCTGGCCAGAGGCCAGCACTGGAGGGAGTACAAAAATACACTACATTTTTTAAAAAAAGCGATAGTGTGCTAAATGCTGCTGCTCAGCATGCTCCCTGAGGAACTACACATGCGTTCTCTGGACTCTGCACTGTGCAGGAAAAAAGCCTCCAGCCATCACCACACTTCACTCAAGTATTTGTGTTCAGTGTTCCATACAAGGAGTCAGTGGGTTTACTCACACGCAGTATTTGCTTTTGAGGAGTGTGGCCTTCTTAGCTACTACACCTCTGTAGCCTCGAGCTTAGCCCGTGCTTTTAACATTTAAAAACTTTTTCTTGTTGATGCTTCCCACTTGCTTTGCTTTGTTGTTTATTTGTTAAATGAAACATCAAGGGGAAATATTTTCTGATTTCAATTTAAAACAAACTGATATGTGAATTGTAAAGTCCTAGTGCAAATCATAGATAAGGGGAAGGTAGAGAACACTGCCTAGGCAACTACTGAATGGGAAAACGTCTAGGAAGACTGGTTAAAAACCTGTTTTAAAATAAAAAGTAAATAAGTTAATTGTCCTTCCTCTGGATGGTGTTTAGTTAGTTAGTTCATAAGCAATTTATAGTTTTTCAAAGTATTTTGTCGATGCCAGAGAAGCTAATTTTGTCTTAAAGACATTTCCATCTTAGCTCTCCTCTGTGGATATTGGAAATAAGATCCAGTGAATGTCAGTGTTACTCTATTTTATATCTCATAGTGTAAGATGGTTGGTGTCAATCAGAATAGGAAACATTTAACACTGATGTCATTCAGTGACAGTTTCTTATATAGTTGACAATAAATATATTGAATACATCTTTTCTTTCAGAGCCTGTAAAAAGAGAGACGAGGAGGAGAGAGGAGATATTTATATATAGAGAGAGATTTCTCCTCTCTGTATACTGCATGTATAAATATATATAAATACATACATCCAGGCTATGTAAAATAACTGTATGCTGACTCCACAGTAGGACAGCTGATCTTGGGGCCCAATAAGCCTTTTGCTTAACAGGGGCAGAGGGAATCCACTTCTGCTTTACAGTGAGGGACTGCTCAATAACTGTCAGGAAAAAAATGGGAAACATTTTCCTGAAAATAAAACAAACATACAAAACATCCTACCCCTTTTGCAAAAATTATGACCATCTCTAATCCTGCCTCCCTCATCCTGCACTCAAGAGATCTTGGTGGTTAGTTCCCAGTGGCAAAAATTCTAATCAGAGGGGATATTGCAGTGGTACAAGACTCCCTCAGTATCCCCTCAGCTGGGGGAAATGCAACCACCTTGAGCATTTCCAAGTAGGCAGCATTGACCAGAGAGGGAAAAGGGCCAGGGCAGCTGGGGATGCACTGATTCAGCACATAACTGCCAACTTCGGTTGGCAGCAATCACAGCCAGATATTAAAGTTGCCACCCTAATGGACACTATGAGGGATGAGAGACAGCAGTACTGCCAGCTGCACTGCTCTAGCTGAATGTACCTCCGGGAGCAGCAGACCAGGCTGCCGAAGGAAGGTGCAACATTACAGTGGAGCAGGAAGATGGGTTCCTAAAGTTAGGCATCTAATAGTCCAGTTAAATGAGGGTGCTGTTATGAGGGGTCAGCACCTAGAGCTTCCCATAAGTCAATCAAAGTTCAGGGCACCAAGCACCGCAGCACTGGGACACAAGTTAGTACAAGGCTGGACTGAGAACTCAGGAGTTCCTGGCTCCCAGCCTTGAGCTCAATCCACTAGATCATGTTTCCTCTCCCAAGCTGTCAATTAACCCCACTGATGATTAACTATATGGAATACCTCTTAGAAACTGATACATTTTATTTGGCTTGTTGACACCAATATTTTCTCTCTGGAAATGTCAGGAACAAGACTCTTGTGCATATTTAATGATGAAAATAAAAACAAAGGTGTGTGTATGTATATGGTGTGGGCCAGATTCACTGGTATTGCTTTGGGCTGCTCTGATGACATACAGTGGCAAACACATTAACTTGCTGATTGAACCTGGTTTATAACTTCGTTGCATCACTGGAGAAGTGGAAAGCATCTGAAATGTACCAATAAGACAGGCCGTTATATATTCACACACATTTTATGTGTGTGGTGACGATAGCCATATGATAAATGATGGAGCCATGTGATAAGTTGCACAGACATGTGACAGGTTGCATTTATCATGCACCCTTGAGCACTCATCTGTACTCTGCCCACTAATCCATCTCCTGCAGGTTAATTCTAATGTTCCAACCTCTGAGCAGCTGCCAGCTTTTAAAAAAATCAATCAATCTGCCACAAAAATGATTCTTTCCCCAAAATATAGAACTTCCTACCCCTCCCACTTTCAAATGACACTGCTCAGAGATGCAGGTTAGGCAATATTCATTTGCACACCAGTGACTGATTTAAAGTTTGACATGCTATGGCTGTATGGAGCTAGAAACCAGTGGAAAAGGGAGATTCCCAGCCTTCCAATTTGACACAAAGCCAGTGCTTTTCACTCAGTGACATTTTTAAGTACAGAAAAGCTATTTTCGATATTTGATGGTGTTTTATTAGTTTTAACTATTTCATTGCCAGTGAAGCCCTGTTCATGGTAAGTAAGGCACTTGACTTTACAGGTAGAGGGATACAAGAAGTAGTCCCAACACAATTTTTTAAAACTCCCTAAAATACTTAAAATAAAATAAAATGTGGCACACAAAAAGAGCACAATAATGTGGTGTGGTAGAAATGTGTCATTAGCACTCATGCAGGAATGACCTAAATAACTTCTCCCTCATGAATTTAAAACTAGTGAGTCAGGCAATCAGCCCAAACTCCTGTTTATAAAGCCTTTATACCATGCCACATTATCATGTACTCCATATTAGTACTGCAATACGGGAGGAGTGAGTGGGGGGAGCATCAGACCTAGATAGTCACCATGAAGTTTCATTATTATATTGGGTGGTTTTAAATGTTAAGTTATGCCTAGTTTTCTGGGGGTGGAAGCTGTTGGGTTCTTTTATAATATTCTTCATGCACATTTCTGTTGGCATGAAACAATGTGTCTGAAGGACTGGAAGAGTCAAAGGTTAATTTAGTTATTAGGCTAATTTGCATATGTTCCGTGCTGGTCACCTGATTATAATAACACAATCTAAGGTGGTTCAATAACTGTAAACTTGTTTTGCTATCGTGCAGCTTAATTGTTACCTACCTGTATTATGAACATCTGTGTATTTGGAAAATAAATCCGTCTTACAAGAACGATTGTGCAAACTTTTCCTATTATATACCGATGTATATTGCTGATGTCAAATAAAATATTCTTGTGAGAGTTCTTAAATGCTGGTCCTCTGTGGTCTGGAGCAGCAGGAGTGCTGCTATAATCTTTGATATGGATCCCTTGCAGTTAGTGTTAAAACTTCAAGCTCAATGATTCCTCCATCTGAGGCTGCATGTGAACATATAGGGGAATGGCCTTCATCAGCAATGTGATGAATGCTAATCTATTTTATAATACATTATACAATAGCACACAGTCCTACTGGCATAATAATACTATTGCCAAGATGCTGCTCAATACATTCATCAGCTAAAAGCTAAACAAATTACCTGCATCTCTACCAGTAACAGAAACAAGTAATTCATGCACTAGCACCATTCATGTTATTCTGAGATATTTCTTCCTGTAAATCCAATCACAATTTCTCACTTCCTGTTCTAAGTACCCCAATTCCAACTGTGTATGGTGTTCTACCATATTACCTGTACTAACCTATTGTGTTGGGATGCTGTGCTCTGCTAGGACCTGATCCAACCCCCATGAAACAAAAGATTTTCAACTGAGTGAGAGCTGAGGTGGCTGCATTTCAGTGGTGAATGAAATAACTAGAAAGATATGTACAAGTACAGCGATATTTACAGTCAAATCCTGTCACAATGCCCAAAGGCCTATGCAGTGCAGGCATCAGTCCATACTCAGTTATGCTGCTAGAAATCTTCTTTTTGCAGGCTTGGGTGAAAGACGTCAGGTCATCTGAATATGCTCCAAGATGTGTGTTACTGCTGCAGCCACACATGCTTAATAGCTTTGGGACCCGCTCTGTCCCTTTCTCTCTTTGGTCATAGTTTGCCTGGCTGTATTGAGTAGAAAGACAGCACTCTTGTGTTCTGTGGCAAGAAACTCTTGCTCACATCATGCACAACACTGCTTGCGTCCTGTGCATATTGTTACATCCTTATGCACTTGGTTTCAAATCCTGCACCTCTTATTCAAGCAAGCAACTCCATTGGCTTCAATGGAACAACCTACAGTACTAGTCCAGCACCCACTCAAGTCAATGGAAAGAGCCCCATTGTCTTCAGTAGACACTGAATCAGGCCTTTTGTGAGTATGACAAATAAGAGTTGGCTCCTGTGTAGGTACAGGTTGGATTTAACACAGATTGCAAAGGCCTTTGGGGATTAAATGTGCTATGTGCTGTCAGAGTAGGCTACTTACAATGATTTAGTATCACTTACCATGATTATTACTGCTTGTGATGGAGTATCCACCCCACACTGGCATGTAAGGGGTTAAGAGAGGCCTAGGAAGGCTGTGTGGGGAAGGGGCCAATAGGAGGGAAGCTGTTAGGAGCAGCCAGTCTGGGCCTAGGAGACCCACATAAAAAGAGCTGCAGGGCAGAACAGGGTAAGTGGTTGCTGGGCATTTGAAGAGAAAAGACTGTGTTGCTAGTAGACACAACCCTGTAGTACCTTGGACAGAGCGGTCAGGGACCCAGAGAGTAGAGCAGGAGCTCTGGATAGGTGGCTGGGAATGAATAGGGTGCTGTGGCCCTGGGGAAGTGGCCCCATGACTCCAGCCCACACCCTCTGCCCTGACTCCTGCACGCCCCTCACCCCCCAGCCTCCTGCCCTGACTCCTGCACCCCCTTACCCTCCCCAGCCCTCTGCCCTGACTTCTGCACCCCCCCATGACCCCAGACCGGACTCCTGCACCCACCCCCCACATCCCCAGCCCCCCCACACCCCATGCCCTGACTCCTGCATCCCCCCACATCCCCACCCCCAACCTGAGCACCAAACGGGAGCTCCTGCACCCTCCTCCCCACATGGGAGCTGCCCCAGGTAAGCACTCCAGACCCCAACCTCCTGCCCTAAGCCTGAGTCCCCTTATTATAGCTCCTGGCCAGACCCTGCACCCCAACCCCCAGCCTTCTCCTGTACCCTAACTCCCTCCCAGACCCTGCACCCTCAGCCCTGTGCACCCCTACCCTCAGCTCAGTGCAGAGAGAGATGAAGAGAATGGGCTAGAACCAGGGAGAAGGTAGGTACCTGCTATATGTGGGTGGGGGATCCTGTTAACCCCTCCCCAGTCCTTCTGCGCTTGCAGTTTACCCTCGGCCCCTCTCTTGCTCCAGGGACCAACCCTAGCCTCCCCCCACACTGTGTTTTTGTCCCTGGACCCTGCCTTGCTCCAGTCAGCAGGGACTAATCCTCCCCCCATGCCCCACTGTGCTCATCTTGCACCTGGCCCCTGCCTTGCTCCAGCTGGGGACCAATCCTTCCCCCTGACCATGCCCAGCTGTCAGGGTGGATAAAAATCAATGACTTTAAAAAAAATCAAAACATCAGATAGTTTTAATTACGTTTTAATTAATCAGATAATTTTAATTAAGATACATTATATCTCATCGTGGAATAGGGATTATAAATTCTAATTCTATAGTATGAGACAATATATTCATGTAATGTTTAAGAATTTTTTTTAAAATGAGTTCTAATAGTTCATGGATTAGGGACCCAATTTTATGGGGTTCCATAGATTTCTGTATAGATTATTTAGGCTAATCTTTCTATCTACCCAATGGGACTCAGTGCTCAGTCTAGAATATACCATCAGAGATGCTTAGTTTTGTAGTTCTCAAACTGTGGATTTGTGTCTCCAGAGGTAACATGCTTGTTAATAGCAAAAATGTTTTAAAATAAATAAATAATGTATAGAGGTGAGAAATAACAGACCTCAACTCTATTGTCCCTCAGCAAATTTGTGTACACAGAGTCAGCCCCTTCCCTCTCTTTAAAAGTGAAAAGTTTCAAAAAGTTAAATGAATAGAAGATTGTTTGGGGCAGAATAGATCTGGACAAGGAGAAGAAGTCTGGAGATAAATGTGAAGCGAGGGACATATGCTTTTTTGTTAAAATATTATGTTTGCTGTTGAAGATAAAAATCCAGAATACTTCACTTGTTGTTTTAGTTAAATAAAACAAATTGAATGTCTGTCTGGTGATGTTCTCCTCCTAATACAGCCTGGCAAAAAAATCCTCCAAATATTAATGATTAACCTGTTGAATTGGAGATAGTTCACCTCCCAATGACTTCATAAATATCGGCTTCAATTATCTTTGGTAAATGAAATAACCAAACAATCATTCATTTTCTGATATAGCTGTAAAACTCATCTGAAAAGTTTTCAAAATAAATCACTGTTAAAAATGTATAGTGTGTACCTTCTAAAAATGAAACCTACATCTATCTCTGAGTTGTGAAGAATATGTATTAAGGTTAAAACAACCAACAAGAATGCACTTTTATGTAGAAAACCATGATTAAATCGAGTCTTCCTGACTAGTGATTTAAATTAAATCCACCCTGCCCACTGTGCTCTTGCCCCTAGCCTCTTCATTCCCCAGGGGGGCCCACAAAAAGTTAATCTGGCCTTGCTAACCCCCTCTCCAGAAGGGGGAAACACAAATAATGACACGGCTGGAGGGCCAAGCCACGAAGAGGATGCTTCAGTTCCTGAGGCTGGGAGAGGGGCTACAGATGGACAACAGAGAGAGAGTGAGGACTTGCAGAACATGGATGGGGGTGTCAGCCTTGAGCTAATCTCCAGAGCAACCAGGAGGAGGTGCCAAGCTGGTGGTGAGTGATGCGCTCTGTGACACAGCTATATTGGATAGAAAACAAAAATGCTTTTCATGAACCTCTCTCTACACTGCTGAATATTAGCTAACTATGTTCCTTCCATGGCTTGACACACACTACGAGTTTCTTGTTGATTGGCTGGGGCTATGTTACCTTGCTACATACTTTTTTTAAGTTTAGACAGTTATCAAAACTCCCTCCCTTGGGAGGTGTTTTGAATTTTGATGTCCTGAAAATTATTCAAAATGGCCCTAAAATTATTCAAAATGGCTACCACAAAACTTTCTATTATCTGTGCCAAAAGAGGCTCTCACAATCCATACCCTGTTACTGTTGTTTTAACAGCATAATACCATTTGGTATTGTTGTAAATGGCTGTTACCACTAAACTTGGACTCCTCTTCCTTCTACTGGAACTGAAATCCGAGATGGGTGGGAAGAGACTGAAAGAGCTAGAATTATTGCTGGAGAACTTACCCTCTCTTCTCCCGCCCGCCATTTCCATTCAGCTGGAGATGTCTCAAAGGGAAATAGAAAAGACTATAGCCTTGTGTGCACTGGTCTTTTTCAAGAAAGCTCCCACTCTTGTAGCTCCTCTAGTGATGGCACTGGTGGCAGCTAGTGTAGACAGACTGCAAACATTTCCACTGCTGTTGCCAAGACCTGTACAGCACCACTGGGGAGTAAGCATATACTGCCCACCAAGGTAAAAGTAGCACAACACACCCTGCTGAGAACACTTATGAGAAAGTGACAGCCTGCCTTTGCAATGCTTGGTTTACTGTATGTGATACAGTACCCTGCACAACAATTTCAGGGAGGACTTTGTTCTTCCTGATCAATGAACCATACTGCAACACTGATTTTTATCAAATGAAACCATTTCTGATTGTCACAAATAAGTTAGCACTTAAAAATATCCTGCAGTCTACAAGGTTCTGAGTTTAACTTTTCTTAATTGATTTTAATTTATATATTTTTAAAAATACTATATACAATTAGTCCTACACATAAGGCCATCAATAATATAGCTGTAACAAACCACATTTCAGTGAAAAAAGAATATACATATTATAATTTTGCCTATCACACACTCTAAGTTCCCACTAATAAAGCATTACATTTATTCTGTAGCTTTGATGGGATACACAAGCCCCCACATTGACCCAGAAGGGGCTAATGAGAGCCTATGGGATCAATCAGCTCCACCTTGTTACACTTGTCAGAGGTGTCAAGCCTGCAGAGAGGAGTTAAGAGGAAAAAGCCCAGCCTAGCAGTGGCTGTCTGGGAGAGTATGTAGACTTCTTGAGCTAGCCCTGTGATGGAAGGCTCAGCTGGGGGCAGAGCCTAACTAGAGATACCTAGATGCTAAAGTTTCCTTGGGGTGGGTAGGTCTTGTGTGGGACCTTTTGTTTCTTGCATTCTCCATAACTAGTTTGGTTCTCCTTTTTTGAAATCTACAGAAGAGACTGAGAAAGGCCTAGTTGTGGGGAAGGTAGGTAGCAGCCCAGGGATACAGGAGTCTGTGGTTAGAATCCAGAGTAGATGGCTGGCTTGGATTCCCCAACTGCTCCACCTATGGTGGTGATGTGAAGACCCTGAAGCCTTGGGCTGAAAGGCCCACAAAGCCTGAATTTGGGCTAAGGCTCTCCTGCAGTGCTGCTACACTATTAGTGTGTGGACACTGTTTACCCCAGAAGGGGTAGGACTAAAAGTGCTCTGACTGAAGGATTGGGTCACAGGAAGAGGCAGACCACCACTGAGTTGGAGGAAGAGTTGGTATCAAAGGAGAAGTAGCTTCTTTGTCACACCCAACCATGGGGTGGGGGGCATGCATATAGTAAGTAGACTTATAACCTTGATAATACCACCATTCTTAGTTGTATATATGACATGGAGCTTGCCTGGCTAAAATGACAATTTTGCTCTGCTATTACTAATATCTTATTTAAGGCCCTGATTTAGCAAGGCACTAAGCACATACTTAAAGTACTGGAATAGTTCCACTGAAGTAAGTGAGACTACTTCTGTGCTTACCTTGCTGAATCTAGATCTAAATAAATTAAACCCTAATCTGTGGCCTTGCATTTCCTGAGCAACACTGGGAAAGACTAAAACTTGAAGTCTTTAATAAATAACTTTGAAATTTTATCAAAGAAATTTAATTTTAAATCTCCAAGGAAGTTGCCATCTAAGTCCTCTCCCATCAACATCCCTGTATCAAAATAGCACATAGAGGAGATAACTGTAAAGCCCTTTTTGAAGATAGTGTAGGATCATTTTTCACTCAAACTCTCCAAACAACTTTGGCAAAGAAATTTAGGGGAGTCTCTTGCTCCCCTCCGGTCCCACTTTCAAGCCTGTTGCAAGCAAGCTATTGGCTATAGACTTATTTCCCAGAATTTGCAATGCAATATAACACGGTGTTACACCAGTGTATGCAATGGTATTTTTGGACTATTTAACACCAGGTTGAATTGAATTAGTTCCTTAATAGATTTATTCTTGCTCATCTGTTCTGTAGAAGCGTCAGTTGTCTAAATCTTAAGAAGTGTTTTCAATTTATGATCCATTTTCTTAATAAGCTGACATCAAATGTTTTCCCCTAGAGATGCCAAAGAAGCTAAATCAATAGATAGACTGGAGCTGTGTGAGTGATAGACTACAGCCTCTGTGGCCAGTGCCTTAAAAGAGTCTCTATTTGCAATGCCAAATTTGCAATCTATTAATTGATCTAGCTGCTTCTGATGTTTTGACTTCTCGGTTGATTTATACTATTTTGTCCCCATAAGAGAATTGTCTGTCAAGAAGCCAAAACAAAAAGGAAACAGATAATCACAAATTTTATTAATTTAGAAAAAAAACAATGGAAAAATCACAACTTTTAAACTCTTTAAAAATGTTTAACCCCACTTTTTATTGCTAATCCTAAAGAGCACCTTATAACAACAAGGACAAGAGAACTTCACATATTTTCACTTGAAAAGGCAAAAATATTTACTTTAGTAGCCCCATTCCACATATTATCAAAGTCCCGACCCTGCAAATATTTATGCATGTTTATCTTATGTGAACATTCCCATTGATGCAACCCAGAAAAGCATTGTGAGTCTTGCACATTTTTGTTTTCCAAACTTCCTCCTACATCTTCAGCCACTGACCAAGTATTGGAGGAAACTGTTGCCTTTGAAATGACCAGAAATTCTTATCTGAATGGGAAGTTGGTGGAGATGACTCGCTTAATGAAACTAAGTGTGAGTAAATATTTGCAGGGTGGAGGCCTTGCACAAAAATTTGAGCCATAGATAGAAAGTACCCCTCATGGCCCTGCCTTCACAGGAAAAGAATCTGAATATAAGTGACTTCCATTTAGATTTTAAACTAGGGTCATAATGGTGACAAAAACTTGCCTAATATCTATCCATGAGAGTCAATCTTATACTTCTATTTGCAGGGTAGCTGGGAATGGAGGCGGTGCCTTATTAGCAGCAGTCACTGACACAGAAAGAGCAGTTGTGTGAGGTGTTGGCCCCTAATCATCCCAGAGCCTGTCACAGTTACAGTCCTATAACTTGTGATCATGAGGGTGGAGTTATGTTCAGTCTTGATGCCCACTGGTCCAGTCCCAGAGGGATTGTGCTTTTCCCAGAGACACACACAAACCCTGAGCCCTCCGTAGGGTGCATCACTCCTTACTCCACAGCGTGGCTAAATGCCACAGAGAATCCCTCTTCTGTTCCCTCACCCTGTGGATGCTATCAATGGGGAAGAGGGAGGAGAGCCAAGAAGAATGGAGGCAAGCTCTTCAGCAGCCTATTTTATGGCAGTTATTTAAATTCATTTTCCTTTTTCATACATTGTTCTGCTGCAGTAACAGCCCTTTTTTAAAATTAACATTGCAGGAGACTTTGAATCATTTTTTCTGTAAGTCCCTCAGGGTTTTCTTTTCCTATGTGGACACTTCCTATTGCAGCTGTCGGAAAGTTCAGACAAAGTTGTGGTTGTGACTTTGCTGGTCATTCCCAGGATAGTCCATTCATTGAACACAGCATTGAGTATTTATCATTCACTTCAGTTATTCACTGTGGGCCCCACCCTGACTGTAAATCATAGCCTGGTCTTGGGGGCAATGCAGACCAGCACTGTCCCATGTGGAACATTCCAGTGCAGAAAGGCAAGACTCCTTAGCATACTGGAGCAGAACACCAGCCAACTTTCCTGGGACATGTGTAGGAGACAGGAGTGCAGCTGTGATTCCACACCACTTTCCCCCTGCCTTTAGGGTGCTGTGCTCTCTCAGAGGAGTTAGGAAGGGATCTGTGTGCCCGCAGAATACAAGGACTGGGTCTCTGACCAGTCTTTATTTGGGTGTACTCTATTAGTACCCAAGAACAGCCATGTCACTTTTACTCCAATTTATTAAAAAATGTCACTTTTGTGCAGAGATCAAACCTGACAAAATTTCAGCCCACAAGTTAACTAGTTGGGGAATGACCAAACCCAGCAGATAAGCATGGGAACTGGTATGCAACCTGTTACCTAATGTATGTGTGGGCTTAGAATATATCATGTTGTGACTGCCTGGCAGTTATTAGAGCTGAAATGGCCTATGTTTTTCTCAGAGTTCTGTTCACTCGTGCCACATCCCACAATACCCTGCAGTAGTACAGCTCACCCTTTGGCATACACAGAGGTAACTTGTTAAAATCAAGATACATTCATTCTATGTCTTAGTACAAGCTAGGGAAGTACCTTCATGGTACCTGGACTGCTAGTATCCAAAACAAAGATGAGGAAGGTAAACGTACAGAACAAGTTAAGGAACTTAACTAACTGCTGGATTGGATTTTAGTGATGCTTGAAAAGGGTTTTTTTGGAACTTGTCACTTTGCAAGCGCACCTTCTGTGTAAGGAGAAGGTAACACAGCTGCAATAGATGGTTTCCCAGAAACTAGAATTGTTCCAAACCTTTTTCCTGTACTATACTGTGACAGGGTGTCACTGTGCTTTAGCGGGTCACAGCTGAGGATGCCAGATTAGGGCAGACTGAGCCCAACCTGGCAGTTATTCTAGCATAAAATATACCAAGTCAGTAACAAAAATAAACTTCTGTTTCACCACACTAGTTAAGAAGTCAAAACTGCAGTCTCCTTAGGCATTCCGGCACTTCTTTCACCACCTAGACACTAGACTTCGAGTGGTTATTGAAAACCAATTTAACCAAATATAGGGCCCTTCCAATCTCAAAAGTTATATAGTTATATATTGAGCTGGCTATGATCTTACTCAATAATCACGCACTTGCCAATCCTTTAGTGGCTAAAATCTAAAGGTTTATTTTTAAGAGAAAAGTAGAAAGTTAAAATGATTAAGGTTATTGTATACATACAATCATTGCAAAGTTCTTATCAGGTTTGAAGCAGTGATGAAATAAACAACTGGTTTGCAAGGGTCTCTCTGAAAATTACCCAAACAGCTTGGGGGTCATCAGTCCTTATTTAGAGCTTCCTTGTTAGAAATCCTGTCCAGAGAAGTGAAGCAGGAAATGAAGACAAAATTGATGTTTCCAGATGTTTTATATCCTCTCCCCTCTGGCTGGAACTTTACTATCCCAAACAAAGCCCCCAGCACAGTTTGTGGACAAGTACAGGCACATGGAGTCCAGGGTCACATTAGCAAGTCACATGCCCTTATTTGGGTGGCTGATTCACAGGAAGACTTGCTGGGTGGGAAGAGTTCCTTCTATGGCGCATTGTGAATTAATTATCTTTAGTGTGCCATCAATACAAAGCTGTCTGACTTCAATTTAGATTTTACGTGGTCGGTGTTGCCCCAAGAACAAGCACATTTTGGGATATAGATCTATAACCAATATTCATAACCTCAGATACAAAAATGATACACATAAACAGGATAATCCTACTTGGCAAACTGTAACTTTTCTATTGACACCTTACATGATATACTTTGTATAAGTTTTATTGCAATTGTCCAGCAGTGGCAATATTAATAATATAGATGGTCATATCTCAATCATACATCATCACACAGGGGTTCTTCGTGAGGAGCTGACTCGGTAACCTGTCACTCAAATCCCCACCAAGACCAATTAACAGGTAGAGCCAAAACTGAAGGGATAATTAGAGGGAGAAGCAACCCCAGCATCTGGGAACAGATGAATCGGAAGGAAGCCCTGGAAAAGGGGGTGCAGAGTTGGCTGTTGCTAGTACACCTTCCTTTTCTCCCGAGAAGTAAGAGGGGAGCTGACTGGGACTTGTACTATTTACATACATACTACAGGCCTGATAGAACATTATAGTAAAGCCTGGTGATGGTGTAGCTGGCTTGCAGTGACTGTGGTCTGTGGCAAGAGACTCTCAGGGGACCACCCTGTGATGTACACTATCATTGATTTTCAGCAACAAACCTGACTGATATTGGTTATTTGGTCTCATGAATATATTTCATAACAAACCAAAGTGTGGTCAAGCAATTGACTATATTATTTATCAACAAACAGCCATAGCAATCACTGCCACAGATGCTATACTCAGAAGCCTTTGATATTGCGTAAAAGTGATCACAATTCAGCAACTCAGCTATTTTATGCTTTTATATGGTGCCTGCCACTATGGTCTCTAAGGGAAGAGACCAACAAATTTTCAACTGCTGTCAACTCCCACTGAGGTCTGAGGAGAAAAGGAAGAATAAAGAGACACCAAGAGGTGTCCTGATGTTGACATGTTTGGATGCAAACTTGAGGTCACTGATATTTGTAGTCATGCCTTAGAAAGAGATTGTGAGCTGGTCAGGAGATGTATCAGTAAATATGGAAGGAGACCTGGGTCCTTAGAGACAGACTGTTAAACATGTTACAGCAGCTTAAGCCTTGGCTTTAATTTAATTGCATCAACATGAGGCAGTTTAGCAGAATTTGTGAAAACTTTGTTTTTTTAACAGTTAATGCTCACAGCTCTAATCCATCAGACTTTGGCAGCCTAAACATCTTCCATTAAAGTCCCCGAGGCATCTAAATTTCTGCCTCTGGGCATGCTCAGAGCTGTCTCAGATGCTGGCTGTCAGGACTATTTTATTCCTAAACCCCAGTGGGATCCTCAAACGGGTGTTGCCCAGTCTCTTGCTTGGGAGGCTCAGAATCCATGCAACAGCTGGGAAGGGGGAAAAGGCAGCCTCCCTTATAATTGTTAGGCTAGTGGTTAGAGCACTTGCCCAGGATGTGGGAGACCCCAGTTCAATTTCCCCTCCTCCCCCCGATGCGAAGGGATTTAAACGGGTTTCCCACCTCTCAATGTTCATCAAAGTCACATAGGTCTAGAAATGTGGCCAGGACACTAATGGCTGTACACCACACCACTTTTCATGTTAATTGAATAAATATATTTTTCATATATTAGGAAGGGTATATATTTTTTCATATGTTAGGAAGGATCTATTTCTCTATGAGTGGCTTCCAAATGGCTGTTTGCATGCAGTGAACTAGAGAGAGAAGATTAGTTAAGTTTTATATTTATATATTCATTGCTTACTTCTGATACTGTCTAGCTATATGAAAGCTACTATATAGATTTAACATTTTCAGTAAATGTATTAGTATCTGGCACTTAAACTAAGCTGTGACTAATACAAATTATACTATGTTGTGACTCCGATTGTTGTTTGGAAATACCTGGAGATTAGGAAGCCAAAGCAGAAGTGATTTCTACCACTAAAAGAAAAGCACATCTGTGATAGGATGAGCAAAACTCTATACTAGGCTGGGGCAGGAACAGGTTAGTGGGCTGGCTTCAGTCAGCAACACCTGCCAGCTGCATCAAGGTGGGAAGAAGTAGAGTTCAGAGTAGAGTGTCTTGATAAAAAGATCTTGGGCATCAGGCAGAGATGGACATGGACTGAGAAGCACTGAACTAGGAGTCCTTGGAAATGCCAAGCTTGTGGGGGGGAAAGGCTTAGACTGGATTTTTATCTGTCAAATTTATTGGTTTGTTTATAAAGTAAAACCTCGGGGAAGGGGGGTTAACTCTACATATATAGGAAAACTGAACTGTACTAGGGCTTGTCTTTAACACATGAAAGTTAATATGGAATAAGGTAGGGCGTGAATTTAAAGCAGATTAATTATTTCTGATTAACTGCATGTGTGGGTGGGTGCTTGTAACAGGATGGACTTCAGCTTTAAAGGCCAGAAGGCTTTGGACCAGCCAGCCCTATTCAATTAGATCTGCCCTGCTACACCAGTGTGGGTTGTGGGAGTTAAGAGGAAGAAAACGAAGCAGTTGAGGGCTGTCATTTAAGGAGAGTAGACAGACTGCTCCTGTGTGAGGCAAGGAGCCTGGCCTGGCTTGTTCCAAGGAGTATAGGAGTATTGTGGCTTGCTGGAGCCCTTGAGAGGAGGACAGACCTGTTTGCTGTTGTCAGGGTGACTGGGGCCCAGGAGATGACAGGCAGTAAAATGGACAGTTGTCCCCCACCCCCGGGGCCTGCCTGCAAGGAAGGGGGCTGAAGGCTGAGCTCAGTGGGGCTGAAGATTCTTATGTTTTGATGCTGTTTTTGGATAAAGGGACTTTCTTATCCAGGCAGGGGTGAGAACAAAAATGTGACCTGACTGGAGAGCCAAGACCACGGGAGCCATGAGGAAGAACGAAGTAGAGAGATTGCAATGCCAGGTTTTGCCATGATGGGTGCTCCAGCACAGTGAGTTGTGTACAGTGCTCTTAGTCTGGAATAATGTGACTTTATTCCCATTTAGCTTAATACATTCTGGAACAGCTAATCAGGAATAGCTATTCCAGCATAATTCCTTGTGTAAACAAGCCCTTAGAGTTGGTATGAAAGCCACCTGCTCATAATGGCTCTTCTATGATTAACTCACTAAAGTATAGTGATGAGTGAACCTTGAAATGTTGGAGGGTTTGTTAATTCTACTCTATTCAGATAAGTACCTAAACATATGTAAGGTTATTTAGACTCAGACATTCTCTCCATCACTCCCTGCTCTATTGTCTCTCAGATTAGATGGAAGTTATGGGGAAATACCTTTTCAATCAAAGCATTATCTATTTACCAGATACCTATGCATGAAACCCTGTCATTCTTGTTAGCAGGATTGACTCTTGTAAATCTTCTGTCTCCAGTAGAGTATCTAGAGCCCTTTGCCAAGGTCACAGCTACAGCATGGCAGGCACTATACATACGCACAGTATAAAACAGTCCCTGCCTTGAATATTTGACAATCTAATTAGATTAGAAAGGGTGGGAGAAAAGAAGCATCATTATCCCCCATTTAACAGAAGACGAAACGAGGTACAAAGACTTGCCTGGGGTCCTTCAGGAAGTCTGTGGCAATTAAGGACATCCATTTGTCCTATACAGTACTGCAAAAAAGGATTTTCATAAACATTTTCAGATATAAACCTCAATTCAATCTCAGTAGTGTGCAAAACCCTTTCAATTTCCTGTGAACATTCATAGAGGCATTTTGTGTGCTCTCAAGAAAGGTCATGGAAAGCTAGTCCTGAAAACAATCCTGTGACTCTAGTCACAGACAGGCTTCCACTGGAAATTGAGTTAATGACCTTAGGTACATATTCAAGGGCCCACCCTGCTCCTTTTACTATGAATGAGTCATCCAATCACAGATCAGGAAGAATACCTTGTGAAATAAATGACCCACTAGAGTACAAATACTCAAAGCAAAAGTTGCAGTGAATAGTTTGTGAACACTCCTTTTGGAGGCAATTTGTTTGCATAAAACAAATGAATACAAATCTGTTGGTTTTTGTGAATAATTCACACACAAAGCAATTTCATTGAGAAAATTATGTTCTATAATAATTTGCCCAACTCTGTTTCCATTATCACAGAAGCATTTTTCCTGGTGTTTCAAGGTGTGCTAAATTGAGTAAATCAAATCAACCAAATAATTATTTAATCGTGTTAATTCATTGTCATGGATGTTTCCACTGAGTATTGATTATGCCCTTACAAAATGGGTTGCCTTCATGTTTTCTCACTACCAGTGGTCTATTTGCTTTTAGTATTCAGTAGGCACAGGTTACTGTAACATATCTCTAGCTTTAGCTTGCTTCAAAAGCAGTTAATTCAGGTTAAAATAATGTTGTGTGACTTAAGCAGAAACATGCTGTGTGGTTAAAAGGAGAATTGACTTATATGGAAACTAAATACAAGAGTAGCACTGCACAAAAGTCTTGAGGAAATAAGAGCTAGATAAAAAATTTAGGGCCGCATCCTCTGCTTCACTCAGGGGTGGGGGCTCTCAAAGAGCTGGCTACAGCTTCCTGATTTCCTGCCCAATCCCCCAGCTGAACACAGTTTGTTCCAGCGGTGCCTCCTATTTGCCCACTGCACTGAGGGCTGCAGGATAGGCAGCAGAGGAGCCAGCTCTTCACCCTCTGGGGCCCTTCATTTTGCCTGTTTTTCTTTTATATTCTCTCCTTTCTATCATCATCTCCCTGAAAAGCAGCACCACCTTTCCTCTCCTTCTCTTATTAACTCCACCTTCTGCTCTTTACCCCAAGGCTCTCTTGTGCTACATTTTCTTTCTCCCCTCGTCAGTGGTGCTGGAAGTAGACGTGTTGGGATGCTGCTGCGCCCCCTGGCTTGAATTAGTAATAACAAACACCAAATATATGGCTTCCATCATCAGCACCCCTATTAGAAACCTTGCCCCTTTTTCTGTTTTGTCCCCTTTGTTCCCCTTTTTCCTCATGGCTGTCCTCTCCCATGTTTCCAGCTGTATTTCATTGTCTCTCCACAGTCTTCCCACATCTCACTTTCTCTATCAATCACGACAACACCCCATAATAGGTAGATAACTAATTTATTAACCCCTGCTGGGGTTATCCCTCCCCCAGAACCCTCAGGACTGTGCAAGGGAGAGAATTTCTGGGGGCATTAGGGCCCATGGGGTCCTTCCCCTCATCCAGCATGTCAGCATAGGGACAAAGACCGCTGGAAAGAGCCCCCCAGAAAATCAGCTGAGAGCAGCAGAGACAAGTAGCTGTGGTATGGAGATGCAGGCTTTGTCATCTGATTCCAACAGTTTTACATCTTTTATTCTGGACTAGGGTTGACACCTGGCCAGTATTTGACTGCCCTGGCTGTTTTATAGAGTTGCCAGTTGCCAGAAAAATAATGTAATCTGCTGGGTATTTTTTTTTTATGTGGGTCAAAATATGTGAATTATTAGTACAATACACTTGGATATCTAATGGTAAAAGTTTGTGTCCAGCTAAAGATGCTGCTATATTCCCACTCTTGCAGTTTACATAACAGATTAAAAACGGCAGAAAATACAGCAGCTGGCTGCCCACCAACATGCAAGTGCACTGCACGTGTTTGAAAGAGGGGTTGAGTCACGCAAGAGTGAGGAAATGTGCAATGTTATCAATGTTACCTCTGTTATTTCTCTAGATAGAGTGGCTGTTTTGGGGGGTTGCGGAGTTGCCTGGGGATTGTGGTTGTGGCAGGCTTGCCTTGCTGGGAGCAGGGGAAGCAGATTTTTTTTGCATTTCAAAGGAGGTAACCCTATTCTGGACACACTCTTGTCTGCTGATTCAGTTCCAGATAGGTTCTTATATCACAGTCATCACCATAGTATCTGAACACCTTCCAGTAGTCCATTAAACAGCACGAATACGCATCTGCCACATGGCTGGGGTCTCATCCTCTCCTGGGAGGGAATTGTGTGCAGTGCAGTGGCTTGTTTCGGCAGGGTTTTCTCAGTATGCCTGTTGCTATCGGTTTGCACTTGGAGAAGAAAAGGTCAAAGAAATGCACTTTGCACTTGGAGCAGAAGGTGGGTGAGGTTTGTGATGGACCTTAGTTCCTGGGGGAATTCATTCCACAGTCTTGGACCAGCCCCCGAGAGAGCTTCCACACAGCAATCAGTGGTTTGCCTGAACTGATACATTGTTAGTGAGTTGCTCTTGCAGGGCAGAATAATCCCTTGCAATTTGAGACTGTGGTGTCCACAAACAACTTTTTTCATTAGACTATATAGTGTTTTTTGTTAGCCATGTACATGATGTATATGTTTGGAAAGGCTTTTTTGTATAGGGTGGAGGAATGTGATGTCTGATCTCTTTAACTGTTTGGGCACTTTACACTGGGGACGGAAAAGTGCAAAGTCTCTCTTTTGTGTTGGCTTCACTTATGCTGCCAAAACAACAATAAAACTACCACAGCAGGCAGCTGTTCTTTGAATCAGCTCCCCCTGTGTCACTGTCTTTCTTTGTTCAGTCCAAATATAACCTTGTGCATGAGGACTCAAGTTGTTGACCATGTCTTTATCTTGAAGCTTTAGGCGATCTCGTAGATACCCTGAGCCCAAGCCCTGGAGCACCTTGAAGCTAAGGACTGAAACCTTGAACAGATTGGCTGGCTGTTCCCATTGTCTCCCAACCCTTCCTTGTAATCTCTTTACTTCAGCCTTTCTCCACATTCCCTCTGTGCTCCCCTGCTTTCCCTTCTCCCAGACCCCCTCATTTTAGTGTCTGCTCTACCTTCCTTGTCTCTCCTTATAGCTAAATCCCCTCTCAACAAAATTCTATTGACACAATTGTATTCAATGGGTCTTAAGCATAGACAGTATAATGCATAGGCGTAAGTACTTTTCCTGAACAAGGATGCTTTCCTTAATCAGGACTTAAATTCTATTTATATTGGCTTATCAATTTATGAAGTTGTCAAAAAATTATAAATAAATCTGAGAAAATTGTGATTTAATTCATGGACATTTCATGAAATTAAAAATGGCAACATTAATCAAATAAGTTATTAATTACAAATTGTTCAGTCAGCTGAATACATCAATTTTTCTCCAGAAACGTAGAATTTTTAATCATCACTAGACATTTACATAGCCTTTTAAATGTAGGTCTGTAGGAATGCAAAGTAAATGTAAAAATGATATTCAACTTTTAAAATAACAACTTAACTATTTTTCTGTAGCAACAAAATTGTCACCAATGCCATAAGCAAATACAAAGATAAATATGATCTTGCAAAATAAACTATCAATCCTGGTACTCCTCAAGTGTATCTGCTTTGAACACAGAGCCCCAGATTTCAGTAAGAGGGCTAGTTTCAACCCTCAATCACTGATTATCACCTTAGATCTGGGAAATTCCCTCACTGATAAATGCTGTAAAATGATTCATCAGAGTCTGCTCTAGTCACCATGAATCCTAAGCCTCTGCCTCAGGTATTCCTATCTGAGAAGTGAAGATTCTGCCACAAAAAGAAAACAGCTTTTAAAGTGTTTAACTACCTTCCCCCAGCCCAATTACTTCCATTGGCTTATGTATGTCAGGGGGCTGATTGCATAGCATGCTAGGTCACTCCCAAATTCCACTGCTTTGTGTTCTGCTTTCTCTTTTAATGATCTTGTGGTGGTGGTCTTCACTGTGGATTTGATTATAGAATGAAAGGTGCTGGGTGAGGGTCTGTGAGCAAGGACTCTTTGGGTATGTTTACATTGCTATTAGACACCTAAGGCTGGCCCATGCCAGCTGATTTGGGTTCCTGGGACTTGGGCTAAAGGATTATTTAATTGCGGTGTTGATTTCTGGGCTTGGACTGGAACCCAGGCTCTAGGACCCTGCAAGGTGGGAGGTTCCCATATCTTGGGCTGCAACCCAAGGCTAGAAGTCAACACTGAAATGAAACAGTCCCACAGCCTGAGCCCTGGGAGCCTGAGTCAGCTGGCATGGGCTAGACATTGGTTTTTATTTGCAGTATCTTCACTGTTATATGTAGTTAGGGCAGGGAACTGAAGGTATGGCAGTGGCCGGGAGAAGAGCCATGTTGACTGGCTCTGGTTAAATAATCCTATGTATTAATTTGTATGGTGACTTGGGCTTCTGGATTATGAATCCCCACCTTTCTTTGATGCCCAACGTTGATTTGGGGATGGGAAGTAGAAGGAAAAAGACTTGATCCCTTTTCATAGGGCAGGATTTTCAAAAGTACTCACCACTGGCCTCTTTCCACTTCCACTGAACTCAAAGGGAGTTCTACCATCTACTTCAGTTTTGGCCTAACTGCCCCACTGGGTACATCTGAAAATTACACACAGAATCCCCTAGAATATCTGTTGTAAAAATATCACTCTTACTAGCTACGAATGACTTACCATTTCAGGCTCTCACAACCATATCCCCAAGATTAAAATCACTGTTGATTTCAGTGGGAGTTCCATGAATAGAATAATGGCAATTTATGAATCCTATATAATATTTACATCTTCCTTTAAAGGGATAGTTTAGGCCTCTTCCCTAAAGATGATGATGCATTGGATCTATCTATCTTAATTTTAAAAGCTTTGGGTTTATTTTTTAAAAAAACTGCTTAATCAGCAGCCCACTAACTAGAACCTCATGTACCATCATACATTCTTTCCCCTTCTAGTGTTTATACTCTTCAAACACTTGTAGGCTGTGTTGGCACTCCCCTTTAGCCATCTTAGCCAGGCTACATATAGGTAGTTTTTTTTTTTTCTGTTTTAGTGGGAGATTTTTCAAAGGCACAAATGAACAAGTTGTTTACAACAAGTAATTTTTTTACCTAGGGTAGGAAAGAGGATGTCAAATATACAAGGTAGTGAAATATGACAGAAAAGAAGCTGGATAGGATATGAGGAACTTTATTTTATTGCTCCTTTCTGAACTCCCTTCAGTTTGAGTATCTTTCCTGAATGTATATAGCTGCATATGTTAACTCTTAACAAGGCCAAAGCAAAGCAAAACCTTGTTTGATCAAAGCATGAGCTTCCAGTCAAAAGGATGGAACAAAGTTATTCACCTTTTCAAGTTTTGCTTAGAATAGAAATATTTTCTATTACCATAGCACCTAGTAGCTCTGCTCATGGACCAGGATGTTGTTATAACCGGCATTGTGTGCGCGCGCGCGCGCGCACACACACACACACACACACACACGGTTCCTGCACAAGTATAAGTATCCAAGTATAAGATGAGATCCAACAGATGGATACAGACAGGGAATACAAGGAAACAATGATACCATATTGGACAACTTGATTGGGGTAGTGGTCTCTGCACACCAGCCACCTTACTGTTGTCAATTGTTTTGCATGTGTCATAGCAAAGGGTGGATTTGAAGGTGGAAATGGGATGACTGTGATGGTTACAAAGAACTCCTCCCAAAAGTTTGGGGCAGCACAGGAAACAAATTAAATTTTCAAACAGACAACTTTTATCAAGTGGGCAATGGCGGCTGGTCTTGTGAGCTGATCGGAGGCAAAGAAATGGCTTGGCAGTGAGTGGGAGATAATAGGCAGGGTGGGGATTTACTGGGAAGAGCCTTGAAAGTGAAGACGAACAGCTTATGTTTGATCCAACTGAGCATATCACTCCTGTCTTTGAATCTCTCTACTGGCTCTCCTTTCTCAGTGGTGGACTGGGAGGATGGTCTTTGCAGATGCATTCTGAATGGATACAAGTGGGGCACAATTGCATTTGTCAAGGCCAGAAAAAAGGGTGTTGTCGTAATCAAGATAAGAGCATGGATGAGAGTGTTAGCTGTGTGGATGGATAAGAGAGACCATCTCTTAGAGATGTTGTGCAGAAGGAATCAGCAAAATGTAGATGTAGACTGGAAATGAGGAACTAGAGGGGCTCAAGTAGAAGATGCTGCTGCTCAGGTTAGTGGTCTGAGTGGTGGGCAGGATGGTGGTGCTGACCACACAGAGGATAACTTCCTTTTCAGCAGCAACTCCACATCTTGTCAGTGTTTTCCTTTATTGTTCAGACTGAAATGTCTGAGCATGAACAATTCAGAAATGCTGAAATGCACAACTTGCTAGTTTAGACACCAGTGGGGCTACTGTGTCGGTTTCCTCTCAGACACTTAACTGCCTAAAGTGGAATTGCACTGCAATCAGGCACCAGTGCAACAACTTCAGCATTCTTCACAGGTTAAAATTTTTTACTAAAAATATACTGAGGCTGAAGTAACGCTGGCTGAGTAGTTTCACCACAGTGCTCTTAAAAAATTATCCTACACAGACCAGCAACTAGCAAGATACCACAAGATACAGCTGGGAGTCTGGAACCCAGTAGTTGATAGAAGCAGTAGTTGATAAAAGTGGCCAATATCAGATGCTGCAGAAAAGTATAAATAAAAATATACATAACCAGTTCTGCAATGGAAGAATGTGGAAGGAATTCTCCCTTTAGGATACTAGGGATCTGCCCTTGCATGGATGCACAAAATAGGCAAGTGCAAATGACCACAATTTCAGAAGTTGACTAAGGACACCTTCTAGCAAGAGGCAGTGGCTACTCCTAAATGGGCAGGGAAGAGGCAGGGCTACAGATTTGCTCCCCTAATTGGTACTGACCATCATGACTGATTGGCAGAGGAGGGAAAGCGTACTCCTCTGAGAACACTGATTCTTCTTTTCCATATCCTGTTTGCTGGGTATGTTTGTGCTCTGGAGGTCCTGTCTGATTCCTCTCTCCCTTTCATTAAACGTGTTGGCAGCTGACATTCATTAACTAGTATTTTACAGTAAGTGATAGTATCCTACATTCTAGAGATGCTCAACTATTACAAACACTGACTCACTCAAGTTCAATGTATGGGTGAGGTCAGTATTATTCATAGTTTCTGAGTATTCAAATGCCCATCAAAAGTTTCATACATTGCAAAGGTTTAGCACTTCCAGGATATATTTTTGAATGGTGCATTATTTGCTTTTCATCTGTTCAAATCATTTTCTCCTATTTCTCAGGGAACAGAAATAATATCCTGGGACTTCAGTTCCTGGCCATGCACCTTTAACAGGGAATAATTTTAGTGAACATTCTGAATACTCGAGTCAGAAATGTGTCTGCATAAACTACTTGGTGAATACTTACAAATAACAGATGTTATCAGAAATCAGGCTCAGTCTGTGAATTAGCCAAGAATATAAAAAAGGGTTAACATTTTCAGGACCTATTAATTTCAATCAGTAATTCAACCAGCAGTGTAAGAAAAATGTTTTATTTTGTAACACACATACTTCTTGCTAAAAGCACAATTCAAACATGTTAATAACTGTCACATAAGGTTAGTCTCCAGATTTAATATTCTGGCTCTTGTTTTGTAGCTTACAGATGACAGCATCCACCAACAGTATTTATTTCCTCTGTCTTCTGCACAGCAAAGCTGAGATTATTCTTGCAACAGTAATCAAGATCTTCAGGTTCTTTGACTGCAAAGAGTCATTCAGCTGTATTTGAAAAAGAAAATTGAAATTCTCCAACCGATAATAAAGTACATTCCTTCTCCCTTTCAGTTCTGTCTGCTCATATGAATTGAACTGCATTAATAAAAGCAGAAGATAGTTTGTCTACTACTAGCTGAAAATACAAATTCAATAGCCTGAAACCATGTGTTAGGTTTGTATAACTTCACTCCTATTATAGGATCTTGAACTCTTAGTGCACTCAGTCCTACTGCAATATCTAAAAGGAACTATGAAAAGATCCTGAGGAGGAATATTTTCTTTGACTTCAGGGGTGTAGCTGCTACAGTCATCAGTTTTGGTTATTTATGGTGAAAGATTTTAGGATTCAGTGCTGCTCCCATTCTTATGTGTCATTTGGAGAGGGGAAAGTCATTTGGAGAGGGGATATGATTTGTCAGTAGGTGCTTTGGCAGTGCCTTCAGCTTCTAGTGCTCTATGGAGCACCACATATGGATCCTGTCAGTTCAGCTGCTGCTGGGATACAGTGGAGGTTGATGGTGGAAAGGGCATCCCTGTGCTGCCTTTCTCCAATTACACATCTGCTACACTTGGTAGGCGTTGGCGCTCACTAAATACACAGCATGCCTATAGAGTTAATATGATAGGCAGAGAAAATGTATACATTCAAAAGGGGGAAATCCGTGTCAAGCAGGCACCTTTCATGAGCACTCAATAGGTACATACCTGAAAACTTGAGCTCTTTACTATTTGATAGGAAAAATGTCAATTTTGACCATAAAAAGCTTAATCAAAAATTAAAACTTTAATAATCTGTTTCATTTTCAATAAACATAGTTTTGTCGGTTTAACACACCCTCTTCTTTTTCAAAAACCAAAACCTTGTGTGGGGTTCTATTTGTCTAGTCAAAACTGTGAATATAAATGGGAAACCTCTACAAAGCAAACACAATGAATTTTTTTCTCAATTTTCAGGGAAAAAAAATTGGCATTTTTTTTACTACTCTGATAAACAGCAAGCACTGGCCTTTGTGTTTTTAGGTTGGAAGGTCCATGCTGTATCTCAGTTCAGTTTGATTATCACTGGTGCTCGGGGAAGGATATGAAGTCTCTCAAACCTATGTATGTGTAGATGTTAGGAACTAGGGAGGATAATGATCAAAGCTTAAGAGAAGGAAGCAGCCTGAATCCAGCACAAAGTCTGATTCCATACTACTGAATGTGTACATGTATTTCCAGGATATTCATGACCTAGACGGGGGTGCCAACAAGACTCTTCCGTACCCAAGGTGACAAAGCACAATGTAAGAGCATAATCTAATGATTGCTTATGTGATTACAGCCAAATGAAGAGCTTCAGATTAACTAACTTCTCCCCTCCAATAAAGATAAGTATGGATATGACTAGCACTTACCTTGGGATACATTAACACTATTTTGTGTATAAACCCAGTCTGATTTGCACACTCACTGTACTCTGTGCATAGTATATGGTCCTGCCAGGTGCTGCCCACCAGGGCCAGCTCTGGCTTTTTTGCAGCCCCAGGCAAAAAAGCCGCCCCCCGCCAGGGCGCCGGAGGGGAGCGTGGCAGGCACGCGGCCCTGGCGGGGAGCACGGCAGGGGAGGGCGGAGGGGGGGCGCCGCTCTCCCCGGCGGCCGGAGGGAGCGGCGGCGAGCCCGGCCGCGGCGTTGCTCTCCCCGGCGGCTGGAGGGAGGAAAAGGGGGAAAAAACCAACCCTGAGCGCTGCCCCCCTCCAGGTGCCGCCCCAAGCACGTGCTTGGTAGGCTGCTGCCTGGAGCTGGCCCTGCTGTCCACTCTGCTCCAGGCAACCACTTGTGTGTGTAACTTTAAGCATATGAGTATCTTAAAATGAAGTACATGCTTGGCTGGATAGCGGTTAAGAGTGCTCAGCAAACTGTAGGACAGGGCCTATATAAGCAACACAAACTACATGTCAGTTGCCAGATTCAGAAGTGTTTTGCATTTCTTTTTTTCTTTTCTTTTTTTTTTTTTACGTCAACAATGTTTGTCTATATTCTCAGTGATTAAGTTTCTAGTACCAGCGTGTGGTTTTCCCCCCCTGTTTTTTACACATCTAAATATGGGAGAGCTGAAGAGGAAGCATCCTTTCGTAGATACTGTTATGCATTCAACTTTGTATGGCATGTCAGCATGAACTACCTGCATCTTGTTTATGTTGAAAGGACTTGTTATGAGGGAATAAAGAGCTTGAAGCGTTCTTCACACCAGTTACAAAACTGCATTATGTGAGAACTGAATACAAGAGAGGAAGAAAAAAAACTCCGTTTCAGGCAACAATAACAGAAGAGGATATTTAAATATTGGAACAGCTGAAGCTGCTTGACATGAATTTGGAATTAATATTCAGGTAAAGCATTTAAATGTTTAATGCAAGCTGAGTTAGGAGAGAAGACTTTATTGCAAGGAAATTAATATTACAGAAACAGAGTATCCTGGTAGTAACAATTTCTTTAAACTGAACCTATCAATTAGGGTAAATTACTGTGGATAAATAGCAAAATTATTGGGGGGGGGGGGAGTAGAAATCATGAAGATGAAAATGTTGATGAGAAAATATAAAGCAAATGGCCTCAAACATTGTAAAACCTCACTTATAGAGCTAATATTTCCCAGTATGACTGAATAATAAATGTTACCCTCAACTGTGTGCTGTAATAATAGTATGTCAGTATCTTCATTAGAAAGCCTTTTATGTACAGCCATTTTTAAATTTGACAATTGAGTTTGTTTGCCAAATTTTACCTTGGAGAAAAATAGTCTCAGCCCAGCTGGAAGTAGATTTGACAAATTTTGAGGGTGGGGGGAATTGTTCTGTCTTTCCTTTCATCCCCGCACTTAAATTATGCAGTATGCAAGGAAAAATGAAAACAGCAATTTACAAAAGTAATGCAAGAAATCACTTTGGGAAACTCCTTTCTTTCTCCTATAACAAGGTACTTTTTAAAATATTGTGGACTTAGAGATGTGAAAGAAAAAATGGAAGGCCAAACCCTCCTCTCAAAATGCCTCTGCTTCAGCAGCTCCATGCTCAGAAATTACAAATAAAAATCCTTTGCACTTCTATAGCATCGTTAATCCGAGGATCTCCAAGCACTTCAGAACATTTAATTAATGGTCACAAGACCTTTGTGAGGCATGACTGTACTACTGAAGGAGTGACTCAGGCACAGTTAGGGTAAGTGAATTGTTCAAGGCCATACAGTGGATCAGTGACAAAGCCAGGAGCAGATTTTCATAGTGTAAGCCGCTAAACTTTTAAATGTGTTGCTACCTTCAATCTTCAATACACTCTCCTTCTCTTCACTTTTCACCAGAAGGAGCTGAACAGCCCTATGCGTGGCTCAGAGATGTAGGCCTGCTTGGCTTTGTAATTAATTTCAAAATGTATCTTGGTGTTGGATGGGGTGGAAGGGTTTCTGGCTCCAGTCACCTGGTCACGGAATGGGTGGCAGGTGGAGTTATAAGTGAGTTTCTTGAGTGACAGAGGCTTTGGCTTCTCAGCTCCAAGAACACAGTGGGGAGAGAGTTTTGGCCCAGTGGTCCCATCACATCTCCATGGGTGATGCAGATATCAGTCTGGGGTTAAGATCTTTAGACTTTCTTCCTTGAGAAGAATTTCCCCACTTGCGTTATGATGCCGATGGATTCCTCCAGTATCATTCCTGAGCACCCATTGCTGTGAACTGAGTCACATTCACGAAAAGGAAAGGTTTGGGAGGCAGCAGAAGGAAAAAAGGATAGGAGCGCTCGAAGGTCAAAGAGAACCTTCTTCCATAGAGAATGACTTCTGGGTTCTGGCGGTGCCGCATGGGTATCTCAGGCTGTATCCACACTGCGCCACAATTCAGACAATAGGCGTGTGAATAGCAGTGCACACCAAAGTGCTACACTGCAACTGCCCCATGTGGTCTCTGTGGGCACGAACTAAAAGGTTCCTAGTAAGCATTAATGCTGACGTGAACTAGAAACCTTTCAGTCTCCAGTGCTTGCAGTGTCCACATAGGGTGTTACAGGACAGCTCTTTGGTATGCACTGCAATTTACACACTCAAGCTGCAGTCTGGGGTAGTGTAGACAAGTCCTCAGCCTCCACATGCTACAGAGCAAAAGAGGCAGTTTTTTAGCTTGAATAGAAGCCTGTTTCCTTAAAGGCTGCTAAAAATAGCAGTCTCCTTATCTAACCACTCTTATCACAGTACTTTGGGTCTTCATCTCAGTGCTACTGCAGGTGAGCCATACCCTACATTCCCCAGCATCTCCATAGCTAATTAATGGGGATGAAAGAGTCGTACTGTAGGTGCATTCTGAAACCACTACAAGGTACTACTGAAATGTGGGTGGAGATTTTGAACCCAAGTTGTATGAAATCTGCTGCATTCTTCTCTCTCCTCCCTTGTGGAGCCATTTTGGAAGAGCAATTCAATTCATCCCAATCCAGAGACTGATCTCCACAGTCACACTGATGTTCTGGCAGAGTCCAACCAAAATGGCCAATTTACTCAGACTGTAATTTGTGATGCATTGAGAACTGCTTAAAATTATAAGCATCATTTAAAATGGTATGGGAGTTTCCTGGCTCCTGTTTTCCAGCTAAGGAAAGTGTGTGATCTAGGTCTTTCTTCAGTCAATCTGCAAAGAGTCACTCTAGAACAAGCTGTAGTGAGTTGTACCTCTCTGCCTTAGGTAGCAGCTTACGTGCGCACACTCTCTGCTTTTGGTTCTCATGTGTTAGGGTTCTGGATTCTAAGAAATGAAGTAGTGTTGTCTTGCAATCTTCCAGCAAGAGTACTTTGTTTTAATCTAACTTCTCTTTCTGTGCTGTGAACATGACAGAACGTACAGTAGATGTTGTGGACATCCACAACATGCAGCTGGAATTCTCAATCACCATTTCTAAAAAAAAGCTGTGTAAAACTGGGTAGTGACTAACAAGTATTCCTAGAAAAGTGGTGATGGGTCCAAGGTTTTTGGAAATAAATTACCTTATGGGATTTACATGAGATTGAAATTTAATGCTGGAAAAACAGAGGTGTTACAAGTCAGCACTGAGGTATATTGGCAAAATTCTTTACCCCCTTCAGGAATGCACTTAAATATATGCTTAAAATTGAGTACTTGCTTAAATCCCATTGTCTTAAAGTGCTGTCCTTGAATTAAATACTATATGCAGTCATAAAAGTCATTTTCTGCACTTTTATGACTAGCATTTCAAATTCGTATAGGAACACATATGTAGAGAAAAAGAGCCATGTCAGATTAAAAGTTCTTTTTGGTTGTATCCATTTGATTTCCTTTTGTGAACTTTGGTTTTGGTTGGTTGTGTTTCCTAAGGACTTGTATATTTATTATTAGGGCTCATGCTCTGGGGATTTTAATATATGGCCTGATTTGTGTGACTGTCACAGCTGCCATGCATATTTTTTCTTTTTTGTGATTCTATTGCAACTGTGTATCTATATTTAGACCTATCTAGAATAGCTTTAACCTTTCTGGTGCTAGGAATGTATTTTCCTTAAAAGTCAATCACTTAAAAAAAAAAAAGTCAAAAATTTAAAACTCACTTTAAAAAAAAATCTACTGGTATCATTATTGCAGTGATGCAGCACATTGTTCCCTCATTCGAGGAGTATGTGTAATTAATGAGGAGTGATGTGTGACAGCAATGGAATGTCACCCTAGGAAACTCAATCATAAACTTCTCTCCAAAAACTGTAATTAAATACACCCTGTTCTCTCTGCTTTCCAACCTTGCACCTCATCCTCCCACTTTTTTTTTTAACATAAACTGTATTCTGGGCAGAGGGGGAGATCTTGACACAGTTGATGTATGATGACAAAGAAATACAAGCTCCAAATAGATTTACTGAAGCTGTGTATTGTATTCAGAAGCTAAGATGAATGGCATGAATATTTTGGAAACAACCCTCCGCCCCACAACCAAAGAGTAAGGAAATCTACAAAAAGTAATTGACCCACTTAGATAACATCTTAGTACAGGGGGGACAAATTTATTTATTTATTTTTGGCCCGAGGGCCACATCGGGATTGCGAAACTGTCTGGAGGGCTCGGTAGGGAAGGCTGTGCCTCCCCAAAAAGTCTGGCCCCTGCCCCTATCCATCCCATCCAATCCCCCCCCCCCACTCCCTATCCCCTGACTGCCCTAACCCCTATCCATCTCCCCTGCCCCCGGACAGGCCCTCAGGGACTCCCATGCCTATCCACCCCCGTGTTCCCCATTGCCTTACTGCCCCCCCCCGAACCTCCTGCCCCTTATCCAATCATACTCCCTGCCCCCTAACCATCCTGCTCAGAGCAGCAGGAGCTCGCCGCACGGCTGAAGCCAGCCACCCTGCCTGGCAGGAGCAGAGGGCCAGAGCGCTGGCAGTGCAGCAAGGTGAGGCTTCAGAGGAGGGAGGACAGCAGGGGAGGGGCTGGGGGCTAGCCTTCATGTCCAGAAACTCCAGGGCCGGGCAGGACACCCCCACGGGCCGGATGTGGCCCACGGACTGTAGTTTGCCCACCTCTGTCTTACTAGCTAATGTTATGGCTTGTTTCAGCCTTGGCGCTTGGTGCAAGGGACAGGAGGGCTAGGGGGCCAAGCATGACTGCATTCTGTGGGAAATATTTAAAGTAAATGCTTAGTGCAGTAGATTGTTTTGCTTTTGTTTTCCTGTAGCATTAGCTGCTTGTGTGCCGATATTTAAAGTGAGAGCTTCCAGGATTCACAGGGAGAGAATCCCGATCTTTTTACATTAGCAACTTCTTGACACACTGCTAAGCATGAACAGCTACAAGCCTTTCCATCCTCTTTGACTGCTAGCATAAACTCCCTGTTCATGAAAAGCCCAGATAAGATGCATGTTATGTGCATGTTAACATATGCTGTGGTACATATGGTTAGTTTGTTCCTGTGCTCTTCAGAACCTACACACATCCACCTAGTAGGTGGCAAACTCTAGTTGGCAATTAAAATAGTTATATACTTTTAAGTCCAAAAGGGGCCATTAGATCTTGTCTGACGGCTTATATAATAGGCCATAGAATTTCGCACAGTGTTGAATCCAATATTTTTGTGTTTGACTAAAGCATACCTTCCAGAAAGGCTTCATTTGAAGTCTCCAAGCAGTGGACAGCCCACCACTTCCCTTGGTAGTTTTTGTTCCAGTGGTTAATCACCTTCACTGTTAAAAATCTGGGCCTTACGTTTCTAATCTGTATTTTCCTGGCGTCCTCTTCCAGGAACTTATTTGTTCTTACTAAGCCTTTTCCCACTAGTCTTTCAGTACCTTATGTTGTCTCCCTGTAAAGGTACCTACAATGTAATTGTCACCTTTCAATCTTCTGTTTTGATTAGCTAAACTGTCTGAGCTTCTTAAGTCTCTCTTTAAGGAATTTTTTTTTTGTGGTTCTCTTCTGCAGCCTCTCCAGTTTTCCAACTTTTTTTAAAATGGACATCCAAACTGCATACAACATTCTAGTACCTGTCTCACCACCACCATACGCAAAGGTATACTACTATTAAAGCAGTCTCCTTCTTACCTCTTTCACCCCACTTTTCATTTATGCAATTCTTTCTCTTAATACTACACAGCCAGCATCAAACTAATGTCTATCTTGACATCAAAGTGCTTGGAAAATAATCCCCTTCAGTGGAACCATCACAAATGATTTCAGAAGCCTTCTTTCCCAGTTTTCATTAATGCATGATATGACATTCTGCAGTGCAATCCAGACCAATTAGTTACTGTCACCCCTGCCCTGCAACCTGGGGTGCCTCACAATGCTTTGCCGCTGAAGCTCCCAACCTGGGCTCCTTACAGCCAAATAGTATTTGGTCACACATGAAGAAACAGATTAGCTGGTAGTGTATAGATTAGCTGATACTCAAACAGGGCCTGATGCAAAGCCTGCTGAACTCTGAGGAAGACTTCTAATTGACTTTGAATCAGGGCCATCATAAACAAGGGGTAGAAATGAGGTAAGTAGCTGACACTGAATCCTTAACACAATTAGAAGCAACTTGGAAATTTTTAAGTCAAAAGTAAAAATATAATAATAGAGGACAAAATGATACTGACCTACTCATGTACAAACACTGATCCAGGAGACTAAAATTAAGAGTGAAAAATGGGACTAAGATGTCTACCAGGAACAAGAACCGAAAATAACTTTATCTCTGATATCAAAGTATACTCCACTGTTAAGGCAATAAGAGGAGAGAAAGGAAAAGGGCGGTTTCTGCCAGAGTGAAGAGGTAGGTGTTTGTCTGTTAAAAATAAAAAAATAAAACTGCAAATGAAGGAAGCAAGGCAGAGAGAGATCTTTGAAAGGAACAAGAAGCAGCCAGGGCAGTTTCACAATGGACTGCTCAAAAACTCACGTGTATGTATTCTTTCGACTATAAACAGAAAACGAGGAAGATTATCAATCAAGAATGCAATGAGTATATTAATATTCACATGGAAAAGATAAGATCAACAATGAAGCAGAATGAGTTCTATCTAATTATAGATATTAAAATGATAAAACCTCTAGTAACTAGACCAGATGGTGAGATAGAAGCGAAAAGAGTAGGGTGACCAGACAGCAAGTGTGAAAAATCGGGACAGGGGGTGGGGGGTGGGGTAATAGGAGCCTATAGAAGAAAGACCCAAAAATCGGGACTGTCCATATGAAATCGGGACATCTGGTCACCCTAGAGAAGAGAGAAAGCAGGTTCACTAATTTTTCAAGAAAGATGGCAAAACTAATGACTTGGAAAATGGCTGAGATCCTGAGCGCTTTTTTTTTTTTTTTTTAAAGCATTGAGGAAAGAGAAGACCAATAGGAAGTGTTGCTGTATAAAAGTAGCACTTGACTAAAAGCATGTCAGGGAATACTCAAAACTATGTAAAACAGAGGTGAACTGCTGCTCCCTTTACCTTTTTTCCCCACAAAAAAAGTGTGTGGGGACAGGGGGAGCTTCTTTCTTTAACTTTTCAACTTTTTAAAAATGTAACACTTGCACTTAGAAATACACTCAGAAGTGAGTTACAAATTACAAGTGAGAGACAGTAACACAAAGTAATACTTCAGGTAAATTTGTCAATAGCTCTGAAGTCCCTTTTTTTTAGAAGTGACTTGGGCTCCTAGGTTGGGAGGAGAGGGAAGCCCTCCCCCATTTTTTTACTCCACATCCTAACTCCAGTAGAAATGTAGGGGGTAGGGGAGGGATGTGAATAAACAAAGTGGGATTTTTCCTTAACCGAGTGAAACAAAATGACGACAAAATCCCTTCATTTTTTAAAACATTTTTTGTGTGCAGGGGAGGGAGAACCAGTTTTGACCAGTTGTAATCCCAAGTACTAATTAATTTTTGAGGTTACCAGTTTTGCATCTTCTCAGAAAGGCAGGTTTTCTATTTTATTTAATGATATATTCTGCATTGAAAGCTCCAGTTTTAAGACTATGAAATAAAGGACATACTAACTCAAAGTTCACTGATTTGCTGTTATAACTCTAACTGCCCTGAGTCAGCAGCTACATTATTTTCAATTTCTCACATTCAATATAGTATGATTCTCAGATTTTATCTATAAAATGTATAAGAGCTTCTTTACTTTTATGCCACATCTCGTTGGGGCTTAACAAAATCATTTTATTAGAAACCTACATTAAAATCAAACTCCATATTTTACTTTTTATGTATTTGTGGCTGAGTGAAAGGAAAGTTTGAACCCCTGATGTGAATCATCAAGAAATAAAAAGGGAATATAAAGCTCAGTAAACCAAAATTCTTTCAGGATAGAATTCTGATAACTTACCTTTAAGTAGCAGAATATGCCAATTTACACAAAGTACAATAATAAAAATGCTTTTCATAGTTCAGAAAGGGCCTGATCCAGAGTTCACTGAAGTCAATGGAAAGATTTCATTGGGATTGATTTTGCTGGGATCTAAATCAGCCTCTTAATGTAGTTCAGTATTTTCTAGAAAGTCAAGGGCTTGAGTTTTAGAACTACACAGAGCTATTTGTCAGGTCTGAGTGAATTTGAGGTGTTCTTTTTTTATTTTTTTTTATTATTTTTTTTGGTGTGTTCTCGGAGCATTTCCTTTCAGCTCCTACATTTCTAGGTGAATCTGAGCTCCTGCTATAGCTCAATCCTGCTAAAATGAAAAACATGTTTGTGATGGCGAGCCTTGAAGCTTTAGGATTTTTCATGGCATACTGTTAGGGTGACCAGACAGCAAGTGTGAAAAATCAGGACAGAGGATGGGGGGTAATAGGAGCCTATAGAAGAAAAAGACCCCAAAATCGGGACTGTCCCTATAAAATCGGGACATCTGGTCACCCTACATACTGTATACTTACACATTAATAATAGCACAAGACTCTTCTTCATATGGAGATGATACAGCAGAATCTCTGTTAGAGCACCCGAATCCCTGCATCTGTAAGAACAATGAGGGAATGAAATTGAAATGAAATGTATCTTCATCCTAGTTCTACATGCCATTCACAGATGTGATGACAAACAGTCAGGAATGGCAACTCTGGCATTTTAGACTCCCAATAAAACTGTTACTATTTTAACAGTTAGACCCACACTAAATAATAAGCACATATAGAGTTAAGGTAATGTAGAGTGCATGCCCACCTAACTGTCTGAGCTAAAACGAACACTGAAAATATGAAAAAAGACATGCTGCCGAATATCTCTAATATACATAGACATTGATGGCTCATTAAATTAGACCAATACTGAAATGACAATCAAATTATGAGAGAGACTTGCTTAGTGAGCTTGGTCCAATAAAGGATACTATGTCTGGTGAATTGTCACCAGCTTTCGGGCTTCACAGAGATGAATTTAGAAGTAGAATTGGGTTGCTGCTTAAAGAGATTGTTATATTGCATAATGAATGCAGAAACTGAATTGTAAATCCCAGGTATCTTAAATGTTGCAAAAGTAGAGGCGTTGTGATAATACAGTGGAATTATTCAGTGAATGATTTTTTTTAGTAGCATTATTATTTATGAATTTTGAATAATCACAGTAGCAAGGGCCTCCAATAGTCTGGTGTCATAAAGTTGGAAGTTCTAATAATTTAGGGCTAACCTATGGAAAACTTTAGGTCTACTGCAATGGAAAATGAGAGAGAGGACGTTTCAAGTATAATGTCACTTGGAGTTAAAATGTATTACGGAAAAAATAAAAAGTCAGACAACATTAAGCAGAGTTGATTTAGTAAAATTTGTTTTGAATTGTAACAATGTCCTACCAATGTCAAACTTAGGGTCAATTTGTACTAATCACATGACATGGCTAAATACTAGGGCTACCGCATGATTTAATGATAAAAGAATGTCATTTATTTAAATATTTTTAGATGTTTTCTACATTTTCAAATATATTGATTTCAATTACAACACAGAACACCATGTACACTGCTCACTTTATATTTTTATTACAAATATTTGCTATAAAAAACTAAAGAAATAGTATTTTTAAATTCACCTCATACAAGTACTGTAATACAATTTATTATGAAAGTTGAACTTACAAATGTCGAATTATGTACAAAAATTAACTGCATTCAAAAATAAAACAATGTAAAACTTTAGAACCTACAAATCCACTCAGTTCTACTTCTTGTTCAGCCAAAAGTTTTACATTGTTTTGTATTTGAGTGCAGTTATGGAATGCACAAAATCTACATTTTTAAGTTGCACTTTCATGATAAAGAGATTATTATGAGGTGAATTTCTTTTATCACTTAGTGCAAATATTTGTAATAAAAATAATATAAAGTGAGCACTGTACACTTTGTATTCTGTGTTGTAATTGAAATCAATAGATTTGCAAATGTAGAGAAAAATCCAAAAATATTTAATTTCAATTGGTATTCTATTGTTTAACAGTGCGATTAAAACTGCGACTAATTTTTTGAGTTAATCGTGTGAGTTAACTGCGAGTAATTGGCAGCCCTACTAAATACGTAGTGGAGTAGCTCTCCTGGCAGCCATACATGAGCAGCACCAATGGTAAGCACTAGGCACTTATTATTACACACATTTCTAAAGCATCCTTCCCTCTATTAGCTGGTGCTGCTCCACCTAGATGCTGGAGGCAAATTTTAGTGTGTCCAACTGTTTCATTTTTTTTTTTAAGAGAACTTTGCTGGTTTGTTATAACTTGTTTTGTTCAAAGCTTTACGGTAATTATTTTTTGTATTGTGATAGGAAGCTGGAGGCTCCAGCCCTGTTGTGCCAGGCAAGGTACAAACATATAACAAAGAAATTATCTCTGGCCTAAAGAAGTTACAGCCTATTTGGTTCATTTTCCCTCCACTACTTTCTTTCCATTGTTTAGCTCATGCCTTTTTCAGCTGTCTTTTAATTATCTGCTATTGTGAAATAATTGTTCTTGCTTTTTAATATGGGACCTCTATTTGTTAGAGCCCCGTTGCAACAGAATGAGGAGCTACATTACCTGACTCCATTGTCCTTATGCTGCCACGCTCAGTTCTGTGTTCATCAAGTTTGTGATCCAGTCCTCTAGATGGGTCCTTAATAGTCTCTGTCTCCTTCAAGATAATGGGGAGTTGAAAGTTCCCTGACCCAAGTGGGGGCTGGACAGCCCTAAGTCTCCTGGTTTTAGAGCCGCCTTCTCCAAAGTTGTTGGTTTTTTTTTGTTTGTTTGTTTTTGGCTGGAGTAGGTAGGGGAATCTGAGGCAACCCACTTCACTGGGTTCCAGCTCAGGGTCCTTCGTGTCTTACAATTTCAACACATTTCCTTAAAACTCTTTTTTTTTTTTTTTGTAAATGCAGATACACTGCAGGCTCCTTGCGTTTTAAGGATAAGCATAATTCTTACATGGTTGCCAGGCAGGACTTCACAAGGCACCCAATAGGCTGTTGTACAAATAGTCTTTGATTAGATCTGTTTTGTACCAGCTTGGCCTAATTCTACAACAATTTTATCTTGTTTTCAGTCGAGGAGATTGTGGGTGCATGTTCTGATTGTTCATTTGATAACAACTTTAAGGACCAGTGCTATCCTGGTCAGGGAGCTAGTAATAACTCACCCTTTACAAGTCTATAACAATGTTGGTACCACAAAGGCCCTGATCCTACAAACACACACTGTTGCTCGGATAAGTAGTCTCATTACCATCATTGGGTATGTTTACATAGCAAAGAAAAACCTGTGGCTGGCCCATGCCAGCTAGCTTGGGCTGCAGGGCTGTTTTGTTGCTGTGCAGACTCCTTGGCTCAGGCTGGAGCCTGAGTTTATGCCTATCTCATAGAACTGGAAAGACTTTGAAAGGTCATTGAGTCCAGTCCCCTGCCTTCACTAGCAGGACCAAGTACTGTCCCCTGACAGATTTTTTGCCCCAGATCCCTAAATGGCCCCCTCAAGGATTGAACTCACAACCCTGGGTTTAGCAGGCCAATGCTCAAACCACTGAGCTATCCCTCCCACCTCTGGGACTCTCCTACTCCACAGGGTTTTTGAGCCTGGGCTCCAGCTGGTAGTCTAAACAGCAATGAAACAGCCTGACCTCCGCACGCCAGAGTCAGCTAGAAAGGGCCAGCCGGTGGTATCTAGTTGCTGTGTCAACATACCCACTGAGACCACTCATGTCCTTAAAATTAAGCACATGGTTACTGTACGCAAGATCAGGATCAAAGTTTGTAATTATCCTTCAAAATTACCTGGTAGTCAATTGACCTCTTAAAATAGGTTTCATTATAAAGTATTATGCTCAGACATTTCAGTTTGTTTTCTGCTAGTTTAACAGCACTCAGTAAGTATGACAACCCAGTTCTTCACATAATGTATCTTCTAAGGTATGAATGATTTCCAACTACAAATAATTTTTATCAAGATCTTATTTATTCTTACATTGTAAGAGTGAGTGACTAAATGCAAGATACTTTCTAGGATTTATCCAAGTTATAGAAGTTGGAAAATTAGAGTTCTGTACATCCAAGAAAGGAAGTTCTTCACAAGACCTGTAGCAATGGATTGTCACGTTCATATCAAGAATGATTTTTCTAGAAGCAAAGTGGTAGTTAAGAGTACTTACAGAGTGTTTTTGTTGGAAGAATTATAAATGTACACAATAGCATGATTTAAAATAATTTGACTTGTGACATCTGGACCTCTCTCCTATAGTTTCTTGTGCTTTGAAAGCTTAGATCATGGTCATGTATATTAAAGTGCCACAGGTTTGCTTTGCAAAACCTCATATTTTTGCTCTGACATTTACAGCATTTGGCAAGGGCATCTGTGCAACAGCTAGTCTCATTAAATTCAGAGACGAGGCAGGGAAGTGATGATGTACAGTACGGCCAATCTGCTCACAACACAAAACACGTTGTGTTATGGCCTTCAAAATTTGGAGCGCTTCCGTCAACAAATCTGCCCATTGGGTTAAAATAAATATCTCATTACAGTAAATTCAAGTATTTTTGTTCCAATTGGCATACACCTTTCAAAGTATCTGAAGAGAGATTAGAGAGAACCTATAAGGGTGATGATCAAAATCGTGACCTGCCAAAGTATCAGAAAGTGCTGATTTCCTGAGTCAGTTTTTTCTTAATGTTAAAAAATTAAATAAATGTTTGAACCAATTATAAAAACCTGTGTTCTCATGAATGAGTCTCAGCAATATTTGTCTTGGTGTAGCACTTAGCTGCAGAGCAATGAAGCATTACAGATGCTAGAGAGAAGAAGGGGAGAGATTTTACTTTACAATTATGCTGTGGAGATTAAAAATCCATCCTGTGAGGCCCTAATTCTGCAATTTGTTCCACACAGGTAGACCCTTTGCCTGTTCCCTAGCATCAGTGGGGCTCAGGGTGTGCACAGAAAGAATTGCAGAGTTGGGGCTTATTCTGTCCATCTCATGCTCTCATCACTTCACAAGTTTTCAAGGTAGCAAGCATGGTGAATATTGCACTGAAGGATATATGGCATGGTGGGATGAACTGTCTCTTTCACCCTCCCATCCCCTTCTATTTCAGGGACCCTCTGCCAGGGATTCTGTGTGCTTCTCCTACCATACTAGCAGCTTTGTGTGCATCCCCCATGCTCTGAATTCCCCCCAGGGCAGGGTTTGTATGCATCCCCTCCCATTCCAGGGTCCCCCAGTCTCCCAACCCACTGTGCCTGGGCTTCTATGTGCTCCATTCCACCCTCACCCCTGCCATTATTCTTTCTCTCTGGCAGATAACTCATTTAGGGTGTCACCATGTTAAATTCCAGTGAGAGGAAGTGCAGAAATGAGATGGTGTAGTTATGCTGGATAGAGTTAATGGGTACCATAACTAGATGCTTGTTCTACAGACAATTGCAGAGGTGCTTGAAGCTGTGGCTGTGTTAAGCAGATGGCAGGGGATCAATTTGCCTTCCTCATTCTTCCCTTTCAGTTATCCAATTATCCTCCAAATCAATATGATCCTGAAGACTGCTGCCTAGAATACTGTCTGAAACAGTGGAATTGCTCAGATGTGATTGGATGCTGTGTTCATAAGTTAACACATTACATAACTACAAACAGAGAAATGCCATCAAGTTGAGCGTAAGGCCTTTGCAAACGTGGGCAGTGAATATTTGGATGACCGCTAGGTAGTTGTGAAATTATCACTAAAGCCTTGTTCCTACATGTACGTATGCAAGTGAATAATTTAACATGTGTGAATAGTCCTGAATGTGAAAAACTATTCATATGGATAAGTGTTTGCAGAATTAGGGCCTTGGTGCTTATTTACTCCGCTTTACTAAACATGAATGACAATTATCTAAAGAATGTTGAGGAAAAAGCAGGAAAAAAATGAATGAAGCTTTTCCATATAAAGTATTTTTCTTTTTTCATCCAGCTCTAGTCATCAGTCTTTTCCCTGCTTTTGAAAAGACAGTGCCATGTTACATAGGTAATCAACCACACACCACAAATAAAGATTATCAAACAATCGAAGTAAAGAGTTTTCCAATAACCCGTATGATGATGATGATTATGTTGAAACTACTTATGGAATATTTATGAACAATTAAGTATGTTCACAAATACTTTTCAAACCCATCCTTATTTCTGTGAACAGAAATAGTAAATAATTGGCGTAGCTCTATTTTAGTGTGCAGGAGCACAATTGCTGATATATCAATAAGAAATTACAGATGGCGGAAACTGCTTTAGAAAAAAAAATCATCCCCAGACTTTCATTCGCCCAAGCCCTCTTTGCCCCCTACTACCTACTCTAATAATGTTATTTGTAAACAATGAACACACATTAGATTCAGATGCAAAGTTGATTTATGATGTGATGCGTGTTCCCGGAGATGCATTCAGCAAAAACTACAGTCCCTCTTTTGAAAAGGAGAAGTTTGGGTTGGCTTTCTAAGTTCCTGCATTTAGCATTTTACCATTACTCCTCTGTTTTTCTTAACACATTTCAAATCTCTTTGAAAGTCACAAAGCCTTGTCAGTGAGCAACCTCAGAATTCATTTATAGGTTAGACAATCAGGCACCATGGCACTAGCCTTTGGACATAGAGCATTTGTTATTAGGATCCGTGGTGGAGTTTCTGCTTTCCCTGCTGCTGGCCTTGCATCTATCTTCCTGACATGTCAATTACTTTCTGTCATGGAGGGTGGGGTAGGGAGAGGATTTTCAGCAACACTTCAATATAAAATAAGGGAATGTATCATGATCTAATTTTTCATAAGGAGCCTAACAGTCTAGAGTGAAAATAATCAAAATACAGAACAGGAAAAAAAAATCCTACCCATGTAGTAGAGGGCCACTGTGGCACTAGCCATGCACACAATCAGTTGATCTACTGGAGTTGTTACTGCATGGCGGGACTGCACTGTTGAAGAATGTGAGAGAATTCCTCCTGTACATTTGTGTACACACCCCCACATTTTCTAAGTATTGTTAAAGCTGGACATAGTTTCAAGGTATTTCAGTTCAAGACATAAAATAAAAATCTGACTTTTGAAAAGTGCATGATGAACAAAAACAAGATATTGTTTGATCTATCATTTTTGTATGTTATGACTGACCCAAGAATTTCTGTAACAGACCAAGAATGGTAAGAATTTATCTAGGTGACCTTTGTTTCCCTGTAACCAGGAGACAAGAATGGGGGCTTGTTACAGTATATGTTGCATCATTAACTATAGATTGGTGAAATGTAGGAACTAGTATTCAAACATTTCACAAATTCTCAATTGCATTTTGATTTGGCAAAAATCACATCCTCTTTTTTTCTCCTGCATACACATTTTTGTTCTCACTGGTGTTTAGGGAAGAGCGTGTACTCATTCACACCAATTTTCTTGTGCAACACAAACATGTACATTCGTGTATGATCATGCACATATGGACTAAGGGTGTTTAGCTGGCCACTCTCAGACCCTGGACTTGATTCGCCAATGCCTGGCACTTTATTTACACACGTGCAAAGTAGGCATAAAATGCTCCCATTCTGATTGTCCAAGTCTGCTTTGTACTCAGTTTGCAGAGGTGTGCCTGAATAAACAAAGTGCAAAGCAGTTAAGAATCTGGGCCATAATCTTTGTGGTTTTGGTAGTGAGGGTGGAATGAATGTAGTTAATCAAATGGGTTTACAAGGATTTGTGAATACACCCTACAATTTATCCATGGCCACATGCCTGGCTCATGAGGAGTTAAATGAGACAGAAAAGGATCTAGCCAGACTCTTTGCAATTAAGACTGTATATGTACCTACATAAGGCCAGATGCTCAACTGGTGTAGCTTGATTGTGGACCTATTACTTGGTGTGAGTGTGATGAGAAAATTACATATAAAGTCTGTTGTAAACCACAAATGAAATTGCTTTGAATGGACTATTTCTGCCTTTGAGTCAGGAAGGAATCCAGGTAATGTGAGGCTTATACATGAGCTAGAATATAATATGATGCATAGGTATTCCTAGAGAGCCATGGGACCTACCAGACTACAGTTCACCTCCCTGTTGGTATAGATGGGCATATTGGTTGTCAGATGCAATTAGCATGAAGGGACCCCACATCCGAGTTTTTAGACCCTTAGGGACCACAAGGGCAACCACTACTTCTCACAGTGCTGCCATCTCCCTTCACCCACTTATGTTTATAAAAAGGAGAATGGAATATAGTTTGGTCCAAATTGTATCCAAATCACTATTTTGTTTAGTTAATGCTTCATGTAAATTCTTAAGCCAAATATTAATTTACTCTGGACTTCCAAAAGTCTCTAACTAATTTTCATAGCTGTGCGATTGTGAGTGAACGATACAATTCTTACAGAACTGCTGCTTTAAAAACATAACAGTGGGTCATCATTCAAAGGTCTGAAGTCACAGCAGTTGAGAATGAGGTTTGAGAGAAACATCATGTGTCTGAATTTGAAAATGATTAGGTTTGCTCTTTACTTAGAAGAGCATGTGGGGGGGAAAAATGAAGAAAATGAATACAGTAGATAAGACTCCTCCTTGCGGCAGACTAGTTTAAGGGGGTTGTTCTTGTATCTCTAATGTGACTTTCCTAAAGTTAGTTTAAACCAAACCCCATTTCCCCCATTCCTTCCCCCAGGGATTTAAGATCTAAACAAAAGGGGTTTCAACTTCTAGTTACATTTCCATAGCTTGAAAGCCACCAAAGTGTTTGCGAGTTCCACGAATCCTCAAACTACTCCAACTACTACATGTTCTAAATGGATATTTTGCCTCTCAGAGGCAGGTGCTTGTTCTTCCAGCTGCTCATACTGTGCAGTTGCTGAGTCACTTTCAAGTTTAAATGTATATTTCACGGTTGAATCAGGGGCTGTACGATGGAACGCTCAACTTAAAGACAGACTGGTCACCTGCAAAGCACTGATAAGCCAGGTTGTTGATGGCTGTAGTGTTTCTCCTTGAAGTTCAGTTGCCCTCTTCAAAGGGAAATTGCCACATCCATTCCATCATCTAGGTGTTGTACTCGTCAGTGCTTCAGAGATGGTTGGATTGATTTGAAGTTTAACTTCTACTTAAGAAATGAAAATTGGAGCTGTTTTAAATGGTCCCAGTTTAGGCTTTTAAGTAAAACGCAAAAGTAGCCAGGACACGTCTGAAGCACTGTGAGTGCAGCAGCTTCTGAGCTTCAGAGACAGACAGTGTCTCTCTGAGATAGCTGGATTCCTGGTCTCCTAGGAGCTTCTGAAGGGGAACACCTGCCTCATCAGGTTTCCAAAGAGATCCATCAACTGTCTCTTCCCACCTGGCTCACTACCCCTCCAGAAGAAGATATTTTTTCAGTTGAACTTTCACACAAGAAGATGAAATTTCAACAGTTTCAACCAGGCTTGACTTAGCTCCCAATTAAAAGTGTACAAAGAGTCTAATGGCTTCTCCAGCACTGATGAGTCCAGCGACTGAGCAGGAGGAGACAGGATGGATACATGGGGGAAGAATAATGCCTTTTCTATTAAACACTATATGGTTTAAAATAACGTATTATGGCGGAAAAAACAGTTGTTCCTCCTTTCCCTATCTCATGTATATAATGAGAGAATTCAAATTTAGAGGACCACATTTTCAAAAATCTCTGATTTTGTGACCATTTAAATGTTTGTGTCTGACTGTGCTACAATTCTATATAGATATGCCACTTCTGTCATTTGCACTTGGAGTCACTTGTACCCAGAACTGACGGAAGGTGTAAAGTTAGAGGCGGAGTTAAAGTCCCTTTGAAATTTTGGCCTTTTATCTCAATAAGATAACTGGGTAATGAGGCTTTAAACAGAATCATGGCATTAACTAAAAGGCCTGACTGGCCCTTCAAAACATAATTAGTGTCCAGTGCCATTGATTATGGTATTGCTCTAGAACTCTAGAAATAGTGAGAGCCCTCTAATTAGTTATCAATCTCAAATATACAGGTTTTTAAATTTTCCTTGTTTCTTCCTTTTAGACCATAATAGATCATATAATTGGACCCAGTATAGAGAGCTGCTGATAAATGGGATTTCCTCCTAAAATGGTTAAGACCCATAAGAGCTTGTAATGCAGTACTTTCCCTAACTCATCCTGCATCTATTGAAGTGTTGACATCAATGGAAGTATTACCTATAACAAATATTGTTGCCTTCAAAAGCAGGCAATAGCATACCTAAAGGGAAGAGAATTTTGCAACACATACCAGCAATAATATCTACCCCACAAGATTGAAGCAAAGGTGTGGGGCTCCCACGTAACCCCAGCACCCATTGCCACTGCTTCAGGCTATAGACTGGAATAGTAGCCAATTCCCTGATATGCCAGCTGGCTTATCTCATTGCCACACTTATTCAGCCTCATGCTGGGCAAGCAAAGTGATTCCATATGTAGCACCAGAGGTTATATGGCTGTTCTGAAAGCAGCTTCCCTGTTCAGCCAGACCTCGGGGTTTAAATGATGTGAATTCCCTAAAGTGGACCCTCCCTGCCAAGTTGAATTTCATGTATAATTTTAATTATGATTATTATTTATTTGTATTGTGGTTGTGCCTAGGAACCCTTTCATGGACCAAAACCCCCTTGTGCTAGGTGCTGTACAAACACAGAACAAATTATTTCAGAACAAATAGAAGGAAGTTCTTCACACAACGCACAGTCAACCCGTGGAACTCCTTGCCTGAGGAGGTTGTGAAGGCTAGGACTATAACAGGGCTTAAAAGAGAACTGGATAGATTCATGGAAGTTAATTCCATTAATGGCTATTAGCCAGGATGGGTAAAGAATGGTGTCCCTAGCCTCTGTCTGTCAGAGGGGGGTGATGGATGGCAGGAAAGAGATCACTTGATCATTACCTGTTAGGTTCACTCACTCCAGGGCACCTGGCATTGGCCACTGTCTGTGGACAGGATACTGGGCTGGATGGACCTTTGGTCTGACCCAGTATGGCCATTCTTATGTTCTTAGTTGTATCATCTTGCCAGGGAGATGTGGTTTGGATGACATTCCAGATAGGGCTTGGGACTTCAAATGGTTGAATAATTTCTTCATTGCTTCAATAAGAAGTATTAAACAAGTGATTGACACTTAAGGTATATTTGTCTCCTTTTGCTGACTTCTAATTATCCTGGCAATAATAAGTGCAATCGAGAGAAGGTGCAGTCCTTCATCTTTTATGTCTATCTTGGTCAGTTTCAGCAAAATATCTTCATTTTGTAGAATAGGTGTTTTCACTGCTGACTTTTACATCTCTGTTTTTGTTTCCTGGCAGCGAGGAATGCATTAGCATTCCCACATACATCTATCTTGGCAGATTCCCACCTCATAACTATGTCCCTGCATGCAGGCTTGTCAGCAACACCCTCATCTCACTGTTCTAAACAGGTGGTCCCAGTACTGTTAGCAGATGTGGGGCGGAAAAGGTGGAGTTAACTGAAGGTTCTTTTGGTCCACTTAGTACACTTGGTGCAGAGTTATTTTCTCTTCTTTTATTCTCCATAACCTTCTCTAACATAGCACTTTATGGGAAGCAGGAGAACAGATAATGGCTTCCCTTAACTACACCAGTAGCATCCAGTAGATTCACTAAAATAAGTAATGTTGTTGGCTTATTCTTTGACTAAGTTTCTTCCCTTTTCCTGTGCATTGCTATATAATTCCAACTCCGCTGTGCTGATCTTTTAATATATTTGCTTCATTTATTAATTAAATTTGGAAATGAATGTAGTTGCTCATAAAAGTATGGCTCTAATAGCAATATGTCCCTGCTGAAAGTACCTTCATTCTGACCTTCAATACTTTTTGCTATTCCATTCCTGAGATTCAGTTCAGCAAAGGCTGATCATCTGGATGGACCCTGCTAAACTGAGTAATGGTTTTGTGATGAGGATTTTTCCGAGACACTGTTATCTGGCGGTACTTTGTATTTCCTTTAGAGTCAGAAATAATGAGGCAATAGCCCTTCTGTGACCCTAAGAACCCCTGTATTTACACTCCACACACTGCTGTAATAATCTATGTACAAAATATGCCTTGGGAGGTATTTTGAAACTAATAACTCACTGATCATGTGGTATGTATTAAGAGTTAGGGATATATACTAGAATTATGACTAAAATGTGTTTAAACCAGGCATGTCAGGGGGAGTTGATTAAAAAGGGCTGCCTTAGACACAGGAATGTATTTGCTTGTCTGACCAGGCTGCTCATCAGGCAGAGACAATGAAGGCACAGTCACATATCAGGCAAACAAAGCTATCAAGCTAACAAGTTGAGGAGGAGACAGCATAGCATCTACACACAGCGGAAGAGAGAAGCTTGGTCTCAGTTTTATTTTTCAAAACATATTGCATGGGATTACTGGTCTAGGGGCTGAACCTCAAGTGATAAGCAATTGAATCAACTGATTGTATAAATATTAGTGTATATAGAGTGAGGTCTTTTCTGAAAGCTAATGACATGCTGGTGATTAATATCATTGTGAATTATATCTATTCACACTACATTAGGAAATACAGATACTTAATGACATTATGCTTTAACATCTGTAGTGAAACCAGGAGAAACAGGTTCCCTCCCAGACAAGAGAGAAGGCAGCTATTTACCTGTCTGCAATGAGATTAAGCAAGGTATGATCAAAAACAACGGAAGCCTCACTTATATAGAAATCAGTTGGGGGATGGGAAGCCCCCGGGAAGGGAAGAACAGAAGGAGAGGTCATCTTGCCTCTTGAAACAAGGTCATTGAACTTTGGAAGATATAAGCAAGGACAGAAGCCATCTTTGGCATCCAGCACTAGACAGACATAAGGAGCCAGAGCTCTTGCAAGCTGAAAAAGATGGGGGAGGGGAGTGAGCTTGAAGTCTCTGGAAACTGAATATAGATGGGAAACATGCTTGGGCAAAAATCTTTCACTAGGAAGAGAAGGGAAACCAGCCTTTTGTACTTCTGCAGAAGGTCCTGACTGCAGGGAAGTCACCCATGGCTGGGAAGAAAGAAGATGGGTGAGAGAAACCATCTTGAACAAAACTAGTCCCTTGCTAGATTAAGTTTTAGACTTTTATGCATGTTTTCACTTTGTTTTACTTGTCACTCTTCCTATCTTCATACCTTATACTTGAAGTCACTGAATCCTAGGTATATTTTGTTTTATTTTTACTATAAACCAGCTCAGTGCTGTGTTTGCAGGGAAGGTTGTATTTATCCCGGTTAATAAGCTGTGATGTGCTTTTGTCTCTTTAAAGGAACAAACAAACCTTATTATTTCTATGAACTATTGAGAAGAGGGTTGGACATTACAGGGCATAGGGTTTTGGGAAAATTCAGGACTGAGTGTGTGTTAGGGTCACCTTGCTGGTTGTAACCATGGCTGGTGGAAGACAGAGTGGGGCTGTGGATAGGCTGCTGGGGTCAGACATGATGAACCAGGGCTGTCTATCATACAGACACTAAGGGTGTGACCTGCATGCTTGCAGCCTGTCTGAAAGCATCTCAGGCTGGAAGCTACAGCAGCAAACCACTATAAGGCAACCAGGGTTTCAGGGCAAGAGGTTACACAACACCTGTCAGGTCTGAACTCTGTGATGACACCTTGCACAATTTTAGTTCCATCACTGGGGGAATCCATGTTAGTGTTGCACTCCCCGTCAGCGCCCGGGCCGGGAAAGCTAATGATCCAACCAGCAGACCAAATTCAATGATGAATCCTGCTCACGTGCCACCTGAGCCATGTTGTGCATATACTGAGAAGTTCCATCACTTTTGAATTCTAGTTGAAACCAGGAACTGAAGAGTATTGGGAAGCAAACAAGGATGAGAGGGACATAAAATAATGGAAACAAAGTTTGTCAGATCCTACAAAAGATTTAATTCACCCCAGTGCAGAGGATTCAGACAACGCCTTCTATACCATTTTAAGCCTACTTCCTCCCTAGGAGAAAGGCTTAAGTAGTCAGCATATTTCAGTCTTTTAAGTTTTAGGTGAGAGTTGACTTGAGTGTGTTTCTTAGCCGAAGCACTTCATTCAACTCTTCTTGTGACTGGTTTTGGATTTGAATCCAGATCTGCAGACATTATGGTTTCGTGCACCAATTCACTGTTGATCCCACCTCTCATATAGGCCTACTCTTTGGGAATAGTCGTTGGTTTTCAAACAGGAAGATACGGGCAGCTAAACTTTTATCTTGTGAAGAGAATAGATTGTTTAGACTCTTTCTGATACGAATTTGTCAAAGGTTTTCAAGAGTGAAGTAAATTGCAGAATAAATGGAAAACAGAAAAATATGCTGCTGACGTGTTGTCAAGCCTACTTTATCTCTGTGCTCTGCTTCAAAACATTTAAAAGCACAAGGAAGATGTTCCTAAGGTGAGGAAACCATGTGAACATGACAGTGAAGCTTCTTGCCGGATGCATTTGAACAATAATATGCTTAGAGTTCACATTGACTTCATAAGGAGTACTTTTGCCATTGTGACAGCATAGGGCATGTAATAAGTGTCAAAGGCTACACAGTGTGTGTGTGTGTATGTGAAGATAAAGATAATTTTGAAAATCGTTAGGAAACAAGTAAATAGCTAGATAGAGATGCAGGGTGTGCTGTTTGCCCTATCCCAGAGGCCCAGATCCTCAAAGCATTTCAGTTCTTAAGAACACCATTTAGGCACTGCTGAGATTTTCAAAGCTGCTGCTGCTCCGCTGCCACCTAATCCCATAGACATCTATATCTCCTTGGTGCCTATGTTTCTGCTGGTCAGCATTTTGAAAGCTAAGCCCTGATGATGCCCCAAAGGTAATACGCATCTCAGACCCCTCGTTCAAGCCTAAGCCTGAGAAACCTCAAAGAGACCCCCCTGCCTAATTTGAGAATACCTATCCTTCCAGTGGGGCCCAATCCTGTAGACATGCTCTGAGCACACCTAAGGCCTGATACCAGTTAGACCCCCTCAGCAGGAGGGCTGTATGGAGAACACAGATAGTTGATAGGGGTACCACAGCATCGCCACAAAAAACACCTGCTGCCACAGGAAAACAGTGAATTTAGGCTCCTACAGGGTTTGGTGGGCATTTTGTGGGTTGTAGTGAAGCCTAAAACTGGGATTTAGGCATCTAAACCTGAGATTTAGGTGCCTAAATCTGGCTTTGGGTACCTAGGTACTTTTGTGGATCACAACTTTATGGGCTGTGCCATTGACTCAGACTATATTAAGTAGGGATGATGATGATGTTGTTTTTTTTACTATTTGTCTAGTTCATTTTTCTGTATTTATGATTTAACTTCCCAAATTCTCTATTCTCCTTCCCATTTCTTAATAGATGTGTCACCTTCTGGGATGCCACTTTGTAGTCTATAAATCTCACTCTGGCTCTTGGGTTTTACTAGTTTGGCAGCTGCCCATGTGTAGGTTAGATATCATCTGTTTCTTGAAGGTTTCCAAGGGGAGGCACAGGGGCTATATTAGATATGAGCCCAGGGATCTTTTAACAAGGTGGGGGTTCCTCTAATGTAACCCTTTGGATGCTTACCTGCCTCGTAGAGAGGTCAAGGCTTATTTCATTACTTTTTGTAAGGTGCTTGAATGGATGGAAAGGTCTAGCTATGTCGACATTATTCTTATTGTCTATATAAGTGATACACCCCTTTGATTACATGTGTATTTTTGGTTGGCTTGTTATTGTATCCAAGTCAAAACTTTACATTTTTGGATGTGTTCTGCTGATGTCTTCTGAGATAATTAAATGTCTCCTCTTTTGTTGCTGCCTAGATTATAGATTTGTGAATAGGTCAGGTTGGTTAATGTTATATAAGATCCTGACTAACTTTCCTACCTGAGCCAATATTCCTCTCTCTGGCCACAAGGTGTGAACATCTCTATATCAAATACAAGCAGAAGAAAGAGAGGAGTTATGAATGGGAGTGGGCATAAATGCAGAGTGGATAGTAATAGCAAAGATTATTCTGACCAATGTTTTCTATTCTAGAGAACAACTCCTCCCCAGCTGGCCCCCAAAATCCATAGCCTTAAATGTGAATCATCTTTTGGTAAAGATGGAACTCCATACTGTGTACATAGGCATGATAGGATCAGCTCCACAAAGGTATCTAGACACCTAGCTCCCATTGAAACCAATAGCAGTTAGGCATTTAAATGCCTTTGTTCTGGGCCATAGTGACTTACACCTGTGCAAAGTATGTAAAATGCTCCCAAAACAGAATTACAGCTATGATGGGTTGTATACCCCTACACTGGTGCTGAAAGTGTTAAAGAGAACTGGAGAGCTCAATTACCTGCTGGCAATGTTACCGCATGTCAGGCTCAATTAAGGAGGAGACCCAGCTGAGAAATTGCTGCGTGGCTAATATAAAGGAAGGGTTTCAGAGCAGGAAGGCAGGGGGAGAATAGGTTTTGGGGGAATTCTGGCAATAGCCTAGGAGAGATGCTGAAAAACCACAAGGTTGGAGTGACCCCCTGTAATGAACCTTGCTAAAAGGGCAGGAACCCAATCTCCAGGGAGAAATTTTGGGGAAGCATTGTTCATTACATGAACTAGAAAGGACTCTGCAGAGACTAGAAAGGGACTAGGGAAAAGGGCTTGGAGATAGACCAAGGTAGGAAGAAGTCCAGGGGAGCAGCAAGGGGATGGAAGGAGAAGACATTGGTTGCTCACTGCAGGGTCCCTGGGCTGGAAAACAGAAGAGAGGGAACCTAGATTCCCCTACTGACCACCAAAGAAGGTGGTGGGAAGCTCTCTGCTACAAAGGGTAAGGGCTAATAGAAGCCCTGCAACAAAGGCTGTAACGACCACTGGCTCTAGAGACAAGAGGCCAAAGACCTGACATATGGTGGTAATCTAACTGTTGGCATGATTTTGTCACCCCGGAAGGGGGTGGGAGTGGGGGGAAACTATGAAAGCTGAGTCACAAGAAGTGGACCACTGGAGCAGCTATCAGCAGGACGTACCCAAGGAGGAAAACCTGATATCCCATACCTAGCTACAAGGGAGTGCTCTCATCAGTGAGTCACTCTTCAGTATTAGCATCCACTTTGCACAGATGTAAATGAGAGAAAAAGCTGCAGAGCATTGGAGAATTAGACAAATATTCTGCAAACCCAGTAATTGATGTTAAACTTTAAACAGAGGCTTTTATCAAATACCATTTGTTCATACTCTACATAAGAACCTGTGGCAGGAGGAAATGGTTATACATTACATTTAGAAAATCTGTATTGAATGACAAATTATTTGTAAATGTTTATCTAACAATGAAAAAATTGATCATCTGCATACCATTTTTATAGTTATCTGCCCCTTAATTTAAAAACAAACCATAATAGCCATGGTCTTTCTGTACTGAGGTGTAGAGTTTATAGAGAAGCATATTTGCTATTTGTTAATAACTCTGCAGAATGGCTTGTTCCTAACACAGAAAAAATCATTACCTCTCTTTACATGCAGGGCCTAGCAAGATCACTGCATTGCCATAGTTTATGCTTCAGATTCTTGTATAATTGAAATGCAGAGAAACAGGTACAGCAATAAAGTAATTTTAGATTTTGCTATGGAAACAAATGTATTTCTAATGCACTAGTAGGAAATAATAAACCCAATAGGACAATGCCACCTACTCTTGCCAGCATGTGCTCTAGCAACATTGTTCTGTACAGAGCCTAATTCTAATCATTTCAGATAATTCCAAGCAACAATCGTTAGGAAGTTGGGAATAAGGGAGAGCATATTAAAGACAGTAACCTTTTTCAGTAATTAAAGGTGCAAAATTCTCTTAACATACTTTATATTGGTACTTTTCCGAAAGTCTGGTGTACTTCGTCAAATGCACCTGTAACACAGTAAGATCTGAATTACCGTATATTTGGCAAACAGACAGAGTGGGAAAAAATATAAAAAGCTCAGTTAACAAAAAAAGCTGATCTCTAAGACACTTGTTCTATGCTGAGTGGAGTCCAGCCTTTAGACTCATCCTGTTCCTCCAACTCTCCTAATACGTATTGACCTACTGCTACTGCTGTATAATAAATGGGCCTTTGTAAATTACAGAAAAAAACTGTTACAAAACAGTTATGGTTGTTTAACAGGAACAGCTACCCACACGTGACCCTTAAAAATAAGAAAATGCTTAAGGTATCCTTCTTTAATATATCTTAATCCCTACCCAAACACACGTGGCAGATCACTTTCACTGACAGACTCTGTCTCATTCCTTACATGTGTTCTATAATATAAAACCTTAACTCTATTCTCACCACTATCAATGTACATATCTGGTAGGCATACATTTATAGGTGAACTGTATAATGTGGTGGTTTCTCACAGCTGGGTCAGAAGAGGAGCCACTTTCTGTCAGATCCTGAGGTTGTGGCCCATATGCCTGCTTCAGAGTGAAGACAAAGGTTCAGTGAGGCCTGGTGACTTTCTATAGCTATAGTTAAGCCAATCCTGGGTGGATTTTCATGGGGATTAGAGAAAAGGGTACTCTTTTCTCAAAGACTAACTTATGCCAAATGTCAAGTCCCTGCTCCAAATGTTGAAGGTGCTAAAGATCTTCAAAGAAAGGTCAGAAAACGTGGCTAAAATTGCTAAGCCTACTTCTGCCTGACTTAATTCTCAAACAGGGAAAATATTGCTGCTGGAACTTAAAAATTCAACCAGATACACAGACCAAGCATGGAAATGTCAGCCTTAACAGTTAATCTGGCAAATTTATAAACAATTGAGAAGGGGATGGGGGGTATAATAAACTTAATAGTAGGAGTTGCTACCAATACCTGCTATAATAAACACTGGAACCTTAGATTATACAAAGAATATCTGCATATGGTGGCTTCAGACATTAAATGGTATATTCCCTCTTAGCTATGTTTTTAACTTGTGGAGGAATAATTTTGATCTATAAATCACAAAATGAGACTTGTATATTTATCCATTATCATTGCATGTATCTGTTTTGATATTTGACCACTGATATCGTGAAGGCCAAATGTATAGGAAAAGCACTCCCCTCTCCTCCCCTGCACAAGAGATGAAGAGCATCCCATTTTTGAAAGAACGGGTATAAAATAGGGTTATCTCAGAGTTGAACAGAGACCTCCACAAGGAGTCTGCAAGCTTTTCACTCGCTGGTGCAGCCTGATTTCAACTGTTTCAGTAACTACTTCTGTAATTTTTGTGCCTCAGGTTCACATTGCAGATAAAAATCCAGTGCAATAATGTGTCTGCTAAACTCCTCCCACCATCAGAATTTCCTGCCACTTGTTACTCAATACTAAATGTATTTGAAAGTATTTATCCTGGTTGATCTGTGTAATCCAAACTAACGCTTTCTGGAGAAATACCCTGTGGCCCAATCTGGCCGTTGTTGCACAATCCATTTCCCTGGTCAGGCTGTTTGTGTAAGAGCACAAATACCTCATGGTGCTTGACACTAAACTATGCTCCTGAATGGATCTGACAAGGATGCATGTAATCAGGGAGTTATGGACTGACCACTTGGAAGTGATGGTTATATCCGGAGGGTAGATTTGATAGAGAATAGACTGGTTGCTCTTTTATGAATGAATGGATCAATTTTATGAATTTGCCAAGGTGCCAGTTAAATTTTAAAGCTAAAATATAACAATCTGGATTTGCCAATTTAATAAGTGTTATAACAATAGCGGAATGGAATTAATAAAAATGAGTCATCCTAATTTAGAGTCCAGGGAGCTTTATCTTACTAATTTTAATGATGGGTTCTTTTCACACTGGGTTCTGCTTTTACCTTGGGTAATAATTTCCAAATCAAGATACTGAGCTTTAGAATAACTATCATCAAGTTTACCAGTTCACCAAGAATCACAGAGTTAGATAACTAATAGTTTTTATAAATTGTTAGGATATCAAAGATTCTAGGGAAGTACTAGATACAACATGCTGTGTTGCAAGCAACTGACACAAACAGCATTGAGGTCAAGCATTATATCATAGAACAGTGGTTTTCAAAGTTTGGGTCGTGACCCAGTACTGGGTTGCAGAATGCAGGCAGTGGGTCGCCTTGCTCAGCACCCAGGGACTCTGGCGGCGGGCCAGTCAAAACTAGTAGTCCCTACCTGTTCTGACACTGTGCTGTGCTCTGGAAGCAGCCAGCAGCAGGTCTGCTTCATAGGCCAGGTGGCCATGTGGATCCTCGTACTGCCCCTTCCCTGAGCACTGGCTCCACACTCCCATTGGCTGGTTCCCGGCCAATGGGAGCTGGGGGTGGTGGTGCCTACGGGCAGAGCTGCTGGCCACTTCCGGGGCGCTGCACAGTCTGCGGTGCCAGGACAGGTGGGAAGCCTGCTTCTGCACCCCTGCTGTGCCACTGACCAGGAACCGCACAAGTTAAGCCCGCACCCCAATCCCCTGACCCATTCCTGAGCCCCCCAAACCTGGAGCCCCCTCCTGCACCCCAAACCCCTCATCCCCAGTCCCAGCCCAGAGCCCTGAACCCCGACCCCCTGCCCCAGCCCAGATCCTGCAGCCCCAGCACAGAGCCCTGACTCCTTCATTCCCTCCCGCAGCCCTCACCCCTGCACCCTAACCCTCTGCCCCAGCCTTGAGTCCCTCACATGCCCCAAATCCCTCATCCCCAGCTCCGTTGAGTCACGGGCATCAGCAATTTTCTTCAACTGGGTTGCCAGAAAAAAAGCTTGAAAACCTCTGTCATAGAATGATACAAATCACCAAGATTTCTTATGACACTTGCTTACAATCATCATTTATTTAGTATGTCTAATAGTTATCACACTTCAAGTAATTCTCCAAGGAGTAAGGATGTAATTTTCTCTTAAGGCAATCTTAGGAACCTTCTATTTCTAGTGTTTGGTTTAAAACATGAAAAGCAATTGCTTAAAATTGTTTGAGATTCTGTTAGGCCCATTTACTTAGACTTACAAAAGAGAACAACATTTAGCATTATAGTAGGATCGTGAACCACATGTACGGCAACTTCTTTAGGTATTAACAATCTTTATTCAGCCAACCGTGGTGATTCTGTGGTTCCCCCCACTTTCTGCAGGTGCCAACAATGAATAAAACCAAACCTAGACAGCCACATATTTCTTTAACTATCTGTCCACTCCCCCTAGTGGCTGGTCTATTATACACATTATAGCATTTCCCTGCATTTTAAGTATTTACTACACAACTTACAAAACTATCAATAATAATTAAAAATGCCTTGCAAATAATAAACAAACAGGCAGTCAGTCATTATCACTCTCTGTAATCTTTCATATATGTAGGTGGACGTTTCTCACATGTGCAACACCTCAATTCAACCACTGCAAAAGGTAATTCTGCCATCACTGCTGCATTCTCAGAAACCACTTTTGGTTCAAACCTGTCATTCTGCAATGTGGGAACTTGAACAGTCTGTCCATGAGGTCTATCCATAGTAGCTGATCTTGGGCCAGACTGCTGCCCCTTAAGAATTCCAGAAACTGGTGCTGAACCTAACTGGGCATTCTCCAGTGGCAATTCCATTGTTATTGTACTAACATCTCTAGAGTTTACCACCCTCCTTTTTGTCAGCTCATCCACATGTTGGCACACAAACCTGTCATCCCCCCCCCAATTACCAGGTATGAGACTAGTTGTAAAATATCTTGCATGATAGCTGTCATCCAGCTGGGATTGGGACAGTATAGACAGTTCTTCAACAGCAAAACTATGTTCTTTAGCATGATTGTCATGTTGCCGCTTTTGCTTCTGTTGTTTTTGCTGTATTTTTCCTGTTAAGTATAGATTCATAAGGTCTGTTAGAGAGCTTATTTCTTCACTCTCCCACTTCCCTGGTCCTTCTCGCATGAACAGAGAGCAACAATACCCGAAGTCCGAAGGTGCAAACAATTTGATGTTTATAGGGGTGAACTTCTAGCAAGCTTAAATTCAAGTTCCTCTTCCTTATTTTTGAATTCCAACTTACTTCCTGTTTGCCCCCAATTTATATAGTAATATTCTCAGCTATACCGTAACCAATTATTTTACTGAAATTTACCTAACCAATCCTAACATATTGTAACATGATTAGCCAACCAATTATATCCCACCACCTTAATTAGTTTATACCCTGCAAAATTAATTATACAGCAGACAGAAACAATCTCAGAACCAGACAAAGACCATGTACATAAACAATAGCAAAGTAGGAACTATAATGACAAAACAATACAGAAGTGAGGATTTCACAACTACATTTATAAAGACATAAGGTTTTCCAGCTGTGTCTATTGATAAGTGAGTTCTTACCAAACTGAAAGCTATCAAACTAAATTTCCTTTTACATTTTCTGGGCTCTTCCCTTTCTCTGGAGGTGATAGATCGGATCACCTTTCCAACAGCCCCAGATTGCCTTATTTAGTATGACTGGTTTGGAACGTGAGGATGTGACCTTACGCTTCCCAGCTTATGGCTGCCAGGCTGCCTCTGCTGCTTAGCCAAAGGCATTGGTCTAAGAACAGGATCTCAGACTGTCACAGCGAGAGAAGGCCCTTATACAGATTCTTTCTTTTATATCTCTATAACTAGCTAAATGATAAACATATACCTACATTCTTAAAGTATAGGCCTTTACAGACAGGCTTGAATATCTATGTCCTAACACGGTCTAACCTTGATCTTAGTTTCCTTCCCATTCTGCTGGGGACAGGCTTGTGGTTGACTGTAGTGTTACCTGAAAATTAAACAGGTAACAAGATACTTTCATATTTATAGTACCTCCAGATATTCTTTTAATACCCTCTTTAAATGACTGAATTGCATGTTCAGCTAACCCACTTGACAATGGATGGTAAGTGTTAGGAGTGCTAGTGCCAATGTAGGATCCAAGCCTGTATTTTCGCCTGAGATAGTATTTTGGGTTTTGCTTGCTTGTTTGATTTTTTGATACATATACATTCTTACTAATATATGTGAACAAAGGACAAAGACACTGAGTATGTTACTTTTGCCTAAGCCAGATGGGTTGTTAGTATAATAGGAACAGATAAGAGGAGTTAAAGTGTTACTGGGCATGGTGGGAGTATAATATATGAGCTCACACTCGAAGACTGCCTCAACTCCTATCTCAAGGCAAGGTCAAGCAACCAGTCAGGATGGGCAAGGGGGGATTGGAAGGAAGGTAAAACACTAAAAGGCCAGAGAAATGCCTGCCCCTGACTGTAACACAACATCACTCCTTACCCCTCCCATGGGGTATAAAGGGGTGGGATGAAGACCCCAGATCCATGACCCCCCAAAATGGAACATGACCATATGTTGTAAGGGGTGGGACGGTGGGCTTGCATTTCAGGTATAATTATGCCTGCTGAGAGGGGAGTCAGGACACTGGGAAACAAGGCTCTGCGGCATCAGAGTTATGGTATATATGCTTGCTGAAAACTAACCCCAATAAACATTGCATTGCCTGCACTTCAGACTTCTGGACTTCTGCTTTCTGTTTGCATGACAAGAACCAGGGGAAAGGGTGAAGGGAAAGCCCACTAACAGTAAGGTGTTAATGTAACATGGTGAATGCTGTTTTGCTTCGTAAATCATTTGAATTCCATGCTAGTAAAATCTTTCATTATCTGATAAAAGCATTTCAGGTAAACCATGGATACTAAAACTGGTCCCTTGGTTTTTCTATGGTGGCTTCACTTGTGGATGTATTTATGGGATAGATGTCTATCCATTTGGAATGTGCATCCACTAATACTAAAAACATTTTTTTCCCAGAAATGGTCCAGCATAATCAATATGTACTCTACTCCAAGGCTTACCTGGAGTGGACCCACAGTAGGAGATTTCGACTCTCTTGACAAATAGAACAGGATTGTACCTTACTCTCAATATCCGTATCCATCTTTGGCCGTCCTTTCATTTTAGTATCTGGGTGTACCTGATGGAGTTCATCCATTATTACTTCATGGCCTTGCTTTGGAATGATGACCTGTGCACCCCATAATACACACCCATCTTGCACACTAAATTCACCGTGTCACTGTGACAGGGTGCTGGGCAAAGGGTTACTGATTCAGCCCTCTGTTATGCCAGCTCCCATTTAGGGGAATAAATTAGAGCTGGCTGATGACAACCTGGGCCTAATTGGAGAAGCAAAGTCAGCAGCTGCCTAAGTAGCCTGGGGCTGTATTAAAGCCTCAGGGAAAGGAAGCTGCTAGTGGGTGGGGTGGGGTGGGGGTGGGGGTGGGGGTGGGGTGGGGGTGGGGGTGAAGGCAAAGAGAGCAAAAAGAAAGGGAAAAGGCAGGGAGGCGAAGCAGGGAGGTAGCTCTACCCTCCCTCCTGCCTTCAGACAGCGAAGGGTCAACTGTACATGGTGAACTGGTGGTGGGAACAAACCTTTAAATAAACTGCAGCTATAGTTACTAACCCCAGGGTCTCAGAGTGACTGTGTGGACCTAGCAGAGGCAGGAGTTAAGGGGGCCCTGCCATGCTCTACTACAGTCGCTTATAATAAGGTGTGAGCTCCTGATCAGCTTTGGTCTGGGGCCATCCTCTTAGCACAAATTCTCCAACTTCTCTAACAAAGGTCTCTAACCAGATCTTTACCTGTCCGTGATTTTACCTGTAACAGTTACTGGATGTATGATGAGATAGTTCATTAGTAACACTCTCTCTTTCTTTCGTGTATCTCCAGTAAAGGTAACTTGCATAAACCTTCTTACAAGCTTTGTATACAATGGTATGTTCATAGGCTCTTAATGTCACTGCCCATCTCTGGATTCTGGGTGATATCATCTGTGGCATAGCTTTCATCTCATTAAACATTGAGGTCAAGGGGTTGTGCTCAGTGTAAACTGTAAACTTCTGACTATATCTAACTATCTATATTTTTGGTAGAACTTCTGCATCCCACTTTTTAAGTAACAGGCTTTAGAAGTGTTGATAAATTTAGCAAAAATGTACCTCAGTAATTCAGCAAGTCTAAGTAAGCCTTCAGCTTTGAAATATTCCTAGGTGCCATGGCATCCCACATTGCTTTGACTTTCTTACTGGGTGCAGTCCCTGGGCATCCACTTTATATCCCAAGTATACCACTTCATGTGTCAGGAAGGAACACTTATTTCCATTTTAGGCACAGACCTGCTTCCTTTAGCCTGTTTTACAACATTTAGCAGAAGTGTTAATGTTCTGTGTCTGTGGTACCTGTAATTAGTCGATCACTCGGGGATATTGCCACATGTGGAATTCCGCAAATCAATCTCTCCATAGTTCTTTGGAAAATAGCAGAGGCGGAGGACACACCAAAAGGTAACTGATTATATTTAAACAGTCCTTTGTGAGTATTTCCTGTGACAGACTGCTTGGAATCTTCTTCCCGGATGATCTGTTGGTAGACATGGCTCATGTCTAACTGTGTGAATAACTGCTCTTTTGCTAAAACTGCAATCAGAGACTCAGTTTTTGGAATTGGGTGCTATGTGAGGCCCTATGTACAGTCAATTTATACTTACCACATATGCGTATGGAGCCATCTGGCTTCAACACTGGTACTTTTGTTGAAGCCCATTCAGAAAACTTCACATGTTCAATAATACCAGTTGCCTGTAGTCTTTTAAACTCAATTTAAACTTTTTGTTTCATGGCAAAGGGTACAGGTCTGGGTTTGAAATAACAAGGCATGACATTTGAAATAACAAGGTATGACACTTTTAAAGTGCACAGTTAATCTTTTAAATACTTCCTAATGTGTAGTTTCCAGAACTAGATAATTTTCTTATTTCAAGTGATGCATTTTTCCCTTTCCAGTCCAATGAAAGGTCAGCCAACCACCCTTTACTGAGCAAGTTAGGGTCAGTGTCTGTGACCAGTAGCAATAATAGATGTCTTTCTTGGCTCTGGTGGCAAACCTTCACATTAGTGGCTCCCAGTATCTTTACTGCTTTTCCAGTGTGTGTGTTTAATTTTATTTTGAATTTCTGCAATGGTAGTGGTTGTCTATCTTTCTACAAGGTCTCATATGTATCTTGACTCATAATAGTTACACTACATCCTGTGTTGAGCTCAAGTTGTACATTTTTTTTTCATGTACAAACAGCCTCGTATGAATGGGACCTACTTTATGAGTATTTGTTTCACTTCTACTATGGGTAGTATAAGCTACTTCCTCGTCTTCTTTTTACTACTTTCCTCCTTGGGTACATGAAAAGTACCATGGCTATGAGTCTGCTTTTATTGTGGTTTTGTGTATCTGATTTCCTGGTTTTGTTGCAACACTCCCTTTGAATGTTCCCTGACAACCAGAAAATGTGACTTTGTGACATTTCTCATTTTTAAATCTGAAGTTCATTGGAGTGTTTGCCTCCACAACAGTAGCACTCCCTGCTATCTTATTGGATCTGTTTCCCAGGTTGCCCTACAATTCTATTTCCTGTGAGCTATTTTCATCTTCCCAGGCTCCTGTGGGGTTGTGGTTGCAGATGCCACTGCCTGGGCCAATTTCAGAGTTGTTTCAAATGTTTACTGTCTGAACCACAGTTATCTCCTATGCATTTTGCCATGATCAGTGCCACAAACTAATCAGTCCCTTAGCATTTGTCAGGGTCACACCAAAATTGCAATCTTGAGAGAGCTTCCTCAGTTCTGCCACAAATTCCCCTACTGTCTCCTCTGCTTTCCTTGACCAAGAGAGAAACTTAAATCATTCTATTATTTCACTGGGTGTTGGGTTGAAATGGATTTTTAACAGATTTACTAGCTCATCAGAAGTTTACTCTCCAGGCTTTTCAGGGATAAGAGGTTTTTCTCATTAAACTGTTAGTCTTGGCTCCAACAATGCTGAATGTGATAGCTTTCTTCTTACCTTCTTCTGTAATATCATTAGCAGTGAAAAAACAAGATCATATTTCACAGTATTCTTCCCAAGTTTGGTGTTGCAGATTAAATGTTGAAATAGTCCCACAGATTGCAGACATTTCCTCTGTGTTTGTAAGGGTTTCTAGGCCTTATGTACAGATGGCATCCCAAACCTATTTCCTTCGCTCTTCTTTTTTTTCCGTTGTAGTTTCAGCTCTACCTCATCCCCATATGTTGTACTGTGAACCACATGTGTGACAGCTTCTTTAGGTATTAACAGTCTTTTTATTCAGCCAACACACACATATATGTCTGCAATGGTTCGGCAGGCACCCCACTTTCCACCGGTGCCAATAATGAACAAAATTTAAAACAGGAAATGTGTCTAGTTTTGGTAACCACCCACTTCTCCTATTGGGTAGTTCATTATACACATTATAACAATTCCAATGGTAAAATCCAAATTATGGTTCCTTCAAGTCCCACTAGAAAGAGTGCAGACTCAACAAGGTAACGCCTCAGTTTGTTATATGAAAGGAACAGTCTCTGAAATGAAGTCTCACCACTTCTTTGTCCTGGTAGCCCTGGGAGAGGAGAGTCTGTTCATGGGGCTAGTCAAGTGTCCAGTAGCGCTTCTCAGTTCTGCAGCTTCTTTTGTGGGTTTAGCTAACTCTGAAGTCCACTATGGTGGACAGTTTATATACCCTGTTTTGGGGGTTGTTGGAAGAGGTCAAGGCTCTGATTTCTATTGGATGCTTGCCAAGTGAGCTGTCAGTTTTTGCTCTCCCCATTTCTCACTTGCTTTTGTTGATATTCAGTAGATGAGATGGCATATAACACATTTCTTTGATCCTTTCAATAACTGAATTTCTACTAACCCCTACTAGTAACTGGAATTCCCTCCTTTTAAAGCAATTTCTTTTGAATATCAAAGTTCTGCACTGGTTAGAGGCTTACATCTTTCAGTATTTTCTTTCCTTGTGCCAGACAATTCATATCACTTCTACAGTGCAACAATCATTTAGAAAGAAAACAATTAAAATCCTTTATAGTTGCTCTAAATTTTGGGGATGTGGTTCATACATTCTGTAATTATATCTTTTATCTCCAGTCTTTCGGGATCGACAGTAAAACGAGATCATTTTGAAGGAACAAGACAGGCTAGCTACCTTGATGCCTTTGATTCATAAAGAAGACAAAATTGGATTTCTTGGGAGTATCAGGAAATTTGACATCTGGAACCTTTCGTTTTCTGAGCCTCCCAGTGAGCTATTCCTTAAACAGTTTTTTTTTGTTTTCAGATGATTGTGTCCTGTTGTGCTTAGAGAAGGGGAAGTTTCTCTGGGCACCACAGGAAAGCAAGGTATCACTCTTTCTTTGTCAACCCCTTGGGGTTCCCTACAGCCAGACAGGGTTGGGAGGCTTTATCGACATGCAAATCATGGGAAGCTCTTGTCTGAGTAACAATCATCCGAATTTGAGCATCCGATTCTTATTCTTGTGATTTTTGAGGTATCTTAGACAATGAGCCTCACATCTTGGAAGGTGGATATTGAGCTCCCATTGTTCATTAGTCCCTTTATGAGGAACTAGAATCTGGAAGAAGTGATTAATGTAATCTTGGTTGTTGGGGGAGGGGAATAGAACGATTGCTTCCTGATGAACGGAGCAGAGAGAAAGCTACAGTAACTTATTACCAATATATTGAAGGCATATTTGACATTTATATATTTTATGCTTTTGTTACTGAAAAGTGGCCATTTCTCTGAACTTTTGGCAATCTGTATGTAATTTTCCTTTAAATAGCTAATCTTTGTAAATACTCATCTGTTAATATTTATAGATATGGTAAACTTGAGTTCATTTGGGAAATGTCTGAAACATTAGCAAATCTATTACTGTGTCTGTGTCTGGTGCTGTATTGTATCCAGTTCATCAGAAATTGACAACAGGCAAAGTGTTTTAATATAAATTAATTTGGGTTTTTTGGTGGCATAGTGTTCCTGTCCTACTTTTTCCTTCTGCAGCCTCCCAAACCTTTCTTTTCCCTATTAACAGAGTATGACTCACAGAATCATAGACTATCAGAGTTGGAAGGGACCTTAGGAGGTCATCTAGTCCAACCCCCTGCTCAAAGCAGGACCAATCCGCAATGTTTGCCCCAGATCCCCAAATGGCCCTGTGACGGTGTTCCCCATAAAACTTTATGGGGAGATGCTTATAAATGTATATATGTAACTAGAATATGTTTTATGCTACATGTGCCATGTAACATATCTCTGTGAAAGTTATGACCTACTGAATTTATTCCTCCTGTTTGTATGTATGTATCATTGTTGTAGTTGGAGTTATGAAGATTGGTTTTATATTTGCTGGTTTTGTACATAGCCTTTGTAAGTGCATGGGATCATCTTTGGAGCAAAGAATTTGCCTAAGTACGAGCACTTAACAGACAAAAGACGTTGCAGACCCCAATCCACATTGGGGCCGGGTCTGGAATGCAACTGGTTAGGCTGGTTGCCGAAGGGTGCATGGACAGGTGACTTGCCCATGTGATCCCAAAACTCCATGGTAACAGGATGTTACACAGGGAGGGGAAAAAGACTATAAAAGCCCAGGGGAAACCCTTCCATTTTGTCTTCAGCTGGCTAAAGAAAGAAGCTCTCCACCCCCCAAGGAGACCTGAAAGAGACTGAACAAAGGACAAAGACATTAGGGGGGTGAGTGATTGCTGGACCCAGGCTAGAAGGAAGATAACCTCACTAGGTCCAGTAAACAGGCTTTTATCTGTACACAGGGTGATTAGACATAGAACTGCGTGTTCTATTTTATTTTATTTAGTAATTCACTTTGTTCTGTCTGTCATTACTTGACATCACTTAAATCCTACTTGCTGTACTTATTAAAATCACTTTTTACTTATTAAGTTTCCTGGAGTACGAGGTGTTACCTGTGGGAAGGCAAACAGCCGTGCATATCTTTCTATCTTTGAAATAGAAGGCGAACTATTTATGAGTTTACCCTGTATAAGCTTTATACAGGGCAAAACGGATTTATTAAGGGTTTGAACCTCCTTGGAGTTGAGCAGCTGGGTGTCAAAGGCAAGAGTGCTTCCAGGGGCCTTACAGTGGTGAGTGGACTTGGTTCGGACCTGGGTCTGTGTTTGCAGCAGATCAGTGGAATCTGGCTCAAAACAGACAGGATTCGGGAGTCCCAAGCTGGAAAAGGCCTGGAAGCAGGGGCAGAAGTAGCCTTGGCACACCAGGTGGCAGCACCAAGCAGGTCTCTGTGGCCCCAACCTGTCACAGGCCCCCTCAAGGATTGAACTTACAACCTGGTTTTAGCAGGCCAATGCTGAAACCACTAAGCTATGCCTCCCCATATCAATTCATATTGCAATTTCAGAACATAAGAATGACCATACTGTGTCAGACTAAAGGTCCATCTAGCCCAGTATCCTGTCTTCCAACAGTGGCCAATGCCAGGTGCCCCAGAGGGAATGAACAGATCAGGTAATCATCAAGTGATCCATCCCCTGTCGTCCATTCCCAGCTTCTGGCAAACAGAGGCTAGGGACACAATTCCTGCCCATCCTGGCTAATAGCCATTGATGGACCTATCCTCCATGAACTTCTTCTTCTTTTTTGAACCCTGTTATAATCTTGGCCTTCACAACATTCAGCCCTTTCTGGTGAAAAGTGAGGAGAAGGAGTGTATTGAAGATTGAAGGTAGCAGCACATTTAAGAGTTTAGTGGCTTAGACTATGAGAAAATCTGTTCCTGGCTCTGCCACTGACCTAGTGTCCTGCCTCACAAAGGTCTTGCGACCATTAATTAAATGTTCTAAAGTGCTTTGAGATCCTCATATTAACGATGCTATGGAACTGCAAAGGACTTTTATTTGTAATTTCTGAACACGGAGGTGCTGAAGTGGAGGCATTTTGAGAAGGCTTTTCATAAGTCCCTAAGTTAGTTAGGTACACAAGTCCAGTGGGTGCATAAATAGGGGAATCTCAAGTAGGAGTAGGGAGGTTATTTTACCTTTGACACTGGTGCAGATGCTGATGGAATACTGTGTCCAGTTCTGGTGTCCACTGTTCAAGAAGTATGTCGATAAATTGGAGAGGGTTCAGAGAAGATCAATGAGAATGATTAAAGGTTAAGAAAACATGCCTTCTAGTGATAGACTCAAAGAACTCAATCTATTTAGTTTTAAAATGAGAAGATTAAAGGGTGACTTGACAAATCTGTAATAAGGCTAAGATTATGTCATGGAGGTCACAGAAGTCATGGAATCCATGACTTCTAGAGATGACTGTGACACTTTCTGCTTCAGCACTGGGGCGGTGGGGCTGGAGCTGTCGACTGCCATGGGGCCCCCTGTAACTGTTTGCTCTGCTCGCAGGTGGCGGGGGTATCTGGGGGACCCTGGAGCCTCAGCAGCGGTTGGTGATTGAACCCCCTTTCTTCCGTTATTTTTAGTCAAAGTTAGGGACAGGTAACGGGGTTCCGTGAATTTTTGTCTATTGCCCGTGACCAGTCTGTGACTTTTACTGAAAATAACTGACAAAGTCTTAGCTTTATCTACAAGTATTTACATGGGGAACAAATACATGATAATGGGCTCTTCAGTCTGGCAGAGAAAGGCATAACATCATCCAATGGCTGGAAGTTGAAGCTAGACAAATTCAGACGGGAAATAAGGTGTAGTTTTTTATAACAGTGAGGGTAATTAACTATTGGAACAATTGTACAAGGGTTGTGGTTGATTTTCACTGACCATTTTAAAATCAATAGTGGATGTTTTCCTAAAAGATATGCTCAAACAGGAATTATTTTGGGAAAGGTCTATGACTTGTAGTTTACCTGTAGATAAGCATAGTGGTGCTTTCTGGCCTTGGAATCTATTAATTTAAATGTCACACAAGTGCTCCTAAGTAACTCAGGTACTTCTGAAAGTCCCACTTGTCTTTTTTTTTTTTTTTTTTAAACAACATCTTTTCAATACATTTAAATGAACAAAATATTTCTCTTTTTCTCCGGAGCAACAAGAGAGAAATCAAACTAACTTAACCATAGCATACCTTAAGAATGATTAAAGGTGTTAAAATTCATATTAGAATTCTTGTATTTGTGTATGTATATAATCTTCCTAGTCCATCGCCTTATAAATATTTTATGCTATTAATCTGCCTTTATTTTAATTTGTAGCTGTCTCTTTATTTTTGTGAGTTAATTGTTTTATTGTAAAATATATCAATCAGTTTAAAACTTGAATAAATGAAATACAATGCATTAGAAGTGCACCTAAAGAAGAATCAAGGTCTCAGATCTTTTTCAGGTCACAAACAGCATTAACTGGTTCCACTGCAATTACTTCACACGTGGGCAACTACGACTAATGAATGATGTCACGTAGCTATTTGGGATGAAATGACCTAAAGATTGACCAGTTGATATGATCGAGCATAAATTTGAAAGACAATTTACTGCAATGAACTCTTCTCAAAGAAGGTCACATTAGGATCATAGCAATCAGTCTTCAGAGGTATTGTTCAAAATCCTCTGCTAGTGTAAGTTGCAGTCAGTAGAACTCTACTTACTGAGGCCTAGTCTGCACTACAAAGTAAAGTCGACATAAGTCACCTTGTGTCAACCGACTTGTGCATGGTTCTACACTCAAATTTGTCTCCAGCCAATGTAAGTACCCCGTTACAGCAACATAGTAAAACCACCACCTCAAACAGCATGGAACCCTGGTCGACCTCCTGAGGTCAATGCAGTGTGAGTGTAGACACTGTGTGCCCTTTGTTGTCCTCCAGCAGCTGTTCAACAATGGCCAATTCCCTGTGACCCTCTGGTCACAACTGTAAACTCCATGGGGGTCACAGAAACTGGAAACCCCACCCCCCTCATTAACCCCACCCCCCACATGTTTTTGAAATGGGTTTCCTGTTTGCCCACCTTGGTGAGCACACATAGCAGCTCTCCCGTGTTGTGTAGAGCTGCCCAACCAACCATGCTGGCTTCAGGCACTAGATGCACTCCTGCCTGGAGTAGACAGACGGTATTGGATCTCCTGGGACCATGGGGGAAGAGGCTGTGCAAGCAAGCATAGCTATGGACTACCTGTAGAAATGTGGACATCTATGAACAGATTGCATGGGGGAAGACCATCTGATTGAAGATGAACTTGGACAAACTGAGGTTATGCTAGTGAGAGGAGGGCAATATTTTGATCTCTATTCTACCATACTAATCTAATTTTATCTTATTAATTCGTCTGTAGCCTTGGTCTTTTAAGACTCCACACTGCATTTAAGCACTTAGAGCCAAATGCATCCATTTCCACCTGTGTCTGACAAGAAGATTGTGCTTGATCCCATTGGACTGATATTAGATACTGTCATCAACACATCTTTAAAAAATTATTGTAATTTCCTATAATTAATAAAAAAAAAGCCTGATGCCCTAAGGACGTTCCACTGGTTCAGAATGCAACAGCCCATCTGCTCAGCAACAGAAGTTGCTGGGAATATATAACCCTGACAACACTCTGTGGTTGCTCCCTTTTTACAGAGTCCTTTTTACAGTGTCTGGATTTTCAAAACCCTGATGGATTTGGCCCTAGCTAATTCAGAGACCATTGCTCTCTCCACTACCTCCCAGGCTTATTGGTATAATACTATGTTCAGATGAGTTACTCTTGCTTTAAACAGGTGTAACTGAAAAGAGAATCAGGACCGCCATCTCTCATAGATCCAGTAGAGCACCTCCTGATGGCTACCCTCCAGATCACTGTGGGTGGAATCTAAGGGTGTTTTTAAGCATCTGGGGCCTGAACAGGGTCCAGCCAGTGCCCCAAACTTGGGGTCTCTAGGAACACTCTTGGAGTAAGGTGCCTGGAGGGGCCACACTGAGAGTGCTATCCTCAGGGCAAACTGCAAGGGATAGGGCAGACAATCCCCCAAACTGGGGGTTTATTCTATAATTAGATTCACAAAGCCCATAACAGAACAACTTCTGTAATACCACACTGGTTATTAAGAGGTCAACTACAGTCCCTTTAAGCATTCCAGCTCTTGGTCCCCATCTAGGTAGCCAAGTCTAATATAGTGAGTGGTTACTGAAAACCAGATTCACCATAAGTTAGGTCCACCAGTCCCAAAGGACTGGACACTGCTCCCCAGGTTAATATGAGCCTCAGATCTTGCCCAATAATCTCACAGATGCTAGTCCTTTAGTAACTAAAAGACTAAAGTTTTAATAATAAATAGAAAAAAAGTTGTTGTGATTAAAAGATCAATATACATACAGATATGTCTAAAGTCCTTAGGTCAGTTTCATAGCAGAGATGGTGAAGCAGCTGATTTGTAAAACTCTTTCTGGAATCAATTAAAAAAGTTATAGTCCAATAAGCAGTCCAGGTGTAGAGTCTGTTCAAGTTCTTCCATGAGAATTCCAGAGTAAACCAGGAAACCTCAGTCTTATAGCTTAGACCTTAAGCAGTTTAAGCAGACCTGAGATGGCAGGATGAGGCTCAGGGCTTTTTCTTTATAGTCCTTTAGCAAGCTGATAAGCCTATGACAGCAATTGTCACATCAGGACCTTCCACAGATGAAGAATGGGTAGTGTAGATCGTTGCTTTGAAGCTAATCTAGTTCCTATGCATACACAGGTAAACTAGCTACATTCATTTACATAAGATAATTAGCCATTCAAACTATCAAGGCAGTTCATTACAACATAGATAATTAAGCTGAAGAAAACATAAATAATATTATTAGTTCCTGTAGTATCTTACATCTTTGATTTTTGACTCAATAGTATACTGTAATGAAGCATAAAACAGGAACATCTACAAGCTAATTAGACCACATTGTTAAACTTCTAACAAGATGCATGTAAACACAGACAAATACACTAAGCATCTGCCCTTCATCTCTATTACTACAAATAAATGGGTTAATGGTTGCTGGTCTAGTACATTTCTCTGAAATTCGCACACAAGAAGATTGTCTTGACTAAATTTCAGTGCCTCCTGTTAAGTGGTTATGGGTCAAACACAAGTTGACCAGTCTATCAGTGTCACACCTGCACTCCAACACTGCCTTCTAAGAGCTGGAACATGCTGTCCAGCTGCCTATCCTTTCTAGGTGCAGTGCTACCCTTCAGACTCCCCCATACTTAAGTGCACCCTCTCCCAAAGTGTGAGTTTTCTGGTTTACTGTCTAACTTTCTCAGGATTCACATTGTGAAACATATAACACACAGACGCTTTGCCCAGAGTCTAACACAACTGATCTCTTACATCATCATATAAAGCACAAGAGAGAACATATCGTGTAGAAAACATCCCAACCAAAATGCCCCTTACTTGTTCATCCTTCCCTTGAGAAACTCTCTGGGCTCAGGAAAGCAGGCAGGACTTGTCACATATTTCCTTGTATGTGGTAGGTTGCAGGGCTGCAACTAGCAGGTCATGCTTCTGAATCAGAAACTACAGTGCTTTCATCTGAGAGAGATGCACCAGATGTGTCTTCCATAAGATCCTTTAATGCTCTGCCTGGCATGTCTGGGTGAGGTTAGCTTGAATAAGGTATGTTATACACAGTGGCATTCAGCCAAAACAGAATGATACAGTTTAGCATTCCATTACAGGGCACCCTGACTTGTGAAGGTTTCTATATGCTTTTATCCTCTTGATCTGGAGACAAAATGGCCAAAGATCTGACCGCCTCCCCTCTTTATAATTCTTAGTTCCCTTTGCCAAGTGAGCTCATTGACAGCTTAAGTAGGTGATCACAAATCCTTCCTGATGACCTCTCCCCTGAATTCAGACTTGAAAAATTGGCAGCAGCCATCTCTTAATCACCTGGATGGCTGAACGTCAAAGTTTAACAACTCTCTTTTCTTTTGCCACCATCAGCCTTTAGAATTTCAGTCCAACATGGAGTCAAACGGGCAATAGAGAAGGCAAAGGACTGTACATTCAAAATGAAGTTTGTAGTTTGGTAAAGAGACAGAGAGAGGAATTATGATACAGCAATTTTAATAGAACACTTCATAGTATCAGTCAGAATTCATAAGAGAGATTCCCAAATTGTCACACCTTCTCTACATGAAAAAAATTATGGGTAGGATTTTCAACAACTAACTCTGCTCCCACTGAAGTCCATAGGAATTTTACCATTGATTTCAATAAACACCTCTCAAATTTCCACCCCAAGGTCCAAGTTCCCAGCAAGTCAGGGCACATCTTGTTTCAGAATCAAGAGAGTGGGCTATAGCTGGACTTGAACGGGCATTATTTTCACTTCTTTATCAACAAGGCAGCACAAGCTGTTAGGAAACAGGGATCAGTCACTGATTCACTGATCAAAATAGATGCTGAGGATAGTGACTGGTATCCCTGATAAATATGACGAAGCTGATGAGGAGGCAGACAGGGATGAAATCCTGGCTCCTGTAGAAGTCAATGAAAGTTCTGCCATTGACTTTAGTGGGGCCAGATTTTCACCAGAGCGTTAGTGAGGAACGTGGTGATCATGAGGAATACAGAGCTCCATTACAGATTGTGACAAAAGGCCAACAGAATATTGACTGGAAATAACAGACCTTGCGGTGGTACTTCTTTGTTAGGGTTCAAGAGCTACTTAACTGGGGATGGACATGCTCCCTTACATATGATTTCTGTGCCCTGCTGTATTTTTTTCTCAATAGATGTCTGGGTAGCTGAAGTTCCCAATCTTCACCAAGTCCTGTGCTTTGGATGATTTTGTTAGTTGTTCAAAGAGAGCCTGATCCCCCTCTTCTTCCCAGTTGGGTGGTCTATAGCAGACCCCTACCATGACATCACCCTTGTGCTTTACTCCTTTTGTCTTTACCCAGAGACTTTCAACAGATCTGCCTCCCACTTCTATCTCAACCTCAGTGCAAGTGTATACAACTTGTATATACAAGGCAACACCCCCTCCCTTTTTTCCCTACCTGTTTTTCCTGAACAAGTGGTACACTTCTATACCAATATTCCAGTCATGTGAATTATCCCACCAAGTTTCTGTGATGCCCATTATGTCGTAATTGTGATTATGCACTTGTATTCCTAGTTATTCAGGTTTATTCCCCATACTTTTGGCATTAGTATACAGACATCTAAGATGTTCATTTGATTTACCCTCTATATTCCCTCTTGTCTCTCCTTTGTCCCTGCTATGGTTCCCATGCCCCCCCCCCCCCCAGATTCTGACCCTTTACCCAGGTCTCCATGTTCTGGACTTACCTGTGAGCTCCTGCCCCCATCAAACGTAATTTTAAAGCCTGCCTCACTAGGTTAGGCAGTCTGTATCCAAGATGGTCTTCCCCTTCCTTAAGAGATGGACCACATTGCTGCTCAGCAGTCATTCTCAGAGGAGCATCATTTGGTCAAGGAAGTCAAAGCCCTCCTGGCAACACCATCCGTGCAGTCATGTATTCATCTCCAGGGTGTGTCTGTCTCTGCCAGGACCCCATCCTTGATGGAGGAATCAATGAGAACTTCCTACACCCCACACTCCCTCACCTCACTCCTCGAATCGGGCCAGATGATCCACATAAATCTTTCCATAATACCTCAGATATGGGCCCCTAGCAGGCAGCTCACCTTCCGAGATGCCATGCCAGGTTGGTAAATGGATGTCTCCATCCCCTGTAGAAGGGAGTCACTGATGACCACCACCCTTCATTTTATCTTGGAAATGGTTACCGTGACCCTCCCAGCCTCAGGGGTACATGGCTGCTTCTCCTACACTTTTGGGGGGAGATTCCTCATCCCTCATATCCAATTCTTGTTAGTAATGGCTGAAACTAGTTAGCATTGGTGGCCTGTGTGAAACTAATTGGTTGTCTCTGTCCAATCTCCAAGGGGCAAACAGTACATTCACAGAGCAAATAAGCAAATAATACTTTTTACACTGGTATTTTAAAACCTTGATTCTTGGTTTTTGGGTTTAAATGTTTCATCAAGACAGTGTAAACAAGTAGGCTTGTCCTTGGTGTCCCTTGAGACAAATGCAATTCAGAGTCTTTAGTCCTTTGTCTCATCGCTCCTTCAACCTTGCCTTTCAACACTCTTTCAAACAATAGTCAACCCTAGCATTTAAAAAATTGCAATATTCAGATTGCAGTATAGACTTTCATGTTTCTTTTTGCTTGAATGAATTTCAGAGTTTAACACAATTCAAAATATTTTACTTTTTTTTGGATTCAAATGAATTATTTCACACAATTTCTACATGTTAAATTTATTCACAGTTGATCCAAAAGTTATGACTTTCTTCGGTTTGCTCCCAATGTACTTAATGTTCATTTGTAGCTTATCTATTAAATCAGAACACCTCAAATTTATCACACTTTGCATAAGATCACCTTTTTTGGCAATCAGAAAATCTGTAAGGCTATATAATGTAACTCAGTTTGCTCCTCCCTTTTACAGATTGCTAGGTTAATATTTCCTGCCCAGTACATTCCCTGCTTCCCAAAGGGTTCATCTGGCTTGTTGGCTTGTTATGCCATTTCTTCCCCTGGTCAGGGAGCCTCTCTTTTCATTTAATCTCATTTAAATGAAAATCGTTTAAATCTTATTTAATTTAATCTTGTTTCATCTCGTTTCATCTGTTTCTTACTCTGCAGTATCTCTTCCAAGCCTTTGTAGTTCTATCAAAGGTCTCCTGTGTAAAAATTTGCCATCCCAGCCTCTATCCACTTTCCTTGTTCTCCCAGAAATGTAGAATAATGTTGTCTTGACCTACAGCCTCTCAATCGTGGCTCTCCAAGTTCAAAAAGGCATCCTTTAAAAAGTGGAAGTTAAATCCTAGTGATCAAAATAGAAAGGAGCATAAACTCGGGCAAGTGACGTGTAAAAATATAATTAGAAAGGCCAAAAAAAAAGAATTTGAAGAACAGCTAGACAAAGACTCAAAAAGTAATAGCAGTGTTTTTTTAAAGCACATCAAAGGCAGGAAGCCTTCTAAACAACCAATGGGGTCACTGGACGATTGAAATGCTAAAGGAGCACTCAAGGACGATAAGGGCATTGCAGAGAAACTAAATGAATTCTTTGCATCGGTCCTCACAGCTGAAGATGTGAGGGAGATTCCCAAATCTGATCCATTCTTTTTAGGTGACAAATCTGAGAAACTTTCCTAGAATGAGATGTCATTAGGAGGTTTTGGAACAAATTGATAAACAAAACAGTAATAAGTCACCAGGACCAGATGGTATTCACCCAAAAGTTCTGAAGGAGCTCAAATGTAAAATTGCAGAACCACTAACTATAGTCTATTACTTATCATTTAAATCTGCTTCTGTACCAAATGATTGGAGCATAGCTAATGTGATGCCAATTTTTAAAAAGGGCTCCAGAGGTGATCCCAGCAATTACAGGCCAGTAAGCCTGACTTCAGTACCAGGCAAATTGGGTGAAACTATAGTAAAGAACAAAATTGTCAGACATATAGATGAACATAATTTGTTGGGGGAAGAGTCAACATGGTTTTGGGGGAGGCATGATTTCCCTTTACAATCTACTAGAATTCTTGGACGGGGTCAACAAGCGTGTGGACAAGGGGAATCCAATGTATATAGTGTACTTAGATTTTCAGAGTGCCTTTGACAAGGTCCCTCACCAAAGGCTCTTAAGCAAAATAAGCTGTCATGGGATAAGAGGGAAAGTTCAGTCACAGTCCTCAAAGAGGGAATTGGAAATTAAATAAGACTTGTAAATGCATAATAACATGGTATTTGCAACTAATACAACTTCCCCCAAGTTCATGGAGGTTTGTGTCTGGTGTTCTGATTTAACACCTCCTGTGTTTGGAATCTAACTTGGATTCACATATTGTGGATTCTGTGAAATGGGGAAGAATCCCATTAATTGTTAAATATTTATGGTTTGGTTGTACAACCTTCCTCAGCTAGTGCATGCATATTTACACAGAGGCTCTGTTAAAATCAAACTTTGGGTTAATGCTTACCAACTTAAGAAAAGGCTGTGCAGTCTAGTTCTCATCACATAATTGCATTGGGGTTTAGTTAGGACTGGGCAAAAGTTAGCCCTATCTCACTTACGATTCATCCTCCGCTGCTTGCCAGGCTCCTCTGCTCTGGAATCCATCTCTTTGGGTTTTTTTGACAGATTTTTCTGTCAAATACTGTGTTATCTTCCCTCTATTCCACTCACCTTTATTGTATGCCCTTCTGCCTTTTTATTTGTTTGTATTTTAGAAAATTACTTCAGTTTTCACATTCAAGTAGTGGAGAATAATTTCCATCCAAGTTACCTTACCCTTCATTACCCCTCATGCCTCTCTCACAAAAGCCCCAAGAACCATTTTCAGTTTGACATACTATGACCCATAAAAGAAAACTAGATTTGCCTCATAATGTAAAGCCTTTCACTGAACAACTCTGCTACTAGCATTGTTTGCAGTAAGAAGCAAAGTTGGCTTAACTGAGTAAGTGAGGTGTTCTGAGCCCTTCTTTTTTCTAAAATTGAGAGACATGAGAGCAAGCTTCAGAAGGGCAAAACAAAATTAACAGCATTCAAAGGTAAATATGCTGGATGCCTGAGAATTATGTATGTTCTCTTGCAATGCCCAGCCTAGAAATCTAATAGGCTAAAAAAGCACAAAAGTTTGAAAAATAACCGCAGAGACACAGGGGTAGAACATTGATGAAGCATGATGTGCCTCAAGAGGACACATTTTACTGAAGTTAAGGTATTCTAAAAGTATGACTGAAAGCAAAATTCGAGAATGAGTGCAATATTAAACAAGAAGTTAAGACCAAAGTAAAAGACGAACACTGCGAAATGATTAGGGCAGTATATTAACTCATGAAAAGTGAGTTGCTTAAAAATATCCACTCATATTCTTACTAATTTTAGATTAATTAGAAGGCAAATAATGCCCAGGTGCATGGCTGGAGTAGCTCTACTGACTTACTGGAGGCTCTACTGCAGTATACATGAGAGCAGAATTTGGTCAGTGTCTCCAGTGTCAGTCTGTATCATGCATCAGATCCTCATGTAAGATAGAGGGCAATACCAACATATGATCTTATGTATTAATAGGCTTACGTGTGAGTCTGAAATGGACTATATAAATAATTACCAAACTTATTCAGGTTATTAGATAGCACAGGCACAATACCTATCATAGGGTACATAACATGGAGAATGTTTTGGATCAAAAGAATAGTAGAGGAAGTAAGCACAACAAACCTGATTCTGATCTCACTGGGAGTAAATAAAAAATGACTTCATCAAAGTCAGTGGAAGTGTACTATAAAATCAGTGTAAATAGGAGCAGAACCAGGCCCAGTGCTCTTAGCCTGTACTCATTAAATCAAGCTTAAATTAAATCATGTTGTTATACAGAGAACCAGGTTTTGTATGATCCTGGCCTAATAATAACACTTTTTTTTAAAAGGCATTCCAAGACCAGGGAGGGAGCCGGAACCTATTCTGAGGGCTGTGGGAGAATGATTAGGCGCACAGGGACTGGTCTTTAATTCGATCAATAAAGTGTGTTCGGAGATGGGTGAAGGTTAATACCAGGGCTTAGTTTTTCCAAGCCAATTTGACTACTCCTAATTTCAACACTGAACATTATGATGATGTACATAAATAACCTGGTGCAATCATGAACGTGACTAACTAGTTTCTCGTGACCTCACGCTTCTTCAAATGTTAATGTCAAAAATAAGAGGACACACCAAACAACCAAGAATTTCTTTCTTCATTTAGCACAATTCTCTCAATAGCCACAATGTTTGGTTTAATTAAAGTTGTATGTATTGGGACATCAGATTTCTTGCCTCCGATAAGTGTTTCTAATTGTCAATTTCTTCCTTAATCCAGTGCTAACATTACCAAAGTGCATCCCATTGAACCTGACACCATCCTCTAACCTCTACTGTAAGAAACACCAAGAAAGGGATTTGTCAAGGTTTTTTAAAATCATAATTACAGCAACCCCAGGGACTGACCTAATTAACTTTATGAGAGCGTATCTCATTAAGATGCTAATTAGCAAATACATCTCTCTCCACACTCATGATGGTTTCAATACTAGGTAATTTCTATGAGCAAAAGCGATAATTACAGTTGCTTTCTAGTTTCTCTTCTTAAGGCAATCTAAACACTAGTTCTCATAGAGAGGGATGTGATATACAACTTGTCACAACAAAAGGAGCAAATGCCTTTTAACTGCTATGTTGTTTCTTTCAATTAATTAGTTTGAGGTAGGGTGTTTGCATCACATAATGAATGTAAATCTCCAATATGTTAATTTCTTTACTACTAAAATAATCTTTGTTCCTGTCATACCTCATTATTAGTACTCTAAACCAAACTAAAATGGACAATAAATCTGATATTCTGGTGGAAGAATGAGAATACACAAAATACAAGTGCATATCAAGTAATTGTGCAGTTACTGCAGATATACAGATATTTAGCAAATTGATTCATTAAAATCAACTGTTGGAATAAAATCCAATATACTCTCACACAGTAACTGGAGTAAAATTCACAAGATCTCACTTGGTAACTGAAAAATATTGTGTGTCACTACTGCAGAATGATAAGTTACACTCTTGTGGCACCTTCCATCTAACGATCTTAATGCTCTTTACTGGAGATTGTTGAAATGTTTTCATGATATATGGTCATCATTTTCCTATGAGCTCTAGTCTGCACAGACAGCAAACTAAGCCTCCGAACAGCCCTCTGAGGTAGATGTGTACTAGGGAAATACTAGTATATGAATAACCTTATCTTCTGGTGTCACTTTAAATAGGAATTTATTTACAGTATGAACAATAACTATGTAATGATGCATTACATGAAGTCAAAAAAGTTAAAAATATTATGGTAAAAATGTATAGAGACAAACTATGACCACTCCAGCATGTTATGGACAAAGAGGACACAAGAAGTCCTTTCCTGTTTCTAGTGCAGCCATAATCTGCCTTTGGAATGCAAGGGATATGTGTGCTGAACAACACTTCCAAGATTGCTAGGCCAAGAGGGAGTGAGCATAGGTAGGATAAGAGTGAAGCTATTGCCCACCCCTCCCTGTACACCATGATATTGGTAGCGGTACTGTAGGACTGCTGACTACAATTTTTACAAAGTATACCAGAGGGGCCATCTCTCATCACACTCGTCCATGCATCTAGGGGGCACCCCAGCCTACCTCATCCTATAGATAACTGAGCACTTAATGCAATACCTCATAAGGACCAGTTAAATTTCTTCAAGTTTAATTCTTATCAGAACAAGTTCACTAATCCCTAAAAATAAAGCCATCGAGTATTCATTGGGGATTGGTCCTGCTTTGAGCAGGGGGGTTGGACTAGATGACCTTCTAAGGTCCCTTCCAACCCGGATATTCTATGATTCTATGATTCATTTTGTTTTTCTATCTAGTTAATTGATTCTAGTACAGTGTATTTGGCCTATTCAGACACTATCAGGACCAAATTGTCCTTAGTAATTTAAAAGTAATAACTGAATTTAAGTGCAGTGAATGAATCTTGGTATGTTGTGCTTCCAAGTATCAACAGCAGTAACTTTGATATTAATAAAGCTTATATGACTAAATCCTGATTTCCCCCCACCCCCCAGGTGTCTTCTCCATCTGAAAACAACACTGTGATGAAATATCGAATAATCATCCATAATCAGATAGGTTGTTGGAACAGTGTTAATCAACTGGGTCTGCTAGTACAGGGTAAATGAATAGCAGAAGTCACTAATCCCACCTCAGGGTTTTGGCCAAATTAATCCATATTGTGGGTGGACCTTCTGGCTATTTCACTGTCATGGCCGCAGCCTTCCTGCAATTTTCCACTTCACAATATGCAGTGGAAAGTCACTGAAGTTATAGTTACCACAGCATATAGGAAGGGGCACTCTTCCTGTCCATACTCTACCCTACATTTTCAGGTCTGCGTGCCCATGTATGCCTTTTTCCTCTGATTTGGTCCGTTATAACTCCATATAACTGAGAGCGAATTCAAAATTCCTGTGAAATGCTCTGCAAGTGGTTATGTGTGTATGTGGTAGTTTCTTTTTATCTTCACAAAACAGTAACTTTGAAATGACCTATAAGATCAAACCTTAAAACCAGTTTGAGAGCTGGTTGGGAAATAATTTTTTCGACCTCAAAAAACAAAAGTCAAATCTTCTTTGAAATTTGTTGGGTTTTCAATGAAATCCTGAAATGTTGAGACAAAAATGGGTATTTTTTTTTGAATGAGACTGTCTCTTACTGTTGTTGAAAAAGCCATTTGTCATAGAACAATCATTCTGACAGAAAATTTTCTACCAGCTATAGTCAGTTTCAACTAGGGCTGTTAAGAGATTAAAAAAAATGAATTGCAATTAATCACATTGTTAAACAAAAAGAGAGTACCATTTATTTAAATACTTTGGATGTTTTCTACATTTTCAAATATATTGATTATAATTGCAACATAGAATACAAAATATACAGTGCTCACTTTATTTTTTACTACAAATATTTGCACTGTAAAAAAAAGAAATAGGTGAAATGAAAAATACTAATACAAATATTGTAGTACAATCTCTTTATCATGAAAGTTGAACTTACGAATGTAGAATTATGTACAAAAAATAACTACACTCAAAAACAAAACAATGTAAAACTTTAGAGCCTACAAGTCCACTCAGTCCTACTTCTTGCTCAGCCAATCGCTCAGACAAACACGTTTGTTTGCATTTACGGGAGATAATACTGCCCACTTCTTTTTTACACTGTCACCTGAAAGTGAGAATAGGCATTCACATGGCACTGTTGTAGCAGGTGTCACAAGATATTTAGGAGCCAGATGCACTAAAGATTCATATGTCCCTTCATGCTTCAACCATCATTCCAGAGAACATACATCCATGCTGATGACTGGTTCTGTTTGATAACTATTCAAAGCTGTGTGGACCAACACATGCTTTTTCATCATTTGAGTCAGATGCCACCAGCAGAAGGTTGATTTTTTGTGTGTGGTGGTGGTTCAGGTTCTGTAGTTTCCACATCGTAGTCTTGGTTTTTTAAGACTTCTGAAAGCATGCTCCACACTTCATCCCAATCAGATTTTGGAAGGTACTTCAGATTCATAAAGCTTGGGTCCAGTGCTGTAGCTATCTTTAGAAATCTCACATTGGTACAAGTGTTCTTGACATAAACATGTGCTAGGTCACCATCTGAGACAATTATAACATGAAATATATGGCAGAATTCAGGTAAAACAGAGCAGAAGACATACAATTCTCCCCGAAGGAGTTCATTCACAAATTTAATTAATGCATGATTTTTTTTAACGAGTATCATCAGCATGGAAGCATGTCCTCTGGAATGGTGGCCAAAGCAGGAAGGGGCATACGAATGTTTAGCATATCTGGTATGTAGGTATCTTGCAATGCCTGCTACAGAAGTGCCATTCAACTGCCTGTTCTCACTTTCAGGTGACCTTGTAATTAAGAAGTGGGCAGCATTATCTCCTGTAAATGTAAACAAACTTGTTTGTCTTAGCGATTGGCTGAAAAAAAAGTAGGACTGAGTGGACTTTAGAGTCTACATTGTTTTGTTTTTGAGTGCAGTTATGTAACAAAAAAAATCTATATTTGTAATTGCACTTTCACGATAAAGAGATTGCACTACAGTACTTGTATGAGGTGAACTGAAAACTGCTATTTCTTTTATCACTTTCACAGTGCAAATATTTAGAATAAAAAATAATATAAAGTGAGCACTGTACATTTTGTATTCTGTGTTGTAATAGAAATCAATATATTTGAAAATGTAGAAAAACATCCAAAAATATTTAATAAATTTAAATTGGTAATCTTTTGTTTAGCAGTGCAATTAAAACTGTGATTAATCATGATTAATTTTTTTGAGTTAATCACGTGAGTTAACTGCCATTAATCGACCGCCCTAGTTTCAACATTAGACTTCTTGGCATAGTGTCAGCTGAGCATACCATAACTATTTCCTTTCCCCACAAAGTATTGGGTGGCTGTCTAGCATAGTTTTGAGTTAAATTTACACTTTAGTGTTATAGGTGAATAACAGATTTCCAAAATCTGGGGGGAAAAACAAGAGGCAGTCATTTGAAATGTATTCAGTGTAGTTTTTGTATTAATAAAGGAATAACTTAGCAATCTAAAATTTACAACTGAGAAAACAAAATCCATGGAGTCTTGATGTTGTAGATTTTGAATCTAAAAAAGAGTTATGTACAGCCCCTTTCATTCTTCTGCAAAAGCATTTATGACATTCTAACTGAAAATATCCTAATGTGTAATTATCCGGAGAATCAATTGTCATAAGAAAGGAAGGTTGGGAGATATGAGGGATTAATGATGATAAGCACTGGCAATTTTAATCACTCATTTTGCAAAGAATATAAAGTACTGCTAAAAGAGGTAAGTGCGACACACCACATTTGTCTTAAACCTCATGACACTATTAATGGAATAGGTTTGTTATTAGCTTTTAGACAAATGTCACTTTCTCCTAGTTGTCTTATACTCATGGTAATAAAATGAATGGATTAATCAAAGCAGCAGGATTTCTATTTTTATCCCAAATTGCTCACATATTGTTGTAATATCTGAGAGCTTTATTAATCAATGACTTATGTGATATCATGCTTTCTATGACCTCATTTCCTTCAGCAGAACTGCTCTCCATTACACTTAAAGCTTGTCTACACTGTCACAATACAGCACTGCAACTTTCTCGCTCCGGGGTGTGAACCCCCCCCCCCCCCCCGCTCTTGAATGCAGCAAGTTTCAGTGCTGTAAAGTGCCAGTGTAGACAGTGCACCAGCACTGGTAGCTACTCTCCTCGTGGAGGTGGGTTTTTTTAGAGCACTGGGAGAGCTCTGCCGTGACTACATAAGCCACGTTAAAGTGCTGCCATGGCAGCACTTTACATTGCCAGTGTAGACAAGCCCTTAGGGAGAAGGGTCTCAAAGCTGTGGATTATTAATTTAAAAATCTGCATAAGGAAGGGTCACTGTCCTATTCCACTGGCTTAGAGAAGGTGGCCTCTTCATCCAACTGGCTGCTTTCAATGGTAGGGCTGCTATTAGTTGTTAGGATCACGTGCTATTCCAGACCTAATCTTTTGAAATTGCTCTATAGAGGACCCATCTATAGCCACATATCATTAATGTAAGTACTTCTGCTTGTTAATACAATTTTGTAGATTGCTGTCGTCAAAGCACCTTTTGGCATATGTCATCACTAATGTGCCCATCCCCCAATTCTACCCTTCCCCCCCCCCCCTCAATAAGAATTCCCGTGGTATTCCAGAAAAACATATCATGGGTCACCTACATGTCAGGGTCTTGGGAAATCTGCTTTATAGTGAGAGACTAAAGGAGCTCAATCTATTTAGTTTCCCCAAGAAAAGGTGGATCTGACTGGATCATGGTCTATACGTACCTTTATGGGGACTAGATTTCTGACAAAAGATGGCTTTTTAATCTAGCAAACAAAGGCATAATGAAATCCAGTAGTTTGAATCTGAAGCTAGACAAATTCAGAGTAGAAAGTGAACATAATTAAACACTGAAATAACTTACCTAGGGACATGGTGTTTTCTGTATCATTTGAATTCTTTAAATTAAAATTGGGTGTCTTTCTAAAAGATAAATGGCTCAAAAGAAATCAAGGGCTTGATGCAGAGTTACAAGTGAAATTCTTTAGCCTGTCGTATGCAGACTACATTATCACAATGGTCCCTTTGGTTTAAAAAAAATCTCTGAACCTCCACTGAAGTCAGAAGAATTACATCAGGTAATGACTCTGATCTCATGAATTTACTACTCAAAAACTTCATCTTCTATTGTACATAGCTTGTGTCACTCAACAGGTAAATGCTGATGCTGCAATATAATTCAACATAGAACAATTGCTAAACTCTTAAAGTGGAGCAACCATGTAATATAAAACCATAGCTGTCATAATTTCTCTTTAAAAACAACAAGGAGTCCGATGGCACCTTAAAGACTAACAGATTTATTTGGGCATAAGCTTTCATGGGTAAAAAACCCACTTCTTCAGATGGCTTCAGAAAGCTTATGCCCAAATAAATCTTGGTCTTTAAGGTGCCACCGGACTCCTTGTTGTTTTTGTGGATACAGACTAACATGGCTACCCCTGATAATTTCTCTTTGCTGTCATTAAACATTTTGAGAATGTAATTTATCTGCTAAGTGCCTTTGTCCAGGCAAGAAATTCTGTTAACAAATCTTTTTAGTTCTAGGGTTTAATATGATAATAAACATGGCCCACAACTTGCATAGATTTAGCAAATGCATGAATCAGAAAGCAATTACATTTTAAGTGAATTAAAGAATTTGTAAGAGAGCGAAATGTACCTACTGATTCCTTCTGTAAAAGTAACAAGGGAATATGTTAGTGTTTTCCGCTGCAGTTTTATTACAGTCCACCAGCAGGCTTCAAGAAAAACTGATGAGGGAGAAATTAACTAGTCAGCTATTAATCTAAGGGTTGGAATGCTGCTAGCTGTGGAGATTCCCCAGCCGGCTTGTTTGCTGACAGGTTCTGGCGTGTTTGAAAGAGCTGAGATGCTGCCATTTCTCGAACTTTGAAGAGTCCAGGTGACACACATTACATAGTACGGGCACATTATAGAGATTGAGAAATCATATCTGAGATAAGATTAGTCAGGAATATGTTTTAAATGTGTGTGCTAAAGTATAGAAAATGTTGCATCAAAACCTTTATATTTGAATGTTTGTAACAAAAACAAAAGGGGAAAAGTCTGTATAAAGCACACCAGTAGATTTACTCTCTAATAGCTTTTGTTTGAAAGTTATACATAGTATTCCAAATGTTGTTTGCAATATTTTATACTATTTACAATGTGGTTTTGTATTCATTAAGTATTTGCTTTACTAAGACAATGAATGGTGCTCACTCTTTGAAATTGACTGGCAATTATTACCATGCATTTATCAGGGTTTTACAAACAATAGCCATGAGGTTTAACTCTAGCTGAGGAGCTGGAAGAAGGGGAATGGATACTGTGATGGGGCAAAGCCAGATGGCTATAGGAAAGTGGTGAGGAACCAGTATGTTAGCCCCAGGCTAAACAAATCCCTGATACCTTGTTAACCAAATGACAGTTGCTCCAGGTTAATCAAGACACCTGGGGCCAATTAAGATCCTTCTAGAAAAAGCAGTGGAGATGGCTAGATTGATTGGGACACCTGAAGCCAATCAAGGGCTGGCTGGAACTAGTTAAAAGCCTCCCAGTTAGTTGGGGGGGGGGGGGGTCAGGAGCTGTGGAAGGAGGTTGCGTGTGAGGAGCTGGGAGCAAGAGGCACTAGGAGCTGAGAGTGAGAGGGCGTACTGCTGGAAGATCCTGTGGTGAGGATAAAGAAGGTGTTGGGAGGAGTCCATGGGGAAGTAGCCCAGGGAGTTGTAGCTGTCGTGCAGCTGTTCCAGGAGGCACTCTGAACAGCTGCAGTCCACAGGGCCCTGGGCTGGAACCTGGGGTAGAGGGCGGGCCCGGGTTCCCCCCAAAACTCCCAACTCCTGATCAGACACAGGAGGAGTTAACCTGGACTGTGGGTTCTACCAGAGGGGAAGTTCTCTGAGGCAAGCAAAATCCGCTAATAAGCGCAAGACCCACCAAGATAGAGGAGGAACTTTGTCACAATACTTACACAGAATAGTCCCTGAGCATCCCCCACTTACATCAGCACAGATATTAACATTACCCTGCCTTTGGGTGGCTCTTGGCTGTTCATTGTTGGGGAAGTCCTATTACTCTCAAGGACTAGCTCTGCCTAGAAGCTTCTGCTCTGTGTCTCCTAATCGATGTAGCTGGGAAAAGAAGCAGGGGAGTGAGTGCTGCAGGACACTGCCTGGGTTAAGTGAGGGACTCTGGAAGCCAGCTAGGGCAGTGTAGTCTCTGGGGCAGTGAGGTGCCGCAGGATTCTGTGGGAGGAGTGGGTACTGGAAGATGTGGGACTACGTGAGCCTGTCAGTGGGGAGCCAGGAAGTGGGGAGTCTGGTGGGAGTTGCAGAGGGGGGTGCACAGCATAGGTGTCGACTTTTGTCGGTGCCGGTGGGTGCTCGCGCCCCGGCCCCGCCCCAACTCCACTCCCCACCCCAGCCCTGCCCCAACTCCACCCCCAGCTCCACCCCTTCCCCAAATCCCCACCCCCTGCCTGCGCAGCGCCTAGTGCGGCCTGCGGTCCGGAGCCCAGCCCGTATGAGGAGCAGCCAGCGCCAGCCAGGCGAGCTGAGGGCAAGCGGGGGCTGCCTCCTGGCCCTGGAGCGCAGCCCCGGCTACCGCGCCTATGGTGGTGCGGCAGGGCCAGGGACAGGCCGGTGTAGTGTATTAAAGTGGTCTCTGTAGGAAAGTGCTACGTACGGTGTACTGAGCATGCTCAGTACATCTGCTGAAGCCACTGCCCTTCACCCTGCCCTTATTAGCCGTAGGATTCTGCTGACTGCTTTTGACAGGGTTTAAAAAGGGGCAAAGGGGGTGAATCGGAGCAGGGGGGGGGCCAGGATCTGAGCAGGGGGTGAGACTTTACTGGTCTGGGGGGTCAAGCATCAGGAGGCAGGATTAGGAGAGGGGCTAAAGGAAAAATCAAGAATGGGGGGGGGGGGGGACGAGGCAAAGTTAAGCCCAGTGGGGGAGGCGCTTGTATAGCGTGTCAGAGGGCAAAACCCAGCACAGGTGGGGGGCACAGCCACATGTTGGAATTTCACACATGCTATAGTGCAAGAAACTGCTACCTGTAGACATTTGCTACATCAGGTAGCAGTTTTATACAATAGCAGTTTCTTACAATCTAATGTATGAGTAACTGCTACTGGTAGCACATTCCTACATGGAGCAGTATAATACACTGTACCGGCCTGGGCCAGGAGGCAGCCCCTGCTTGCCCTTGTCTGCACTATAGCGTGTGGCTGCTCTTCATGCGGAAATAACCCCCCTCCCCCGAGCCTCATGCTGTCCCGCTGAAATAACCCCCCTCCCCTCCCCCGAGCCTCGCACCCCCCCGCTGAAATAACCCCCCCGCCCTCCCCAGCCTCGTGCCGTCGCCGCCAAAGTAAAAAAACCAACCCCCCGAGCCCCGCAGCTAAGAAAAAACAAACAAACAAACCTCAAGCGCCGCCCCTTCCAAGGTGCCGGCCCTGCGCTGCACGTCCCTGGCTCTGACGCTTTCCCCCGTGGCCCCCCCGCTGCCGCTGCACAGCTGAGAGGAGGCTGGGCTAAAAAAAGCCGGGGCTTTCGCTGCGGCTTTTCGGCGGGAGGCGACACCCGGAAGGTGAGTTGGGCAGGGGTGGGGGGGCGGTGCGGAGCTGCCGGTGGGTGCTCAGCACCCACCAATTTTTCCTTGTGGGTGCTCCAGCCCTGGAGCACCCACGGAGTCGGCGCCTATGCACAGTGGAGCTGGGATCTGCATTTTTGTGTTTACAGCTTTATGCGTTTAAGGTCAAATTTTCTACATGCCATTGTTATACATGCACACTGATGGGCAGGAGAGTTCAGAGACCAGAAGACAGACCCAACACCATGATTTTTTTGTTTTAAATAAAACTCAGTTTTTAGGTTTTGACTCGTGATTTTTGAACTCTTGCAGTTGGTCATACTTAGGGTGACCAGACAGCAAATGTGAAAAATTGCGACGGGGTGGGGGGTAATAGGAGCCTTAAGAAAGACCCAAAAATCGGGACTGTCCCTATAAAATCGGGACATCTGGTCACCCTAGTCCTACTGAGGTAATATTAGTCATGTTACTGTCTCAATACAGTCCATACAGGTACTTCTGATTCAGTGCTGTGGTGTGGAGCTCTAGGGAGAGCATGAGAGGCATTGTGTTGGAACTGGCATCATGCTGTCTAAAAGTATCCACTTCGTGAACGTACCTCCAACATAGCCAGAGGCCATCTAGCAGATCACATTAGAAATGCTCTCTATTCTTTCCACTTCTGTCATGCCCTGTTGATTCATAAAGGCTTCACCTAAAAGCTGGGATGAGGTGACATTCTGAGGAAACCATGCATGTATATGTATGTGCAAAAATCTTATTTTTCCACAGAAAATTATAGATATTGATAAAAATTCTGTTGCCACCGTTAACTTACTGCACAAATTAGAATTTTGAAATACAATTGGGTTGAATTAAAATAAACTTTCACTGGATTCCTCAAAGCCACTTCTCCTCAGCGAGGAGGGTTTCTCTGCATCAGCTAAGAAATTAACCTGTGGTGACTCAGTGTTAAAGCTGTTAGCAATTTTTTAATATTTTAGAAGGTGTATTTCCCCCCCACTTTCCTTACTCAGAAATGGACAAACTGTTTCCCTCAAACACTAAAATAAATAATAAAAATTAACCTTCAGACTGACTGTGCTTGGAAAACGTCAGCCTAGATGTAAAATATTTGGAAAATAAGGCACTGTCTAAACAGAAAACGTGTCCTGCTTTAACTGCACTGGACTACTGTAGACACAGTTTTTTAACACTATAAAAGTTATACTACTATAAATGTAGTTTATTCCCATACAGGAAGAATAAGCTATACTGGTATAAGGCACCTTTATACTTGTATAAACTGTCTACACTAGAGGTTGTACTAGTTAAACTATTTCAGTAAAAACCTCACACCTAACTGACCTAGTTATATGCACAAAAACTGTGTGTAGATCAGGCCTATGTACTGTAAATGGATACACTTAGACAACCATATCTGTATCTGGGCCAAACTGTGCAGCCTTTACTAACTGAGTCCTTACTCATGCGTTTCTAATGCAACCATCCCAAATGATGGTGATATGAGCTTTTTCTTCTTCTCTGCTCAAGACTATTATCTTCTTTTGGATGCTTGTTGAAACTATCAGCTGTGTCATAACTCACCTTTCACTTCCTTTTTGTGAATATATTTTCACGCTTTTGTTGAGTTGCTACTTCTGCTGATTTCTATCTCTGGCTCTAGATAATTCGCTACAATCTTTCCAACATTCTTTCAAATGCCAAAGTGTCATCAGGATTTCACTCTCATAGTCAATGACAGTTGTCTGTGGTTGAATTTGGATGATGTCTTGATGACCCCATATCTTTCCCTTAGATTATTCTATGCATTGGCACTATTTCTTCACAGATACTTTTGACAGGAGTAATTCAAGAAGATGACACTACCAGATATTATTTTACTATAATGAAGTAGCTATGACATTGGGAAGATTACACTATAACTCATGGTAGTTCTGACAGATTATTCTGTAGTAATAAAGCAAATAACTCCTATATCTACTCTACATTCAATCCAGTTTCTTTTGCTTTACTTAATTAAAGAAAATCTAAAGCATAATCCATATTCTTTCCAAAATCTTTTTCTGAGCTTATAGTTAAATAACTTCAGTTTCTGTCATTATTAGCCTTTTCTTTGCCTAAGTCCCTTTTTTTCAAAATGCAACTTTAGCTCTTAAGTCACTTAGGCATGTTTTACCCCAGGCTCCTTTTACCTGTTAGCTTTTGCTTTCTTGTGAAGGGTCAGACTTCAAGTTAATTGGACTGAAACGGCAATGAAGGTTAATAGAAGTTAGGTGCCCAACTGCTTTGTGCTTCTCCCTCAAATTCTGTAGTCTTGACATCCAAAACACCAGTCCAGTTCCTTGTCCAGGAGAAGTAGTGAGGGACAGCTGGTTTGCTTGAAGTAGGAAGTTTTTTATTGCGCAGCTGTGTCTGGTCAGTTTTTTCTTTAGTCACACATCAACCCACAACTAAGAACACTTTTCTTGAAGTTAACGAAAACCTGAGTTGCATCAGCTACATCAGCTGATTTTGCAACAAGAACTATTCATTTAAATATTAAGCTATATAACTTCCTGTAGTTCAGTGAAGTATTTGTGCATTTTCATCAGTAATGACTCTGCTATAGATAGGGGTTCCGATTTTAGGTTTTAATCAATAAACACCCCACAGTAAAAGAAATAAAAAATCAGTGTTTATCCAAAAAGCACAGGAAAAACACCAAAAATGATTATTTGTATCAAAGGCTTGTCTACATGGAGCAGTAATGTAGACCACAGGGCTGTTATTTCTAAATTGCACAAATAAGTTGTGCATTAATGAATCCGTGTAGACCTTGCTTCTGTGCACTAAAGGTTCCTTCGTGCACTTTAACATAGTGCTGTTTGAAACAGTACCATGTTAAAGCCCACTAGGGAACATTATGAAATTAGTCATTACAGTATATACTACTGTAGTGCGTAATGTCTATAATATACTGAGACTCTTAACAGCATCCCAGTACAGGGGGCTCTCTGGTATGTGGTGGTGAGTTTCATCTGGCCTGACCAGTTTAGTGCACCCCAACTCACTAATATCATATCCTGTATCTAAAAGGTGTCATGTGAGATATCAATGGAAAGCTAATCTCATACTGATCACTAATATTACTGCTGGGTGTAATATGTACGGAGGACAAATTCAAAATTTATAACATATTGAGAATTATGTTCTTAATGTGTGTCTGCCAGCTGGGCAGGCTGAAGTTACTCTACCCTAGAGAAAAGGAATGTCATTCTGCCACCTTGATGATACTTTCAGAATACATTGGAAGACAATGGGAATGCACTTAGCTGAAAGCCATCAAGTTAAGAAGGGGTGGAGGTAACCACTCAGCATCATGGCAGGGGGAGGAGGCTGTAGGAACAATTAGGAAACACCAGTAGGGGAAGAACCAGCATGGAATTTCCTTCACCAGCGGACTCCATGTCTCCCTCCGCACAGCTTGAATGAACTTTACTTTGAGGAGTTACCTTCAGGAGAATCCATTTCAAAGGTTCACTGAACTACAAAAGAACTTGGGTTTGTTGTCCCTCTATCTTTCACCTAAGAAGACAAAGGATGGACTTTGTGAGAGATCCTGACCAGAAGGGTGGTCAGCCACCTTGCTGGAAGGTACTGTGGTAAAAATCTTGCCTTGAACCAAGACTGTATTGCTGTTAAGTCTTAGTCGCTAAGGGTATGTCTACACTGCAGTGTAAGCCCAGGGTTAATGGGACTTGAGTCAGCTGACCAATTTTAGAGAACCCAGGTCTTGAGTGTCTATACTAATTCTTAGCCCTATGTTAACAATTTTCTAACCCATGCTCAAACCTGGGGCTCTGGCATTCACACTGGAGTACACAGACCAAAGCCAAACCAACCATGTGCCATCCCAAAATGAGGCTGCTCTAGCCCTTTGACTGTGATGAACTGTGGGAGACTGTCCAGCCTGCATGTTACAGGAAGTTTGAACAGTCTGACAAGTGGTCTTTTTAGTCTGTGCATTCCGATCTACTGGAGCCAGCAACAGGAAGGAGAAAAAGAAGTTCTCTTGCTTGCACTTTCACTTCTGTGTCAGGAAATAGGAAGAGCTTCCATGAGATGCTGGTGGATATTTCAGCAGTGTTTTCTGACCCACCAAAGGCACATGACAGATTCTATGATGGAGGAGGAAGAGTACCCTGGCATGGCAAACTCATATTGGCTGATACTGGTCAGTACACTATGGCTGCCCCTTACATGGTGCAGGGCCACAAGCACAGACTGATGGGATCACATCATCATGCAGATTTGGGATGACCAGCCGTGGGTCCAGAACTTTTTCATGAAGAAAGCTACATTTCTGGAGCTTTGTGAGCAGTTTGCCCTAAACCTTCAATGTAAAGATGAATGCATGAGGTCACCCTTGATGGTCCAGAAGCAGGCTGTGATAGCTATCTGGAAGCTGGCTACCCCAGACTGGTACAGGTCTGTTGCCAACCAGTTTGGTGTTGAAAAGTCAACTGTGGGTAAAATTGCCTCAGAAACCTCTGCCACCATCAGGCATGTGGCTTACCTCAAGGTGGCAGGCATAAAAGATATTCCTGAAGTAACTGCTGGTTTTGAAAGAATGGCGTTTCCTAACTGTGCTGTGGCTATTGATGGGATTCATGTGCCCATAGCTTGCCCTCCTCAAGGTGCACATGAGTACATAACCCACAAAGGGTACTATTCCATTGTAATGCAGGCTTTTGTGGACCACAGAGACTGTTTTATGAATGTCAACGTGGGCTACACTGGAAAAGTTCACAATGCCAGGATTTTTCACCAACTGGGCATCTATATTCATGGACAGGCTGGAACAGTATTCCCACCAAACAATATTTCATAAACAGAGTTACTGTCCCCACCATTATTCTGGGGGAACCCCACATACCCTCTTTTGCCTTGGCTTATGAAACTGTACCCTGATTTCAGAGGTCCTGGCAAAGGATAGTTTAATTACATTCTCTCAGTAGGCATAGAATGGTTGTTGAATGTGCTTTTGTCAGACTGAAAGCCCATTGGAGATGTTTACAGACCCGTTTGGATGCCAGTGTCATCAATGCTGTCCACATTACTGGGGCTTGCTGTGCTCTTCACAATCTCTGTGAAGCCAGAGGTGAGCCATTCCCCTCTGAATGGACCCATGTCAGCAAGGGGCCACTGAATCGGTACCTTCAGCCAGAAAGTGCAGCTACCACAGCTGGAGCTGGATGCACCCGGGCAACAGAAGTCAGGGATGCTTTGTGCTCCCACATTTGGAGTTGCATGGCCCAATGAAAGAGAAGAAATAGTACCTGTAAGAATGTTCTTGGGGTGGGGAGGGGAGAACTAATGTGTGTGTGTGGGGGGTGTTCAGTGCTTGGGAGGGGTGGATGCTTGATTGTCATGCAATATCCTTATGAATGACATGATGAATAATGAATTGGTGGGGAGAAGGGGAATGAATCCCAGTATGGGTTCATATAAGTAATTTACAGAGTGAGGAAGGTGGCAGTTGGTTATGTCTTGGTAATACCATAGGTTTTGGTTTTGTATTTTGATGGGTTATATTCAAGCCCAAATCCTCTCTTATGATAGGTGCAATGCTTTGTTCCCTGTTGTAATTGAGAGCAGCCAAAGGTTCGGTGGGGCATACGGAAGCTCTAGCCATATCCTCTTGGCCATACTCCCTACAGAAGCAGAGAGAAGGAGGATGGAGAAGAAGCTGCAATGCCTCCTCTATGCCACTGAAGAAGCCCCCTATACTCCGGTGATCATCCCATGGTCAGTTGTCTACATACCCAGATTCTGCAGAGATGGAACTGCTTTACCAGGACCTGGGCCATAAGCTCTCTCCAAATACCCTGCAGCCTTGCCATTATTAGACGGATAGTTTCTTGAAGGCTTCCACATGGAAGTGACTCATCAGGAAATTATTATACATTTAATTTAAAATTAACTGATTATTTTATTCAATTTTAATTTTCTTGTTCAGTGTTTTCCTTTTTCCACTGAAAAATGAGAAATAAAATTTGATATGACAACCCATTGACTGACTATCCATTAGAGGAATTAATCAAGTATATTTAGATGTCTGTACATTGTGTAAAGGGGAACAAAACAAAAAGACAAGATTTAGAGCACATTTTGCAAGACTGTCTGTATCTAATGTGAGCTATAAGCCATTCTCAAAGGATAATAGCTATCACACCAAGATAAAAGAGCTATTAGCTGGAGTAGCACCTTCCAACATTTATTTTTGTGACAGTGTTAAAATGTGCAACTAACGCAGAAATTCCCCCATTCTTACAGTAGGAATAGTTTCTTATTTAAAAAAAAACCAGTTACATATCACAAATCTTGCAATTATTTGGCCTCAGAAACTGATTGACAAATATAATAATTTAGTCTATTAGGCTTTGACAGCACACGTGTAATGTATTTAACATTGATTCTGTGTGCCATTTTTCTCTCATGGAAAGACTTTAAAAAAAAATATTTTCCATAATTTGTAAGAAGTCTCTGGAAACAGAAAAGTGGAAGAAAAGGTAGAATGGCAAAAAAATTGAAGGTGATTAATTTTACTGCTATGATAACAAAAGTTCACAGCAAGAGGTTTTTGAAAATCATCTTTACAAATACTACTGGGTCTCTATCTGACCCCTGATCAAGAGCCATCTTCATGGAGTAGAAATAAAGTTTCTTTCTAACTCTTTAGGAATTGCCATGCTGAATTACAACATTATTAACCTGCTTGTTGCACACATTTGGGTTCCATTAAACATATGATCTAAAATCTGATAATGCAAGATCACATTCTCTCAGTCCCGTTCATCTCGCTTGCCTTCCTTCTCCAGTTTCCCAGAAATCTCTCCCAATCTGTGCATCCGTCTCACAGTGTGCCCTCCAATTGTGTCTAACCCCTTAATATCTCCCATCCTCATGTTTCCCCACCTCTGAGATTTCCCCTTTAATCCCAAACACAACTTCACCCTTGAAAAGTTTGACCCCCAAGGGCATTGGGCCATTGTATACCCCTTTCTCCAAATATTTTGCTCATCTCCCTCTCTACCCCATTCCACTTGTGTTCTCGTCAGAAATAAGGTGAGAGCTGAGTAGCCTGGCTGGGGAGAAGGGTCTCCGCTACCAATTGCTTTCCTCCCACTTGCTCCCAGCTGCAGCTAGTTCCTGTAGTTGAAGCTGGGCATGGCTCCAGGACTCACTCCTTATTGTCTCCTTTGCTCCTTCTGTTGTCTGAACCACCCACAGCTCTTTATACCTCTTCCCTCCACACCAAATAACCTTTTTAGGGATGGCTTCAGATGGTAAGAGCTGCCCCTGCTCTCAGGCTAGATAGTGAGAGTATGGGTACCCCCAGGTGGATACAGTGAAACCATTTATGCCAGTATAGCTGGTATATCCTACTGGCTAGACATGTAAAGAGAACACTTACAACAACTGCTCAGAAACAGAACAGATGCATTCAGTATTTCAGTCACGTTTGAAGCATAGCTACATAGTTTGATACAAGGGTCAGTTTGGGCTATCTCTGTTGACAGCCATGTGAAGTAGTACTTTTTATTATGGTGGCTGCCATCTTGTCTCTGGAATCTTAGCTTTTATTTTTTAAAATTAAGTAACTAGCACTTACAATGATAAATCTAATAATCTCCAAAATGTAAACATAATGGAACGAATGCAGTAATGCCTGCCTGAGTCTTCAGAGTCTGAAATAATTGCTATGGGAGGTGTGAATCACTCCATTCACCTTGCATGTCATTACATGTAATTTTAGCTCTGAATCCTAGTTGTTATAACCTTAATTATTACAATTTAGTTAATATTAACCATTTCACTGCTGAACAAAACACAGAAGAAAGATATTAGAAGATTGGTGTAACCCAAGACTTTAACAAAGAACAAAAAAGAACTAGATAAGTTCATGGAGGATAGGTCCATCAATGGCTATTAGCCAGGATGGGCAGGGATGCAACACCATGCTCTGAAGTGTCTACAGCCTCTGTTTGCCAGAAGCTGGGAATGGGCAACAGGGGATGGATCACTTGATGATTACCTGTTATGTCCATTCCCTCTCAAGCACCTAACATTGGTCACTGTCCAGAAGACAGGATACTGGGCTAGATGGACCATTGGTCTCACCCAATATGGCCTTTCTTATGTTCGTATGTTTTACAGTGAATGGCATCTCATTTTGGTGCCTCAAGTGAGAAGAGCTTAGATAGTGGGAGGGAACTTCTGGTATCACTACTTTTTACCCTCAGTTCAAAGCCTTTTTTGATAAGGTTACTTTAAAAATAAAGCTATAATTATAATTGTTAAAGCAAACCTGGCATGAATAATGCTAGCTAGAAATGTGACACGAATATATAAAACAGAAACTCTTTACATTATTTTCTTCATTTAAAATTGTTCCCAAAGATGTCATAGCCCCATCAAGCTACGGTCATATGCCTGATGTGGAGATCTTTCATTTAAAAAAACAAACCCTGAAATGTTTCCATGGAGATCAGCCAGAGATAGCCAAATGACGAACTGCTTCCCTCTGCTTTCAGTTTGGTTTCTATGGTTTCCAGACAGGGGGAAAACAAAGTTGCTGATTTTTGTAAAATGTTAAAGGTTAATGCAAACCAAAAGATCGAGCTGGTGTCACTCTACCAGCAAAAGTAATCTTTGTCTCCTCAGTCAATGAAGAGAATTGTATAAGGCATGTTGTACAGCCTTATGGCTTTCGTCACTTATTCTAGGGGAAATATCAGTTATTTCCTACAAAGCAGAAACACTACTTCAGAATTACAAATAGGAATCTGAGTTTGGAAATACTAATGTTAATAGTGATGAGCAGCAGCTGGGTAGCTACAATTTTAGCTTCCTGTTGTACTCTGAAATATTGATATTGCACAAATCTGAGTTCCATTAAAATGTGGATGTAAAATCTGATAATGCAAGATCACATTATACTGAGAGTGACAGTAGTGATTTGAACCCAGTTAGAAGAAAAGCCATATTGCAACCCTTACCTATAGGACAAAATTTGGTAGATAGTGATTTGGGATATGGATTTTTCAATAGCAAGTAGGTGGCATGACCCACAGGTCTCAAATGTGGGTCCATAGGGGAGCAGCCATACCCCAATCCTCCACCTGGCTGCCTGCTGACAACTGCTTACCTTGGACCCACAATGTTCAGCCTCAGTTTGAGGCTCTGCCTTTGAGGGCCTATTGGCAGAGTCACAGAGCTGATTGGTCCGTTGGCCCTACTTAAGCCAGTAGCAGGAACAGGAAGCTGTGTGAACAACTAGGATTCACCCTGCTGTGGGCCTTGCACTACCTGCTCCCACAGCTTGACTCCTGGTGTCTGACTTGTGGTTCCTGGCCTCCAGTTTGTCTCTTGCCTCTGACTCCCTGGTATCCTGACCCAGTCTGACTCCGACTCCCAACTTGTGGTTCTGATCTCCCAGTATCCTGACCCAGCTGACTCTTGATTCCTCTCTCATGTCTGTGGACTCTGGCTCTGCCCATGACCCGGCTGTGGCAGCATGGAAATTTTGTTTTCCTTGGGTCTTTGCATGGTAACAAGTGAAATGCAATAGTTAAGTCACCACCTGTAAGATACAGTCTTTCCTCCCAGCCACACAGCTAAAATTCTTGTCCAGGCTCTGAGCATCTCACTTTTCTACGTCTGCAGCATACTCTTCTCGGACATTGAAAAATTCCATCTTGTCCCACTTATCCATTCATAGACTCACACATTCTAAGCCCAGAAGGGACCATTATGATCATATAGTCTGACCTCTTGCATAACACAAACCATAGGACTGCCCCAAACCAATTTATAGAGCAGATCTTACAGAAAAACATTCAATCAGGGGCGGCCCTAGAATAGCTGCCAGCAACTGGTGCTCTAGGCAAACCATGCAGTCAGTACCCCCCACAAGCAAAAGAAATTCTGGTATTGAAATGGTTAACACAACTTCACAGAATGTTTTCTTATCTCACAAAGTACATAGCAGGGGGCATGAAACAAATTCTTTGGAGTCAAGAATTCTCTATCTTATTGTCATTCACTGAGATTCAAGGATCTTGCCTGAAATCAAAGAAAAACATTCATCTTTACTTCTCACTAGATATTATCTGGTCAGGCAATTATTTTAAAACTGCATTTGGCTGTTAAAAATGGTACTGATGACTGCATTGAAAACTTTTCATAGCATTGTTATGAAAACTGTACAAACAGATATTTTTACATTAGCACAGCATGAAATACATTTAGTCTGATTTTGAATAAAGCTTTTTCCCCTCTGCCTATTTAGAACAAAATGTTTTGCATATGTAAGCAAGGTCTGAATGAACTCTTCACTGACAGCTACTGGTGAGCTTGCGCAGGGGGGAAAGGCTTCAGGACCAGGCTGTATTTACATGAACATGTATTCTGCCTAGGTATCCAGCAGACAGAGCTGTGTTTCCTAAGTGATCGATTTTGTCTGGTCGTGGTTACAAATCCATTTAGTATTGAATGCGGGGTAATGAAATGTTATCCTTATTGTATGAGTAAAAGCAGCAGAACTGTACTTAGCCTGTCTTGATTGAGAGGGTCACCCTTGCTGAATTGAACTTGCTAAGCAGGGGATTCAGATGTCAGATCCCGGGGGTGGGGGGGAGGTTGAAAGGAGGGGACAAGTGTTTTTGTCTGGTGATGTGGGCTCTGCCTAAGAGTTATAGGCACCATTTGATCTGCCCCTCTCTGCTGTTTAAAGACAGAGCTGATTAGGCTCAATTGAGTCTTTTGTTAAGTGATCACTAGAGCTGAAATCACTGCAGTGTCCTAAAAAACAAGGGGTTTGGTCTGTGCTCACATTGTAACCAATTGGTTAGTATATTATTCTCAAGCCTCCCCAGGAAAGGGGGTGAAGGGGCTTGGGGGAATATTTTGGGGAAAACAAGGATTCCAAGTGGCCCTTTTTTCCTGAATTTCTGTCTAAATCACTTGGTGGTGGCACCAATACTGTCCAAGGACAAGGAAATAATTTGTGCCTTGGGGAAGTTTTAACCTAAGCTGGTAGAAATAAGTTTAGGGGGTCTTTCATGTCGGTCCCCACATCTGTACCCCAGAGTTGAGAGTGGGGAGGGAACCCTGAGGGTCCCATGTATTTAGACTTCTGGGTACACACTGCCCCTCCAGGCCTGAACCCTAGTTCAATCTTTAGGAAACTGCAGCTATGCCTGGAGAGACGGTGGTTCCTGAGTGAGCAGGGGGCAGGGACCAGCAGAGAGAGCCTGTTGAAGCACAAACTCCAGATAGGAGGTAATGAGAAGCAGACAGACCCACAAGGAGGGAGGGGCTGTGCCTGGCAGAAACTGGGAGGAAAACTGCATTTGTGTTCTATTTTCAAAGACCTTGCATTATTTTGGTCTACTGGGGGAGAGATTGAACTAGGGTTCAGGCCTGGAGGGGCAGTGTGTACCCAGAAGACTAAATACATGGGACCCTCAGGGTTCCCTCCCCACTCTCAACTCTGGGGTACAGATGTGGGGACCAACATGAAAGACCCCCCTAAACTTATTTCTACCAGCTTAGGTTAAAACTTCCCCAAGGCACAAATTATTTCCTCGTCCTTGGACAGTATTGGTGCCACCACCAAGTGATTTGGACAGAAATTCAGGAAAAAAGGGCCACTTGGAATCCCTGTTTTCCCCAAAATATTCCCCCAAGCCCCTTCACCCCCTTTCCTGGGAGGCTTGAGAATAATATACTAACCAATTGGTTACAATGTGAGCACAGACCAAACCCCTTGGTTTTTAGCAATTCAAAATGCTTCTGAAATAAATGTAGTCAAACTTTACTAATTCTGGGTCACTGAGAATGAAAATGATGCTTAAAATTGTTGATTGGCTCTAGTTTTCAAGACATGCTATTGGGTCAGTATATACGATCCTTGACTTGGGAATGGCGGAGGATGAGTGAGTTATAAAGGGAAGGGATCTCAATTTAAACCAGAAATGACTAAAATACATCTTTGACTGGATCTATGAATAAATCTATGACTGGGTTTGGACAGTACTTGCTTTTTAGGCAAAACAATGAATGATGCAATCTGAAGCTGGTATTGCGTCATACATGATATGAATGGCATCATGTTATTCCTAGAAGTCATGGATGATGCAATCATAACGAAGCTTACATCACTCTGCTGAACAAATTGCCCTATGTCAGCTCTAGAAATCATACAGTGTCATGCTCTCTTATTTGTCAGTGTTTGATTTTGCAAAGGGACACATTTCTGTTTAGCCAAAGTGAGCAGAGATGCCTCGTACTTGTGTGAACAGTGCAGATAACTTCTGCTATGTTTGTGGTGAAGTGACTTTTGCATCACAAAAGCGCAGTATAACCACTATGGTTAAGAAAGCCTATCACCTTTCTTTTGGCTGCAAAATTGGAGATCAGGACAAGAGGTGGGCCCCACACATATGCTGCAACACTTGTGCAACTAATCTTCACCAGTGGTTGAACAGGAAAAGGAAATCTATGCCTTTTGCAGTGCCAATGATTTGGAGAGAGCCAACAGATCATACCAGCAATTGTTACTTCTGCATGGTGCCTCCAGTTGGGAAAGGTGTGTCAAAGAAGAAAAAGTGGACTGTGCATTATCCAAACATTCCATCAGCTATACGCCCAGTACCCCACGGAGAAGGACTGCTGGTTCCTGATACACCAGAATCATTCTCACTTGAGTCAGATGAGGAAGAGGATGAAACTTCTGGTCCTGAACCATCAATGTCACAGGACCCACATTTTCTCCCATCCTCCTCCTCTGAACCACACCTCATAACACAAGGTGAACTAAATGACCTTGTCAGGGATTTGGAACTACCCAAGAGTAAGGCAGAGCTTTTGGGCTCCAGACTACAGCAGTGGAATCTCCTGGCAGGTGATGTTAGGCTTTCCATGTTCCGTGACCGTCAAAAGGATCTTGTCCCATTCTTCTTCATGGAAGGTGATCTTGTAGCCTGCAACAACATCAATGGTGTGATGGCAGCCCTCAACATCGTTCACGATCCAGATGAGTGGAGACTGTTCATTGATTCATTGAAGACGAGTCTTAAAGCTGTTTTACTGCATAATGGCAATGTTTTGCCATCAATTCCAGTTGGTCATGCAGTCCATAAGGAGGAAACCTATGACAACATGAAACAACTTTTGAGGTGCATAAACTATGACCAACTTCAGTGGCAGCTTTGTGATGATTTGAAGGTTGTTGCTCTCTTGCTTGGTCTGCAGACTGGATCCACAAAGTACTGCTGTTTTCTCTGCGAATGGGATAGTCGTGCAAGAGATTCCCACTACATCAAGAAAGATTGGCCACTCCGACAGTCATTGGAGCCTGGGAGGAAAAGTGTTCAGCATCCACCACTTGTTGAATCAAGGAAGATTTTGTTACCACCCTTACACATCAAGCTGGGTCTGATGAAGAACATTGTCAAGGCCATTGACAAAACACAAGCAGCTTTCAAGTACCTCCGTGGAAAATTTCCAAGGTTAAGTGAAGCTAAGATAAAGGAAGGTGTCTTTGTTGGTCCTCAGATTCGTGAACTTCTTCGAGATGATGCATTTGACCATGCACTGCGTGACAAGGAAAAAAAGGCATGGAAAGCCTTCCGGTTAGTGGCAATAAATTTTCTCGGAAACAACAAGGCAGACAACTACAGGTTGTTGGTGGAAAACCTCCTCAAGGCATACAAAAGCCTTGGTTGCAACATGTCACTAAAGATACATTTTTTTGCACTCTCATCTAGATTTTTTTTCCACCGAACTGCGGAGCAGTGAGCGATGAGAACGGCGAGCGATTTCACCAGGACATTGCAACAATGGAGAAACGCTATCAGGGCAACTGGAGCCCATCAATGCTTGCAGACTATTGCTGGACAGTGACAAGAGATGCTCCATTTAATGAATACAAGAGACAAGCCAAGAAACGCCGTGTAGACACTGAATAGGACTAAACTATGGACATAATAGTTTTTTGCCTTTTGTTTCATAATACATTTTATTTATATAACCCCTTTGCTGATTTTTAAAGTGTTACTATTTCACCTGTCCTGTTTATGTATCATGTAAAGCAACCATAAACACATGAAAAGACCTAGGTTTACAATTTATGATTAAAACTCTACTATCTACACAATATACATAGACATAAAATGTAAAAACTTAAATATCTTAGAAACAGTAGCCAATCAGTTGTTTTAATTGTCATATTTGAATTCAGCACATCAAAATACATACTAAATAGCACATTTTATCTCTGAAGCAGACGACTTCTCAAAAATTGTAGACCAGTGAAATCAATCAGGTTCTTAAAAGAATAATTTTATTTAAAAAAAAAAAGAGTAAAAGAATCACAGCTGCAAAATCAGGATGGAAGTAAATAAGATTTAAAACACAGAAGATTCCCCTCTGACTCTGCTTTCCAGTTACAAAACACGAATGAAATTACCTCTTAGCACAGGGAAAATGTACAAGCTAAAACAAAAGATAATCTAACGCATTTCCTTGCCTTACTTCCAATTTTTGTAAACTTAGATGCTCATTTCAGGTAGGTTTTCAGGAGATGTTTTTCCTGCCTGGTCCCTCTCTCCGTCCAGAGAGGGAACAAATAAAGAGAGCACAAACAAAACCTTCCCCCCCGACCCCCTATTTGAAAGTATCTTCTTTCCCCACTGGTCCTTCTGGTCAGGTGCCAACTAGGTTAATTAAACTGATTAACCCCCTACAGGTAAGGCAATTCAGTACAGCTGCCCTGTGTATATTTATAACAGACCCCTTGTGGGGATTGTTTGAATTACCTGTGGAGTTCTTAAGGGGCCCTGAAGAAGGAGAACAGAGGGAGGCTGCTGCAACGGAAACTCTGGCCACAAGAAGGGTGCTTCGGAGGCAGCTGCCTGTGTTACAAATACTATTAAAATCATCAATAAATACTTGTATAGCATTTGAATTGACTAGCTGTAGTAGTAATACACAGTGTCTTCCCTAACAGGCTTTCATTCTAAGGAGGACATGAGAAACACAGCCAAGCAATGGAAGAGTAGTGGAAGAACGGGAAGGTGAGATGAGGTTACTGGGGAGCAAAGACAGGAAATAAGTATCTTTTGTAGGAGAGAAGGAGGGTTCCTTGCAGAGAAGAGGGAGACTGTGCAAGGTATAGGGATTAGCATAATGGAAGTTAAGAAATTTAGTGCTGTGAAAGAGACAAATAGTGCTTAAATGGGAGGGTGAAGGGATTTAGAGACACCCTTGCCTTATTTGGAAAAAAGGTGTATTTTAAACATGTAATAAAATCCTAATGTAGATAAAGCAAGCTGTTATCGTAAAGCATGCTAACAGGTCAAGGTAAATGGTTGGATCTCCTCTAGTGTTTACCTCAACCAGTAACACGTGTTAAAACTATTGCTGCCTTGTCTATTCTAGGTCCTATTGACGCTGATAGGAGTCTGACTGTTGATTTCGGCAAGGGTAACTTTTCATCCTATGATTTTAATTCATGCTAGATAACATGTGTTTGAAGTATCAACCTTTTTTTCCCTTGGTTGTAATGTACTGCAGACTAATGGTAGGGAACTTGAATAGTGGATCAAGTAGGCCATCCTTCTGCATTGTAGCAGGGTAGACTGAGTTATCCCTGAACTAGCCCTAACAGAGGGATGTGTATATCTCTAGTGAAAGTGATGTCACAGATTCCCTTGACAGCTTGTCCTATTGTCCTAACACTTCCTAGAAAGCAATTTTCCTACTGGAACCCATTTCTCTTTGTAGTGGATTTGACAAATAATAAATATTATTTACATTGTGGTGGCACATCGCTACCTTAACTAAACTTAGTCCTCTTTATAAAATTCCTTTATCTCATTCTAGGTAGCTACCATGTCTTCCCTTATTTGTATTTTCTCTAGACTGAACGTGCCCAGTGCTCTCAACTTTTCTTCTTTGGCCACTTGGGGAAGCAATAGGATTATACTATCCATTACATGTCCCTATGGAAGGGCTAGAATCATGCTGTTAAACTAAATACACACAGTACACCAAGGAGCTGAGGCTGTCACTGGTTTGCTGTCATAAAGTATTTTATATTAGTTCTTTGTTAATTGTTAGCTTTCCATTTCAAATTAAAGAGATCTTCTCTGTGACTGGCTGTCACCGTGCCTCCACTGGTCACAATTGAGAATACCAAATTCAGGACAAACTGCTGAGAAATAGGGCAGGTACACCCCAAAACTGGCAGTTATTTTCCCTTAAGATATACCAGACCAGCAACAAAAGTAAACTTCTGTTTCGCCACACTGGCTAACAAGAAGTCAGAACACCATTTTCCTTTGGCATTCCAGTCCTTGTATCACCACCAAAACCACTAGACTTTAAGATGAGTGGTTCTTTACAACCAATTTAATCAAATGAAAGGTTCTTCTGATCCCAAAGGACCAACCACTTAGCCAGGTCAATATATGTCAGATCTTACCCAATAATCACGCTGTTGCCAATCCTTTAGTATCTAAAATCTAAAGATTTATTTATAAAAAGAAAGAAAGGTGAGAGTTAACATTTGTTATAGGAATCAAATACATACAGTAATTGCAAAGTTCTTGGTTCAGGCTTGTAGCAGTGATGGAATAAACTGCTGGCTTAAGTCAAGTCTCTGGTTGCTTCCAAATCATTGGAAGGTCCTCAGTACCTTGGTTGGAATGCTTAAATTAGTGTAAGTCCATAGTCCAGTGGTTTGAGCAGGAAACAGGCAAAATGGAGGTGTTTCCAGTGCCTTTTATAGCTTCTCTCAAGGGAAGGGAATTCCATTGTTCTTACTGTGGAAAATTACAGGTAAAAGATGGAGTTTGGAGTCACATGGGCAAGTCACATGTCCATGCATGACTTTGCTTAGTCATAGCAGGAAAGTCCATTATCTGTAGATAGGCATCTCCCATGACCCATTGTGAGTTAAGTGTTCCTTGATGAGCTATTGTATTTGAATAGTTCCTTCACAATTTGCTGGCTAAACACCTTGTTGGTGTTTCCCAGAAGCAAACACATTAGAAATTCAGGTATAGAGCCAATCCTCATAACTTCAGATACAAAAATGATACATGCATACAAATAGCATAATCATATTCAGCGAATCATAACTTTTCCATAGACATCTTACATGCCACATTTTGTATAAGATTTGTCGCAATTATATAACAGTGGTAGCAACAATGATCTACGGGTTATATTTTATTAGATAATGTCACACTGGCACATACATCTGGAAGAGATGAGGACATCCAGGAACCAGAGTTCTTTCAAAGCTCTTCACTGAGCCTTCCCCCTAACGTGATTGGGCTTTTTGGTTTTTGCTGGTAGGTAGAAGAAAGAGTGAGGCACGAGCAAGCTATATCTCACACATACCCTGTAGAATTCTTGGGCCTGCTCTTATGCCTTGGAAATAGGTGCTATGTTACACCTAGATAGCAAGATCTAGTGTGAGAGATAATTCTTTGGCTTTCTGTGTTTTGGAAAACATAGCACAAACTACAAGAAGATAGCATTACCAGAACTGAAGCTCTGGGCCAACAATGCTCTATTTTTTAAAAAAATTATTTTAAGCACAGATTCGGATCTTTTGTTTCCTCTAGGTCACTTTTACTTTCTCTTGGCTCTGTGACTTTTGGTTTTCTTAGGCAGCAGCATAGGCTGGATGTTGGGCAGAACACCCACTTGTTGTTGGCGTCCGTTAGTCTCGAGAGACGATGGATATGCGCCCATGGGGAATGTTTAGTTGATGGTTGTGCAGCGTCTGTTATGGCTGTGGAGCCCCACACGAGAGTGACAGTAACTGTTGCTTCCCGTGTTGTGTCAACGCTGTGAAGCGAAGCTGGAGTGTCCTCTCCAGGGTGCAAGCCAGGGCAGGGTGATATGGAGGAACAGCTGTTGCCCATGCAGCAGAACCCCCCCTCTCCACACAACTGATGGATCCAAGGGAAAGACAATGTCGATACAACTTGGCACCAGTGGCGTCGCAGGAGTTGCCGGAATGACCTTGAGGACAATGTCAGACCGCCATCGGGACTCCGACACCGGATTTGGTTTCAGGGTTGACTCAGTGATTTCCCCCAGAAGTTTGTTGATCTCCTTGTCGTTATGGATGGTGAGCTGCAGATGGTGGGGGATGATCCTGTGTTTTTGTTATCCTGAGCAGCGTTGCCAGCCTACTCGAGAATCTCAGCAGTCAGATATTCTAAGACGGCAGCCATATAGACGGGCTCCAACTCCAACTAGCTCAGCATAATTACCTTTCCGGAGAAGCCGATGATCACGGCCCACTGGGAACTACAAGTCAGCCCCAGATGAATGAGACTTTGCCTTAGCCCTCACTTTGCCGCCTTGTTTCCCTCGGCCCAACATTGCAACTCTTCTTCACCACAGCCACCACTGTTCACAGAAACACAAATAGAAAAAGCATGTGAAAACAGAGTTAAATTCTGCTTTCAGCTATACCTATGCAGCCCCATTGGAGTCAGTAGGGTTGCATGAGAGAAGAAGAGCAGTGTCCATGTAATATTTCTATCCTTTTCTAAATAGTGTGTATTCATTTTAAAAAAACACTCAAATAATTCAGGGTTCCTCTCTCTAACCATCCACAGATGAGAGAACAAAAGCATAAGTACTCATAGCTTGATATATGACCTTTTCAAATCAGAGAAAAACCAGGAACACTGCAAGCAGCAGTGCTAGCGATGCACACGCTGAAGGAGTTGTTTGTGGAGAATTTAACAGCTGCTGCTCGTGAACCATAGCCTTGATGTATTGGCTTAGCCTTTAGTCAGAGTGGCTATACATTTTGATATTTCATTAAGCCTGAAGCAAGTTACAAAAGTGCTTGTCACCAGAACAAACAGAAAAACAGGATTTGAATATATTCCCTTTGTGAATATAAGAGAAAATAGTTTGGCTCGGAGCTGCATCACTAGAATATTAAAATACTAAAATGCCAGCTGTGGAAAAGAGAGAGCATTGCCAGCTGTGGAGTGCACATGAGAGAGGCTTCCTCCTGTGGGCTTCCTAAGGTGCTATGGACCTAAAGTGTGTGTCTAATGCTGTAGACAATACAGTATAGTTCCTTATATTTTCTTTATCTGAGGAACAGTATAATTAAAACTGACCCTATCGTGTCTATGCACAAGGGGCCAGTCACATATAGGCAATACATGGGGCAGACATTTTGCAGTAAACCTGTGCCACAACCGGTTCCAGCAATTGTTCCAGAAGAACATACAATCATATCTACAGGTTAACACTCCAGTTCACTGTTACTTTTTCAGCACGCGCTGATGTGAGATGATATGCAAGATGCAACTCTGGGTTTCTTATTTTTTCTGCTTAATCATGAAACTTGAATGTTCTGTGGGGTTTGCATGATGTGCATATAAGAGACTGTTTTTACTGTTGGTCAGGCCCAACACAGCCAATGGACAGCCAGGTATTTGCTCAGTGGGCTGGTAGCAACTTCAGCCACTGCCTCAGGTTGCTGCATTCAGGTTGAAAGAGTGCTGCACAGCAGAGTCATCTGCTGGCTGACATTATACACTCAATATGTCCAGCTGCAATCTTGTGCCAATGCCGGCTCATTCTGCCCTCGTAGGCTAGTCCTGCTGATACAGCATGAGGAGGGCAGGATGGAGGCACGGCCCTCCCATTTCTTCTAGGAGCCACCTCCTAAACCCATGGCAGTGCACCTGATCTAGAGGGGAAGTGAGTGAGGTGCCGATAAACGCTCTCTTCTCCTGCCAGTTTTCTCAGCACAGCATCCCCTGTCAAGCCAGCAGTAGTCTGTGTGTTTATGTGCAGATGTGAACGATGCCAGTCACATCACTTGAAGTATCACTGGAAGGTAACTTAATTCTATGGTGATGGATACAGTATAAGAACCCAAATACAACAGAATAGAATAGCAAAGGAAATATTTGCAGTAAGAAAAAACCCTAAACCCAGGATAAATAGTTTGTAAAGTAAGGGCAATAATGGAGTTGGAAAATATCTAATTGTTTTGTATTGCACAGTTCACTGTCCAGTGACATCTGTCTGGCAGGCTGCCTTTGGCTATTGTTGCTCCTTTTGACCTGAGTGGTTAGCCAGAATGTGGGATCCTGCGAGTTGTTTGCATTAGGAGGAGAAATTGATGATGGAGGCAGGTATTTCTTTGATTCAATCCTGTTTATTTACAAAAAACGTATAAAGTCCTCTATACCTGACCACAGCAGGAATTGAATGAGAGTGTTTCTAGGCCTACCGTTCCAAGCCTCTTTCAGACAGTACTCAGCCCAAACTGTTTCCTCTCTCTTGGATTCTTCTCAGAGCCATGTTCACAGTGTTTGTTGTGTTAGGTCTTGGCTTTCTGTTGGCTTCTGTGGTGTTTCTAGCTGCTTTTCTCACACTGTTCCAATCCAAACAATCTCCCATCCCTGAGTTTATCAGATCACAGGACATTCTTGGGTTGCATGGCCCAACTCCTACTCCAGCCTTGCACATGACTTTGTTTTGGGCAAAGGCCTCTCTTGTTTCCACTATCTGTTTCATTGCTCTAGCACTCTTCATGAATGAAAGGTGGCTGCCACACGAGGAGCTTCAAAGAGGTTATGCATTAGGTTAAACAAGAACTTTTCCCTTGGCCTGTATTTGGAACTCTTCTCATATTAACTTTGTCAGTACACATACTAACTGAGAGTTAATGCTAAATGATTAATGTAAACCTGTTACGGGGACTGGATGTGTGAAGGTCCTGGCAATGGAAAATAGAGCCTTTCGTCAGATCACTGGTTACTGTCCTATTGCTATTTGGTGATCTGTGTGAAAATAACTGATGGTTTTAGGTGAGGACCTACAGTCCTATATCCACAGAGCAGTTGCTTAGGGTCCTGAGCAGCCCCCTGTTTGATTTTTAGTGTTGTGTATGGGGACCCCCCACAAATATCCCTGCTTGGGGGCCCCCAATGGGCTAGCACTGCCTTTGTATATCCATTTGCAAGGTGGCGCTACTTCCCATGGTGGCACTGTGGGACAATCACAGTGAATTTGGCCCAACCTCCATCACAGCAACACTAGGGACTGCAGAAGTAGTCCGGATAGGAGGATAAACATCCACTAAAGAGTTCTTTCTTGGGACTTAGCCAGTATAGGGAAATGGGGCTGTAAAGCACACTACCTTCTCTCTGGCTTTTGGCCTGCTACTCTAGCCCTATGAATTGTCACTCCTTTTTCCATCAGGTTTCCTGTTCCTCCTCCACCCATCCCAACAAAAATGTCTGCTATAGGTCTTCTGCAATTGTAGGTCCCTTGTGCTGTGTGTGAATTCCATCATGCACACAGTGTGTGGGCAAAGAGAGGAGTAGGGATCAGTGAATTTGGAGTCTACCCTGAGCCTGGATGCAATGCTTCTGCAACAATAGAGGCAGGAGGAAGTAAACAGAGACAAGGCTGCCCTGTGTCAGAGCCACTTCAAGGTGCCAAAGGCTATTGCATAAGAACACAAGAATGACAATGCTGGGTACACTAATGGTCCACCTAGTATCTTGTCGTCTGACAGTGCCAGGTTCTTCAGAAGGAATGAAAAGAACAGGGTAATTATCGAGTGGTCCGTCCCTTGTCATCCAGTCCCCATTTCTGGCAGTCAGAGTTTAGGGACACCCAGAGAATGGGATTGTGCCCCTGGTCATCTTGGCTAATAGCCACTGATGGACCTATCCTCCATGAACTTATCTAATTATTTTTTGAACCAGTTATATTTTTGGCTTCACAACATTCCCTGGCAACAATTTCCACAGGTTGTCTGTGTGTTGTGTGAAGAACTTTCCTTTGTTTGTTTTAAACCTGCTGCCTATTTGTTTCATTGGGTGATGCCTGGTTCTTAAATAAAGGGGTAAATAACACTTGCCTGTTCACTTTCTCCACACCATTTATGATTTTATAGACTTCTATCATATCCCCCTTTAGTCATTTCTTTTCCAAGCTGAACAGTCCCAGTCTTTTTAATCTCTCCTCATATGGAAGCTGTTCCATATCCCTCATCATTTTTGTTGCCCTTCTAATATCTTTTTTGAGATGGGGTGACCAGAAGTGCATGTGGGCATACCATGGATTTATATATTGGCATTATGATATTTTCTGTTGTATTATTTCTCCCTTTCCTAATGGTTACTAACATTGTTAGCATTTTTGACTGCCACTGCATGACTTTAAGGTCTTTCTTGAGTGGTAACAGCTAATTTAGAGGTATAGTTGGGATTATTTTTTTCCAATGTGCATTACTTTTCACTTAACAATGAATTTCATCTGCCAATTCGGCTTCCCAGTCTCAGTTTAGTGAGATCCCATTGTATCTCTTCAGTAAACTCTGGGCTTAGCTCTCTTGAGTCATTTTGTATTATCTGCAAACTTTGCCACCTTGCTGTTCAACCTCTGTTCAACCCCTTTTCCAGATCATTTATGAAAATATTTAACATTACAGGTCCCAGTATAGATCCTTGGGGGACCCCGCTATTCACCTCTGTCGATTTATTCTTACCCTTTGTTTCCTATCTTTTAATCAGTTACTGATCCATGAGAGGACATTTCCTTTTATCCCATGACTCCTTACTTTGCTTAAGAGCCTTTGCTGTGAGACCTTGTCAATGGCTTTCTGAACATCCAAGTACACTATAGCCACTGGATCTCACTGTCCACATGTTTGTTGACCCCCCTCAGGGAATTCTAATAGATTGGTGAAGCATGATTTCCCTTTAAAAATGGCTTGTTGACTCTTCCCCAACATATGTTCATCTATGCATTTGATTCTGTCTTTGCTATTGTTTCAACCAATTTACCTGGTACTGAAGTTAGGTTTACTGGCCTGTAACTGCCAGGATCACCTCTGGATTTTTTTTTTTAAATCAGAGTTACATTAGCTAGTCTCCAGTCTGTGCCTGGAATAGGCAGACAAGGCTCAGTATTCCAGTTCCACTTAAGGGGGCTAAAACCAAAGGCTGATAGTAAGCTGAGGGTGGAGTTGGGGAGGACAACTTGAGATAGATAAACAAGTAGGGGAGGATGCACAGGGGCAGAATAACTTCACTTGTGATTCCCAAAGGGATGGGGGTCTGGAAAGGAGCATGGGTGACCCTTCCCCTTGTAGCTCCTGAAAAGTCTATAATGAATAGAGGAATGGCAGTGGAGGAACTAACTCCTAATGTGTCTGCAGTGAGGGAGAAATGGAATAGCTGACACTGGGAGACTTCTGTGCCTCCCACACTCCCATGATTGCCTCATAAAGGGAATATGAGGAAAAGTAATGAGGGATCCTAACTGTGATGGTCTTTGCTTTGTTTGTTTTTTTCCTACACTTTCTTTGTACTTTTAGTAAATTGGCATTTCCAGTGCCAACACTTCAGAAAAGATGTTTAGAAATTGAAATGTTCAGTAAAGATCTGCAAAACATACCTTATAGTGAGACAACAGAAGTCCAATCTATTTAGTTTATCCAAGATAAGGTTAAAACATGACTTGATCAGTCTACAACTACCTACGCGGGGAAGAGAATTCTGATAGTAGATGGCTCTTAAATCTAGCAGATTTAGTTATCTCTACTTTTTCCCCTAAGGTCTGAATCTGAAGCTAGATAAATTCAGACTAGAAATAAGGTGAATATTTTTAACAGTGAGGATAATTAGCAATTGGAATAATTTACCTAGGTCTATGGTAGGTCATCCATTATTTGAAGTCTTTTGATCAACACTGTAGAAGCGACAAAGGGTACCCCTCTGATACTTGATCAACACTGTATATCTTTCTAAAAGAGATACACTAGCTCAAACTGAAATTATGGTCTTAATGCAGAAATTATTTAGTGAGTCTTTATGGCATAAATTATGGAGCAGGTCAGACTAGTTTACCCTAGTGGACCCTTCTGGCCTTAAAAATCTATGAAAACTACTGAGAGAGTTGGGTGGGAGGTTGACTGTCTGGGCATAAAAGCAAGATCTCTTGTTTATTTTTTGGGAGCACAGTTTACTGTAGTAACATATTTGCAAAGATTTAGCAATCCATGTTCTAAAATGTTAGCTCACATTGACTGATAGGGATTATAATCCCTGATCATATGACTACAACACTGAGTAATAATAATCAAGCCCATTATATAATATTTCAAGGCTTAGTTTAAAACTGCTTTTGACAGTAGCAGACCTCATCACTCACAGCTGCACCTGTTGCCAAAATGTCAATTACAATAAGCAACAAACACAGACAAAATCGTAAATGCTTTTATGGATATTTTTTTTAAAAAACCATAAAAGCAGTACAAGGTTTAGCAAGATTGAACAGAAAAAAAATCTATGTCCTTGTCTATGAGTTCAAACTGCTTTTAAGGGTAAGACAAAAGAGCCAGTGAGTGTGATTTATGAAGTAAATAACTTATCTCACTGGGTTCCGAACTTCAAATTCTGGCTGTTGGCAAACTGTGTGGGATAAGTGTATTACCTATACTCAATATCTCATGGTAATTAATCTCTCGGTATAATATTTAGCTATTATAATAGGTGATGAGGCCCGGTGTGGTGGCGCACGCCTGTAATTCCAGCTGTTTGGGAGGTTGCGTTTGGCGGATTGCTCAGGAGTTCTAGGCTGTTGTGCGCTATGTCAATCGGGTGTCTGGTGCTACTGACAGCTTGGCCAGCGGGTAGTTGGAGGACTGGCTAGAACAACACGTCTGACATGTTGTGATAGGTGCTCTCTCGTTGAGGGCTGATGGACCGATCAGTGACAGTGATGAATGGGTGATAAAGTTTCACCTGAACAAGATTCATGCTAAAACTATTTTATTTCTATAGTCCCTCTTACCTTCTCTAATTTGATTTTCGACTCAAATAAAGTTTGAATATTTACCTTTTTGTTTTCACAACACACCAGTGTTAAGTATTACCGGCCTTCCATGCTCTCATCAGTAGATTATTTTTTTTTTGAGAATACTCTCTCACATATAGGCAATACATGAGGCAGAAGTTTTGCAGTAAACCTGTGCCACAACCTGTTCCAGCAATTGTCCCAAAAGAACATACAATCATATCTACAGGTTAACACTCCAGTTGACTGTTACTTTTTCAGCATGCGCTGATGTGAGATGATATGCAAGATCACGCACCACAATCTCAGGCCAGCCAAGAAATATAGCCACCAAATATAGCATCAAATTCTGCCAGTAGGATTGCATGCATAAAACCCTGTTTCTTAGATATGAGTGGCAGGTATTTTAGTAATTTCAAATTGAATGTGTCTGCCAGAAAGCTGCTGTTGTACATTTCCAAACATCTGATAGCAAAGTAAGAGAAATACCCTGTGTATTCTTTCTGATTACAAGGATTAATAGTATGTCTCCTTTCCTTTATCTCACAAAGTCACACATCATTGATGTGAGTTGTATGGACTAGCAAAACATCACATAGCCTCCGAGGAACTGTGCTTTGCAACTGACTCATAAAGCAATATGTGTGCTGTGCCCTTTGCCATCAGTATCTTTCCTGAATGAATACTAGCTTTAGCTTATAAGAAAGGGCTAGTTCTTTAAACTTAGAACAGTTTGCTGGTACTTTTTTTGGACGACAAGTTCTTCCCAGAATGACATCAAGCTTACAAGAGAACATGAGAAAATACTTGTTTTTCTAATACTTCCTGGTGATTGGGTATGAATTGTCTACTATATAAACAAATATTCAGCAGGAAAAAAAACATTGTGTCAAATCCTGGCATCATCCCACAGTTTTTACTCAAGCAAACTCCAAATGAAGTTAATGGGTGTCTGCCTGAGCAAAAGATGAGGAAAGACCTCTGGTCATTCAACACTTGTCTCAGGACCCAGTGTGTGCTCCAAGACTGGTCACAGTAGTAAGGACTATACCTGGTTTGTAAGTTAGTCAATTAAACTGTTAATAAGTCCTAATGTGATGGGGGTGGAATAAGCATTAACAATGAATTACATAAGCCTGCATATCTAACAGCAGAGGTAGCTGGATTAATTGTGATCTTTCAGTCAAGACAATTAACATGACAAAGCAACATTAACAAGGCCATCAGGCAAAGACTGATAGAACTTCACCTGGACGGGGTGAGTACAAAGGTGGCCCGGAAGCCCCAGTTGTGATGATCTTCCTTCAAAGGAATGGTGGGGGTAAGAAGATGCACAGATGTAGAAAAATGTAACATTAGAAAGCTGTAAAAATACAGCTTTTTATCCTGAATGAACTTGAGGACCAGCAGCTGGTGAGGGGTTCTCTAGAATGATAAAAAGCCATGAGATCAAAGAGAGAATCCCAGACTATAAAGAGAAACGTGAAACATTGTGTCAGGGCTTCCAGTGTTGCTTCACTGGTGAAGGCATGATGCAGCACGCCGTCATGCTAGCAGGATGTGGCCTTGTTGCATCAAAGAAAGCAATAGGTTCAAGGGGTAGAGTCAACCCCTGCTTCTGAGCCAGAGCCTGTCAAAGGGTCATCATCCAAGGTATGCTGGTCCCCCTACAGGGCCTGGTCCCTCAAGTCCAGCATCGGTTCACTCAGAGTGGGAACAGCCACCCAATAGCAAGCAGCAGTTCTCACCTCATTCATACTGAGATCCAATGAAGCAGCCACATTCTCCTCTATCTTCCTGTTGCTAATGGTACCACGCTTCTGTCTTGTCTCTGCTTGGCTCCCAGCCTATGCCTAGTGACACCATTTCCTGTGGGGCTGATTTTTCCTGCCACCCTTGCAGATGGGAAAAGCAGGAGATTATTCAGTCACATGGTCCCATAAATCTCACTTGTAGAGGTTGATCGAGAGTGGGTTAGTCCTTGACCAGACATTCTACCTCCTGGCCCTGTTCCAGGGAAGTACAATGAAATGTACTTGCACAAATGTTCATGGAAAGCAAACACCAAAGGCGTGTGAACCTGGCTGAACAAAATTTGAACAAATATTTGTGGAAGGGAAAATAACCCCAGTATTGATCCAGCGCTGATCACACATTGAAGTTCCCAAACTTTAGGTCAGCTGAAGCTGGAAAAAAGGCATTCAGGAAACACCTACTGCCTGGGAAAGGAGAGAATCCAGGAGAAGACAAGAATCCAGTTAAGGGCTTGGAGGACATGAATCACCTCCACAGTCAGACATACAATAGAGAGAGCAGACATAGCCCCAGCAACACCTTCAAATGAACTTGTAATGGAGTCAGGGTTTATAAGCAGTCTTTTAAACAATCATTAACCCCTTGAGGAATTTGTAAAAGTGCACAGCAGGGGTGAATTACAAATTTCCGTTAAACCTGAATGCACGCTTATCCCAAAATGGCTAAAAGCCAGTTATTACCTAATACAAGAAATTGACTGAAAACAGGGCAAGTTAAGAATGGAGCTTGTCATGCTATAACCAAAACATCAATCCTTTTCATTCATTTTAGTTCTGTCTGGATTAACATATGATAAAAATATTACTGAATACCTTTCTGCTGAAAGTGCTAACTGATGTACTAAATTATGCAACACATCAGATGATGTGATTAAATATTCACAGTACCAGCTATTTTTCAAAATAAGCCTCCCAACTGTATACAATTCATTTTACCATGTACATTAGAATTAAATATATTTCAAATTTGGTATACCTGAGAGCAACTGTTTAACTGAATAAACTGTAATTGACTGATGTACGGTATTTATATTTCTGTACTTGTAACTAAAGAATAGCTTAGCTAATTATTAAAACTAATGTAGTATCAGATTTCAATACAAGGACCTAAAGCAGTGATACTCCGACTGAGGCTCAATAGCTGCAAGTGGCTCTTTAATGTGTCTCCTGTGACTCTTTGCAGCACATGATATTAAAACACTGGGTGATTGAATTATTAACCAAAGTTATTAACCAGTCAGGATGCTTTTACTATGTTATTAACCAATTAAGTAACTTATTTTCTGTGAGCCTAATATTTCCCCATCATACTGTATAAGTATGAATATATAGTACCACAGTAAATGAAACAATGAATTCACTCTACTGTGGCTTTTTTTGGTAATGTTGATCACTAATTTCGTTCTGGAACCACTGAAGTCTGAGGGCGGGTAGTGATCTATCAGGGATCGATTTATCGTGTCTCGTCTAGACGCGATAAATTGATCCCTGAACGTGCTCCCCGTCGACTCCGGAACTCCAGCTCGCAAGAGACAGAAGCGGAGTCGACGGGGGAGTGGCAGAGGTCAACTTGCTGCCATGAGGAGGCCAGATAAGTTGACCTAAGATGCACCGACTTCAGCTATGCTATTCTTGTAGCTGAAGTTGCATATCTTAGGTTGACACCTCCCCCCAGTGTAGACCAGGGCTGAGTATCACTTATCTAAAACATGTTTTGAAGGTTAGATCATTCCCTCTGCTATGTTTTTACATGTGGTTTGAGCTGCAAGATTTGCATCCATTGTACATAGGCACTAACTGGCTTCTGGGCCCCTTAGCAAAGATGAATTTACCCTTTAAACAGAGAGGGAAACAGACCTCCCAGCCATCTCTTGAAGAGGAGACCCACTGTTAGAAGAGGGGAGTAGGCCACCGAGCCATTCTACCCCAGCTCACAGATTAATGCTAGGACAACCCTTTCTTGTAAAACAAAACAAATCACACCACACACCCACAAAACCTAGAAAGGGACAGAGACCCCATACCCCCGTATAGCCACTAGTCCAGTGGTCTGGGCACCCACCCAAGATGTGAAGACGCATCTCCAAATCCCTGTTCCCTCTGATTTGGAGCAGGGACTTGAATCCAAGTCTCCCACCTCCCATGAAAGTGCCCTAATTGTCAGCCTATTGGCTATACTAAAGTGGGTGTCTCAGTCTCTCCTGTTGTTGCTATTCCACTTTATATAAATAAATATTAATGGGATCCATGGACTTGAACCTGAATCTCCCATATCCCTGGTGACTGCCTTAACTCATAGCAATAGAGTCAATAGTTCTCTCGTCCAATTAATATTTAATTATCTGGGTTTCCCTCATCCCAGATGAGTGCCCTAACTGTTGGTCTATTGGGTATTCTGAGGACACGTGCATTCCTGAGTCCTCGGCAGTCTTTTGTGTGAAGTCCGATCCAATAGGGGTGCTCTGAGAACACCTACTGGATCCAGCCCTGCTGGTGAGATAGGTGGGGGAATGCCTAGTTTGCAAATGCCAGCAGGGTTTAGGTGTAAATGAGGGATCCAGGAGGCTTATTAGTTCTGGGCTAGCATCAGAACTTGGGCAGCTTTGCACATGCCCATTGGTGGAAACTTTGGTGCCTCCAGGATTAGGCAGCAGCTAAGCAGTGGTTTTGTGAATGTCAATGGCACCTAATTACTGGACGTGGGTGCCTAATGAGGGAGTTAGCTGACTAAGCATATTTTTGGATCTAGCCCATAGTGCTTCATGGGATTGGTTCCTGTCAGTAGTTTGGCCACCACTGTTCACTGCTATATTTTGATAATTTTAAAAATCTGCAACAAATTTTATGAAATGCCTAAGAGCCTTTTCTTTTAGTCATTCCTCGCTCTCGCCCCCCCCCCCCCGCCCCATTTGCTTTACATGAATTAAGGGTTTGATAAAACCCAGGAAAGTCAGGGTTAAGATTGAATCAATAATGCACCATTAATAATTCACTCTGTTGTGTCTAGTTATTGTATCTCAAGTGGTATGCAAGAGATCTATTCTGAAAGAAAAGAACATAATAGCCACAATAACTACATTTAATAAGGTGAGTTAAGGACAGTTTTAGCCTTGACTCTAGATCAGAGGTTCTCAAACTGTGGTCTGCAGACCGAGCTCCATTCAGGTGTGTCCGGGGAAGGTTCCTTCTAAGGTGTGCACCTGAGTGGCCGCACATGAGAGAATGAAAGGCTGCCCACCTAATTAGTGGAGGCATGAAGGTGATTCGCAAGCAGGGGAGATATTAAAGCTTGAGGACTGAGACCCAGCCATTAGCAAAACTCAGTCACAGAGTGGAATAAAAGGATGTGTTTTTGGGGGGAGGCTGGGTGGTTGCTGTCGGTATGTAGGTTTTTTGTTGGTCGTGGTATGTGGGGAGGTGATTGCCAATGGGTTCCAACTAATTAAACTGACAAAAAACTATTAAGAATAACACCAACCAACTATACATTTATCCTATCTAAAAAACTACGGGGAAACAGATGGCCACAGTGTAGCTCCATCACACTGCCATGTAAGAACAAGCTGAATGGTGGTTGGTACTGCTCTGACCATGATGTCCTTAAGGGGGTGGAGGCATGCTGGGAGCGTGCACAGCCTCCTACTCACACCACTTGCAAAAAGATTACAGGCTCACACACACACCTCTATTGACACCTCAGTCTGGGACACATCCTCAGATTTGTCACCTAAAAAAATGGCTCAGGTGTGGAAATCTCCCTCACATCCTCTGCAGTAAGGACTGATAAAAAGAATTCATTTACCTCCTTCACAATGGCCTTGTCTGTCTTGAGTGCTCCTTTAGCACCTCGATCATCCAGTGGCCCCAGTGATTGTTTGGCAGGCTTCCTGCTTCTGATGTAATTAAAATCCAGTGCCAAACCAAGAGTGCTGGTCATTAAGATATCTTTGGTATGGATGATTGTCTCTCAGGAGATACAAGGATCTCCTAGTTCTGCTGTCACACCAAGATGTGTATCTCTCATGGAAAAGTTTTATTCTTCATCTTCTCATGATAGCAGGGAGTTTTCTCCTAGGTTTTTACCTTGTTCTGAGTTTAGTTCCAGAAAGGGAGGTGAAAGCGACTCCTCACCATCGGTCCTAGGCTTCTGATAGATCTCAAGCCCCATGGTTTTGCTATGTGGCATCATATGTCTTAGGCTTATGGTTTCCAGGTAAGGATGAAACCCTCAATAATTTCCAGCTTTTTCAGATTCAGATCAAAGAACAGATTGCCTCATAAGGAACCACTGAGATCTGACCAGCCAATCACACAGGAAGTTGAGCAGGGTCCTCCTTCTGGAGTTGATGATTTTTTTTTCTTTTTTTGGAGGAATATGATGACCAGCCCATTCCTTTGGAAGTCTCATCTTTTGGTGAAGCTGTCATTCCCCTCTACCCATGCTCCAGAACCATTGTCCAGATCCTAACAGATAATACAATGATGATGTATTATATAAACAGGCTGTGGGGGTGATAAGAGTTTCCCTTCTGTATCATTAAGGAATTCTCTAGTGGGAATGATGCATTTGTCATCGTATCTGTCTGTCAGCTCTTCATCTGCCAAGAGCCCAGAACAATTTAGCAGACTACCTGAGCAGGAAAGGCTCCATCTCCCACAAATGGGAGCAAAAGCATTAAATTTTGACTCTGGTCTTTCGGTGGGGGTGGGGGTGTTGTTCCTTATTGGACTTGTTTGACATTAACGTTAACAGGAAATGTCCTATATTTTGCTCCCCTGGAGGAATGAGTCTACGAGCTCTAGTAGACACATCTCTCATTTCAATGGGATCAAAACATGTTATATGGCTTTCCCCCCATCCCTTTAATTCCCCAGAGTATTCAAGAAAATACATCAGGACAAGGTGATATTAATAGCTCCTGTTTGGCCTCATCTGTTCTGGGTTTCTGATCTAAAACACCTTTCAACCCACCCATCTTGTTGGCTTCCAATCCTTTCAATATAATTTCTCAAAACCAGGGTCAAGTACTGTACCCAGACCCCCAAAAATCTACACTTGAGAACATGGAAGCCATCTGGTTGACTTTGCTTGAAAAGAACTGCTCATTAGTGTGTCAGATGTGAGTACTGGGAAGTGTAAATAATTCAAATATTATACTGAAATTTGCCACACAGTCATGGACTTTGGTCACACTAAATGTTAAGTGGGTTTCCTAGGGAATCCCTGAGGTGTGGTTAAAGCAAATTCTCCAACACTGTTCAAGAACCCTGTTCAGCTGTTCCAGAAGTCTCTATCAATAGTAGGAAAGTCTCTATAAGACAATCATATATGGCTAAGTGGAGGAATTTTTCAATATGGTCTAACCAGAAACTTATCCAACAAGTGGACTCTTCTCAGCTATTCTATACAACTTATTATCGTTGAAACATTCTGGGCTGTCAGTCTCTCCATTAAGGTGCGTTTGGCAGCTTTTTGTGCATTCTACCCTTAGATCAATGGTCATTCTGTCCCCGCCCCGGTTTCAAAGTTTTTAAAGGGATGATCTCATTTGTTTCCACCACATAGAGATTCCTTTCCTATCCGAGACATGAATGTGGTATTAATAACTTTAATGGACCCTCCTTTGAAATCTTTATTATCCTGTTCCATGTAAGATCTTTCTATAACAGTGGTTTTCAACCTTTATTTATTTGTGGACCCCTAAAATATTTCAAATGGAGATACAGCCCCTTTGCATATCTTAGACAATCTGCGGGCCACAGGTTGAAAACCACTGTTCTGTAAAGACAGTATTTTTAGTGACTATCACTTCAGCTTGCAGAGTGAGTGAATTTTGCAAGCTTTGATGGCAGAGCTTCCTTATACAGTTTTCCATGAGAACCACACCCACATTTTTTACCAAATGTTGTTTTGGATTTTCATTTAAGCCACCCTATTCACTTACCTCTCTCTGTTTTCCTGAGCTTCATGATTCAGTGTACTTATGGCCATGTGATTCTTGCTGGCTAGAACAAAGCCTTTTGAAAAGTCTCAGAGCTTTTGTAGTTTTTGGCAGTAAATTTAAGGATTGGACAGTATCCACTCAGAGAATATCAATGTGGGTTTCAAATTATATTAAGATCTCTTATTCTTTGAGCATGCTCCCCCTTCCCTATTCAGTTAAGGTAAACTCTACTAGAGCCTAGACAATATCTGTAGCATATCTTAGAGGGGTTCTGTAACAGCATGGTCGGGGGGGTCTGGGACTTGCCAGGCCTGTCCAGAGACAGAACAGGTGTTTGGGCCAGGGAGAGGGGATTATCAAATTCAGCTGGCAAGGGGTCAGCTGATTCCTATAAAGGACTAAAAGCTCAGTTGAAGGAGAAGCTGCAAGAAACAGAGTGGATCCTGTGATCGGGCCTGTTGTATGGTAGGGGAGAGATATGAAGGGAAAGGCCATGAGGTTCCTCCAGAAGATCCTGGAATTTATAAACCTATTACATTCAGGAGACAGGACCAGGTTAATATGTACTAATTATGTTGCACTGTTTCATTGCATTTGAAGAATACATTATGATTAAAGAAATGGTCTAAAAAGACTCTAGGTATGGCATTAGTCCTTCCTAGGCTGGGGAAACAGACTAGTAGCCTTCTAGGTTTCTATCATGAAACACACCCACTCAGAGTGGGATCTGTGTGGACAAAAGCATCTATAAGAAGTCCAGTTAATGTAAGGTAAGTAATGTTTTTTGCTATGACTTGTGAGACTGTATCAGTCCCCATGCTTAAATGAAGCTAGAAACTGCCAGGAATTAGGAAACATCACTGTAGTTTCTGTAAAAAGAGGGAGGATAGGTTATTTACTAGAACTACTTGAAATTCTTTCAATGACAATGTTTTTTTAAAATGCTACCTCTTTCAATTTTTAACAGAATTCTAAACAAATGTTCTGTTTAGTTTTTTTTTGTCTTTTAGTAGGCTTTTTTAAAAACTAGTTCTGTTTACTATAAGTAACCATGGTATTCCAAATGTATTGCTTCCACAGAGCAACACTGTAAGTCACATACCTACCCATGGAACCTTTCTAAGATTACAGGGAGTACTATGCTTCTAGAATGTAGCACTCAGGACATATGTATGTGCCCCGAGTGACAGCCACTGCTTGAAAAGGTATATGGCCACATGGCAGGGCTCCTAATCCTACAGTGGGGAGCTGTAGTGGCCATATGGAGAGAATACTAGTTAATACCCTACTCCTTTCTGTGAGCAGAATGAATTACTGCTAGAACTGAATCTTAAAATCCTCAGGCAGGATCTCCCACTTCTGTTCCCTCCCATCTTAAACTATTATGTCCCCCATTCATTCTACCCCTTCATTAACTCAGTCCCTCTACCTTACGTTTGCACTGAGTTGCTCTTCCTCCTCATTCACTTCATACCCACACGTTTATAATCACCTCTCATGCACGCGCGCTCTGTGTGTGTGAGAAACTGTGAATGGATTATACCCTTGCTAAGAAGACCCCAACCGTGCATTCTGTGTGAACAATGTGCTTTTTATTCTTTGGATGGCTAAAAGCATCCATTTATGGCTGACAAGGCTACCACATTCTAGACCTTCAAGCGAAGCAGTGTGCGTGGTGAGGGACTCTGAATCAAACTCTTTTTCAGTCATGGTGGGAATGCATTGAAATATGGGAGCTATTAAGAGTTTATCTGTACTCATTCTGAATAGCACCTACAGGATATTCTCATTGTAGAGAGATCAGAATCTGACCAAATTTAGCATCAATTAAAAAAAACAATTTTTGTTTGGCTTGATTAAAGATCTGGATGGGAAATAATCCCAATATTCTAATGCTATTGTATAAAACAATGGCACTCGCTCATCTGAAATACAGTGTTCAGTTCTGGTCACCCCAGTTCAACAATGAGTGGAAATAGAAAGTGTTCACATGTAGCTGAGGAAAATGATCAGAGGCATAAAAAGACTTTTATATGAGCAGAGACTGGGGCTGCTTAGTTTAAAAGGGAGATAAGGTAAATAGGAACACCTACTTTTTCTCATATTCAAGAACAAAGGGGCATTCAATTAAATTGAAAGGAAATGAATGTTAGACTAAATAAAGGAAACTATTTTTTTACACAGTGCATAACTAACCAGTGAAACTTACTGCCACAAGATAGAATCATAGAAGATTAGGGTTGGAAGAGACCTCAGGAGGTCATCTAGTCCAACCCCCTGTTCAAAGCAGGACCAACCCCAACTAAATCATCCCAGCCAGGGCTTTGTCAAGCCGGGCCGTAAAACCTCCAAGGATAGAGATTCCACCACCTCCATAAGTAATCCCTTCCAGTGCTTCACCACCCTCCTAGTGAAACAGTTTTTTCTTAATATCCAACCTACACCTCTCCCACTGCAACTTGAGATCATTACTTCTTGTTCTGTTGCCACTGAGAACAGCCTAGCTCCATCCTCTTTGGAACCCCCTCACCTTCAGGTAGTTGAAGACTGCTATCAAATCCCCCCTCATTCTTCTCTTCTGCAGACTAAATAAGCCCAGTTCCCTCAGCCTCTCCTCATAAGTCATGTGCCCCAGCCCCCTAATCATTTTCATTGCCCTCCTCTGGACTCTCTCCAATTTGTTCACATCCTTTCTGTAGTGGGGGGCACAAAACTGGATGCAACACTCCAGATGTGGCCTCACCAGTGCTGAGTAGAGGGGAACAATCACTCCCCTCGATCTGCTGGCAATGCTCCTACTAATGCAGTCCAATATGCCCTTAGCCTGCTTGGCAATAAGGGCACAGTGTTGACTCATATCCAGCTTCTCGTTCACTGTAATCCCCAGGTCCTTTTCTGAAGAGTTGCTGCTTAACCTGTAGCAGTGCATGGGATTCTTCCATCTGTTGCCTGATTTAGAGTGTACTGATAATATTAATGTAATTTATCAATTTAATTTAATTTTAATTAATTGTATGGGTTTTAGGCTCACCGATCTGTTTGCTAAGAAGATAAAAATTCTTGTCCTGAATCAGGCTCCACAGAATTTACAAAGGACCCTCGGGGGTATGACAGGAAGCACACACTGAGACAGATATAGCCTTAAAGAATTTTTATTAAGAGCAATAATAATAAGTAAATGGTAAAATACCCAGAGTTACAAAGTTAGAATTGCATTACTGCTATTCAAAAGATACATATGATAATATAGTATTATATGCAACAAAGCTTTGGTTAATATACTCTTCCTTGATAACCTGGTGGTAAGAGACAAGGACCAGCCTTGCAGTTCAGGTTTCTCAATTCTTGAGTGAGGGATCCAGTGCTTAGAAAAAGCTAAGAGCTATCAAAGCTGACGTAGGGTTTACTTGATTAATTTAAGCTTAAAATCAAAACCTAATAAACAAACTAAGAATAAAATCTTAGGGAAACCAAGCTAAGCCTAGTTCCCTTGAAACTTAAAGTTTTAAGAAGAACAAGTATAGCTTACTAATAGTAGTAGTCTTCATAGATAGATAGATTGATAGAATAGATCAAATAAGTGAGAATGATAGAGCTGAGTGGAGTGAAGAAGGAGCAGAAGTGAAGTGGAAGTGCTCTAGCGAGGTGGGTCACATCTTTTATGGGGTACAAGTGCTGGAAATCCTTTCTCCTATGCCCAAATGTCATTCCTCACCCACAAAATGTTAGGGTATGCTTACTTCATAGGCTAGTAGGTTGATGACATGTACTTATGCACATACATTTCCTTGGGAGTGTACCTGTTATGTCTGTGGGAATAACATTAAAAAAAACCCTATGCCATTCTCCATTGGTCTAGATAAAAGGTCATAGACATAGGCGTGGGTACTTATCTTTTTCTGTAACAAGATATAGGTCAACTTTACTTTTCTGGGTAAATAGTCTTAATATAGATGTGTTAATTTTGCCTTAGCTTAGCATACAGGATATGGCCTTTAGGTCTCTTGCATTACACAGGGCCGGCTCCAGGCACCAGCCTACCAAGCACGTGCTTGGGGCGGCACCTGGAGGGGGGCGGCACTCAGGGGTTTTGTGTTTTGTTTTTGTTTTTAATTAAAAAAACAAACCACCGCTCTCTGCAGGCGGGGCTGCGGACATGCCACCCTCCCCGCCGGCACCCCGGCCTGGGCAGGGGGGCCACGGATATGTTGCCCTCCCTGCCGGCCCCCCGGGCATTTTGGCGGCGCAGCGGTGCTGAGGGGGGTGTCATGTTGGGGGTGGGTGTGTTTTTTGTTGTTGTTGCGGAGTGGCGCTTGGGGGTTGTTTTTTTTCTTTGCTTGGGGCGGCAAAAAAGTTAGACATCCCTGGCATTACAGTCAAACTTACTTTAATATAAATTTATAAACCTATTACAAATACTAATTACTTAAACTATAAGAAAAAATAAATACACGCAAGCAAGCAAGTTCGTCCTATAGGCTACACATCCTAAGTGCAGAACTTTGCGCTTGTCCTTGTTGAACCTCATCGCATTTCTTTTGGCCCAATCCTCCAATTTGTCTAGGTCATTCTGGCTCCCATCCCTACCCTCCTGCATAGCTACCTCTCCTCCTTGCTTAGTGTCATCCGTGAACTTGCTGAGGATGCAATCCATCCCATCATCCAGATTATTAATGAAGATATTGAACAAAACTGGACTGACCCCTGGGGCACTCCGCTTGATACCAGCTGCCGACTAGATATCAAGCCATTGGTCACTACCCGTTGAGCCCGATGATCTAGCCAGCTTTCTATATACCTTATAGTCCATTCATCCAATCCATACTTTTTTAACTTGCTGGCAAGAATACTGTAGGAGACCATATCAAAAGCTTTGCTAAAGTCAAGATATGTCCTGTCCATTGCTTTATCATCATCAGAAGGCAATCGGGTTGGTCAGGCATGACTTGCCCTTAGTGAATCCATGTTGACTGTTCCTGATCACCTTCCTCTCCTCCAAGTGCTTCAAAATTGACTCCTTGAGGACCTGGTCCATGATTTTTCCAGGGACTGAGGTGAGGCTGACTGGTCTGTAGTTTCCCCCAGATTCTCCTTCTTCCCTTTTAAAAAAAAAAGAAAGAAAGGAGGAAAAAAAAAAAGATGGGCACTATTTGCCTTTTTCCAATTGTCTGGTAACACTGAGGCTGAAAGGAAAGTTGGAATCCAAAAAGGAGTAGGCATTTATGTAGGTAATCAGAACATCTAGTTATATAGAACAAAAAAATTGCTGGAAGGGATATAAACCCTCATGCTTTGTCTTGCTGTATAAAATGGGGATGGGGAAAAATCCGTAAATTACAAATTTCCTTTTAAAAAACAAACAAACCACTGTTCATCTTAGTATATAAAACAAACACTTCCTAACTCTCTGTGCCAAATCCTGCAGTCATTTACTGAGTAAGAGTGTAATGGATATTTTGTTTGATTAAAGACCACAGAATTTGGGCCAGTTATATTACCTTGTTTCATGCCGTGCAGCACACGATAAAGTCACAGATCACATATGACAACCCACATTCTGACCAACAAATCTTTTTCATGGGTAGCAAATGATATGCCTTACCCATCATTAATCAGCATACACACAGCCAGTGACTGCTCACATCACTATGGAATAGTGTGACACATCTTTCACTGGCGATTTTAATGTTTTCAGTTTAAAAGAAACTGTTGCTGAGTGAGTAATAGCACAGCTGGCTTGTTGTATTTTGAGCTGTAATGTAGCTGCAGCACAGTTGTGGTGAAGTAAGTCATGCAAGAACACTGATTCTGGAGGCTAGTCTAGTTTGTGATAGATTGGAAAACCTGCTCCAGTGGGTTTAATTAAAGAAGAGCCTACTACCATTGCTATAGCAAAGCAGCATTATCTTTATAAAACCCTACCTTCAGGGGTGTATGGCACAACTGTAAAAACTAAACCTGTGAATGTGGACATGCAATCAAATTTGGAGGCTGTTGCTTAAAGTCACCAACACAAGCAAATTCAGAGTTAGGATGTATGAAGGACAGTTCCAGACTATCCCCCTTTGAGTATTGCTGGCATTAAGAGCCAAATTCTACCCTTGGGTGCCTACATATTACTTCTCATTGGGATCAACATGTGCATCAGAGGGCAGGATTAAGCCCTAGGCCACTTACATACCATGAAACACCTTGACAAAACAGGCTGGGATAAGGATGGAATTTCAGCCTCACTTTCCTTATTGTTGCGAATTTACTTTTTGAATGTGATATTTCACGGTGTACTATGCAGCCTTGTTCTTGTTTGAAGTAAATTGATTAGGTTTATTATGTTTTCTAAAATAGATAACATTAGTACTTATAAGGCATTTAATCTGATACTTATTGTCTCATTCTGTGGTCTTGATGACTTTAATGCATCCTTGGATACACTTACCTAACTAAGTTCATGCTGTCTAACTCCAAGGAATAATCCTGGGCTGTTAAAGTGGCTAAACAGCCCCACAAAACAGTGATAATAGGGAATGTCTTTAAAATGTATCCAGAATTTCAAATATAGAGAAGCCTCCACTGCAGTTTCAAAACCATCCTTCAGAAACAAGGGGACTTGAGAATTGCAGTGCCCAACTTCTAGGTGCCTTGCCACCCAGTGAAAACCACAGCTCTGAGTGAGGCACATAGGCTTCCTTTACCATACAGGGAGAGAGAGGCACCTAAGAATAAGTTCCAGAAATGCCAGCGCACTTCAGCAGGAAAGCTGCCTAAGTTAGGCAGTAGCAAATTCTGAGAAGAGACATGTGGCCTAAGCCACGCCCCTCAATGGGACCGAGGCACCTAAGTCTGGTTCACAGGAAGGTGCCTGTCTCCACTTGGGATTCACAGCTGTGAACCTTCTCCTGGAGTTAGGTGCCTAAGCCACTCATTACAAAAATTGCCAGAGGAGGAGGTGGTGCCTGCTTATAACTTTTAGCTCAGTAGTTGGAGCACCCAGGATATGGAAGATCCAGGTTGTGTCCTTCCCCTGCCCCCCGCACACCTGATATGCATCAAGAATTTGAATGTGAATTGTCTTCCTCCAATGAGAGTAGACTGACTGCTGGGCTATGGGGTGTGCTGGTGCAGGGCTCTCTACATCTCTCCTGTTAAAGCTGCTTCACTATGTATAAATACTCAAATATTTATTAGGCCAGTGAGAGCATGAGAATGAGACTATGGCCCAGTGGTTAGGGCAGTCATCGGGGAGGTGGGAGATCTGGCTTCCAGTCCCTTTGTTCCAATGCATATTAATTATTGATATACAGTGGGATAGCTTTCTCAGGAGAGACTGAGAAAACCCTGCCCCAGAATACCACAGAGCCTGGTAGTTATGGTGCCCTCCTGGGAGGGAAGAGATCCAAGTTCAATCCCTTCTCTTTGCCAGGCAGAGGGGGAACTGAACCCACATCCTGTGTAGCTGTCATAACAGCTGAGCTAAAAGTCTGATGGGGGGGGAGGCTCTCCTCATCTTGTGGGTTTGTGCTCTGAGAACACCCAATGGATCAGGCCCCATAGGTGGGGGAACAACTAGTGTGACGATCCCACTGGAGTTTAGGCATAAGATGGGCACCTAGATTGAGGTGGCTGTGCCCATGCTCACTGGCTTGCGGAAGGTCCCACGATGAGTAGTGTCAGAACCAAACTGGAACAGGAGATAAATGTTGCCCCATAACTCCATGGAATCAATGGGGTTTTCTCTAGATTCACACTGATGCATGCATCTAAGATGAGAATCTGACTCATGGTTTTCAGTGGGGCTACATAACTGTAATTGAAGGTAAAATTTGAGCCTATGAAGAAACAAGGAAGAATGGATGTGCAGGAAGTTTGCTAATTGAGCTGCATGCTCTCAGAACATACCACTAGTGTGCACACAGAGTAAATAAAAATGCAGCAAACGACTGCTGAGAAAATAAAATCTTCCTTACATATGAGAAGGGCCAAGGCTGTGCATAAATTTAATTTTATTAAGCTTCTAGAGAGGCATGGCAGCTTGAGGTGAACACCAATAAGCTTCTAGGCTTACCAGTGAGTTCAAAGGGGATCACTGATCTGAGTTTGAATCTCTGTTAAGCTGCTTGCTGCAGCTCAAATTATAAAAGTTCCCAGTGATGGCACTCTGGGTCAGCAAAGGTTTTCAATATAAAGCTAATTTTTGGCTTTTCTAGCTTCTTTGTAGAAATATGCCCCCATCTTAAACTGGGATTTAGGCCAAAGAGGTGGAGATCAGCAGAAAAAATGAGCATGGATATGTGCAGCTACATCTTCAAGCACGAATGGGTTAAATTGGCACACAGGCAGGTAATTACATGTGCAATTACCTATTGTTCAGTCTGTTAACAATATGCACATGCTATTATGGGTTTCCATGCACAGGTGTTGGTATGTGCAAGTCTTGGAAGGTGCATTGAATTAATTCATGGGCTGTGGTGGTGTTAAACCTAACAGCAATACATTGAGACATGAAATGAGACTGAAGCTATAAGGCCAAACTCTACTCTCAATTACAACTGTGTAACTGCATATTTCTCTGCCTGCTACACCAGTGTAAGGGGAAAGGTGAGGCCCATACATTGATTTATACATACTTTACAATGACAGCAATCAACAGCCTTACACACTGTAGCAATAAAAGAGCTAGCTGGCTGCTACAAGAGAAGGAGAAATGCCATTTTGGCAGGGATGGTGATGGACATTGAAATGGGGGGGGGGGGCGGGGAGAAAGCTAGAAGTGGACGAGGAACATCCTTTTGCTATGGCACACTTGGTTATTCAAATAAACACTCCCTCTGGGCTCCTTTGCCTCCTGGCTTCTCATTAATAACCTGTCAAGATTCTCATATGCTTCTGGGGTCAGGGTCTCAGCAAGGATGGCTTCTATTTTAAGTCAACCCAGGTGTTGTATTCTGTCCATCACTTCCCTATCTAGTCCCTGCCTGGTCAGCCACCTTGATTTTTCATTTGAGGCAGACGATGTTCCACTTTATTTCTTTTGTACTCCAGGCCCCTCCCATGACCTCACACAATGTTCACTTTAGCCCAAAATCTGCCCCATTTCCTATCCTTTTGGAGTGATAGGGCAATGGAAGGCAGTTCAACATGAAAGATAAATTCATGGACCCTCGTGCATCTATTTAGCACCATGACTTGCTTTTTGCTAAAGTTCCTTCTTCCTGATGAGCCACAGTCCCAACACAATTTGCAGTGCACCATTTGGGTGCCCAAAATACTATATCAGTACATTTGAAAATGTTGGCTTCTGCATTTAATGAAAAAACATTCCTAATATTTTTGGAATAATCTTCTTATCCCTGTTAGAAACACAACCAACCAAGAACCCAATTAGCTTTGACTTAGTTCCTCCTCTAAAGAGCCTATGCGTCTGATTCTGATCTCACACTAGTTTTACACCAGCTAAAGCAGGGGTCTCAAACACGTGGCCCGCGGGCCAAGTTATTTCCTGCAGCCCACCATAGGCGCCGACTCCACTGGCAGCCAAGCTCCCTCTGCCTCCGCCTACCTCCCAGCACTTCCTGCTGCTGAACAGCTGTTTGGCAGTGCTTAGGACTTTCCAGGGAGGAGGAGGTGGAGAAGAGGTGGGACCAGGGTGGGGATTTGGGGAAGGAGTTGTAATAGGGGCAAGGAGGGATTGGAGTTGGGGCAGGGGCCTCATGGAAAGGGTGGGGTGGGGTGGGACCAGGAGCAGAGGGAGGCACTTTTGTATCTTTGTATGACAAAGTGTCAGTGATGCGACCCTCTGGCTAATGTACTAGTCCTCATGTGGCCCACGTGGTGATTTGAGTTTGAGATCCCTGAGCTAAAGTCTATGGAGTTGTGCTGAATTGTTGCTGACTTAACACCAGTATAACTGAGATCAGAAGCTCACTGACTTCAATAGGAACAGGGTTGGGCCCTAAAATATATTCTCCCCAATATACTGTGAGCCCCTAACTCATGTGAGTGAACCAAGGTCAATGGGACTACTTGTTTGAGGAAGTACTGATAATTATGACTGAGGAGTTCTTAATCTAGTCCTAAATATGTATTTTAAATTATTTAACTCTTCTTGTGGCTTGTCTGATGAGCTTTTTGTGCATGGCTGTGATGTGTTAAGGCAACTACTCTTATTGTACTCTTTTTAGATGGTTGGATGATTAGGACTCTACATCAAAGTGACAGGATTTAATTAAAGATGTGTCTAGTCATTCACCACAGTGAAAATTAAAGGTATTGTCTATGTGTCTAATTTGGCAGCCTTTGAATAAGTTACTTCCCTCAAATACATCTGTGGTGGGCAATTGCCAGCATACTTCTTTTTTACCCTCTGGATAGCAGAGTTCATTACCCACCCACTTTTTAATGTCTGCTTTGTAACCTAGTCACAAAGAAATACAAGTGACAAGAGGGCTTGTCTGAATAACTGGCAGCACAGAAGATGTGAACAATATGTAATTCCTCTGGTAGTTATTCTGATTAATATCAGATGCTGTCACCATGACTAACATTGCTTTTGTGGCTAATGCAGAGGAAAGGGAGTCAGAAGAGCTCTGCTACAGACTTCCAATGTGAAACCTTGGTCAATTCACTTGACCTCTCTGTGCCTCCATTATCTAACTCAGGGGTTAAGCTTAGTTCAATTATGCTTCATACACATTGAGATCCTGAGATGGAAGATGCCCTATAAGTACAAATTATATAATATCATAACTCCTCTTGATAGCACCAGTTATTTCCATGGGTGCTGAGAGTGTTCTGCATTTTGCAGAATTGGGTCCTTTGAGCATGTGTGAGAGACCATAGTGCCCTCAGAGGAGCAACATGCCTATGCAGAGAATGCCTAGGGGTGGGAAGTGACTCGACACGATTTTCTAAACCCACTGCTTTTTTGATGCACTCCCAGCATGAAAGTGTCATTCCATAGCATGCTTTGTGACAAGGTGCAGGCAGTTAACAGGTGAGCCTGCACTCTGATCACTTTGGTACCCATTAGTTCCCCTGGAAAAAGCTGATTGGAGTAATTAAAGGTAGCTAGCTGACAAGATGGACTTGGCTAGCTTATGAGCCAATTAATCCATCAACTCACCACTGATAAACGGGCACAGGAAGGCAGCACCAGGGGGGAGAGAGGAACAGGACTAACTAAGCCCAGTCTCAGAGGACTTATGGAAGGGAGATATCTGCTCTTCTCAGGCTCAGAGGAGAGGATGGAAAGCACAAGGCATGTTGTAAATTGTATTGTTGCATGTTACCGTGGAGGTGTTGGTGGAGGGAACTGAAATAAAAGGCACGGTGAATACACACCAGTAGAGTTTGTGACAGTTTCGTGTGATGTGAAGAGCAGAGCATGTCCACCCTCCAAGACCTATGGATGCATTTTGTCTGCCTCTGCAAGAGAGATGGTAGCAAAAGTAGGCCCAGCCTGTATTAATTCATGTTCAGATATAAATATATGCCTTGTCTCACAGTAGGTACTGAGTAGGGCTGTGTACATGTATAATATAATTGTTTTAAAAATTTACATTTTCCATGGCTGAGCACTAGAGATCAGTTCTTTCTATACACATGTGAAGTAGATAACTTCTTTTTTTCAGTAAGAATAGCCAGTGACAATCAACTCCTCAACAGTACATCTATTATACTGAGCCTATAGCTTTTAACAAAATCTATAAACCCGTTAAGCCTCAAGTACCTTATCAGTAGGGTGACCATATTTCCCTATGGGATATCTGGTAAAATTACTTGTATTCAAGTGAGTTCAATGGCAATCAATCAGAACTATGCAGTACAAACATTCAAATTAACATCAAGTTGACTGAGCCCTGTTTAAAAAATAAATGCTGTGTAGTTGGATTCTTTTTATTTACCCTCTTATCTTTAAGGCTTTAGGGTTCACACAGGGAGGGGGTCTCACACTCTCTCTCTCTTCTCTCCCACCCCAGGGGGGGTGAATGACCAACCCAACCCTCCCTGCCCAGCGCTCTCCATCCTCCATGCCTGGCTAGGCCCCCAGGATGGACCTTACCTCTCCTGGTACCTGGCGCTGTATCTTCCCAAGGCAACACGTGGGAGGCACACAGGGTCACATGACCCCGCTCCCCATATTTCCGCCAGGGTTCACACCAGAATGTGGCCAGCAGCAGCTTTTTGGCACTGTGCGGATGGAAGGGATGGGAGCTGCTTCCAGCCACACACATGGGAGCGGGGGGAGGAAAGACCTGGCCCATGTCCTTGCAGAGCTCATCTCTTCTCTCTCCTCCCTCTTTCCCCCCCCCCCCCCCATGGACAGAAGCATCTTGTCCCTTCCTGTGCACACAGTGTCAAAAGGCAGCTAACACCTCCAGGCTGCTGCTGGCCACCGACATAACCAGGCCACCTCTTGTCCCCTGGCTACAGCACGGGCAGGAAGGGGTTAAGCCCTGATGATGCATTGTGCACCAGGGAACCTGACTGCAACCTGACCAGAGAGGTGGCTCAGCAGGGGAGGGTGCCTAGGGGATGGAGCAACCCAGCACTCCCTGGGGATAGGAACCAGAGTGGTGGTGGTGTGTGAGAGAAGAGGGTGATAAGCCCCTGCCCCAGGGGCTGCTGTGGAGCCTCCAGGGTTGGGTTGTGAACAGGCTGGAAATTGCTTCTCCCACCCCTGCCACTCCAGAGCTTAGCTGAAGCTGGAGAGGCTTCCCCATGTCTGGCTGTGCGGGGCTTTGGCACATGCAAGTCTCAGCTCCTCCTGGCCTGGGCCAGAGGGTGTTGGGCTTTCCCAGGGTGCCAGCCCAGCCAGAGGCAGTGGGGGAAGGAAGGAGCCTGCCACCCAGGCTGTTGGTGAGCTAAGCATTACGACCAGGGGCTGGTTCTCCGCACAGCACTGGGAGTGGGACATGCCCCACTGGGGGGGGGAGGGGATAAATATGGAGGAGTAACAGGGCTGGGGCGGGGGCAAAGCAGGGAGAGGACAGTGAGAGGGGGAGCACGTAAAAGGCCGATGGGTGGGCAGCAGAGGCAACCCGTAACTAGCTGCTGCCTGGCACCTGCCCACACTCACCAGCCACCGCAGCTCGCACTGTGTATTCCAGTGCCGGCCAGAAATGGGATAGGGGCAGGGCCATGCTGGCCGAGAGCTGGCATGGAGCAGGGGCTGCGCTGATGGAACGGCAGAGGGAGTGGGCGGCCCCATGTGCTGCATCTCTGCCCCGCAACCAGCCTTGCACACCCACCCCTATTGCTGGCCATTGGACTCCTCCACTCACCACCGGTGGGCATGAGGCTGGCAAGCAGGGATCCGACAGGCAGCAGGACCCTCCAGTACTGATAGGGGGGAGATAGAAAATGCAGGACAATTCCCCAGTTTTTAAGAAAAAGTAGGGACACCTGCTGGAGGGCTTAAATATCAGACTGTCCCTTTGATAAGTAGGGTAACCAGATGTCCAGTTTTTAATGTCCATTGATCTGTTATGTTTCCAACACAACTAATCAATGATTACTTAGGGCTGGTCCACACTGGGGGGGGTCGAACTAAGATACGCAACTTCAGCTACGTGAATAACATAGCTGAAGTCGAAGTATCTTAGTTCGAACTTCAAAGCACTTACCGCGGGTCCACACGCGGCAGGCAGGCTCCCCCATTGACAGCGCTTCCTCCTCTTGGCGAGCAGGAGTACCGGTGTCGACGGCGAGCGCTTCCAGGATCAATTTATCACGTGTAGACAAGATGCGATAAATCGATTCCCAGAAGATCGATTGTTACCCGCCGAATCAGGTGGGTAGTATAGACGTAGCTTTAGAGAATGGATTGTTTTGACAAGGAGATAATTCCTAAATATTGAAGTAGGAAAGCATCCATCCTTCAGTTTCTGTAGACTGATCTAAGAAATGTGTGTGTTGACTAAAATGAGTGTAGCTACCTAATGTACTAATACCAAGGGGAGATAGGAGTCATTTTGATATTTACCATTAAGAAATGAAGCAAGTAATGTGCATTTTCCCCTCTTTTCTTTCGCTGAAAGGAAAAACGGTCATTTGCCAATGTACAGGAAAATCCCCAGACTCTTCCATCTTGTCTTGATACTGTTATCGGCCCCTGTAAGAGTAGAGAAAAAACTGTCTCTAGAAGGTATAAGCCTCTAACTTTTCATTCTTATCTGAGGAAGTTCATATTTCATTTGTTCGTAACTTTAGCCATGACAAACTCCCATAAAATAAATGAGGTTTCCTGCATCACACATGAAATAAGGCCTTACACAGCATAGCCCAAACGCTTAAGTCGTTGGTGAAATATTCTAAACGGACACAGGGATTTAAATGCATCTTCCATTAGATGTCATTAATTTAATTTTTCACAATTGTTTTTTCTTTTTATGGCATTATTTCACAGGGTACTTTTATTAAACAGAGGAAGGCAGAAGCTCCTGTAGTTTAAAGTTTTTAAGGAGCACTTGGTTTGGGGGGATGGGGGGGAATACCAAGAGTGCCCCCCTTTTTTTTCCCCTCATATAATTTAAACATTTAAACTGATCTCAGTCACAAGAAGAAGCTGACCATGGCAAGGTTGGAGTTGCTGTCAGTAGGGGGTGCAAAACAAGGAGATTCTGTTATGCCACTCCTAGCCATGAGTGCATATGCTGGCTGGTGAGTCACTTGTCTACATTTCTTTCCCCTACAAAACCCATGCACAGATTCCTTCATGTAGTTGTTTCATTTTCCAGTCACTTTCAGTGAAAAATTAAATGTGTTCGTTATATCCACTCAAGCGTCATAACTGGTGGGAAAACCAAGTTTTCCAAATTTCTTAATCTAACTCAAATTCTGAGTTTCCTGCAATTCTTAGACACAATTAAAGTTTCAGTGGCAAGCATAACTCTGGAGTACCTTGCTTTTTCTTTGTTAATAACTGGTCCTTAATACAACTTTAATGTAACTTTTACTTGTAGTGGCTAACTTATTTCCCTGCTTCTAGTGACCGCCTGTGCTCTCTTCATGACTATCTAAATGTGGCAATACAGCAAAATCCTTCAATCACAGTGATAAAGAAATTAAAATGTGAATAGGCAGCTGGAATCATTCTCTGCTCTGAATATAGCAGCAGCAGTTTTCTCTTATGCAGCTGGCTTCCATTGTAATTCAGATTACATCTTCACCTAGTCTCCCTCAGATATTAATGTGTCAGTTCAAGTACTTGTACTCTTGTCATAAATTTGATTAAAATAACATCTGGGGATACTTAATTTTAGAGAAGGATCTGGCAGTAATTGGCACCTTGAGTGACTCTTTATTTTTCGCTTATAGCATTGCATGTGTCATATAGTAATAAATTGAAGGTCTGAGTTGGCTGGAAAATGGAAATCCCTTCCCACCAAAAACTTTGCATTATCCCAAGCTGGGATGAACTGTCAAATGTGACCATGGGAAGGATTTTCAAATATAATTCTGTTCTGGACCAATCAAAACAATCTTTCAGATGACCGCACCTCATGAAATTGTGGAGCATGTCAGCCCAGTGCTCTGCCTCCTCACAGCTCTGGCACTGGAGAAGCAAAGAGGCTGGACACTCAGCCTGCCCATCTTCCAGAGCCTGGGGTGGTGGTGAGGCAGAGAACCAGAGCTCTCCACCTTCGCAGCTCTCCAAGAAAGCTTTTGTAAATTTCACTGTCAAAAGTGAAATCAGATCCGTGCAGGTGGAGAGACATTCTTCTCTCCTTACCTGCGCCTCCCCCCACAAATAAAAATAGAAATTCTTCAGCAAAACACATTTTCCCATTAAACATTCAAGTTTTGCAAAAAGGGCATATTTCATCAGAAAATCATGCCAATGAAAAATATTCTGTCAGCACTATTGAAAACCATTCTCTAAAACTAAGATACTCTTAACATGGTGAAGAATGAGCATGCTCTGAAGTACACTGTAATATCAATTTGGGCCAGTAGACACAATCATGAAACCTGACACCTCTGGGGTTTTATCTTTCCTAAGCCTCCAGCTGATGCTGTTACCTGCTATGCTCTATGGCTTCTCTCAGACATCAGGGTACCAAAGTCTGCTTCCTTAGAGTTGCTGCAGGTCCTCTTGTGCAACAACTTATTGAAAATGATCCAACTCTTGCCTGCAGTAGAAACTCTAACATCAGCAAGAGTCTAAAGAAATTAGTAAATGAGGAGGATGATTAAACTATGACATGGAAATGTCCCACCCCCTCTGCTCCACACCGAGGCCCGGTTCCTGGGGACAGAGTCCAAGTAGGCCGGAGCCCCACAATCCTCTGCACATTTTCAGCTCGCTTGGCCTCTATCCCCGGTGGTCAGGCCTGCGAGAGGAGCAGGTGGGCTACTGACACCTCCCCAGCTGGGCTCTCTTTTAGGCAGCCGCACAGAGGAGTGGCCACCCTGTGATAAGTGGCTCCGTCTGCAGGAGCCAGAGATGTTCTGGGGTGCGGGGGAGGGAGGTGCAGCAGGTGAAGGACAGAGCATGCCCCCCCCCCCATGCATCGCCTCACACTTTGAGCAGTTTTCCATGAGGGGAAACTTGTGAAGGTTCTGTCCCCTCCCTCTGCCTTTAATTTCCGCCTGTTGATTGTTACCAGGGGGAAGGGTGATCTGGCCTTATACTGTACTAGAGGGGCCACAATTAAAATACTGTTTCTGCTTCTGAAAACTACGTTGCCAGGAAGATGCAGATAAATTGCATGGAGGGCAGAGAACAGCAACAGATATGATCAAGGGCTAGGGGGAATGACTCATTCGGAAATATAAATGTGTAGCTTGGCTCAAGATGACTAAATCTGTGGTGGGTTGTGATAACAGTCCACCAACATTTTAAAAAAGAAAGGAAGAGGAGTTTAGTATGATATTTGCTCAATACCCCTATTGAACGGGGCAGTACTATTCCACATCTGACAAGTGGGGATAACAGAGTCCTGAGTGGCTTGCTTAAGGTGACACAAGAAGTCTGTTATGGAGCAGAGAATTGACTTGGGAAGCCAGGATTCCCAGACTAGAGCCATAAACACTAGGACGCTCTTCCTCCATGGCATACAATGTTTGGTTTTGTGCTTGGCATAACAGGACACCCTGACATTGAGTGAATTGAATCCTTTCTTGTGAATGAGAAATTCTACATGAAATTCAGCTAAACACTCTAAATTTTAGACACCTATGGCCACTGTTTCAGAGGCGATGACTCATCCCAACTCTTATTGTGATATCTCATTTTAATCAGCGGGAGCTCAGGTTACCCAGCACTTTTGGAAAGAAGGCCACTATAGTGTGGATGCTGTGTTACAGTTAAGATGTGGTCAGAATTAAAATTTAATTTCAAATAATGGTTGCAATGTGACCAAGATCTTATATTGTATCTGTGCCTTCAATCTCCTGATCACTGGTTTTCAGCTCAGTAATTCTTCTCATTCTCCTTGGGTACAGCTGGCCACTTTCTTTCAAGTGGTCTTATATTGCCATCTTTCCTTAAAGGTGGGTTTGTTCCAAACAATTGGCTTCATGATATTTAGATGTCTCTTCCCATTAACTGGCTTTGCTTCTCAATGATTGAGCTGCTGCTTCTTGTTTACTGTTCTCATTTTACAGCTCTCAGCTTGTTGCTGGAGCTGACATGTCAGTGGACTCCCTGACAACATCAAGTATCTCCTTCTGTTGCCTCTCTTTCCCCCAGCTGCTTCTTTTCACTGTGCTTAGCTTTATGATTCTTACTCATTAGCTGTTCAGACTATTGTTTGGAACAAGTGATTCCGTGATGACTCTTTTATTGCTAATTTCCTACAGAACTTACTGCATTTCTATTATATTGCTGGCCATGGATTCTGTGTCTCTAAAAGACTTTCATAGGTAGGCCATTTAAAAATATTGTTCATATATTAGCTATCGTGGTACCAAATTTCTGAGAGGACATAAGGAAAACCTGAATACATTTCTTTGTGCAAATGTCTACATTTTTAAGTATTGATACATAAACATTACTTTGTCCCACGAATGTAGGAAATAATAGTCTTCTTTGGCAGGGTGGATTTGATTTAAATCATGATTTAAAATGCTAGTGAGGAAGACTCGATTTAATCATGGATTTCTGAGGACATAGCAGCAACTAGAGGGATGAAGAAATCCTCTGGGGAGGTGCCATTTTGTTTGTTAGTAAGTGTGCCACAAGTTGAGGCCCTTTTTGCAGATATCAGCTTGCAACATGGAACATTATTTCTATTGGATCCATTTATAGAGTCTACAATAAATGTCCTCTTTCCTTCAGCTGAAATGATATCACCTTTCAGTAGATCCAATACAGATGACATTTCTTGAATAGTCTGGGTAGGACTGAAGTTAGTATTGAGAGTCTGATCTATTTCTTATTTAACCCATCGGTAAAACCATCAGGTTCAGTGGGAGCAGGTCCTGAGTGGAAGCTTGCTAGACTGCCTCTCTAACACATAGGTGCATCATTTCACATTTATGATCACATGTTGATACAGTACTTTGAAAATACATATTTCCATATCCTTCAAGTGTCTTTGCTACTACTACCCTGTAGGCAAAGAGGTGGTAAAGCTCTGTCTGCAGCTCACCAATAGAAGTTGGTCCACTAAAAGATTTTACCTAATCCACATTGTCTCTTTAAAATATTCTGAATTTCAGATGTAGAAATCAGATATAACATCCACCTTTACATGATCTTCAGTTATATCAGGAAAAACACAGCAACTCAGAATAGTTCTCATCATGACAATGTTACTAGCATGCATACAAGAGAGAGAAGCTCTTCGGAGCAGGGACTATCTTTGTTCTGTATTTGTATAGTGCCTAGCACAATGGGGTCCTGTTCCAGGATTGGAGTCCTATTCCTACCACAATAAAAATAATAAACATAATCACCTATAATTGGAATGTATAGTAAACAACTAGTAGATGACCGTATATGAAATTACTTACATGTCTAAAGTACATGCAGACCTGCCTACATTGGCCTATCTAAAAACTGAAAAACTTAGCATAAAGTTGACATAAAATTTGCCTCTGCATTGATAACTCCCTCACTTCTGTTTTTGACCCTTTTCTGTCTCATTTCCCCACCCCACCCCCTTTTTGAAGTCTCTTCCTCCCTTGCTGAAATGAACCATTTGGAGAAGAAATAATTTGAGTGGCTCCCCACAAGCAAAATGCCCCCACTACAAAGTCTCTTTTCCAAATATTCCCCAATTGATTATTCACCCCACTCTCAATCAGTCCTCTCCTGTTAATATATATATATTTTCTCCCCTATTCAAAGAGTCTATTTCTGAAGTTCAAAGAAGTGGTTAATTATTTTGGAAACAAGTTGGAATTTCTTGGCTTCTGCCAGAAGTGCTGAAAATCATAATCTTTTTGTGAGATTTCCAGCCAGATCACTCAAATAACATGTTTCAAGTAAATCATGAGTCTTTACACTGACTTCAGTGGACCTTGGATGAAGCCCAAACTGTTACACACACACACACACACACAAGAATTTTCAGATGCTTATGTGAACCAATTGCTAGTACAGACTAGAAGAATCATAGGGATAGAAGGGACCACAAGGGCCATCTAGTCTAACCCACTGCCAAGACGCAGGATTTGTTGTATCTAAACCATCCAAAACAGATGGCTATCCAGCCTCCTTTTGAAAACCTCCAGTGAAGGAGCTTCCACAACCTCCCGATGCAGTCAGTTCCATTGTCCTACTCTTCTTACAGTGAGGAAGTTTTTTCCTGAGATTTAATCTAAATCAGCCATACTGTAGTTTTAACCCATTGCCTCTTCTCCTGCCTTCTGTGGCAAGAGAACTTTTTTTTTTCAATCTTTTTTTGACAGCCTTTCAAGTATTTGAAGATTGCTATCATGTCTCCCCTTAATCTCCCCTTTTCCAAACAAAACATATCCAGTTCTTTCTGCCTTTGCTCAGATGGCTTGCATTCCATCCTTTGATCATCTTTGTCGCTTGCCTCTGGAATTTTTTCCAGGAATGTTCCTCTGATTGAATCTCCTCCTGTTCCAACTCATAATTTTGACATGTTGGAAGATACTTTGGTAACAGATCCAGTGATTCCTTATCATCAACTGTTCCTGTTGTACAGGACAATGCTATGCCACCATCATCACAAAAGAGTGTGTGGAAACCAGTGGTGCACCTGAATTCATAAACTTATTTAGCTAGTGAGTTGCTATTCTAGGGGCAGAATAATCCTATGCAACTTGAAAGTCTGCAGTAATCCACCCACCAATTTTAGTTGGGTTACATAATGCTAGTCACATAAACAATAATGTGGGGGTGGGCTAAGTATTTTAAAGTAGGGTGGAAGAATGAAATGTCCTTCCCCTTAACAGAGTGCACAACCATTTACTCAGAGCAGAGCTTCACTTCTGCTTCTTGTTCTGGCAACAAAACCAGTAACAAAGTCACAAAAGCAGATGTTAGTGCTGTGTGGTATTTAGTGCTGTTGTTCTTGGGGCTCTGATGTTAGCTGCCCTAGCAGAGAGCACATCAGGTTGATTCATTTGCCCCTTTAAAAAGAAAATTTTAAACCGGTAGTAATTAGCTGGGAAAAGGCAAGTTTATAAATGTCCTTTTCAGTGATTCAGTGAATGCCTAATTAATGAGGTTATTTAAAAAAATTCTACATCTTTGCAGTGCACAATCTGAATCAGTTCCACTATACCAGGGGTCAGCAACCTTTCAGAAGTGGTGTGCTGAGTCTTCATTTATTCACTCTAATTTAAGGTTTCGTGTGCCGGTGATGCATTTTAACGTTTTTAGAAGGTCTCTTTATATAAGTATATAATATTTAACTAAACTATTGTTGTATGTAAAGTAAATAACGTTTTTAAAATGTTTAAGAAGCTTCATTTAAAATTAAATTAAAATGCAGAGCCCCCCGGATCAGTGGCCAGGACCTGGGCAGTGTGAGTGCCACTGAAAATCAGCTCACGTGCTGCTTTTGGCACACGTGCCATAGGTTGCCTACTCCTGCACTATACAATTATGAATACAATATAAAGTGCTCCACATTATTTTGTAGAAAAATAAAAACTAGCAATCCATTTATTTCCTGCCACTTTCATGGTGAAGGCATACAGGACGCTGGGGTTTTTATTAGACAGAACCCAAGGAAAGAGAACACTTCTCAAAAATTCCTGTAGCTCTAGGGGGGTTTGGCTTGGAGCCATTTCTAATTTCTATATACAGTTGGAGATGCTTTTTTCTTTGTTTATATTTTTGCGGGTTGATTCTTAGGGTCTGATCCAAAGTCCTTTAGAAAGACTGCCATAGTTTTCAGCAGGCTTCAGATCAGGCCTGTAACCTCTGAGCAATCTTAATCTTTGCAGGATTTTTGGTGTATGGGTTTCTATCTTGCTTGCTCTTTCCTTCAGGGGAATACAGACCTTCTGTGACTCCACTGTGTTGGCTTCAGTAGCCTACATGCTCAAGCTAAAGATTATTTTTTTTTCACTTTGGACTTTAGGGTCTCTCTTAAAAAACAAACAAAACCCCTTCATTTTTAAAAAAAATCTCCTACTCTAAAGTTATTTGTCAGAGCTTGTTTTTAGTATGATTCCTCTCACATTGGTCTTTTCGAGGCCTGGATTTAAAGAGGTGATATTAGTACATGTTAACTAATGTACTGACACTTTAAGTCTTATCTCCACTAAACTTTTTAAAAACATGTTAGTTAGCATGTGTTAAAATCTCACTTTAAATCCTAGTTTAGAAATGGATAATATTGAACTTTAATTACTAAGTTGCTCATCAATAGTTATGTCAAAATGATAAGGGGGTGAGGAAGGAACTTTTTAGTTAGTTTCTGTCTGAGTGACTGATTTGTTCTAATGCTTGTGGGGTTATGCTGTAATATTAATTGTGTTAGGGTACCTAGAGTCTTAAATAAAGGAGACATGTCTTGACCCATCTCCTGTTTGTCACCTAGGATACATATGCTAAGTCAAGAGTAACCTGTTTTTTCTGTGCTGATATGTCTCAAAAGTCTATAGTTTCTAGAGTGTGTTAATGTTTTCCTATTCATAAAATGTATCTACTATTAATAATTAGTCTGACGCAGCAAGGTTCTTGAGCATGTGCTTACCTTTAAGCATGAGTCATTCCATTGAATTCACAAGCCTTAAAATTAGACACCTACATGAATACCTTGCTGAGTTACAGCCTAAATCATTATTTTAATATTATAAATAGAAAATAAATCTAATGTTCATTAAATAAAAGAATATACATCAAACTTCTTGGTAGTAGAAAACTTACACTTACCAGGTACCAAATTGATTTTCAGGATTTATTATTTTTAAGCTTGAATTGTACCTTTGACTTATCTTGGTCTGTAGCCTAGGATATGTAATAAATTGTAAAATGTTCTTATCTGGTTGCTGTATGTCCTTGGTAAGGACATATATTTTAGAGGAACATAAATCTTAGATTTTTTTTTAAAGGCCCTTATCATGGGTTGCTTTAAATTAGGATCTTGTATGGGCATTTAAACTACCCTTCATGCCATGAATCAACCTATTTAAGGGCTGGATTCTGCAAACTGCTGAGCACCTGTAGCTATCAAGAAATCAGTGGGAACTGTGGGTGCTCAATACCTCATAGGATCAGACCCTACATTTTGAATGTACATAAGCAATGAAATGAAGAAACAATTCAGGTAGAGCATGACCTGAGATGCCTGTCAATGTGTTCTCTGCCCTACCTGATATCTAGCACTGATTTTTCACCTATATTCTGGAGAGACTCTCCTTGTCTTAGAATGCCTGTGCAGGGCTCTGACATAATCTGGCTCCCAGCACCGGGAATCCCAAAGTAAATGGCTGGATAGGACCGCACGCATTCTAGCAGCCTTATAGTGGGGACACTTCAGGGCTGGGGGGGAATGGAATGGTGACTCATTTCCTATGTGCCAGGATGGCTGTGCCAAGAGCAATACTGGCTACAGGTGTAGCAAGAGGTAATTATCTCAGCGCTCCTTGATACCTGCAGAGAACACTGCTTTCCATAATTCTCTCAAGTGGTCTGCCTCTTACCCTTCCCCAGAATGGCTGAAGCTCGTAAGATCCATAGCTGGGCCTTTCAAAGTCCACTACTTTTTCATTTTTAATTTTGAAATTGTCCTATCCACATCATTTCACACTCTGTATGTGAGTGAGTCCTTTGTGGCAGGCCAGGGCTGAGGTCAGAGAAGACTATATATAAAGTTAAAGATTCGGGATTGTAAATAAAAGGGCTCTCTGAGCAGCCCTGACTAAGTTAGGTCCTGCACTTGGAATTCTCCATATACTCTAGAAGGACAGAGCCTATAAATAGGGAGCACTACCTGATGGTAAGCTGTAATATAAAGGTTCAGCATTGTGAGTTGGAATTTCTGTGTTGGTTATGAGTTTATAAGATAAGGATGGGATTTGTAGCACCTAGGAAATCACAGGAAGAGTACTATCATCCACAAAGCCAAGTTAAGTACCGAGGCTCCCTATACAATGAATGGGGAGAGACGGGAGCCTTGGAATGCTGGCTTTTGTGGTTCAAGTTCTAGAGGTGGATCTTCCTAAGCTAGTCAATGGGAAATGCTGATAAGAGTGGGTTGTGCTAAACCCCCTCCCCTCTGAGTTGGGTGCCTAAATCTAGGCTACAGGGAGGTACATATCTCTGCTTGGGACCCATGAATGGGCACCTGCCCCCAAGAATCAGGTGGCTTAGGCACCTGCTTCACTCCACATAAAACAGACAGAGGAAGTATTGTTAGTGTCAGCACCCATCTTATAACTTTTAGCCCAGTAGTTAGTACTCTTGCCTGGGATTGGGGGCCTAATCCTTCGGACCTGATCTGAGCACACTTAAAACCTGTCGGACCTCACAGCAAGAAGGGCAGATGCAGACCACTGATTTGTGAAGGTGCTGTGCTGTCCTTGCACCTAAGACACGGGGGGGGGGGGGGGGGCACAGGGAGAATAGTAGGACCAGTGTAAGAGTGGAACTGAGGGTGACAGATGGTTTTAGGGGCTAGGGCATGGGCTACCTAAACCACTGACCTGGCTTAGGTTCCTAAGGGTTTGTCTACCCTGCAGTTAAAAACTCATGGCTGGCCCATGCCAGTTGACTCAACCTAAGGCTAAGGGGCTGTTTAATTGCAGTGTAGATGTTCAGGCTGCAGGACCCTGTGAGGTGGGAGGGTCCCAGAGCTTGGGCTGCAGCCTGAGTCCAAACATCTACACTGCAATGAAACAGTCCCTTTGCCTGATATTCAGCTGGCATGGGCCAGCCGCGATTGTCTAACTGCAGTGTAGATCTATGCTAACTCTAGGAGAGCAAGAAGCCTATCTTCGGCCTGTCTGCCAGGCTCACCAGGCCAGCCGCTTAGGTTCCGAAGACTCTCTCCTCAGCATTGCTCTCCTGGCTAACGTAGGTGGCTCCCTGCTCAACTGGCTGGTTTCTGAAAAATCCCTTGCTGAAACACTTAACTATCCCCATGCACTCTCTAGAGAGCATGGAGCCACCTAACATTGGGCTGAAAATTCCACTAGCTGGCTAGGAGCTGGGCATCCCCATGCTGAGTGGAATACCCCCTCCACCCCTTTTAACATCTGGGCCTTGAGCCCCTTCTCCAAGCTGCTGAGAGCCTTCAGCCCAATGGGTAAGGCAGTAGGAATAGGGGGAGCTTAGCACCTCTCAGGATCAGCAGCTATGTTGGTGTTAAATTACCATATTTCAGACATCACCAGAGGATGTTCACTACAGTTAAGTCAGATTGATGGGAACACGTTTTCAGTCTTGGGAGCAATATGAAGTGGTGGTATTTTGCTTTTTAGTCAACAGTTGAACAGTAATTCAACCATGGGCTTGATTTATGGTAACTAAATTCAAGGACGTATAATCAAGTTCCAATGTTTGACTATTAACTGATCATAGGAAATGTAACTTGCTATAATGTTAACAAAAACGATAGTACTCACTGCTCTCAAAGTAAGCTCACATGTCACCAGTGATAATGACAAAATGTGTTGTCAAACAGGCCTGTAATTTGGGAGCCATCTTCAGCTCCTCTCTCACCTGTCTCCCCACCCCCCATTCCATATTGTCTTCATATCTTGATGTTTCTGTCCATGACATTTCTAAAATCTCACTTTTTTTTTTCCTTCTGTCCAGAGAACAAAAACATCCATCCAGGACTTTCATTCCCCACCTTGATGCTCCTATCACCACCTCCCTCTCTCTGATACACTCAAAACACAGCTGCTAAGATCACCTTCCTGGGTCATTCTGACTATATTACCACTGCCCCTTCTCAGAATCAGTTCCCCCTCTCCCACCACATCATTTTCAGTTTGAGTGATCCTTTAGGACTTTGACTGTTTTGTTTCTCTGCTACAATTTATAGCGCATCCTAAAAGAAACTTGTTAGAAGAACAAAATGCTATTAATTATTTATTAAGCCAATTGTAAATATTAATTTTGAAGTGCTATTACATCCTTTGTATATGCTTTATTTGAATGTATAATTATATAGTAATGATTAATGAATGCAACAGCTACTCCCAAGAAGCCTCAGAGCAGACATTTTATAGCCTCTGACATTAAATTTATGCTTGTTTTAAATGAGTAATACAAATATTAAGTGAATAGGTCAGTGCTCAGGACCAGGTGGGATTAGTTGGTATAACAGTATTAATGCTACAAAACAGGGGTGTTATTGAAAAATATTACTGCATGCTGCTTGGCCACAAAAGGAAAATGTACCCATCAGAAATGGCTAAAATATATACTTCAGCCATTACTAAATGTAGGGGGAGATTTTTACAAAGAGGAGTTATGAATGCAATTCCCACAGATCTTCAATGGAAGTTGGGTGTAACATTTGGGAAAATCAGATCATGTTACCTAGGTTGGTGAAACAGACAGATGTAGCTCTTATTTCTCTCGTCTACTCTTAGATTCCTCCTTTTACATATTTCATCCCTCTCACCTTTTTCCTCCTCTTCTATCTTATGAACACTACACACCTGTGTGCTGTTCAAACTGTACGTCAAAATAGGGTGACAGCTAAAATCAATTAACCCTTGAACAGCTTGTTGAACAACGGTGGTCTTGTGGCATGTATGGCAAGTGGGTTACAGAAGACTCTTGGGGGATCAGCCACACAATAGATATGCAGACGTCTAGGATTTGGTTGTTGCTTTAGTATGTAGGCTGCCCTGCTGCAAGAATAGCCCTGTGAAGGCTTGTGACTTGGACATCACCAAGGCACAACCTTTCCCCTGCTTCCTCCATAGTTCCAGGGGATAGTAATTTAATCCTGGCCTACATCAACAGTGAATTACTATCCCTTTTCCATTCCCATGCTGGTTCAACAGCTTGGGTCAGGGAGTAGGGGGTGAAGTCAAAGGCTCAGCCCATTCCTTGCCTCCCAGCCTTGGGAGTGAGAAGTGGGCTACTCATTTGCTTGCTATGCCTTTAGACCCAAGGCCTGGCTAGCTCTTACAAAGGGTGTCCTTAATCCTGTGCATGAGCACACGTAATCCAAGTCACACTATCTGACCCATGGATATCCTATTTATGAGACTCGTGTGGAATAGCAATTCATGGATATTCTTCCTGATCTGGACATTTAACATCATGTGTCCTACCAGCTATATGAGTTCGGCTGGAGATTGAGGACAAACCTGAAGTTCATGCTCAAACCATAGTCTTCAGGAAAAGCTCCCATTGAAATCAAAAGGAATTTCACCTGAGTTAAGACTGAATAAAAACATAAGGCCAGATTCTGATACTCTTACTCAGAGCGAGTAGTCTCTTACTCCTTGAGTAGTTCTGTTAATTTCAGTGGCATTAATTGAGGAGTAAGGTAATTCTTGCTGTCAGAATCTTGTCCATAATAGTGAAAATGTGACCCCAGGGCACTTAGAAACACTGGTTCTTGTGATCCTTTAGAAATGCTGCTCCCTCAGAAATAGAGGCATTGCTACAGTAGGGTATTGGAAAAATATCAGGGTTAATCTACTGCCTCCTATCTCTCTTCTGTTAACCACATAGACAGGGATACAGAAAGAAGCTGACTTCCATTTAAGTAAGTAGATGTTTTCCGATGTACTCTGTACCCCATTCATTTTAAAATGGAGTTGGACAGCAGGTGATATGATAGGTTAATCTGATGGGAGCTGTCACCACCAGGGTCAGTGTTAATTCTCTGCAAGGTACAATGAATTTTGGGGGGCACAGCCCAGCCATGTTCAAGCATTCTAATGTACACAAAGATCAGCAGAAAAGCTACAATACTTGTTGTGCCTATTCCAGTGCACAACTGAAAGGTGCAAAAGGGGGAACTAAGGAGGGATCTGGAGGGTAAGGGACTGTCCCAGGTTAGTGGAGTGAGATTATTCATTTAAAATGGACACAGGAAAAGAATAACTAATTGGGTATGTGATTTGGGCAGTAAAAAACATCTTTAATTTATCCTTTATTCTTCCATGTTGGCAAAATACATATCCCTAACTGAGGACAACAGAGTACATGCCAAATTTGAACTTTAATTAAGGAATGTCTAGTCCCAAAAGGTCTCTAATATGCTTTAACTAAAAATAACTAAGTGAAACAAGGAATCTTGCCCAAATTATCTTACAGCAGGCTGTCAATTTTTACAGTGCCAAAACAAAAATTATAGCATCTAAATTTCACTTTTCATGTTCTAATAATTAAAATAACCAAACATATTTCAAAGAAATATTCTTAGAAAAACAAATCACTTCTGTGCTGAAGAGAAATGTCGGCCCCCATAGTAACTTTGGGGGAAAATTGTACAATGAAAATTGCCACCTAAGCCATAATTGATTATTTGCTTGACTTTCAAATGTGTTGACCACCTACCCTCATTGCCAAACATGTGATGCTGGTATGCATCTAGTGACTGGATGACACTTCTAATATGAACGAGTATTTGAGCAGAATAAGGTGATCTTAAGACATAGATGTGCATACAGAACATAAGAATGGTCTGATTCAGTATGACCAATGATCCATCTAGCCCAGTATTCTGTCTTCTGACAGTGTCTGATGCCAGATGCTTCAAAGGGAATGAACAAAACAGGGCAATTATGGAGTGATCTGTACCCTGTTGTCCAGTCCTGGCTTCTGGCAGTCAGCGGTTTAGGGACACCCAGAGCACTGGGTTATGTCCCTGACCATCCTGGCTAAGTCGAGACATAAGGTGGGTGATATAATGTCTTTTCTTGGACCACCTTCTGGTGGTGAGAAAGACAGACAAGCTTTCGAGCATACACAGAGCTCTTCTTCAGGTCTAGGAAACTAACTCAGTGTCACTGCTAAATACAAGATTTGAACAGATTGTTTAGCATAAATAGTTAACACGTTTCAAGGGACCATTCAAGATGAAGTAGCCGATTAACCCCCCTCCAGTCATAAGAGGGAAGCGTGGGGTACGGGGTTATTAGTGGGGTACAGATTGTTGTAATAAGTCCTAAATACAGTGTCTATTCAGTCCATGATTTTTAGTGTCTAGCAATGTTATGCATTTAACCTCTCAGGCTTGTCTTTTGAAAGTGTTGTGCAGATTTCCTTTGAGGATGAGGACAGATAGGTGAGATATAGAGTGATCGCTTTGTGGAAAGTTTTCACCCACAGCTGATATGGTGTTTTTGTCTTTTTATCATTTTTTCATGTGTGAGTTCATTAGAGAGCATACTGATTTGTCTACTTTTCACCCACATAGTTGTTGTTGGGACATATAATGCACTGGATGAGGTGCACAACAAGTTGTTGTGATAGGCATGTGGAGGGGACCCAGGGAGCTTGACCAATGTCCATGAATGGACAGATGAATTTCCCTATGTGCATAAATAAGAGCCCTCCATCTAATATAGACACAAAACAAATACTTATGCAAGAGTCAACCAAACAAAACCAAATGGGGTATGGATATGGTTGGATCAAATCTCCTCATTTAGCATTTCACAGATATGCTCGTTAATGGTTTTTTTTACATAAGAACGGCCATACTGAGTCAGGCCAAAGTTCCATCTAGCCCAGTATCCTGTCTTCCGACAGTGGTCAATGGCAGGTGCCCCAGAGGGAATGAACAGAACAGGTAATCATCAAGTGATCCATCCCCTGTCACCCATTCCCAGCTTCTGGCAAACAGAGGCTAGGGACACCATCACTGCCCATCCTGGCTAATAGCCATTGATGGACCTATCCTCCATGAATGTATCTAGTTTTTTTGAACCCTGTTATGGTCTTATCTAGTTCTTTTTTTTGCACTCTGCTCACCTGAGTGAATTCCCCTCCTCTACCTCTGTTGCTGACCCCTACCATTTACATTTAAATGCTCAGTTGAAGCACATATGAAGGGTACATCAGAATGTTAATTTGATAATAGACTATTCTTTCCAAAATACTATTTGGAAAGATGAAAGGAAAATTTTCAGCTGTCTCTGCTTTCAGTGTTAAAATTAATTTAATTTCTCCAACCCGTATCAAGTGTGTAATCTCTATACAAAATGCAATGACTTACTTTAAGAAAAGGGTTTAAATGAGCTGGAGGTAGATGATATTCTGTAGAATACCTACAAGGGACATTTTAGTCAATTTCACTAGAACCCAGCGGCAAAGCTGCCCATGAAAGGGAATAGCAGTCATTTCTCTTGAAGCCAGAGAAGTAAATTACTGCTGGGTCACTACGGTTGAATTGACTACATAACTTTTCATTCTGCTTAACAGAATGAGGGGCAAAGTGAAATTTAAATATCAAAAGAAGCCTAACATGAATGCAATTTTGTAATCTAGTTGGTTTCATAAGGGGCCTGTAATACCTGACATTTTTATATATATTGTTAAACTTTGAGGAGTTTTTGCTTTTTCTAGCTGTGGTCTTAATGATGCAGACTCTGTAGGTCAAGTGTGGAAAAACAAGTCTACAAGTTTAATGAATTGCATTTTATTTATTAGATATTCTGTCCCAAAGGAGGTGTTATGGATAAGTCTTTATCTCCCCCCTCCCACCCCCAAAATGTTATAATCATGGGCATATAATAAAAATAGTAGAGGCTAGTAACAGGACCATATGCATAAGGTCACAGCAATTTCTTAATGTGTTTCACTTCTCAGATTGATTTTAAAGACTGATTATTTTAAATCCATTAAACCATGGATAAAATATTAAAACATTACATAAAAATCATATATGCAGGAGCCCCTGTTAATTTAATATAGTAAATTAACAGGGGCTCGGGCTCATATTTAAAATGGCCAGGGAGACATTGACTTTATATCTTAAAATGAGTTTTTTAGAAAGTCCTAACTGGGAATTAAGTCAGGTTAACAGCTCTTTTAATTACTATGGTGAACTAGTTTTAAGAACTAGGGCTTACTGTGCAATTATTTCTGCAAGGCACAGCTTGTGTTTTCATTCAATACACTATTCCATCCTTGTACATGGTGTATTCTGTTTTTTGTTTGTTTTCCAAAATGTCTGGGTATTACACCACAGAGGAGTACTGGGGAGAGTGTGACCCAACCCAGGAGCAACTAGAATTCAAGCAGAATGCCCGCCTTAGTTGGTTTGTTATCTTTATTATTTCTAAGCAAATTTAGTGACCATGGAGGGTGCCAGATTAGCAGCAAAGGAGAATGAAGTCTATTTGTGGGCAAAGGATTGGAGGTTAAGTTCAGTTAAGCACCCATAAATTCAGATGTTTCTCTTGAGCTGTCAAAGCTGTTCTACACCTTTTGGGGCTGCAAAAAATGGGATGGAAATCAGGAACTAGCTCCTACATAATATATGGAGATATGCCTATCTCATAGTGCTGGAAGAACCTTGAAAGGTCATCGAGTCCAGTCCCCTGCCTTCACTAGGAGGACCAAGTACTGTCCCCTGACAGATTTTTGCCCCAGATCCCTAAATGGTCCCCTCAAGGATTGAACTCACAACCCTGGGTTTAGCAGGCCAATGCTCAAACCACTGAGCTATCCGTCCTCCTAATAAGATGAGATTGGAGTGGTTGTCCTGGAAAAACAGGAGTAGCCACGGTCATGGTATTTGGGCATTTCTGCTTCTGGTCCAACTCAGGTGATTTGAGAGGTATGTGAAAAAGGGTTAACTAACTCTTCTAATCCTGAAAGGTTTGGATGAAACACTTGGGGATGGTGGACAAGAGATGAAGGGAGGAAGGGTTGTTGTGGTGGTGTGTGTTGTTGTTTGTTTTGTTCTCCTCCTCCCAAACAAATACACCACAGACAGGAACATAACACAGGGTAACTGGCCCCTTTAAGAGGGTGGTCCACTGCAGCTGTGGCTGATTACCTACTGCCCAGCTTCCTTAAAGGGAGGAAGCTGGGCCTTATGAAGGGAGAGACAGCAGCAGAGAAAGGGCTACCCATTGATCTTTCCTATGCCATGGAGGTAAGAGAGAACTTCATAGAAAATTACTGCAAGGGTTCCTGAAGGAAGCAGTGGGAGAAGCTGCTGGAGGAGTGGCTGAGAGCCCAGAAACATGGGCTCCAAGAAAGGAGGAACCTGCAACCCCCTGAACCCCAGAGGAGTAACAAGAAGACTAGGAAGGCTTTATTTTGAGTCTGTGTGGAAGAGACTTTAGTTCAAATTTATATGGACTTAAAAGTGTAGAACTTTAGAATGAGAATGTTGTCCTATTGCTTTTGGACTGTGTGGAGTTCTTAAGGGGCCCCAAGAGAAGGAGAAACTGAGGCAGGACTCAGCAGAGCCATGGGGTGCTACAGGGCAGTATAAGTTTCTCCAAGGTGTTTTGACTCAACTTTGTGAGACCTACGCTAGCTGTGAGAAGGTTGTTTGGGGCTCCATGTCCATCTATTCCTTGTCCTTTCTGCCCAGAGTAAAAGCAAGAGGATTATTTGGGATGGCAGTTTTGTTTGTAATGTTTGATATAGACCAGTTTCCCCAGAGTAACACCTGAAATTAGACTGTAGTCAGCATGCAGCTATTTCAGAGGGCTATTTTTCAGTGTGCTCTGCATATCTCTTCAAATTGTTTATAATATTTTGTGGGAGGCAAGTTAGTAAAATCTCCAGACAGGCCTCATGGTATGAAATATTCCTCCTTACTGAACAACAGGTTCCTTATTGCAAATCTTTTCATCTTCCCTTTTGTTATGTGTTGATTTGCCCTTCTTGGTGTTGTATTTGAAATAGGAAAAAAAGTAGTAGTAATAATGCACAACATGTTAAACATCAAGTAATCTTGCATTACAATGAAACTTATGAAGTGATCATGATCCTTGTAAGACTAATTATTTAAATCTTCACTGCGGTGAATGACACCATTTTGATCATGCAGTACTTGCCATTAGCTGGAATAAAAATATTTTGAAGGACTGTAATGGATAATATTGCTTAAGCAATATCAGGGGATAGAATTAAAGCTCTTGGTTTCTACAAGATCTTCAAATACATCAAGGCACAAAATCAAACCTAAATTAAACTATATGTATTTTACTAAGAATATACTGGGTTATTTGAACAGGCTTTTAGGCAAATACATTGTATGAACTTAGCTGAAACCATTAGCCGATCATTAGGGGTTAAATCCTACAGGTTTACATAAGTCATTTTCCTTAGATAAGTCTAAGTGAGGTCTCTTGGGCTGAAATGTTTAAGGCCCAGCTCCTCAGACTCCCCTTATCTTGTGAAAAGTTGAAGTTTGAATGCTGATTGGGCATCTAGGTTTAGATCCACAAACTGACTTAGGCACCAAACTCCCACTTTAGGCACCAAAGTCCAAAATTTAGGTACCACTGAGATCCTCAAAACCCCTGCTCAACTGCTGCTGAACTCCTGGGGACACCTAAATTGTTGCTGTAAAAGTCCCCTAAGCCCCCAAATGTCCATTGTTCGGCATGTGCACAACATATCAGTGTAGGCATTTGGGCACTTATCTCACCTAAGCCTCAATGGGATTCTCAAATGAGGTGAAACTAGTGCCCCCCCCCCTCCACACACACACATTCTGCATGCTCTGAGCATGCTTAACTCCCCACAAAACAACTTGGGGGGAACAGGGCAAGGATGCCTTCCTTCTAAGCTTTAGCCCGGTAGTTGGGGTACTCACTCTGGATGTGGGTATCCAGATCATTTTAGCCCTCTGCCTGATGAGAAGGGATTTGAACATGGGTTCCCCACCTCCCAGAGGTCAGGTCACTTTCCTGAGAAGTGGGGAACCCATGTTCAAATCCCTTCTCCTCATCAGGCAGGAGATGGGGGCGAGAGAAATGGGGTTGTGTGGTGGTGCTACATCCAGTATTACATACTGGGAGCCGTAGTCGTTTGTTTTTAAACTCTGTCAGGAAGTATAAGTGAGTATCTGACACAGCTGAGTCAGGGAAGCTTCTGTAGCTTCTTCTGGAGCTGTATGGTGGTTGTCTTAATAATAATAATAATTAATAAAAACCTTGTTGTATTTCACTTTCAGCCTCTGCTTCCACTATTCCACAAATTGGCAACAAGGATGGCTTTCCTGCCCCTGAATCCACCTCTACTCTTTCTTTAAAGACTGGGTGAGCCTCCAATTGACTTTAAGGCTTGGGTTTAGCATGTCTGAGAGCGATGTCCTTGCCATTAATGACAAAACTTTCCAAACCAAGAAAATATGCTCGGCTTATTTACTGCCTTGGAGCACAAGGAGTGTGTATATTCTAGACTCTTCCCCTTCTGAATGAAAAATGAGACTGCACTCAATGCATTAAAGTTTTGTGTGTGTGTGTGTGTGCGCCTAAAGTATATGTGGTAGTGGAATGCTATAAATTCTGCCAGTGTAAAGAAAAAAATATCGGAGTTGACAGATCAGTATATTGCTGCTTTAAGGAAATTGATTGTCAATGTGATTTTTTTTTTTTTGCGGGGGGGGCAATGTGGCAGACAAAATGATTTGAGATCAGCTTGTGGAGAACTTGGCTGTGCCCCATCCCTACTACTTGAATCAGACATGACATTATAGAAACTCATGACCATTGATTAGCAATGGTCATGAGTTTCTATAATGTATTTATCAATACATTAGAAGCAAGAGGAAGACCAAGGACAGGGTAGGCCCACTACTCAGTGAGGAGGGAGAAACAGTAACAGGAAACTTGGAAATGGCAGAGATGCTTAATGACTTCTTTGTTTCGGTCTTCACCGAGAAGTCCGAAGGAATGCCTAACGTAGTGAATGCTAATGGGAAGGGGGAAGGTTTAGAAGATGATAAAATAAAAAAAGAACAAGTGAAAAATCACTTAGATAAGTTAGATGCCTGCAAGTCACCAGGACCTGATAAAATGCATTCTAGAATACTCATGGAGCTAATAGAGGAGGTATCTGAGCCTCTAGCTATTATCTTTGGTAAATCATGGGAGACAGGAGAGATTCCAGAAGACTGGAAAAGGGCAAATATAGTGTCCATCTATAAAAAGGGAATAAAAACAACCCAGGAAACTACAGACCAGTTAGTTTAACTTCTGTGCCAGGGAAAATAATGGAGCAAGTAATTAAGGAAATCATCTGCAAACACTTGGAAGGTGGTAAGGTGATAGGGAATAATCAGCATGGATTTGTAAAGAACAAATCATGTCAAACCAATCTGATAGCTTTCTTTGATAGGATAACGAGTCTTGTGGATAAGGGAGAAGCGGTGGATGTGGTATACCTAGACTTTAGTAAGGCATTTGATACGGTCTCGCATGATATTCTTATCAATAAACTAGGGAAATACAACTTAGATGGGGCTACTATAAGGTTGGTGCACAACTGGCTGGATAACCGTACTCAGAGTAGTTATTAATGGTTCCCAATCCTGCTGGAAAGGTATAACGAGTGGGGTTCCGCAAGGGTCTGTTTTGGGACTGGCTCTGTTCAATATCTTCATCAATGACTTGGATATTGGCATAGAAAGTACGCTTATTAAGTTTGCAGATGATACCAAACTGGGAGGGATTGCAACTGCTTTGAAGGATAGGATCATAATTCAAAATGATCTGGACAAATTGGAGAAATGGTCAGAGGTAAACAGGATGAAGTTTAATAAGGACAACTGCAAAGTGCTCCACTTAGGTAGGAACAATCAGTTTCACACATACAGAATGGGAGGAGACTGTCTAGGAAGAAGTACAGCAGAAAGGGATCTAGGGGTTATAGTGGACCACAAGCTAAATATGAGTCAACAGTGTGATGCTGTTGCAAAAAAAGCAAACTTGATTCTGGGCTGCATTAACAGGTGTGTGTGTGGTGAGCAAGACACGATAAGTCATTCTTCCGCTCTACTCTGCGCTGGTTAGGCCTCAACTGGAGTATGGTGTCCCGTTCTGGGCACCGCATTTCAAGAAAGATGTGGAGAAATTGGAGAGGGTCCAGAGAAGAGCAACAAGAATGATTAAGGGTCTAGAGAACATGACCTATGACGGAAGGCTAAAGGAATTGGGTTTGTTTAGTTTGGAAAAGAGAAGACTGAGAGGGGACATGATAGCGGTCTTCAGGTATCTAAAAGGGTGTCCTAAGGAGGAGGGAGAAAACTTGTTCATCTTAGCATCTGAGGATAGAGCAAGAAGCAATGGGCTTAAACTGCAGCAAGGGAGGTTTAGGTTGGACATTAGGAAAAAGTTCCTAACTGTCAGGGTGGTTTAACACTGGAATAAACTGCCCAGGGAGGCTGTGGAATCTCCATCTCTGGAGATATTTAAGAGTAGGTTAGATAAATGTCTATCTGGGATGGTCTAGACAGTAATTGGTCCTGCCATGAGAGCAGGGGGCTGGACTCAGTGACCTCTCGAGGTCCCTTCCAGCCCTAGAATCTATGAATCATATTGAGTCATCTATGGCGGAGGTGAAAATAGAGTCCTGGTACAGCAGCTGTGCTCCAACCCATACAGCCATTAAAGATGTGAACTACAACAAGGCAGTCAAAACATTATAGGAGTACTACAAATTAGAAGTCACAGGCCCAGCAACTTCAAAACATACAAGGGAAAAGTATTTTACCTCTGTGGATTTAAACACACCACAAACTACATAGTATGTCCTGCAAAGGCAGCTCAGTGCAATCACTGCAAACAGACTGGATATTTTTCCTAAGGTATGCTGAAGCAACCAGCCTAATCAACAGGTATGTGCCCTTATTGTGCCTGATGTTACTGTTTTGAGTGTTAACAGAAGCAGTTCCACACAGGTTGTGGATAAAAGAATGTGTACTGTTCATGTTTCTGCTACAGCAGAAGAGGAGCCCCAGGTGGTAGAATTAATATTGGACACTGGCTCAGCAGTTTCTATGCTACCTGAATCAATTTTATTTGCAGTACTTTGGATGTGTGCCACTTACCGAAAAGCTTATGCCTACAGTGCTACTTGATTAACTGCATTCCTGTGCTTGGTTGCTTCTGTGTAACTGACTTTTTTGATACATACTAGCAGAATTCTATATAGTGCATAGGGGTACTCTTATCCTACCTAAATGTGCAGGCAGTCAATGGGTAAATTGCTTCTACCCCCTCTGGCACCATTAAGCACCAACTCCAATTCTGCACTTAATGAGGATGGTACGGAGGAGCCCCCTTCTCAGTCAGAGTCTGTATCATATGAGCTTAAAACTAGTACAGAATGAAAAGCTTTACTCTCTTGCTGTACAGTACACAACAAACTTTCTCTACAAGATGGGTGCATGACATGAGATACTTTAACCATTGAGTACCAGATGAACTGCAGTCAAAATTCATACACCTGGTGCATGACACATCAAGCAATTGTCAGAATGAAATAGTGTCTACAGAACCTGTATTGGTGGCCAGGAATGAATGCTGAAGTTGAAGGAGCTATATAGACATGCACCGCTGCCGTCTTGTCCTGTCTGTGCTACCATTACAGCCTATTCCTTTTCTAGATGAGGCATGGGTAAAACTTGCCACTGACATTAAAGGTCCATTTGACAATGTGTCAGCTGACTGTAGCTATGCTATCACTCTGAATGCATACTTCAGTAAATGGCTGGAAGGGGTGTTTACATCACAGGTCACATCTACTAGGATGATCAAGTTCATCTTGATGGTCCTTAGCAGGAAAGGGTACCAAAAAGAATCGGTATTCAATAACAGAACACAATTTATCTCCCTGGAATTAGACATTTTTCTGGTAGGGAGGAGCATTAGACATAAAGCTCATCTGTGTATTACCTTCAACCTTAAGGTTGAAATTGAATGGCACAATAGAAGTTTGAAAGACAATCTGAAGGATAGTTACATTGGAAAGAAAAGCAGGGACAACCTTCACTACAGTTTTTTTTACAAATCTATAGAGCTATGCACCATGTTACAATGCAAAGGTCACCTTCTGAATTATTGCATAGCAGAGAGATGAATACTAAATTTAAATGTTGCTGAATTACAGGGACCTACCTCTGATGTACCCATACAGCCAGGTATAAGCCAAACAATTTAACAGACAAGGAAAAAATATAAAATGTTGCGGGGGCCAAGGAACGGAAATTCAAATGTGAACCAAGAGTACAAAAACCTAGAATCTTACAAACAGGAGACCCAGGTTCACATCTCCACTGAAAATTGTTGTGGGAAGGAAAAAGGACTATCTGGTTAAAAGCTATCCGATAGTCAGATATGTACAGCTACTCATTATGTACCTGTTTACCAATAGTGAGGCAAAGGTGTTTTAGATCATCTAACTGATCCTGATGATTTTACTTTCCCACTGATAATACAGGATAATCGACAGTGTATTAGGCCTGACAGACATGCTGTCAGTCAGCCACCTATATGGACTAGAGACTGTTATGTAATAAAGGAAAAGGAGGTTGTCTCTTACAACTAGTGTTCAAATTATAGTTACATTACCATTTCTCTTAAGTAATTAGCAAATAACACCAGTTTAGTTTTTATTTAATACACTAACTTGCTACTATTAATTATTCTTGTTCTGAGATGGGGGAACATGTGGTGTTGCTAAATCCAGAATTGCATGCTGAGAGTTGTAGTCTTTGAATCTAAAAACACTTTCTGCTTCCTGTTGAAGAGGGTGCATGATACTACTGGGTTGAGGCTTCTGCTGTGACTGTTTTTGGGGCTGCATGGGGTTGTCTGAATAATTAAAAAAAAATCTTGTTAGATTTCACTCTTTTGGTCTTTCCCTTTTAACCTGCGGAGGCAGGCTGCGACTGCTGCCACCTCACTGACTTCTTTTGGGTGGATTAAGGCATTTGCCACTGCTAGTCTTTCAAGAACGGCTTAAGCACCTAACTGTAGGACAGACTTCCTGACTGTGGATTCCAAATGGATACATGCTTCCCTCCATTCTAGCCTAACACTCAGAGAGGGGTGGAGCTTTAGACACCCCCATTTCTTCTGCATCTGCTATTGGCTAGCTTGGGTGGCTTCCCACCTCATGTACTGGCAATTGAGGATCCCATTGTGACGGTGTTCCCCATAAAACTTTATGGGGAGATGCTTATAAATGTATATATGTAACTAGAATATGTTTTATGCTACATGTGCCATGTAACATATCTCTGTGAAAGTTATGACCTACTGAATTTATTCCTCCTGTTTGTATGCATGTATCATTGTTGTAGTTGAAGTTATGAATATCGGTTGTATTTCTTGAGAAAGGAATGTGCAGGTTTAGTGCCCAATCAAGAAGCACTTAACAGACAATAGAACTTGCAGTCACCAATCCACATCTGAACTTTGCCAGGAATGTGGCTGGTCTGGAACTGAGTTGTGCAGGGACAGGTGACTGGTCCATGTGACCCCAACTCCATTTGGTAACTGGATGCTACACAGGGAGAGGGAGGGGTGTCCACCCAGAGGAGAAAATCTATTTAAACCCCGAGGAAACCCCTCCATTTTGTCTTCAGCTGGCTAAAGGAAGAAGCTCTCCACCCCCCAAGGAGACCTGAAAGAGACTGAACAAAGGACAAAGACATTAGGGGGGTGAGTGATTGCTGGACCCAGGCTAGAAGGAAGATAGCCTGTTTACTGGACCTAGTGAGGGGTTTATCTGTACACAGGGTGATTAGACATAGAACTGCGTGTTCTATTTTATTTTATTCAGTAATTCACTTTGTTCTGTCTGTCACTACTTGAAATCACTTAAATCCTATTTTCTGTACTTATTAAAATCACTTTTTACTTATTAAGTTTCCTGGAGTTGAGTTGTTACCTGGGGGAAGGCAAACAGCTGTGCATATCTTTCTATCTTTGAAATAGAAGGCGAACTATTTATGAGTTTACCCTGTATAAGCTTTATACAAGGTAAAACGGATGTATTAAGGGTTTGAATCTCCTTGGAGTTGAGCAGCTGGGTGTCAAAGGCAAGAGTGCTTCCAGGGGCCTTACAGTGGTGAGTGGACTTGGTTCGGACCTGGGTCTGTGTTTGCAGCAGATCAGTGGAATCTGGCTCAAAACAGACAGGATTCGGGAGTCCCAAGCTGGAAAAGGCCTGGAAGCAGGGGCAGAAGTAGCCTTGGCACACCAGGTGGCAGCACCAAGCAGGTCTCTGTGGCCCCAACCCGTCACACCCATTCTTAGGTTCCTGTCTCTCCCCATGCGTTGTTTAAAGAGCCTAGGCATCTAACCCAGACTTTGTGGATCCCACTGGCTAGCTAAGCATCTAGAAGTTAGGCAATTCCTAAGTGGTTAAGACCAGATTCACATGTGGATTTCAGAGGATGGACTGTTTTCAGCACAAGGTATAATTCATACAATTTCCAATATTTGGAAATTCATCATCCATCCAAATGTTCCCACTAGCCCTTGCCTCCTCCCCTTCCCCATCTGTTTCCCATAGGATGCTGACGTCTTGTACCACACCAAACTGCTTTTAAAAATCAGTGGTGAAGGGCGTAAGTGTTTTTCAGATTCCTGAGTTATTCCATACCCGAATGAAGAAGTCACTCACTCTGCACATCCTACTCTGATATGGAAGTGGGAGGCAGTGGAGCCCTACTTGGAGTAAAACAGCCAACTGAGCTTCAGGGTTTTCTATCCAAGGTGACTACTTCATATTCAATGGGGGAATTTCCCCCTCAGAGTGGTAGTAAGCATGAGTAAGGGTGTCACAATTTGGCCCAAAGGAAGCTGCCTTGAATTAATTTGGTTCCTGAGGCTGCCTAACCCTGTCCTTGTTCCTGGGAGGAGTAATTAGGTTTATGCAAATGAAGTTGGAGGACAGGCTTTTCTCTGGCTGAGTGAGGGAAGAATTTTTAAATGGCTGGATCCCTGAAGAAATGTATAAACTTGTGTGACACATCTAACCCTGCTCCCACACATTTCATGCTGCTTAAAGGGAAAGCATACTGCACAGTTCACAATGCTGCTTTGAGATGAATGGGTAACAGACATGTTTTATTTTAATCAAATGCTACATTGCTTGGGTACTGTGCTGACTGGCAGGCTGTCCAAGTACATAGTTTAGATATAAAAATATAATTTACAATTTATTTTTGGAAACCTGGATTTTCAGCATAAAAAAAACTGCACACTACCGTTACAGATGAGGAATGATCATTCTTTTTTTTTTTTTTTTTTTTTTTTTAAAGCTTTCGTGAGATATTTGAATGTTTTATTTCACTTTATAATACAAGTTAAATTATTTTGCTTCTTGGAAAATAGCATTTCTAAATTACATGTTCCATTTTTAAAAATAATTTGTGCTCTCTCAAATCTTTTGAGAAGTAATTTGCGGGTAAGACTATTAGAAGTATTAGCATTAAATGTTATAGTAGCGCCTAAAAGCCACAATCTGACTTGAGCCCCCTTTTGAGGGCTGCTGAACAAACATATGAGCCTAGATCAGCAAAGGGACATAAGTGTTGCAGTGCTAAACATTGCAACCTCTAACTCTTATGCATCTAACCACCCAGGGGAATTCACAGACCCTGACTTAGGTGCCCAAGCTCTCTAAGAGGGGAGAGAGGCTGCTAAGAATGGGAGCCACAGAAACCAGCATGCTAGGCAAGGAGCTACATAAACTAGCCAATGGGGAGATCTGAGGAGAGGGGTGTGTCTGAGCCCCACTTGTCTGTGGGAGTTAGGTACCCAAATCTGGGCAAGAGGGAGATAGATACCTATCCCCACCAACCACAATTTGGAGTGGCTTCTCTTTGGCACTTGCAGAGTCCTTCCCCTGCTTGTGGTATACAAGAGTTTCTCAAAACAGAAAAATGGTTCTTTCCCTCTCCTTCCCTGAGGACAGACAGAATCAATTGTTTTTGTTTAAGAGTGTTTAATCTCTTAGGCAGTCTCTCAGTCACCCCTTTGGAGCTTGGCTTATCTGCATGCAGGCTTTCATGAGGCAGAAGTTTAGGTAACTAAACTAATAACTTTTACAGTGAAAATGTAGGCGCCAAATGAGATTAGGTGCCTACAGGGTTGGGCAGCAGCTGAGTGTGGGGGTTGTGGGTCACATGGGCACCGAAATCCCTTTGTGGATCTGGGCCATAATATGTAACCGTCCCTGACCCAAATAGCTTACAGTCTAAAGACAAGACATAATAGGAGAGGACATGACCAATGCACTCCTGTAGTGGAAGACAGATAGAGAGGGTAATGGGTCTAACAGAATGTGTGCAATTCTTAGCTAGTCAGTAGCAGTGAACACAACTTGCCACCTGCCTAGCTATTATGATTCAATTCTTCTGTATGCATTCCAGCAGTGGTGAATTTTTGAGGAGGGATTTGTCTACTACCCGAGGGGTCACCTCTCTCCCTGGGCCACATTGCCATGGCTGCGATCGGCAGAGATGCTGCAGCCGCATCCTCCTCAGTATAAAACAGGATGGAGGGAGCAGCAGGGCATTCTCTGTGAGAACGCTCAGACTCTGGAACTTGCTTCCACTAAATAGCCCGAATTGGGGACTTTCCAGGCATGCTGCAAAATACAGCTCTTTGAGAGGGTTTTTTTTGATGAAGGTGAGAGGTTGCTGGGTGCCTGAGTTCCCATGGAACTGATGGCTGCTGTTGGGATGTAATTGAAATTGTAATTACTGCATTGCCATGTTAGCGTGCCAGCTTTGGGTAGGCATCTATTATTTTAAATCTAAATAAATTAAAATACCTATATCAGTAGTTCTCCAAATCAGAAGAAAACTTGAGCTTCTATTTTCATGTGTTCTTTTCAGAGTCCCGCAGCTACCTAAATCTCCAAGTGAATATTACTGCAAATTAGGATGCATCTACTCAACAAATCTCAGTGAAAAGGTAATACTATTGCTTATTAATATTAAATGCAGTATTAAAAACTATATAACTACACAACAGAACTCTGCAATGAGCTGTCTTTTTGCATGTTTATTACTGCCCTCTGCTGGATAGAATATATCGGGCCTATTCAAGCACTTGCCAGCTCCATCTTCTGGTTGAGTGAGTACAGCTGCTCCTTAGGTCAATGGAGGATGTTTCTGAAGTGGAAAGACTTGAGTGGTAACCCAATGCTGCAAGCAGGGCCGGCGCTACCATTAGGCGACCCTAGGCAGTCACCTAGGGCGCCAGGATTTGTGGGGTGGCATTTCAGGTCCCTTGGTGGCCGCTGCAGGAGAGGCTGCCGCCAAAATGCTGCCGAGGACCCCGGCGGCACTTCGGCGGCAGCTTCTTCGGCCGCCAGGGTCTTCAGCGGCAGCCTCTCCCGCCACCTAGGGTGGCAAAAAAGCTGGCGACGCCCCTGGCTGCATGCATATGTTCTGTTATCATCATGTCTGTACACTGTCAGAGTAATAATTTTCATAAAATGGCCTATATTGCTGGTATTAATTGAATCTCATATAAGGCTGGATGAGATTGGTAATGAGTTACAAACTATAAGGCCACTAGTGCAAATCCATCCCAGGTCAATGGCACCAAAAAGCTATTGTAATCTAATTGCTGCCGGGTTGTCTAAACTTTTCCTGATCATAATAAATACAAAAACGCCTTATCTAATCAGCACCCATAATGGCAGCCCCAGAGGCCATGCACTGAATACTGAAGATGGTGGCTCCTTTGCCGCAAGGTTGTAGCACGTTGGCAAGGCTTGCACTTTCCTGGACTGTCCCTGTAGGAAAAGTGAGGAATTCAGTTTCCAAAACTGTCATGTTCTTTCTCTATATTCAAGTCATTTGTAAAAAAGACTGGGGGGGGGGGGGAATCACTGAACACCATTGCTTTGCTTGAATGAGCACTGGCGGTTAACCAGGTTAAACAAAAAACCTGCCAACAAATGGTGGAATAAAAATTAATCTCTTCTGCTTCTACACAGCTGCCTTATTTTGTAAACCTGTCTACTAAAAAGTATTTGTGCTTTACATTTTTCCATCAGTGAGATACAGTTCTATACCCAGGTGTCTTTGCACTTCTGTTTTCCTCTTTTAACCTTCAATATCAAAGTTCCTAACTACATAATTGAGAACATTTTATTTCCTTATTTTGGTCTCCCATTAACCTTTCCCATATCGCAAAGATTTACTATCTATTCTTTGCTTGCCAGTGGCTGGAATATATTTGCCATTTGACCACTGCTAGAGCTGTTGGGGGGTTGGACAAGAATTCCCTTTTGTCAAAAATTCTGAGGTTTCAACATTTTGGTTTCATTCTGCATTAGGATGAAAATGAGGCCTTTCCAATTTTATTGGCAAAAATGTGAGTGAGAGGGAGAGTCGTGTCACACCCCCGCAACAATAGCCTAGCGGCTTGGGCACTCACTTGGGATGTAAGGAGATGAAAAAATGGCAGCATTTTAAAAATCCTACTGGGCAAATATAATACATTATACAGCAAATATATTAAACAATTAATTAGACTGGTATTTGCCAAATGCTGAGAGCCAATAAATGCAAAGCAGAGAAGCTGTGTGAGACTTGACATGTGTAGATCTGAAAGTCGGAATTGTGACCTGACAAAAGACAAACTGAACTTTTTTCTCTGTACTACTTCATTATTTTATACCCTATGTCACAGCCTTATCCTGATGTCATTGAAGTCAATGGCAAAACCTCCATTGGCTTTTATGGGAACAGATTCTGGCTTTTAGATAATCTGGAGATTATCTTGCTCCACCCATAGGCCAATTTCTGGCTCCCTGTTTCATCTGCAATGCAAAGAAAGAGGAAAGCCACCTTAACCATCTGCTTGGAGATTCCCTTGGTGTGAGGGAATTCCCAGGTAGAATAGCAGTCCCTACATCCTCCCTTCAGGTGCCAGTCTAGAGGGCATGTCAGAAGTATGTGCGGGGGAAGGGTACTATCAAAAACAGCCACACCCTGGAGACTCCCAGATGGCAGAACCATCTCTTGGGAGCAGTTGCCAGATTCTACAAATTAGAACAGCTCTGAAGTTGCTCAAAACAGAGCAAAAAACTGCATCAAGAAGAAGCAACCTTTCAGTTAAGCATTGTTTCTTCAGCATCATATGTGAGATAGAGTTCGTAAAACATGGCCAAGGAATTAGATTTAAATGTTTCTTGTAATGATTTTAATAGGATATTGAAATGCTATTGTAAAATTAAAATCCTTACAGCTATATAATATAAGCTTCTCCTCAAACACAAGATGGTATGTGTTATATTCCTGGAAAGCAAGTTTGGTAAACCGAAAAAATAACCAGATTTATTCTGGATATTAAGGTTGTTTTTTTTTAAATTCATGGGTTTGCTTGTGTCAAGACAGCTCCTTGAATGGTTTTTTTTTTTTTTTTTTTTTTTTTTTTGAGTAACTGATTTAAATAAATTGTTGGTTCCATAGGTCTTTGGCCATTTATAAACTGAGTTTATCCATGATGTACTGAATAGGTTTCTTCAGCCCTTAAATGAAATTACTTACCCATGTATAAATTGTCTTAGTTATGATGCACTAAAACAGGACTTGCTATTAATTTTGGAAATAAGGTATGTTGGTCTCCTGCAAAGGTAGACCCGCTCTCAAATGTGTAATCTCTGTCAAAACTCCCCACAGAGAGACCTTGTAACCATAGTTCTGTTTTGTTTGGGTTCCCCCCTTCTTTAATAATAAAATAGTTATAGTTAAGAGTTGTGATTATTTCACTCTTCTCTAACTGAGAGATCCCCTAAGGCATGGCAAAGAAATGCCCCTGAATTGGCATTGAGAGACCACTGGGTTTGTTTAGTCCGGAGAAGAGCGAACTGAGAGGGGACATAACAGTTTTCAAGTACATGAAAGATTCTTACAAGGAGGAAGGAGAAAAATTGTTTTCTTTGACCTCTAAGGATTGGACAAGAAGCAATGGGCTTAAATTGCAGCCAGGGTTGTTTAAGTTGGACATTAGGAAAAACTTCTTAACTGTTAGGATAGTTAAGCAGTGGAATAAAGTGCCTAGGGAGCTTGTGGAATCTCCATCATTAAGAGCAGGTCAGACAAACACCTGTCAGGGATGGTAAATAATACCTAGTCCTGTCATGAGTGCAGGGTACTTGACTAGAAGACATCTCGAGGTCCTTTCCAGTCCTATAATTCTATGATTATTAAGATTTGGCCTGCTATTTCTTGTTTCTCTAGATCGGTGGTTCTCAATTGTGGTCCACCGCTTCTTCAGGGAAAGCCCCTGGCACTCCAGGCTGGTTTGTTGACTTGCCATGTCCCCAGGTTCAGCCGGTTGCAGCTCCCACTGGTTGCGGTTTGCCGCTCCAGGCCAATGGGGGCTGCGGCACGGGCCGAGGGATGTGCTGTCCGCCGCAGCCCCCATTGGCCTGGAGCGGTAAACTGCGGCCAGTGGGAACCGCGACCGGCGGAACCTGCGGACACGGCAGGTCAACAAACCGGAACGGCATGCCAGGGGCTTTCCCTGAAAAAGTGGTGGACCACAGTTGAAAACCACCACTCTAGCCTATCTTTGTAATTTTGGGGCCAGGGAATTACTTGAGGCTCAACAACTGAAAACTTTTTTTTTTTTTATATCCCATATAGTCCAATTCTAGGAAACCTACAAAACTATATCTTTACCTTTGTTATCTGTATGGAGATCACTAATACCTTATGAGATCAAGCCCATAGAACAAATAGAAGATCTTTCTGAAGATCATGGAGAAATTACTTTTTCAGTATGTTATTGATTGACCTTCAGATCCTAACAGCCTAGAAGTAGCTGGAGAAGCTCCAACACTTCAAATGTTTAAATTTATATTATATATTTATGTTCACACATTTTTGTCTCTATTGGAGGACATTGAGTACTATGTAATCAACTCCAGAGCAACTTTTATGCATACTACATGGGTATTAGTTACTGCAAACACAGTTGTATGCTGTTCTTCCATGTTATGACTCTGGCTTGTGCAGTGATCTCAGATGAGTGGTGATGAGAAATAGCGCTAGTTTTTTCTTAGATGTTCATGGTGCTTCATTTTTCACTTAGAAAGAGGGACATGTGGTAAAAGTTACTTTAATAAAGGATAATACAGGAGGCCAAATTCACTGCTGGTGTCAATGGGTGCTGCCCAATTGACTTCAAGGAAGTTCCACTCATTGATTCCAGCAGTGAATTTGGCCCAGTATATCTGAGTACATGAGTTGAATTGGGTGGCTCTAGTTAATCTTTCTACATTATATTATACTCTCTGGTTGTCCTTCAAATTGTATCAGATTTACTCAAGAAGGTATTTAGAGATGATAAATTCTATTTCTTAGTGCACTGATGTTTCATCACAGTTCTATTACTGTTGTATCCCCCCAGTGCCTCTGCTAGGGGTTTTTTCCAGTTTAATTTTTATCAGGAGACTTTGCATCAGTGTATTATTCCTTAGATGTCTAGCATACACAGTTTAGCTGCTTATAGTTTCATAATGCTGTCAGAAGTGAAAAATGCATGAAACGTAATCCTTAGTCTTCAATTTATGAAAATGTGATTATTAAGGAAAACGAGCAAACCATAAGGGCTTATTCTTTTATATGATCAGCTATGTTGATCTCAGATTTATCGTCTTAATTTGAGGATTATTTTGGCCACATCTTTTTTTAATAGAGATCCCCAGAAACCTTGCCATCAACAAATAACATTACATTGTATCCGCACCACCTTTGCCTGGGGGCAACTATAACTCCAAAAGGCAGTACATATTGGCACATGGGAGGCATGTTTAGCCCAATCTATAATTGTCAATTTTTACTCCCCAGTAGACTCCCAGATGTCAGTCTATTAAACTTGTTCTTACATTAGGTGGGATAATTAACATATAACCGATTGCTTATGCAAACACAAGTGATCTGTATGTATGTATTGCAAAGAAATACCTGAGGATAGATGTATGTTTTTAAGTGTGAAGCTTCCAGTACTTGTATGGTGATCATGATTACATGGGCTTGAGACATTCTTTGGAAGATTTCCATAAACAGAGGAGTGTCTTTACTTTCAGAATTCCTTAAATCCCTATGGCATTTTGGGATAATTTTAATCCTACTTTCATATCCATTCTCTCTCTCTCTCTCTCTCTCTCTCTCTCTCTCTCTCTCTCTGTCCCCTCCCCCCCGCACCAGTCATCTGACATCAGAAGATGCGTACCTATCCATGTGAGGGGGAAAAGGAAAGAGCAGATTAGAGAACAGTAAGTGAGGGGCACAGTCTTTAGCACCCAAAACAAATATGCCTCTGTAAGCATATGCTTGAATCTAGAACAGATATAGCTTATTCTATTAGTTGAACTCCCATTGTGTGTTTAAGAGGCACAGAACTAGAAACTAGGGCTGGTTGAAGTCAGAACTTCACATAATTGTCTTTCTGCAAATTTCATTGGGTAACCAAAAATTATGGACTAAGATTGAAAAATATTCACAATTTCAGTTTGCTTTTTTTTGACAGTCTAAAGTTTTTATGGAATAAACAAACACTTTCTGACCAGCTCTACTAGAAACCCATGCCTCAGCAAGATGCAGACTGTACATAAGTGAGGGATTCATTTCTCCATTTTTGTGTAGCAACCCATACATTCTACTTTGAGAGTTCAAACTCTAAATAATGTCTGTGTGATAAACAGCTAGGGCTCAATTGTGGCATTTAGCCACAATGCAAGTTGTACTGCTGAAGGGAGTGTTGCACTCCGGAGGGAGCTCTCTGAGGCATTGGGACTTTTAAGCAGGCACAGTGTCTCCAGAGCAACCTGGCATGCAGGGAACATCTGTGGGGAAGGGTGTATCCCCTCAGTGGCTGGCCAGCTATGCTCAGAGTGGAGATGGATCTTTTGCAGAGGCTGGCACTGATGGTCCTTAAGTACTCCTTGCATTCCCTGAAGGCAAAGACTTCTCTTGTGTCTGGTCGCCTTGTGGGCAGCACAAAGCAGCAGAAGCTTATTTTGCCATTCTCTTGTATTCCTGAACAGGGACAGAGCACAGGTACATCTAAATCTACAAACTCTTCTCTAGGACTCATTCCATAGTCATAATTGAATGTTTTCATATTTTCAAAGAGATAACTATCCCCTGAGAGTAAATGTCTAGCTTAATGTTGTGGGCCTGATTTTTAGAATGTCAGAAGTACTGAGATATTCAGCCAATGAGGCCGTAAGTGTCCTAGACTAGAGACTCCACATTTAAGATCCAAAATTAGTGGACATCTTTGAAGCAGAAAAAACCTTTTCTCTAGGCCAAAGGAAAATTAAACAACGAAGCCAAAATATTGCATTTGGAAAATTTTAAAATAATTTAAAAGCCTCAAAATAATTCTAAAAGCTAGAACATGTTCACACTTTTTGCTTTCTGGAATATTTATACAGGGAAAAAGTTTAGCATTGCTTAGTATTCTACTTTTAAACATGCTTTGTGTGAGTTGCCTAACTGCTTCCCTCTGTCCATAATCTATATAGGTGTAAAAAATATGTAGATGGAAAAAACTACAAGGACACCTATTCCCTCTCCGCCATTAGAGTCTGCACTTAGATTTCCTGAATGAGTCATAAATGTATGTGGTGATCATCTTCACTTCAATATCCTGGTCAGTGTGTATGTTGTGTTGCCCTCTACTGGATGAAGGGTTCATTGTTTTATGATTGTCTTGCCAGGAGAAGCTAGTCTAGTCTAAAAAGGTTATAGAAGCCTCTTTTCTACTGATAGCTAAAAGTACAGGTCTGCTTGTTTGACACAAAGACTGAGAATCCTAATGGTGCATATAGAGTATGAGGTTAGGTCAGGGTGAGCTCAAGAAGAGTAGTCCGGTCATTAGGGTGCTAATTTGGGATTTAAGAGAGATGTTCAATTCCCTTCTCTGCCACACCTTCCTGCTTGACTTCAGGCAAGTCACGTGAGGATAATAATACTTCCCTACCCACTGGAGAATGGTGAAGAAAAATACATTAGTCTGTGAGGAGCTCTGATACTTCAGCACTGGGGGGGCATATGAGTACATAAGGTGGTGGTTGTTTGCATGAAAGTCATGAAACTTTTGATATTAACCTCCCATTGTTTAATTTAATTGCAGTTACTCTGCAGTGCACTTAAAGGTAATCACCCTTAACTGGAGGAATTATCTAAATCCCTACAAGTTAGAGGTCAGTGATTTGGTTAGAGGTTAGTAATTGGGGGGAGGGGGTTAGCACCAAGGCATAATACAGGCTAGGCAGCATCCCTAGAGAATCTAATAGTGAATGATAGAATTGTATTACATCCTACAGAATCTATTGGCAAATTGTAGAATTTTCATAAGTATTTTCTCACTTCTTGATGCAACCCACATGTAAAACTTAACAGGGACTCTAGTTTTAAGTGTTTTGATTTAAATGAAGAAGGTGTTTGGAGGGAAAGTGCATATAACTGTGAAAAGTCTTTATTCCACTTCTGTCTTCAGAGACCCATACCTTCCACATAAGAATAAATTGCCAAGACTCTTGTTTGTGAATACTTCCATGATTTTCTTCCCAGGATAAATGGTTAGGATTAGTTTCTCTCCTCATACTGAGTCATTGGAACATTCACCTTAAATCATGATATTGGTTTTTAATAGAAGTCAGTACTTGTTTCTGCAAAATCATTTAGAGTCAGATTCTGATACACTGGTTCACAATGATTCCACAAGTTGCTCCATTAAGGTGAATAGAATTATTTGTTAAGCAGGATACTACTCGACATGAATAAAAGGAATAAAAATGTGGCTCTTAAAAATAACAAATGATTAAATAAATAACGCACTCAAACGTGCATTTCCACTTAATGAAATATTTACTACAAAATTTCCAATTCACTATTTCCTTATTCTTGGGTATGATTGTCATTCCTCTCAGTTCTGGGTCGAGACATTCTAAAATGATTAGTTGAGTTCAGAATACAGTGAGGATCAGCTAACTAAATTCTATTTAAGTCAATATGGAGTAAAGTTAATACATCAGCCTGACTGAAATGTATGAATATGCTTTTGTTTCAGCCACTCATTGGCACATAAGCTAATTGACAGAGTAAGGCAGTGTTTCCCAGTAAACTAATCTGGGAAGGTATAGGGCAAAGAAGAGGAAGAGCAATATGTGAAAGTATTTGCCTTGTACTCAACTGCAAATATACTCCTACAGCTATGAGTAAAGCAACTGATCTCTCCTTGAAGTCTTCTGTCCTGCTCTCATGGCATGCCCTAACATGGGGTTATGGAAGACGACCAATAGAGCATCCTGACAGACCAAGTATTTTTTTTTCTTCCCTGTGTCCTTTTGGCTCAGCTGTAGCCCAGTAGAATCACCAGTGGTCAGAAATCTACCAATCAGAGCAACATGAAGTCAGCAAAAGAAGAGGAACCACTTAGGGTACGTCTACACTACAGAATTAGGTCAAAATTATAGAAGTCGATATATTAAAACCCGAATTTATGGAATCGATTGTGTGTGTCCCCACTAAAGAGCATTAAGACCATGAGGTCGATTGACTGTGTCCACAGTGGCGAGACAGGCATCGACCTTCAGAGCATTGCATTGCGGGTAGCTATCCCACAGTTTCTGCAGTCTCCGCCGCCCATTGGAATTCTGGGTTGCGATCCCAAAGCCTGATGGGGCAGAAAACATTGTCGCTGGTGGTTCTGGGTACATGTCGTCAAGCCATCAAACATCCCTCCCTCCCTCCTTGAAAGCAATCTTTTTCGTGCCTTCTCTCCGGGGTTTCCCTGTTTGCTACGGAAGCCTGCTCAGCTCACAATTACCGTACATCTCCAGCGTATGCCTGCACATTAGGTCTAGTGGGGATTCAGTCACGCTATAATACGGGCAGAGGGATAGCTCAGCGTTCTGAGCGTTGGCCCGCTAAACCCGGGGTTGCGAGTTCAATCCTTGAGGGGGCCATTCCGCCTGAGGCTGGTAGTCACGGGACTGCACAGCATAAGCTCCTTGCCTTCTAGCTGCAGATGGTGCAATATGCCATAAATGGTTGTGGTCGCGGGACCATACAGCAGAAGCTCCTTGCCTTCTAGCTGCAGATCATACAATATGCTTGAAATTCGTGTGCTCCTGGCCGGCGGCCTATGGTGTGGCTGGCTGGGGGCGCTTGGACATAAATGGGAGTGACTCTGGTCATTCTCTTTTTTACGTTTTGTTTAAGGGAGATTCAGCACTGCCTGGAACACGGGCAGAGGGATAGCTCAGCGTTCTGAGCATTGGCCCGCTAAACCCGGGGTTGCGAGTTCAATCCTTGAGGGGGCCAGGAGAGCTTATTGTACCAGCTGCAGCTAGAAGGGAAGGTGCCTAACCCTTGCTCCCCCCTCCCTCCATGAAAGCAACTGAGGGGGGAGCCAAAAATCCTTTCGCGCCTTTTTTCATGCGGGCGCCATATTGCTGACACCATTGTTATCCACCCGCCGCTTCTGCTCCCACTCTGCTGTCCTGCAAACAGCATACCAGGGAAAGCATGGAGCACGATCAGATCACCGCGGCTGTTCTCGCCGTTATGAACACCACGCGCATTGTCCAGGAGTATATGGCGAACGAGAACCAGGAGCTGCTAGAGCAACAGGAGGCGAGGAGGGGACAGCATCAGCCTGAGGACAGTGATGAGGACATGGACACAGACCTCTCTCAAAAAAGGCCCCCCCGCAAGGTGGACATCATGGTGGTAATGGGGCTTGTTGATACAGTGGAACGCCGATTCTGGGCCCGGGAAACAAGCACAGACTGGTGGGACCACATAGTGCTGCAGGTCTGGGATGAATCCCAGTGGCTGTGAAACTTTCGCATGCGTAAGGGCACTTTCATGGAACTTTGTGAGATGCTTTCCCCTGCCCTGAAGCGCCAGAACACCAAGATGAGAGCAGCCCTCACAGTAGAGAAGCGACTGGCGATAGCCCTGTGGAAGCTTGCAACGCCAGACAGCTACCAGTCAGTCGCGAATCAATTCGGAGTGGGAAAATCTACAGTGGGGGCTGTTGTCATGCAAGTAGCCAGGGCGATCACCAAGATGCTTGTACCAAGGGTTGTGAGTCTGGGAAATGTGCAGCTCATACTGGATGGCTTTTCAGCAATGGGGTTCCCAAACTGTGGAGGGGCGATAGATGGAACCCATATCCCTATCTTGGCACCGGACCACCAAGCCAGCGAGTACATAAACCGAAAGGGTTACTTTTCAATAGTGCTGCAAGCACTGGTGGATCATAAGGGACGTTTCACCAACATCAACGTGGGATGGCCGGGAAAGGTACATGACGCTCGCATCTTCAGGAACTCTGGTCTGTTTCAGCTGCTGCAGCAAGGGACTTTCTTCCTAGACCAGAAAATAACCGTTGGGGATGTTGAGATGCCCATAGTTATCCTTGGGGACCCAGCCTACCCATTAATGCCATGGCTCATGAAGCCATACACAGGTAGCCTGGACAGTAGTCAGGACCTTTTCAACTATAGGCTGAGCAAGTGCAGAATGGTGGTGGAATGTGCATTTGGCCGTTTAAAGGCTCGCTGGAGAAGTTTATTGACTAAGTTAGATCTCAGCGAAAACAATATTCCCATTATTATTACTGCTTGCTGTGCGCTCCACAATATCTGTGAGAGTAAGGGGGAGACGTTTATGGCGGGGTGGGAGGTTGAGGCAAATCGCCTGGCCACTGGTTATGCGCAGCCAGACACCAGGGCTATTACAAGAGTACAGCAGGGTGCATTGCGCATCAGGGAAGCTTTGAAAACCAGTTTCATGAATGGCCAGGATGCTGTGTGAAAGTTCTGTTTTTCTCCAGTAATGAAAAGCCCCGCCCCTTCATTCACTCTACTTCCCTTTACCCAAACCGCCCTGCCCTCCCCCCCTCGGTCACCGCTTGCAGAGGAAATAAAGTCATTGTTGCTTAAAAATCATGCATTCTTTATTAATTTGTAAAACACAGAGGGGGAACTATGGGGGTAACTGCCACAGTCTCCCGGGATAGGTGGTGGAGGAAGGGAAGCACCAGGATGGGTGGTGGAGGAGGGGATGAGGGAAGGACAAGGACACACAGCACTTTAAAACTTATTGAATGCCAGCCCTTTCTTGCTTGGACTGTTCTCTTGGCTTGAGTGGCTGGGTGCACGGAGGCCACCCAAACGCGTTCTTGGGCGTCTCGGGGATGAGGTTATGGGACTCGGGAAGGAGGGCTGTTGGTTACACAGGGGCTGTAGCAGCAGTCTGGGCTCAGGCGGCCTTTCCTGAACCCTACGCCTTTCCTCGGCCATAAGCCGGAGGATTTCCGTTTGATCCTCCAGCAGCCTCAGAATTGCATCCTGCCTTCTCTCTGCACGCTGACGCCACCTACTCTCTTCATCGCGCCACCTCTCCGCGCGATCAAACTCTGCCTTCCTGGACTCCGACAGTGTCTGCCTCCACGCATTCTGCTGGGCAGCCTCAGTGTGGGAGGATTCCATGAGTTCTGAGAACATATCGTCTCGATTCCTTTTTTTTTACTTCTAATCTTCGCTAGCCTCTGAGACGGAGATGAAAGGGGTGGCGTTGAAACATTTGCAGCTGCGGGAGGAAACAAACGGGAGAGGAGTAGTTTAAAAGACACATATTAGAGAACAATGCTCCAAACATTACATATCACATGTGCATTTGGTCCAAGGTTGCACTTTGCCTGTTATATTGAGGGTCTGCCGGTTTGGTGTGAGAGATCACACAAGCAGGTCCGGCGGGCAACAGAATTCGGCTTGCAGACAGCCATGGTAAGACACAGTCTATAGGCTTCTTTAAGCTTCATAACATGTGGGATTGTTTTTAAACAGCAACCCCCTCATTTCCCATAACAAACATCCTTTGGGCTGGCAATTTAAAACAAACAGGTTGGCAATTTAAAAGGGAGGGGAGGCGGTTTTCGGGATAACATGCAGCGCGAACCTAATCTACACCCCGCCCCCCCAACACAGACACACATCCAAGATGTTCGCTGTTCCCCCTCCCCCCACCGCGTGGGTCACAGCGGGGAAGATTTCCGTTCGGCCACAGGCAAACAGCCCAGCAGGGACGGACCCCTCTGAATACCCCCTTAATAAAATTCCCCTATTTCAACCAGGTGACCATGAATGATATCACTCTTCTGAGGATAACACAGAGAGATAAAGAACGGATGTTGCTTGAATGCCAGCAAAAACCGGGACCATACGCCGCCATGCTTTGCAAAGCACTGATTCCAGACTACGTGCTACTGGCCTGGCGTGGTAGAGTGTGTTACCACGGAGCACAGGATAAGGCTGCCCTCCCCAGAAACCTTTTGCACAGGCTTTGGGAGTACATCCAGGAGATCTTTCTGGAGATGTCCCCGGAGGATTTCTGCTCCATCCCCGAACATGTTAACAGTGTTTTCCAGTAGCTGTAGCTGTACTGGCCACGAATTAATCATTAAACACGCTTGCTTATAAAACATGTATTAATTTAACAGAGGTACACTCACCAGAGGTCCCTTCTCCTGCATCGAGCACGCCTTGGGAGGGTTCGTACTGTACTGGCTCCAGGGTGACAAAGAGTTCCTGGCTGTCGGGGAAAAGGGCTTCTCCGCTTCCTTGCTGTGTCTGTGTGCTATTTTCAGCATCATTATCATCATCATGCTCCTCTGTGGGTTCTGATGATCCACATACGGAGTCAAACCACATGGGTGGGTCAGTGCTGGCTGCACCTCCTAGAACGGCATGCAGCTCATCATAGAAGCGGCATGTCTGGGGCTCTGACCCAGAGCGGTTGTTTGCATCTCTGGTTTTTTGGTAGGCTTGCCTGAGCTCCTTAATTTTCACGCGGCACTGTTGTGCGTCCCTGTTGTAGCCTCTGTCCTGCATGCCCTTGGAGATTTTGGCATATGTCTTGGCGTTTCTTCTTTTGGACCCTAGCTCTGCTAGCACGGTTTCGTCTCCCCATACAGCGATCAGATCGAGTACCTCACGCTCGGTCCATGCTGGAGCTCATCTTCGGTTCTGGGACTCCATCAAGGTCACCTCTGCTGATGAGATCTGCGCTCACCTGCAGCTCACCACGCTGGCCAAACAGGAAATGAAATTCAAAAGTTTGCGGGGCTTTTCCTGTCTACCTGGGCGGAGCATTCGAGCTCAGACCGCTGTCCAGAGTGGTCAGATGTTGCACTGTGGGATAGATTTAGGAGGCCAATACCGTCGAATTGCGTCCTCACTAAGCCTACATCGATTCGGCAATATCGCTTTAAGCGCTAATCCCCTTGTTGGGGGTGGAGTGGCGAGATCGATTTTAAGAGCCCTAGAAGTCGATGTTAAGGGCTTCGTCATGTGGATGGGTGCACGGATCAATCGAAATATCGCTAATAAATTCGACCTAAACTCGTAGTGTAGACCAGGGCTTAGAGGAGGGCTAGAGGGAGAAAGTACAGGGTCCACCTCTTGGGAGCAGCAGACAACAAAGAAAACAGACACAACCTATGTAAAATAGCAAATAAATAAATAACAAAGAAACATAAAAAGAAAACCAAGATAAAGATGAAAAAGAAACCAATACAAGAGAGAAAAAAATAGAGAGCAATGTAAAGGTGATGGTAACTGTGCCAAGGCACGAGAGGAGGAGACATAACAAGAGTCACCAGTAAATTGATGGCTTGATCTTGCAGTTGTTCCATGTGCTAAACACTCAGTTGACCAGTGTAACACCACTAGAAATGTGTATGTCCTAGAATAAACTTTTGTGGTGTCTAGATTGGCATTTACAGATAGCTAATAGGTTAGTTCCTGTACCTTAACAATTCTGTGCTAGAAGTTCCCTTGATTGTAGCAGTAGCCCCCCTGTATATTTGAAGAAGTGCCAATATTTAAAAATGTGTTCAGAGGAGAGTAACAATGACCATAATTCTTTTACACCTGTAATACAATTGCTGGCCTTAAATAATTGGTACTGATTGCTAGTAACTCTTGCTTTTATTTGATCCCTGTATCAGGTCCATACAAATAGTCTGGAAAAATAACTAGTCAAATATTTTTCTACACTGGTAAAAGGCTAAAAAATTAAAAACATGTTTGAAGTATTAGGAATAGAGTTTGTAGAAAAAATAGAAATTTTCAACTAGCTCTATGGTAATCAGAAATGTACTGAATTTGTCTTTAAAAATTTTATATTAAATTTAACTTTTACTTAAGAAGCTAGGAGTAAATATGAAACCTGGATACAAATACTTCCTGCAAAAGGTAATAAACAGAGTACTGATGTTGGAATACAGCTGAAGCAGTTGAGTCTTGCCTTAGCAGTTTGAAGGGCACAGTGAAAAAGCATCTAGCTGGAGGTGAGAGAAGCCAAGAAAAGGCACAAATGTTGGGCGTGGTGCTGTTTAGCTCTTCCTTGTATTTTCATGTTTTCTTAAGAATGAAAATAAGGTTAGGTTGAAAATCTAGTTCTTCAGTTATCAAATAAATTTGGTACAAAATCCAAAATAGTAAAGAGTAGTTTAGTCAATATCAAAGAAAGTCTGTATGCTAGAAGGAAGACAATATGCTATAAAATGGCAACAGCAAGTATGCAAGCTGGGTAGAAAGTTGAGGTTTGTTTCCTCAGCTGTCTGAAGCCTGAGCTCAGTTTAAATGACAGAATTTTAATCTCTCTGAATTTCAATTAGATTTTGCCAATGGATAAGTGGGGAAGAGAATATTAATGATACAGGTTGAGACCTATATGGTGGGAATTAGATAAGCAGACAAAACTCAGTAATTGTTTATTTAGGTTATAGCACATTAAACACTTACTTTGAAAGTGGTGATTAAGAGGTTAGAAAGGCCACTGCAAATAATATTTAGCGTTTAAGGGATCTCTTTCTTCCCTGCTTATTCTTGCATAGACAACACAAAAACCATTAGCTTTATCGGTATCTTAACACATTTATGTGCTCGCGTTTATTCATGCATTGTCATTAGGGGAGATCGTGTATGTTTAATATGCTCATATCATCCTAACTTATGATTCATCAGTCGTGAAGAAAGAAATTAACCACGCAGCTCCTCTCCTTCCCGCTTTGCATTTTCACAAGGGTTGCACTCTAAACACACCTAATAAGCAGCTCTGTCTCTCTTTTCCTTTAGACGTCTGCCAGTTTCATCTCAAATTAGATGCATCAACAGAAGAAGGTACCACTTTCGTGTAATCACCCAGTTTGCATTTCATCACCTGAGATAAAACAGAGACTACTACCAAGGAAGATCAAACACAACCCCATAGAACAGGACGGAGGGGGCTTTGCAGCTGAGCTCTACATAACATGCTCTTCAGTGCACATGGAGCTGACAAGGGAAAGGCTAAATAAGGAAACAGCCCCACCCTCCTCCCCACTCTATTTTGCCTCAGTCGCTCTCGCTGCTGCTGGGCTGGTGCAGCGGCCGCACAAGTCACATTTCAGCTCCTCTGTCCCTCATCCCTTTTCAGTGCAAACTTCTTTGAACACGTTGGGCTGGGGTGCGAGCTGGTGGCAGGGACGATTGCGGTGGCCTGTCCGGACAGATCAGCGAGAGGGATGCCCGGAGGGGAGCAGCTGCAAGGGACGCTTGGACTCCCACGCGGCTGCTGCTGCTGCCCCGAGAGGCTCGCTGGGTGGAGGGGCCCCCCAGAGGGCGCATGCTGTGCCCCCCCCAGTCAGGTCTGCGGCTGCTGCGAAGGAGATGTGGGGGCAAGGAGGTTGGGCTTTGCTCCTGGGCGCTCCGGCCACTCCTGGGAAGTGCCCCGCGCTGGGTAGGGTGCCTGGCGCTGCAGGGCAGCGGAGCAAAGCATTCCCTGCGCTCTGTGGGGGGTGGGGGCGCTGGGCAAGCGCCTCCCCTGCTGGGGGTGGGCTGACGAGCGCGCGGGAGCCCCCGCTGCGGCAGCGCGCGGGCTCCCAGCGCTCGCGCCGGAGAGACAAGCTCTGAGATTCCGCCTCTCCCCTACTCCGGGGGAGGGGGAGCGCGCGCCGGCTGTCTGCGCGCGCGCACGCTGTCCTCCTCCTGCCCGCCACCCTTAGCAGCCTCGCGCTGCTGGTGCGCTGCTCCTCCTCGCGCACATAGCACTCCGGAGCGGCTCCACTTCGCAGCGCCGCTGCAGTCTGGCTGCTCGGCTCCAAGTTTCCCCATCTTCACCATCCTCCTCTCTGGAGACTAGCGCACGGGGGGAACCCCCCGCCTTGCCCACCCCTTCTCGGAGCGCCTCCTGCTGCTGCTCCCAGGTAGGGACCCCGTCGCCTCTCTTCTTGCGCTGCTGGGCATGCCCCCACCCCCGGAAAGTCTGAGTGTCTTAAGGGGGAGATGGACAAGGAAGGGGGGCTCCAACATTGGCCCCCTCCCTTACCCTCAGACAAGGCAAGCACCCGACGTTGCATTAGCTAAGCTCCTTGTATTCTGCAACTTTGCATTGCACTGTCGTTGCCCTTTTTTGCTTTTTGATGCGAGTCTATGGCCATTATTATTATTTTTTAAACGGCTGTCCAACATGTTCAACGTTTGGCAGCAGCTGCACCGGTTGGTTCACAGTCATGCTATTGAACCTCTGCAAATGGGCATGATGATTATTTTGGGGTGAGGGGGTTGCGGAGTATTACAGTGAACGGAAGAATGATTAAGAACTGATTATTTGTTTTGTCTTGTCGGGGCGTTCATATTACAGAAAAAAGAAGCATCTGATGCATTTGCTCACATGCCACTTTTGATTATGCATTACATGCTTGTACAAAGCAGGATCCTTGCAAACGATGGAGCTATAAGTTGCTAGTAAGGGAAAGTGCTGCAGGAATCCAATGTTTTCTCATCTCCATTGAAGTGACATGTATTTTTCCTTTGGTTAAGTTGAAAGCCTTGCTTGGTGGAGACTCGCTGTAGCTCTGAGTGGGTTTGTATTTTTCTTGCTTGGTTAGGTTTTGCAAAGAGCAGCTATGAAGAGGAAACTGACACTCTACAAGATGCAGTTGGGTCTTCTCGTTTTATTGGTGGGGGTGCTAACAAGGTGAGCACAACGTCTCTTATTGCTGTTCAACAGAAACGCATATTGTGTTTTGATCTGCTCCTAGTCATTTCCTGTAAGGGGTGATAAAAGCTAGTAGGGGATAATATTTCATTAAAAAGTCTTGGTTAGTTGTTTTAATACAATATTTGGCAGATTCTAGGTCAGGTTCCGTGACAGAAGGAGCTCTGGGGACAATGTCAAGTTAATTACTTATCTTAAACAATTTGCTGCAAGGGTGACTTGACATTTTTAATTCAACCATTTGAAAGACAAAAAATACACCCTTAAATATTTTCTTTGTAACACTCTTAGCTGTAAGAGATGTATTGGCATCAGTATGTCACTGCCAGTTTACATCATAAGTTTATCACATAGAACAACAGTGCAGGCAAAGTTATAGATTGTTGTGAAGTCAAATAGCAAACTACAATTTCTAAAATAATGTTGGCATTTCTGAGTGTGGGCTTGTCTTTTTTTTTTTTTTTTTGTGTGTGGTCAACACAGCAGACCCCAGAAATGATATTTAAGCTTTAAACCTCTAGGTGGAGATAGCATACAACTTCACAGTCCCATATAATAAAAGAATAGCCTGGTTGATTAATCAATTTTTCATGTTGTTGTTTAGAGATCTCCATTTCTAAAGTGACAACATACCAGAAAATAATTTTAAACATAATTAGTTTAGTGTTGCCTATGTTCCCTAAACATGCAATTGTAATTTGTAACTTCATTTTACTTGTTTCAATTGTGACTGTAGTAGGTTTTCTGGGTAATACGATTTTCAAAATTATAGGGGCCTCATATGGTTGAAAATCCCTTCATTTATTTTGGTCTGGTACAATTACCTGGTGGTTATCTCTCAGTGAACAGAATTACCTAATTTTTAAAAATAGGTCATCTATCTTACTTTGTACCCAAACATGCTGCAGTATTAGTTAAGTCACAATGAGCTGAATCCTGTAGCCCTTACTCACATGAGTAATCCCATTGATATCAAAGAGACAATATGCTTAATTAAGGACTTTCATGTGAATAAAATTTGTAGGATTACATCCTAACATGCTGTAACTATCTAAACTGGGTTTTTCAATCACATCTTGACTTCAGAAACGATTCTGTTTTTACAAGAGTAATATAAAAGGCAGATATTCATACTATTGAAGTATAGGTGAAGAAAAAACAGCAATAGTTTTAATTTCCACACAGAGCTTTACATCTTATTTTGCATGTGACATCTTGGTTTTTGGTTTGTAAATTAACTGATTATGCTTGATTATAAGGGTAGTGTCTCGGAAACCACAGACTGCAATAATTTACATTTAAATACATCCTCCATGATGTTTAATTGTAGGGTGAAAGGAAAATCCTTTCTTTTGTTAATTTTTAGGTTGTTTTGTCATAAATTTAAAGATGTCACCTGATTACTTTTGCTGTAGATCAGACAATGTGTTAATTTTACACAGTACAAATTGTTCAATCAAAATTCCTTGATCAACACCGCAGTTGCAGAAGATAAGCACGCAAAAAAATCAAAAATCTGAAAGATAAAAATACCTGCAGATTTTTGAAAAATAGTATAAACTGTTAATGCATCTAACATGCTGTATTACTGCCCTAATGATCTAGCCTGGTGTTAAATAAATATGGTATTCTGATATCATTTATTTCACATAAATGATGCTTAAAATTTGGTTACACAAGAACATTTCAATATGAAGGCTCTATATAGGAGAAACAACTAAAGGTATACAAAACCATGGTTTGGGTTTCCACTCCCAGGTGATATGTTCAGCACCATCCTTGACTGGACAGCAGCATCATATTTCATTGAATTTATTGCTGTTTTCCAAGAAGAGATGATCAGTGAAGAGAATTGGGTCTCTTTCTTCACCAAGGAAGAAATTTAGATCTGATAAATTTAGATGATCCACACACTCTCCTTGATAAGTTAATTTATGGTTTCACCCCAACTTTTACAAGATGTGATTGGATCTGGCAGAACATAGGGAAATACTCTTGTCTTTTGAAAGACAAGAATTGTTTCTAAATACTATTTTAAATCCACTACAGCTCTTGGGCTGTTCACAGCTCTTGCCCAGCTTGCTTGCTGCTGTCAGCCTCAGTGTGCCCACCCACTATGTACTGACATCAGAGGACTCCCTGAGCATGATCAGTGGAGTTTTCCCTTATGTCAGTACTTCTGCTCATGTACGTTATATGGCCATTGGGTGGAGGCATAACCAAAGTATCTGTTTGAGAGAGTGTGTGTGCAGGGGGTGAGGGAGTAGGCCAGCAGCTCCAAGGAGATAGTTTTGTGTTGGAACTAAGGACACCAATCCATGAGTAATGACCCATGGAAGCATATGGCGTTTTTAGGGGGTTCTGTACTCGAACAGCCATATTTTTTATTGAGCTCTTAGGAAGCAATATTTACTGTGTTTTAATATGTGCTGAAAATAGAGGCTGTTAGAAAATGAAGTGCTTGAGAATTTAAAACTGTTTCTTAGAATCATATGTTTCCAAACCATTGTTTAATATATAATTGGTGTATGCATATACGCTTACACTACACAGCACATATTTTTCATGTTTCAGAATACTCCTGAATGTACATTTTTATAAGGAAAAATGTGGCATGATTAGGATAATGTAGATGATTAGAGGGCAACAACAGACACATTCAAAGCTAAATGATAACATTAGTTGCATACTGAATGTACATCAATATATATTTTAGTTTGTAAAATGTTGTTTTAGATCAGTGCTGGCTGACTCCCTAGAAGATGAAGCTAAGAATAACATCACCATCTTTACAAGAATACTAGACAGACTTCTGGATGGTTATGATAATCGTCTTAGACCTGGATTAGGAGGTAACAAAACATTAAAACTTGTTTTTTTAAATATATAAAATCAATCTCTATTGCTTAATTTGTTGTTTAAATAAATATACATTTTCCCTTAGGAACTTTTATCCAGTGATTTGATTACATGTTGCTGCTAAATCATTTATGAATACATATTTACCTGTTTTACAAAAATTAATGGAACAATAAGGTATAATGGAAATAAAATCTCTTAACTAGTAGCAACCATTTATCTTTTTTTAAAAAGTCTGGTGGTTAGAAAACTGAAATAGGATGTGAACGAAGTCTTCTTCCATATAGATAGAACTCCTTTGGCATCAGTTGCTTTTACAAGGGCCTGCTTCAGCTCTCCTTTAAATCAGTGGACCAGTAGCTCCCCTGCTGTTCCAGTTTGGAAAGCCTTGGCTAGCGTGTGACCAGCATAAAGTGGCGCAAGCTACCTGTAGCGCTCTCATTACACATTAATCCTGACATGGAATCCCTTTTTATTTCCAGTCCTGGCCTCCCTTCAGTAGATATTAGCAAATACATTATTTTATATTTTAAAGGGCTTTATGTGTAGATAATTCATAAAATGAGAAGTACAGTAAAATAATTAGATTTATATACATGTATAGTGATTGATTGCAAGGAGATACTATTTCTTTGCAGAATTATTGATCCTTTCTTAATCATTTTGATGTAGTAAGAACAGACTGCCATGCAGATTCTGTGCAGAAATAACTTGTGAGAAAATTTGAATTTAATTTGTAGTTATTTAAAAAAACCTTTTTATTGCAAAAGTAATGGAAGAATTCTCTGCCTGGTTACAAAGAGGAACATGCTAATTAATGAAAACAGTCTGCATATGGATCTTTAAACTGAGAAAACTATATTTTTATCTTTCTGATGGATTTATAAATTTTGGAAATAAGTCTATATAAATATCTTTAAGAAGAAAATTCCCAAACCTCCCAGGTAATTAATACATGTTTGGTGAACATGAAAATAAAGGGATTAACATCTGTTCAGTATTGACATACATGCCATCAACCAATGCAGAACATGTGTGAAATGAAAGTGAGTCATGCATATTGAACCAATAATGATTCATGATATGTGATAATGTTAGTCTGTAAGAATATTGGTAATTTAACAGAACATCAGTTTAATTCAGTTACACACCAAAAGCCTGGTCCTGGATATTCTATGTCCTACATAGCCTTTTTAGAGACAGTATGTTATTTCTACAGAATATTACAAAAATTGTATAGCCTTCTTTCTTATAATGGCTACCTATAGTGAGAATTTGAAAACATTGGTTACTGAAGTTTTCTTTCAAATTGCATGTTTGGTAGATGTTGGTAGGTTCTAATTGTCTTCATGTAGACTAGTGCATTTTAATCTTGCCTGGATGTTAATCTTGGTATAGATGTCATTATTTTGAGTTACTTGGACTAGATTCTGATCTCAGATAAACTGGATGAATCTGAAGCAACTCAACTGAAGTTATTAGAGCATTTACTTGGGCATAACAGATTAGATTATACTATTACATTATTTACATTAGTATAACTCAGATCAGAACCTGGCTTAGTTTATACTAAGAAATAACTATCAAACACCTGACATGGATTCCTTTGAAGCCTTTTGAAAGGAAAATCCAATGCACCAGTTAATTGTTCATCTGACGCATTTCCAAAATTCACTTAGCTGAATTTTCTCCCCTATACTTAGGGAATAGTGGAGTTCAATCAAGATTAATATCAAAACAGGTAGTGTTAGTTTAGTACTAAATGTTTTAGCTGATTATTAAAAGATAAAATGCAATACAAGGAAACTTTTCTAATAACTGCACATTCTGTCAATGGGTTTGTGTAATCTCTATCCAAGTGGGAGTCTGTACCCCTGTTCCTAAATTTTAAGATAAATTCAAAAACTCCTAATATCAAGACTATTGAGAAATTAGGTCTGTGTGTATGCTACATGACTTGATTTTTTTAAAATTATGGGTGCATACATTTCAGTTCTGAAGTTTATACGATCCAGAGTGTTAAGGCAACTTTGTGTTCTAATGTTGGTGTAAAGCTGTTGTAAAACTAATAGTATTGGTCACTGGAGGCCCATTCCAACAGCAGGAGTCCTCAAGTTAAGTGCACAACCACTGTGGAGACTTATACAGCACCTTCCTGCAGTCAACAAAGAGGGTGCAGCCATGGACAAGGGGGCAATGCAGTGCCCCCTGGGGCCATAGGCAGCAGGCAGAAGTTCACGCAGCACTCAGGCTAAACTCGTTCCTATGAACCAAGCCGTCATGGAGTAGCCTTAGGATTGAGCCTGCAGAATGATGGATTAAAGCCACTTTATACCAGTTTTGCCTGACACTCCTTGGTTGCGGCTGCAGAAGTTGGCCTGGGTACCTCTTCTAAAGTATGTTGTTTGCTTAAACTTCACAGTTCCTTACAATCTTCTGTTGGGACATCAGGCTTACAGCAAATGTTGCTTTAAAACAATAAATACATAAATATATGTGTCATTGGTAATATTTTGTATGAAAATAGGATAATAAATTTGGGCCTAAACCATGTAAATGTTTTAGAAGGATTGTTTACCTTATGATTATATTTATGGGTAATGCCCATTATTCCATGCAGAAGTTTTCTTCTGTACATTTGTTATAAGCGTCTAAAAGGGATTAAGGAGATTTTGGTGAAGTTCCATTCAAACTAAGCCACAATAGGAAAATATGGATACATCTGCATTTTTAAAAAAAAATTGTATTTCACAGATGATATTTGGAATTCTCTGTCCTTGAAAGTATTTCCAGAATCTACCTTAATAGGACTTAAGAAAGAAATGGACAGTTACATGGACACTAGTGACATTTCAAGGCTTACATACTTTAACTAAGTTGATTTCTGCTGATGTGGATGGGGACCAATAGTCAGATATGGACATTTTCTCCAAGATAATTTATTGCCTTGGATCCTGCGGTTTTTACTCTTCTATGGGAGCAGCTAGCTGGGAGTCTGCTTTAGGATAAGGTGGGCACATTACATATATTCAATTTTGTGTGCTTGCAAAGAATAGGCATTTGTGGACCTTCATCCTTCCTTTTCTCTATGAAAAATGTAAAGACGTCGGTTTATTTTAATTTAGCTTCCCATAAATAAAAGGTGCTTCCATCATTTTTGTTCTGTTTGTACAGTGCCTAGCAGAATGGGGCCCTGGTCTGTTACTGAGGCTCCTAGGCACTACCACAACACAGATAACAAACAACAAAGATAGTACCAACTTTGCTTTCTAAATTTAGTTTAAAAAAAACAAATGCAGGTGCGATGGGTACGGTCACAAAGACCCCCTTGGGACTGTCACCTGACATGCTGAGATTACCTCTGAGCCTGTTTTCCCTGCCAGCTTAGGACTCCAGACCCCTGCCTTGTTGAGCCAGACACGCTAGCCTGCTGCAACACAGACCCAGGTCTGGTCTATGTCCCCAAAGCTGCAGACTTTAACCCAAAACTGCTCAGCAGGTCACCTATGACCAGCACCCAGACACCCAGCTCCCAATGGGATCCAAACCCCCAATAAATCCGTTTTACTCTGTATAAAGCTTATACCGGGTAAACTCATAAATTGTCTGCCCTCTATAACACTGATAGAGAGAGATGCACAGCTGTTTGCTCCCCCAGGATTAATCACTTACTCTGGGTTAATTAATAAACAGAAGTGATTTTATTAAATATAAAAAGTAGGATTTAAGTGGTTTCTAGTAATAACAGACAGAACAAAGTAAGTCACCAAGCAAAATAAAGCAAAAACATACAAGTCTAAGCCTAGTACATTAAGAAACTGATTACAGGTAAAATCTCACTCTCAGAGATGTTCTAATAATCTTCTTTCACAGTCTAGACTCCTTCCTAGTCTGGGCCCAATCCTTTCCCTTGGTACAGTCCTTGTTAGTTCTAGCAGACATCTTGGGTGTTAACTAGGGATTTTCACATGACTGGAAATTCCCTCTGTCCTGCTTCATCCCTTTTTACAGCTTTGGCACAAGCTCTGGATTTGTCTCTGGATTCCCACCCCTCTTCGAAATGGAAAAGTACCAGATTTAGGATGGATTCCAGTATCAGGTGACATGATCACATGTCCTGTGAGACTACAGCCTCCATTCTTCCGGGGCCTGACCCACACATACAGAGGAAGGTTTGCAAGTAAAAAGCGCCATTTACAACATGCTCCAATACCTCTGTTAGTCTATAAGGTGCCACAGGACCCTTTGTCGCTTCTACAGATCCAGACTAACACGGCTACCCCTCTGATACTAGTCAGTGGGAGCCATCAAGATTCTAAACCACCATTAGTGGCCCACACTTTTGCATAATTACAATAGGACCTCAGAGTTATACTTCATATTTCTAGCTTCAGATACAAGAATGATACATGCACACAAAGAGGATGAACACACTCAGTAGATTATAAACTTTGTAATGATACCTTACAAGAGACCTTTTGCCTAAAGCATATTCCAGTTGCATCATATTCATACTCGTAAGCATATTGCCATAAAACATATGGAGTGCAATGTCACAGCAGGATCTATTTATTTTCTCACTTGGACTAATTTTATCCTGGGACAGTTCTGTTGACTTTCAGCATAATTAATGCTGATTTACAAGTAAGGAGAGCAGAAGATAGCTGCAGATTTTAATTTTAATCTGTGACAGGTGAAAGTATAATACATTTGACAACTTCAGTCCTTAAGTATATATTCTTGGTTAACATAGTTTCATCTTTTCACTTAAATACAATCTGAAGGAACTAGAAAATCATTCATAATTAGTATACTGATGACAAGATGGAAGAACTGGAGTGAATTTGAGAGGGTTCGGAAAGTCTAGAGAACAGATAATTTTGTTCTCTTGGATAGTCCTTGCCTAGGATTTAGTATTATTGTGAAGAAGCCAGGGCTGCACTGGCTGGTGAAAAGTGGACCAAGCAATGTATTTTGTCCAGCTCCCACAATACTATGGGATCCTACGAAGTGTTGAGTGCCTTTAGTTCCCAGTGAAGTCAATGAGAGTGCTCAGCATCTTTCAGGGGATGCACAATACTTCATAGAATCATTCCCATAAGGGACTAATATGCGATACTAAAGGTAGATATAACAAGTCAGTAGTGGTTCTGGGGGTCCAGTGGGGTTTGAAGAAGGGAATATTAACACCTTGTAAGAAGGTCTTCGATAGCCTTCTTGAAGAATAAAAACAAAACCAAACAAAAAACCCTAACAAGCAGTCCTGCCTTTCTGCACATCCCACAGGCCAAAAGCAAACACTCTCAAACCTTCCCTTTCACACATATCTTTGAGGCAAATTCTTTCTCTCTTCCCCTTTGTAAAGTTTCCTCTCTCCCCTCTTAACAAAATCAATCTTTACCCCAAACTCCACATCATCTGTTATCCTTCCAGAAAATATCCCCCTCTCCCTGCACCCAAAATTCCAGCATTCGCTCCACTTCATCTGAAAACTCTCATTGTTTTCCAATTCTGGTAAGCCCTCTTCCTCCCCCCCCCCCCTGCAAACTCCGTCTTTGGCTTTGACCCCAATTACATCTCACTGTAATATCTCACCTTCCTGAACACCAATTCCATTGTTGCCTTTGCCTCTTTCCATATACCATCTCTCATACACGGCTTTCTATTCTATTCTATTCTGTTCTGTTCTATGTATTTTCTTATACTACACTAATTACTCTAGTGTATGAGTGCCTTCCAGTAATGTGCTAAGCAACGTGACTAACATCTGTCATGTGTTTGTTCTCTCATCCTCCCCCCTGCGGGAAGAAGCATATGCAGTGGAGTTCCTTGTTGTGGTAGGTTTAGGGTATTTGTGTTTGTGGGTTTTTTTTGTTTGTTTGTTTTTGTCTAAAGAAATCAATCTGTTGTGGGATTGGGTAAGCAGAAACATCTCAGGGAGGCTTTCTGGCAGGACATGAGAGGATGGGTTCCACCCCACCCCCAGCGCAGCCTAGGCACTTATCTTCCATTCATGCCAGTATAATGCTGTTGGTACTAGTGGTGGTGTGTGGCAGATCTGCTGCTTCTAGTAAAGCTCCTCTAAGAGGGATGCCATTATTTCATCACCCTCTTTACCAAACTATCCCCTCCCAACACACTGAACTACTGCACTCAATATTTACAGCTACTAGGGTGTAGGGAGGATGTAGTTTGATAATAGGGTGTGTGTAGAAGGCCAGTTTAAGTGTCAGTTATGTTGTGTGTAGTAACTTTAAATGTTTCGCAACAACGTTTTGTGTGTTAATTATTGTAGTTGATTATCTATACTATGGTAGCACTCAAAGATCCCAACCAGGAGCATAGATGAAGAGACAGTTCATTGTATGATTGGCATACCCATACAGGTGGTTTGTTAAATCGTTCTTTTAGGTCTGTAAATGATGCTAAGTGATTAGGCACAACAGCGGGACTGAAAAGGGGATACCGTACATTGGTCAGTGGATTAAACAGGTGACAAATTAAGGATGATGGTATTTTCAAAAACCCAGCTCAGAACTTCAGAATGAAACACTTAACATAATCTGTTGGATCATGATGGTTTATCCATTTTTTTTTTCATTTCTGACATTAATGGATTTGAATGATGAGTCAGTCTCAAAAGCAGCTATGGAAAATATATTAAAGCTGCTGTGTTGTTTTGTAATTCACTAACCTATTAAATCAGAACGGACAACAAATCTGAATTAAAATAGGAAATCATCTAATTGTTTTTAATTATAAGAATCAGAGAGCTTTAATATGTCAAGATAAATCCTGCTGCAAGTGGGTGTGTGAGGTAATATCTTTTATTGAACCAACTTCTGTTGGTGAAAGAGATAATCTTTGAAGCTTATTCAGAGTGCTTCAGGTTTCCGAAGATCTCTGCAAGCTCGAAAGCTTATTTTTCACCAATAGAAGTTGGTGCAATAAAGTTGGTGCAATAAAAGATATTTCTTCACCCACCTTGTCTTCTAATTTCCTGGGACAAACATGGCTTTAGCAACACTGCAAAGATAAATCTTCACATGCATTTTTTTAAAATGTTATCTTTTCAGGCTGATACACAAATGAAGTTAATCACCATGGAAATGAAAGTTTTAGTTACTCCCCAAAATATTTGCTTTTATATTTCAAAATCTTATTGGAGCCAGGTTTCTAAAGATTTGGATTTGTTGGTAGGGCCTGATCCTGCTAACCTTTACTCATGCATGTTGTTCCATTAATGCTTTGCAGAAGAGAGCTCTTGGATATAAATTCTACTCTTGCATATGTTTCAGACACTTACATATTTAAAGCAGGTATTTTAGTAAAATATGCCCCAAATCAGCATTCTGTTCTTTGGATTATTATGTGCAATTTGGGCCACAAAATATTCTAGGAAAGTTATTCTCTGGACCAAATTCTGTCATTGGCTACACATGTGCGATTTCTGTTGAAGTTAAAGGGAGCTATGTGCAAATGTCAAAGGTCTGAATTTGGCACTTCTTTAGGCAAACTGATGTGTGACATAGTCACTCAAGTCAATCTGTGATATGTAAAAATGCTAAGTAAGTGTTACATATTTATTAACCTCATAAATATATGACGAGTGGAAAAAATCATTGCATACTAAATTTCAGACACTTGACCTTTGAAAATCATTATATTCTTGTACGTATATTCAAAAATTTTCACACACCTTTATGTGAAAAGCATAAATACTTGTGTATATAAAATATAACAAATCACATGTCATAGCATGTCTCAGACTCATAACTAAAATCAGAAATATCAGATGTAGATCTAAATACCAAATAGCATAGGTATGTAAACATAATATATTCAATTAAAATATATTATTTCTACATATTTTTTTTTATACAGATTACTTTTCTCATTGAAATATACAAAGGCAGTGTACACACGAAGGGCCTATTCACACAAGTAGCTGTTGGTTTCCATGGGACTACTGTCATGAGTAGAACAATGTGTGTCTCAAAGATGTTTTTGGTTTTAGTTTGAATTTAAAAAAAAATACACCCACCTAGATCAGTTTTCTTCCACAAAGATGTGGAAGAAAAACAATACATCTTCTGATCAAATGACTGCCTTGTCATTTAGAAATTCCTAATCTCCTTCTTGGGTCTTTGTATAGAGGAAAAGCAAGGTAAACTGTAAAATAGGAGACACCGTAGAAATTTTGTGATAGGGTATTTATAAATATTATATAATTACCCTATCACAAAATTTTTAAAAAGGTGACCCTACTCTGTTAGCTTGTCAGGTCTACATAGGACTTCTGTCAATATTTCATGCTCTTTTTGACCTTTTCATGCTCTTCCCTTCAGCTGCATAATGACGGTCTGGGAACTTCTGTTTTACAGAATGACTTCTCAGAAATAGATAATTATTTCTATGGATGAGCTGCATATCCTGAATTATTTGAATTGGTCATTATCGTGTTGCTGAGTCTCTCATCCAACAGAGGCAATTGGCTCTCAACACATCCATTGCTCTTGCGCCCGTCCTCTGTTGCCCTGAGATGATAGATTCTTTAGACTACTTTTTGCCAGGAGATAGTCTAAAGATGGTTAGACCTCCATCCATTTCCACCCCCTCTAGTATCTGAGCCTTTCAGCAGAGCTGGAGAGAGTTGGGGGAAGAGAAAGGGGAGGAGATGGGGAGGAGTCTGGATTTTTCTTTGAGACTCCAGAGACAAGCTGAAAAGTCTGTGGTTCTTCCACAGCATCCACCAAATGTTCCATATGTTTCCTCCTGATTGGCAGTTTAATGGGCAATATAGATATCCTTTTATCTCACTATTTGTGGGTCATTAAGGTTCTTTCATAATTTGTAGGGTCACTGATTGAAGGATTAGACATCCCTGGGTGAAACAAAAGTTAGTGGCTGTAATGGGGAGTAAATGACAGTGAGAAAGGAGAGGGGATTCAGTATTGTCTTGATAACAGCCCTGTATCAGGCTGAGGACATACCATGCTAGTTTCACTGATGTCCTTACCAGTGTCTACATGGTTGATAAAGTGCAGAATGACGATCTTCTTGCTGCTGGGTCTTTCTATTTGGGCATGGTTCTGTCACCAGGTAGCTTTTTTGGGCGAAAGGGAAAGTATTACTACTGGAAAAGTTTTTAAAGAAGGAAAGGGGGAAAATATAGTAGTCTGTGATATTGGACTACAGAGCATCACATCGTTAGCTATCTCTTCCATTCTCTGTAAGGTTTTAAAGCTGTCTCTGAGTGTAGCATACTTTATTCCCACTCATTCATTCCTTTATTGATCATAGGACAATCAAAGAGAAAATCTTGTTGGTTACCAAATAATTGGTTACCCTATACTTATAAAACAAGATAATGTGTTCTCTGGTAGTGCACACAGTGTGGTAGGTGCTGTCCATGTACACATGAAGGCATGATCCCTGCACCAAAGAGCTCTCAAGCTAAGACACTGGATCATATTAATTCAAAGTGATGGACTCATATTACACATTTGTTAGGCAACATTTTGAAGAACAATTAAACTTTGTGCTTTCTGTGTATAAAAGCTTCATGGTTAAATGGTAAGGGTGAGATCTTCACCTCCCGCCCCATTCCAGCCTGTTTACACCACATAAAAGTGCTGAAACAGCATAAAAGAGCCCCATATCTGGCCGGGGAGGATTCCTGTGCTGCAGAAACAGTGGAAGACAGCCATAAGGCTGCCTCCTGAGGGCCCACCTTGCTAACCCCATTACGGGGGTGGGGGGGAGGGACATGCTGAAGGTGGGAGAAGTGTCAAGGGTCAGGATTCCAGGCAGCCCATAAGACAGCATCCTCCCCAGGCTGTAACTTGGACGCAGGGCTGTGAGGTCTGTGCTGTGACGCTTACAGGGCAGCATAGAAACTCTCCCTTAGTCTTTGCTGTTCTTTTTATTTTTAGGTTTTAACTATGAATGTGTATTAATGGAGAAATAACTGAAAGTGGTAACTTACATGTGAATGACATGTTCAACTTTGGTTACAAAAAAGATGTACAGTTACCCAAATGTCCAAATTCTGATTTCTGGCTTCTTGATAATGACTTTTTCCATTTGAATTAAGTCAAAAACTAAACATTCTTAACATTTGTTTAAATTTTAATATGGACCCAGTTCTGAACCCCTTGCTTTGTCAAATCTCTTATTTGGCAAGAAGCTCGATCCCTTCTCCCACCCCTTTGATTTCTGGGGAAATTCAGATGAATGAGGTGTGTCAAGATCAAGAGAAGGCAGGTCTGAGGCTTCTCTGACCTGTGCTAGGATACAGCCCCGGGGATCAGGGAAGTATAAAGGTTACTTAATTGCTCTGGTCCATCTAAGGATCTGAGCTGTTAACTTTAATGGGAGTTTTGCTGGAGCGAAGAGCTCAGGATGTGGTCCTAAAAAAAGCTACTATAAAACACATAAATAATAGAGACCGAACAAACTAAACCCAAATCTATACAAAATTCAGCAAGGACACTGGAAAGCTCCCTGCATTGGAGTAGCTCCCAGTTAAAGTTTAGCTACAGAGTGAATTATACAAACAAGGAGATACAAGGTGAAATCTTGGCCCCATTAAAATAAATAGGAGCTTTATTGTTGACTTTAGTAGAGCCAGGATTTAACCACAGTATGTACAAAAGATGAATAGTAATTAGGGCTGTCAAATGATTTTAAAAAATCACCATTACTCATGAGATTTAAAAAAATAGTCTTGATTAATTGTTTTAATCACACTGTTAAACAATAGAATACTAATTTAAATGTATTAATAATAATATTGATAATTTTGGATATTTGTCTACTTTTTTAAAGATGTTGATTTCAGTTACAACACAATATAAAGTGAGCGCTGTACACTATTATTTTTTTATTACAAATATTTACATTGTAAAAAGAATAAACAAAAGAAATAGTATTTTTGTATTCATCTCATACAAGTACTTTGATCCATGGGCTTGTAGCAGTCCTGAAACTCTGTAAGTGTACTCTGTCGTGGTTGGCGGCATTCATTTGCTGCTGGTGGGTTATCTATAGCACAAGAACTGGAGGCATAAGCATGTTTACTGTGTAGGTGGCACTGCAGACTTGAAGTACTTTGGTGGTATTGGAACTCAGCTTTGCAATAGCTACCGATAACCATTTTTTTTTATCCAGAGAACCATCCGGAAGTTTTTTAAAAATAAACTTCCCATTCAAAAGACCTGAACTTTTGCTTCTTTCCTGCATTAACTTTTTCCTGATATTTAATCACTCCAGATCATGAGAAAAATCAGTAGAACTGTGCCAATGTCCGCCAAGTGATGAAGTACAGTAAGTGAAGAGGGTCAAAACAGAGGTGTGTGATTAACTCTCATTAAAAAAATGCGGTAATTTTTATGTTAATCGCTTGCTTTAACTGTGATTAATTGACAGCCCTAATAGTAAACCTTCTAATTCTTGTAGGAGAGTGAATATCAAATAGATTCCAGACCCAGAAATATAGTTACTAACATACTAACAACAGTTGGCTCGCTACAGATGGTCTACGCTAACTTTTTTTGCAAGTGTATTTATTAGAATACTCTGGCTCAAGATTAACTTCCTGTGCTTAATAGTTCTTTCACCTACCATGAAATAGGAACTCCTGTCAGGTTGATAGATAGATTCAAAGGATCTCTAGTTTCATTGGGGCTTCTGTAATTGATCTGCCTCAGCATCCTCTGCTGAAATTATCTTTTGTAATTTCTTACAACATATCTGATTAAAATAAAACAAATATTTTTGAGCCTCCTGTTGCAGCAGTACATTGTCAGTGCCCCACTGACATAAAAGCTATACTTAATGAAGACACTTAGCTTTTCTACTCCAGTATCAGTAGCTTCTGTATTTAAAATACTGAGCTAAGAAGGGAAAATAAAGATGTGTGTGCATTTTTTATTCCACCAATCACTATAATAATATAGTCTGTCTGAAAGGACCATAGTCTCCATCATTTGCAGTACTTTCATAAGTGAATGTTCTCACTTAGTCTCCAGGAGAGACTGTGTCAGCCATTCTTAAGATGTTTTATTCATGGAAGGCTTGTGCAGAAACATAAAGGCAGAAAGACTTGGGCTCATGCTGACCTCTGGTGACACATGAGGGCTTGTCACAGAGCAAGCATGACCTTTGGCTTCCCAGAGTTTCATCCTGGGCTCCATCAACTGCAACAGCCCAGTTGATTGAATGTGTCATTGTGGATCACAGAAAGAGAGGCGGGGAGAGAAAAGGTTGTTTTCTAAGGGCCTCATCCAAAGCCCATTGATGGAGTCTTTTCCACTGATACCAATAAGCTTTGGATTGCCCTTCACTGCACAGTTAACTTGGGCGATGGACACTTAGGTCTGAGCACCTGGGTTAGCCTAGTCCAGGTGTGAACAGCCACACTGCAAAGCCATACCCAAGTTACTGTGTCCTACCTGGTGGTGTACTCACTATGTGTGTCACTAGGACTTCTGGGGACATAACCCATGGTTCTTTGTGCTGCAGTAAAATGAGCCACTCTTATTCTTTCCCAGTGAATTGTGGAAGACCTTGACTGTCATTCTGGGCATGTGGGGCGAAATGTGGGAAGGACTATCAGCACTTGGGTGATTTAGCCTGTGTCTTCATTGCAAAGTAGGTGGCTTACCGTCTGAGTGAAAGAAGCACTCGGGCTCTAGCACATACCCCCAGTTGTGCCAGCTAGCCTGAATTGAAAGCACCACTAAATTTGGGTGAGAGGGATTTGTGTGGGGACGGGAGGGAGATTAGGTGCAACAGCTGAGTGAGAGACCATACCCTAAAATAGCCAGGCCTCAACCTATTGATGGACTTTAAAGAGATATATCAGGAGCTTGAAGCCAATCTGGAATTGGATAGGGAGGAAGTGCAGAGTACCAGTGCTGGTATGATGTGCGTTTGTCAGTCTGTTATCTTCTAGGCAGACCACTGCATATTGGACTAGTTGAAGCTTCTGTCTGAAATTTTCTGTCAAATCAAGTCAGATCATATTGCTTCAGTCCAGCCTGGAGGTGAAGAAGATTTGATCTGCACCTGAAAGGAAGGGGCATTAGGCTTATGAAGATGGGGGAAAAACACATTTCTGGGTACTGCTTCTGTTTGGAGGGCTAATTGCACTGATGAGTCCTGAAGAATTCTGAGACTGTGCATCAGACCCCCTTAAGTCCAGTAATAATTAAGGAGGAACATACAGACATAGCCCACTTTCCCCGAGATATATTCCACAGTCAGGGGAAGAAACAGGCACCCACAGCCCTTCAGAAAGATAAGGAAAGCAATGTCTGATGGGACAATTTCATGACTTTGTAGCAAAATGTTATGGTAGGCATAGCTTATTTAAATACCTTTTAATATGATATTGCTTCTTTTGAGGGAGGGGCAAATGATTGGTGGAAACAACAGAAGAAGACTGGGTCCTGAGGTGCAAAGATCCAAATTTGCTGAGTAGGGAACACTACTTCCTTGCACAGGCCACTGAGATGTTAAACCAGGAATGTGCTCAAAGAGATACTTCTGCAGAGACTGACAAGGGTGCTCCTGACTGGCAAAAAAATTAAGGTTGCCAAACTCAAGCATTTTAAAAAATCAGATAAGCCTTTTGCATATTAATTTCTAATCTGAAATGCTGACTTGATGTGTTTCCAGTGTATAAACCACGTTGTCCTGCATGTGTATTATGGTACCATTCGAAGTAGTCCTGAAAAGAGTAGGAACCTTAGAGGAAAACACCCCAGGATGGCAATGAAAGGCAAGGTGGGTGAGGTAAAATCTTTTATTGGACCAATTTCTGTCAGTGAGAGGGACAAGCTTTAAGGCTTACACAGAGCTCTTCTTCAGATCTGGGAACCATGCTCAGAGTGTCACAGCTAAATACAATCTGTTCCACCTTGTATTAAGCTGTGACACTGAGTACGTTTCCCACAGCTGAAGAAGAGTGCTGGATAAGCTCGAAAACTTGTCTGTCTCACTGACAGAAGTTGGTCCAATAAAATATATTACTTCACCCATCTTGCACCTCTAATATTCTGGGTCAGACTACTACATACCGGGATGGGAATAGATATTTTGTTGCCCTTTTTTGCCAGCATTGATTCAAACTGGCCCATATCAATCCCTCCCCGCCTCTCTCTCACCAGAGACTTCTATCCTCCCACCCCCAGACTCACCCTAGAACGCTCTCATATTTTGGACAAAGATGCAAGCCCTTGGGCTTTCCAGCCCTTTTTAGCTTTACCTCGTGCCCACCCTGTTGATCTAAACATGGTACTAGTCCCATTAATAACTCAGACCTGGTTATTATATACAAGCTCTTTGGATTCTGGGGGAAGCTGTAATGGCTCAATGGATGAGGCTGAATGCTTTTTAGTTTGGTTGACGTCGTTTTGGCTCACTGCCAAACACCTTTCCCCCCCCCACACCAGATAACTAAGCTTTACCTCAGTCTTGTGACGGTCAGACTATCTCAATACAATCAGACGTTTTAGAGCCAAACTCTAATCTCCTTTCAGCTTCCAATTTTAAATCTCCAGTGCACTTTTTTTAATGTAACTTCTGACTGAAAAGAAACAAGCAGAACAGGACCCAACTCAACAGTTAAGCTTTATGTTCTTTAATTATCATTTTAGAGCAAGATTTTTATATGTAACTGGATGTTCCCTGTTTTGAGGGTTTCTTTGTTTGGTTTTTGCAGCATGTGGGTGGGTAAGATGCCTGGATTTTATTATGAATTGTGAGAAGTGTTTTATCTTCCTTTTAACAAATCCATTTCTGTTTTAGTTAAAAGTTAGCTTTATGGAGAAAGAATTAATTTTATCTTCAGGTCATAGAATCACAGAATTGTAGGACTGGAAGGAACCTCGAGAGGTCATATTAGTCCTGCTTTGAGTGCAGGGGACTGGACAAGTATTACCTGCACAATCCTTGACAGGTGTTTTGTCTAACCTGTTCTTAAAAACCTCCCATGACCCAGATTCCACAACCTCCCTAGGCAATTTATTCCAGTGCTTAACTATCCTAGTTTTTCCTAATGTCTGATCTAAACCTCCCTTGTTGCAATTTAAGACCATTGCTTTTTGTCCTATCCTCAGAGGTTAACAAGAACAGTTTTTCTCTCTCCTCCTTGTAACCTTTTATGTACTTGAAAACTGTTATCCTGTCCCCCAACAGTCTTCTCTTCTGCAGACTAAATAAACCCATTCTTTTCAATCTTGCTCATAGGTCATGTTTTCTAGACCTTGAATCATTTTTGTTGCTCTTCTCTGGACTTTCTCCAATTTATCCACATCTTTCTTGAAATGTGGCATCTGGAATTGGACAAAATACTCCACTTGAGGCCTTATCAGCACTGAGTAGAGCAGAAGAATTACTTCTGGTGTCTTGCTTACAACACTCCTGCTAATTAATTCCAGAGTGAAATTTGTTGCTTTTTTTTGCAACAGTGTTACACTGTTGACTCATTTAGCTTGTGGTCCACTTTCCTCAGCACTCCTTCCCTAGGTATCATTTCCCATTTTGTATGTGTGTAACTGATGCTTACTTCCTACATGCATTTGTCCTTATTGAATTTTATCCTATTTACTTCAGACCATTTCTCCAGTTTGTCCAGACTACTCTGCATTTTAATCCTATCCTCCAAAGCACTTGCAACCCCTCCCAGCTTGGTATCGTCCACAAACTTTATAAGTGTACTCTCTATGCCATTATCTAAATCATTGATGAAGATATTGTATAGAATCAGACCCAGAACCGATCCCTGCAGGACCCCACTCAATATGCCCTTCCATTTTGACTATGAATCACTGATAACTACTCTCTGGGAATGGTTTTCCAGCCAGTTATGCACCCACCTTACTGTAGCTCCATCTAGGTTGTAGTTCCCTACTTTGTTTATGACCTGCAGCACAAGGAAGTACTTCAGGGTAGCTGGTCCCTGTGGATAGACGAGGCTCAGCACCCCTGGATTAGTGCAAGTGAGTCCAATCCAGCCAACATAAAGATAAAGAGATAAGATAAAGATAAATGGAGATATGCCAATCTCTTAGAACTGGAACGACCTTGAAAGGTCATCGAGTCCAGTCCCCTGCCTTCACTAGCAGGACCAGTACTGTCCCCTGACAGATTTTTGCCCCAGATTCCTAAATGGCCCCCTCAAGGATTGAACTCACAACCCTGGGTTTAGCAGGCCAATGCGTTGTATTTTCTTATGTTTCTGAGAAGGTCATGCAAGACCGTATAAAAAGCCTTACTAAAGTAAAAATATACCACATCTACCACTTACCCTCTCCACCCCCATCCACAAGGATTGTTACCCTGTCAAAGAGAGCTACTGGGTTGGTTTGAAAATGATTTGTTCTTGACAAATCTATGCTGACTGCAGTGGCATAGCCAGGTTCTAACACCAGGGGGAGTGAACACATTAAAAAAAGGCGCCACCCGACCTGACCTGGGTGAAAGAACCCAGGCCAGCAGCGAGACCCCTGATGGCAGGAGCCCGCAGGGGCAATCCTAGAGCAGCGGCTGGCTGAGCCAATCAGCCCGCCCCGCTCTGGGATCCCCCCCACAGGCTCCTGCCAACCAGGGTCTCAGCCTGCTGCTGGCCTGGGTTCTTTCACCCAGGCCAGCAGCGGGCTCTTGGTGGGGCCAGCGGCGGGACCCCTGCGTTATTTTGTCGCTCCACCTCCGTCCACTCCGTCTCCACCCTTTCAAAAATTAAAAAGGCGCCACTTTTTGAAAATGTGCTCAGGGGGAGCAGCTGCTCCACCTGCTCCCCCCCTAGCTACGCTACTGGCTGACTGTTACTTATCACCTTATTATCTTCTAGGTGTTTGAAATTGATTGCTTAATTATTTACTCAATTATCTTTCTGGGTACTGAAGTTTAGCTGTGTGGTTTGTAATTCCCCAGGTTGTCCTTATTTCACTTTTTATAGATTGGCCCTGTATTTTGCCCTTTTCCAGTCCGCTGGAATCTCTATCATCTTCCATCACTTTTCGAAGATAATCGCTAATGGCTCAGATATCTCCTCAGTCAGCTCTGTGAGTATTCTAGGTTGTATTTCATCAGGCTCTGGCACTTGAAGACATCTAACTTGTCTAAGTAGTTTTTTACTTATTCTTTCCCTATTTTAGCCTCAGTCAGATCTGACCTCATTTTCACTGGTGTTCACTATATTAGATGACCAATTGCTATCAAACTTTGGTGAAAACTGACACAAAAAAGTTGTTTAGCACTTCTGCCATTTCCTGTTATTGTCTTCTCCTCCCCTCTCCACCCCCCACAATTGAGTAACGGGCCCACTCTGTCTTTTGGTCTTCCTCTTGCTTCTAATGTGTTTGTAGAATATTTTCTTGTTAGCTTTATGTCTCTAGCTAGTTTAATCTCATTTTGTGCCTTGGTCTTTCTGATTTTTGTCCTACGTGCTTGTGATGTTGGTTTATGTCAATCCTTTTGTAATTTGTCCTAGTTTCCACTTTTTATAGGACTCTCTTTTTTGAATTTCAAATTATTGAAGATCTCCTGGTTAAGCCAGGGTGGTCTCTTTCCATGCTTCCTATCTTTCCTATGCAGTGGAATAGTTTGCTCTTGTGCCCTTAATAATGGCGCAAGAGTAAGCTATCCTATGCCCTTCCCACGTTTACCTCCCAGATAACTTATGCCCTTGTTTATTATGCATCTCTTATCAGTTTCCCCATTAGTTAATACAAAAAATCATGCACAATGAAGTACACTATCTTAAGTACTTTCATGGCCCCCATTGTCTGGACAACTTAGTCTTTAATGTATTTATCTTCACAACATCCATGTGAGGTTGGCAAGTGCTGTTACAGCTGGGAACAGAGGCACAGAGAGACTAAGTGACTTTCCCAAGGTGACTCAGGAAGTCTGTGGCAGAGTGAAGAATTGCGCACACATCTCCGGAGTCTCAACCTAGTGCCCTAACCACTGGACCATCCATAAATTACATTTATTTCATTACAGTAAATAGCATTGCAAAGTATATCTCTGTGATGGTAAACAAGAACAAAATAGAAAAGTTTAGTGAAGGGTCTCTATTTATGTCAACGTTTGTCATAGATTCATCGATCCATAGATACCAAGGCCAGAAGGCACCATCTAATCTGACCTCCTGTATAACACAAGCTATAGAACTTCCCCTAAATAATTCCTAGAGAAGATCTTTTAGAAAAAAACATCCAATCTTAAATTTAAAAATTGCCAGTGATGGAGAATCCACCATGACCCTTAGTTAAATGTTCCAATGGTTAATTACCCTCATTGATAACAATTTATGCCTTATTTCCACTCAGAATTTGTCTAGCTTCAACTTTTGGGTATAACACAACCATTGGTTTGTGTTACACCCTTGTCTCCTAGACTGAAGAGCCCATTATCAAATACTTATTCCCCATGTAGGTATTTGCACACAGTGATCAAGCCACCCTTTAATCTTCTCTTTGTTAAGATAGTTTGTCACATGGGGGATTCCCAGGGTTGGGACAAGGATCCCTCATCCCAGCCACGTACCTCTGCACAAACACCAGCCCAGCCCCTAGGAGGGTCAGAGTAACCCCCTGGAACAAGCATCACATTTAACAATAGAACAACAGCATTATCTAACCCATGCAAAGCAAGGAGTAGACCCAGGTCAGGATCTCTAGCTCTTGTTAGTAGTGTGTTGTTCCCTCGGATGTGTCAGTCTAGGTCTTCAGCCCACTTAGCAGTGGCACAATGCATTTATCCTTAAAGACTGTCCATAAACTGCGTGAATTGCCTTTGGATGTGACCTGAGGCTCTTCATTGATATTTTGACATGAAAGCCCTTACAAAACTATCATATTTCAGCACCATGCAAAGGGAAGCCTGTTTAAAAAATGACTTCACGCTGCTGTACCCGCCAGGGTCCCTTTCCTCCTTGGTGATTGGGGAGTGTTTGGAATTCCCCAAGGGAAAACTCGGTGGAAGTGGATCATGACAAAGTTAAGGGGTGACTAGATCACCGTTTAAGTACCTACATGGGGAACAAATATTTGATAATGGGCTCTTCAGTCTAGCAGACTAAAGTATAACACACTCCAATGGCTGGAAGTTGAAGCTAGACAAATTCAAACTGGGAGTAAGGCATACATTTTTAATAGTGAGAATAATTAACCATTGGAACAGTTTACTAAGAGTCACAGTGAATTCTCTATCACTGGCAATTTTAAAATCAAGATTGGATGTTTTTCTCAAATTTATGCTCTAGGAATTATTTTGGGGAAGTTCTATGGCCTGTATTACAAAGGAGGTCAGACTAGATGATCACAGTGATCCCTTCTGGAATCTATAAAACTGTAGGCGCTACTGTATAGAAATAGATGATGATGATGATGATGATGATAATACAATGCAGATTCATTGGTTTTCTGGACTCCAACACCTTTCAGGTCTGCATCACTGGAAATTTGTGGTCTAGGACTAGTTTTTCATATGCCATTTCATCAGTCTTTTCCCATCTTCCTGTTCTTCTTCTCATTCACTCCTAGCTCTCTCTCTCTCTCTTTCTCTCTCTCTGTGTACATGCACATAAATATATGCTTCAGCATTTGGTCTTAAGGAATCTCCATCTTGGCTGGTTACTTGTAACCAAGTTACACCCACGAAAGTTTATGCCCCAATACGTCTGTTAGTCTATAAGGTGCCACGGGACTCTTTGTTGCTTCTAGCTATCTCCGTCTTTATCTCATTGCTGATAGGTGCCATCTTCTGTTCAAATATCTAACCTAGCTTCTTTCTTTGGGCTTTTAGATAAGGCTGAAATTGTAATATGTTGTTGCCATTCACTAATAGGATATGACATAATAAAAACTATCTGTTCCTTCAGTGTCATCCTTTTGATTGCATAACTTGATATGCTTACACTTCAGGAGATATAAAGAACAATTTATAATTTTTTGTCTCAATCTTATTCCCATTGAAGTCAATGTGCATTTTGCTGCTGACTTCGGTGGAAGTGGGATCAGACCCTTCCTACTTCTGTTCCAAAGAAACAGTGAAATTGATTTTCCTCACACTTTTGCCAGGTTTATACCAGGGTAACTTCATTGACTTCAATAAGAGTATCTCCTGATTTACTCTGGTGTGAGATTAGAATCAGGTATGATAGTTGCTTTATCATGGCATCAGTTTTGAAGCTATAATATGGCCATCAAGTAGCTTTGTTCTGTGGCTACCTTTTTGGAACTGGCAATAGCTTTTGTTAAGCACTCCTATTGATGGGGTGGACAAGAGTGATTAAATAGAGTCTAATCAAATAGATAGAATATGTAGGGGTACTTTCACATATAGATCCCATTAAGAAATCTTCTTGAAAACAGATCAAGGGAAGGCTGAGGAGAGAGCAGATGAGGTATTGCAGTCAGGAGTGGGGAAAATTAATTTTTCCTCTTCTCCCAAAACCCAGCTTCAGTTTACAAACTGAAATCCCTATGTACATCCTTACTTAAGTACCCATACGTGGTTCAAAAGTGTTCTATTATAACTGATGACAGTGGGTAATAGTAGACAAAGCTGAATAATTGGACAGGTACAGCTGTCCTTAAATCACTGAAGCAAAATATACACTGAAATATTTACATTCCCTTTCCTTCCTCCACTCCTGGAGCTCCCAATTATCTAACCCCCCAGCCCTAAAGTGTCTTCAGCTGGCACTTTCAGCTATACTAACAAGCTTGTCAGCTAAGGAGAGAATGTTGAGTTGGAACACTGATGGATTAAGGCTCTGGCTGGTTTACTTGTGCAGCTTCTGGATTGTATTATGAATCACAATTTCATTGTCTTTGGGCAAAATTGCCAAGCATGTCTGTGGAGACCATATTACAATGCCAGAACAATGTCAATTCTAGTTAAATAATATATTTTAATAAAAAATAATTAAAATAACATCAGGATTTTGACAGCTTTTCCACTCAAACTTGGATATCCTGTCTTAAGGCTCCCACAGCACTTTAAACTTGACCCTCTTTTTCATTTTATGTTGACATCATTAATAAACAGTGCTTCATTTTTTTATGCCATAACAGCTCTTCAATCAAATTACAAAATTGCAGCATTCTCCAGGGTACTATTTATTGCACATACAAAATAATCTTTATACAATAAAAGAAATGGTTGCATACTGTGCATTAGAATTGTGTGTTTGCATATTTTAGATGCCCTGTCCTATTAAGAAAAAATTGGGCATTTAGCTTTGTTAAAACAATATATTTTCGTGAAGGCCACAGGTTATTCATAGATCCTCCCAACACAGCCAGTCTTAGTTTAGCTTTGAGGTCCATGTAAAACCATGGCATAGGTTGTTTCATTTTGTGGGGGAAGATACCAGGTCAATTTCATAGCTGAAGGGGGCAGTGCTATTCAGGCTGTCGTTGATGGCACTAAGGCCACTGCAGATTTCCTGCCAACTATCTTTAGCTGAGTCAGCTCTTCTGCTTACCAGCCTGTCTGCATGACTTGAGGCCACAAGGAGGGCCAGTTCAGGAGCATGAGAGTGGCATAGTCAAGTTGACTAAGCAAGGACCTAATCCCAATGCTGACACGGACTCCCTCTGTCACCTTTATCCTGTTACACGTGAACAGGTCAACATTTTCAAACTTGGCCCTGGTACAGTTTAAATCGGCTTAAGTGCTGCTCTGAATTGCATCTGGCTGACATAAAGTTCTAGCAGCAGAGAATCACTGTAGTGCTTGTCTTTTTCTCCCAGTCACATCCTTGGCCTGCTCTTAGGTTGGGGACTCTAAAGGAGGTAATTTAGGGACAACTAGAGGAATCTCCAGATAGTTACGACAGCTTTTCAGCCATTCAGTGTTGCCTCTTTGATCTCCCTCAACATTGTACGTTCACTTTCTATTTTTCAATAGGGGAACCAGGAGTTTAACCCTACTAGTGTGTTTATATTCTTAGAATTTGGGACTGATTTGCTCACATTGAGACGTAAAACTGAAGCCAAGTTAGAAGACTGTGTTCATTATAGTTTACTGTATACTAAACTGGTAATGAAATTCCAGTTTGTATTATATATATTGTATTATATGACAAATAATGTATAACAATATAAAGATCTATTGTAAGATATAACATGACAATGTTGAGGTCCCTAACATAGCTCTACTTTTTTTGGATCAAATTCAAATCTGTTATATTGGAGTAACTCCCAAGTGACTCCTTTCCCTGCAGTGGTGTTACTCCAAATTACACCAGGGTAATTGAGATTAGATCTGGCTTCCTGCCTTTTGAAAGCTTGAATGTCAGTAATGCATTAACACCTTTTTTGCATAGAATTATAATTAGGGTTGTGAGTTTTTGGAATAGTGCAAGCCAACTTTCACAGTTAATCTCTATAGCACTGTTTGCCCGGGAGAGAGAGAGATTCTGTCTTGTCACTTTTAATTTCCTCTCAGCTTGTAACAGGTGCTCATTTGGAGATAATTATCCTTGTTTTGAGATTTTCTGACCGACAATATTCATTTAGTCTCTGTATTTTTGAACCATACTTGTTGTTTCCATATGTTATTTCAGCAAAACCTATGCTTATTCCTAGCCAAATACTGAGAACATTAATGCACCCCAACATCTTGTGTGGTCCCTTGTCTTATACTTGGATTGCAAGCGCTTTGGGGCAGGAACAGTCTCCTTGCTATGTGTTTGTACAGCACCTAGCATAGTGGAGGCCTGATCTACAACTAAGGGTCTAGGTGTTAATACATAATACAAATATATAATAATCTTGATTTGGACACATTGAGGAAGGGGCTTTTTTTCTTTTCCTTGTTTTTCTTTTTGTTTTCTAAAAAGGCAGATAAATTATAAGTAATCCCAAAGTAAAAGTATTGTGAGGAGCAAAGAATATATTGAATATTATACTGTAACAAATGTGTAGCTACTTAGGAACTTTTGCTGCTGAATATCAGAGAATCATAGAATCTCAGGGTTGGAAGGGACCTCAGGAGGTCATCTAGTCCAACCCCCTGCTCAAAGCAGGACCAACCCCAACTAGATCATCCCAGCCAGGGCTTTGTCAAGCCTGACCTTAAAAACCTCTAAGGAAGGAGATTCCACCACCTCCCTAGGTAACCCATTCCAGTGCTTCACCACCCTACTAGTGAAAACGTTTTTCCTAATATCCAACCTAAACCTCCCCCTCTGCAACTTGAGACCATTACTCCTTGTTCTGTCATCTTCTACCACTGAGAACAGTCTAGATCCATCCTCTTTGGAACCCCCTTTTAGGTAGTTGAAAGCAGCTATCAAATCCCCCCTCACTCTTCTCTTCTGCAGGCTAAACAATCCCAGTTCCCTCAGCCTCTCCTCATAAGTCCTGTGCTCCAGCCCCCTAATCATTTTTGTTGCCCTCCGTTGGACTCTTTCCAATTTATCCACATCCTTTTTGTAGTGTGGGGCCCAAAACTGGACACTACTCCAAATGAGGCCTCACCAGTGCCGAATAGAGGGGAATAATCACGTCCCTCGATCTGCTGGAAATGCCCCTACTTATACAGCCCAAAATGCCGTTAGCCTTCTTGGCAACAAGGGCACACTGTTGACTCATATTCAGCTTTTCGTCCACTGTAACCCCTAGGTCCTTTTCTGCAGAACTGCTGCCCAGCCATTCGGTCCCTAGTCTGTAGCAGTGCATGGGATTCTTCCGTCCTAAGTGCAGGACTCTGCACTTGTCCTTGTTGAACCTCATCAGATTTCTTTTGGCCCAATCCTCTAATTTGTCTAGGTCCCTCTGTATCCTATCCCTACCCTCCAGCGTATCAACCACTCCTCCCAGTTTAGTGTCATCTGCAAACTTGCTAAGGGTGCAGTCCACACCATCCTCCAGGTCGTTGATGAAGATATAGAACAAAACCGGCCCCAGCACCGACCCTTGGGGCACTCCACTTGATACCGGCTGCCAACTAGACATGGAGCCATTGATCACTACCCGTTGAGCACGACCATCCAGCCAGTTTTCTATCCACCTTACCGTCCATTCATCCAGCCCATACTTCTTTAACTTGCTGGCAAGAACACTGTGCGAGACTGTATCGAAAGCTTTCCTAAAGTCAAGAAATAGCACATCCACTGCTTTCCCTCATCCACAGAGCCAGTTATCTCATCATAGAAGGCAATTAGGTTAGTCAGGCATGACTTGCCCTTGGTGAATCCATGCTGACTGTTCCTGATCACTTTCCCCTCCTTTAAGTGGTTTAGAATTGATTCCTTGAGGACCTGTTCCATGATTTTTCCAGGGATTGAGGTGAGACTGACTGGCCTGTAGTTCCCCGGATCTTCCTTCTTCCCTTTTGTAAAGATGGGCACTACATTCACTTTTTTCCAGTCATCCGGGACCTCCCCCGATTGCCATGATTTGTCAAAGATAATGGCCAATGGCTCTGCAATCACATCGGCCAACTCCTTTAGCACCCTCGGATGCAGTGCATCCGGCCCCATGGACTTGTGTTCGTCCAGCTTTTCTAAATAGTCCCGAACTACTTCTTTCTCCACAGAGGGCTGGTCACCTCCTCCCCATACCGTGCTGCGGAGTGCAGCCGTCTGGGAGCTGCCCTTGTCTGTGAAGACAGAGGCAAAAAAAGCATTGAGTACACTAGCTTTCTCCACATCCTCTGTCACAAGGTTCCCTCCCTCATTCAGCAAGGGGCCCACACGTTCCTTGACTTTCTTCTTGTTGCTAACATACCTGAAGAAACCCTTCTTGTTACTCCTAACATCTCCAGCTAGCTGCAACTCCAAGTGTGATTTGGCCTTCCTAATTTCACTCCTGCATGCCTGAGCAATATTTTTATACTCCTCCCTGGTCATTTGTCCAATCTTCCACTTCTTGTAAGCTGCTTTTTTGTGTTTAAGACGAGCAAGGATTTCACTGTTAAGCCAAGCTGGTCACCTGCCATATTTACTTTTCTTTCTACACATCGGGATGGTTTGTTCCTGCAACCTCAATAAGGTTTCTTTAAAATACAGCCAGCTTTCCTCGACTCCTTTCCCCCTCATGTTATTCTCCCAGGGGACCTTGCCCATCAGTTCCCTGAGGGAGTCAAAGTCTGCTTTTCTGAAGTCCAGGCTCTGTATTCTACTGCTCTCCTTTCTTCCTTGTGTCAGGATCCTGAACTCGACCATCTCATGGTCACTGTCTCCCAGGTTCCCATCCACTATTGCTTCCTCTACTATTTCTTCCCTGTTTGTGAGCAGCAGGTCAAGAAGAGCTTTTCCCCTAGTTGGTTCCTCCAGCACTTGCACCAGGAAATTGTCCCCTACACTTTCCAATAACTTCCTGGATTGTCTGTGGACCGCTGTATTGCTCTCCCAGCAGATGTCGGGGTGATTAAAGTCACCCATGAGAACCAGGGCCTGTGATCTAGTAACTTCTGTTAGTTGCTGGAAGAAAGCCTCGTCCACCTCATCCCCCTGGTCTGGTGGTCTGTAGCAGACTCCCACCACGACATTACCCTTGTTGCTCACACTTCTCAATTTAATCCAGAGACTCTCAGGTTTTTCTGCAGTTTCATACTGGAGCTCTGAGCAGTCATACTGCTCTTACATACAACGCAACTCCCCCACCTTTTCTGCCCTGCCTATCCTTCCTGAACAGTTTATATCCATCCATGACAGTACTCCAATCGTGTGAGTTATCCCACCAAGTCTCTGTTATTCCAATTACGTCATAATTCCTTGACTGTGCCAGGACTTCCAGTTCTCCCTGCTTGTTCCCCAGGCTTCTTGCATTTGTGTATAGGCATTTAAGATAACTCACCGATCATCCTGCTGTCCCAGTATGGGGCAGGAGCCCTCCCCTCTTGCACTCACTTACTTGTGCTTCCTCCCGGTATCCCACTTCCCCACTTACCTCGGGGCTTTGGTCTCCTTCCCCCGGTGAACCTAGTTTAAAGCCCTCCTCACTAGGTTGGCCAGCCTGCTTCCAAAGATGCTCTTCCCTCTCTTCGTCAGGTGGAGCCCGTCTCTGACTAGCACTCCTTCTTCTTGGAACACCATCCCATGGTCAAAGAATCCAAACCCTTCTCTCCGACACCATCTGCGTAGCCATTCGTTGACTTCCACGATTCGACGGTCTCTACCCCGGCCTTTTCCTGCCACAGGGAGAATGGACGAGAACACCACTTGCGCCTCAAACGCCTTTATCCTTCTTCCCAGAGCCACGTAGTCTGCAGTAATACGCTCAAGGTCATTCTTGGCAGTATCATTGGTGCCCACGTGGAGAAGCAGGAAGGGGTAGCGATCTGAGGGCTTGATGAGTCTCGGCAATATGGCCACTTGGAACTTCATGGTAGCTGTGGGGACAGAATTTAGGTTGCCCTACGCCAAAAGCACAGCCTTCACCACTAGATTGAGTGGCCCCTTTAAGGTGTGCAAGCAGCAAAGCGCAAAAAGCCTTTTCCCACTTTTTTTGCACTTCACATCCCCCTGTGTAGCAGCAAGGCATAATTACAAGCTCCGTGCTCTCCTTCGAAAGCTTCTTTTAGGACCCACTGGGCACAGCTGGTTGGCTGTGAAGGGGGGTGCATGTTTCATAACAAGCAACAAGGTAGGGATGCATTTCCTCTATGCTCCAAGAAGCTCCAGAAGGGATTGTGCCAGAACAGTTCCTCCTGGTGTTCCCACTTGGGTGGGGGTACAACTCTACACCATTCCCAAAGCACAACAGTATATAATGGCCCTTAGCTGTTAATAAAAATAAAAAGGACCGTAAGCCTATAGAGCCTATATAAACAATTGAGCACTTCTGTTTTTATTCAGTAGAGGGCAGTGGTGCATATGCACACTAGCATGTTCAGTTGCACTGCTCTTTGTCAGGAAAACATTGATTATATAAGAAACTAGTCTATGCAGGTCTCCATTCTGGGCTTCTAATGCAAAACCTACATTATTGTGTTCATCAGTGGAATGAAAAATTAAATCTTATATAACATCTTGGTCAAAAGATTGTTTTTTAGAATAGCTTTTAACCAGGAATAGAAAGCACTAAATTCCTGTTCCTGTGTTTTGATCAAATATGGAGGTCAAGATACAGCAGAGAGCAGTTGTAAGGTGCAATGTTCTTTTTAGGAAACGGCATGGTACTTTCATTGTTAAATTGCACTTAGCTGTATTTAAGTACCCTTTTTTTCCCTTTTTCACCTAAACAATTTGTAAGGCAGAATATTCAACATTCTAGGTGCCTGATACTTACATGGTAGTTGGAAACTGCTGTGGGAAATTTTCTGCTGGTGTGGCCCATCCCTATTAGTGCATGTTGTTTAGTTTTCAGCATCATTGAAAACGGAAGATACAAAACTGAGCAATTATTTTTCCCTATAGCACAACAATTAATATGCTGGTATCATGGCTGTCCAGCTATAATCATTAGGAGGACATCCTTTCTACAGCTATAACAACAGTTCAGCATCATGGTGAACACAGGGAAGGGACTATTATGCTTCAACATCTGTCACTTAAAAACAATTAAAATATAGGATGCTGTTGCTTAATTATTTTTAACACCATTAGTAATTGTATTGTAAACAGTTTCTTTGGCTTTGAAAAAAGCTGTTCAGTCTGAAAAAAATAGCCTGGAATTAGAAAGCTTTTAACAGCACTAGGCATACACTAGGCATAATAGCTCTGCAACAAAGGTGTTTTATGTTTAGAATTGTGGCACCGTACTAAATACCAGGCAATGTAATTATTTTTGCTGGCTGTGAATATGGGAAGTAACACCAGCGTAACAGCAGAGTAATTCTAATGAAGTCAGTGGAGTTACTCCATATTTGCAACAGTATGACTGAGAGCAGAATCTGGTTCAGGATGTTTCACATCATTCTGTGTGCAGAATACAAAAAATGTATATGCTAAAAATGTTTGTTTTTCTCTTTTATCAGACAGTATAACGGAAGTCTTCACTAACATCTATGTAACCAGCTTTGGACCTGTTTCAGACACAGACATGGTGAGTTCCTGAGTGAACTAATCTTTTGCTTGCATAGCACAGAAAGGCTGAGGAGAGCTACTGTTAACCTTAAAGAAGGTTTACATTCTGCTCCCATTTACACTGGAGCAAATCAGGAGTAAATTCATTGAAATCAATAGAATTGTGGCAATTTAAAATTGATACACATGTCAAAAGATGTAGAGTGTGACTTAGATGGCAGGTTTTCTTTTGGTCCTCTGCGCTTGGGTGGATTTCACCCAGAGGGAAAGTCAAGGCAGGGAAAGCCTATCAGTAACTGTCCCCAAGTTGTTATAAATGCTTTGTTGAATGGCTTTGTTTATATCCACTCTTTATAAAGAAGAGCATAGATCCCCAATCACTGGACAAGTTGAGGAGCTTTCAAGGACTTTGGGTGGATGGCTTGGGACAAAGAGATAGTGAGCTGTGAGGTTTATTCTGGGTGGGACTCAGACTCCGTCCCCACAATGAAGTGATCTGAGAAAAATGACTGAAAGGGAGGAGGCCCTTGTACTTTTGAGTTTATAACAGGCAGTTTCAAACAATGGCTCCAATCCAGCAAACACTTGTGTAAGTTATTCTTAGGTAGTCTTCTGAAAGTCATTGGAACAACTCAGGTCAGGAAGGGCCAGCAGGATCAGGACCAATGGCTATTAAAAGAAAGAAGTTAACAATATTGGCCTAGAGGGCCTAGGTGTGCTGTCACCCAGAGTGGAAAATGTTTTCCTCAAATGGCTGTGAAAAAACCCAGCAATCTCCTTCCCCCATTTTTCTCCCCTAATGATGTAAATTTGCCACCCCCAGAAGTTGGCATCCAGAGCAGATGCCCTGAGCTCCTGCCCCTAAGTCTGGCCTCTTCCCCTGTCTCTGGAGATCTGTTCTGAGCTCTTTCTGTCTCTGAATCATCATATTATGATATGGATTATTCTGTAATTGACAACCTGTTAACCGGTTAGTTGGTAGTTGGGCTGTGCAAGATAGAAGGAATTTGAGAAATGCATAACATGAGGTTTTGGAGGGGTTTTTGATTCATGAAATGGGTGTGTGCGATTTTAAAAAGAAATACCAACTTAATTTTTTTCTTGAAAAAATAGCACCGTTTTTGAATAAATATTTGCCAGTTGCAACTGACACACTATATACCGGATTTCATTAGATATATCAAATAGAAAGCTGATTTTAGAAAAAAAGTATGTTTGTTTTCTTGGGCGGCATTATAGATGGCCTTGATTCTTGTGAATAGCAGGAAACGTTCCCCCTCCCCCCGAAGGATATGAAATGAAGTTTCTAAAATCATTTGTATTTTGTTAGCTAGTGCTATAGGTTTGATTCTCCACAGCAATATGTGGCTCAGAAGCAGAAATATTTCCTCCTTGCAGCCTAGAGATAGACACTGAACTCTGTGAGAGGGGCCAGGCTTAGAACACACCCCTCTCCTGGGCATCTCCCATTGGCTAGCTTAGGCAGCTTGCTGCCTAGCCTGCTGGCTTTCGTGGATTGTGTCCTAAAGCAACTGTTTCTCCCCATTCATTGCATAGGGAGCTTGGCAACTAGCTTAGGGTTTGTGGATCCCTTTGTTGTTCCAGTGATTTTCTAGGCGCCTAAAAGTGCAACATCCAAGTCCCTTTGTGGGTTTGGATCTTAGTGACTTTCCCATGGTCACATAACTCTGTGGCTAAGTAGAGACTTAAACACGGGTCTCCCAAGTCCTGACTGCTAACCATTTGATCATCCTTCCTCTCCAAAATATTGTCACTGGTGTGAGTGGAGAACTTTGTGTAAATGACCACGCAAGGTGTGGGGCAATGGAGAATCAGGTCCTATGATATCAGACCTATAAATGCAGTTTTCAGGGGGATACTTGTGGAAATGAAATACAGTGGATCAAAATGACAGTTGTTACCATTGGCTATAGATCTGTTTGCAGATATGTAGATAGATAAATAAAAGTGGTTTAAGTGTTCACTAACACCAAAGTTTCAGGCTTAACATGTGCGATTGACTCCTATAAAATTACTTTTGTAATGCCTACCAGGAGTCTGCTTAAAAAGCTTAGTTTAAAATAATTATTGATTTCCAAGTAATCACATATCCTGTCAACCATGAAAATGATATTTGTGTAAATACCATAAATTATCTTTCAAGCAAATATTACATTCAGCTGGACTCTGTAAATTTAAACCACTATACGTGGGTCCACAGAATATCTGTATGAGGAGGCTCTGAAGGGAGGAAAAGTTTTTGATATTCCCATGACTGATATGGCAATTTCCTTCAATATCTTTGGAAAACCTTATTTTATTAAGTTTATGTATTAAGGTGGGCAAAGATTGTATGTAACGTCCCTTGGGGAGAGAGATGACAGATGTGAAATCTGGGAAGTTTAAAGGCATTCAAAAGACTATATTGAATTGTGCCAGATAAATATAGACTTGTAGGGACAATAAGAGTTAAGTGGATTCCCTGGGGAATCCCTAGAGGGTAGCTAATGCAAATTCCACCTCTCCCGTTATGCAAAAACCCAGCCTTTTGAATCTACACCCTGAGGAGAGGGTCCTCGTCTACTGATTACCTGTTACAGAAAGTCAAGATCACAGACTTAAGCTGTATAAATGACTGATCTGCCCAGACTTTGTTCTGGTCCTAGATCTAAGATGGATGAATGTGTAATCATGGGGAAAACCCAATTGTGAGTTTTGAAGGATTAAAACCTACCAGAGCCCTAGATTGGAGCTTGACCCCTGGTAAGCTTTTTAGCATGCATGTAGGTTCTTTTATTGTTTTAATATGCTTTTCTGTAATGCTCTTTACCTTAAGGATAAATGTGCTTGTTTCAAAGGAGATGTGTGGTGAGTTACATCTGCAGACAATACACTCATCAGAGCCCTCAAAGATAAAGCAAATTGCAGGTGCTGGCCTGTTAGGGTGTCTGGTTTGTTGAGGATATCACAATGTAAGGCAGGGAGCTGGGCAGCCTTAAGATCCTTAATTAGGAAGGAGTGAGATGCTTGTCTCCGCCCAAGAGAGGTGATGGCTGAGGAGCCGGAAGCCTTAAGTGGTTTGATTCTCTACAGAGTGGGAAGACAGGTTCAGTTGTTCTGAAACTGACCTCTTTCAGAGTTTTCCCCAAATTGTTTCACCGGGAGGATGGGTTTTGATCCTCCCTACCCTTAGTTCTCCAATGGAATGGCAGTGGTCCTGCTCCCAGACCATCTGAATCCCAAGAGATCTTCAGGAAAGTAGGAACATTATCACTGAGGTCCTGCACCTTCAAGTCAGGTTCTCTGAGAGTGCAGCTTCATTGCCAGGATGGTCCCATAGCTACTGCTGCTTCTAGGAATCCTTTTAAAGGCTTTTCCTGACAACAGCCGGAGGTGGGCTGGGGGTCATAGAACAGTGACTGCAGTCTTGGGTTGCATTAACATTCTGCCAGTTTTTCTACTGGCATCCTGGGATGGAAGAACGATGCATGTGGCATGAGGTCTGCAGAAAAGGTCTGGGGAATAGTGTGGGTGTTGCTCACACTGACCTCCCCCTCTGTATGGAACAGGGGAGATCCACACTGGAAATTATAGGAATGGGGCAAATGGAATTGTGGTGGAATAGCATTGGTTATTCACATTGCTAACAAAAGAGTTCATGATCATTATTACTGTTTGTTATCAAATTAATAGAAATCAGTTATGGCTCAATTTCCTTTAGTGCTAATGTATTTTGTATCTAATCTGGCACTTGAAGCAAATGCCATAATACAGGTTTCCATTGAAATTCCAATTTTTTTCAACCAGTCATAATTTTGGCAAAAATAAACATTACACTCTGAAGCTTTCAAAACTTGGTATCAGGCTGTCAAGCAAATATTGTGAGTAAATCTGACAGAATGTGGTTCAACCGTTTAACACTGGAAGAATAAAAAAAAAGATGACTTTTTGTACTAATGAGTTGTGCTAAATCCTTTAATAGGGCATTGCTTTAGTCTTCATCAAGATTTAATTAATTTGACCAGTTTGGGGGGAAAAAAATCTTATCCCCTGTACGTAAACTGTGAGTTACCTAATGTCCCAGTTGTTGGCTTCAGAATTGTTGCACAAACTGAATTTCAAAAGAACTACTGCATGAATGTGTGCATTTATGGTAACTGTTTTTACTCTGAAGTTCAAAACTATTTACGGTGTGTCAACAGAAGGAAATGTCATTCGTGCTGCTTTGTCGTGGTGGGTTACAAATTCCACATCATGTGAGCTCATGTTTTTTTGTCATGGTAGGTCATATCCTCCATTTCTGCTTTTATTTAGGTTGGGAAGTCTGTGTGACTTCTTCCTGCTGCTTTGCCTCTTTGCGGAAGTGCAGACACTTGTTTCTGCCTTCCAACTACAAAAGACAGACGTTACAGAAGAACATTCTTCAAAACAAAAATCCACAAAACTATGTTATACATCTGTGATTTAATCAAAACTTGCCATGACTCACTTGTGATTTTTTTCTTTTTTTGCACCCCCCAAAAAATATCGCCCTTTGTAAAATAGTTTTAATCATTTCCATTTTATTTTCTGTGGAGTCATTATAGATGTCAGTGATTCTTGTGAGTTGACACTTTTTTCTTAATTATTTGAAATGTTTTTCTTAGGTATTTGACAAGCTCACGGGTGCTGAGAGAATCCTGAAATCATCGGTGTAGTTCATTTATATACCCACTACAGAACTTGGAAATTGAAGTCATAGTCACTCTTGCCTAGTTGTCCCTTCATTAGCTTGTTATCTGTTGCACTTGTATGTTATGATACAAGCCTGGGGGGAAAACCCACAAAGAATATCAGGATTATTCATCCAGGTATGGGCTATATCACCATCTTCATTACATTATTGGTAGACTATCTGGGTAAGCTTTAATGCCTGAGTCTTGTGTCCTTTCTCCATTTAGCCCAATTTTCGTTTTAATTTTTTTCACATGATCATTGCTTTATACATTTAATAGCCAACCAAACCAAAATAAATGCCTGGTTTAATTCTGAGATGGATACCCTTTGTGAGATGGGGCTCATGCAGTTCAGGATTATGGGGAAATGAAATGGGATGACTCTATTCTATAGTACTTAGAAAAAGTTTTGTATTTCTATACTGAGAGTTAGTGGAAATTATTCTTCAGCTCTATAGCTACAGCTACCTCTGTATCTAAATGATCTTGGTTTAAATTTCACCTGGTAGTATTCTTTACTAGTAAAAAAGCTTCAGAGTAAATTTTCAGGTGGCTGTAGTGTTGAAGATATGTAGGTTTTAGTCTTTTTTTCACTGTCTCACAGAGTGCTTATGGACAAAAGATACAGTGCAAAATTCACTACTGCCTTACTCCACTTTTATGTTAGCATAACTCCATCAATTCTGATAGTTACACTTTCATATGACTGGAATAATGCCGTGGTGAATCGGGCCCATTACTTTTTGAATATTTTTTGGTGAAACAAAGCAGTAGCATTTACTTTATAACATAGTTCATCTTTTTTTTTTATTTTTAGTCAGAGTACTATGCTTTTGAATAGATTTGAGTCCCGCAAAAATAAATTGGATAACTAACATTAAAAACCACAATCTGTTACTTTGAACGTGATACAAAATTCACTTTGAATGTGGATACGTGATTAGAAGAAACTACATTCATTGTCAAAATACCTTTTAGTCCTGAAATTCTTTTTTTTTTAAAAACACCTTAACAGCTGCATGTCACCTGACATCATTTACTGTATTAGTGCAAGTTTTCTTTAAACTACATTTTGTTACTTTCAAATTATGAATTCCTTTTCTTGTGCTCTCCTCTGCCACACTGAAACTCCGGCACATGCATCTGAATTCAAGACCTTAGAATTGCTTTCTTACAAATAATACTATACCTTTTCATCTAGCCTTGCTGAAGGTAAACAGTGTTACTTAAAGTTACTATGTTAGCAACCTAACCTCATGTCTTATCTACAATGAGAAATTTTTAGCATTTCTCCCACTGACGCATTGGTGTTAGACCAGTTGTGGGAGAATTGCTGTAAATTTTCTATATAATCTGAAATCCAGATCCACCTGTACTAGCTGCTTAATAAAGATACGGAAGTATATTGGCCACAGAGTTTAGTGTCAAAGGGAAAAAATGGGAATATGCTGGAGTTGTCTTTCAGCTTCATTATGCTGAGTAATGGGGACTAATCAAGAGAAGCCAAAATGCAGAATAAAGCAGATTGCACCTTTAGAGCTTCAGTTGTTGCATTGTTATTTCTATGAAACGTATACATTCGGTATTGTGATGTAAAGTCCTAAAGGCTTCCAACCAGGTCAGTGATGTAAATTTATTGTGACACTAGCCTGAGAGGAAAAAGCTGAATACTTAAAAAACAAAAAACAGAGCAACTGAAAAACAAAGCAGTATCTCTAAATTGTTAATTACCATAATTGTCCAAGGAAAGTTGTAGGACTAAATGGTAATTAAAGCAGTTAATTACAGCATCTGTAATTAAGCTTAAAAAAACTTTAACATTGAAAATTCTGAGGTAGAAGGTAATTGAACTTTGGATGGAACAAGAATGATAAAATCTGACAAGATGACAAAATCTGAAGTGGGTTTGTGAATTCAGGCAATTAAAATTGGCTCTTTCTGTATGCCCTTTTCAAAACTAATACTGTAGTTAAGGAGATTTTTATTTTTCCGTTGTATATTTCCCCCTCGATTCTCAGTGTTTTTACACCCTTTTCCTCAGAATTGAATTATTGTCTGACAAAGCCTCCCACTCATTCAGCCATCTAGAGCTTCTCAAGAAACAAAAAGTGTTGATCTCTGCAAGAGAAGGGCCTGTAAATTTTAAATGGAAAATATTATTTTTGACCTTCTGAGCAATAGTCATTATATGGAGCACAAAATACACAGCCAGATTATAAAACTTGTAGAGGAGTGCCACTGAGAGGAAACGGCAGCCAAGTTCCTCTCATGGAGTTTCCTCTTCTCTATTTCTAGTCTTCAGTGGCACTACTCACAGACTGAGATATTACTCAATGTGTGTAAGGTAGCAGAATCTGGATAAGCATGTGCAAAAACTGGGTTAAGCTTGGTCTGGATATTCTAACAGATAGACTTCCTGACATTTTTGTATTTTATTTTTGAAGCTTAACTTTGCATTAAGAGCCTGCACAAGGACCCTGTTTTGAGGCCCAAATGGAACTTCATTGGTGCAGAGACTTTATACAAGACTATGGCACCATACAGCTGGATGGAAAAATTAAGGCTCGTAATGGAATGGATCTTTCAAATATAGGAAAGTTTTGCTATAACTCAATAGAGTAATATTACCCTCTTTTCATACTTCTAAATTAGCAGAAATTACTTTTTGAATAAAAAGTTGAATACAAATTCCCTGAAAGTGAACTGATCATTTTGAATGGAATTTACCCCTGCGTAGTGGGGCTGGTTGAAAATTTCCCATTTTTTTTGACAAAATGCTTTTTTTAAATGGTGTCTGTTTTCCATGTTAAATTTAGATATTTTATCAAAAATGCCCAAAACCCAAGTAGTTTGTGTCCAAAATATGTAGGTTTATTTTATATTTTACTGAAAAGTCAACATTTGCTGCAGAAGAGTTTTGACAAAAACTTTTTTCAGAGGAAAAAACCTTATTTTTTCTATCCGCCTTTATGGTGCTGTGGTCTAGCACAAAGTCTTTGCACCACTGAAGTTTCATTTGGGCCTCAAAGAGGGTCCTTGTGCTGGCCCTTCGAACAGAGATGAATCTCACCCTTTATGAAACTAAAGTGAATTTGTTGCCTACAGATGTATGTATGTTTTTACTTCATTAGTAAGCATTATTTTTTCTTCTAGAATCTGCGAGGGTATGTTTGTTATTAATGCCTAAAAAATGTGTCAAGTATCAGAGGGGTAGACGTGTTAATCTGGATTTGTGAAAGCGGCAAAGAGTCCTATGGCACCTTATAGATTTACAGACGTATTGGAGCATAAGCTTTCGTGGGTGAAAATCCACTTCTTCAGATGCATGTAGTGGAAATTTCCAGAGGCAGGTATAAATATGCAAGCAAGAATCAGGCTAGGGATAACTAGGTATGTTTTAAAAAATGTGTGAACAGCAAAAGTTGTTAGCCTGGTTTTAGGCAAAAAGCAATGGGCCCCTTGTTTTCCTGTCTTCCAAGTCAAAGAGGTGGAAATCTGCCTAAAGGGAGGCAAAAGTAGTGGGAGGGGGAGATGGCTACAGACCACATTTCCTCCACCTTTCTGTGACCCACAGGAGCCCATGTAAATTCCTCAGCGTGGACTCCACAGGGATGGGAATCCATGGATGTGAGGATAATCTTTTGGACAGAGAAACAAAGGTCAGGATAGCCACGCTACGCTACGTGCTCCTATGGAAACCCCATAGAAATACATGTGAGAGAGAATCCTGGCCAGACCAGCTCTAGCTCCCTCAGAACTGGGTTGTAGAGAGCAGGAATAGGGATCAAAGCCAGTGTACTATATTGCTGAGGCTGAGAGTTACACGGAGCTCTCCAGCATTCCTGGACCCATGGGATTAGATTTGAGTTCTCTGTGGATCTGGTGAAACCATGCAGTTTCTGGCCAGACATTTTGCCATGAGAGAGATCTTTTTTGGTAGCTACAATTTTAGTTTCACAAATTTTCCCAGCACCTTCTCCCCTATGTTTTTCCAGGCTCAGGGAACATTTAGTCCAGTGTCCTGTGTTATGAGAAACAGTACTTCAATATTTACAGTAATTCCACTAAACAATTGGTAGAATTGCCTCAAATATCCTGGAGGTTGAATGAAAACATCTGACTTCAAGCTACTTGTCCTCTATAGTCTTTGGCTTGTAAAGATCAGACGCTTGTCAGGCTTTGGGGAAAGAAAAATTGACTTTTTAAAAAAACTTTTATGGAATCAGGATTTAGTGTCAGGCTAATAGCTAATGATATGGAACGTAAAGTATTTGGTCTTCAGATGGTAAAGGGAAGAAGAGTTGGAGGTGGAGAAATCCACCCCCAAGCCTTGTCTGCTCTTCAGTGCTGTGGCCCCAGATTTGGCTGCTGTTCCACTCCTGCTATTCAAGTTGTGCAAACTGTTGGTGACCATTGGATTGGCACAAATATTCCCATTGCAACATAGCATGCTGATTTGTGAAGTGCCAACATGGGGTGGGGGGGGGAGCGGCTCTTAACCATCTGCCTGCCGTTTATGCACATCCTTGTGTGTGACATTGGCAGTGCATAGAGCCTTGAACTGGTCCTCTGCACTGTGAGTAAAGTCTTCCCACAGAGAATTAAATGATGAAGCCAAATAAAAGTTGGCTTATTGGTACCACTGCAGAACTTACCTCAGCTTGAGTTGGGAAGCTGGGCCCAAATGTTTGGCATTTATTCAAAGGGAGCTGATATGAATTATTCACCGTAAAATAAGTTGCAGGACTTACACTACTTTCTCTGAGTGCTCATCACTCAGGCAAATATCACATTGTAACAAGGAGGCAGATGTGTTCCAAAGGCTCAGATATAATACAGATGAGTCTGCTTTGAATAATTGCTTTTTCTTATGGGTCTTGCCTAAAACTGCTCCTTTGGTTTCTCAGAAGTGTTTGACAGTTAGCTGCAGAGTAACATTATTAATAGCTTTGAAACTAAACTGAAGCAGGGCTAATTTAGTAGGTTGAATTGCCTTAAGACTCAGTCAGAAAAATTAAGATGTGACACCAGGTGCATTGGTACTTTAAAAAACAAAACAAAACAACTGACAGTTTGTAAATAAATATCCAGGGCCCAGTTCTGCCCTCATTTACATGGATACAACTCCCAGTTTGAAAAGGAGGTTTGTAAAGCTCTTTTGTTGTTCTCATCAGTTTATCAACCACTGTGATGGGGCAAGGCCAGAGGGCTATAGGGAAGTGGTAAGGAACCAGTATGTTAGCCCCAGGCTAAACAAATCCCATATACCTTATGGCAGTTGCTCCAGGTTAATCAAGACACCTGGGGCCAATTAAGAACTTTCCAGAAGGCATGGAGGTTGATTGGGACACCTGAAGCCAATCAAGGACTGGCTGGAACTAGTTAAAAGCCTCCCAGTGAGTCAGTGAGGTGCGCATGTCAGGAGCTGTGGAAGGAGGTTGCATGTGAGGAGCTGGGAGCAAGAGCGTGTATTGCTGGAAGATCCTGTGGTGAGGATAAAGAAGGTGTTGGGAGGAGTCCATGGGGAAGTAGCCCAGGGAGTTGTAGCTGTCGTGCAGTTGTTCCAGGAGGCACTCTAAACAGCTGCAATCCACAGGGCTCTGGGCTGGAACCCGGAGTAGAGGGCGGGCCCGGGTTCCCCCCAAAACTCCCAACTCCTTATCAGACACAGGAGGAGTTGATCTGGACTGTGGGTTCTACCAGAGGGGAAGAGCTCCGAGGCAAACAAAAATCCGCCAATAAGCGCAGGACCCACCGAGGTAGAGGAGGAACTTTGTCACACCACCTATATAAATTAAAGGGAGGCTGAGAGACTGTTTCTCCACACATATTTTTGATTGCCCTTAAAGATTCAGTAAAAAAGGTCCTTTAACTTCTCATTGCTCCCCACTTACCTTATTTTAAATCAGTTTACATTGATTGTTTGTGTATTGCTTCAGAGAGTTAATACTATATAATAAAGGACCAACTTGGACAAATCTGAACAAGTCAGTAAATGAGGAATTTTGGCTTGATCTAGTCACAGAACAAAAAAGCTGGGTTACAGGACGTGATTAATGAATGTTCAACCTGCTCAGTGTCAGTGCTGCATGCTGATGGGCACTCACAGTATTTGAAATGTTTCCATCTCTCCTCCAGATGCAAAGGCTGCCACCATCTGTCAGCCATGGACAGATGAGACAGATAATTTGTTCCCCCATCCTTCCCCAAACTCTTTCTGTCCAAGTCTAGCCTTCATAATAAAGATTGTCAAATAAGGGGAGAGAATTGCTCAGACTCGACTCAATTTGAAACTTTGCTCCAGAGATACTGACTTGCATCTAATGTCTTCACTCACACAGGTGTCAAATACAACAACTTTTTACTAGAAAAAGAATGAAATCCCTATCATGATTTTACCCCAGTGTCCAGTCACTGAGAAAACAGGCCCAACAATTCTAACCATGGAATATAAAATATTACAGCAATTGGCAGGATACAAATTTGATAGTTAATGCAACATGTATAAATGTACAGTGTTAGAATCCAGCTGTGAGACCATGATCTCAAATACAAATCAACAGGGAGTATTCATTAGACCAGAAATCAGCACCAGAAGAGTTCTGTAATCTGAAAGTATGCTCTACTAGTTTAATGGAGGTACTGTGCTGAATAATATTTTGACTAATACTGAGTATATAGACAATGCATCTTTCTTGATGAAGGAGTACTTGTAAAATTTACAATACAAATTCAAGGTATCAGTTTAAGGCTCTCTTTTTCTAGAATTCATCTCTGCATTTATACAAAGCAGTAGTCTGCATTAGGAAGTGTTTGGCATCAGCTACCATACAGTGGTATCTAGGAACACAGTTTCCCCTTCTATTTAGACTAGGAAAGCATTCTGTAAATGTGTGGTGTCTTTTGACAAATACTGACTTTTTTTGCTAGAGACCACTATGCTCAATAATTGCAAACTTGCATATGTGACCAAATATTTCAATCCTCTGTGTAACAATACAGAGGACCAGATTTATAGGAAAGAGCAACACAAGGAATGTCACTTTACATACCATCCATTCCCCTCAGGCTGCACATCTTTGGGGGAAAGTTATGCTTTTTGATCTTTTGTTGCAGTGGTTCCTATGCTGTGGTATGTAGGACATTTACTGGTGGTCCACCAAGAGCTGGCTGGTCTCAATGTACTGACTTTTTTCTTTGGCTCAAGTTCAGAAACAGAAAAGATAGGAAAGGGCAATGAAATAAATAGAATAAACAAGCGGATTAACTTTAGTAAAAAAGGACAAAACAATTATCACACTAAAGACAGCCAAAATACTTTCCTAATATTGTTTTTCCAGTCTAAGTGCTGAAGTTGCCATGGGGACATATGATTGTGGATAGGGTAGGAATTGGTTCGGGTGATTGCAAATGGTCATGGAGGTTGACCACGAGAGCCACATCATCATGAGTGTGTCAATGCCTGCTCTATTCCATATTCTGCACAGAACACTCTATGTAACTGTATGGATGGAAGAGGAGAAATTTGCCCTTAACCTCAGAGGTTAGAATTAGCTATAGAGCTTGACAAATTTGTCAGAGGAATGCTTTTAAGGCTCTGATTTTCCCCTACTTTGCATCTTCCGTAGACATTTTCCATCTGTGTGAAGTGTGTGTAAAATGCTGCTATTCTGATTTGCACAAGTATAATTGTGTACACAAGGTGCAATGCAGTAATGAATAGCTCCCTTAGATATATTTTGTTTATGGACACACTAGAAATAGCGGAGGCAGACATTTAGATTTGTGTATATGCAGACAGATATTTTTAAAGGAACCTATTTAAATTAGGCACCTGATTTCCATGGGATTTCGATGTGTAACTCCCTTAGGCTCCTTTGAAAATACCGGCCTGAAATCACATCTGTGGCTCAAGGACTAATCTTCTAATGCACAGCAGTGATTTCTTCTCTTGAATACTTAGTACAGCTTCTCAATTTGGAACTGGCCAGAACCTCAGGTGAAAATCATCTTGAAGCTTTTTGGACAATTGTCATTTCTATATTACCTGGTATGTCTAACCAGATTTCAGATATTCCTCTCATCATTGAATAGTTCCGGCTCTTGATCTCCTCTGACTTTCAAATTTCTGATAACTGAAGGGTGTTAGGCAACCTGGAATTTCTAAATAGGATCTTGAGCCACAAGAAATATAGCAGCCAAACATTCAGGACAATTCACCCTGGCCTGCCATAGAGGAAAGGGAGTAATGAGGGAGTGTCTACAGAAAAGAACAGGGGTCTTCTGTCTCATTCTTGTCGTACATTAAATATTTGAGAACTATGTCTGTCCTTTCCTCACTGCTACAAAGGCCAGGTGTTCATAACCTAAAACATAATAGTATCTTGGAAAACTATAGCACATCTTAATTTCATGGGAGCACTCATTAATAAATAATGTTTAAATAGGGTATTTTAAAAGAAATCCCACCATACTTGAGACTAGTCTACTATTCAGCAAAAAGTCCGATGCAGTACCATACCAAAAGATATATAAATTTACTTACAGCAAACTCTGAAACATGTAGCAACTACTGGAGGAGAAACACATTGGCCGGTAAAATAAAGTTATATAAGGTATGCATATTAAGAGAGAAAATATGGCAGTATGATTTGACACAATTTTCCAGGTTTTAATATGTTTTATAAATACTAAGGAATATGGAGTAACTTGTGGATTTAAGACAGCTTTTTCTTGTTCTTTTTATGATTACAAATGGAAGGTAGCATCAGAGGAAATAGAACTAATAAGTGAAAGGTAAACATTATTTGGGGTATATTCAGTGTAGCTCTGGGATAGTTACCTTGGTGTCTTCCTCTCCCCTGTCCTGCATGAATGAAGTGACATGGTAGCCATAAAGGGTTTCAGCTATATGATTCCAGGAGTAATAAAGCATTTTAGTAAATTCAAGGTCAAATTGATCTTGAAGTTCTGATTTTGCTTCCTTTTGTATTTCATGTTATGTGCAACTTACAAGTCCATTTTTTGATAAATCACAAGCCCAACATTTGCAATAGATATGGTGTATTACAAATACCTGGTTGAGAGTTTTTCACTAGTACCACTGAACTAGGTGGCTGCTTCTGCCTCTGCAGAGAGTGGGGCTACTGCAAGTGATGAGTGCCTCAAGTGGGAATTGTTATGTTATATGTGCTTTCTCTGCCCAGGAACACTTGCTAATTTCATAAGGTTACCAATTAACAATATTTCTTTTGTCTACTCATGCCTGTGTCTTTTTATTTCCTTTTTTCAGGAAAAATAAGGGAATACCTTTAGATTTCAATTGATGATTTACACATCAGACTCCCCACAACTCTTCTTGTAGTTTTAGAATATTCTGTATGAGTTGTGGCTGTTCAGATAAGGATGTTTACAGGTTCAGAATAGCAGGTCAGGGTTGGATTGTATTGGCAAAACTGAGGAAGTTTCCCCGTGCTTGTTCTTACTGTGCCTGGCTCAGCTCAATGCCTTCCGCTCCTCACTTTATTGAGCGCTAATGTTGCCCAGTGTGCTATGGGAGTACATTGCAGACACCACATAGTTGTTGTTTGTCTTTATGAAGGATGATGTCCTAGGAATGTTTTTACTTTTATGTGCTTGGGATAGTATTTCCCATAGCTTCTCTTCTGTATGCAGATCATCCGAGTGAAATCCTGGTCCTGTTGAAATCAGTGGCACTTCAGTAGGGCCAGGATTTCACCCCAGGTGTGTAGTTCCTGCCTGTGATCTTAAATCAACATGGTCCTGCCCTGGCTGAAATCCACAAGGTACCCCCATCTTCACTAGTATATGTAAACAAACATAGAAGGCCAGTGTGAGAGCTTTGTCAAAGACCTGATTTCCCATCTCTACCTCTCCCTGTTGTAGGGAAGTTCTATCAACTTCAAAGATCCACTTCTTCAGTCATTGGCTTGTATAAATTATACTAGGATTCAGTCAACAGAAACTTTGCAACTTGTACAGAAATGAATTTTATTTTGATACTGAAACTGTTAAATCACTCACCAGCAGTTTGGTTCATTCAGTAGCTGCATTTAGCAAAATTTCTTCTAAGGATTTGTGAGAAAATGTTAAAGGGATGCCTTTAAATTAAAACTCGCACATCTGCCTGAAAGAATATTGAATTGCTAATTTTACAATATCTGTAAATGGAAATTCTCTCTTTTTTTCAGTTCATTTACTTTTTGCATATTTGTAGAACTAGTTTTGTTGTTTGCTCTATAGAGTCAGGTAGGTCCCAATTTTACAAGCAGCTCTTTGCAGATGGACCCCTGAAAGAGAGCCCATTGAAGGTGCATGTGGGCACACGAGTCCACTGCACAGAGCTGCTTGTAGGATCAGGGCCTGTGTGAGTTCCTCTGTTTGCATGGGGCTTTGCAGAGGGGTTGGAGGGAGACAGAGAGACACTTTTAATCAATATTTTTCTTAGCTAGAACAACAAACAATCCTAAAGATGTGTACAGAATATCTATAGAATAGTGGGATAGCAGTTGGTGACTCATGCACCTGGAAGTAAAACATCAATCTCTTTCCACAGTCTCCTTCTCTGAGCGCAAATTCTTTCCAAGATTAAACACCAAGGCATACTTCTATCAGCCCCTTCATAGGCATGGATTTCAGCAGACAGTCTGCCCCCTTTCATAGAATCATAGAATATCAGGGTTGGAAGGGACCTTTAGGAGGTCATCTAGTCCAGCCCCCTGCTCAAAGCAGGACCAATCCCCAATTTTTGCCCCAGATCCCTAAATGGCCCCCTCAAGGATTGAACTCACAACCCTGGGTTTAGCAGGCCAGTGCTCAAACCACTGAGCTATCTTCCCCCACCCCCCATAAAAATTTTTTTAAAGCAGGACCAAGTACTGTCCCCTGACAGATTTTTGCCCCATATCCCTAAATGACCCCCTCAAGGATTGAACTCACAATCTGGGTTTAGTAGGCCAATGCTCAAACCACTGAGCTATTGCTCCCCCCTTTTGTTCATCACATGTCAGTGAAATAGTATAGCTCATTGTTCCTTCTATGTATTTATGCTAACAAAGCCCATCAGTATTCAACAGCCTTGTTACTGACTGTGTTTTCCCTTGGGAAGAATCTTTCTTATATTAATGTTCCTGGATATATCCTGTCCTTTCTGAACATGCTTGTTTTCTTGGCTCAAAACATGGCCATTCTCAATGCTACTGAAGTACTGGCTTCCTTCTACAGGTGTTTGCTACAGTAGTGCATTATATTTTGGTCTGTATTGATCTTCATTTCTTCTGAACAAAATGCAAAACTGTTTATGAAAACTAATTTGCAGTACAGTCATCTAATCATTAGGGCTTATATATACTAGCGTAGCATTTCTATTAAGGTTAATGAGCATTACTCTATGTGCCCTTACCAAGGGGAGTATAGATCCTAAATGCTTTCTCTACGTTCTTCTTCATTAATCTCAATATTATACAATTATAGTTGTTGACCACTTTTCCCCTTCAAATACTTTTATTAACAGATTATACAACCAGCATTTTAGTGTTCTGTGCTTGGAAAACAGACTGATGTTCATTATGACAAAAAGAATGTCTTTTTCCATTATAGGAGTACACAATAGATGTTTTCTTCCGTCAAAAATGGAAAGATGAGAGGTTAAAGTTTAAAGGCCCAATGAATATCCTTCGACTGAACAACTTAATGGCTAGCAAAATCTGGACCCCAGACACATTCTTTCACAATGGGAAGAAGTCAGTAGCTCATAACATGACAATGCCAAACAAACTACTACGAATCCAGGATGATGGAACTCTCTTGTATACCATGAGGTACATCTTTTTATCTATCTGTATTCACAGTATTTATTTACATGGCTTTTCTAAGGAATAATATTTTATAGCTCACGTTTTATGCCTTACTCCAACTGGAGATATGGAGTCCACTTTCACAGTCAGTACAATTCATTAAATATGTTCAAAGAAAATCATTTAAAAGTAAGTCAGAGGTTTCTGGAAATTGTTATACAATGGTTTTAAACTGACTAGTACAAGTAACAGCATTGCAACAGAAAATGGAAATAGAAAATTACACATCATTTTCATTCTCTAGGCTACTCTTTTTCTTCACTTGTGGCCTCATGGATACAACTCTGGACTGGAACTCAGGAGATCTGTGTCTTATTCTCATCTCTCTCACTGGCCTGCAGGGTGACCTTGGCAAGTTACTTGTCCTCTCTGTATATCAATTTCCCCATCTGTAAAATGGGGATAGTAATACTAATCTGCTTTGTAAATTGCTCTGACATCTATGGATGAAAAACACTGTATAAGAGCTAGGTATTAACAATTTACCAACTTCATTCACCAGCTGGGTAGCACAGTGATTAAACTGGCATGTGATTTCTAGTAAATATCTTATTACTATACAAACTGTGTGTAACTGACAGTGATTTGATGGATTTAAGTGATATTGGTGCATTGATCAGATTTAGTACCCAGATTATTGGCTAAGGAGGGAGAAAGATTGGCTTTCAAAGTCCTGCCAAACAGTAACTCCAGGCAAAACTATATCTTAATTAATAACATTTGCTTTGTATCCTATTAAAACATTTTTTTAAATGTTAATGTTTTATTTTTACACCCTATGTATAATCAGTTTCTAAGAAAAATACAAAGTCATCCTTAGGAAAAAATGTACCTAAAGAATCAATTTTGTTAGAAAATTAGTAAGAGCAAAACATAATCTTCAGTTAGAAAGTGTCTCAGTATGATGTGTAATTTGCTATTTTCATATTCTATTGCAATGCTCTTATTTTTACTGGTCAGTTTCAAATAGGGTTGCCAGGTGTCTGCTTTTCTATTGGAACGCCTGGTCGAAAAGGGACCCTGGTGGCTCCAGTCAGCACCACCGACCGGGACATTAAAAGTCCGGTCGGTGGTGCTGCACATCTAAGGCAGGCTAGTTCCTACCTGGTACCGTGCTGCGCTCTGGAAGCGGCCAGCAAGTCCGGCTCCTAGGCAGTGGGGGGCCTCAGGGCTCCGTGTGCTGATCCCGCTCCAAGCACCAGCTCCACACTCCCATTGGCCGGGAACCGGGAAGCCTCCTGCCTCCCCCGCCTAGGAGCTGGACCTGCTGGCTGCTTCCAGGGTGCAGCGCGGAGCCAGGACAGGCAGGGAGCCTGCCTTAGCCCCGCTGCGCCACTGAACAGGAGCTGCCCGAGGTAAGCCCATACCCCAACCCCGAGCCCCAACCCCCTGTCCCAGCCCTCAGCCCCCCCAAACGCCTCATCCCCTGCCCCAGCCCAGAGCCCATACCCCCTCCTACACCGCAACCCCCTGCTTTAACCTGCAACGAAGGGGTGGGGCTAGGGTGTTCCATTTTGTGCGATTAGAAAGTTGGCAACCCTACTTTAAAACCATTGTATAACAATTTCCAAAAACCTCTGACTTTATTTTTAAATGATTTTCTTTGAACAAATTTAATGAATTGTACTGATTGTGAAAGTGGACTCCATCTCCTCAGCCACAGTAAGGCATAAATCATGAGCCATAAAGCAATCTGGTACTATGCAGTCTTCAACATGCAGGTCTGCCAGTGCATGTCTGCCAGTGCAGGTCTGCCAGTGCTTAATCCTGATTTGCTGTACAACTGCCAAGCGGTTATACTTCTGCGTCTTGATAAATAGACTGTTAATCATATTGAGTTATGTGATGGTTAGAAGATGCATACAATATTTTACTAGAAACTAAATTGAGGCCACCACCATTTATAGTATTTTCACTTGTGATCAAATCAATATTTGAATCCATGTTTGTATTAACTGTCTGAAATGTCAACCATCCAGAAACTTGTCTTTAATCCTGTGCTGCAAGTAAAAGAAAATGCTGTTTCCACCCAATTTGAAGAGATTAAAAAAAGAGGCAACTAATGTAAACTGATAGATTATGCCAGATAAAATTAATCATGCAGTTGTGTACGCTTATAAATCAACTAGTTAGAGGTATATTGCTCTTGAAGCTGTGAAATTCATGTCTTAAACTACTTTAATTTTATAAATTTAGAACTGGTCATTGTACATGTACATGTCTCAAATTACTGTATGATTGATACAAGCCTTCTGCTTAACTTCTAACTATGAATTTTGAGAAAGTAAAGCTAAATGAAGCACTAAACCTATGTGATGGAAAATAAGGTGCATGCTTTAATATAGACAGTTTTGTTTTTCAGTCTGTGATTACTAGTATTTATTTTTTTCATGACTTACTGTACCTAGAGATGGTCTGTATTGGGGACCTATCCATTCATGCAATTCAGTGTTGAATCAAAACTAATCCAGATGAAAAATCTGAAAAAAAATATTTCAAATGTTTTAAAATTATTTTTATCCTTGAGTTTGATGTAAGCCTGTTGCTCAGGATAGTCCATGTATTTATTTTTGATGTTTTGGCATTGGTGTATGCACTCTAGTAAGATGAGGAATGAGGAGAGCCATTTTTTGAAAATGAATGCATTTTTTCACACTTTCCATTTAAGCAGTCCAAAAAAAAAAAAATGTTCAGAGGCTAGTGGAGCACATTCCTTGAGCAAATCAGCTATGCTTTATGTGCTTTTGTAAAAAATTATTGGGAGCCATACAGCATGTGGCTCTGAATATTAGGAGAAGAAAATGACTATGCTGAACAACCCGCAGTTATATAATTTATATTGTCATTTAAATGACCTTTCCTCATAGTTTTGAGGTCAGCTGTAAGTTTTTGATGTGCTAAATCAATGTCTTCTGAAGGACCACCTGAAAGTGAGAAGCAAGAGGTGATTTAAATTTTAATTAGTTTAATATAACATTGCAATTTCATCTCCTAAATCAGCATGAACTCTGTTCATTTTTTGTGGAATTGATTTTCTTGTCTTGTTAACTGACTTAAACATATAGTGTTCTGTTGCCTTTTAGGCTTACAGTCCAAGCTGAATGTCCAATGCACTTAGAGGACTTTCCTATGGATGCTCATTCATGCCCATTGAAATTTGGCAGCTGTAAGTACATAGCTAGAAGTATAGCCTTTGGCTAATGGATATCTTGTGTGGTTCAACATCACTTTGTTTCACAAATTGTCATTGCCCAGGTTTATGTAGGCACAGAAGGTTATAGTGTATCATGTATTTTGACATGTTGAGATCTTTTTCAGTGTTCTATCTTGTAAGGCATTTGAATAATCCCTGGACTCTGCTTTAAGTAAAAATATTGTGGGGCTAACTTACCACTGCATTGTTCCAGTTTTATGCTAGTGTAACTCTGCTGTTTTCAGTAACACAGTGGTGAATCAAGACCTATGTGTATGGCATATAAATATTGTATTTATACAAAGTAAACTAAAGCCTTCTAAACAAAGATACATATTCAAAAATAGAATCTTTAGAAACTTCATAGATATAACTGGTGTAGTTTAGAATACAGTGCATTTTCTCTCTTAATGGTATGTGTTGTTTCATTCTTAGTCAGTGAAGGCTGCAGCAAATGACTTATTGAGATTAAAGTTACAGTGTATATTTTGTAGTTTAATATGTAGGGTCTGATCCTGATCTCACTTACACCACTTTTATACCAGCATAACTTCATAAACTTAGTGGCATTACTCCTGTTATAAATGAGATCAGAATCAAGCCCATGATTTATAGTAGGGGATTTTAAAATATTGTATCAATTTCCTTGGTTTCTTGCCTTTATTTTCCTTTAAGAGATAGCAGCAGATTCACTGCTGGACACAAAAGCGAAGGTGAATTTCAAGGGGTTGGTTACTGCTATCTGATTCTCTGGCTGATTTCACACTGGCCTAATAGAGTACAAAGCAACCCCCACATTCCACCGGGTGGTAACTAAAGGGGTAATTTTGTTCATAAGATGGGCATTATCAGAGCCCTGTACGCTCTGACTATGCCTCTGATGTGTCCCCTCCCCCAGGAGTGTATGGGGAAAAGACATAGGAATGGGCTGCACTAGGTCTATGCCTTCTGGGATCATCTCCATGTGGGGGGAATCCCCGGTTGGAGAGAGACAGGTAGTTTTTATTCCTTTTGCACTGAAATAGAAGGGGCTAGAGATTCTGGTCTGATTTTACTTAACTAGAAAATGTGCAAATGGGAGTTGTGCCTAGTGAAGACTGTGTAGGGTCAACTCTTACAAGCCGACTTTGAATACATATCAAATTTATTTGTCATGGAAGTAATCCTTTGCTTTATATTCTAAGTTCGTTATGTGTTACCCAAACTACGTAACACAACAACATAACACCAGAAGTGTTACTATTTATTTCTTAGTTAATTTTATGTATGTGGGTTTTGCAGCCAGTACCGTCTGTGTGCAGAGAGTGCGCCCAGGAGTTTGGGTACAAATAAATACGTATTTGCCATGTGTAGTAATAAAATAACAAGTTTTATATAGCAATGAACTGGTCTGAAGACAAAGTATTATGAAAGGCTGAATTCCAAAGGGAAAGTATAAAACTAGAGGTAATCCCAAAACATGAAACAAACCCAAGGAAATATATACTTGGACAAGGCTATCACTGTATAGCAGTACATCATTTGTACACAGAGGTTTAAACATATCTGTCTGGAACTGAATATGTTAGACCGAATGAGTTTCTTCTGCTTTTTGGTAACGGAATTGTTCTGTGTCTGACAGTGCTAGTGCTTATTTTGTTTATTTGGCATCCTCCCAAGCTTCAGGTTCTGTAGGAATAGGAAGAATTGAAACCTGTTCACAATATTTTCTCTTTTGAAAAGCTGACTCTTTTTCTGCAGATTGCAACTCCCAGTGCTACAGAACTGCTGGAGTTGTCACACGTCTTTGCGTATGCCCACTTTTCATCTCTCTCGCTTGTTCTTACTCTTACTTTTTTCATTGTTTAATTTCTGTACGTTAAAATCATTTCTAGGTGTATACTGTATATCCATTTTTAATGAGGGAGAAAAAACAAGGAAAAAAACTACTGGATAATTATAAAAACAAAGCTGAGTGCCTGAGGGACTGTGGTTTACATGTATGAGGACAAATCTTCAGCTGGTGTAAATGAGTTCAGTGAAGCTATGCTGAATGTCTAATATTACTGTCTGGAATTTCTGTATGAGGAAAGCTCAAGAGAGTCTGTCTATGCCAACTAGGTTCTTGGGTGTGTGAACAAATTGTCATGATCAGCGTTATTATCAAAGGATACTGACGAGCCTAAAAAAATCAGAATGGACACTTAGGGTATATCTACACTACAATAAAAGACGAGTGACTGGCCTGGGTCACCTGACTCGGGCTGCGGGACTATAAAATTGTAGTGTAGACATTGGGCTTAGGCTAGAGCCTGGGCTCTGGTATCCTTCCCTCTTGCAGGATCTCGGCTCCTGGTCTCCAGCCTAAGCCCAAATGGCCACACTACAATTGTATAACCCTGCGAACCCAAGTTAGCTGACCTGGGCTAGCTGCAGCTGTGCCGCGGGTCTTTTATTGCAGTGTAAACATACATCCTCTGTCTATCACTAGGATGATCATCACCAGCAAGACTGTTGCAATCTCTCTGCCATACCCAGGACAAAAGCCACAATGAAAGAAACAGAGAAATCATAGGATAACAGATGATACCAGAATTGCTTACTTCAGGCTTCTCAATAACCTAACCCTAAATGGGAAGATAGGGACAAGGCTGTAATGGTGATCTGTCAGGCAAGAGACTTCCAGCTGCATATATGTAGGAAGCTGGCAACACACTATCCTGCAGGGAAATGTTAACAGTCTCTGCAATTTTTGTCGCTGCTAGATTTTATTAGCCATGCGGGGTATGGCTGGTTGCGTGAAGAAGCTTCTCCATGACCTCTAGAGCTTTCTCAAATGAAAATGACTGAAAGTCAGCTAGGTGATATGTTGTATTTCTTTCTCCATCTGCACTATAGCCACAGCATAGGACTTAAATTTACTTACCACTATCAGACTCTGAACATGATTTTTTCCATCAATGCTTTAGCCTCCTCTCTTCACGCCCCATTTGCCGATTGGGGATATCAGACTGGAAAAGTGTGTTCCTTTCTTTTACAAAATAAACGTAAGGGACAGGATTATATTATTTCTTTAATTTTATTCCCCTTGGTGGTTTTATTTGGATTACATGGACAATTTTTCTGAATCACTTTCTAATTGTTGTGTACAGCTTCTATTATTGCAATGGAAATATCTTTCCCATCTCATGGCCTTTGTTCTGCACAAATCTCCCTCCTACTGTTTCCTTTGTACCTTTCTCTCACTCTGCTCTTCATGTCTTGCTCAATGCTGCACCCCAGGCTTGAAACATTCTCCTACTTCTTGTGTAATAAGCAGTCCCAAGCATCCCATGCAGCAAGTGTTAAGCCAGTATCCTAACAACACAGAGAAAAACACACTCACGCTGTATGACTGCATCCACCTTTAAGGGAAGCTAGAAGTGCTGAATATACTCATATTTTTCTGTCTCCCAGTCATTAAAGATGCATTAATGCTGGCAGTTTTTATTCCTTCTATTTTTAGTTTATGTTGGCAGTGCTATTAGTTTTGCAATAAAGTTCCTGTGGGAAGGTTGGGGCACCCCTGAGCCCCCAGAAGACCCCAATATAAGTTGTTTATAATGTCCTTCCCCTGTTTGCAGCTCATGAGGGGTTCTCCAAATAAAATCGAACAAACAAAAGAAAGGTCCTTTTCTCTCTCTTTCTCTTGAGCGAGAGGGGAATCAGAGTAAAAGAAAGGCAAAGGTGGTCAGTCTCTTAGGCAGTCTTTTGGGGTCACCCTTTTGGGACTTGGCTTATCAGCTGGTATAGTGTCTTTAATTAGGGTCTACATCCAGCTTCTTCTCTTGGGGTATCCTGCTTTTGAACTTGTCCATGCTGTTTCAAGGGCAGTGAGGCCTGTGACTGTCTCCCTCTTGGCTGATCTGTCTCTGTGGTTAGCAGTCTCTGAGATGTAGCAATCTTCTTCCTGTTCACAACCCCTTCCTATGGTGGAGGTCCGTTTTTAAGCTTCCCCACTCCAGGCAGAGTAAGCTTGGTTAGTGCTGAATAAGCCCAGAATAGCTCGTTAGTCTCCTCTCTACAGGAGTGGGGGTGGGCCCCTTCACAGTGCTCCTTGGCAAAGTGGCTATTTTCCCTTTTTCTATCCTCTGGAGTGTACTGTGTGAGCAGCCCCAACGGTCTCTGTGTCCTACTCCTTTCAGGGGGGCCCGGTTATGGAGTGAAATTAAAGGGGGGGAAAACAGGCCCAGAAAAAGCAGGGCACAGTGACTCTTGTTGCAGTGTTAGGCAGACTCACCATATTTAAATATGAACGTCAAACAAGCAGGAAAAGCGTGTAGCTCATTTCAGACTCCATAGATAAGCAGAAACAAATTTCCAGAAAGTTAATCTGGCCTACACATAACAAATCATTGACACAGGCACCCACTCCAATTCAGGTTTTAGGGCACATTGAATAAGTAATCTCCAATGAATATTTTAACAGTTTATAAATAGATTTTGCATGTAACTCAGCAGCAATAATGTTCAGTTGGTTATATCAATGAAAATTAACAATATATAGTCCTATGCTGCATGTATACTGTGAGGCTTGCATACTTACATATTCTCAAGCAATTTAAATGTTATTTTGCCCTATCAGTCTTAGACTATGATGACAGTTTTAGGAAAATAATTAAGTAGTTCTCCTAATTATTTATGCCCTGAAGTTGCAAATTATGGACACTTTTTATTTTAAAATGCTGACAAAATATTTTCTTAATATTTCCCATAGATGCATACACAACTTCAGAAGTGACCTACATTTGGACGTATAATGCATCTGATTCTGTACAGGTTGCACCGGATGGCTCTAGATTGAATCAGTATGATTTGCTAGGACAAACAGTTGGAAAGGAGACAGTTAAATCGAGTACAGGTTAGTAAAATGCATTGGAAGAAAAGGATAGTTGCTTTATAATAATAAGCATAAAATGCTGGTGGTATTATGTCATTAGGCTACCAAAACCATTATTGGCAGTAATAAGATTACTCCATTTCAATAATATTATATACTATAAGCAGCCTGTAAGAATAATTTGCTAATTCTTTGAAGCTTAATGAAACAGCAAGTGGCAGTGGAGGTGAACTGCTCCTTATCGCTGTTTCTACTGGGCTCCTGTGAAACCTAATATCAAGGGTTTTTATGAATCTTTGTAACCCAAACCTTGGTTAAAGTGAAAGATGGGAAGTGCCATTTTTAGTCTACTACCTTCATGATGTGATTTGATTTTTTTTCTCCTGGACAATGGATTATTAGCATTTCCTATTGGTATATCCCACAGGCTCATACATGTAGTGGACCCTTGCATTTGCCTGGAGCCCTGTTGACTTCAGTGGGGCTTTGTATGTCTACCAGTATCTGTCCATGCATATGAACATACAAGACTGAAGCCTAAGGTCTTTGTCATGGCATATACAAATTCACTTCTAGAATATATTGTGCAGGACAAATGTTGGATCCAAGTTTGCTCTCATTGATGCCCATTACTACACTTTCCTTGAGTTCAATGATAGTAGGATACAGCCCACAGAGTCAAAGTCAAAAAGTTCATTTACATTCAGTAGGATTTTTCTGCCTAAATAGTTTTGTAGACTGCATCTACAGCACATTTGTTTCACATAGATGTACCATGTGAATTGCCAGGAAAGTGAATTGTCTATAGTGGCTAATAGTTCATTTTATAGGGGTTTTTTTTTTTGTTTCTCTTTCACATACTAGGTGAATATACAGTAATGACAGCTCATTTTCACCTAAAGAGAAAAATTGGTTATTTTGTGATTCAGACTTACCTCCCCTGCATCATGACAGTCATTCTCTCCCAAGTGTCGTTCTGGCTGAACAGAGAATCTGTACCTGCAAGAACAGTCTTTGGTGAGTATTCTGAGGAACACATGGCATGTGCATTAGGCAACATCTGCAGCGGTCAGTAAGCATTTCTGAAACCAGCTGAAACCCATTTAGTTCTTTTTATAGGATGGCTTGCCCTGTATGGGCTGGAGGGCCTGGGGCTAGCCAACCCTGCTTACTGAAAGAGTGGAATCAGATGATTCCCCTATAAAAAGCACTCAGAAGTGGCAAGCATGTGTGCGTACTTGGGGAGAACAGAGACTTTCAGGAGAGAGCAGAGTCTTGGGATTTGGGACTAAGACTCTAGCTAGGAAGGGCTGGGGGTGGCCTGCTGAGGCAGGAGAGACCCTGAGAAAACATGTTTGTTGGGCTTGTTTTATTTTGAGTTTACCTTCTGTGCATAAACCCAGAGCCCAAGGGGGATTCTTTTGACAACAGAAGAAGTCAGTGTAAGGGGCCCTGAAGAGGAGGGAGCTGAGGTGGGGTTCCACAGATTGACCTCTGGCCATGAAGGGTGCTCAGGAGGCAGAGGGACTTGTTACAAAGATCCTTTCTGATTCAAATTCATTATAGAAAATGACAAAGTGCTGTTGTTTGTAGTCCATAGAACCTTCAGGTGCAGGCTACAGATCTCCTGACAGTCCTGAGGTTTTTCAGGAGAATTAGCATATGAAAGTGGCATACAGATATTTCCTTGACTGTTTTTTTTAAGGGAACAGTTTGCATATAAAGTAAAAAGGTTCTAATTTTGAATGTTTTCAAGTTAAATGTATTTATATTGAGATTTGGCTCTGAAGTATTTCATCTAAACTATCAACAAGTGTTAGTGTGGTGTAGGTTTATATATACTTCTAGCTCTATTTATAAACTAAGGAGAATGGAAGTCCCACATCATTTCAAAATATTTCAGTGTGCAAGCTGCAGTTCTTTTTCTAGTGAACATGTGCTTCTGGGCCAAATCCTTCACCCTCAGCCAAACCAGAGTGGGATGCAAGGAGGGAGGCAGTGAATGGGTTCAGCAGCTGAGATCGAGGAGTTTTGTCTATCTAATACACTTATATGCCCCCTGTTACTGTAGTATCTAAGTGCCTCACAATTTTGAATGTATTTATCTGTCCCCCTGTGAGGTAGAGAAGGACTATTGTCTCCATTTTACAAATAGGGAACTGAGGCACAGAGAGATTACATGACTTAGAGTCATAGAAATGTGGAGCTGGAAGGGATCTTGAGGTCATCTAGTCCAGCCCCCTGTGCTGAGACAAGACCGAGCATACTTAGACCATCCCATAATGGTGTTTGTCTAACCCAGAGGTGGGCAAACTATGGCCCATGGGCCACATCCAGCCCGCGGGACCGTCCTGCTGAGCTCCCGTGGTAGATGTGTCCTACCAGTTTGATAGCAAACCATTGATAACTACTGTTTTAGTATAATTCTTCAACCAGTTGTGCACCCACCTTATAGTAATTTTGTCTAGACTACATTTCTCTAGTTTGCTTATGCAAATATCACATGGGTCTGTGTCAAAAGCCTTACTAAAATCAAGATATATGACACCTACAATTCCCCCCTCCCTCCCATCCACTAGGTCATTAACCTGGTCAAAGAGAGGAATTGGGCTGGTTTGGCATGATTTGTTTTTGACAACTTCATGTTGGCTATTTTTTATTACCCCATCATTCTCTAGGTGTTTACAAATTGATTTTTTAAATATTTTGTTTCACTATCTTTCCAGGTATCAAAGTTAGACTGACTGATCTATAATTCCTTGAGTCCTCTTTGTTCCCCATTTTAAAGACAGGCACTATGTTTGCGATTTTTCAGTCCTCTGGGACCTCACCCATCCTCCATAAGTTCTCTAAATTGATCAATCATTAATGTTTCTGAGATTGCTTCAGATAGTTTCTTAAGTACCCTAGAGTGAAATATATTCAGAATTCCATTTATGTCCTGCTAGTGTGATTTATTGATTTAGGAGTAAAGTGTGTTTATGAATAAAAGGGAAAATATTATTACCCTTTGAAAATAAGATCACTTATTTAGGTGTCTAATATGCAGTTAGATGCCTACATTTGAAAATGTTAGCCAAGGTATTTTTATGTTTATGTAAGAATATTCCTCCTTTGCTATTCCATAGATATAATCTACTATCTTTATATTAATATTTTATACTAATCTAGCTAATCACTCGATGTCAAGAACAAATCTCAAAAGCAGCAAATAATGTTAATAAACGTGAAAAGATTTGGAAAAGTAGTGTAATTGGCATTAAACACAAATACGAATTTTTAACACTGGTATTATGTCTGGCCTCATATATGGAGCAGAGTCATGGAAATTGATAAGATCAACTTGTTCCAAAATAAATACCTGTGGAATATTTTCAGAGTCCATTGGAAAGAGTTTCTTGCAACAACAAAAATTTTAGGTAGAACAAACCAACCTAAAGCATCAAACATGGTAAGATGATGATGATGGACATAGTTAGGACCTGATTTAAGGATGCCACCAACAGGGCTTTCACGTCAAGTGATAATATGGACACACCACCTGGGAAGAGAAAGAGGGCAACCTAGAGAAATATTATGTAGAACAGTGGAGAAAAAAGCCAAATCCATCATGAGGCTCAGAAACCTGAATAAATGAGCATGTGACCAGAATAAATGGCAGAAACTGGGGGATGCCATTTGCACCAGGGGGTTTAGAAAGATAAAGAAAAGAAAAAAGCATCAGTAGATTTACCTCTATTTACCAGCTAACATTTCCACTGCCTTTTAAGGAAAAAAGTAATAGTGTAATATGTTAGAATTATAGCACATTGGAAATAGGCCTCTTCATAAGGAAATGGGATTTAACAATCTCCTAATATGTTCGGTGTGGCTTTACACATGATTGTTCCACTGTCGAGCAGATCTTTTACCTTGAGACAGCTTTTTGAGATGGTGGTTGAATTTAATAAGTCATGCTGTGCACTTTTTATACACTTCCATCACGCCTTTGATTCAGTGCATCAAGGAAGTTTGTAGAACCTGATGAGGTGACCTGTCTCTGTGAAAGAAAATATCATTAATATAAGAGCTCTATAATGGAACGGAAAGCTGTGTTAGAGTCAATGACAGATACATGGCATAGTTTCCTGTGTCCATAGGAGTTTGGCAAGGCTGCATTCTGCCACTATTGTTGTTCCATATCAGTATTGATTGGTTGAAGGCAGTTTTGGATGGTGCTGAGCTGAGCACCATTCTGCTTTGAGATCATGAATATACCAATTATGTTGTCTTGTTGGGTCAGTTCAGTGAATCGCTGCAGTTGATGGCTGATCTGGTCAGGCAAGAAGTAGCCCCCATTGGTCTGGTTATTAATCAGGATAAAACAAAGTCCCTGGCCATTACCATCAAGCAGCCTCCAGCTTCAGATTATAACCAGCTCAATATTAACCTGTCAGGACTGGAAATCAAGCAGGTGGTATCATCATATATTGATGTATCTGGGCAGCATCATAAACAGTGCTCCAGGAGGCTCGGACACCCATATAGCAGCAGCTTCTGCCATGTTTCAGGCCCTTCGTCAGCCACTATGGCTGCCAATCACGTGGGTGTCAAAACTTTGGTAGTGCATTAAAATAAACTGAACAGAGTCTTAAAGATCTAGCCAGAGATTGATCTCTAAGGAGACCATGTCCCTTTGGGATTTGTCATGATGCTGGTACTAAGATGTTCTTACATGGAAATTATAGGGAAGCAAAGTTAAAGTTTAGTAAAGGGGTGTAGCTCGCATAAAGCAATAGTTAGAGGGACACCTTTATGTAGAGAAGCAAAGATTTTGTGAAAATTATTTGCAAAGCCTTTTGCACGATGAAAGGGAAAACAAAATGATTCTTTACAAGCACTTCCTCAGGTGGTTGTTTACTAAGTGGAGGTTTATGAATGTTATTTTCAGAGTAACTGCTGCTGCCTAATGTAATAGTGTTAGAATGGGACTCTAAATTAAAAACAATTCAGGTTTGAGAACAAAACTTTCATATGAGATGTAAAATCAAAAGACTTATTGGTAGGCTCCTTTCAGAAGAATAGGGGCACAAACCCATATGATGTGGTCATATTCCAACTTTTGTATTTATATTCTAGCTACCCAAATTCCTGCTACATTTTTAGATGGATACTCTATTTTTTTATTTCTTATGCTGAAATGTAGTGTTGCTGTGCACTATTAAGTAGTTGATTAATTTGCCCCGAAGATGGTTGTCAATTTTGGGCACATCCTGAATGCTATCCATCTATCCTTTTTGGAACTATATCTGTTAGTTCATGCATATAATGCTAAGTTATAGATAGGTTTCAGACTAATACAGGTCTTCTCAAAATGTTTACAAGGTGGAATACTTTTTAATAGCAAGATTTTCTCCTAAACCATCTCTCGTCCTATATGCAATAGTACAAACCACATTCCACTCTCATTTGCAATCATATAATATCCCTGTTGCAGCTATGCTTCTTTAAAAGAATCACTGCCCAAGTGCAGGAATGGGTAGGAGATGGAGCTGGTGCACAAGTATAAATAAGAGAAGTATTTGGCCAGGAGTATCTTTATTACTGGTTGTGAGGCAGAAGAAAGAAAAAACCCAGCTTGATTTTCAGATCACAGATTGGGTTAGCAGGACTGATAGTTAGAAAAGACATCTTCATATTTATAAACTAAGTATATTTGACATAAAAATCATTGAAACATTAAACATGAAATTCCACTATGTCATTTTTATAGACTAGAACCATATTTTAAACAGTAAAATTAGAAAATTCCATGATTAAGGTTTTGTCCATCACTGTTTGTGGCCATCTTGCTGTCTGACATAAAAGAAAAGAAGCGTTTCTTGCTATTGGTTTGGTGCCATATCTGCAGCATGATTAGGAAAGGGGCAGGGTATTATTGCCTGAGGTCAGGTGTAGTTGGAGACTGTTCATCTTCTTATCAGCCTTCTCTCTTATGAAAGTGATTATATATTGGGCTATGTTTATGAGACCTGTTGAGTTGGTAGCATTGTTCAGACTGTTCCATGATTGAAGGCAGGAAACTGCTTTCCTCGAAAGAGGTGTTGTCTGTCTTAGGGTACGTCTATACTTACCTCCGGGTTCGGCGGTAAGCAATCGATCTTCTGGGATCGATTTATCGCGTCTTGTCTAGACGCGATAAATTGATCCCGGAAGTGCTCGCCGTCGACACCGGTACTCCTGCTCCGCGAGAGGAGTACGCGGAGTCGACGGGGGAGCCTGCCTGCCGCATGTGGACCTGCGGTAAGTACCTTGTAGTTCGAACTAAGATACTTCGACTTCAGCTACGTTATTAACGTAGCTGAAGTTGCGTATCTTAGTTCGAACCGGAGGGTTAGTGTGGACCAGCCCTTAGTCACCAGAGGGCCCATCCACTCATGAATCTCACACCAGTATTGCACCAGTGCTTCTTCAATTAAGTTAAAACTTCAGTAATGGAATGGAAAATCAGACCTTTAATATATTGTTTACAGCAACATGCATTGTATGGGCTTGCTAATGTACAGATGTGAATTTTCTTCCATCTTTGTAAAGTACATGAAATACATGTGCTTCCTTTTACACTAGTTAGGCCTGATTCCTCAGCATTGCTGTTTTTTTCAGTCATAGTAGCTCCAACAGTGAGAAATAGGTAAACTATCTTTATACAATGCTTTGTCCTAAAGGAGGCCTTATAATGCAGAAGGTTTTTCGATTTTAATCCTAATAATTCAAAATCCGTTGCCTGTTGATTGAAGAACAGAATGCCACTGATTTCCACATTGGACGTTTGGCATTGCAATATAAATTCTCTTTTTTTTTTTCTTCATTCAGTCCAGGTTATACAAATTTGATCACTTGAACATCATTCAATTTATTGAATGAATAAATAAAAGTCTAAAAACCTTCAACAACAGCTGTTTGGTGATTTTGCTATTTGAACAGTGTTTGTGATGCAAAGTATGCAGCTGAACATTTTAGAGGAATTGGCAACCAGTAGCAGTATATAGGATGTAAACTAATGACATTTAAAACAAGACTAGAAAAGGTCACCAACAAATCTTGAATTGGCTTCTTCAGAATTCTAATGTGGCTTCAAGAAAATTAGTCTTCTCCAAACATTATGAATTAAACAGAACATTATTGGCTGCTGTATATATTTATATAGGAGTTCAGGTTATCTTATCTTTGAGAAGCAATTAGATACCTAGATACCTGTGTATAATTAAATTGATGTATCTGAATTACCTGAATAGTATTACAGTTTGTATGTATTACTTTCAAGTTTAAGGTGTGGAGTCCCCTTCTCCCTTTTGGGAAAGGAATAAAAAGGAATGAGTAAAGTTATTTGAGCCAGTTAGTAGAAATCTAAGAAGGAAAATAAATGCTTGAACAAGCATTTAATGCATGTCGGCATGTTTTCATACAGTATTTATTCTGCATCGCCACGGTGTACAGTGTGATAGCTCCCACCTGACACAACAATATTGCTGTTGATTTTGTAACTATTGCTACCTCCTTAATAGGTGGATTCTAAAAATAAAAATATCTGATGTGTGGTCTGATGTTTGGAAACTATGTGCAATAAGCAGTGTGTTTCTGTAACTTCTAGAGAAGTCCTCTTAATCACTGTGGGGAAGAGAAAAATGGAGGTTGTCTGCCTAGCTTCCTTTCCCTTCACAATCCTCTCAGAGAGGGAGATTCCTTTCTGAAGGGGAACAGAGACAGCACAGGCAGAAGGTGACTGAACAGACCCACTCTCTGCTTCCTTTCCTTTCCCAATGGTGCTTAAAAGCACCTTGCCACTAGAGGAGACATACATGGTGGAGCCCCATTCCGCAGAGCCTGGATGACTGATTTACAGTGATGGAGGATCTTGCTGAGTTTTCTCTCCCTGAATTCTCCATTCTTTGTTTGATGCTGGTATTCCTTCCTGTAATCCTGTGGGGTTAATATTTATTCCTGTTCTTTTAGGGATCTGGTTTTATTTCCTCTTAGTAACTGTAACCAGTTATAACAAATATTTTTTTGTTTGTAACATTGAATTGTGAGCTATGAGATGCGATTAGTAATTCTTTTTTGTCACTGAGGCTCTTTTGACTATATGTCAATATTAGTGTGGATATATTTATCTCTGGTATGTGTACAATTTTGTATTGTTTCTTATCCAGGACATTTTTAATAGCATTCCAGAGATAGAAGAGTTAAGGATGTCTATGTGTAACTTTGGTGACTCTGGTTGTGTAGGGTTGATTTACTAGGGGAATTGTTGGTGTATTTGTGTCAGTGGGTGGATTAAAAGATGATTTATATTGGTATATGGCTTTTTTCTGTATATCCTGTTTTTTGTGTTGTTTTGAGTATGACTTTATCATCCACTATTGGGATTTCATGAAGCACAAAGTATTTTTGTTTGTTTTCCCAGTTTTTTTCAATGTTTAAATACAAATAGTAAATCTGAAAGTTTCAATTAATTTGTTGTACTATAATATTATCTGTTTTACCTCAATGAGAAATTGACCAGCTTCCCTCACTTAATAATTGTATGTGGAAGCGAGACAGCCACTAGCAAAGATACCTGCAATCTCCTGTTGTTCCCCATGGGAGTGAAACCACAGGCTGTCCTTAGTCAGAATGGTTGCCATACATGTATAGTCTTTGAAAGTGGATACAAAAGACTACTCCTTGGAAAGATAGCCATTAATTCTTTTCCATTGTTTGCAATGCAGTTGAAGCCAGGCTGACCTCAGAAAAGTTGACCATCTCTTGGGTTCTCTGGTTAGGAAACTGGGCAGGAAACTGAGGAGGAAGGGATTATTGGCACTGCAAGTGCTCATCAACATGTCCTTTTTGCTATACTGCTGCAAAGTGATTTGACACACTCCATAAAGCAAACTAGTTAATTTAGTTGCCTCGCTGTGGGATTGTCCCAAAAAAGTCTGATTAATCAAAAAATGGGGAAAAAAACCAATCTGTATGTATTTTGAAGACTCTATCTTCAGCCATTTTTCACCAAAATTTTATTTAAAAAAAAAAGGCGAATCAAAACTAGAAGGTTACAAAGGAAAAGTCTGCTGCCACCTTCAATATGGTGCATCTAGTGGGCCATCATACTATATGAACATTATGTAAACCATTTTTATAATTCCTAAAAATGTACTCTAAGATGTTCCTGTTCTGAATCTTATTAAATTTCAAAATTCAATTAACATTGCTGACATTTTCTTTTTTTCCATCCTCTACAGGAGTAACAACTGTGTTGACAATGACAACCTTGAGCATCAGTGCACGAAATTCCCTCCCCAAAGTAGCTTATGCAACAGCCATGGATTGGTTTATTGCTGTTTGTTATGCATTTGTATTTTCTGCATTGATTGAATTTGCCACTGTAAATTACTTCACAAAACGAGGATGGGCATGGGATGGAAAAAGTGTAGTCAATGATAAGGTAAACAATAATGAAATACATTTATATTTCCAGTCAATTCTAAGAAAACAGTTTAACAGATATTTTGATAGTTGGTTACTACTGAAAAATACTTGATGTTTCAAACCAATAGAAAGATTATGACTTGTGAGATGAAAGTAGATGTGGATAGAAAGATATTGTAAATTGTGTGCTCAAATTGCCAAACTTTAGCAGAAATTAAACTGCATACAGGAACTTTCTCTAGCAGGCTGTCCTTGGAGAAATGATTATTGTGTCAAGGCTCTCGCCACATTAATCAATAGCCTATCTGAGTCTTGTTAAATGTCAAAAATATGAAATCTGAGGTTATACCACTTATGGTCCTGAGTCCTTCATGTGGAAATGAATAAAATCAGAGTAATATTTCTGTAAAAAATCTTTATTCAGACTTAATGAAAATAAGTTGCCTACACTTGCATTTCAAAACATTGCAGATACTGTCACATTCACCCAACTTCTTTATTTCCTTATTTGTTTTATAGTTATCCATTTCCCTCTTGTTCTTTATCTGCATTACGGTGAAGAACAAGGGAGTTATATGTAGGGTTTTATTTATAAATATCATTTGCCCCTTAGGTTATGTCTGATATTAACCTGCCCAAATGCCAGGAGTTAAATCAAAGAGGGTGTTAAGGGGGAAGCAAACAGGAACCGAAAGGAATTAAGGGGAGTAAACTATTAACTAGGGAATGGCCCTGCTTGGCTCCCACCAGGCTGCATAGTTTACTCATCCTAAGGCTGAAGGCCTAGCATCAAGGGAGGTCCCAAAATCTTAAAGATGCTGCCCATGGGAAAGAGAGGGGGCTGCCCAGGGAGTGTCAGGGAGAGCTAACAGTCAGACAAGGAGACACCGAAGCAAAGAGCGCATGATGCAGGCAGGAGAGTCTGCTCCTCTCAGCTGGAGATGGGAGTTAACTGGGTTAAGGGCAACTTACAGAAGTGTTCAAGGAAAGATTAATATACGTGTAAGACTCTTTGTTGTTTAACCCTTTGCTCTGTGTGCTTTCTATCTTTGGGTGAATGAATAATGCTTTGTTTTGAAGACACTGTTTCTGGGTCACTTCAAACTTATATTGTTGCGGACACTGGAAGGGAAAAGGTTTACAAGTGCCAAACTCAACTGGGGCTGTTTAGCGAACAGGTTGAGAAATGGGGGGCAGGGAAAGGGGCCTGCAGCCTGGAGACCCAGTCTCAGAGTGACTGGACAGTGTGATTCCACTCAGAGCAAGCTGCAGGAAGCCACCTCTGTCACCTGAGGCATGCACTCAAGAGAGACTGTTCCTAACCATGGCACGTGCAAAATCGGCAAATTTTAGATGGACCAGAGTGTTGTGACCAGCAGTGCAAGTATGGCAGTCGGGTCCGGTATGCCATACCAGCGAGATATTTATAGCTGGTGCGGCATACTGGAAAGAGGAAGAGCAGAACGTGAGGCTGCTAGATGGCCCCACGCCAGCAGCTCCTCCATCGCAGCTGTACCGCCCCAGCCCTTCCACGCAGGGTCTCCTCCCTCTGTACAGCAGCCAGCCCCGCTGGAGGACAGGCCTGGGGAAGGTACAGCTGCCGCAGATGCTGCCAGCGTTCTGCTCCTTTCCCCGCTGTGGTTCCCAGGAGAGCCCTGAACTGCAGGGCTCTCCCGGGAACTGCAGTGGGGAAAGAGCAGAAAGTGGGGCCACCGGGCGGCCCCAGCCTGGCAGCTCCTCCAGCATGGCTGCTGTACTGCTCCCAGTCCCTCCCCCAGCCTTGTCCTCCAGTGGGGCTGCGGTACAGAGAGAGGAGACCCTGCATGGAAGGGCTGGGGGACGGGGGCTGCCCAGCGACTCCATGTTCTGCTCCTTTCGCTGCTGCAGTACTGAAGTCGCCAGCACAGCAGGAGGAGGACAGAGATCTGCCCCCCCTTCCCAGGTAAGGGAGGTGGGTCATGGGGAGGGGATGGGGAGAGCGTGGAAGCCCCGGGCTGGGGGCAGGGAGCAGTTGTGGAGGGTCACATGAGGATGTCATGTGCCCCCTATGGGGCGGGGGGGGGCATACCAATAAGCAATGGATTCCACTTGTACCAGTTGTGAGGAACTTTGCAAAACTTAATTGAACTTGAATATGGGCCTGGTATCTAGATCCCAGAAAGCATGGGAAAATGCAAGCACACAATGGTGCTCTGACCAATTTAATTTTAGAAGATGAGGCCTGTTTAGTTTTTATGAATCTCTTACACTACCTGAAATTTCTTCTTGTCCATCTTATCAGCCTAATTAGTAGGTCTGGCAAGGGTGCAAGTGAGTGCTGACCTGTTAGTAGGACTTCTAAGCATGGTGGAGGAAGCTGAGAGTAGGAGGAAAGACAGCCTGGTGGGCTGGCAAGTATAGCCTGTCCAGACTAGGTCACAAGGCATTATGCAGCTAGGAGTGAGAGAAATTGTTTCCTCCGAACTCAGGACACATTTCTCAGTGGCTGGCCCATGTGGCTGCTCTGCCTCTGAGTTTCTTTCAAGTGCAGCTCATAAACACACTCCAGATAAGCAGTAGGAGCAATGGAAAATCATTAAAATGCCAGCACCATACTCATGGTTTTTACTGATTGGATTGCATTTAAACAGCTGTGCTCTGACCACATTGTGTATCACGCACTATTTCCCCTTGGTCATGGCCACTTTCCCCCTATGCCAGCAGTGCTGAGTTTAGTGCAGTTCAGGTTTGTTCATGGTGCTGATCCTTGTGCACATTTGTCTGCACTATGCGGAACCCTCTTTGCTCAAGTTCTCAGTAACAGCTCCTTTTGCACTTCTACTGGCAGCACTCATCAACCTGCAAGAGAGTCAAGAAAATATGATTTGGGTCCCTGTGGCCATCCGGTTTGCTAAGGAAAGTGATACTTCACTGCAATCGTTACTTTGACTCTGGTTCAATTTGCTTAATATTCAGTTGAATATTAGGCTTCCTGAGATATCCTAGAGACTAGGTGTTAATAGTTTGGTGTTCTTTAGCATTTTTCAAATATCACAGAGCACTTTACAAACCTTAATAATGTAATTAAGCCTAACAGCACATGTATGAGCTGTGAAGTATTATTTTCATTTTAGGGATCAGGAAAAAAGGTCACACTGAGACTGTGGCCAACCAGAAACCAAGACTTGCCATTCTTGACCCCCCAGTCCTGTGCTCTAGCCTCTAACATACACTTCATCCATTCGGTTAATTGTAACCCCTTGTTGGTTGAAAAGCTCAATCTCACATTCCTTTTTTACGCTATAGGACAATTTTCAAAAGTAAGAGTCTAAGCAGCACTTGCAAAATAAGATTGCCATTATTAAACAGTTATCTTCATGCATCAAATAAGTAATTGCATGCACCTACACTTGGTTTGCATAAATAACTACATACTTTGCTCATGTAATCACCTTTTTTGTGCTTACAGGATCTGCATATTCTGCAGGCATAACTTTGGCACTTCTTATTGAAAATGTGGTCCTGTATATTTTACCCTGCAGACTCCTTGCCTATTGATAGCTTTTAGGCCAAAATCCAACACCCATATAAGTTAGTGGAAAGACTCGCATTGATTTCAGTGGGCACTAAATTGAAACTTTAGTTTCCACAGTGTGACTGCCTGCCTCCACAAACAAGCTGAAATTAGTGTATGTTCTTTTCTTAGTGCCAACAAATGACATCTGAATGAATCAATGCAAGATCGAATCTTCAGTCACACTCTTGGATTTATTGAAAACAGTGCGGTGTTGGGAAAGGTAGGCACTAGCCTGCCTTATTTGGGCAGCACCGCTGACAGGACTTTTAATGTTCCAGTCCGCGGTGCTGACCAGAGCAAGGCGACCCAGCGCCTGACATGCCGTGACCTAGTACTGGGTTGCGACCCACGGATTGAAGAACACTGCCTTAGACCAACAGAAGTTTTAATCAATTGAAAACATAAAGTACTTTTGATATTGGTATAGAGGTGACAATGCGTGTGGAAACTTTTAACTTAATGTAATAATGTTTTAATCACCTGACTACACTGGCGTTATTGCAAGATTTGATGTCAGATCCTGTAAATCGTTATTGTAAATAACACAGAACAAATGCTATTGCTATCTCTTGACTTGATCACCTGGATCGATCGGTCTTCAGCTGTCATTAAGACTGCATCGATCACAACACGTTCGCCATTCTTCTTGCACTCTTGCCTCCCTTCTCCACGTTCATCCAAAACGTTTAACAATGTCATCTTCCCATCTTCTTGGAGGCCGACCAGGTGCTCTTTTCTGTTCTCGCGGGTACCACTCAGCAATGATTGCGGTCCACCTATTATTCGTGAGCCGTGCTGTGTGGCCCGTCCATCGCATTTTGATATGTCTGCTTTCCACGACAATATCTTTCACACCTCTGCGTTCTCTGATCATTTCATTTGGGATGCGATCCAGAAGGGAGATTCCCAACATAGCTTATTCCATTGCCCTTTCAGCTACCAACAGCTGTTGCTCTTCTCTCTTCGTCAGTGCCCACGTTTCACTGCCACACAGCATGGCTGGCAGTACTGCTGAATTGAAGGTATTTATACATGTGGTCTTGTCAATTTTTCCTTTGAGGACATCCTTGATGGAATTAAACACACGCCATCCTGCCCGAATCCTTCGCAAGAGTTCTCCGTTCAGGTCTTGGCGCATATTAACTTCTTGGCCCAAATATATGTACTGTTCCACTTCTTTGATTTCTTCTCCTGTTACCGTTATTCTTGACTTAATATATTATGTAATTACTCTTTCTACCGTACCCTCATTCAGTTAATGAGAGAGAATTGCTGCTAAGGAAAACTCCAAGTTGTGGTTGCTCCTGACCCAAACCTGGGTACAATATTACGTAGTTCCCTAATAGGAGTGAAGCAAAGATTAAAAGTTAATGTTTGCACTGTGCTTTGAATGTGTAAAGTGATGCATATAAGGCCAAAATATTATATTAATAAGGAAGAACTGTAGAAAAAGTGACAGCGCATCCTTTTTAAACCCCTGTTGCTCCTAGTGAAGAATGAGGCACCCACAATTTCAGGCATCACTCTCTAGATTCTAGAAATAGATCCTGAATCACTTACCAGCAGATTATCTGCATGTCAGACAAACGCAGCTTTTCTGACTGGCACATTGACACTCCATTATAAATGATGTAGGAAGACCTTATGAATGCTCCAATCATCCTTCAGCTATTTCTTTAAATTAATGTAACAGTGTTCTTGCATGATTTCAGAAGTGACAGCTGCTTAACAGCTAAAGTATGCCTTCCCTGGGCAAAACAAGCAAAATTCAAATGACCCAGCATTAACAGCGTGTCTACTCAGGTTGTCATTCTTGATCTTAAATGCCCTTTCCTTATTAACAGGGTAGTTGACCTGTTCCCTATTTTATTTCTTACAACTCTCAAATGTATTGATGTGGAATCTAGCTCTGTGCTTATGTAAGTGACTACTGTAGGAAGTCATTCCATCCCTTTTTTCAGTATTGCTACCTTAACTCTACTGCTCATGAACTGTCCATTCTGAAATTCATCTAGTTCTTATATGACAAGATTAGTTCTGTAAAGGCTACCTACCAATTGTCAGTTAAAAATATTCTGTCTTCTAACAACCTATTCAATAATTACAGTCTTCCCATATCCAATTATCTAAATATTTGAAAATTAGAAATTGCATTCAGAACAAAATCATGTTGAGGTTTTCTACAGTACTGAAATATCTATTTCCCTGAAATCATCTAATGACTAAAAGTTAAGCTTTCAACATTTCAGTTGTTTCTAACACAAAACCCACAATTTATCATTATGTGAAAAATCCATTAATGTGATTACAAATATTGTAATAGATTTTTTTAAAAATCACACTCTTTGGGTATGAAAGAAGGGATTTTGCAGATTAGCTCATATGCACCTCTCTCTCATCTTTTTCTCCCTGGTTTTACACACCCTGACCCTGAACACAACACAAAGCTCAGCCACTTTCAGCTAATAAGCAATGTGTCAGGGTCAAGGAGAAATCATAGAATCATAGAATCTCAGGGTTGGAAGGGACCCCTCAGGAGGTCATCTAGTCCAACCCCCACTCAAAGCAAGACCAACCCAACTAAATCATCCCAGCCGGGGCTTTGTCAAGCCTGACCTTAAAAACCTCTAAGGAAGGAGATTCCACCACCTCCCTAGGTAACCCATTCCAGTGCTTCACCACCCTACTAGTGAAAAAGTTTTTCCTAATATCCAACCTAAACCTCCCCCTCTGCAACTTGAGACCATTACTCCTTGTTCTGTCATCTTCTACCACTGAGAACAGTCTAGATCCATCCTCTTTGGAACCCCCTTTCAGGTAGTTGAAAGCAGCTATCAAATCCCCCTTCGCTCTTCTCTTCTGCAGGCTAAACAATCCCAGTTCCCTCAGCCTCTCCTCATAAGTCATGTGCTCCAGTCCCCTAATCATTTTTGTTGCCCTCCGCTGGACTCTTTCCAATTTATCCACATCCTTCTTGTAGTGTGGGGTCCAAAACTGGACACAGTACTCCAAATGAGGCCTCACCAGTGCCAAATAGAGGGGAATAATCACGTCCCTCGATCTGCTGGAAATGCCCCTACTTATACAACCCAAAATGCCATTAGCCTTCTTGGCAACAAGGGCACACTGTTGACTCATATTCAGCTTTTCGTCCACCATAACCCCTAGGTCCTTTTCTGCAGAACTGCTGCCCAGCCATTCGGTCCATAGTCTGTAGCAGTGCATGGGATTCTTCCGTCCCAAGTGCAGGACTCTGCACTTGTCCTTGTTGAACCTCATCATATTTCTTTTGGCCCAATCCTCTAATTTGTCTAGGTCCCTCTGTAGCCTATCCCTACCCTCCAGCATATCAACCACTCCTCCCAGATTAGTGTCATCTGCAAACTTGCTAAGGGTGCAGTCCACACCATCCTCCAGATCGTTAATGAAGATATTGAACAAAACCGGCCCCAGCACTGACCCTTGGGGCACTCCACTTGATACCGGCTGCCAAACTAGACATGGAACCATTGATCACTACCCGTTGAGCCCGACCATCCATCCAGTTTTCTATCCACCTTACCGTCCATTCATCCAGCCCATACTTCTTTAACTTTCTGGCAAGAATACTGTGGGAGACTGTATCAAAAGCTTTGCTAAAGTCAAGAAATAGCACATCCACTGCTTTCCCCTCATCCACAGAGCCGGTTATCTCATCATAGAAGGCAATTAGGTTAGTCAGGCATGACTTGCCCTTGGTGAATCCATGCTGACTGTTCCTGATCATTTTCCCTTCCTTTAAGTGGTTCAGAATTGATTCCTTGAGGACCTGTTCCATGATTTTTCCAGGGACTGAGGTGAGAGTGACTGGCCTGTAGTTCCCCGGATCTTCCTTCTTCCCTTTTTTAAAGATGGGCACTACATTAGCTTTTTTCCAGTCATCCGGGACCTCCCCCGATTGCCATGATTTTTCAAAGATAATGGCCAATGGCTCTGCAATCTCATCGGCCAACTCCTTTAGCACCCTCGGATGCAGTGCATCCGGCCCCATGGACTTGTGCTCGTCCAGCTTTTCTAAATAGTCCCAAACTATTTCTTTCTCCACAGAGGGCTGGTCACCTTCTCCCCATACTGTGCTGTGGAGTGCAGCTGTCTGGGAGCTGCCCTTGTCTGTGAAGACAGAGGCAAAAAAAGCATTGAGTACACTAGCTTTCTCCACATCCTCTGTCACTAGGTTCCCTCCCTCATTCAGCAAGGGGCCCACACTTTCCTTGACTTTCTTCTTGTTGCTAACATACCTGAAGAAACCCTTCTTGTTACTCCTAACATCTCCAGCTAGCTGCAACTCCAAGTGCGATTTGGCCTTCCTAATTTCACTCCTGCATGCCTGAGCAATAATTTTATACTCCTCCCTGGTCATTAGTCCAATCTTCCACTTCTTGCAAGCTGCTTTTTTGTGTTTAAGACGAGCAAGGATTTCACTGTTAAGCCAAGCTGGTCGCCTGCCATATTTGCTTTTCTTCCTACACATCGGGATGGTTTGTTCCTGCAACCTCAATAAGGATTCTTTAAAATACAGCCAGCTTTCCTCGACTCCTTTCCCCCCTCATGTTATTCTCCCAGGGGACCTTGCCCATCAGTACCCTGAGGGAGTCGAAGTCTGCTTTTCTGAAGTCCAGGGTCTCTGTTCTACTGCTCTCCTTTCTTCCTTGTGTCAGGATCCTGAACTTGACCATCTCATGGTCACTGCCTCCCAGGTTCCCATCCACTATTGCTTCCTCTACTATTTTTTCCCTGTTTGTGAGCAGCAGGTCAAGAAGAGCTTTTCCCCTAGTTGGTTCCTCCAGCACTTGCACCAGGAAATTGTCCCCTACACTTTCCAAAAACTTCCTGGATTGTCTGTGCACCGCTGTATTGCTCTCCCAGCAGATATCGGGGTGATTAAAGTCACCCATGAGAACCAGGGCCTGTGATCTAGCAACTTCTGTTAGTTGCTGAAAGAAAGCCTCGTCCACCTCATCCCCCCCTCGTCCACCTCATCCCCCTGTAGCAGACTCCCACCACGACATTACCCTTGTTGCTCACACTTCTCAATTTAATCCAGAGACTCTCAGGTTTTTCTGCAGTTTCATACTGGAGCTCTGAGCAGTCATACTGCTCTCTTACATACAACGCAACTCCCCCACCTTTTCTGCCCTGCCCATCCTTCCTGAACAGTTTATATCCATCCATGACAGTACTCCAATCATGTGAGTTATTCCACCACGTCTCTGTTATTCCAATTACATCATAATTCCTTGACTGTGCCAGGACTTCCAGTTCTCCCTGCTTGTTCCCCAGGCTTCTTGCATTTGTGTATAGGCATTTAAGGTAACTCACCGATCGTCCTGCTGCCCCAGCATGGGGCAGGAGCCCTCCCCTCTTGCACTCACCTACTTGTGCTTCCTCCCAGTATCCCACTTCCCCACTTACCTCGGGGCTTTGGTCTCCTTCCCCCAGTGAACCTAGTTTAAAGCCCTCCTCACTAGGTTAGCCAGCCTGCTTCCAAAGATGCTCTTCCCTCTCTTCGTCAGGTGGAGCCCGTCTCTGCCTAGCACTCCTTCTTGGAACACCATCCCATGGTCAAAGAATCCAAACCCTTCTCTCCGACACCATCTGCATAGCCATTCGTTGACTTCGCAGATGGTGTCGGAGAGAAGGGTTTGGATTCTTTCCAAATAGGGGCACCAGATGTCCCGATTGTATAGGGACAGTCCTGATTTTTGGGTCTTTTTCTTATATAGGCTCCTATTACCCCCCAACCCCATCCCGATTTTTCACATTTGCTGTCTGGTCACCCTAAGGAGAAATTACTGTGTTTACATTCCACTGTGGTTCTTTTCTAACTCTAAAGTAGGCTTGCAACTTGTATTTCATTGGGGAACTGAGGTGGGGATCATAGGAATTTCCATAGTCAGCACACCAATTCATACCATACCCCGCATGAGGTGAGAAGTGGAATGAAACTCAGCAAGGGGAATCTGACCACATTGCTCTCCCCAGGCCACCCCAGCAGCTTTTTTCCCATTGAACATAGGCACATCTGCAATTCACACCACTGTTGTGGTGTGTGAGGGTATGTATAGCTACACATTGCAGTGAAAGGCAGGCTGTGTTGACTGATACAACATGTGTCCATATTGCGGTGTGTAGCTCCCTAAATGCGTGATGGTCTCTTGTAAAATTTAGCCTTTAAAATCCAGATCTTGAACCTCCTTGCATGTGGTCAGATTCTTCTAAGCCGGGCCAGTGAAGTCAACCTTGCTCTGTTCAGACAGAACACTTTGCAGGATGAACGGCTTGTTTTCCAGGGGGAAAAATGACCTAAGACATGGCTCAGACTTGTATGTGTTTGCCTACATTTGCTCACTCATTCATATATCTGATTGACACCATTTTAGAAAAGGTAGATTATCAGAGTCTATTATTACATTTGCTTTTTGCATAGTCAAAAAGATGAATCACCATTAAGGAATATAGGCCAAAATATCGGGTTTGTGTAACTTAAGTTTTACAAAATTTAATATTAACAGAAATATTTTCCAGGTGGTTGGATTTAAAAAAAAAAAAGCCAATAAAGACAATGTTTTGTTTTTGATTTTAACATTCCACTACAGCGTGTGTAACTCAAACATTGCAGCATTGTATTAGCACAGAAGAAAAAAATGGAAATTGAAAAAACCATGGAAATAACTTTTTCAAAATCATGTGCCAAGCAGAATGAAATACAAAAAGTAAGCAAATAGGAAAGATGATTAGATTTTAAAATGTGTTCTTTTGTATAACCTAGGAGCTGATCCTGCATAGTGCAGGAAAGAGAGTAGAAAAATGTTTTGGACCACAGTTGTAGAAAAGCCATAGGTCTGTTAGTTCACATCTTGTGCAGGTATCCATGTTATGATACATAGACAGCCAACCTACCCCGTACAGACTACAGGTTTGTACTCTGGTGTATTAAGGGGATAAAGGGACAGGGTGCGGAAGTGGCCATTGGCAGGCCTCCTTACCTTACCCTCAATCCTGACCATCAGATCTGGGGCCAGGGGTAAGTAGATACATACTTCACATAGTGATAATGGGAAGTAGGGCTGTTACTCAATCACAGATGTGTCTTTCCCAGGTTTTAGCCATTGCAGGATTTTCAAATATCCTTAGCCACCCGAGCAAGCAATATAAATATAATTACAAATATATGTGAATAACCGGAGTATCTTAAATAATTGAGTATCAGAGGGGTAGCCGTGTTAGTCTGGATCTGTAAAAGCGGCAAAGAGTCCTGTGGCAGCTTATAGACTAACCTCCCCACCCCCGCTCCCTGCCCCCTTACCATGCCGCTCAGAGTGGCAGGAGCTCGCTGCCCGGCAGGAGCAGCGGGCCAGGAGCACCGGTGCGGCAAGGTGAGGCTGCGGGGGATGGGAGACAGCAGGGGAGGGCCCGGAGGCTAGCCTCCCTGACCGGGAGCTCAAGGGCCGGGTAGGATGGTCCCGCAGGCCATAGTTTGCCCACCTCTGATCTAGGGAGTAGCCAGTCCTTCAAAGATATCCAGAAGCACAGTCCCTTTCTCTCCTGGATACTCCTGTTGACTTCAGTGGGATTCCGTGTGGGCATAAGGACCTATGCTTGCAGATTCTTTACTAGATTGAGACACTATTCTGTAGCTTCCATCTGGGAGACTGAGGGCATCGTCTACATATGCTTTGTCATTATAGTAATCACCAACATTTTTTTTCCCATCTTCACTTTTTAAAAAACATTTGAAATGCTGTTTTATTTAATCTGATTTGGCAAATGTCCCATGAAGTAAATATTTAACTCCATGCTGTCTTCCAATAGAAAAAAGAAAAAGCATCTGTCATTAAGAAAAACAATGCCTATGCAGTGGCTGTTGCCAATTATGCTCCAAATATTACCAAGGACTCAGTGCTACCAACAATCTCCAAGAGTGCTACAACCACAGAACCCAACAAGGCAAAGCCAGAAGCCAAGCCGCAAGAAGCAAAGAAAACATTCAACAGTGTTAGCAAAATTGACAGAATGTCTAGAATAGTGTTTCCAGTCTTATTTGGTACTTTTAACTTAGTGTACTGGGCTACATATTTAAACAGGGAACCTGTCTTACTTGGGTTTGCTCCTTCAACCTAAAAGCTGAATTACACAGGGGATGTATAGCATCATTATATCAGATAAGTTGTTTTGCTATGTACAGTACGACTAATAACTGCTAATCTGTGAACCAATATGTACAGAGTGTATATAGATATCTTATCCGTGTATCTCCAAAGGAGACACACAATGTTTATTCGTGGATCTGTAAACAGATAACACCATGGCTAATATAGCCAGCTCTTTAGAAGTTCTACCCAGAGGATTTCCTTTAAACTGGGATTCAAATACATAGAATTATATCTTCTCCATATAATTAGAGGAAAATATGGTCTTGCATAACTATTTAGGAACAGTATTTTTTTAATTTAAAGTTAAAATATTTTTCTATAAAATAACTGATTCTACTTTAATGGGAGGAGCTGTCATTAGAAATGATTTTCTTTAAAAAAACGTATTTCATACAATGGGAGTGCCCATGTACATATTCTAGAGTGATGAGCTCAAACTATTCTGTTGTTCACAACCATTTTGGAAAGTAGTTCTGTTTAAAACTTAGTAAAGACTATTGGAATGCCAACGCCATTAGTTCCTTACTTCTAGACCTGCTTTGAACTTGTTAATGAAGTATTCCAACTCACTTAATTGAGTAGTAGTGGTTAATCAAATTTCTAGCATCAATCAACTTCCACTAGAAAAACTGTTTTATTCTCCTCAGTGTTTGTTTCTCTGAGGTTGCTGAACCAAGTTCTCCTTTTCAGCAAGGTCAGAAAAGTTAGCCTCATAACTATTGGTAATTGACACTCAGAGAAATTTTTCAGGGTCAAGTATATCAGAAATATAAAATGCTCTTTTTCCTGCTTAGTATTTACAGGAAAATCTGCCTTAAAAAGGCTTCCTCACATCTGCCCATAGAAGCCACTGTTTTCAAAGGAAACAGCAGTTTGTGATTGCAATCCAGGAAGTTGTCCTTGTGGATAAGATTTATTGCTGCTTTTGTAAATTGCAACTTTACGTTTCACTGACATAACTTAACAACTTTGTATACTAGAAAGGGTTTTTGCTAAGATTTGAGTGTTATTTTTAATAAACTTCAGTGCATTATCAGTAATTGTCAATTATTTCATACACAAAATATAACAAAATTGGAGCTGCCATTTGCAATTTTATATGAATATTTAATGTTAGTAAAATTAATTTTCATCTAAACCTTTGCAAATATTCCTTATCCTGGAAAGGCCTGGTAAATCATGGCATAACTAATAATTGTGCACTGTATTTAGATTTTAATATACTTGGCCAATCAAAAATATTTTGATTCACATATACATTAGCAGTTATTAGTTGACCTTTTAAAATAGATGCACCTTTATGATGGTGTGTTTACAGTAGAAACATATGTCATCGTATAGTGTCATTTATTGCAGTTTTGTACAGTACTTGAGTATAGTGCATAAAATAGATATGTTCAAAGTTTGACAAACTTGTACAAATATTTCTAAAATGAATTATCTTAAGACATGGAAACTAGCAAAAACAGAGAAGAAGAATCGAACATTGCTTTTTTTGCTGTTTAATTTTCTTGTCTTTTCTTTGTTTTTAATGTGATTCTATTTTGTGCTTTGCATGACAGTATAGATGCCAAGGTCACAAATGCATTTTATTAGTAGACTTTACAATGAAGATAGACTTTACAAAGAAGACTAATTTAGTCAAACAAGATATTCCATACGACATCAGTAAAATAGAAGGGAGAACCATTGGTGAAATGTGTATTCCCTTCATCCCCTCTAATAAATCATCTTTATTCATCAACGGTAGTTGAAAAACAAGCACTTTACTTAAAACATTAAAATAGAAATATCCTTATTTTCATATATATATTTATATATAAATGTAGATCTTCCATGTAATACAGAAATGTGTGCAATAGGGTGATAAAGTGTATAAGGTTTGAAGGCAAGCAATAAAAAGTTTTTTCATGGTATAATTATACATTTTAAAAATGTTTTATTTGTAAATTATAAAAGATCCCTTTAATGTCAGTGTCCAGGTATAACATATATACATATGTACATATGTAGAATATTTGTAAATATTGGTCCTGTAGAAAAATCCTTTCATCTTTCTCTCTGTTTCTGGAAAAGGGCTCTGACTGTGTAGTACTGTGGAAGCCCAAGCTTATCTGCTCTGAGTCCGAGTAGGTTGATTACTGTTTTCATGTACCTTTGGGTGCCATCCTGCAATGTCATGGGATCTCTCAACTCCCAGTAACTTCAACAGGAGTTGAGGACTCTCAGCACCTCACAGGTTTGGGCTTATAAACAGTAAGGTCTGTATTCTACTCCAGTTACATCCCAGATAGCTCAACAAAGTTAGGTTTGCTGTCTCAAATAATGAGAAGTCAGAACTCTGCCCTCTATATACATGAGCAGTGCTTAATTTGTGCCAGGGCTAAGCCCCAGCCCCTCTAGGCTTGCCATGTCATAGCCCCGGCACCTCTGGGCTTGCTGCATCAGTCATGAATGTAAAAAAAAAAAATGGCTTGCGCCATAGCACCTAATTGCTAGAGCTCTGGCACCTCTTTCATTACAAATTAAGCACTGTATATGAGTTTATCCAGAGCAGAGGTGCATTTGATTATGTGATGGAGAGGGGGGGGGGGGGTGTTTTTTTTTTTTTTTTACAGGAACACACACAGGTATCTGACTTCCAGAATCAAGCAAGTCCTGTCTTCGCTTGAGAAAAATAACAGGTTTAATTTATAGCGGCCCTGGGACTGCTGTAAATTGTGCACCCTCAACTTCACAGAGGGCCTGCTCCTGTTCCCACCTAAATCAATGGGAGTTTTGGGAGCAGGGTCAGAAATAATGCATTAGGAGCAACTATTTAATTCCCTGAACAGTCCCTCTGGACTTGTGCAACATGTACAGTAAATCGCATAACCACCAGACCTTTATCACATACTTAAGACGTAGAAAAACAAACACTGTGTAAATGCAAGCTATGTGCATAAATATACTTTCAGAGCGCTACATGCAACTCCTGCTGAAGTCAGAGGGATTTGCAAGGGCATATCTGAAAGCAGAGTTTCAGCTTGAAGTCTTGTAAAGTTGGTCTAGATTTAATGTTGGCTTCTTTTGTTTGTTGCTTTTTAAGCAATTTCTGTCCGTTGTCCCTTATGATTCCAATGTTAAATCATTTTATGATGATGAAAATGACTAAAAATAAAACTGGTGAATTCTTAAGGTCTTAAGAGTGACAGCTGTTTAGCTGAATGCGAAGATTTAAGTGAACACAAGTACCTTAACATGAATTTTGAAATGTCACCCTTAGGGGTTTTATTTTTAATTCATTTTAGTCTGTGGCCAAGATTTTTCAAACCTGGTACCAAAAAGTTAGGCTCCTAGTTCATATTTAGGCACTTTCATAGATGTTGCGCACTTGGCGTACATCTGCAACACGGGGGGAAAACACATGGCTGGCCTGGGTCACCTGACTTGGGCTCACAAGGCTTGGGCTGCGGGGCTGAACAATTGCTATGTAGATATTAGGGCTTGGGCTGGAGCCTGAGATCTGGGACCCTCCACTCTCCCAGGGTCCCAGAGCTCGGACTCCAGCCCGAGCCCTAATATCTGCACAGCAATTTTTAGTCCTACAGGCAAAGCCCTGTGAGCCCAAGTCAGCTGACTCAGGCAAGCTGTGGCCGTGCTATGGGTCTTCTATCTCTGTGTAGATGTAGCCTTGGAAGCCTGACAAATTTCAATATGATTTGTTGTTGTTAAGCACTTCCAAAAATCAGCCCACTTTTATTTATGGATGTAGGAACCTAAATTTGAATTTTTGGCCTAACTTCTGTCCCTTTCTAGTTTATTCCCACCCCCTCTGCCCTCCCAGGCCATCCTCCCAAGCCTTCTGGTATTGCATTTCTTACGTGACCCAAAAATAAATACTCTAATAATTTTTTTAAGTATTTAAAAAATTAATAAAATGGCCTAACATTGTGGTAACTTGCACTGGGCTCAACATGGTTCCAAACCAGGGTTAAATAATAGCTTTTCGATGTAGGACTGCAACATTTACTCCTTGATGCATAAGGCTAGAGAATAGTACCCAAATATTAATAGTAATTTAGAATTAGGGGGTGAGAAAAGATGGAGAACCCTGGTTGTATCAGTCTTGGCACCCTCTGTAGTAGTCTCCTGTCTTGGTGCGTCTGTTGTAATGCACTGGCTTCCAAACATTCGTGCTGATATTTTCAGACAAAGTAACTTCACCTTTCATTTATATTTAATGCAGCTGCAAACTCCTGTGCTATTGTGATGTTTTATTTATGTCCTCATGTTCTCCCAGCACTTTAGTGCAAATTTTTGGCCTTATTCAAAATGGCCACCATGTTCTATTGTTTAATTGGTGTGAATTTACATGATCCCAGATATTCACAGGTATTTAGTCTCCTAACTTCCATTGAAATCAATAGAAGTTAAGAGTCTAAATATCTTTGAGGATCTGAACCATGATTCTTTCAGGGAAAATGTCTGCCATGAAGGCTCTGTTGTAGTTTGGAAACTGGAGGAGAAACTATGTGCAGTTCGGGGAGGTAGGCAGAATACTGAAGGGAGTGCAAGAGAAGGAGGAGAAGGCTGAGGGAGAATGAAGAGAAGGGGTCTGAAGGGAAACAGAGAAAGGCTATGGACTCAGGAGACTGTGGGTACTTTGAAGTGAGAATGTAAAAGGGACAGGAGATTGGGTGAGCAGTGTGGGGAGCAATTGTGAAGAAATGGGGCAGCGAGGGATAGAATGACAACTCCACTTCTCCAGAGGAGATGGTAAGTGGAGTCCCTTTCTAAGCAGCGCTTGGGAAAGCTTACGAACCTTTGTGTATGCATTTGAGGTTGGATTTTGAACCTACAGTTATCACACACCAATTGTGAGCAGACAGCTTTTCACTAATGCCTAAAAGGCAGATCAGATCCCAATGGATTTTTGTAATCATGATTTTTTTGTGATTTGACTCCTAATCTTAAATCCTCTAGATTGGCAATGCTGCTAACCACTTTATAAATATAATGTGCTTAATTTTGTGCTCTTCCATCTCTCCACAACTCCTAAAGAGAAAGCAGATACATCAGGGATAAAGTAAATCCTGTTAGTTCCCAATACATTTTCCTCAGGTTTTGTGTAATGCCTTATTTTGAGGGCCTAAGTGGAGCCTCAGAGGTTCATTGGCCCTCTGCACAATCACAAATACCATTATTTGCACTTTTTTTTTGAATCTGCACTCTTAAGTGTTTATTTGAAAAAACAACACCATGTCTGGATATGAAGTTATGATCAGTCCCAATCCCACTTTGAGTTAACACATGGCCCATACTGCCAAAGTTCAGATCAGCAGAACACAGAGCCATGAAGCAGAGCAAAAAAAAGATGTTAAAGTGAGTGCTATCAGCAGAACCAGGAAGGTTATTTAATTCTTCCTTCAAAAACAGCGAGTAGAAGGGTAAGTGTGCAAACATTGGAACAAGTCTAAATAGCGTCCACAGTGATCAGGGCTTTATCACTTGATATCACAGAAATAAGGAACTCTAAATTTTGGTTAAAAATAAGTCTTTTGCAAAACCTAGAATCATTAATCAAATTATGTTTACCTGAAAAATTACTAGTTAGGGTTCCAAATAAGGGAACCTATTAATTCAAAAATATCAAACATTTTTCCTCAGGAACTGTATAATGTGTATTCCATTGGATAACTAATTCTCAACATAATTTTAAGCTTTAAAATACTTCGTTATGCTAATTTTATTATATATGGCAGGAGACTTCCCCCCCCATTAGTGTAACTAAATCCAAATCCCTAACAATTGGAAAATATGGTTTTATTATCCTGAATTTAGATTTCTAAATTACAGCTTCATAAGGATTTTCAGGGATCCATGAGTGAGCTGATAGATTCCTCACTTCACAAATAGGGGTGCAAAAGGCAAACACTTTGAGACTTATTTTGGGAATGGCTCATGCTAGTTGCATTGATAGCTTGTTTTGCTCTGCTTCTATTGTTTAAATATTTATCTTTCACTTTATTTTCAATGAAACCCCCATTTATTTTTAAACGTAGGTCATGTTTCTGTGCTCAGAGCCACCTGGTGGATCCTTGTGCCCATGTGGTTCTCAATGCAGGATTGGGGCCTTACTTGATAAGTATTCACTTTGAGGGCCTGATCTTGCTCCCACTGAGATCAGTGGCTAAACTCTCATTGATCTTAGAGGCCTTTGGTTAGATTCTAAGGACCTGTCCATGCACTACAGAAGTCAATAGAAGTCTTTCCATTGACTAATTGGAGTCAGATCCAGCCCTCCCTGGGAGTTCCTCGATTATTTACCTTTTTTACAGTGAGAAGCTGAACTTTTAAATAAAAGAAGCAAGCACATTTGAAATTGGGCCTTGATCATACCTGTTTTACTCCCAGTACTGTATTGATATTGGTTTAGGAATATTGTGAAAATACTGTGGATTACAAGTAGGGAATAACACTTGTGAAAAGTAAGTTGAAATGTTTTTTAAAATGTGCAAGATGGTTCATACCCTTATCCTAGTGCTGGTATCTACATACACACTCACACAAATATTTGTATTCTGTAACTTGTTGATTAATTATTTAAATTAAGCTATATTGTGACATGTTAATTGCTTATTATTGTGACATATTAATTGCTTATTTTACATAACTTTGTGAATTCTTAACTCTGTCAGCTGGCCTGGGGCTCATGTATGTGCATTAAAGGTGCTCAAAGATTTCACTAAATGATTTTGTAAACTGTTACAGGAGGTAAGCTTCAAAGGTCATCTTCGTTTTCCATCTTATGTTTTTAGGTTTTTGGGGATGGATTCAAATACAGAATGGAACAAGATATTGCTTTGATCCTCTGGTTTTGGTAGTTTTGTATTTAGATGTTCATTTTGACTGACTTAATCAGTTAACAGGCTACTGTAGATTAGCTTTAGAACTGAATGCAACTTAGTACTTTACAGCTATATATTAGAATACATATGTACAGTACACACAGTATAAACTATTGGATAAATAATATCCAGCTGCTAAAAAAAACTTCCACACAGTCACTTTACTCAGAATTGTTTGAGGGCACTTTAAATTTATTTATCGGAAGTGATCACACTAAATATTAATGCACGTGCATTTACAAATTCAAGTTTGATTCAGAGAGAAATCATTGGTAGTAATTTCTCAACTAAACGGGAATCAGAACATATCTAAACACTTGATGGTAAGTTTATTTCAGTGTGTCACCTGGGCTTGAAAATGTATAGGCGCTTGCAGAATAGCTGCTTAGTATATATTGCTAAGTAACAGGAAATAATAAGAATGGAGTTGATGCATTTAAAAAAAAAAGTCACAATTTTAAACAAAGCACATGCACAACAAAGAAACTGCATGTTAAATGTAAGTATACTTAACCTTGAACATCAACATCATATAAAAACTTTGGGTGACAGTTCTTATTTAGTAGGTTTCATAGTTATAAATAAAGAGGATTATAATATTCTGTAATTTGTGACCTTGTTTTAACTGGACAGAGTTGTTACTTTTTTAAAAGTGTAAAAGAAATAACTTGACTTATGTTTGAATGTGTCACTTTGCTTGCTGTTAAAGAATATTTATTAACCACATGCAAAATATTGCTTAACATTATCTTTTTGTACTTCTTATTAAAAGTTAATTTAAATATACTACATTTTGGTTTGTTTTTAATTAAACAGCATAACTGATTGACACTGCTCATTACTTTTCTCTTTGAGTGAAAGAATTTTAGCCTCTGCAAAGGTGTTTTTTAGTTATAGATGGAGTTTACACCAAAAAATAATTTGGAAGGAAAACATTCTTGGGGGTTTTCTGATGTTATTTGCTATTTCATTAAGGAATGTTTTTTGTTTTCATTTCGAACATTAAGCTGGTTGTTGTACGCTAACACATTGACTCAAAGCCTTCATTAATGAGGGTATATTAAAATTAATGAGACTCTAATGGGAGCAGGGGTTCCTAACATTTTAGCACTCGCAGTCTTAAAACCACCAACAAACCCATATTGCAGAATATTTTGCATCTTCTGGTTTATTCCCAATCTAATTCACCATTTCAGAACAGATAAAACAATGAAACATCAATGCAACAACTGGACCAATGCTTAGATTCTATAACAATCTAATACTATATTTATCATCTCTTAATTTGTTGCATCATATCAGATTATATAGGAAGTCCACGTTACACAGCAGTTCAGCACATTATGGATGTAACACTATAAGAAATTACATTTATATCAAATTTATATTAGTTGTTATTATTTAACATTTGTATATATAGTCACATAGTTGTGCATGATACTTTACATAGAAATAATAAGATGCAGTCTGCCCTGAGGGGTTTTTACTGGAAGGACATTATCTTGCAAATCCATATATGTATAAATAGTTCTATGATTTTTAGGACAGGGTTCTGAGCTGAGTATTGCAAGATAGGATGCAGAAGGAGTTGACACATATCCTAACTAAGAAAAGTTTGAGGCTGGAACCTCATCACTGAAAACCAAAAAAATCCTACACTCATTCAGTTAGAAGCAGGGGCAGGGAATAGATGAGGGGGGCAGGTGACAAAGATAAAGGCCATCATTCAGGAGGCACATGTATTTATTTAAAATGAATTTGGTAATGTGGTATTACACCACTGTGGGTTCTGCTCTGCGGCTACAGTTTCAATCTTAACAGAGTGAAAGTCATCTCTGCTACTTTCTTCAGATTTAGAGTTTCTAGGAACACACAAAGACCAAGGGTAGTGACCACACATACATTCACAAGTACAAGGTCTATCTGTTTTACAAGTTTTATTAAAGTTACTATTAAAGTTATGATTACCCAAGCATATAGCAATTCTATACAGACCTCCAGAAGGGATATTGCTTGGGAGTCACCTACAATGGAGCACCCATAGGGACATGACTAGAAGAAGAAGTTACTCACCTTGTGCAGTAATGATAGTTCTTCGAGATGTATGTCCTATGGGTGCTCCACAACCCACCATCTGCCCCTCTACTTTGGAGTTCTTGTTAATGACTTTGTGATACAGAAGGAACAGGGGGGTTAGCCTGGGCGCACTGACTAGCCTCATGGTGCAGCACAAGGAGAGACAGCGCACATGTGGGCCTAACAGACACTGCTACCAAAGTTCTCTTATCAGCAGGACAGGGATGCAAACACACCTACAGAGGAGCACCCATAGGGGGACACTTCTTGAAGAACCATCGCTACTGCACAAGGTGAATAACTTCTCCTCCTCCAAGTGACTTTGCCCAAGGTGAAACCCACAGATGCAGGGAACTGGACTTTCTCAGTACTTGGGCCAGAGCTATGGAACCCTCTTCTGCAATATATTAGAATAACCACAGATTACACTACCTTCAGAAAAATATATGAGCCATTTGTAAACATCCTGCTCTGAACAGAATATACACATGCTCTATGTAGTACAAACTTATTCCCCGAGGTTTGACTTTACAGGTAACTTAAATAATATAATACCTAAACATAAACTCAACTTCAAGTTTGGCTATTAGTTTTCTCTGTGACACCTCCTCTGCCCCAGTCCCTTGTTTCCTGAGCCTCAAAGAAATATTGGATGGAGTGACAAACTCCATCTATCAGCATGAATCACAGAAACTACCATGCATCTTTATGAAGGCTTCTAGTAACTGAGTTTAAGGTGACAACAAAACAACCTTGCAGTCTCACACAGGGACCTAGCACCTGCTATGTTGACACATTGTGATTTTACTTTAGCCATCCCACAGTAACTCCTTTGAGACAAGAAAAGAAGGCAGAGTGGAAGAAGAGAAAAATCTTCTTTGTCTACACAGACTCTGGTTGATGCTGAGGTAAGGCCTACAATCTGACTGACTGCATTGTGTAACTTTGGTTGCATTCAGGAACTTTACCATGCTCGGTTCCTTATGTAGAAAACAGAAGATTGGATAGATACCCAGAAAAGAGAGAATAAGGGGAAAATGTTATTCAAACTGTTCCAATTCTCTAAAATGGTTTTTGTTCAAGTTTCGCTTGAAGGTTTGAATTGGGTCTTTTTTTAATGTATCTTGATTCCTTCATCTAGATGCCAGTCTCCTTCTCCTGTCACATGTGAAAATGTAATAAGTGACTATTGACAATGTTCAGGAGGGAAAGAGAGTGAACATGGTGTAGCCTTCAGTGAGCTGAAGGTAGTTATTAGAAGCTGATGAGGCAGTGATAGTTGGCGCCACAAACAGTGATGGGGTTGCAGGTAGCAATCTGCTCCCCCTAGGCTTACAATACAACACCCCTCCATGCTAAAAATGCAAACATACTCAAGCTCAGAATGCCTCCCCCTCCGATTGGCAGCACCCTCCATCACCAGAAGCTCCTTCAGAACAGGACCCACCATAACCACTTGTTGCTGGGTCTGGAAAATGAGGGGTAGCTACAGTGGGGCACATGTGCAGACAGACTTATATGTTGCTTCTGTGGGGCTAGCCTACCCGAAGCTGGTAATTCCCTGCTCTGTGCTTCCTCCCTCTTCTGCCTACAGTACCTCGATGTCTGCCAGGTAGACTGCAGACTCCAGGATCAGGAGCACAACAGCCCTGCCAGACGTCCCCAGTGCCAGCAAGAGATCTAGTACTCTGAAGTATATCAGGCACACTACATATCTGTGGCTCTAGCAGTGTGACTTAGCCCCATGAGCCTCCAGTGACCACCCACCCCTGCTCCTCAGCCCCTTGTTATGTCAATATATTGATTGATAGTAGAGGTGACTTCTCGTCCATCTCTGTACACTGTTAAATCATCCCTGCTAGAGATGAATGATCCCTCCGGCTCTTAACACCCCTTCCGAAGAGCAACTTTTTCTGCCTTTGATTGCACCAAATGGCACGTTTTTCCACAACTGTTGCTGGGGTGGACAGTCCTGGACCCTTCTACCCCCTCATCCCTCTTCAACTGTGGAAACATTTGTCTGGTACAGCATATAAACATTTCCAATAAGAGTACTTAGTATAAGTTTGCTTGACACATTCTCTTGCCTTCTTCCTTCATTATGCTTAGAAGACATGAGGAGAAGGGGCCCTCTTCCTTACTCTCCACAAGCACACAGACACAGGCAGAATAATTTTGTGGTTGTGCCTTGTTAAAATGCTGGCAGTATATTTTTGTCAGCGGCAACCACCCAAGGGCAGCTGGTTTGAACAAGTGGAAGAGCATTTTACTGAAAATCTGGCTATTTATCTGATTTTTTTCTCTCTCCAAGATTCATCTGCCCCAATCCGATTTTCTGGGAGGGAAGGTTTTGTGGGTTTGGGTTTTTTTGTGTTTTTCATTTTGTGGGTGGTGGTAGTGTTTTTGGGAGGCGGGGGTTACATACGGCTAGTAATTAAATGAAGGACCATGTAACATTTTTAGAATCAAGGGAAAATATAGCAAAAGGGAGAACAACATTTTACCCAGCAAAGCATTTAAAACATTTTGAACAATTGTGCTTGTCACTTGTGGATGTGCGAGATCGCTAAAGTGGAAAATGAATATTCATAATGTTTGAAATATTAAAAGCTACTCTAACTTCAATTTCTTTGCAGATCTTTAGAGTCCCTGATATAAATTATTAAAGAGGATAGAGTTCAGTATCTCTCCCACTTTGCATAGACTAACAACCTCTTGCTAACACTGTAGAGTAGTAAGTGAAAAAGGATGCTACTGAGTTTTATTAAGGACCATTCTTTTGTATTGAACTACAGAATATCTATTAGCTGGTCAAAACAAATCTAGTTTCAACATTCCAAAATGTCCACAATTTTTATTAAAAGCTACCATTTTTCAACCAGCTCTGTTTTTTATCACTTTGCCTGACACATTGCCAGAGTCAGAGTGAGCATTTTTGAATGGAACAATTTTACAATCCACTTCTCTTCCTCCTGTCCACTGTGAGCACACCACTGTACACAGGCCTGGCCTTACAGTTTTGGATTATGCCAACAACACGATTTTGTGAGGGGGAGAGGTCCCCAGCTGCAGGAAAACCAGAGCCCAGCTACTTTTGCTGGACTCTGTGTATAGTGGCCAACACTAAGGCTAGGTCTACACTAACCCCCCCTGTCGAACTAAGATACGCAACTTCAGCTACGTTAATAACGTAGCTGAAGTCGAAGTACCTTAGTTCGAACTTACCTGTGGTCCAGACGCGGCGCGCAGGCTCCCCCGTCGACTCCGCCTACTCCGTTCGTCGAGCTGGATTACCAGCGTCGACGGCGGAGCACTTCCTGGTTCGATTTATCGCGTCTAGATAAGACACGATAAATCGAACCCAGAACATATCTCTCGCGTCGGAGGCGCGGGATCGAAGTATAGACGTACCCTTAGAAACAAATATGCTAGGGACAAATATACTAATAAGATAGAGGTCTAGAAGCCACTTATCCATCAGCCACTGGAGGATATTGTGAGAATTCTGGAAAATCTTAAACACTAATTAACCAATCATAACCCTGCCACATGGCAGAGATAACAATTATCCCTAATTTATAGATGGGTAAACAAAGGAAGAGCAGTTGAGTGAATCTTTCTAGCTGAGTCTTTATTACGCAAAAAATGCAGATTTAGGTTTACTGAAATATTTCTCAAACATTTTGTGGGGTGAGGGCAATTGACAATTATTTTTTTTGGCATGGCCGGTGAGCTGAAAATCAGTCATTTGCACAGCTCTAGTTGTCAGCAGAAGGTAGGATTCACTTGTCCTCAGCCCCATTCTAGTTAAAACCAAAGGAGGCCTGGATCCAATCCTATTCTCTGCAAAAGTGCACATAGGCCTCCTGGCTTCCTGGAAAAGCTACGTCCTGCTCCTTAGTCCTGGTGGCAGACCACATTATTATTGGATCCACATTTTGTAGGTCTCTGCATCCCTTCCCAGACAGGGATCTGTTCTGCAGATCAATCTATTGCTGGTCACAAGTGGCCATGTTACCTGCTCAAGATAATTGCTTCCTCAGCTGCAGGCAGCAAGCTGGGATGGACTTTGTGATGGCCTTAACACCAACAGTGGCAGTGAGTGTGACACTCCAGCAGGCACAGAACTGCAAACTGGTTTGCACTTCCACACACAACCAATCCAGGGACCCATGTCCAGAGTTTTGAGAGATTTCAGAAGCTAACCCAGGCAGTTATAGAGGGAGTGTGAATAAACCCATGATGCTTAGGAAAAGACAAAATGATGGCACACCAGCTCTACTGATGGGTTTTCATTTTCAAGAATACAGATCTCTATAAAGACCATTGCCACCTAATGGGTGTAATTTACAAAACCTCCAAATGCATAAAAATCTATCTACAACAAGGCATGTGCAAGCAAGCAACACAGCTTCCTTTCTTTAAACAGCCCTCATCCTCCAATCTGAAAAATTCAAAATTCTGTTGCCTGTCAGTTAAATGTGAAACTCCCCTGCCCTCCCCACCTACCCTAAAATGCCATAAAACAGTCTTACAAGGGAAAATGTGTGTGTGTTCACCCTCTAACTAAAAGATGTCTGAAGGGATTTTGTACAGTTTCCTGAAAGGGAGAAAAACATAACCATTGGGCTGAGAGCTACATGGGCAATTTTAGCCCAATATCATATTTGTTTTCCCTTCAGAAAATTATGAGCCTGTCAGATAAGTTGATGTGTGTGTTGAGGGAATATCTTAAAGAAAATCTCAACACGATCTTCACCATAAAGTTCTCTTGGTTGTTTTACCGGCACTAACCCTTCTTCAGACTCTTTCCGTACACCTGCTTCCCAATTAAACTCATTGCAGGTGTATAATTTCACTTCCACCTATTACATAGCAGCAGTTCATACTTTCCAATACAACTATTAGCCAGTGAAGATACATATGCACTCTCACTTTTCACACCTTCATCTGAGTCACACCTTGAATACTGCTTCAGTTCTGGTCGTTCCACCTCAAAAAAAAGATATATTGGAATTGGAAAAGGTGCATAGAAGGGCAACAAAAATGATTAAGGGTATGGAAAGAGATGACTAAGTTGGGCTATAAGGGTCTATGAAGGGATCAGTTCTGGGTCTGTTCTATTCAATATCTTCATCAATGATTTAGATAATAGCATAGAGAGTACACTTAGGGCTAGTCTACACTTACTGGCTGGATCGGAGGCATCGGATTGATCTTCTGGGTTCGATTTATCGCGTCTTGTCTAGACGCGATAAATCGAACCAGGAAGTGCTCCCCCGTCGATGCTGGTAATCCAGCTCGCCGCGAGGAGTAAGCGCTGTCGACGGGGGAGCCTGTGTGCCGCGTGTGGACCACAGGTAAGTTCAAACTAAGAGACTTTGACTTCATCTACGTTATTAACGTAGCTGAAGTTGCATATCTTAGTTCGACAGGGTGGGTTAGTGTAGACCAGCCCTTAGAAACTTTGCGGATAATACCAAGCTGGGAGGGGTTGCAAGTACTTTGGAGGATAGGATTAAAATTCTAAATGATCTGGACAAACTGGAGAAATGGTCTGAAGTAAATAGGATGAAATTTAATAAGTCCCATCTCCAGCCAGGGTCATCAATGATGCTTCAGAGGAAGGAGCTGATAAACCTACCATAATACACTGGGGGTGGGAAATGCCTTCCTGACATCTGTTCTAGTTCCTATGTGTTCCAGCAGTATTGGAACAGAGTCTCGTATGGTCTGTGAATTAGTAGCTGGCCACATGCAGCTACCTGAGAAGGCTACTCTAAAAAGAGGCCTGCTGATCATTCCTGCCTTGCTCTTACACAGGTATGCAGAATGTGTGTGTGTTGGGGGGGGGAAAGCTTACATGGAGCTTTATTTCTCAAGTACCTCTAGCCAGAATTGCAGCCCCTAGGGGGGCAGGTAGAAACAACGAAGAGCTGGGTCTGGATCCATGTCCCTGTCCCCCCTGCACGCCAGCTATGGTGTGGGCCTGATGCAGTCGAGGAAGTGAGTTGCACCCCTTAAGAGGTAAATGGGATTTGCTCTCCATTTGCATGCCTGGGAAGAATCCTGGGCATCCCTTACCATGAGCTGGGACATAAAGGCTTTATCAGCCCCCAGGGAATTTATCACAATGTTATGCCACTTATCTGATAAGAGTCCTTAAACATTAAAATGTAATGGTTGTAATGGTGCTCTTAGTCCAGGCACCTATGCAGCATCCCACTCAAGCAGCTATGCCCCAACAATGTCTTTAATAAATAAAACAGTTCACATGAAAGAGAAACTGAAAAAATAATGGAAACTGGATACAATCGAAGACGGTGGGAAAAGACAAATATAAAATCGTAGAAGTGTAAGACTGGAAGGGAGATTGAGAGATCTTCTAGTCCAGTCCCCTGAACTCATGGCAGGACTAAGTATTCTCTAGACCATCCCTGACAGGTGTTTGTCTAACCTGCTCTTAAAAATCTCCAGTGACAGAGATTTCACAACCTCCGGAGGCAATTTATTCCAGTTCTTAACTACCTGAACAGTTAGAAAGTTTTTCCTAATGTCCAACCTAAACTGCCCTTGCTGCAATTTAAGCCCATTGCTTCTTGTCCTATCCTCAGAGGTTAATGAGAATAATTTTTCTCCCTGCAACTTGTAACAACCTTTTAGGTACTTGAAAACTGTTATGTCCCCTCTCAGTCTTCTCTTCTCCAGACTAAACAAACCCATTTTTTTCAATTTTCCCTCATAGGTCATGTTTTCTAGACAATCAATCATTTTTGTTGTTCTTCTCTGGACTTACTCCAGTTTGTCCACATCTTTCCAGAACTGAACACAATACTCCAGTTGAGGCCTAATCAGCGCAGAGTAGATCAGAAGAATTACTTCTCGTGTCCTACTTACACCCTCCTGCTAATACATCCCAGAATTATGTTTGCTTTTTTTGCAACCAGTGTTACACTGTTGGCTCATATTTAGCTTGTGATCCATGACCCCCAGATCCCTTTCTGCAAGTTCTCCTTCCTAGGCAGTCATTTCCCATTTTGTATGTGTGCAACTGATTGTTCCTTTCCAAGTGGAGTACTTTGCATTTGTCCTTGAATTGTCTCCTTTTTACTTCAGGCCCTTCCTCCAGTTTGTCCAGATCATTTTGAATTTTAAGCCTATCCTCCAAAGCACTTGCAACCCCTCCCAGCTTAGTATCGGCCACAAAGTTTCTAAGTGTACTCTCTATGCTATTATCTAAATCATTGATGAAGATATTGAACAGAACAGACCCAGAACTGATCCCTGCGGGACCCCACTGGATATGCCCTTCCAGCTTGACTTTGAATCACTGATAAAAACTCTGGGAACAGTTTGCAACCAGTTATGCACCCATTTTATAGTAGCTCCATCTAGGTTGTATTTTCCTAGTTTGTTTTTGATCTGTAACACAAGAAAGTGTGTCAGGGTAGCTGGTCCCTGAGGATAGAGGAGACTCAGTACCCCTGGACCAGGGCAGGTGAGTCCAATCCAGCCAATATAAAGGGCTGCTATTGGTTTGGTGTGGGGGATTGATTGGGACAGGCTGTGCCTGGGGAGGGAAAGCCAGAGGGGAGGGAAGCTAACTACTGTGGTGGGTCCCCTGGAGCAAGGAGGTTAGGTGCTGCCCCAGAGAGGGAGCAGAGCCAGTCAAAACTGGGAACCAGCCACAAGTCTCTGAGAGGGGTAGAGCTGAAACCTGAAGTTAAGGACTGAGTTAAAAAAAGTTTGTTTACTTGCTTCTATTAAGAGAATAAATCTCCTTGCCAGAGACTGGGCGTGGCAGTGTATGTTTTGAAGCTGGGGCGTAGCCCTGCCTAGGGACAGAAGGTTAGAAAAAAATAATTCAAAATGTAAATTAATGGGAAAAATTATCTTGAAGCAGAAACTCAAAAGAACTCCCTCCCCTTTTAATTTAATAGAAATTTCTAAATAAGTTGTTTGGAAACCCTTGAGGTGAATTTAGAATTTAAAATCCACTCAAAAACATTGAACATAATTTAGAAAGTCTCTTTCATCCTAAACTCCCTCCCCAATTCTCCCCTCCCCCCCCCAACCTACATTCAAGGACTTGTCTACACTTACATTTTATAGCACTCTCACTTGCTGGCTCAGGGGTGTGAAAAATCACCCCCCTGAGCGCAGCAAGTGTGAGCTCTTTAAAGTGCTAGTGTGGACAGGCTCCGAGCGCTGGGAGATGGGGCTAATCCCCTCGTGGAGGTGGATTACCAGGAGCGCTGGGAGAGCTCTCTCCCAGAGCTCACACGCAACCACACTTGCACTTCAAAGCGCTGCCGCTTTTTTAACTCTGGAAGTCAAGATCTATTCCATAGCCATGCTCCCCTAGCAGCATGCCACGGATCCTGACCATTACTCATAATCCTTGTTAAAATCCTCCATGCCCAGATGGAATGGACAAGCAACACAGAGCATCCTTGCAGCTGCTTCCCTTCACAGTAGCACCATTACAAACAGCAATAGCATGTCTGCTGTCTTGACCTGTCCTTGGCAGAGCCTTTCATGGGAATAAAACTAATAGGGAATATAGAAAATGAGTAGAACTCTATAAAAAAAAACTATAGAATTTGAAAGAGTTCAAAACATGAATGTCTACCTTGTACTGATCGATAGAAAGAAAATACTTTTTATTAAATTCTACAGCACTTTCCCATAAAGGTGACCCTGCTAACCAGCTTTTGAGTTCTGCAGCATCCCTGCCTCCTGTACAAGCCTTGTCTTAGCAGCCTATAAAAAGCCCCTGCTCCCTTGGAAGGAACTTCCAGCAGCAAGGCCACATCTTCACCACTTATAGCAGCATCTTGCCCATATCTCCAGTTATGTTCACCTCCCTTCCCCATGTCTGCCTCCCACTCTACTCACCAGAAGTGCGAGGATTCCAGACAGTTACTGGTCTATAACTGCTTTGTCTTTACTCTCTCCTTGGGAATTAAGAGCTGTCTTCATTGCTGCTCACTGACTGTTTATAGTGTCATCACCATTAATTGACTATTTCCCTTCGGTTTGCTTGAGAAACTCACTGCTTCAAATTCAATTTAATTGCCCTGTTTTACTATACCACTGTTTATTTCCTCCTCTCCATCCTTTCACCTATGTTTTCCTCATCCTCACCCCTAGTCACAATCGCCCTATGTCTCCTTCTCCTCCCTCTTGTGATAGGGAAAAGGAGAAGGCACCTCAGTTCACGTGCAAAAAGGAATAAATAAGCAGCAAAGAAAATGACTTTAAAAAAGGACTCGTCAAGATAAGCATATAACGAATCAGTGATCTTGCCCAGTCCCTCTCTTTAATGTTACCAGTAAAATTTTGTCTAAACTTTAATGTCATGCTATTTGGCAGAGACAATGTGTTTGAATTGTCTGTAAAGTGACACATACCTCTCTGGTGCTTTTATAAGTAATAATTGTTTGTCCACTGTTGCTAAGTCTCCCCCAGCGACCACTACATCTTCAGAATATTGTTTAAGTCATACTTTGTGAGTTTTCATTCAATTTTAAGTGAAGGGGGGATGGCTTGTTTGCTGCTAAAGCAGCATTTACAACTGTTTTGAATAACTCAGACTTACAAACATTAAGGTCAGAAGGGACCATCATAATCACCTAGTTGGACCTCCTGCACATTGCAGGCCACAGAATCTCATCCACCCACTCCTGTAATAGACCCGTAACCTCTGGCTGAGTTACCGAAGTCCTCAAATCATGGTTTAATGACATACAGAGAATTCACCATTTACACTAGTTTAAACCTGCAAGTGACCCATGCCCCATGCTGCAGAGGAAGGTGAAAAACTCCCAAGGTCTCTGCCAGTCTGCCCCAAGGGAAAATTCCTTCTCGACCCCAAATATGGTGATCAGTTAGACCCTGAGCATGTGGGCAAGACCCCCCCAGTCAGACACCTGGAAAAGAATTCTCTGTAGTAACTTAGACCCTTCTCCAACTAGTGTCCTGTCTCCAGCCATTTGGGATTTTGGCTACTGGCAGTCATCGATGGGCCACATGCCATTGTAGGCAGTCCCATCATACCATCCCCTCCATAAACTTATCAAGCTCAGTCTTGAAGCCAAGTGAGGCATGAGCCAAATAGACCTTGCCAGCTGCTATAGTTTGAAGATAATTCTGCCAAAAGAATTTCTGTTCTGAAGCCATAAACTGTGTTCTACCAGATAGCTGTGGTCTTTAAGTGCTTGGAGGGCTACTATGGTATCCAGCAGAGATTTATCTTTGCCCCCCCTCCCCACTGAGGTGGATTTGCACCTACATATTCAGAAGCCAATTCAGCCACAAAGAACTTTGTTTAACCTACTACTTTAAACTGTCATATTTGAATCGTCCCCAAGGGATTTTAGGAACCACTTAAAGTCATCTTTTATAGGTCTCCTGTGCTTTGACCAACATAGATACTTTAAAGTGGGCAGAATGTGTGCAAAGTAACTAAAGGGCAAAAAGAAAATAATTATGCTCTGGCAATTGAGAACAGACGCAGGGATAAAGTAAATACATCAGATAAGTATTTGCTAGATCTAATCAGAAGCTACAGTATAGTTCTTTAAAGGAGAATTATCTGAAGACATTCAGCTCAAGAATTAATCTCCCATTCCAGCCTAACTCGGTATTTGAGAACTCTTGTAGACGGGAGACATCATACACTCTGGGTAAGGTGGAGGATGCACTAACACCCTGCAACATGCTTTGTGGTGCTGTATATTTAGGGATGCTTTATTAAAAAAAAATTACTGTGGTGTGTAAAGAACAGATCAAAGTGCCCTCCCAGTAATCGTTCTTTGGCCTGACTGCTAATTTTTATGAAGGAATATAACAATGTCTTCTAAAGGCGTTTAATGCTTTTTACAAGCATTAATTTGTGGATAACTATCTCCAGTAGTGCTACATTGTGATTTATCCAAAAATGCATGTAAAAGGTATGAGGCTTTGTCCATCAGGTCCTTTCATTTCTCTCAGATCCTCCATCTTTGGGATAATAAACTTATTCTTGATCTCCATTCAAATCATTCTCTGGTTGGGAAGATGATGATTGTCTTGGGCAAAGAAGAATTTGACCTTATGGGGGATTAAAAATATCACCAGGAAGCATATTTGGCTGGAGAGAAGTTGGATGCCTGCATACCTCAGCCATGCTGTTGCAATACGAGGTACTGGCCCGCAGCAACAATGGCACACCCAGAAGAGTGTACATGAACCTTTCAGAAAAGTTACGTAGACTCCAATTTGTGTGTGTACACATACCTGATCCACTGAGGATCTGATCTGGTACAGCTCCAAGTGCAGCTACTAATACTCTCAGTTCTTGAGGTCCCACCTGTCAAGATGTTAGCCATCACACATGCTCTTCTACAAACTTATTTTCACCTTCACTGTGCATAGATTGTGGATGTTTTCAAACAGCCCGCTGACATGCATGATGATTATTCCATTAAAAAAAAACTCTCTCTCAGTATGTGCCTTTTTCTTCTCCGAAAATATATGGTTACATAGGATATTGTATTATGAGCTAAAAAAATGGAACACACCAGAGCATGGAGATATGCCATATGTTTGTATAGAAGGATATCAAGTTGCTAGGATGGGAGTACCTATGTAAAAAACTTTGTTGAATGTTAGATTGTGAGAAACTATGCTAATGCCTGTTTCTAGCCTCTGAGTATGTCTAGTGTGAATTAGCTCTTTTCCCAAGGTCATAGCGGATTCAGAGAAAGCTGAACGTTTGTGCAGTTAATTAACAGCATTTTGCATTCTCTCCTGACAAAGCCAACTCCCGAGTGCTTCTTAAATATTACATAATGTCAAAAGTTATATTGAAATAATGATGGAGCAAGTATGTCTAAGTCCATTGGATTTGCAAAATTCCTCACAGAAAATAATGCCAACAGTTAAAATGTTTTCTGATTGCTCTTCAGGCTTGTACCAGAGTTCGCAAGTGCAGTAAGAGCAGGAATGGCCCAGTATGCCTGTTATTGGACCTCCGCTTCAAGGTTCAGGCATCCTGGGAGTTATAGGTGTAATAGGGATCACACGTTGGCAGACTGGAAGCTGAGCCTTCGGGGAAAGGGGCCAGAACTAGAAGAGGCAGCCTCCATCTCCATAGGGGAGAGACTGGACAAACCCATGCCAGGTTTTGATTCCTGGTGGGGTGAGTGGGAAGGAGCAGAAGTAGTAGCTTAATGGCAGGAGCTCTGGGACCAGAAGTGGGGTTCTCTGAGGAGGGGTAATTGGAAGAGGAATCAACGTATAGTGGAGGACTGTTGAGAAAGGAACAGGCTGAACTAGAAAGTGATCCTAGAAAGCTGTGAATCAGGGTAGTTTACGGTTGCGGATGGGCACTTGCCCATGGTGTAGAGTTCTGGGAGTTGAGCTGAGAGCAGAGGTCTGGGCTCCTGTTTGTTGCCACGTAGAGGCAGTGATAAAATCCCCAGACATGAGAATGAAGGACTTATTCTCTATTAGGTAAAGAATGGTAAAGGGATTGTGAAAACATCCGTAACTGTGGGACAAGGACTTAACCTGGGGAGGGCAGGAAGAACTGTGAAAGTCCTAGTGACACTACAGGGCTGGTTAGCTCAAGGAGGACCATAGTCCACTGAGCCCTGCTGCATGGACTGATACACAGGGAAAAGGGGAGTCCTTATGTTGAAGGGTGAGGGATTTTTCAGCCTAAGGAAAGCAAAAGACTATTGATCCCCTATAATAAGGGGACACTGAGGTCTCTGCAACCACAGGGGAAGGACCCAACAGTCAGACAGACTAGGCAGAGAGCTGTGATCCAGAGAGGGTGACCTATATTGGTGTGCTATTTCAACTTTAGCTCAGGAGAGAACTTTGGTTTTGGCTGGAGGGCCAACACACCGAATCGCCCTACCAGTGTGGGAAACTGAGCCATAGGCATGCAACTGGTGATGGCAATGAGTAAAGGCTACCCTCTAACACACTAATCATGAGAGAGCACCAACGGTGCAGACAATGTCACTTCTCCCCATAGCAGGACTAGCCGTGTTGCATCTATGTGCGGAAAGCTTTTCAGAGAGATGGCTGGAGCATGGAGCAGGAAAGTGGTGGGCTCTCTTTTGTCTGCCTTTGGGAATCAGAGGAATTTTCAAAGTTTAGGACAGGCAGTACTAAGGACTCAGCAGGAAGCCATGCTGAATCTATGTGATGAATGCTGGGTTATAGACAGAACCCACCCACAAAGATCCAGGAGCCCTACAAGATGGTGACAAAGGTGCTCAGATGAATGTTGGCAATTTCTCTCTTCATTTTTAATTGCCATCCTGCAGGCACTGTAGGCAGAAGGGGCTGCTATACTACATGTTCACTCATGATAGATATATTTATAAATATGAAAAACCATAACAGGAAATACCTTTTGCCATCAGCATCTCAGAACCCTAAACATCACACTGACTGGGGGACTCAGTAACTCCCTGTACAGAAAGATCTCCAGGTGTGATCTCTTAATGAGATATGGGACAGAGGACGAGGATATGGGTTAAGAAGGTCTGACTGAAATTGCTAGGAACTGAGATACTCTCCTGATTTTGTTTTTTGAGGTACACAGAAAAGCAGTCAATAGAGTTGCCACCTGCAGAAAAATAGACTCATCATAGCCCCTCTAAAAATCAATTGCATATCATATTCAACCAGTCACCTGCCAAGTTTGCCCTCATATTATTCAATACTCGCGTGCTGAGCCACTAAAATATCCACAGTACTTGAATTACATCTGCTTTGGTGAAACAATAAAACAAAGAGAAAATTTAAAAATAATTTTATAGGTGCTGGGTCAAAATACCATTGCATGAGTGTAAGGCTCAGAGGACTTTTGATGAAATATTGAACCTTTTACCTCTGGGTTATCAGGCTGGCCATCACTAAAAGGCATCACTATTGTCATGAAATGAGAAGGTGGTTCTCAGACCACTTCCTAAAGTCTGCAACAGAGGAACCAACATCACATTTAGCACAGCTTTAATTGTCAGCTTGTGAAAAGAAGGCAAGATTGATTAGGCCTAAGGAATGAACTACACTTTCACCGGTACAGGTAGTCTTCACTACTGGGTTAAGGCACCTACATCGGACAATGTGTAGAAGTGTTGCTTGTGCTGCACCAATTCTGTGGATAAATAGAAGAATTCAGTCCCCTGGGCTGTCAACCAGGCATCTATCATGAACACTACATTCACACCGAAAACAAAGGTTTTGCAGCTATACTAGAGCTGGAGTCACTTGCACGCCTGAGTTTAAAATGCTCTAAGAAAAACATTAAAAAGGATTAGATCTTTTAGGATCTTTAGGAAACTACATGAAGCCAAGCCACATGATTCTTACCGGCAATAATGGGAGTTTCACTGCTAAAAATCAGTTACATTTTTTAAAAATGTATGGATAAGTTCTTATGTTTATTGGAATTACCTCTTGTTTGACCTGTGTATTCCTGAGCTAGTCTAAAACTGCAGTAGGAATACCATAGTTCTAGTTCAGAAGACCAGACCAATGCAGCATAGTACTATTAAAGCAGATGTGTTAATGTAGGAGTGTAGTAGCTTAAATAATTTAGCCAAATAACTCAGCATTTGTTTCTGTGTAATTTTACCCATTCAGTAGTGTCCTTTTACTTGCAGGTGTTGGTATTTAATGAAATTGAGTTGTCTTACTGAAGATAAGTTATGCCTTGAACATAATCAACTTTACTTTTTAGCAATACATTCAATAGAGTACAGGGATTGCTCTTAAAACCTTCCCAATTGTTCCTTGGAGTATAGGGAAATAAAACAACTTTATTTAGAGTATTTCTCTAAGGAACAATTGGCAAGTTTTAAGGGCAACCATTCTAACAAGGTAAAAGTATAGTGAGCTTCCTGAAAATCCTTTAAACAAATATAAAACTCAATGAAAACATAAATTAGGTAAGAATTTTGATAGTAAAAGCTGTACTGTTTTATAGCCTTGGACTTTGTTGCATTTTAGTCTGTAAAGTTTTTCAATATATAAATGACCATCATGGGCTCAACTAAGATGAATGTGCTGATGGCACCGACTTTGACTCCTTGGCAGATACAGCAAATGTTATAAAGATGTTACTGTTCCCGAAAGAGATGAGGATAAGGATGAAGAACTGGACTTGAACCCAGACAAGGTTAGACTCATTATTACACACACACACACACGTCATGAGGAAGGCCTTTGATAATCTCTATTTGGCCAAGGGACCACACCCATTCTTTCTGGACAACTATATGGCAACTGTACTACATGCATTTATCACCTTTATCTTGACTACTGAGACTCACTCTGCCTGGGGTTTATGACATAGGCTACAAAGAGGCTATAGCTCATGCATAATGTGCCAGCTTTCCTTCCTGAGAGACAGTCTGAATGTTTCCCTTAAACCTGTGCTCTGCTTCCTTCCCCCCTGTTTCATCCTCATTCTATTCTGGGTCCAAGTCAAGGTCTTGGCATTGATTGACAATGCTTGAAGCTGACTGGGGCCAGACTAACTCAAGAATTGTATTCTCATCCACGACACACTTAGAGTTCATTGGGGTTGATGCAAATAACAAGATCCAGAGTGAAGCTATCGAGAACTGGAGGCACAGAATTCTCACCATAAGGCCTTGTAGCCTATGGAACAAATTATCAGAAGAGAACAACCTGAGCTCAACCCAAGCAATGTTCAGGACAGACATGTCTGTACACTGGCCTTCCCAGAAAGATGAGCCTTCAGAATATTGGCACATCTGTTTCTCACAGATTTTTATGGACTGTGACAAAGTTCTTCCTCTACCTCGGTGGGTCCTGCGCTTATTGGCGGATTCTGCTTGCCTCAGAGATCTTCCCTTCTAGTAGAATCCACAGTCCAGGTTAACTCCTCCTGTGTCTGATCAGGAGTTGGGAGTTTTCGGGGGGAACCCGCGCCCGCCCTCTACTCCGGGTTCCAGCCCAGGGCCCTGTGAACTGCAGCTGTTTAGAGTGCCTCCTGGAACAACTGCACGATAGCTACAACTCCCTGGGCTACTTCCCCATGGACTTCTCCCAACACCTTCTTTATCCTCACCACAGGATCTTCCAGCAATACACGCTCTTACTCTCAGCTCCTAGTGCCTCTTGCCCCCAGCTCCTCCCATGCAACCTCCTTCCACAGCTCCTGACATGCACCCCTCACTGACTCACTGGGAGGCTTTTAACTAGTTTCAGCCAGCCCCTGATTGGCTGCAGGTGTCTCAATTAACTTCCCTGCCTTCTGGAAAGTTCTTAATTGGCCCCAGGTGTCTTGATTAACCTGGAGCAACTGCTATAAGGTATCAGGGATTTGTTTAGCCTGGGGCAAACATACTGGTTCCTTTCCACTTCCCTATAGCCCTCTAGCCGGGAAGGAGGTAGAGGACTGCTGCTCCTGCTCACCTTGCTGGGACTGCTGCTTGGCCCTGGCCCTGGCCCTGGCCCTGGCCCTGGCCCTCCCAGCTCCTGTTTGCTGCTACTGCTGCTCCAGCTTCTCCCCTGGCTAGGCCAGGCACCCCTCCAACTACTCTACTCTCTGGTTGCTGGCTGCCTGGCAGCTGAACCCCCTCCCCCCCCCAACACCTTGGTTGCTGCTACTCCTGCTGCTGCAGCAACCCCTTGCGGGGGGAGGGGGCCTGCTGGCCCTCTCCCCAGAGGAGGGGTGTGAGGGACCCCTGCTCCAGCTGCTGCTGTGACCACCACCATCTGTGAGGGGTCCTGCCTGACCACCGGACCACCGCCTGGAGTTGCTGGAGCTGCTGCTGCTGCTGCCCTGTTTGTTGCCAGGAAGCTGCTGGTACCCAGAGGAGGAAAACCCGGAAGACCGTCGGCGGAGACTCTGCGGACCACCGTGGAGGGGGCCTCCAAGAACTGAGTAATTTTTCGAACTGCGCTCTAGTGGTGGGGGTATTGACTGTGTTTGTAGGGGCACAGGGGGTGTGGTGTAGAGCCTGCCCCCTGGTTCATCTGTGCCCCCTCCAACCCCCACCACCACCGCTGCCCCCTCCTCCACCACCACCACCTCTGCTGCCTGCTCACCGTCTGTCCTGGTTCCTGCCAATGGACTCAGCCGCTTGCCTGGCTAGCCGAGCCCGTTTCCACCTTTTGGGCCTGAAGCAGCAGCCAGCCCAACAATTGACTTTGCACAAGCGCACGTGGGTGCACGTGCCCCTCCCCATTCCCCTTGGACCGACCCTCCCCCTCCATCAGCACGCCCCTTGCTTTGTCCCTTGCCACCTGCCCCATTTCCCCTTGCAGCTATCTGGGCCCCTCTCCTTTTTTTATGGTCCCAGCCCCTTGCTAGTTTCAGTTTTGCCCACCCCGCCCCTCTCCCTCTGCAGCCTTGTTTGTTTGCCCCGCCCTAGCCCTGAAACTAGTCCCTTGGTTTTCTGCCCCATTCCCAGTTGGTTGTCTCCCTCCCCCTGAAGCTCCGTTTGCCCTGATTAGCCCCCCGCTTTTGTGAACCCATGCCCCCTCCCATGCGCTTGTGCCCCTCCCCTGTTTAATTTTGACCCTATCTCACTGCACCCCCATGCTGTTATATCATCCCCTCCCCTAGTGCAACAAGAGGAGCCGGATTTCCCAGCTTGAGTTGGTGACTGAGCCCTATCCCCGCACTAGTCCGAGACAACCCTGAACCCTGTCCCCATTTTTGTGCCCTCCTCACCTGCCTGCAGCCTAGCAGGGAGGAGTGGTCACCCCCAATTCCTCTCCCCACCCCCCCTCTCAAGAGTTTTCCCTTCCTCCCCTGCTCATCATGGCGGGCGATATGGAGGGAGAAGCCCCTCCAGACGGCACGGCCTCCCCTCCTCCGCCTGTTCCCCCGTCACCCTCCCAAGCCTCTACCTTACCCGCCGCTGCCGAACCACCTGCTCTCGCCCCCGCTGGGGCACCGGCGGACTCTGAAGTGACCTCCGCTGCTGCCACGTCCCTCGCCCCCCATGATCCTGGGGGAGCCCCCCCAGCCGGCAGGAAGGGCCAGGGTAAAAAGAAGGGTAAGGGCCCCGCGACAAAGGCCAAGCCCTCCATGGCAGAGGCAGCCACTACTGCCACGGCATCCTTCCCTGCTGTTCCCTCTACCAGCTCTGCGGGTGTCCCACCCCCAGCCCCCAGAGCATACGCCCAGGTGGCGGCAACCCCCCCACCTGCCGCAATGTCACCTAACCCGCCCACCGCCTCAGCTACCATCTATAGCGGCCGGGGCCCCTTTCCCACCTTGACCAGGAGGCATGGCGTCCGTTGCCTCCTGGTACCCGCCTCGCCCCACGTAGAAACCTATGTGCGGGCGTTGGCGAGGGTGGTGGGGCCCACAGCCATCGTAGCGGCCTCCAAAATGTACGGGAAGGTAGTCTTCTTCCTCGCATCGGAGGCCGCGGCCCAAGAGGCGGTGGAGAAGGGCCTGGCGGTGGGGGGCGTGTTCGTCCCATTGGAGCCGCTGGAGGACTTAGGCGTCCGCCTAGTCCTCACTTCCGTCCCTCCCTTTCTCCCCAATGCCGCCCTGTTACCTGCCCTCTCCGCCCTGGGGAGACCCATGTCTGTAATCAGCCCTCTCCCACTGGGCTGCAAAGACCCCGCCCTCCGTCACATCCTCTCGTTCCGCCGGCAGGTGCAGCTCCAGATGCCGCCGGCTGCACGTGACGGGGAGGCGCTCGAGGGGTCCTTTATGGTCCCCTATCACGGGGCCCGTTACCGGGTATATTATTCCACGGGGGAGGCTCGGTGCTACCTCTGCCAGGCGATGGGACACGTCCGGAGGGACTGTCCCTTGGCCCGGCAAGGAGGAGCATCCGAGACCCCCGAGCCCCGGCAGGGCGTCGGCCCTGTCATCGCCGGCGCCCCTGAATGCCCGGTGCCCAGAGCCGCCCCTCCTCCTTCCCAGTCCACCGCTGCTCCCACTCGGGCCCTGGGAGTACCTCCCCCAGTGTGCCCAGACGAGTGGGAGAGGCCCGCTGCGAACAGTCTGCTGAGGCCTGTGGAGGAGGGTGAGGCAGGGATACCGCCGGGTGTGGGAGAGGGCCAGCCCCAGAGAGATTTTTCCCTCCCTTATGCTGCCCCACCACTACCTCCCCGAGTCCCTAAGAAATCGCCCCTCCCCCTTGACCCGACCCTTACTAGCCAGCCCCCAGCTGAAGCCATGGAGGACTGGGCCTTAGTACAGGGGAAGCGGGGCAAGCGGAAGGCTCGAGCCCCGCTCCTTTCCACCGATGCGGAAGCCCCCCGGAAGACCAGGAAGGGGGGCACTGATGCCGAACCGTCCGCTTTGCCCCCGAGCGGCTTTTGTCCGCCAGAACCGGCTGGGAAAGATGTGGCGGCACCGGAAGGTATTACCGCCCCTCCCTCGGAAGCCCCCGAAGGAGCCCCTTCTGCCCCCTTTGTCGACCCTGCGCGCCCTGAACCGAGCATCACTTCAGGTGCCGGCGGAGAGAACCCCGGGGTGGCAGAAGGTGACCTGCCCTCTATCTACGAGGAGATCGAGGCCCTGGGTCTGACCCCGATCACCCAGGGGGAGGACGACCCTTTACCAGCAGGCCTCGATGTCAATGACCTCACCCCCGTGCCCCTTTCCCCCCTCTCCCCATGCTCCCTCCCCTTGACCGTCGGTTCCGCTCCCACCTCCGAGGATCCCCTGGGCTCTTCCACCTGCCCGGTCGCAAGTGACACCTCGCTGACGGCCGCCAAGCCTCCTGAAGCGACGGCCGGTGCCCTGCGGCCGGGACCCGAACCCCAGGGGGTACCCCTCAATAGGGTGGGACAACGGTTCTCCTTCCCAGGCGGGGACCCCGCAAATGTCTGTCCACCTGCCGATGCCGTGGCTGTAACACGAGCCATCATACCAGAGCCCGGCATCGTGGGGGGTCCCCTTCCCAATTCCCAGATCCCTCAGCCACACCAAGAGAGGCCACCTCCCAGTGGCCCAGCTCCTGCGGCTCACGATCCTCTACCCGTTCCTCAGCCCAGCCCTGCTCATGTCCCTTTCCCTGCCCCTACTTCTGATCCCTGCCCTGCCCCTGATGCCGTCCCAATCTCCTACACCTCCCTTGGTGACACTGCCGCCCCTGGGGCTGTCTCCCTCCCCTTAACAGAGGATGACCCCCAGGGAGCGGCTCCAGTATTTCCTCGTCCCGAACCACCAGAGTTTGCTCTCCTCCCTCCACCACCTCCCCCAACTAAGCCGGATTTTGGGTTGGGCCCTAAGGTGCCGGCCCAGCGGGAGCTGCGTCGAGGGTCTGCCCCTTGCCTGTCTGTTTCGGTGGGCCATAGGGCTGTGTCAGGAGCCCCTTCTTTCGATAACCGGGAGCCAGTAACCCCGGCCCCCCATACGCTGCGAGAGGAGTTGCGGGAGTTCCTGGAGGACGTCCGGGGCTCCCGCAACAAAGTACAGCTCGCTCTCCAGCGATGGGGGGATTTCCACCAAATCCTCCAGGCCGCGAGGGCCCTCATGGGGGAGGGTAAAGGGACTGGGAAGCAGGCCGCCACGGCCTACCAACGGGTCCGCCTTTTCTGTGACTCACTACTCAGCTACGGGGTGGGTCACGGATTGTTACGCGGCCCGATGGGGGCCGTGAGTGAGTCTGCCAGCAAGGATCCCCCCCAGCCCTCCTCATGGCATCTCTCCTCTTCGCAACATTAAACACCCGGGGCTGTAGGATGGGTCTCCGCAGGAGCCAGGTGCTCTCCTTCCTTCGGGAGGGGGGGTACTCTGTAGTGTTCCTGCAGGAGACCCATACGGATCCAGCCGCTGAAGACAGCTGGCGGCTGGAATGGGGGGACAGAGTCTACTTCAGCCATCTCTCTGTTCGCCAGGCTGGAGTGGCGACCTTGTTCTCCCCCGACCTACGGCCTGAGGTGCTGGGGGTTGCCGAGGCTGTGCCGGGCCGCCTGCTGCACCTACGGGTCCGTATGGAGGGGCTCGTGGTCAATCTCGTCAACATCTATGCCCCGACACCGGGCCCGGAACAACTTCATTTTTATCAGCAGGCGTCCGCCTTCCTCGGCACCTTGGATCCTCACGAGTGCCTGGTCCTGGGCGGGGACTTTAACAACACCCTTGAAAAACGGGACCGCTTGGGGATCGAGCAGTGCCCGGCCACCGCAGACGTCCTCAGGGAGATTGTCGAACATCACTCCCTGGTGGACGTCTGGCGCGACCACCATCCGGGCGACAGCTCAACCTTCACCTTTGTCCGGGTGGAGGCCCATCGGTCGCACCACTCCCGGTTGGACCGCATCTATTTATCACGTTTTCACCTTTCGCGGGCCCACTCCTCCAGTGTCCGGCTGGCCCCGTTCTCTGATCATCATCTCGCTACCGTGACGGCCTCTCTCTGCGCGGAGAGGCCGGGGCCGGCCTATTGGCATTTTAATAACAGTTTGCTGGAGGATGTGGGTTTCGTGGTGTCCTTCCGGGAGTTCTGGCTGGCCTGGCGAGGGCAGCGGCACGCTTTTCCCTCGGCGCGGCGATGGTGGGATCTAGGGAAGGTACGCGCCCGGCTCTTCTGCCGTGATTACACCCGGGGCGCCAGCCGACGGAGGGATGCGATGATAGAGCAGTTGGAACGGGAGGTCTTAGAGCTGGAGAGGCGTCTGGCCACCAGCCCTGAGGATCCATCCCTCTGTGGGGCATGCCGGGAGAAGCGGGAGGAGCTCCGGGAACTGGAAGATCATCGGGCCCGGGGCGCCTTCGTTCGATCCCGCATCCGTCTCCTTCGGGAGATGGATCGCGGCTCCCGCTTCTTCTATGCCCTGGAGAAAAAGAGGGGGGCTAAGAAACACGTCACCTGCCTCATCGCAGAAGATGGCACCCCCCTCACGGATCCGGTGGAGATGTGCGGGAGGGCCAAGGCCTTCTACGCGAGCCTTTTCTCCCCAGATCTGACCGATCCTAACGCTTGCAAAGTGCTCTGGGACGAACTCCCTATGGTCAGCACGGGCGACCGAGACCGGCTAGAGCTGCCTCTCACTCTGGCCGAGTTCTCGGAAGCCCTCCGTCGCATGCCGACTAATAAATCTCCGGGACTGGACGGGCTGACCGTGGAGTTCTACCGCATGTTCTGGGACGTCCTCGGCCCAGACCTTGTCACCGTCTGGGCCGAGTCCTTGCAGGGCGGGGTCCTCCCTCTTTCGTGCAGGCGAGCCGTGCTCGCCTTATTGCCGAAGAAGGGGGACCTCCGCGATTTACGGAATTGGCGTCCCGTCTCGCTCCTCAGCACGGACTATAAAGTCATAGCAAAGGCCATCTCGCTGCGGCTTGGGTCCGTGCTGGCGGACGTGGTCCACCCAGACCAGACCTACACCGTCCCGGGCCGCACCATTCTCGACAACCTGTATCTGGTCCGGGATCTCTTGGAGCTTGAGTGTAGGGATGGTCTGTCGTTTGCCCTCCTGTCTCTGGATCAGGAGAAGGCGTTCGACAGGGTGGATCACGGGTACCTCCTGAGCACTCTGCGAGCGTTTGGCTTTGGGCCCCAGTTTGTGGGTTTTCTCCAGGTGCTGTACGCCTCCGCAGAGTGTCTGGTCAGGCTCAACTGGACCCTGACCGAGCCGGTCAGCTTCGGGCGAGGAGTACGGCAGGGGTGCCCCCTCTCGGGCCAGCTGTACGCTCTGGCGATCGAGCCCTTCCTCTGTCTCCTCCGCAGGAGGTTGACGGGGTTGGTGCTCCGAGAGCCGGAGCTGCGGCTGGTCCTGTCGGCGTACGCCGACGATGTGCTCCTCGTGGTCCAGGACCCGGGCGACTTGGTGCGGGTGGAGGCTTGCCAGGCGATCTACTCGGCGGCCTCCTCTGCCCGGGTCAACTGGGTCAAGAGCTCTGGCCTGGTGGTAGGGGACGGGTGGCAGGCGAGCTCCCTCCCACCCGCGCTTCAGGCCATCAGGTGGAGCGCGGGTCCTTTGCTCTATCTCGGCGTTTACCTTTCTGCCACGCATCCATCCCCGCCGGAGAACTGGCAAGGTTTAGAGGGCAGGGTGATAAAGCGGATCCGGAAATGGACAGGACTACTCCGCTGCCTCTCCTTTCGAGGGAGAGCACTGGTAATCAATCAATTAGTCCTGTCCATGCTCTGGTACCGGCTCAACACCCTGGTCCCGGCCCCGGGTTTCCTGGCCAACCTCCGGACGTCGATTCTGGAGTTCTTTTGGTCAGGACTGCACTGGGTCTCTGCAGGGGTTCTCCATCTTCCTCTGGAGGAGGGTGGGCAGGGCCTGAAGTGTCCACACACTCAGGTCCATGTCTTCCGTCTCCAGGCCCTGCAGAGGCTCCTTTATGGTGCAGGTAGTCCGGCGTGGAGCGTATTGGCACACGCCTTCCTACGCCGCTTCCGAGGGCTCCGATATGACCGGCAGCTCCTTTATCTCCATCCGAGAGGTCTTCCGCGAGACCTCTACAGGCTGCCGGTCTTCTACCAGGACCTCCTCCGGACCTGGAAGCTATTCTCAGCGACCAGGTCCGTGGCGGCCACCGAGGGGGCAGATCTCCTCGCGGAGCCCCTGCTACACAACCCCCAGCTCCGTGTGCAGGTGGCGGAGTCCCCCTCGGTGCGCCAGAGGTTGGTCCTGGCAGAGGTCACTAGGGTTGGAGACCTCCTGGACTACGACCGGGGAGACTGGCTGGATCCCCTGACGCTTGCTCAGCGCATGGGGCTCTCCAGACCTCGTACTCCCCGGCGCGTACTTCAGGAGGTGAAGGCTGCTTTGCCGCCCGCTGCTCGGGTTTACCTCGACCGGGTCCTGCGAGAGGGTATGCCCCGCCCTCCCTTCACCCCAAGCCATCTGGACCTTTTTATTGGCCCCCTGCCCCGTGGACCCAACCGGGTCCCCTGTCCCTTCACGGTGAGCCGGCTGCACGAACTACAACCCGTCCGCTTCCAGACCGCGCCAAGGAAACGTCTATACACGCTCGTGCTCCACACCCTTCATCTCCTCGCCCTCACGTCCCGCCCCGATACGAAATGGCGGGACCTCCTGCCACCTCTAGAGGGTGAGAAGCCCCGGTGGGCCAGCCTTTACTCCTCCTTAGTCCCAAGGCCCGCCGGGGACGTCAGTTGGCGGCTCCTTCACGGAGCCGTGAGCACGGGCGTGTACTTGGCGCGGTTCACCCCTATCCCCAGCACATGTCCCTTTTGCGGTGTGAGGGAGACCCTGGCGCACATTTATCTGGAGTGCGCCAGGCTTCAACCCCTGTTCCGGCTCCTCTCAGACATTTTGTTGAGGTTTTGGTTGCACTTTTCCCCTCACCTTTTTATTTATGCACTTCCAATCCGCGGCCCCACGAAGTCGCGGGACCTCCTGGTCAACCTCCTCCTGGCCATAGCTAAACTGGCCATCTACAAAACCAGGGTGAGGAGGTTGGCCGATGGAGGCTTCTGTGACTGTGGGGCCTATTTTCGATCCTCTGTTCATTCACGCATCCGGGCAGAGTTCCTCTGGGCAGCGTCCACTGGCTCCCTTGACACCTTTGAGGAGCAGTGGGCGCTGTCCGGGGTTCTCTGCTCGGTGTCCCCTTCTGGTTCACTTCGTTTGACCCTTTGACCGCACTCCCATTCCTGTTTTTTCATTTTTTGTCCCCCGGAATTATTTGGTATCCAGGTCCTGTGGATCCCTCCCCTTAGGCTGAAGGGGGGGATCCTTTAGCAGTGGGCCGGGCAGCTACGCCCGCCCACTTCCCGGATCCCAATAAGAACATACTGGTTCCTTACTACTTTTTTTTTCCTATAGCCCTCTGGCCTTGCCCCATCACAGGACCCAATACCCTTTCAGTAGTAGCATCCTACAGAGTTTCCTATAACCTTGTGTCAAAAGCAGTGGTTCTTTTATAGACAGGGATACAGAGAAAATGTAATTAGAGGGAGAGGGAAGTTGGAGACTGGAGCTGTGAATGTGCAGTGTCAATGTCAAGTAAACTACTTTGAGGGGAGAGAGTGTGATATAGAAAGAATTTTTATTGCTTTGTAAATCAACACTAGGACCTTGATTTGCATCTGTAATAGGATGAGGAGCCAGGAATGTGGCGTACGGGTGGGAGAGATGTTTCCAGCTAGGATATGTGCTCCTATTTTATGCATGAGCCTCTGTGTCCCCCCTTCATAAGCCAATAATGGAGTGACACCATCAGAGTGGTTGATGTGAATACACTACAGTCTTTGCACTGTTTTTTTTTTTTTTTTAGGGGCAGTTCATTGTACTTGATTGTTGTTTGATGCCAACACCTAATGAGCGTTGACTAGTGCAAGAAACCAAAGAGAGAACCATTTAGAGTAAATATTTGGAAGCAATTAAAGGAGCTATGAAGTGTTGCATATATCATTACTTCTTGCAAAGTATTTATTATCTAGCTGTGACAGATGTCTTTCAACCATGGCAGTAAGTGTTTCCATGATTTGTACTTCCTTGACTTAATAGCATGTCTTTCATAAATCATAACAAGTTATGATATATTTAACTTCTGTCTTCTGTTGAAAAGTTGGAGTGTAAATGCCCTAGTGACCACTTATGGTGAAATATTAGAAAATCTATTTTATTTAACAGAAATGATAGTTATATTTTTATCCCAGGGGGACAATCTGTATTACACAGTTAGTACAGCACACCAATTATAGTGTGCAAAGACTAGATTTTGCTGCTTGTTCGGATTAGCTCCTGGGCCAATGGGGCCCATGCCCATGAGCCCCAGCCAATTAGAGGGCTCCAGAGAAATGGGCACCCCGACCCCATTTCCCAGCAGGAGTGCCGGGCAGATGGAGTGGGGCAAGCCCCTGGGCCTCGACCCTGATCTCCGGCACTCCTGCAGGCGGAAGGGGTGGGGAGGGGCCCCCACTTGCTCTGGCCCGGGCCCCCACAAAAGCTTAATCCACCTCTGGTACCGTGAACTGACATGTGTGGAAATAAAAACCGATACTTGAGACATACACAGGGCTGATGGTAAAGTTGAGGGAATAATTTACAAAGAATAATTATTCATAAATGTTACCTTTTCCCTCTTTATAAATTGTTCATGAACAGTTCATAAAATTCTCAAGTGAGTTCATTATGTAGAATTGCACATTTCTTCAGCAAATTATTATTGATCTACAGATCATTTGCATACAGTTTATTGAAAATATTTGCAATTTGTGCTGTTATTTTTGTAAGTTGTGTGATACTGAGTGGATGACTTAGGCAAGCAATGAAAATAGCACAAATTGTGAATTTTAAGATCAGCACACACTTAAAAATTAACTTTCCAGATAAGGTTAGTACTGCTATTGACAGAAGAATATTTCAGCAGTGTCACACATCATGACAATAAATTTATTTCTCTTTAACAGACCCACAGATCAATGCACATCCATATAGTGACTGGTTATTATGGGCTAGATTAAAAATTCAACTGAAACTGAATATACACATGTGCTTGGCAATTGATCTACAACCATCTACCCAAAGATCTAAAAAGAAAACAAACTAGATTTGATAAAAGATGTATGCTTAATTGGCCAAAGAAAGTCCAGTGATTTTCCCCCAAAAAACACTCTCACATCAGCTGTCTTCAAACATGAAGAAAACAAGCTTTACAAAGGAGTTTATCAGTGTAGTAATGACTGAAGTAAGATTTGTTAAGAATTCTTATCTACAACCCAGTAAATCAGGGTTCAAGTAGGCCAATGTTGTGGGTAAAGCTTCATGAAAACACACAGCACTTTTAACAGTTATTACTCTTGATTTTTCCATATTATAACATCCAGTGTAGCATTAGCAAGACTACTGAAAGGTAGGATAGTGTGAGTATCCCCGATCTTGTCAACAAGATAATTTTAAGGAGATTCTCTCAAGACAAACGACAAATAACTGCTGGGAAATGGTTGTATTCAATGATAAAATAGAATAGTTGGTTTGTTGGCCCCAAATGAAATGAGACAATGAAAATGAAATCTGGCCCTCTTGAGAGCATACCGTAAACTATCAGGCAGTTCTTTCAGATGTGTGACTGAATAGTTGCATTTCTACATCACTCTGGCCTATGCAGAGCAACAACTTTCAGCATTCTAGCATGATTAATTTTCATCATGCATAGATGCTTGATTTCCGAAGCCGGTGATTAAAGAGAACTGCAGTGGGCTTGGTAGTAAGATCAGGTGAACTAAGACTTAGGGTACGTCTATACTTACCCGTCGTGTCGGAGGCGCGGGATCGATGTTCTGGGTTCGATTTATTGTGTCTTGTCAAGACGCGATAAATCGAACCAGGAAGTGCTCCGTCGTCGACGCTGGTAATCCAGCTCGACGAGCGGAGTAGGCGGAGTCGACGGGGGAGCCTGCGCGCCGCGTCTGGACCACAGGTAAGTTTGAACTAAGGCACTTCGACTTCAGCTACGTTATTAACGTAGCTGAAGTTGTGTATCTTAGTTCGACAGGGGGGGTTAGTGTAGACCTGGGCTTAGGCTGACTACACTTGGAGCTTTGGGTGTGATTCCCAGCTCTTGTTGATATACTAGCAGAGTGTTTCCCAAACTTACAACAGTTGTGTACCCCTTTTGAGACATTTGTCTTACCGGCGTACCCCTTCTCCGGTGAAGATAATGGGGGGGGGGGAAACCACATTTTTATAACACACTCCTAATTCGTTTCATTCTGGATTAAATGTTTATTAGAAATAAATACAAAATTATATTATATACATTTGAAACAAACATTTTAATAGAAATAATAGTTACATATAGAAATAGTACTAGAAATAATTAAAATAATAGAAGTGAATCAACAGTCTGGCAGCATGGAGCCCCATCTTCGTCTTAAGATCACAAACATCGAGCCAGATTTCCCTCGATAGTGTCTGGTCAAAAGCAGTTCCAGCCCTCGCACTGAATAGTTTGGTTTGTACTGAAAATTTTTCAGTACCGAAATAGTAAGTATTGAAACTAGTGCTTTCTTCACTAACCTATGCTGGTTTCTACGATGAAGAGTGTTATTTGCGAGGGAGACACAATCTATGGCTTTGCTAGCCTTGTCTCCAATCATCACTTGCACCATTATTTTGGCTGCAGGTTTTACTAATGTCTCGCCAATCACTTCAGCAGCTCTGGACTTTGCAATTAAGTACTCCACACTATATGAAGCTTTCAAAGGTTTCATAGTTTCACCTCCCGTCACATTATGAATTGTTTTCTAGGATTTTTGAAGATCTTTGCACCTATTTTCGAAGAATTCTACAGGTTTTCCCTCGTATTCTTTGTTTGCTATCGAAATGGCGTTTTAGGTTGGACGGTTTCATACTTTCATTTGAGAGAGTCTCGTAACAAATCACACATCGTGGAACAGGCTTCACCTCATCGCCAGTCCATGAAAATTCTAGTTTAAGATATTCTCAACATATTTGCGGGCTTTTTTCGTTTTCTTTGCAGCTGATCCGTTCAATAAACTTACAGATGGTTCACACGGTTCACTAATTTTGTTGTCACAATTGTCTGATGTAGCCATATCACTGCATTTTTCAGTATAATTATCACTAACATTCGTATGTCCTTCACAATTTTCTTTTATGTTTCGAACTTCCCATTTTTAGCCAGTGATCCATTGTAAATGGGTTTAACAAAAAGAGAAATTTTGTATATTAATACACACCAAGTATGTACTTGCTATGACCTTTAGATTACTATGAGTAGTTATTCGCTTTTATCTTTTATCTGTCAGTATGACTTCTGCGCATGCCACAAAGGCAAGTGTATTGCCCGAGCCGCGGTAATGCGCACGTGTAGTTTGCATCGGCTCTGCTGTGCTATTAGATGTTGTTATTTACAATGTAAACCTGTGTGTATTTCTACTGTCCAAGTGTACACCATTCTTATATATTAAATTTTAGTGAATTGTTTTCTGCTGCAAAAAAAAAAAAAAACGATGATAAAGTAAAATAAAAAATTCTGCCACATACCCCTTGAAACCCTTTCGCGTACCACTAGGGGTACAAGTACCACACTTTGGGAAACACTGTACTAGCACTAGCTATCATCAAGCTAAAGCACTAAACATAGTACTGTTGCTGTGGTAGCATGGGCAATATTGAGCAGTGGCATGGGTTAGCTGCCCCAAGTACAAACCCACCCCAACCCCATGAGTACAGCTAGCCCACATCAGGACAGCTAGCCCATGTCACTGCTTATTGTTGCCCAGGCTACCATGGTTCCATTACTATTTGGGGTGCTGGAACACTTTTTATTGGGGTAGTTGGGGCTCTGAGAGCCATTGAGCCAAACTGTAAATCCTATGTATAATGGAAACCACTTCAAGCCAGAGAGTGTAGCAGCACCCCCCAGTGTCATTAGTTCCAGCACCTATGCTACTATTTTTAGCATGCTAGCTCAATGATAGCTAGCTTGAGTAAGTCTATGTGAGCTGGGAATCGCACGTTTAACTGCAAGTGTAGACATAGCCTTCGGGTCTTCTGTTCTTAGCTTTAAGAAGCTACAAAACTAATAGTACTTGAAAGACCAAAATGTTTTTATTTGTATTGCCTTGTGAGCATATATAAAAAGAATTCAAAACACTGGCAATTGTGAGGAATTAGAAAGTAAGGGGGATATAAAGTACAATTAGCTTTTAAAAAGTGAACAGCATTACTGCTTCAGATACAATGAAATAGGGTGGGGCGGGGGGAAACAAGGAACATTCCTAAACTTTAATTTTTGTATTCTTTAAGCTTCCATCTTCCTTAGCTTTCCTTAAAACACCCAAATATGAGAGAGTCAACAAATGTGGTTTAATGGTTAACTGTTTGGCATATCTTCATTTATTTATCAATTTACTAATCTCCTAGAACTAGAAGGACCTTGAAAGGTCAATAAGGCCAGTCCCCTGCCATCACTAGCAGGACCAAGTACTGTCCCCTGACAGATTTTTGCCCCAGATCCCTAAATGGCCCCCTCAAGGACTGAACTCGCAACTCTGGGTTTAGCAGGCCAGTGCTCAAACCACTGAGCTATCCCTCCTTTATCCCTCTGTATTTTCTTTCCAAAATCCAAACATGAGCTATGATATACTGCTTTTCTTTTCAGTAATTACTTGACGTTATACTAGCTTTCCATTTTAAGCTTTGGTTTTGACCCATCCCCTCTAACTTAAGCAAAACCATCTGAAACCATTTTCCATATGTGATCAAATATCCTATTACAAGGAAAGTCAAAGATATGAACATTTAATAAAAATATTTTTTTCACTACTTGAAAACTTTTCCAACTTCTTGCGGCTCATTGGTTTGGCCTAGAAACTCAATGGACTGGACAGCCGTCTCCCAGGGAAAAACTCACAAAAGGTTGCTCTGATGAAGGAAATCTCAGCAATAGTCCCCTCAGAATTCTGATAATTCAGTGGTGGCATGGGAAGACTGCTGGTTGTCTAATCCACAGGAGTTACAAAGAGGCCAGCCCAGAATCCATGCAGATCCTGGAGTACCTGTGAGATTCCAGAGTCATATCTGCAAAAGCGCGCTCTCTCGCTCTCTCGCTCGCTCTCGGTCTCGCTCGCTCTCTCTCTGCAGCTGCTTTAGCCTCTGGCACTGCCTCCGAAAGCACCCCATATTGGCAATACATCTCCATGTTTAAATAAACATAAATGCAGTTACGGTTATCCAAACAATAGTAACTGTCCCCCCATAACTATAGCTGAATGCCACCCAAATACTATAATCACAATATGTAATTACCCAATTTCCATTTGCAAGAGTGACACAGAAATCTAGCACCCTATACTTAATTTCATACTAGCACCAAAGAAATAGGCAAAGACCTTTTCACACTGCAAATGGAAGACAGAGCTACCATAAATGGAGACTCTAAATATATTTTCAACCCTTTAGAAAGAGTGGCTGTTTGGGTACCTGCAGATGCAGTTAATTTACAAATGTATAGTTTTCTGGATTTGCTACATATCTCCTGCAAGGTGCTGAGCTTTAGATGATTCTAGCCATATGTTCCAGCCTTCATTATGTCCATACGTGAATGCCTTAAAAATAATGTTTGGGGGAATTTTTTAACACGCTCAGGAGATATAACACAAATAATTAGTGGAATGGCAGTGGATTCAGCAAATGGCCTGGTGTACCACTGCAAGGCCCGAGAGCCAGTGGCGCTCCCATTGACCCTAAGTCCAGCTTCTTAAGTTCCCTCTAAGCAGCACGGCCGCACAGCAGGCTATAAACAGCCATGCATCAGCTCTAAAGGGCCACGCAGCAGGGACCTGGAGAGGAGAGAGGTAGGGGTGGACGGGAATTGGGGAGGGGAGCAAGCTGGGGCTTGCAGGGCTGCTGTGGACCTCTCCCCTGGCCTGAGAGCTCCCTGTTGCCAGCAGGGGGCAGAGAGGGCCCCTTCCCCCAGAGCTCCCGTGCTGCCTGCCAGCAGGGAGCGAGCTGGGTGGGGAGTCCTCTGGCTCCACCTCTGGGGCAGCCTGCCTACACCCCAAATTCCTCATCCCCGGCCCCACCCAAGAGCCCACACACCCAGCCAGAGCCTTCACCCCCCCACATCCCAACCTTCTGCCCCAGCCCTGAGCCCCCTTCCTGCACCCCAAACCACTCATCCCCCAACTCCACCCTAGAGCCCTCACCCCCAGCCAGAGCCCTCACCCCACCCTCTGCCCTACCCTGGGCCACCTCTCACACTCCGAACCCCTCAGCCGCACCCCATGTGGCTCTCACATTGAAGGTTTTTGCCCAAGTGCCCCCCACTTCAAAAATAGTGAAGAGCACTGGTGTACTAGATGGGGAGTGGACATGTGTTGGATAGCAACACTAACATCCTCCATTTACATTTGTTTAGAGAGTCCGTTAGTGAACTGACACACTGGTTTAATCAGAACAGAAATTCTCTAGAGTATATTGTCGTTCATTAGACAGACTTCATTCTTATCAAGATACTACTAAGTTAATCTTTTTTAGAATAAGCATGCAGTGTATTTACATGATAAGGAAGGCTAAACAGGTTGGGATAAAATTAAAAAGCAATTAAACTTCCATTCAAAGCTTGAACCAAGTATGACCTGAATCTTTTTTGATGTTGAAAAAAGTTCAGCTGATAATCTTTCCCTGCACCATTATTTTTCTTTTTCTCATGTCTCTATCTTTACTGATTCTGGTTGGAACAGTAAGTGCCCATAGTATTCAGACAGAACAGCTGCCCTGTTAGCCCCTAATGAAATAAGGCTAGAAAGCTAATCAAATATTAGCCTCTTGAGAGCATCTTTAAACCATGAAACAATTCTTACTTTTATCCTCTCGTGACATTTTCCATCAAGAATGCAAGTGGGAAGCATCAACCAAGGTGGTAATCTCTTTAGGGCAAGCACTGTCTCTTTACTAGATATATGCAGTGGTGTTGTAGCCTTGTTAGTCTCAGGATATTAAAGACACAAGGTGAGTGAGGTAATATCTTTTACTGGACCAATTTCTGTTGGTGAGAGAGACAAGCTTTCAAGCTTACACAGAGAAATGGTTTTTACAGCACATAACAAATGGAGCCAGATGCCTTACAGAGGCCTCTATGCTACAATTATTAATTATAAATCTCTGTTCTCATGAGACTTTCAGCCCTGTTTTTCAGACTCAAGATGCTGAGGTGCTTTTCCAAAACTGATCCAAACTACCTGAACTTTTGTGTGCTTATTCAGGCAAAAATCTTTGCATTTTGTGTGGTTTTCTCCATTCTAGTCTCTACCTTATCTTATTTGAAAATACAAATCTTTGAATAGATATTGCTTCTGCTATAGGCAGTGTTGGTAACAACGCTAACATTTTAGGTTACCTGACATATTCCATTACAAGACCACTTTCTCAGTTGTTTATACCTTTGCCAGATTTTAAACATTTGGGCGGAAAATTTCCTTTCAGTGTCTCTCAGGCTGAATTGTTCAGAAAATTTCAGCAATAATGGGTCAGCCACATCTCAGAATGAGGTTGGGAAAAAAAGTCTTGTTTTGATCCCTTAAATTATCACAACCTCTTAATTGAGAAGCTCTAGCATCTCCATACTTTGGAGAATTGACTTGAAATTTAGCAGGGGTGTGTCTCCCTCGTGTCAGGGATGTGCCTTTTTTGGTTCCCATGAAACGGTATCCAAATGTGGCCAAATAAAGAGCCTCTGAAAAATGTCAATTCACAATACTCCATAGAAACTTGATACAGTTTGGTAGCTGAATTCTCCAACGATTCCATCTGAATTGCTCCTTCTGGCCGTCAGAGATGCTGTGGTGTTGGGCACAGAAATTTAGAGTAGGGAGACTGTCATCTATGCTGTCAATTCTCCCTCTGCTAGCACCCAGGCATTGTGGTTGAGAAGGAGAAAACAACCTGACTGGCATACAAAGGCATGATGTGTCAAGAAAGGTGACTGGGATGTGGAAGTTGGAAAAGGTAAGGATGTGGGTCTGGACCATGGGTGTATAGATGCTGGGGGGCGGGGAGGGGAGAGATTGGATTAAGACATGAATGGGGGGGCGCAGAAAGGATCAGATGTGAGGCAGACAGGGGCAGCAGGGTCTGTAACTAGAGTACACTCTCCTCATAACCTGACAATTTTTAAATCAGGGTTGGATGTTTTCCTAAAAGATATGCTCTGGGAATTATTTTGGGGAAGTTCTACTGCTTATGTTATACAAGAGGTCAGACTATATTGATCACAATTGTCCCTTCTGGCCATGAATATATGCCTCTGTGAATATGACTCATGGGGAAATAATGTAGGAGGGTGCATGCAATAGCAATCTCTAATGTGTTGAGGTGCATCACTGATACCAGGGAAGTGGCCCACATGAGCTTGAATGAGCTAAATGCATATAAAGAGCACTTAATTTGGCAATTATGGGTCCTATGAGGCTTGTAGTTTTACTCTTTTCTTTTCTGGAGCTAGGAGTAGTTCTTAATGCCTCCTGCAGCAGTCTGTCCCTTGCAACTTGTTTCAGTGCTACTTTGCGTGGGTTTCTGCAGCACCTCCTCCTGGGGGGTGCCTTGAGACTTCATCACCACCACTCTCCTTTGTACCTCTGCTATTTGACCCTGAAGGCAAAGATATTCCTTTTTGCGTGGCTGTGTTGTGGAATATACAGTGTGCAAGGAATATCTCTTCCCCAAAACTAGTGGGTCAATGCTGTGATGTCCCACACATGGAAGAAGGGAACTGAAACACATCTTTAGGATATCAAAGGCTCTCTTGGTGAACATTTTTTATTTGTTGTCATAGATAAATCCTCTTTCACAGACAGAGGACAGATAATGGGGATCAAGACTTGGGGTCAGAAAGGGTATCCTCTGTCTCTTGTGAGGGTAAGAAATCATATGAGAGAAGCTGTCAGGATAATGAAGCCCATGTTTTAGCACGTGAAATGGACAGTGTAAGAATAGGGGCTGGGGATAGAATGGGAGCTGCTGATAGTGGGATAGTAGTCCAGTGGCAGGTGGTGGGAAGACAGGGAAAGACCCCATGCATCACTTCTTATGTAACAACTAGCCCTCCAAAAATTCTCCATTGAAGACAGACCTGAGCTAGACCAGTTATATATGTTGTGGAAACCACCTGGGTAGCTGGTCACCACTTCCACGAATACCAGGCAAGCATTGCACACAGCCATCACGATCATAGAACAGGTCCTTTTTCTGTTTTTGTAGAAGCCTGTCAGCTGGGGGTCCTAGCTGACAGGATGCGAGTCCCATCCATTGTGAGTCCCATCCATTGTTCCCCCCAGATACTGATGGGAAACTAGTGATCTCACAGAAGTCTCATGGGGAAATCGACAAAGTCTGAGGATTGACTGACACCTGTGGTTTGGGTAATGGCCCACTGAAAGGATCCTGATCTCAGGATCTGGTGACTGACAGACACCGATTCCTTTGTCATGGTGAGGAATGATGGAGACCCAATTGAGAGATGCTTCTGGATACAGACCTGCTTGACAAGGCCAAGGAAATTGTTGGGGGGAGAGGGTTTGAGGGTTGCATCCTTGCTTGTGCCTGACGTACACACCTATATAGCTCTTCCCTCTCTGCCAGCTGCTGCATCACTAAATTGTTGAACATGTCTCCTTGCTCTCTGGTTGATCTCTGCTCTCTTTGCCACCTGCAAACAACCCTCCCTCACCCTGTCCCAATCCTCACCAAGATATATGTCCCTTACCATGATACTGCAGGATTGAGTAGGGGGTGGAGAACAGGGACTGCCAATGGCTCTCAAAGCCATTAAATAAAAACTGGTCCCAGTACTGAGACTCCAACCTACTAGTGCCATGTTGCCCCAGAATTAGATTTTTCAAAGCTATCTGCACCAAAAGCAGCACATAGCTCACAGTCAATGTGCATGTCATTTTCAGAAGGCCAGTTATGTCCCATACAAACACACTAGGTGCACAATGTTTTCCACAACCAGGAGGCAGTGCTTGGGCAACAGTGGCATTTTCAATGTACAGGAAGTGCTACTGCTATTACTTGGCCTATGGCTATTCCTATTACATTTCAGCTCTGCAAACAGAAGTATTTTCAGCATGAACTAGCAAAATGGCACCAAAGTGCAATACTTTGGCATTAGGTGCAGGCTCAAAGGCCTCTGATCCATTGCCATTTTCAGAATGGGCATGGGGAAGAGGAGAAAGATGTATGGTGCTGCATCTAAGAGGGTTTGACATGTTTGACAATTGTTATATCATATTTTCCAAAGTTAAGTATGTGCCATTCTGTAAACACATTTTGGTGAAGTTAGACACACAGATTTCCAGTGTGAATGTACAAAGCAAATATTTTCATATACCTAGCCAGCTAGCTAACAAAATGTATGTGTAGTAACCTGCCTTACACATGTAGATTGTGTATTGTGCTCATAAGTTGGACATGCACAAATGCATGTGCAGTAGTATGTCTTTTGAAAATGTGGCACACAAATAAGCTATTGGATGGATCCAGCAAAGTGGCATTACATATATAATTCATGTTCAAACCTACATGAAAATGTATTGTATATGAAAGAATGATTAAAGAATGAATGCATTGTGGTGGACTTAATACTACTATAATAGCTGTACAAAGTACCTTAAGAATATTGACCTTTCTTATTAAAATATGGCACTGACATTTTGAAGTGTAATTGTAAAGATAAGGTGGGCATAATTTGGGTATGAAGGGCACAGAAGATAGATTGCAAAAACCACGTCACTTTGATGCAGCATTCATATTATGATCAAAACATGAAACAACTACATTCAGCCAAATAGTCAAAATTTTAATAGAAAATAATTTATATAAAACTTTCATTTCCCAGAGCTAAATACCTTTTTAATTAAGATTCCATGCAATACATTAATTGCCTCACTCACATTAATCATTACAATGATTACCAACAGTATGATTGTAGCAACACTTAATAATTTAAATGAGAGATTCAATACCAAGGAGAGAGGAGTGTGTGCATGTAGGGGAAATGAAACAAAACAGCACTCATGATCCCTGATTTTTAAAAAGCACTTAAGAGACTATCCCTTTCAAGAGTAGCTAGGATAAAAAGTGAATCAAATGCAGTATGAGAAGGCAGACATAAGGGTGACATGAGAGAGAAGGCGAAATAATTACCTAAACTAGGAGGAGTGGAGACAGTGTCCATAGTATCATTTTCTTGGAAGCCTGTGGGAAGCCACTATGTAAAATCATGCTGAGCCTAAATGTGGATTTATTTATTTATTTTCCCTCTGATGTAAACAGGTTTTAGGAGCAATGGTTTATGGAGCAATGCTGCTTTGGATTGTGGAAAGATCAGGTTACACTGCAGAGGAATTAGGCCTCCCGGTGGGTGGTTCTGGACTCCATAGATCTTGGGGAATCTGATTTTGGGCAACCAGAACACCTGCCCATTCTGTGGGATGAGGATGCAAACTTCTCCCAGCAACAGAGCTATCTGGTGTGAACCAAGTTTCCTCTCAACCCTCCTTGAGTTCTTGCTTGGAGCCGCCAACTTGCCCATTGTGACGTTGCATTCCATATGTTTTATGGAACTATGTTTGAGTGTAAATATGATGTAACTGGAATATGCTTTATGCAAAAGGTCTCTTGTAAGGTATTATAACAAAGGTTATAACCTACTGAATATATTCCTCCTATTTGTATGCATGTATTATTCTTGTATCTGAAGCTAAAAATATGAAGTATAACTCTGAGATCCTATTATAATTATGCAAAGTGTGGGCCATTAATGGTGGTTTAGAATCTTGATGGCTCCCATTGACTAGGACAATTGGTTGTTTGGTTTATTTACCTGCAAACCTTTCTGGGTACATGTGGGCCAACCCAGGAAGAATGGAGACTAGGGGTCTTACAGTGACATGTGACCATGTCACATGATACTAGAATCTATCTTAATCCTTGTACTTTTCCATTGATGAGGTGGAGGTGGGGACAAGCACAGACAAAAGATTCCTGCCTTGTGCCAAAGCTATACAAGGGGGTGGAGCAGGACAAAGGGGGCTGCCAGTCATGAGAGAACCCCTGCTTATCACCTGAGATGTCTGCTGGATCTAACAAAGACTGTACCAGGGGAAAGGATTGGGCCCAGACTAGGAAGGGGTCTAATCTATGAAAGAAGCTTATTGGAACATCTTTGAGGGTGAGATTACCTGTAATCAGTTTCTTAATGTATTAGGCTTAGACTTGCATGCTTTGTTTTATTTTGCTTTGTGACTGACTTTGTCATGGCTGTTATTACTTGAAACCACTTAAATCCTACTTTTTATACTTAATAAAATCACTTTTGTTTATTAATAAACCCAGAGTATGTATTAATACCTGGGGGCCAAATAGCTGAGCATCTCTCTCTGTCAGTGATGTAGAGGGTGAACAATTCATGAATTTACCCTGTATAAGCTTTATACAGAGTAAAATAGATTTATTTGGGGTTTGGATCCCATTGGGAGCTGGGTGTCTGGGTGCTGGAGACAGGTAACCTGCTTTTTAGTTAGTCTGCAGCTTTGGGGGTGTGGCCCAGACCTTAGGTCTGTGTTGAATACAGATCCTTGGGACACCTCACTGTTAACTTTAGCCATGCTAACCTTTGACCATTTATTCTTATCTTTTGTGTTTTAGCCACTTTCTAATTCATGACAATACTTTGCCTTTCATCCCATGACTATGTAATTTCCTTAATAGACTTTTGTGATGGACTTTTTGAAAGACTTCTTATTTATCCATTACTTCATTGATATGACTGAAGAATTCGAACTGATTCGAACCTATGCTAGTTTGTCCCCATTATACCATCTGGGAGTTTTAGAATGCTATTTTTCAGTTACTACAAAGAACTTTTTCCTGGGTGTCTGGCTGGTGAGTCTTGCCCACGTGCTCAGGGTTCAGCTGATCACCATATTTGGGGTCGGGAAGGAATTTTCCTCCAGGGTAGATTGGCATTGGCCCTGGAGGTTTTTCGCCTTCCTCTGCAGCATGGGGCACAGGTCACTTGCTGGAGGATTCTCTGCATCTTGATGTCTTTAAACCATGATTTGAGGACTTCAATATCTAAGACATAGGTGATAGGATTATTGCAGGAGTGGGTGGGTGAGATTCTGTGGCCTGCATTGTGCAGGAGGTCAGACTAGATGATCATAATAGTCCCTTCTGACCTTAAAGTCTATGAGCCTATGAGTTAACATAATCAATTTTCCTGTTTCTGAGGCAGTGCTCTTTGGCCTAAAATTCTAAGGATCACCTCTGAAACCTCCTTATATTTTAATTCTGGAATAAGTATTTTCCCAACATCCTCTCATTTCTTATTCTTCTCTATGGTTCCTTTTGCTCACTTGTACTCCCGTACATTTTGTCCAGCTCTCAGGATTCCTGTTTCTGATAAACTTCAAAAAATTCTTAAGATTTTTTTTTTAAATGGCTTTATCTATTTACTCTTCAAAACCCCTTTGCCCTCTTAATCTTTCACTTTTCATTTAATTTACCATAGATTATCTTCCTTTCTGGTGTTTCCATGAAGGATTAATCTCTACTTTTTGAAAGACAGTACAAGGAGGGAAGGCTAAGGCTTGGAGCTACCTTGATCTACATTTATCTCTGTGACAGAGCACATATCAACTTTGCTTGCTTGCCTTTTTGGTGTGATCTCATTGGTTTTGCTTTCAAGTATTTTTTTCCTTAGATACCATTTTAAAATTACAAATCAGATGAAAATGAAACCTGTGCTAAATTTTACTCTCCACTTTAGTTGTTTATGGTTGGTACATACTAATATAGTCCTAATCTTTGCCTGAGCCTGGAATTTCTTGAGTATGCACAGACTGCTATGCCTTCAGGGAGCTGCACTGAATTCCATGGGCCTCAGCACAAGCACAGCAGTCTCTTCTTATGAAAGAAGTTGCAGGGTACAGGCATATGTTATCATGGACATCTATTTACACTTCATACAATTTTTTCCACTAACAATGTGTCTCCGTTTCCTGTTATGACAGCATAGGGTTGGATAACATTTGTATGGACTAGCACGAGCCTTAATATGATTGATTTTAGGCCCCTGGGAAAACAGTGTGTGTGTGCATGCATCAGTGCCATCCATAGACAAGCCTAGATGGGAAAGGAAGGTGAGAGCGGATGTAGTATACATCCTGCACAGGGCAAGAGTGTCATTGGAGTCAACACAACCACGAGGGGAGCTTCTCTGTATCCATTTTCAGTAACAAATACATGTTTTGTATGGACTGAGCTCATGCCAGTCAGTGTCATCATTCCCGGGAGTAATTCTGCCTGCTGGTGCTAATTTATCAATAAGGGGAGCTGGAGGTTATGCAGAAATACCAGGCTCTACTTTCTGCCAGCACCTGCCTGTTCAGCTACTTATCTTCAAGTCTTTGAGTTTTTTACTTGATATATTGCATCTGTCTGAAATGTATTGTAAAAGTTCTTATCCTTTCAAGAAGATATAGATCTCAAAATACAATAACACCACTCTATACAAGGAGACAAGAATAAAGATCCCACTACTAGCCTGTATTGAAATAAGCAGGCGCAAGGAGATTGAGCTATACTTCAATATATTTTCCATCTTTGACCCATTTTACTCTTGATGATCGAAGTTAAATATTACTCAATCTAATGAAGCAGGCTAACTACACTGGTTTCAACGTTGTTTAAAATGTAAGGTCTACCTAGTAGAGAGCTGTACTGTGCAGAACTAATCTAGATTGGAGCTTATGGCTATGAACACAATGCAAATAATAATAAAGTGCAACAAAACACACCAACACTTGCTGTAACATACAGTACTTTCTTTTTTTATTTAGACTTCTTTCCTGCAAATATTTATTCATGTCATTAAAGTCAGGTGGACTAATTACAGTGTGGAAAGTGAAGCCAATGTGTAAATCGTTGCAGGATTGAGCCTTCATCTCCAGTCTCTGCTTAATCACTTACAGCCCCCCTCACGTTATTTAAAAAAAAAAGAGCAACCCGCCTATTGTTTTACATTTTCCTTGTGCTATGTTCATCACACTGAATATCCCCAGTGACTTTCATACAACTGCATCCTAGAACAATTTAATACTTTCCACCCCAAAGCTCTTAACTGATTCATATTTGTAAAGGCCCACAATATTCTGGCCAGGTAAATAATATGGTCCCCCTTCATTAAAGGGGGTGGAGTGCTGTTGGGGAAACTGACGCAAAGAGAGGGTGATATCTAGAAGCCCCTGTCAGAGTGGGGAATAGAAGCCAGCACTTCCCCCCTCTTCAGCAACTTGGCCAAGCTTCTTCCTCTAAGAGCTGGAATCAACATCAGCAGAAGGAAAGAGGAAGTGAGCGGGGAAGAGAGACGTTTGCTGCTGAGCTCAAAGGCGATGGAGCCTCCTGGGAGAGGGATCACCCATTATTCACCCACTTGGTGGCGGGATGGGCAGCCTGAGCTGGGACAGTCATGCATCTTCCAAACTCCTGCAGGAAGATCCGTGCCAGCCACATCCCCATCACCCAGCCAGCCGGACCTGCCCTGAACTGCAGGTGTCCACGTTGTGGGACTGCCGCAGCCAGCAGAACCCCCGCCCCGGCTGGCTGCAGGGACCGAGCGCGCAGCGCAGAGCCAGAGCGGCAACCGTGCGCGCTCTGCTCCCGCTACAGCGGCTGCCCGGCTTTCCCCGTCCCCATAGCAACCGCCCGGGCAACAGGCGCTCGAGCTCCGCGCTCCGCCTCTAGCACAGCGGGCCTGCGAGGGTGGGCGGGGGAGCAGCCTGGTCTTCGCAAGGTGCCTGCAAAGGGCGCGGGAGGCAGCAACCAGGGGCGGCAGGTGGGCGGCGGGGGAGCCGCACAGGGCGCAGCCAGAGGCGGCTCACTGCGCTAGCGGGGCGCCGAAAGCAACTGGCTGCCTTGCGCTCTGCCTTGGGGGGCGCACATTATTCAGCCCCCGCGCCGCGGGGTCGCGTCCCGCGGGTGGGCACGAGCTGGCACTCTGCCCGCGGGAGCGCTGGACAGCCCAGCGCCGCCTCCGTCTTGTTTTGTTTTAAAGCGCGTTGCAACTTCCCCCCGCCCTACAGCGGTACCGAGCTCTGCGAGGAGCTCCTAGCCCCCCACCCCCCCTTTAGAGTCTCAATCAAGCAGTGCCGAGGTGACCCTTCTAGTGCAAGAAAGACCCTCTGTGGGTGGCTTGTTTTTGTTTCGCCCCCCGTTTAAAAAGACGCTAACCTGTCTGCCGAGCATGTTTCCCTTCTAGTAAGGAGGCTCCACCTCTGCGAGGGCTTGATTCGTCTAGCACTTTTAAAGATAATTTATGGAGCAACCTGATGAGCTTATTGGCCAAGTTGCACGGTCCTTTTAGAGTCGGATCCTACCTGGCTGGGGGGGTTGTCTCCCTCTCGCTCCTACGTGCTGGGGGGACACCGAGATTGCAGAGTAACTACTAGAGAGTGACCTGTAGGAAAGCCAGAGAAGAGAGACTTAAAGCCAATGGATTCATGGAGGCGTCCCTCCTTCCCGTGGCCTCTGTGCAGTCCCTGCTGCAGGGTGAGGCTCCTGCTCCTGTTATTGACCGTGCGTTTGGGGAACTGGTAAGTGCAAGAGATGAGGGGACCTGAAGTGGCTCTGCTTAGTAGCCTCTCTCCCTCCTTTATTGATCGCTTTGGGTTGGGGACGTTGCATAGTAGCGACCCATTGTAATACGGAGCGATCACGGGTCGGTCTGTCCCACTCCCCTCCGCCCCCATCACCCAACGCCTCCTTTACGTTTGTTGTCAGATCACTTTCAGCTTGGACTTGCATCCCTTTCACCTGCCTGAGAGCATTGTGTTCTCTAGGAAGGGGGAGTGCCCTGTTGTTGTTACAAACCTTAACGTATAGTATTGCCCTTTTCCAAATGACACTCTGCAGCCACCTCTAGTGAATCTGACATCGATAAAGTAAAACTTTACTTGATATGTTTGTCATTTGAGTAAGAAGAGTTTGTGGAGCCCCTGCTTCAGTTTAGCTGCAGTAAGTGATCTTCAACTTAGGCTTCCTTTAAAATAATGCATTTTTCTTACCACCCGATATTCACTGTATGGGGGCTGTGCAAGACAGTACAGTTGGGGATTTATCAGAGCTTGTACATATTTGCCAGCATCTGTTTCCCAAGAGGACCTTAATACTCAGCAATAAAAATTGTTCTATGCGGGCTGCAAGTTATCAGAGTTTCATCTTAGGCAATTAGTTGTAAGCATTTATTGATTTGATTTAGTTTGTGAAAAATAAATCTTTGTCAGCCTACAAGTGTCAGGTTGCTGTTCCTCTAGCTGAAAAGTACTCTCAAGTAAATAAATAATACAAATAATTTGCCAAATAACTTAGTTTGATCATTTATTTGCAAAATAAATAAACCAAGATATTTGTACAAAAAAATTGTCAACTGCTTATCGTATTTTAGTTTCCCACCAAACTCTGGTACTATCTGCGTTTCTTTAGGACACAGGTCTCGATCCTGCACAATTGAAGTCAATGGGAGTTTTGCCTTTGTCTGTAATGGGATCAGGATCAGGATCAGGATCAGGTCCATTGTGCACATGTGGACCAGCTGGGTAGGTTCTGAGGTGCAGTTGAAGTATATGAAGCTGAAAATGCAAGCTTTAAGATGAATTTACAAGACTGATCATATGGGCTCTGAAGAAGACATAATTTTTTACCTTGTCAATATGCCATTTATAAATGTCCATAAAAGATGTAACATAATGATTTTGTTTTCTTTTTATCTTTCAACTCCTTTAATAATTCAGAGGTAACATATATTATTCCTTACCTTATGCATTAATAAAAATATTAAGTAGTTATCATAGTGCAATAGAATATTGCCCAGTGTGCCTATCTTTTAACTATGTGCATCAAATTATCATTCATAAATGATGTAGCAGATGTGTAGTATCTAGGATGGTAAGAAATCCATTAGCATATATTTAAAGAAATCCATTACAAGTTAGACCCCCCCCATGCTGAACAATCATTTATCAGTCTGTGTGAAGTGTGCAGATCTTAGCTTATCTCTCATCTTCAGAGGACTGCTGTGTGATCCCAGTTAGAAACACCACTGATTACCCTTTTCTTAGGCATGTATTAGTGTTTGTTTCTTTTAAAAATCTTGTCAGATTAAGGTAACATTTTTCAAAGGCATTGATGGAAATGATACCAGCACAGCTGTGCATCTTCAGAATGTTTCTTGATGAACATGTTACGCCTCAGGTATGAAGGAAATGACCAAGTGGTTTGAGAGAAAAGAATATGTATGCTAATTTTTTCTGTTCAAAAGACAGGAAGAGTTGTCTTAAAAATAGTTGCAGATGACATTTCATTTATTAAAAATAAAGTATGATTGTTTTAGAGGACTAAGTATGGATTTTTAATCATATATATGTAATTAGCAGTAGATTTATAAATAAGTTAATGAAGAACCCTCCAATGAGAAGAAGAAATGCACTTGGATTAATTATTTTATTCTGGGCTGCACAATCTCTTCTCAGATAAAATGGAACCTTCAGTATAAATATGTATGTACCTATATCAGCTGTTTTCAGGCTTGCTTTTCATTCAGAGGCTAATTGGTAATGTTTGTTGTTGAGAGCTTTTCCAAGTGACCACAAATGCATATGTTTTCCAGAGACTGAATCTCTGATGTGTAGTTTGTTACAGCTCACTGATGTTCTGCAGGGAGCTCTCTGGGACTTTCCAGAGTCCCTTCTTAACATTCTGCCACTAAGTTGAAAGGAAGTTGGGAGGGAATTTTCTGCTTCTCTGCATTCGGTTCTAATCTCTGTCAGAAATGGCTTTTCCTTGAAGTTCATGTAAAAAACATTCTAAAAAGCAACATTTTCCTCCAGAATAGACCACAATGTTCCAAACTGCAGACGCTTTCCAAAAATTGCTCAGGATGGGAGATTCCCAAATTCTGATACAAGGTCCCCACCTTTCACACCACTCAGACTTCAAAGGACCTACATTGGACATTCTCTGTTATATGTGTATGTTCTTATGGGTAAACACCCACAACCTTCACTGTCAGTAAAGGCTGCTCTGTAAGTAACATACTTAATGCAAACCTAAAAGGAAGGAAATGAAAAGTTGAGTACTAGTAGTACATACCTTTTAATCTAGACTACCATCTAGAGATGCACATGCATCACAACCTTAACTCTGCCTACTTTCAACATCCCATCCCCAAATCTTACTCGACTCCAGCCACTGTGTTTAACTGAAGCATAAATATAACCCAAACAGACCAGCCTAGACCTCCCTTCTCTACTGTCCTTTCTGCAGAGTTCAGTGAAATTACACATGCTCAGGTTTGAAGAAAGGGGTGCTGAATGGTTGGTACCTTTACTGGGGTGAATATAAGGTTGTGGTGCTTTTTCTGTGGTGTACGGTGGTTGTGCTGGAACAATGTACAATAGAACCTCAGAGTTACGAACACCAGAGTCACGAACTGACCAGTCAATCATACACCTCATTTGGAACCAGAAATACACAATTAGGCAGCAGCAGAGATGACCCCCCCCCAAAAAAAGGAAATACAGTACTGTAAACATAAATTACTAAAAAAATTAAGAGAAAGCAGCATTTTTCTTCTGCATAGTAAAGTTTCAAAGATGTATTACGTCAGTGCTCAGTTGTAAACTTTTGAAAGAACAGCCATAACATTTTTTTCAGAGTTGCAAACATTTCGGAGTTATGAACAACCTCCACTGAGGTGTTCGTAACTCTGAGGCTCTACTGTAGTTACCAATCAGTCACTTACTTTGAAATGCTTGTGTTTTGTAATAAGATCATAAATATTATGCTGTCTAAATATAAAAACACAGTAACTATAAATAAATGCATATATCACCATGACACAAAAACCTAGACTATAACCCAATAAAACTAATTTTCTTTTATTAGTAATCTCTAAATACACACACAATATAAAACCCTTATGAAAAAGAAACATAAGTTATTACTACACATAAGTGATGTATGTTGATCAGCCTCTAATGCACTTAGATAGACAACTGAAACATAAATCAATATTGATACACCCTCCTACCAATATACCTTATTCTCAAGAAGTAGCAATTATACTTTATCAAAAATGTAATTTCATTGATAAATATATTTAACTAATACAACTTTTCCATCTTGATGTATCCTTATTGAAAATATTTATATACTGAATTCCAGATAGCAACAATTTTCCTTTTTTCTCACAGCAGTCCATCGATGAAAGTGTTAAGGCTATTGTGATAAAATATGCATTTCTTAATCATTTATAAGAATAATGTATTTGTATTGACAATAAAATATTTATTATGTTCATAACAGTTCATTTCCTTTTATGTGCTTGGTATATGATGTGATGAGACAGGACACTGTTGTCCATTAGAAATTGTAACTGGTTTTGTTTCGTTTGTATGTTTTGTTTTGTTTTTTAAGTGAAGGTTGTTTTATTAACATTTAACCTCATGTTAACATTTTCTTGATTTAATATGCAGTGTATCAGGTCATAGTTAAGTACTGAGAAGAAACTGTTCTTAAAATAATTGTACTTTTCTTACAAGTGACTTAAAAGGAAACTTTCAAACTTTGGCAAACTAGATGAAAGAGGTTATTAAAATTTTGTTAGTCACTTTTAATATGAGGGTTTTGTGACATATACCTGTATTTGAATAAGAGGTTCTCATTACCCATTCAGGCAGAAATCCTGCAAAAAGAACCATCCAGGCAGACTCCCATTGTCTTTAGTCAGTCTCCATATGGATACAGGGGTCTATCTCTGCAGTGTAAGTTGCAGAATTGGCACCTCAGTTTCTGCTTGAACCCTCAGTGACGTTTTAATTTTTTGTGTATAACAGAATATCTGGTTTCTGTGAATTCAAGAAACTATAGGCAATGCTATTCAAACCTGAAGAGTTTGGGTACCTTCACACTGCACGACCATCTGGGTGACCAGTCACTATGACTCAACACCATTATGTACAGATGTATTATCTCAGCACAAACTTGGCAAAGCAATGTCAATCAAACTTAAATCACATCTAACTCCTCCCCATTTCTGTAGCATCAACCACAAAAATCATTGCTTGTTTTATTTTTTTTAGTACAAAGTATAAACAACCATCTTGACTTTAGCAAAGCTTCTGATACGGTCTCCCACAGCATTCTTGCCAGCAAGTTAAAGTAGTATGGATTGGATGAATGGACTATAAGGTGGATAGAAAGCTGGCTAGATTGTCAGGCTCAACAGGTAGTGATCAACGGCTCACTGTCTAGTTGGCAGCCGGTATCAAGCGGAGTGGCCCAGGGGTTGGTCCTGGAGCTGGGTTTGTTCAACATCTTTATTAATGAACTGGATGATGGGATGAGTTGCACCCTCAGCAAGTTTGCAGATGACACTAAGATGGGGGAAGAGGTAGATATGCTGGAGGGTAGGGATAGGGTCCAGAGTGACCTAGACAAATTGGAGGATTGGGTCAGAAGAAATCTGATGAGGTTTAACAAGGACAAGTGCAGGGTCCTGCACTTAGGAAGGAAGAATCCCATGCACCGCTACAGGCTGGGGACCGACTGGCTAAGCAGCAGTTCTTCAGAAAAGGACCTGGGGATTATAGTGGATGAGAAGCTGGATATGAGTCAGCAGTATGCCCTTGTTGTCAAGAAGGCCAACGGCATATTGGGCTGTATTAGTAGGAGCATTGCCAGGAGATGGAGGGAAGTGATTATTCCCCTCTATTTGACACTGGTGAGGCCACACTTGTAGTATTATGTCCACTTTTGGTCCCCCCACTACAGAAGGGATGTGGACAAATTGGAGAGAGTCCAGCAGAGGGCAATGAAAATGTTTAGGGGGCTGGGGCACAAGACTTACGAGGAGAGGCTGAGGGAACTGGGCTTACTTAGTCTGCAGAAGAGACGAGTGAGGGGGGATTTGATATCAGCCTTCAACTACCTGAAGGGAGGTTCCAAAGAGTATGGAGCTCAGCTGTTCTCAGTGGTGGCAGATGACAGAACAAGAAGCAATGGTCTCAACTTGCAGAGGGGGGGCGTCCACAAGTCTAGGTTGGATAGTAGGAAACGTTATTTCACTAGGAGGGTGGTGAAGCAGTGGAATGGGTTATCTAGGGAGCTGGTGGAATCTCCATCCTTAGAGGTTTTTGGAGCCCGGCTTGACAAAGCTGTGGATGGGATGATTTAGTTGATGTTGGACCTGCTTTGAGCAGGGGGTTGGACTAGATGACCTCCCGAGGTCTCTTCCAATCCTAATATTCTATGATTCTATGAGCTAACTGAATTTAAGCCATTGAGTTGTGAGTATGCCTTAACAGAATAACCATGTTGTCATGTCAGTTACCAGTGGCAGAGAGGAGTAGTGATAATAAATAGAAATGTTTATGATGCTGAAGGGAAGCTTCTGGTGTAGGATGGTGTAGAGGAGACCCAGAAACTTAGTTTTATTTAACATTAATGACTGCAGGTTGGAGTAAACAATGCAGTCAGAAGATAAAACTAAAGTATTGGTCCTGCAAAGTTTTACACCCATGAGTACCTTTATGCATGTAAGTAGTTTCAATGAGTTCAATTAATCTACTTGCCCATGTAAAGTTAGATTTGTGTAAGTGCTTGAAGGACCAGGGCCTAAATTGATAGCAGCTGTGAGGACACTGAAATAATACTGAAGGATCTTGGGAGACTAGAAATGTCAGGAAATAGCAAGATGAAATTTAAATGGCAAAAATGCCAGGTAATATATCTAAAAGGAGAGAGGAAGCATATCCAGCACTCTATTTTGGATTCCTCACATCAATGCAATGGCAGAGATGAATGCAAGTATTTTTTTAAATTCAAGAGGTTCTTTAAAATATGTTTTTAGTCATAGATTTCTAAAGTAAGAAAGGTCCATTATGATCATGTACTTTGATATCTTGGATAACATGGGCCATATAATTTCACCCAATAGTTTCTGTATCAAGCCCATGACTTCTGTTTGAGCTGTAGCATATCAGAAACATATCCAGTCTTCAGTTAAAGACTGTAAAGTATAGCAAACCTACTGTGTCCCTAGAAAAGTTGTTCCAATCGTGAGTTACTTTATTTTGCCTTATTTCTAGTTTGAACTCGTCTAGCTTCAGCTTCCAGACATTGGATCTTGTTATGCTTTTTATTCTAGATTAAAGAGCTATATGTTGCAGCCAGTCCCAGTGCTCATCTCTGGATGGTCTTCTGTCTGTTCTGAGTGGACCTGACCACTGGATCCCACATGCTTCTCACCTCACCATCACCCGACTCTGGGTAGTGACTATTCACTGTTTCTAACTTTGGGTCTCTCAGACACAGTGTCAGGTGTAGACGCCACATCTCACACACTTCCTTGGGATATGGTCAGGGGCTCCAGAGCGCATCTGCCCTAAACCTTTAAGCCAAAGTCTCAACCCACCTGAGGCCTTAGTTGCTCATATACACTCTCTCAGATCCACCTCACTGCAGGCACTTCCAAGTTCTCAATTAATTACTTCAGGAACAACATGGCAGGCAAGCAAGGAATACAGGCTTAGCAAAGAAATTTCTTAACCACTTTCACTTTTACTTTCAAGAAAGTACTAGACAGTTACAGATTTATGCAAAATAACATACTGAAACACATCCTCATTAGTCTCACATCACTTCTGAGAGTCTGAGGTCTGGTCAGCATTTCAGGCAAGGCACTGTCCTGCCTTCTCCCTCTCTACAGCCAGGTCTTCTGGCATAAGGACATGTATTGCCCCTCTTGCTCGAAAAGCCCTCTCCTTAAGTACAGTCTGCTCCTTTTTGCCCAGGTGCTCCATCTGGGAAATTCCAACCTCTTCTTCCAATCTTGTTTCTGTGTACAGAGTCCATTTTCCCATGAAGATGGGTGTAGCGGGGTGGCACCCCGCTCCTGCCCTGAGGGGCTGGAAATAGCCCTGGGAGAGGGCTGAGGCTGAAAGCTGGGCTGATTCTCACCTCACCATCACCCAAGTCTGGGTAGTGACTATTCACTGTTTCTAACTTTGGGTCTCTCAGACACAGTGTCAGGTGTAGAAGGCAGCACCCCAGTTAAAGGGGCACCGGGTCCTGGGAGGGACTCGTGGGCCCAAGTGGTCAGGTGGATCACTGGCCTGCAGAGGGCGCTCCAGAGGCTGATGAGCCAATTCCCAGAAGAAACCAGCAGGAGGTGCCGCTGGGTGAGTCCAACCCTGTCACAATGGGCCAGTACTGGAAAGACCATCAAAGCTGGTGGTCCAAGATTGCTCTTTGATAGTTTCTAAGGCATAGACATTCAACTAGGTGTCAAGCCCCAAATAGTACGTGGATGTTATAATCTAAAATAGAAGGATATACTACAAAATAAAGGTCACAGTGAAGGTGAGAAACCAAGATGGAGGTTGCAATACAAAACAGAGTTCACAATTTGATTCAGACACGTCCCACTTTGTCACATTGTGTTCTGTTTGAAATCTTTTCCCATAATAGGTAGTTGTAAACTATGATGAAGTAACTCCTTACTTTTGCTTGGATAAACTAAATAAATTGAGCTTCTTAAGTATCTCACAATAAGGCATACTTTCCAGACATGAAATCATTCTCATAGCTCTTTTCTGGACCCTTTCCAATTTGTCAACATCCTTGTTGAAGTGGGCATACTAGAACTGGACATATAGAAGTAAAGCCACCTCTCTGTTCCCACTTGCTATTTCTCTGATCATGCATCCAAGGCTTTCATTCACTCTTTTAGGTACAGCATTGCACTGGGAGCTCATATTCAGCTGGTTATCTACCATGACCCCGTAAGTAATTCTCAGCATTGTTTTCTTGTGTGCGCTACTTTGTGTGCCTGTGATGGGGCAGAGCAGCCCCACACTGGTACCGCAGGGGTTAACCCTTCCTTCCTGGCAGAGGAAGCCCCGCCCAGGAAGCCCTGCTGGGCATGCTCCAACTGGAGCCTAGGTATAAAAGCCTGCAAAGCAGCTCAGTCTGGGCTGACCACCGGAGGAGAAGGAAGCACACCGCCATCTCCCAAGGCGAGACAGCCAACACCCCAGAATCCAGTGGCCAACCAAGCTGGGACGCCCTCTGCACCCCGGACAGAGGCTGCAACAGGAGAGGATGGACCGGCGAACCAGACGTTGAGGGTAGGAAGTGACCCAGGGGAACTTTAGAGGCTGGCAGCGTTAAAGCCGCACTGATGCTCGGCGTGTTACAGGTGGATCCCCGTCGAGCTAAGCAGAAGGGGGAACCCCGCCAATATGTGAGCTCTGGGTCGGGACCCAGTGGAGAGGGTGGGCCCGGGTCCCCCTACTACTCGGGCCACTAGGCTGCACTGCCCCACCGGAGAGAGGGAAGGCTATGGACTCTGGCCATTGGGCCACGCTGCCCTGATCTTCGGGGTGAGTTCTATGGACTCTGGCCACTGGGCCACACTGCCCTGATCCTCGGGGTGAGGTATATGGACTCTGGCCGCTGGGCCATGCTGCCCTGATACTCGGGGAGAGTTATATGGACTCTGGCCGCTGGGCAACGCTGCCCTGATACTCAGGGCGAGTTCTATGAACTCTGGCCACTAGGCCACACTGCCCTGATCCTCGGGGTGAGGTATATGGACTCTGGCCGCTGGGCCATGCTGCCCTGATCTTCGGGGTGAGTTCTATGGACTCTGGCTGCTGGGCCACGCTGCCCTGATTCTCGGGGCGAGTTATATGGACTCTGGCCGTTGGGCCACGCTGCCCTGATACTCGGGGCGAGGTATATGGACTCTGGCCATTGGTCCACGCTGCCCTGATACACGGGGTGAGTCATATGGACTTTGGCTGTTGGGCCACGCTGCCCTGAGATGCAGGGTGCGGTATATGGACTTTGGCCATTGGGCCACGCTGCCCTGATACTTGGGGTGCGACACATGGACTCTGGCCATTAGGGCCCGCTACCCCGCCTAAGGGGCGAGCAAGGAGAAACTGGCCATTAGGCCACAACAGGACACCCTTAAAGGGACGGGCGTGGAGACTTAAGAGTGGCGAGACCCCGACACCTCAGCCACCCCTGCCACAAAGGGGCACTGCGGTGCCAGACCCGTCACAGTGCCCTACATTCTTTGTTCTTAGATGTATGACATTGCATTTGGCTGTATTCAAATGCATGTTGCTAAAATGGCCCCCTTTACCAAGTGATCCAGGCTAATCACTAATAACTGATCTGCCCCCATCATTATTTGCCAGTCCACCAATTTGTGTCATATGCAAATTTCACCAGCAATGATTTTATATTCTCTTTCAAATCACTGGTAAGGCTACTGAACAGCATTGGGCCAAGAACAGATACTTAGTGGACCTCACTAAAGCCACTCTCTTTGGATGAAGGTTCTCCATTAACAAGTTCTTTTATCTTATATGAAACCCCCAGGAGATGTGATTCTGTTCTGGACAACATACATTTCAGACACACAAGGCTTTACTGTACTTCCAACATCATGTCTTCAGCATTCATGGAATATCATATCTTTTTCTATACCTTTTCCCCCCTTCACAATTGTAATTACTTAGGTTATGTAATTACCTAGGGTTATCCTTTTATCTTGGGTCTTCTGATGATTCTCCACCTATTTATCCCTGTTTGGCTTGGGTGGATAGTTCCATATTAGAGTGTAGAGTTTGTTTACATTTAATTACTCAACTAATTGCAGGATCTGGCCAAAACACAGGACAAATGATGGACTTCAAAAATCAGAAGGACCTTTCAACCTGACTCATGTATCGTTGATATCAGGAACTTCAGAAGGATATCAAAGCATTAGAAGTCTTGCCAATCCATATTGCTCTGTTTTACTTATATTCACTTGAAATAAGTTTTCCTAAGTAGGATTTGAGTGGGCAAACTCCTCATTGTCAGTTAGTGGTATAAATACTTTTGATGACTACTTTATTCATCATGATAGGATAGATTTTTTTTCTGTTTGTATGATATATATTGAACGCTGACTTCAGAAGGTACTTTGCGGAAAAAGTTGAGATGGTTTTTACTACAAGAGGATTTTGCAAATGAAAATTCCAATCACATTTACAATATCCAGATGTTCTTTGGCACAGTCAGAATAAGAATTCTATTGATGTTCAGGTGGTAACATTAAAAATATCTGAATAGGAAAAAGGCAGAGCTTCCTTGCTGAAAATAATGAGCACTCTCAAGTACCTTGCTCGACAGACTTGCTTTTAGGGGTCATGGTAATGAGACAGAAAACTTCAGTGAGTTTCTCACAATGGGTGCAGATGTGTGCCTAAAATGCAAAAGTGGATGTCACAATTATCAAGCTGCACAAGTTTTGACATCCAAAATAAACTACTTGAAACATCTTCAACAAGATTACAATGGAGGAAATTGACATGTGAATATGGAGTAGAGTGAGAAACCATTGCTGCTGTCATCTGTGATGGAACAAAAGATATGTGTGGTCTTCAGTAAGATAGCATTTGCATAGTCTTTCCTGATGAAACCTTTTCCAGAAAGATTTTTTTTTTAACCAAGCCACAGAAACCATATGAAGATATTTCTTACATTTTTGATGTCTTCCTGGGACTGTGAGAGAGTAACCTAAGCTGACCCCGATAACGTAATTGGCCAAACAATGTTCAGGGGTGTGTGTGTGTGGAAGGGGAAGGCAGCTGTTATCTCTTTGTTCACTTTTCAGCATATGTTATTTTAGTCACACGAGAATCTTATTCTTTTTCTCAAATTATGAAAGAAGGGGATGCATGAACAGCTAGGTGTTGTCCTTTGTAAATCCAAAATACCGGAAATAAGGTTTTGCAAATGCTCGCTATAAGCCCTGTATGCAAAAGCAGCCTATCTGAAATCCCTCTGTCAATCAAGGTAAATTGTTTTAGGATCACAAAATTGAGCAATCTTGAAATCAGCCCAAATAAATGCTCATGGTTCTGAATAGAGTTAGTTAAGTGAAAAACTCAACTGACTTCTGGACAGTTATGTAAAATGGGCAATATTGTTAAGACTTCAATGATTTTTAAATTGATTTGGGTACTTCAGCTTCTGAACAAAGCTTTTCAAGAGAAAGAACATACATGGTACAAAAGAAGCGGTCGTTAGCTCTGCTACATTAAGTCCAATGATAATTTCAGTTTAAAGTTTTAAAGCTTCTTAAACCAAATTTATTACAGATGGTATCCACCTAAAATATATATGTATTGCAGGAGTGAGCAATGTATAACTTCCTCAGAACATCATTTAAATGGAATATCTTTTAGAATCTATTCTTCAGTGAGTGACCTTTTTCACAGATTCAACCAAGATTTTATGAAAGAACTAGTGAAACTGAAACAGTGGATATTTACTGGAAGAGATGACAGACAATGTCCTTGTTAAGTGCCCAGAGATAAGTTTGGTTGTACGGAAAGTCCAGTTACCTACGTTCAGAGCATCACAGATGTTGAAGGTCATTTAACCAGAAATATAAGAAAACTGTTTAATGTGAAGATTTTGCTGTGACTAAACTTAAATTGCTGAGCTTATTATTTGTGGGAGAATTTTTTTAATGCCCTTTGGAGATATATTGCTAATCTGTGATGAATCAGAAGAAGCTTGATCACCTTGGCATTACTATTAAGATACTGCTGGCTTGATTGCCTGGGCACTTAAAAAAAACTGGCAAAGGATTTCATTACACAGAATGATTGAAAGAGAACTGAATGGGTTTGTATTAGGGAGCTGAGTGTTTTTGATTTTGAAATCAAATGTTTAATATTTAATGTTAAACAATTTTTTGTATCTAGTATATCCTCTAAAAACTCAACCATTCCTTCTACTCAATAAAAGTGCCTCTGATTTCTGTGTACAATATATTTTAATAGTATATTCAGACTTCCTCTTCCTTTAAATTTTTCCACTGCCTTAGGGCCAGATTCTTACATTGAAAAGCACTGTCTGCAAGTCTGCAAGCAGTCTTGTTTGAAATCATTGAAACTGATTGAAATCATGATCCTCTTGGGAAGGCAATGTGAAAAAAGGTGGCAGAACTGATTGTTAGGATTTACATGTCTTGAGCAGTAATAGGCTAGTTATATTCAGAGTACTTCTAAGACCTTTATTTATTCATATACAAAGACACAATGATTAGTATTTAAATCTAACCCTGTCTTTTCATTATTTTCCTCCGTAACATAAAATATGTAGCCATTATTGTCAGCTCTTGCGACTTTATTGTGACACTTGTGATATTTGGAGTTCCTTTTAAATGGGTTTCCATGAATGTCTGACTTCAAACTCATGAAGTTTTGGCTTTAACCAGAATTGTTGTCATCACATTGACAATAATGGGAGATTGCGTTTGCCCTCAGCAAAATGGCCTCCATGTCCTTTTATTCTTTGCAGGTGAAAGTGAGGCTGCTGGCTTCCATTGTTTCCAAAGCCAGGCTGGCATCAGGAAATGAGAGTGGGGGAGCAGGGGAAAGGGAATGTTTTAGGGGATAGGACAGGAAGTTATGAGGAGACAAAGGAATGTGGTGTACAGGAAGCAGAATAAGGAGGATGCAGGATAATGTGGGGATTAGGGAATAGAGGAAGCTGGAGGCAAATTGAGTGGAATGTAGGGGCATGAGGTAGACTAAAGAGAGCTGCTGGGGAATGTAGAGAACAGGAGGAGCCACCCCACATCCCAAGGGAGAGTGTGCATAGGGTTCCTTCTGAATAGTAAACATGGAGGTCTGCCTCATGTCTTTTGAACACTAGGGTTGGTAATACAAGGTAATACATCAAAAGCAACATAGAGATTACCTCATATATATGCCCCCTCTTTTGAATCAAACTATCTTCTTAGATTGATCTACTCTAACATACTTTCTAAGAATGCCTCTCTCTCTCCCCCACACCCCAATATGGTTAGTTCTCCAATTGCAGCCACAGAGGTGGGAAATTCTCTGGATTAAGTACTCATTGTGATGAAATAATACATATTTACTGCTGAGTAATATTTTTGTATATCCAGGACTCCAGCCTTTCTCTAATCCATGGAAGGCACAGTTGGTCCGTTTTGGTTTCTTACTTGCCCTTAATGGGCTTTGGATTAGGTCCTGTTGATGATGTGAATTTTGGCCAATTCATCCAATTTCTGAAGCCTCATTACCAGGCCACGAAAAAGAACTTCTTTATAGTATAGGACCATGCACAATGCTCTGGAGTAGGATAGTGGCTGTTCAGGTGTCTGAACAACTGGAAGCCTTATCTGGAAAGCTTATCAATAGAGCATTATTGTGCAAAATATCCCAAACTGTATCATTAGTAAGGATGGTTATTTGCCATAACAAATAGATGAGGAAATCATAACTTTGTCAAGGCAAAAAGGCAAAATCACATTTTCAATTAAAAAGAAAAAAAATAATGGAAGACAAAATTCTAATTAATACAGTGTAGATTACACAGGAGGCCTAGACAGAACACAGTGGGAAGCCCAAAAAGGAATAACTAGTGTTTTCATAGCTTGTGTTATGTGATTGGCTCACTTGTGTGCAGCATGGAAGAAAGGTCTTACCTAGTGGGACTATAAATGAGTAACGAAGTGTATAGGTTGAACACTGGGGCTGTTAATTTTGTTAACTTAATTTGTTACTCCTGTGAATCTTGTTCTTGTAATGATTTTTATTTAGTGGATATATTCACACTCTCTCTGCTTTATAATCACAAGGTCTTGTAGGATAGAGCACACAGAGAGCAGGTCTTGCTGTTACTTACTTCCAAGTTCTGTTAAATATATTTGTGCTCTGGTCATATCTTTAATTATCCCTAAATGATTATGCATTGTGAAGCACTGGCTTTCCCCTTTCCCATCTGCCCAATCCCTCTTCCAGCCTATAGAGTAAAGGAACAGAACCAAGACTGGGTCTTCTTAATGTAGCAGTACTCTGATGTCTGTTGATCATGCAAACTGTTCCTTTTGTCTTCAACTTTGTCCTCGGTTCATTCATATCTAACCAGTATCAAATGTTCCAGGTATTTGGAGGTGGAATGGGGGATGTGTCATGAATACCAACGTAGTAACTTCAGTAGACTGTTAATAGACACTGAAGTACAGTAGAACCTCAGAGTTACAAGACTAGAGTTCCAAACTGACCGGTCAACCACACACCTTATTTGGAACCAGAAGTATGCAATCAGGCAGCAGAGGAAAAAAAAAACTACTACCAAAAAAAAGGAAAGTTAAAAAAAAATTTTTTTTTGGCTAAGATAAGGAAACTGTTTCTGTGCTTGTTTAATTTAAATTAAGATGGTTAAAAGCAGCATGTGCCTTCTTCATAGTAAAGTTTCAAAGCTGTATTAAGTCATTGTTCAGTTGTAAACTTTTGAAAGAACAACCATAACATTTTGTTCAGAGTTACGAACAACCTCCATTCCCAAGGTGTTGGCAACTCTGAGGTTTTACTCAGAGCAATGAAGGGGTTAACAGTGGGCTTTGACTAAAGGTAAGTGCAATGCTAGTAGTTGTGTTCAAAGCAATAGTGAAGGTAGGTGCAAATTTCAGGTCTTTTCGAAGAGCGTTGACCTGAAATGTTGACCCAGTTCTGACCACCTTACTGACATCTCATCATAACTTTTTATTATAAGTATTATTCTGTGTTAGGAAGAAAAGTAAAGTCTCCAAGTTCATAAAGTCACAGGGAACACTGTACACTCCCCTGTGGCTTGTGCACTATTAGTTCACATTATCCAGAAATAAAATGTCTTATCAACCACAATTAATCATTTAATTCATTTATGAAAACTCTAAGGTCACTTTATCGAAAACGTTTAATCTTTATGGTCATTGATTGCGTTTAGGCACTTACATTTATAGTGTGCATATAATCCCTGGTATGGCACCTAACCTTACATATGCTGCATCCGGCAGAAAGAGCAATATCACTGTTCTGTTTTTTATAATTCATTGCATAACCTGACAGATGTTAATTACAACTTAAAGCTCATCTGATTATTTTCCCTCATATTAAAAGTAGAACAAAGACCTATGATATTAAAGTCTAAAGATGAACATGCTGCCTGATGCTGAAAAGACTTATTCAGTCATTAGTCACTTATGCTCAGGGATTTATTAGTCATGGTAATGTCTCTAATTCGTTGGAGGGTATAGAGTATAATTAGGGCACTTTTTGTCTAATTACAGTTAACCATATATATGTACCAGATCCCTAAGTGGCCCCCTCAAGGATTGAACTCACAACCCTGGGTTTAACAGGCCAGTGCTCAAACCACTGAGCTATCCCCCACCCCCTTGTACAGCTCAAGGCCTGTGAAAGTGAGGGGTTGTTGTCCAGGATGGGTTGTAGATCACCGATGATCTGCTGGAGAGGTTTTAGCTGAGGGCTGTAAGTAATGGCCAGTGGAGTTCTGTTGGTTTCTTTCTTCGTCTTGTCTTGCAGCAAGAGGCTTCTGGGTACACGTCTGGCCCTGTTGATCTGTTTCCTTGTTTCCTCATGCGGGTATCATAGTTTTGAGAATACTTGGTGAAGATCTTGTAGGTGTTGATCTCTGTCTGAGGGGTTGGAGCAAATACGGTTGTACCTCAGCGCTTGGTTGTAGACAATGGATCGTGTGGTGTGTCTGGGATGGAAGCTGGAGGCATATAGGTAGGCATAGCGGTCGGTGGGTTTTCGGTATAGGGTGGTGTTAATGTGATCATCGCTTATTTGCACCGTGGTGTCTAGGAAGTGAACTTCCCATGTAGACTGGTCCAGGCTGAGGTTGATGGTGGGGAAGCTGTTGAAATCGTGGTGGAATTCTTCCAGATTTTCTTTCCCATGGGTCCAGATGATGAAGATGTCATCAATGTAGCGTAGATAGAGAGGGGGCATGAGTGGATGAGAGCTGAGGAAGCGTTTTTCCAGGTCAGCCATAAAAATGTTGGCATATTGTGGGGCCATGTGAGGGCCCATAGCGGTGCCACTGGTCTTTAGAAGCCCAAAGCAATTTCCTTGAAATAGGTGGATGACTACATTGCAAACGTTAGCAATGGAGAAATATTTAAGTCCATACTTATTTGATTAAAATGGAGAGAAGGGGTAAACAGAGAGGTGGCAAAGTTTGCAGATGATACTAAACTACTCATGATAGTTAAGACTAGAGAACTTCAAAGAGACTGTGAAGAATTTCAAAGAGATCTCACAAACGTAAGTGATTGAACAACAAAATGGCAAATGAAATTTAATGTGGATAAATGTAAAGTAATACATATTGGAAAAAATAACCCCAACTATACATAGAATATGATGGGGGCTAATTTAGCTACAACTAATCAGGAAAAAGGTCTTGGAGTCATCGTGGATAGTCTCTGAAGACATCCACGCAGTGTGCAGCGGCAGTCAAAAAAGCAAACAGCATGTTAGGAATTATTAAAAAAGGGATAGAAAATAAGACAGAGAATATCTTATTGCCCTTATATAAATCCATGGTGTGCCCACATCTTGAATACTGCGTACAGATGTGGTCTCCTCATCTCAAAAAGGATAAGCTGGCATTAGAAAAGGTTTAGAGAAGGGCAACTAAAATGATTAGGGGTTTGGAACAGGTCCCATATGAGGAGAGATTAAAGAGGCTAGGACTTTTCAGCTTGGAAAAGAGGAGACTAAGGGGGGGTATGATAGAGGTATATAAAATTATGAGTGGTGTGGAGAAAATGAATAAGGAAAAATTATTTACTTGTTCCCATAATATAAGAACTAGGGGTCACCAAATGAAATTAATGGGCAGCAGGTTTAAAACAAATAAAAGGAAGTTCTTCACACAGCACACAGTCAACCTGTGGAACTCCTTGCCTGAGGAGGTTGTGAAGTCTAGGAATATAATAGGGTTTAAAAGAGAACTGGATAAATTCATGGAGGTTAAGTCCATTAATGTCTATTAGCCAGGATGGGCAAGGAATGGTGTCCTTAGCCTCTGTTTGTCAGAGGGGGGTGATGGATGGCAGGAGAGAGATCATAGAATCATAGAATCATAGAATCTCAGGGTTGGAAGGGACCTCAGGAGGTCATCTAGTCCAACCCCCTGCTCAAAGCAGGACCAACCCCAACTACATCATCCCAGCCAGGGCTTTGTCAAGCCTGACCTTAAAAACCTCTAAGGAAGGAGATTCCACCACCTCCCTAGGGAACCCATTCCAGTGCTTCACCACCCTACTAGTGAAAAAGTTTTTCCTAATATCCAACCTAAACCTCCCCCTCTGCAACTTGAGACCATTACTCCTTGTTCTGTCATCTTCTACCACCGAGAACAGTCAAGATCCAGTCTCTTTGGAACCCCCTTTTAGGTAGTTGAAAGCAGCTATCAAATCCCCCCTCACTCTTCTCTTCTGCAGGCTAAACAATCCCAGTTCCCTCAGCCTCTCCTCATAAGTCATGTGCTCCAGCCCCCTAATCATTTTTGTTGCCCTCCGTTGGACCCTTTCCAATTTATCCACATCCTTCTTGTAGTGTGGGGCCCAAAACTGGACACTACTCCAAATGAGGCCTCACCAGTGCCGAATAGAGGGGAATAATCACGTCCCTCGATCTGCTGGAAATGCCCCTACTTATACAGCCCAAAATGCCGTTAGCCTTCTTGGCAACAAGGGCACACTGTTGACTCGTATTCAGCTTTTTGTCCACTGTAACCCCTAGGTCCTTTTCTGCAGAACTGCTGCCCAGCCATTCGGTCCCTAGTCTGTAGCAGTGCATGGGATTCTTCTGTCCCAAGTGCAGGACTCTGCACTTGTCCTTGTTGAACCTCATCATATTTCTTTTGGCCCAATCCTCTAATTTGTCTAGGTCCCTCTGTATCCTGTCCCTACCCTCCAGCGTATCAACCACTCCTCCCAGTTTAGTGTCATCTGCAAACTTGCTAAGAGTGCAGTCCACACCATCCTCCAGATCGTTGATGAAGATATTGAACAAAACCGGCCCCAGCACCGACCCTTGGGGCACTCCACTTGATACCGGCTGCCAACTAGACATGGAGCCATTGATCACTACCCGTTGAGCATGACCATCCAGCCAGTTTTCTATCCACCTTACCGTCCATTCATCCAGCCCATACTTCTTTAACTTGCTGGCAAGAACACTGTGGGAGACTGTATCAAAAGCTTTGCTAAAGTCAAGAAATAGCACACCCACTGCTTTCCCCTCATCCACAGAGCCAGTTATCTCATCATAGAAGGCAATTAGGTTAGTCAGGCATGACTTGCCCTTGGTGAATCCATGCTGACTGTTCCTGATCACTTTCCCCTCCTTTAAGTGGTTCAGAATTGATCACTTGATCATTACCTGTTAGGTTCACGCCAGGGCACCTAGCATTGGCCACTGTCAATAGACATGATACGGGGCTGGATGGACCTTGGTCTGACCCAGTATGGCCATTCTTATGTTCTTATGAAAATTACTTCCAGGCATTCTTTGGCCTTTTGGAGATCATCTGAGTAATCTATAGACACATTCAAGCCACTACCATTTTTCTTCTGACTCAGTAATAAATTATAAATTACTTCTTATCTAATTGAAGGGTAGATAATAAATGGGTATGTAATTGTTTTCCTTATGTATTTCTTCCATCTTAATAAAATGTCCTGATGACAAATAATTGGAACTAAAATGAATAATATAGCACTCTTGCTGCTGTTTGTTTAAATGCAAGTAAACTAATGACACACAACTTTTAGCTCCTAATTATGAACATTTAGTCATAAAAATGCATACATTAGGAATAATTGCTCATTATTTGGACTAAATAAAATAACTGTGTTCTGTTTTAGAACATTCTGAGGCTAGAACAAAGTATTACCGTATGGGAAATCTTGGTTTGGAAATAATGTCACTGGGCACTAGGAGACTTGGAAACATTAAGGTGATGGTCTTGATTTCTGAGGCACACCTACTCTAATGATTCAACATCCCTTAGAAACATTAGCATAGTGATTTAAATACAGCAGTTGAATTGGGAAAAGCTTAAGAAAAATCTCAAAATTAAGGTAAAATTGTTGTCAAGACTTAATTCAAATTCACTCTATTTGTGATCTGAGTTATTGTTTCTGAATGGCAAACACTCTTCTTGACACATTTCTCAGGTGGATGAGATGCTAGATGCTCTCTGCTGCCAAAAAATATAAGCAATAAAATATATCAATTAGGTGTAACTATGTGCTGGCACCAGAATATGTTCAAATCTTTATTCTACATAATAATTAGGTTTCCATGTTTACTCTTTTTGTCATTTCATTCTTCCTGCAGTGTGTATTTTGTTTCACTATTTTTCTTCTCTCATGTTTCATTGAACCACTCTTAGTGCTGATAAAGCAGATGATGAGGATGATGAAGATCTAACAGTGAACAAAACATGGGTTCTTGCACCAAAGATTCATGGTGGAGATGTCACTCACATATTGGACTCCTTACTTCAAGGCTATGACAGTAAACTTCGGCCAGATATTGGAGGTAAGTTCATCTCACATTATAGTATATAGAAAATATGAACCAGAGAATGCAGACATTGCATGGGCTTTAATTAAATGATGGCAAATAGCTGTTTAAAAGTCAACTGTTCTTGAATTAATATATCAAGCTAGATAAACAGAATGTAAATAAAATGGAATATGTGAAAATAACTTTCCACTTTTTATAGCGAGTACAATAGAAATTGTGTATACATATCTGTTTTTGTACTATGTAAAGTATTTAACTTTTGAGGCAATATCAAATAGGTAACAAATTATTGCAATTCCATGTTTGTTTGGTTTTTCATTTTGCTATTTTAAATGTGATACCTCTGAGAAGAAGGTATTCAACATACAGAGCTCTGATTGACTGTCAAAAATCTACCCTGAAATCTGCAAATATTTATTCAAATGTTTCTACCCAGTATTTTTAGTCCTGTTGGAGATAACACAATGCAATCTGTTTCATGAATAGGTTTAACTCAACTCACTGTTGCTACTTATTTGTATCTAATCATGGAACACAGTAATACCAGGGTACAAAATATATCGGAAGGACACAACAGGTCACGCTGGTGGGGGAGTGTCACTATATGTGGAAGAAAGTGTAGAAGCAAATGAAGTAAAAATCTCAAATGAACCAAACTGTACCATAGAACCTCTGTGGATAGTAATTCCATGCTTGAATAATAAGAATATAGCAGTAGGAATATACTACCGGCCACCTGACCAGGATGGTGATAGTGACTGAAATGTTCAGGGAGATTAGAGAGACTATAAAAATTTTAAAAACTCAATAATAATGTGGGATTTCAACTGGGTACATGTTACCTCAGGATGGGATGCAGAGATAAAGTTTCTTGACACCTTAAATGACTGCTTCTTGGAGCAGCTAATCCCAGAACCCACAAGAGGAGAAGCAATTCTAGATTTAGTCCTAAATGGAGTACAGGATCTGGTCCAAGAGGTGAATATAGTTGGACAGCTTGGTAATAGTGACCATAATATCATTAAACGTAATATCCCTGTGACAGGGAAAACACCACAGAAGTCCAACACAGTAGCTTTAATTTCAGAAAGGGGAACTACACACAAATAAGGAAGTTAGTTAAACAGAAATTAAAAGGTACAGTGCCAAAAGTGAAATCCTTGCAAGCTGCAACTTTTTAAAGACACCATAATAGAGGCTCAACTTGTATACCCCAAATTAAAAAACATAGTAAGAGAACCAAAAAAGTGCTACCGTGGCTAAACAACAAAGTAAAAGAAGCAATGAGAGGTAAAAAACGTGGAAGTTAAATCCTAGTGAGGAAAATAGAAAGGAGCATAAACTTTGGCAAATGAAGCGTAAAAACATAATTAGAAAGGCCAAAAAAGAATTTGAAGAACAGCTAGCCAAAGACTCCAAAAGTAATAGCATTTTTTTAAGTACATCAGAAGCAGGAAATCTGCTAAACAACCAGTGGGGCCACTGTACTATCGAGATGCTAAAGGAGCACTCAGGGACGATAAGGCCATTGCAGAGAAAATAAATGAATTCTTTGCATTGGTCTTAATGGTTGAGGATGTGAGGGATATTCCCAACCCTGAGCCATTCTTCTTAAATGACAAATCTGAGGAACTGTCTCAGACTGAGGTGTCCTTAGAGGAGGTTTTGGAACAAATTGATAAACAGTAATAAGTCATCAGGTCCAGATGGTATTCACCCAAGAGTTCTGAAGGAACTCAAATTGAAATTGCAGGACTACTAACTGTAGTTTGTAAACTATCATTTTAATCAGCTTCTGTACCAAATGTCTGGAGGATAGCTAATGTGTTGCCAATTTTTAAAAAGGGCTCCAGAGATGATCCCAGCAATTACAGGCCGGTAAGCCTTACTTCAGTACCGGGCAAACTGGTTGAAACTATAGTAAAGAACAAAATTGTCAGACACATAGATGAACATAATTTGTTGGAGAAGGGTCAACATGGTTTTTGTAAAGGGAAATCATTCCTCATCAATCTACTAGAATTCTTTGAGGGGGTCAACAAGCATGTCGGCAAGGGGAATCTAATGGTTATAGTGTACTTAGATTTTCAGAAATCCTTTCACAAGGTCCCTCGTCAAAGGCTCTTAAGCAAAGTAAGCTGTCATGGGATAAGAGGGAAGGTCCTCTCATGGATTGGTAACTGGTTAAAAGATAGGAAACAAAGGGTAGGAATAAATGGTAAGTTTTCACAGTGGAAAGAGGTAAATAGTGGTGTCCCCCAAGGGTCTGTTCTGGGACCAGTCCTATTCAACATATTCATAAATGATCTGGAAAAAGGGGTTAATAGTGAGATGGCAACATTTGAAGATGATACAAAACTACTCAAGATAATTAAGTCCCGGGCGCTCTGGGTTTTCGGTGGCACTTCGGCGGCGGGTCCTTCACTTGCTCCGGGTGTGTTCGGTGACACTGAAGGACCCTCCGCCGAAGTGTCACCAAAGACCCGGAGCGAGTGAAGGACACGCCGCCGAAGTGCCGCCGAAAACCCAGAGCGCCGCCCCGTCTGTAAAATTGCCGGGTGAGTAAAAACTATATTCTCATGGGGGGCCCTGCGGGGCCTGGGGCCTGAGGCAAATTGCCCCACTTGCCCCCACCTGGGCGGCCCTGGAGGTTACTGAATGAAATTAATAGCAGCACAGCGCACAGTCAACCTATGGAACTCTTTGCCAGAGGATGTTGTGAAGGCCAACACTATAACAGGGTTCAAAAAAGAACTAGATAAATTCATGGAGGATAGGTCCATCAGTGGCTATTAGCCAGGATGGGAAGGGATGGTGTCCCTAGCCTCTGTTTACCAGAAGCTGGGAATGGATAACGGGATGGATCACTTGATTATTACCTGTTCTATTAATTCCTTCTGGGGCATGAATCATTGACCATTGTTGGAAGACAGGATACAGGGCTAGATGGACCTTTGGTCTGACCCAGTATGGCCATTCTTTTGTTCTTATGGATTAAGGGTCCTTTGTTCTAGACTTTCTACAAACACACAGAAAGAGGTGGCTTTGCCCTGAACAGTTTGCAGTCCAAATCAGTGGTTTTCAACCTTTTTTTTCATTTGTAGACTCCTAAAATATTTCAAATGGGGGATGCAGAACCCTTTGGAAATCTTAGATCTAGTCTGCGGCCCCCCAGAGGTCTGTAGACCACAGGTTGAAAACCACTGGTCTAAATAGAAGAGACAAAGTCTGAGAAGGGAAGCAGAGGCACAAAGAGGTTAAATGACTTGTCCAAGGTCATTGGTAGGGCCAGGATTGGAATCTAGGTTTCCAGACTCCCATGCCAGTGTCTTATTCATTAGCCACCTTGCCTTTCTGTTTCTGAGAATCTCTTTTTCCCTACAGACTTTTGTTCCCGAAGAAAGCCTAGGTTATCACACTGTTTCCTCTGTTACTTCTCTCCAGAACCAGGAAAACTTTTAGCCCTGTGCTTCACTGGCCTCAAAGTTTGGCCCATAAAAAGAAATATAGACTACACCTTCAACTCCTGTCCTACTGCTTATTGAAATGCAGTAGACATATAACAGAGAAAGAAACAAAATCAATCAGTAATGCACTCATCCTATACTCCACTTCAATTATGTTGACAAAATCTGGTGTTGGTTTCAATGTCTAAAGACTTGCAGAACAAAGTTACTTGACTGGAATTATCCTTAACTTTCACACAGAAGAATTTTTGCTGTTTGAATTCATTTGACCCATTTATAGTAGCAACATTTTTGTCTCTGCGCCTGAAGCTCATGGGTTCCAATACCAGAGCAGGATTTGGTCTCTTCCTGATGTTGACACAGCATTTCAGCATTTGAGAACAAGGGGGAATGCTGTGCTGTTAAAAGTAGAATCCTTTGAATGAGATGCTGGGTTCCCTTTTCTGCCTGTTTCTGTTGACTGTCCAGATGAAAGTTGGGAATCCTATTACAATTTTGAAATTTAATAAGAGAAAACACTATTGTGTAGCCAGTCTTTTTCTGTCCCTCTCATTCCAATATTCATGAACTGTGCTGACTGCTTAATAACCACTTTGTTTATATGTTCATTATTACTAACTTATTTGTTGTTTGTACTTTGAAATGCTTAGAGCATAAAGATGCCATTCTGAAACCATATTCTGTTCTAAACATAGTACTGCTGGCTTCTACATGGAAACAAGGTTGTATAAATCCAAATTACATACAGACATTACCTTGTGGAAAGTTTTTATTATTAATCTGTATAAATTAGGAAATCAATAAAATGCAAGTGTGGTAATGCCTTGCTTTGCTTTTTATTTGCTTGTTTCAGGGATTTTTTAGGTTCATTTGGCCCTCCTGAGTTTACAGTGATCCATGTTGTTCCATCCTTAGTCCCATGTGTGATGGGTTCGGTCACAGAGACCCCTTTGGGATTGTCACCTGATGTGCTGGAATTACCTCTAAGCCTGTTTTCCCTGCCATCTTGGGACTTCCAGAACCCTATCTTGTTGAGCCAGACACACTAGCCTGCTGCAACACAGACCCAGGTCCACGCTCCCGAAGCTGCAGACTTAACTGAAAACAGCTCAGCCCCCAAAATACATCCCTTTTACTCTGTATAAAGCTTATACAGGGTAAATTCATAAATTGTCCGCCCTCTATAACACTGATAGAGAGAGATGCACAGCTGTTTGCTCCCCCTGCTATTAATCACTCTGGGTTTATTAATAAACAAAAGTGATTTTATTAAGTATAAAACGTAGGATTTAAATGGTTTCAAGTAATAACAGCCAGAACAAAGTAAGTCACAAAGTGAAATAAAACAAAACATGCAAGTCTAAGCCTAATGCATTAAGAAACTGATTACAGGTAATATCTCACTCTCGGAGATGTTCCAGTAAGCTTTTTTCACAGACTAGACTCCTTCCCAGTCTGGGCCAAATCATTTCCCCTGGTGCAGTCCTTGGTAAGCAGGGGTTTTCTCATGACGGGCAGCTCCCTTTGTCCTGCTCCACCACCTTTTATAGCTTTGGAACAAGGCGAAATCTTTTGTCTGTGCTTGTCCCCACCCCCGCCTCATCAATGGAAAAGTACAAGGATTAAAATGGATTCCAGTATCATGTGACATAGTCACATGTCACTGTAAAACCCCTCGTCTTCATTCTTCCTAGGTTGGCCCACATTTACACAGGAACGCGTGCAGGTAAATAAACCATTTACAACCAATTGTCCTAGTCAGTGGGAGCCATCAAGATTCTAAACCACCATTAATGGCCCACACTTTGCATAATTACGATAGGACCTCAGAGTTATACTTCATATTTCAAGCTTCAGATACAAGAATGATACATGAATACAAATAGGAGGAATATATTCAGTAGGTTATAACCTTTGTTATGGTACCTTACAAAAGACCTTTTGCATAAAGCATATTCCAGTTACCTCATTTTCACACCCATAAGCATATTTCCATAAAACATACAGAGTGCAACATCACACCCTGTATGGTGAGTTCTCAAAGTGACAAAAACATGGATTGAGATGGTTGACATTTTCAGAATTTCCAATGTGAAATAAAAGAGAAAAAGTAAAAATGTTCACTGTTTTCACCGCCCCCCAACCCAGTCCCTGTTTCCTCCACCCCCATTTTTGACCTGTTCTAGACAGGCATTGCCTAGATCCAAAAGAAAAAGTAACACTCCTCTTACTAGACACAGGGTCCAGTTACTAAATGGGCATGCATGAGCAACATGAGATTCACAAGGACCCTCAAAATGCAAACCTTCAGTATGAAAGGGGGCCACACTCCCACAGTCAGAAGCAATTACAGTGTTCACTAATTCTTAAATGTTTTAGATTCTTTGTAGATGTTTTCCCCAGCCTGCCAACTTTACTTCTGTCTTGTCTGAATTGGGCGTCCTCCATCCTGATGTCATCTAAACTCTGATCTCATTCTGAGATTAGGTTATCTATTGTGCTGGATCAGCTGAAATGGGAGCTTTGCCAGTGGAGCCAGGATTTCACCTCCCCTCATGTCTCCTGGCCCATTTAACAGTATTCTGAACACGTTAAATAGGAGGAGGTAGACAGATGGAACCTTATGGCACCTCACATGAGGACCCTTGAGGCTGAGGAACAATGGTGATCTCATGGATATCTCTCAAACCAGGAGAGGCCAATTCTCCTACAAGTGTGCCCGTAGTATCTCAGCAGCCCTTCATCACCTCCGTACAGCCATGTCTCACAATCTCAAATGTTCTTTGGAACTGAGAAATAGAACTCCACTTGGGTCAAGGAGAAAGTGGAAAAAATTAATTCTATATTAAATACTTTCCGTGTCACTCTTTTCCCTTTCTGCCCATAAATCAGCAGAGGGACAAAGGGGCTTAATTTTTAAAATCTTCCAGCCCACTCCCATCATATTTTTATCCTGCCTAGTCCTCTTGGCTAGGGACAATGAGGCCACAGGACCTTAATTCTTAACACTTCTTGCCACCTTGTGAGGTGCTGCATGACATGTCCTTTTCCCTTCATGTATATCTTCACCCACTCTGCAATATTAAGTGGAAAAAGCAAAAATTCATAGTAACAATGTTTTAAAAAACAAATATTTCTACTGCTGAGTCCTGGCGTCTCTCACTCTCAAATCCCCAGCCTATAGATCAGCTGGGGGAAGCTACTGCATATCCCGTGACACCTATACAACAGAAGTTAGCCAGGTATTTTAAGAAACTATCAAAATAAACTGAATGCAATTCTATCCTTCCTCTTTAAAGAAGCTAGTTTTTGTTGAACACTTTAGACAGTCTTCCTTGTGTTATCAAATGAAAGTCATTTAAATTTTAAATATTTTAAGAGTTCTAAATTTTGTCTGTGAAGTGACATATTGATCTAGTTGATAAGAATTATTAATGCATCTTCAGGTAAGCTTTCATTGGAATATAATTACATAGGTTGAAGAAACCTGGCTAAAAGCCATTTTATTTTTCCTACACATCTTCAATAAGAATTGACAAATTACACTGAGATTTTTCTCTGTGCAGTATGTAGATATGTTTACTGCTAGACCTGATGGATTGCTGTACACATGATTTTTCCAAACATTTTCTTCTTTCTGTTTATGATTCAAATTTTATTTTGGAGGATGTATCTTTTTATTTTCTTCCTCTACTGACCTTTTCCCATCACTGCTTCATATAGTCACAAAACATATCAGACAAAGGTACGTTTTCCAGTATGAAACAAAGATTCATGTTGATGATTGTAATTTACTGACAATGTAAAAAGGGAGTTATATTTTATGTGATTCTGTGCACAGTGATCAAAAGCCAATCTTATGCAATGACTACTCCTTCTATATTTGGTAAAAGGATCACTTTTATTCTTATTTTAATAAATAGCATAAGTTACATTAACAGCATACAGTACATAGAGTTGATTACATATGTAATTATTATGGTTACTCTTTTGTTTAGTGAGAACTACGATAATTGAAACAGATGTCTATGTTAACAGCATTGGCCCAGTTGATCCAATCAATATGGTAAGTCCTGATTGACTGAAAAATATGTTTGGATAAATAAGAAATACCATCTTTATTCAAATTATTGCCTTGAACTCCTCTAACTTTCATCTAATTATATTGTGCCCCTGTAGTGTTAAAGAACATTTGTGTGGAGAAAGTGAATAAGGAAAAGTTATTTACTTGTTCCCATAATATAAGAACTAAGGGCCACCAAATGAAATTAATGGGCAGCAGGTTTAAAACAAATAAAAGGAAGTTCTTCTTCACACAATGCACAGTCAACCTGTGGAACTCCTTGCCTGAGGAGGTTGTGATGGCTAGGACTTTAACAGGGTTTAAAAGAGAACTGGATAAATTCATGGAGGTTAAGTCCATTAATGTCTATTAGCCAGGATGGGTAAGGAATGGCGTCCTTAGCCTCCGTTTGTCAGCGGGTGGAGATGGATGGCAGGAGAGAGATCACTTCATCATTACCTGTTAGGTTCACTCCCTCTGGGGCACCTGGCATTGGCCACTGTTGGCAGACAAAATACTGGGCTGGATAGACGTTTGGACTGACCCAGTATGGCCGTTCGTATGTTCTTATTATGTTTTTAATTGAATTATGATACCATTATGACAGAAGCTGAAGATTCTCTGTACTTGAATTTTAATTTTTAAAGTGCTTTGAGAATAGTTTTCTTATTAAAATCCATCACCAAAAGTGCTAATTATTAAAAATAAAACCCCATGATCTACCAAACATAATGCATCAGCTTTTCAGCTGAGATAAATCAGGGTAGTTCACTAAAGTCTATAGAGCTTTGCTGATTTACACTAGCTAAGGATCTTGCCCAATATTTTAGTATTTCCCAGTTCAAATATTAATTAATGAAGAAAAATAAGAATTGAGCTGGCATTTGTGAATTAACAATAGTTTTATGGAGTAATTTTCATAGGGATGGAAAGCAGGAGAAATATGAAACTGCAGTTTTTGGCTGTTCTTACAACTCTTACGTAGTCTCACCAGGCCTCCTTCCATTGGTATATGTTGGCGTGTCTCCATTAACTTTGAGGAGGTATGCTGATGTACACCAGCTAAAGAACTGGTCCATCATATTTAAAAGGAACTATTTTGTAAAAGACTGAAGTAACAGCATTCTTGATTGATATTGGTCATATGCAGTTTCTTAACTATTTGCAATATTTCCCTTTTACAATATGTGTAGTTTCTCTAGAAAAATATTGGCAGCTTAAAAAGGAGTCAGTGTATGCCATCCCCTGTAAACGAGTCCTCTCTACTGGCTGTTTCTCCTGATAGGACGAGCTATTAGGTTCATGGGAGTGCAAGGATTGCTGAGGACAGAAATTGTGCCTGGCTCGTATGCGTGGATGAGCTCAGCTCATTGCACCCTCTCCCCACATGCACACCTGTCCAGCATCAGACAAACTCTTGCATTCATACAGCATGTGAGTACTTAAAAAGGTAAAGAACATGCACATTGCAGTGTTAGAAGTTTCTGAGCTTTTTATAAATGATTACCTGAAATGATTCTAAAGAGCTCCAGTGATTTTGCACATAATGATTTATCATGGTCTATCTGAACACAAGTTCTCAAAAGCAGGAAATGTATGCGTTGCTTACATACCAAAGTAATAGGTGCCTTAGAAAAACCTAGGATTAGGGTGACCAGACGTCCTGATAAAATCGGTACTGTCCTGATTTTTACCTGTTTGTCCCGCGTCCCGACCAAAGGACGGTCGGGACGTCATTTGTCCCGATATTTCGTTTGGGGCCCCCCTCCTCCTTTTTTTCCCCTCCAAACTCGCCCAGGACGTCCCGGTCTTCGGCGGAATTTCAGTGGTGGGTACATCGCTTCTCGGTGGCAAGACGTATTACCCGCCGCTGATGTGCCACCGACAACCGTCAGTCACTGAAGGACCTCCCGCCGAAATTTCGCCAACGACCGAGATGTCCTGGGTGAGTGTCCCGATATTTTTTACTTCCCATCTGGTCACCGTGCCAAGGATATACATTCTACCCTAACAGCCTTACAAGCCCAAAGCCTCTGGCATGAACTGTAGATACTGCCGGGGAGTCACTGTCTCTGAGTGGGCCATATGCGAAGGAATCAGTGAGAACTTTTTCCTGGGTGTCTGGCTGGTGAGTCTTGCCCACATGCTCAGGGTTCAGCCGATCCCCATATTTGGGGTCGGGAAGGAATTTTCCTCCAGGGTAGATTGGCAGAAGCCCTGGAGGTTTTTCTCCTTCCTCTGCAGCATGGGGCACGGGACACTTACTGGAGGATTCTCTGCATCTTGAAGTCTTTAAACCATGATTTGAGGACTTCAATAGCTGAGACATAGGTGAGAGGATTATTCCAGGAGTTGGTGGCTGAGATTCTGTGGCCATTGTGCAGGAGGTCAGACTAGATGATCATAATGGTCCCTTCTGACCTTAAAGTCAATGAGTCTAAAAGCCTCTGAGAGGGGAGAGCAGAGGAGCAATAGGGAAATAGAAAGCTGTCAGATCTCCAGCCTCCCTGTAGCAAGCTTCTGCAACCCCATCTGTCTGCCTATTGCGGCCTCCTTTCACCTCCTCTCCCCACACCTAGTTTCCCTTGGCAGTCCCTGAAACAGTTCACTGTGGCAACAGCATATGTGGCTAAGCAGCCACCTGTCCAAGGGTGTAGCAAATAATAGCAGCCTCTTCCATCAAACACCTGCATCAGTGGACAGCAATCTAATTTCAGCTGTTGGGTTTAGTGTGCAGATGCTGGGTGTAGTGTTGGTGGCCTGTAATATACAGGAGGTCTGAATAGATGGCCTGGTGGTCCCTTCTAGCCTCAAACTACATGACTTCCCCCCCATTCTGTATTTGTTCATCTTTCAGTGCTCTTATTGGGCCAGATTGTGATAGATGCTTGCTACCCGTTCAATAGTATTTCACGCCATGAGCAGTCCCCTTGCAGTCAGTGGGGCTACTTAGTGGAGTAAGGGTATCACAGTCTGGGCCTGAAGAAATCACCTGTGTTAACGTTGTACCTTTTCTACTTTGGGCCCAGATTGTGATCTTCTTACTCGTTGAGCAGTTACTCTTACTTGTTGAGCAGTTACTAACTAGAGTACTCCCACTGAAGTCAGTGCAACTGTTCATGTGAGTAACTGCTGACCAGTGTAAAGGTAGGTGGGGAGAATGTTGCAATTTGGCCTATGTCAACTATAGCCTCACTTATTTATATGAAATACATTAAAATCACCATCCTCTTTGGTTTCTGAAATATACTAATGGCGTATGCCTTTGGGTCAGATATCATGCATTTCATAAAAAATAAAGCTAATTATGAAAGGAAAAACTACTGCTGCTGGAGATCGACAAATCCACCCCTCACTCCACCAAAAAAATTAAAATAAAATCAAAGCCCTTTTGTTCTGCATTTTAAAATCAAGAGAGAACTAAATATCACAGATATGGAAGAACTGTATCCAGAAGTTTAGAAAGAGCCATAAGGAATCAAATTCCACAGCCTGTTCTAAACACAGGTGTTTCATATTCAGTTTTTTCTTGTAAATATTCATGGTATTCTCTTTGCTTCCAAGTGTTGCACAATTATTAGGGAAGGTAATTTTACTAGGATTCAGATACTTACGCCAAATAAAAGTCACTTCTTTTCAAACCGTTTCATTTTCAAAACTGTAAGAACAAGTAAGAATGTTTCTCAATAAGATATTTCACTTTCTTTGTATATCACTTAGTCATAAGTGGAACATTGGGTGCTAAAGATGTATTACTTTGAAAATTACATTAAGATCTTCAAATATGAGCAAATAACTACAGTGTGGAAGTTTATTACTGGCTTTATTTTCTCTCATGAGGCCTGGTTTATTGATCATCCATAAGCCTTTGTCTTTTGGGTTTCTTGCATAACTTTACATAAATATATAATTCAATCAAACTTTTACATCCTCAGTGAAATAGAGAAATATACATCTAAAATGTGCAATTGTAAAAAAAAAAAAAAAGAAGGGAAAATATGTTGTTATAATAAAATGTATAAAACTGGGAAAATGCACAGGACTGTGTTAGCAACCTGACAGTGGGTGTAAGGGCAACACTATTTCAGAAGTACATAACTCACATCTGCTCTGTGGTGCTTTGTCTCCTTCTATTGGTGGCTGAGGTTGATGAGCCTGCTCTAACCTAAAAGAGGTGGCTCTTTCAGTACAGACAACAGAGGCTCATTGTTTCAGGTCCAAAGGTCACAGGTTTGATCCCCACTGCCAATGACCCATCTAGGCACATTACATTGCAAGTATATTTACACAACTTTATCTGAGTTGCTGTAATGTCTCCCATAATGTTTTATCTGGCATAAAAAAAATAAAATATAACAATCTTGGGGGTTTTTTTTAGCTGTTACTTCCTTTTCTTTCTCTTTATCTGCCACTGTTCTTTCATGCCTCTTTTTCTCTCTTTCCTTCTATCCTAAAACCAATAAAATGCTTAGTTTCCCTCTCCTAGTTTCTCCATTCTCCCTCTCCTTACTCAAACATCTCATTCATCGTCACTCCATACACCAGGCCATGATTAGGTAAAGAGGATATCTCTGCTCCTGGGCTAGGTTGATTGAAATGTGAAGGAAGACTCTAATGTGCTAGGTTGACAAGGCTCCACTCTACTCTCAGGGCATCTGTTGGCTTTTTTGTCAGCCTCTGCTATGCAGTGAGTGGCAGACTTCACTTCTGTTAGGAAGGAGTTAACAGGGAAGCAGATTTCTCTTTCAACTACTTATTTCAAGTGACACACCCAAAATTCTACAGTTTTTTTCAGCCAGTATGTCTTCAGGTTTTGGGTGCTAATATACTGTAGTTAGATTGATGTTTGGAGGATGCTTTTAAAAAAAATACTTTGTAGCTTTGAAGTGTACAGTCCATATTTGAATTGATAAGATGTTGTTATAGCCTCTGAAAAGGATGGTAGTATCTTATCTTCTAAAGCCTTTTAAAGTAATTTTGGTATTTAGTGCCCATGAAAATGAGCTGATCACTGACCACAAGGAACACCAAGTTGAGCTGCATGTAGATTGCCGGTTGTGCTCTAGTGGTGTAAACTATGTGAATTCAATAAATGTGGACAATTTTTTAAAACCTTCTGTAACTTAGTGGTACACAGATGTAAAGAACACATAAATGAAGAAATTGCACCTCTTTCATATATACACTTTATATATGGATAGATATACACACACACATACATACTTATTGTTACATGTAACACATTATATTATTACCCTAAAGAGATTAGAGCAAAATAACTTTTGTCTCTTTTCTAGTTTGTACATTTTGACAACAGTTTGTATATCATCAGTTTAATTGTTTGCACCGTATAAGCAATTAGTCTACTCTGCAAAGCAAAAGGGGGAGAAGGGGTTATAATATTTTTAAAACATTATTGTAAAACCACCAAAATTGGAAGGCATAATTCATGACAATATTTATAATTAACTTATTTTAGAAAGTTGTGGTGTCCTTCTATTATTTAGTCTGCTCGTATGACACAATATAGTCAGAAACCGCTTTTTTGTAACAGAATATAACACTGAAGTAGTATGTCACATGAACCTCTGTTTCTGAACTAGTTTGATAGAAGGATGTATATTATGAAGAGCAAACCAGTTACCTTTCTGATTTTAGTCTTTGTCCCCCACTGCTACCTGATGTACACATTTATACATGCATGAAAAAAGAGGCTGTAAGTGTATGTGAGATATTTGGTAGAATTTGTCTTTGATTGCACCATTTTGTACGTGTTGGCTTCCAGGATTTAATTTACTAAAGTTCTACATACATTTTAAATGGTGTGGACATGATAATCATTCTCTTGTGTCTAAAAGGTGTTTTCAGACACCATATGGTCTATGAGTATCTACAGACACCAGGTGCTTGAGTAAATATTTTCCATGTACAGTTCTGGTACAAATCTGTCTAGTCTTTGGCATCATACAGTAGCCACATAAGATATGGCTAAGAGGATTTTGAATGACCAGTACCCTGGTTACAGCAGTAAGTTCTGCTGAGGCACAGATTCTGTCAGTATAGAACTTAGGCCCAGATCACACAATGAGTTTTCAATTCTTATCCCCATGCAAGCCCATTGACTTGGGCTTTGCATAGATCCACATAGGAGTTGCAGATGATGGAATCCTTTCCTTCTCCTCCCAGACAGGAGCCAGGGTACACAGCCACATTATGTCTATTGGTACCAGTTCAAAGTAGTGGAATTGGCTATGAGTCTAGTGGATTTGCATAGTCTATGGACTTTGTGACTATCTCTGCCCTGTCTCTCTCCATGGAGTGAGCTTTTATGAAGCAATGCTCCAACATGTGCAGGTGGCACAAGTTCCCGAGCAAAGACTTTCCCTGTCCTTTCCTGCGTGCAGTGGAACTGTGGCAATCCCTTGCAAAGTTCTGGAGAGGCCATGCAAGAGACATGTTATAGTGATTGAAGAGGGGCACGACAAGCTCCCAATACTTCTTTTATACCACCCTTGACATAAAATAGAGCTCGAGCCTGCAATTTTTGTTAAGCCAAAACTCCCATTAAAATCAATGCATACTCACACTGAAGTAATGGGAGTTTTGGGGGAAGGAATGCAGGAAAAGTTCCATAGTTAGGAAATGCAGTTATTTTACAGTGCCAAAAGGCATTGTAGGCACTTCACAGCACAGATAGACCTCATGTGATCCCTGCCCCTGAAGTATTCACAATCTAGTTTCACACATGATACTATGGAGGGGAAACAAATAATGGAGAGAGAATGGGGTAATAAAGACAGGGGCCATTTTAATGAGATTGTATAGTTACTCACTAAGGCTCGTGCACATAATGATTGGGGGGAAATCTTTTTTCTTGAATGGTTTTGATTAAAAGTGTATACAAAAGAAAAATCTCTATCTTGGCTCACTCCCACATCTTTAATATTTAGGTAACAGTTTTGGATCTGCTTCTATTTTAGTGTGGTGTTTGTTATTTTTTCTTGAATGTCAATCTAGATGGCACTATTTTCTCAACTTTTAAAGTATATTAGTGGATTCTTGGTTGTAGAACGTCTGACTAGAATACATTCCTGTAATTATAGTTCAGTCTTACAGTTTCATTTCCTTATTATTCCTGAACTTGACTCTCTCTTTTTTTAGCTTGTGTAACTTCTTCTATGTGACTCTTGCTAGTTATCCATTGAAGGCTCCTGGTACAGCAAGCTAACAGCCATACTTTGAAGCATAGCACCATTATTTTTAATAAGGTAGCAAAAGCACTGGGTACGTCAAAGATTCACACAGTACATCAAATGTTGCTTCACTAGGCACAGTGAATGGCATGGGCAGTTGTAAGGCTTGGTTTTTCTCATCTTATTGAACCATTCATTACTTTGATCTGTAGTACTTGCTGGTGGTTAGTTTTAAATATCAACTTTTTAATGCCATTTTTATTCCTAAATCATAATCACTAAGAAGCAACACTTCATTTGTAAAGGTTAGTGAGGCTCATTTCCCTGTGGCTGGTAAGGTATATAGATTACTAAGCATTGTCCTTTATTTGTCCTAGTATAGGATGCTTTGTAGTTTGGTGCTTTGGGAATGTGACACAGGATTTCAGTCACTTTTCCTTTTTACACCTTTTAAAGAACAGAAACTTGTTCTGTTATAGTTTAGTTAAAGTATCATACAATGTACATTAAACACATCAGAATATAAACAGTCTTGGTCAGAAAGTACATTACCATAGGCATCATTATTCCTATGCTGAAAAACCTAATATTGCATCAATTAATTGTATTTGAAACTGGATATTATTGAATTTAGTGTTCTATTTAATGGATGTAAAGTGACCAGTATAAATAAAGAGTGATGCATGGAGAGAGGTACTGTAGCTATTTGTATTAGTTGTAGGAGGTAAGGGCCTGATCCTGCATATGCTTTAGGCATGTACTTCAGTTTACACATGTAACTAGTCTTATTGATACACATGTAGGAAAAATGGACACATCTAATTAAATATATGTATATGGTGAAGTGCCTTAAACCTACTCTTAAAAAGTAAATATAGTTCCAAGTAAGTCACACAAGAAATATATAATAAATAATAACTCCCAGCACAGCAACTCGCCATCTATTTCTAGAGCTATGTGAACCCTCCAGGTTTTGGCTCATGATGGGTTTGTGAACTGAACAGACATTGAGAGTGAACCAATCCCTGCAGCTTTGCTTGGCGGTTGGAGTGCAATGATGTCTAAGAGGAACATGCCACAGTCAGTAGAGTCTTTGTCTTGGCATGGTGAGGGAAAGAAAAGGGTGGCGGCGAATGAGGCTTACTAAGATTCACAGGTGCAGATGTGCATATAACCTGTACCCATATATGTACATTTGTCAGAATTTGGGGTGAGGATTCTAAACTTCTAGATCACTGAATCCAAACAACTTGTCTGGCTTCTATATGCATATTGTATACAATTCTCTCTGTAGTTTTTTTCCTGTGACAGTATGTCTCCCATGATGTTCTATTCTCAGGTCAGGTCAGCAGTGTCAACCTTTGCTCAGCTCTGGAAACCCCCTCAGCTTTTAAAGCTCAAGCCCCTCTTTGAATTGAGCTAACAGAATACAGTTTTTTCAATGTACTGTTCTTAATAAGGAAAGGTGGATTTTTAATATTTTTGTTCCTGTCAGCATTATGTGTGATAGCTGATTTGTTATCCACATGTATATTTGTTGTTTGCTGAAATTTATATAAGTAAATGATGAGTAAGCAGATGTCTAAATACTACTTTAGTAAGCTTGGCAGTTGAATTGTGCTTTGCTTTGAAATGTACTTAGCTTTAGAATCCATATGCCTGTTAGTATTACATTATTAATCACTGTTATTTTATAATTTCACATTGCCCTATAAACATACACAGTACCGAACAAATATCAGTTTTCTTCACATTCTCTGTACATGCATTTGGGTATTTCACAGTAGGTGAAACTTATTGCTCCAGATCTTGCATTGCAGTTGCTTTGCTTCACATCACAGCTATTGTAAAGTAACTCAAAACTTGTCATATCCTTTTATAGGAAGATTACTGAACTATATGAGGATCTTCCAGTTATGTGGTGTGGAATAATCGATCCTATGCCACTCCCCCTTCCCATGGCTGGTGCAAGGTGTGTGGCTGGGAGGGAAAAGAAAAGGAAGTGTCTGTAAGGGAACCTTTGGACAGTTGGCACATGCTAAAGCAGCTTTCAGGGATTGAACTAGAGCACCCTGAATGGCAATGTCACCATTGCATCCCTCTCCCAAGTAGCATTGTGCTCTTCTCAGCCACCGCTGAGAATCTGGGCAATTGTCTCTTAACAGACTTACTCTCTACAGGATTTGATCTATTTATGGTTCCACAAAGTTTTTTTTTTTTTTAAATGCGCTTCAGTGGAAAGAATACCCTGATTTGTGCATGCCATCTATGAATCTTCTGATGTATGGCTTTTGTCATTTTTAACAGTGTATACCTAGGCAACTTTATGCTGTAGTGAAATTTTAAATCATATATATCCAGCCAGCTTGGTTTTGACTGTCTGTCTAGAAAATAACTCTGCTCTTTAAACCACAGTTGGCTTAGTTTTGCCATATCTAAAACTATCATTGGATAATTGACAAAATATATGGTGCTCGATCCTCAGCTGATATAAGCTAATATAACTCCATTGACTTTAGTGGGGTATAATGATGTATACGAGCTGAAGATTTGGCTCATGCTATCTTAGACATCTTAGACAAAACAACAATATGCATGGCCAAACCATCACCAAAGATATAGAGGGTTTTTGTTTTGGTGTATTAATGTTTCCTGGCTTTCCAATATTTGATATACATTTCAATTGTTGATGTATATCTACACTATTATCTATATCTTTTTTTAAAGTTTTTGAAATTAGTAATTGAAAGATACAGTTTTGGGAAATGGAATTCCACCAGGAAATCTGCTGCCTTTTTTAACCATGTTTTAATATCTGCTTTTAAACATAAGTATCAAATTCTGCTAATGCTATACAAGATCATATGTCCCTCTTTATAGCCTTCACTCCCCTCTCCTTCTTCTATTCAACTTTCTCCCAACACACATAGGCTACTTGGCTACACTGTAGTAATTTTTTGGGTGATTTCAGATCAGCCCCTCTCCCTGGTGATATGTAGGACAGACTCACTATCATTCGTTTCTTGTACCATTTTTAACACTTTCTGAGCTATCCCCTGCATTGTCAATTAGACAGTAATATATCAAAAATATCCCTATCCATTATTACTATTCCCTAGCCTTCGTGTGCAGATATTGCTTTTTGATGTTGTGTTCCAGCTGTGAGAATCATCTTACCAAACTTAATTTCTGTCTATTAGGTTTTCATATTGTCATGCAATAGTTACTTTTACAGTTCATCTTGCCTAATTAACATTTAAAATGCACTTCAAGATGCTTAGAAGAAAGCATGTGTTTATGCCATCATGTATACATTCTACATTAGTCAAGAAGTGATGATTTCTCATTGTGGTTGCATTTGTGCACCATAGTTGCTTACAGTAAGTACATTATATTTTGATTTCTTTTTCTTTATTTATTATTTTTGGTTGAGTCTTATACGTTCTTATTACCATGTTTTGTTTTAGTGGAAAGTGCATTTTGTGGAAAGTGCATCAATGACATTTCAGTTCAAACAGTTCTGGGTTTTTTGCTTTTTTGTTGGTTTGGCATAAAATAATAATTTAAGGAGGTTTCCTTTTTTTGAAGTATCAATAAATATCTCTGTACATCATAGATCAAATCTCATTTTGATAGAGGTTAGCTCAGAATGAATGTTGAAGCATTTTTGAGATTTTACAGCATAACTGAATCTTGTGCAATTTGTTCCCTTAAAATTTGCACCCACATCTTTGTGCCTTCGGCTCAATTATGGATGATTGGGCTGCTTGAGTCTCTCTAGTTGCATGATAGTGGGTGTAACTCAAGAAGTCAGAGGTGCAGTTACTCAGGTTTACAGCTCACTGATGTCCACCACAAAAAAGGAAGATAAACCCCAGCCCCTATCAGAGTTCACCCCATGTCTCTTTGTGTATTTTCACCTTATGATGCTGTTTGCCTTATTAGCCTTCTCTTTCATTGCTTTGAGTTTTTTATAGGAATGGCAACATTGGGCATACTTATGTTTAAATGAAAAGCAATGCATCACTTTCAGCAAGGGAACTCCTGCATGTTTAAAACAAATAAATAAAACCCAAACTCTCAAGTGCCATAATTGCAGGAAGTAGTCTAATAAATATTTCAGGTAGAAAAATAATTAAATAGGCATTATTTTTATTAGTAGTCTCTAATTTATACAGAAGAGTCAAAATAACTCTTATTATTTATTTATACAACCTCTTGTGTCTGTTTTTCACATTCATAATGGCCCAGATTAGTATGTAAACCAGATGTAACAACAAAGAATATGAATGTATCTGCTGTATTACAATTTAGGGAGTCACATGGACTTTTTCTATACACCTCTCGTGAACATGTCATTGCAGTATTATTTCCATTAACCTGGCATATGCTTACATGACTGCCTATAGTAAGATCCGTTAACGGGAATGATCTGATTGGTTTAAAGTTTCCAACCACTGATGTTCTGTTCTATAAAGTTCCTACAAGCCCCGGCTGCCACTCCTCCCCATCAACACAATATCAAAAATATCAGATTTATAGGTCAAAATCAATTGCAACTCATTGGGCTTCTCAGATCTGGCCTTAGGGTCCTAAGGAAATTACCGAAAGTGTTTGCTGAAACAAATAATTTAATTTCAGCTTCAGTCCCAGGCATGGGGATCTGCTGTTGATAAATCCATTGCTAAGCCTGAAGCAGTTCCCATAGTGTTAAAAAGGGAGGCTTTAAAATAACCCACCAAAGAGCAGCCACATTGTAGAACTTTTGTTAGAGTAGCTATAAATGAAAGACTGCTAAATATTTTAATACTGGAGGTCTTGCTTGAAAGCCCTTGCTTGACATGCATGTAGAGGGTGTGTGTGTGTGTGTGTGTGTGTGTGTGTGTGTGTGAGAGTGAGAGAGAGAGAGAAAATAAGTGCTCACGGACAGAATGCTGCTGAAATGCTGATAGAACAGCTAATGCTGGTAGCTTTATTCCATACATTCCTGCCTCTTAGATCATGTTTTCACTATTTTGTATTTGACTGCCTTGATCGCCTAACCCTGTTATCTCCACACCAAACGCTGTCTGTGAAATTTAGTATTATCGCTCCTTATTGATAAGGACAGAATGCCAGTATCTTTTCTTTAACTTTCCTGAAGAAGAATCAAAAATTTTCCTCTATTTTTCTTGAAATCTCTTGCTGAAAACTCTTTCTTTCAGTTTAAGTCTTCAGCCAGAATCAACCCAAGAGGGCAATGACCTTGAGACGGAACTGAGCTGAGATGAATCAAATGGGTTTTCTCCTTCATCTCTGCAACTCGTTTGAAGCAAGCTGCACTGCAGACCTTTGCTGAGTCTTCATCTCAGACTTTGGCTGAAGCAAGTCTTATGCTATTTCTTGGACTTTTGGCTTAGGGAAATATGGTTGCATTTGTCTTTGTCCCATAAAGAATCAGGGCATTTTTACTCTTAATTTCCTGTTTTCCATATAAAATACGCTCCAATTAGCATGTCCCCGCTAGCATGTCAGACCCACTTTGCTGCACATTACTCTTTAATACATCCTTGTATTGTGGATTAGAAAATCAGTTATGAGACTACTAGAAAAACATTAAGAAACAGTTTCTTTTTTTGTTGGATTTTACTTACTCTTTGGAGTCACTGTACTCCTCAGCATGCTGGAATGGCACATGGTTTCCATCACAGTGATGGTAATTAGGCCTTAGAATCGATGTTGTTGCTCCAGATGCAATAGCTGGCTTACGACCTGTGCAATAACTTTTGCAGAATTAGTTACATCCACATAGAACATCACAGAGTATGGTCTGTTTCCTTTTCTCAGGACCTTCCAACAAAAAGTCTAGCTGTACTTGAATGCTGACTATGCATATTTTTTCATTTGCTATTTGAAATTGTGACAGATCTCAGGAGTTGTCTAATTTAAACTCCATGTAGTGACTGTTCCTGATTTTCTTAGTGCAGTTCCTGATTTTCGTAGTGCAGAAAAATTGATATTTTTCATTGGGACTACTCGGCTGAGTAATTGCTTAACCGTTCACAGTCTGGCTGTTTGATGGTCATCCATCACTACTCATTAGTCTCACCACTTTGAATTATGTTACAGTGCTGTAGAATAATATTTGTGCCACAGTTGAAAAGAGATGGAGAAAAATTGAGGTAAGCTTTAAATAATTAGGCAGGCTAGCTCTTTGTTCAAGTCATGGGAGAGCAGAGTTCTAAAGAGTTCATTGTCTAATCAGATGGCAAATATAAGCTAACATGTGCCATGGTCATTGACCCCTAGGTATAATTTGAGGCTAAATGTGAATGAGCACACATTTTGCTGTGGCCATAGATTAAATCCGTTTTAGTTTGCATGGCTATTTTATCACTCATTTCATTTCAAAGAGAAAGCAGTATACCATTTTTATTTTAACATTGTGGCACTGAAAGGCAAAAGGTTTCATGAAAGACTAATGGAAGAAGTGATAGAATTGTTAAATGCAACTTTCTGTACCAAAATAAGAGAGATGAAATAATCATCTGGAGAGAGATGCTGCAGTAAAGGAGTATATTATAAATCTAAAATACTGTTATGCTGGGTCGTATAGAAGTAAACTCTTAGTTTCTACACACACTATGACCTTCAATCATTTGGTTGTGGTGAGCACTGCAGACAGGATACTGGTCTAGATGGATGTTGGGTCTGATTCACATCATAGGAACTGCCACACTTATTCAGCAAAGTTTAGGCGCCAAACTTCTCCGTCTTATAGAGAAATGACAGTTCCTTCAGGAAATAGGGAATGAAGTAGGAGCCGTTTCATCTTCCAGAATTCATTAATCCACTAAGATCAGTGCAGATATCAGGCTAACAGCAGAGGCAGGATCTTCCTCTGATCTTTCTCTTCCTACCTCTCCTTACCACAGCCTTTAGTGCTGGCTGTTGCACCCAAAAACCTCTTGAAAGTGTCAGTCAGCTATGCAGAGGGGCTCCATAGAAAAGTAATGTAGCCAGAGAATGTATTATGGATCCTCAAGAATAGCCGGCTCTCGGTGCAGATGAGGAAAGATGAGAATGCTTTGGAGGTGGCAGAGAAAGGGAGTTGCATGTGGAGAGCTCCCTCTCTGTCATCCCTTTCTCACGGATCCATGGAATTGGGTCCAATGTTGCACAGCAGTGAACTATTCAGCAACAGATTATTCATTTTGTTGTATTATATTTTATGCATTAGGTTGTATTTGAACAGTGATAAATTTTCAATTAGCAATAATCGCGCCTCGGATTAACAAGTTGCGCCAATTTTTAACAAGGGGGACTAGTTAAGTACCTGTGCAATATACGACTATGTCTAGAACTCATATTCGGAGCTAAAATGTAAGATAATATAAGCAGCTGGCTTGGTTCAGCTGTTCCCTTGCTGGAAACCCTGTTTTCCTTCAAAATCTTCTAGTAGTTTTTCTTCCTTTTTAACCTTAATTTGTTGTGGTGGTAAGTGTTTTGTGGCTGCGTGAAATGTTCCTGCTCTGCTGAGTTTGACTGTAATGGTACTTTAACATATTTCTTTTTTGTAGTTCTACTGTGAAAAGTGAATATTTAAAATGGCACCTTCTTATTCTCCTGATCTGCTCCTTTTGTATATTGAAAACCTCATCTGCTGACTTCAGTCACCTAGTGACTACTTTTTAACTCCTGTTAATGCTGCAGAGGCAGCTCTAGGAGGGGGAGCTGGACCCTGTTCTTTTCTTTTGTGTCTTCAAAAGAATTACTTACTCAGTTTCAATTAAACTTGTGCAGCCCATTGAAGTCACTTGAGGTGGGTGGGGAAGTTCTCCATTGCACTATGTTTTGTGTGATCATTTACACCAGTGCAGCGTGAGTGCCAAAGGCTGCCTGCCAATCTGACTTGGTAGCGTTTTGCCTCCACTTTGAACTGCTGTAGCTGACTACACAAAGCACAGGCAAATGGAGAGTCAGGCTCTGTTTTGAAGGCAAAACTGAAAGACAAAGGGGTTGCACAGATATAACCGGTGACCTAATTTGACCTGTGGAACTACAACTGCTGGTGATAGTAGCTGTCAGGAAATAAATCAGACTCTTAGATCCAGATGATCCAGGTCAGTCTGCATGATTAGCAGTTACAGCCCCCCTAGTCTCCTCCCTCCCACCTTTTTCCATATACACTGATCATTTTTGAACTGGAAATCACTCAAGGATAATAAGCAAAGCCCTACAATGCCTTATTGGCAGAGTGGTTTTTCAGAAAACAGAGACACTTCAAATTGTAATTGTGTTTAAAGTATTTGCAATTTCTGACAAGATTGTGGATATGACTGAGACTTGTTTCACCCCGTGGGCCAACAAGGGGCCAAATAGCTACTCCACCCCAGGAGCAGCCCAGGAAAAGAACAGTGACATGGCAGGTAATAATTCCTTCCCTGGTCTCCCCCACCTCGATTCAGAGAGTCAGTAACTTTTACCACTATGCCACCCTCATGCTAGCTCAGCTGTGCAGGTTGGCATATGGGGCAAGGGACAGGGGAAGAGAATAGGGGCAGAGCATTCTTCACACATATGGACACATAGAACTCTTCACAGTGTGAGGGAGTGGATCAGTCCTTATAGTCTCTTCTTCCCATTCAAGGCAGAAAAAGGCAAGTCACTATCTTGCCCTGAATCAGTTACTTAACATCTTTAAACTATTATAGACATAACTTGTTCCAAGTGTGTTATATTACAATTATTCAGCGGATATTGTTTCCCCCATGGGCTCTTTTCCTACCTCTCTTTTCTGTGTTTTCTTCCATTCATCCCACTAGCCCTGGAATCCTCTCCTTGGTTTGCCTGCCTTGTCATCTCTCCCCCATCAAGGCACTTCTGAAAACATATGTCAAAGTTCAGGGCAACTGCACTTGTATTCCTCTCCATGGTCCCTCAAGAGCACTGACTCTAGGCTTCTGGCTGCTCAGCAGTCACCTCTCTTGGGCTGTGACCCACATTTCACTCCCTCCTTAACAAGGTTTTTTCCAGGCTGTACAGCTCCATGACTGTGTTGTGATGTCCACAGCAAGCCAGCATCTGCACTTTGCTTTCGCTTCAAAGGCTATGAACAGCATAATTGCCAGCAGTTAGAAGTTACCCCAAAGTCCTTTATAAGCAAACACATTTATTCTTAAGGTAAAAGCATTGCACAGAAAACCCATTAAAAACAATAAAAGAACCTACACACATGCAAATGAATTTACTAGAGATCACACCCAAACTCCAACAAGGGCTCTGGTCAGAGTCAGTCCTGAAAACTCCACAAAGGAGTTTTTCTGTGCTTACAATAGCCTTAGCTCAGAAATCCATCCTTGTATGGGCCATTGTTCAACACAGTCTTTTGAAGTTCATATCACTTTTTCCAACTGTTTGCATACCATCTTCACCCCAGAGAGGTTACATAGAATCCCAGTCCACAGTAATACATAACCTTTGCATATAGTACAATGGACTCCAAAGATACTTACATTTAATTTGGGTGTTTTTAGAAAATTTCCATATCTGGAAATAACATAAACAACATAATCAAATCACCTTCAAACCCTAGTTCTTCCCTTAATGAAGTGTGATATTTTTCATTTTTATATAGGCAGCAAAACAAAGAAAACATCCAGCAGTTGAAGAGTAGGGTTAGCAATATGTGCCAAACATATCCCAAGGGGGGAGGGATAGCTCAGTGGTTTGAGCATTGGCCTGCTAAACCCAGGGTTATGAGTTCAATTCTTGAAGGGGGCCATTTAGGGATCTGGGGCAAAAATCTGTCAGGGGACAGTACTCAGTCCTGCTAGTGAAGGCAGGGGACTGGACTCAATGACCTTTCAAGGTCCTTCCAGTTCTATGAGATAAGCATATATCAATCCTATGCCTTTTTCCTCCACCCTAGTTTGCAACGTTTGAAAATTAGGAAGCGCCAGAATTAAGACTAGCTATGCAACATTAATTCTATTCGCTTGTCTACATGCATTCTGATACAATCTTTAATTACATGATCACGTACTATGTTTCCACATATCCCTCTGCTTCATTCAATGCACAGGATGGACAGAGCTCCGGGAATGAGACAGCTGCTCCATACTTTTATCATCATTCAATTAGTGATCCCGGCCGTATTTACTGTACCCCATCCAAAACCTGCACTGAATACTGAATCATTCATTTCCTTGTGGTCTTTTCTATGGCACTCATTGCTTTTGTCTCTGAGTGTTTCGCAAACATTACATTTAATCTTAACAACCTTCTGGGAAACAAGTATTAGTATCCCCATTTTGCAGAGGGGGAAACTAAAACTAAGACAGTGACTTTCCTGAGGCAGTGAATCAGCAGCATCTCTTATTGATCTTATGTTTTATGTTATTAGATACAGGAGGGGCCAGATTTCCAGCTGGTGTCAATTGGCAATGGCTCCATTGACTTCACTGAAACTATGGCTCGTTTACACCCACTCAAGATCTGGCCCAAGGTTTTTATTTAACAAGTATAGTTTCTTTCTTCCTTCCTTTCTTTGTAAAATCTGTCTAATTTTTATGTTGCTGAAAACACATTGCACTGAATATATTTTGGGTATATTCATTTCTTAGAAAACAAAGACATTAGTCCCTCTGCAGTCAGTTTTACTTTTATATGACTGACACTGTATCTTGTTTTCTGGACAGACCAACATTTAGAGGCTGTATTTGATGACCTATGTCAAATAATTGAGCACTACATGTAAGTAGAGTCCACTGTAATTGATAATGCCTTCCTTTTTCATGGCATTGAATTCTACGCAAGACAATTTATATTTTATAATAGGGCAGATTGCCCCTCCAAATGAAAGCTGTGGCGATTCCCCCACCCAGGAAATGGTATGTTGTTCCCCTCCGCTGTCAAAACTAGCACCTCTACGAGAGACCAAAGCCAGCTGCATGAAGACCCCATGCCCCTACACAGGGTCAGCCCCTCCAGTCACACTCCCTGTGGCTACAGCTGTCCCTGGGACAAGGATAGAGAGCTATATGAAAAGGTACATCTCTACCCTGGCCTTCCAGTCTTCTTGTTCCCTAGATCAGACTCTTGATGCACTGAAAGCCTGTGCAAGGTCTCTGTGGGGAAAGAAACACTGTTGCGATACTTCCATGCATGGATTGTCCATTCTCCGTGGGGCTCAAGGGCCTAATATGGCCCTGTGACCGTAACAAAACTCTCTTCAGAGGAGATAATGTCAAGTTGCTCCTTTGTCTTAAGTGCAAAGCAGCCCTGAAGGATTTTTGAAGAACAAGTCTAACAAAGCCATACAATTTCTCCCCTCCCACGCTGTACAGTTATTACTGTCGTATGTAGATGCAGACTGAATTGTCTAATGAGAATCCTAGTTTCTTATTACTATTCTTCTGTTCTGGACATAAAATATCTACTAAGGAAATTAGCTTTCCATCAAGATAAGATGTTACCTACGGCCTGAAATGGATATGTGGTTTTCTTTAACAAGGTTTCCTTCCTACTGTGGACTTTGAGTTGTTCCTCCCCACTCCTTATGCAGTGAGTGTTCATGATCAAAATTTACATGGCAAATGGTGAGGTTTCCCTTGCTACATGTTTGTGAATTTTTCAAAATGTGTTTAACTTGACTGGTAAATTCCATTTTTTTGTCATGAGACATTCATGGAAATGTTGAAAAATGACCACATTTTACCCATGGGAAAACGTTTCACAAAACGTTCAAGATAATTAAAAAAACAACAACCAGGCCTAGAAACTCTGGTCTAACCAAGTTATGCTTGGTGAAAGAGTAGTTTTATCTGCACTGAGAGTCTTGGGGCTGCTGTATCTCACATCTAGGTACCTCTGGTCCCAAGTGGCTGTTCTGGCAACTGATTTAGGGATGCTCCAGTCATGTCCCCCCATTCTTCAGTTACTCCTTTTATATCAGAGGCTAGAAGTGCTGTGCACTCCTCAAGCAGTGCAAAGGAGTCCATAGCAGAATGAAGGAGCTGACCTTAAGTTTAACTTTTTTAAAAAAATATTTGGGATATAGGCTTTGGTTGTTTGTGTGTGTGTATAAATATAAAAAACTATATGGTTGTTTCTCTTTTTCTAGGAATATACCATAGATATAATTTTTGCCCAGACTTGGTATGATAGTCGCCTAAAGTTTAACAGCTCAATGAAAGTGCTTATGCTTAATAGCAATATGGTTGGAAAAATTTGGATTCCAGACACTTTCTTCCGGAACTCAAGAAAATCTGATGCTCATTGGATCACAACTCCAAATCGTTTGCTTCGAATCTGGAGTGATGGACGAGTATTATATACTCTGAGGTAAGGGCTCATTAACTGGATGTAAAGGAGCTCTTCATTAATATTTTCACTTGTTGTTATATTCTGCAATTCATTACAATTAAAACTATTAATTTTATAACTTTAAAAACAGTTGAAAATGAGAGAAATAAATACATTATCATTAATAAACAAAATGTTGTGAATGGGACTTGGAAAAAAATATCATAAGAAGTAACTTCCATGTCCCTTTTGCTTCCGAAGTTCAGAGGCTCAGAAACAAATGTGGAGATAAATAAATTGTGGCTTAGTCAAGTGGAACATAAAACATAATGTACTGCTCAACAAGAAATTAAATCCGAGCAGAGGGCAGATTTGTTTTATGTACAAGACGACAAAGATAAATAAAATTAATGTAATGCGACAAGCCAATACCATAATTTGTATTTAACTCTTGAAGTGTCACCACTCCAGCTGCACACTGGACAGATTTACTGGACTGAATTGAACTCTTAACTGTCTCCTATAGCTATTTTGCACAAAATTATGTTCGAATAAAAGAAAGCACTCAGTTAAAATATTAGTCATAAACACTTATATATATGTGGGGTAGAAGTGCCCAATATGGGAAACAGTTGTGTGCCAGTATAGGAAAGTATCCTGTAATAATCCTTTAGAAGGAAAAATAATCTAACATGATTTAAAAGGACACTGTTAACTTGATTTTTTAAAATGTCTTATTTTGAAGAGTGCCATTTTCTGATAGAGCCTCCTGATATAGCCTTCTTTAAAGAGTATATCCTCTTTTGTAGAATTTCCTGTATAGAATTTTTTACTCATCTGCTAATGTTTAAAATGTTTGTTAGCTTTTTTGAGCACCACCCCCAAACCTGCTCTTACCCATGTCTTCTACTGTCTTCCAGCCAGTTTGCTGCCTGTCCAATTGCAGTTCCAGGTTTGCTGCTGCTATTTCTGGTTAACATTCTTTTAGAAGGCCTAGGGAAGAGCATTCATGTAAGCTCTCCAAGAGCAGTGTATGAGAGTGATGTCACCAAGCTAGTGTATGAGACAGGAAGTGTAATCGACCTTCAGCAAAACCCAGTGCTGTCCAGTGCACACATTTGTATCGGGGGAAGAGATGGCCTCAATTTGGCCTAAAGTGGAAGTAAATGAAGAAAAGCAAAGTTCATCTGATAGCAAATGAAGGGTCATAACAGGATCTGACAACACATCAGGCCATTTGGCTACAATTACCCCTAATGGCCTTTGCCACTTCCCTTTTGGCACTTTGTGGAGCAGGATTGGCACTTCTTCACCCTCAACTTCATAGGCAGGATGATTTTCCTTATTCTGCCTTCCGAGGTTGGTCAGCTGATCTCTTCAAGACACCCATCTGTGATCCCAAACCTAATTTGTTTTGTCTTAATTAAAAGCTGATTTTATTGGTTAATTGTCCAAAAAGAGCAAATCACAGAACAGAAAACATGGGGTATTGTAGTTGGCTACTTAAAACAAAAACGCATCTCCCGGTGGGCACAAAACTTTCAAATTGAAATATAGTATGTTTTCTACAGCATGGTAGAAATCCTTTTCTTCTTGCATCCTAAAGTCTATCCGTCTGTCTCAACTGGTCAGGTCAGATTTCTAGAAAGGCCCCAGAGAAGTGTGTATATAAAATAGCAACTTACTTCATAGTCCTATTTTGCTTGTCAGCTTCTCCCCCGGCACCACTCCAACCACACAGGGATATTTAAGCATGATATTACTCTCAGAAATCAGTTTAGCTGACCCCTACCAAAAAGAGGGGGAGATTTAATTGCACAAATAGCAGTTAGGTGCCTAATTCCCAGTGGAAGTTAATGGGAGCTGGGGACCTAATTTGTGCCTTTGAAAATTTTCTGCGTAGATGTAAGGTATAATTTTCAAAAGCCCCTAAATGACTCAGCAGGCTAAGTCCTATTTTCTGGAGTGATTTAGGGCACTTATCTTCTTGAAAATGTTACCCATGGGCATCTTCTCTTTAAGAGCCTGATCCTGCTACTCATATTAGTACCACTAGCTTCATTGAAACTACTGACATGAGTAAGATCTGCAGGATGGGGCCCTATGTACTCAATTCCATTATAGCACATCTAGGCATCTGGCATAAAGATTCCAAATCCCACTTTAAGAGACGCCATTAGAGTAGGTTATTAGGTGGTCTAACATATAGCCATCTGTCAATGGTTTTCACATAAAGAACATGTGGTTTAAGACTTCCAGGGGGTGCAGTGGAGTGAGCACAGCTCCAGCTCCTCTGCTAATGCTGGTGGAGAGCTCTCCCAGTCTTGGGTAAGTGGCACTTTTCTACAACTCCCCCTCCTCTTTGATTAGTGAGGTGAGAACTGCTCCTCCTATTTTAATGAGCTTGTACTAGTGAAGAGCTGAAAGGACACAAAAATAGAATGGCATACTTGATATACCTTGTGGGTAGCATAACTGGTCATGCAAACTAGCATGACCAGACACACGGGTCTTCAAGTAGTCTTTGGTGATGGATACAGTTCTTTAGAAATGATACTGAATACTTTTTGTACATCGACAGTTGCCTATCCCTAATGCAAATTCATTGGCCAAAATGACTTGCATGTACTCTAATATGTAGCCCAAAGGTGCTTGAACATAACCTCACTTATAAAACTTTTTTTTCTAATTAGGTTGACAATTAATGCTGAATGTTATCTTCAGCTTCATAACTTTCCTATGGATGAGCATTCCTGTCCTCTGGAGTTTTCAAGCTGTAGGTGGTAAAATACTTCATCATTTTATTTTCTATTGTATAAATTCAGACACTGTTGATTGATAGGCTGCAAAGCAGCAGGTCAGTGATTGCACATTAAATTCTTGTAGAACAGAAAACAATTAGCTGTTTATAGTTTGCTTTGTGTTCTCTTGAATTGAATGAATGATGTTACACTTCATTTCACGGCAACTTTAAAAGGTTAAAAATAATCCTACCAATTAGGGGCCTGATGCAAAGCCCACTGGAGTCAACAGCCATCTGTTCATTGACTTCGGGGGGCTTTGGATCAGATCTTAGGAGAAGAAGAAATATATATAATCTGCAAAATTTACCAGCATTTAAGTGACTACATGTAGTATATTTAACAGTATAAAATTACAGAATCAGGTCACAACAAAGTAACAATCACCATAACTAGGCCCACTGTCTAAAAGGATTAAGGCCTATTTTACAGTGCCCTCCTCCTACCAGACCTGGCTTGGCTCTTGCTGAGTGGGCTTTTCACCCTCTGGGATTTGATATGACTTCTGAATGGACTTGGCCCCTAGCCCTATGTGGATGTAGTGAGGCACCATGGAGGTTTGTCCCAGTAATAGGGAGAACACCTCCCTTTAAGATCGCCTCCATCCCAATTTTGGCTGGCTAAGGAAGCTGAGGCACCAGATCCTTTTCTCCAGGTGGATGACAAGGTTTTCCTGTACCTTCTAGGGTTTTAATAGGTTTATATGGTAAATCTGCCTTGTTTTTCCTGGTCTGGGCTGTACATTTCATAATCTGCTGGTCCCACCTGATGGAGTACTTCATCTGAGTCCTGCCTTTTGGCCAAGAACTTCTTTTCCAAGCTGGCAAGGAGTAGGAGCACTTGGTCTCCTGGTTGGAATTCATTAGCTCTAGCCCCTTTATGATATTACTGCATCTGGATCTGTTGGGCCTGAGAGAGGTTATTTCGGGCAAAGAGGCACACAAGTTCTTATCTTTCCCTCATTTGACTGACATATTGGGGGACATTGGTAGGTTGTGCTTCCCAAGACTCCATAACTAAGTCTAACATTCCTTGAGGCTGTCTCCCTTAAAGAAGCTCTAAAAGAAAGAAGCCCATGGAAGCTTGTGGTACTTCTTGTATTGCAAACAACAAATAGGGGAGCAGCTGTTGCCAGTGTTTGGCCTCTGTTCCCACAGGCTTGTTTAACATATTCTTGTGGATCTTATTGAACCCGTCCACCAGACCATCAGCCTGAGGAAGATAAACTGCTGGAGTAGTCACACTTTCAACAGTACCCAAACTTGTCCCTTGATCAATGACTACTTCCAATGGAAGGCCAACTTAGAAAAACAGTTGAAGTAGCTCTCACTTCAGGGTGGAGGCAAGGCAAAGGTGTTTCGTAAGGGAATTGCCTCTGGATATTGGGTGCTATAGTCCACAAGAACCAAAATGAACTTGTGACATCAATCACTCTTTTACAGAGGGCCTATTATATTAATCCCTACCTGTTCACAGTGGGTTGTGATGAGGGTAGGGGGGATGAAAGTGGCCTGGCTCTGACCCTTTGAGGCTCCTTTTGGTAATCAGGGCATGGCAAGCAGAAATTGGCTACCTCTCTTCATCTCTCCAGTCAAAGGAATTGAGCTAACAATCTTTCTAGGGTTTTCACCTTACCCAGATGTCCAGCCACGGGAAGAGTATGGACTAGCCATAGGAACTCCTGCTTGGCAGATTTGAAGACTAGGAGTGGATCTCTGGGTTCTTTAGTTTATGGGTGTCTCTCTACTCAGTTCAGAATCTTATCCCATAATTCAAAGCAGGGAAACTGGTGAGATGTGTGTTCAAAAGTAACCATCCTGTTGGCAGCAGTGACATAGCTGAAACCTTCCTGGAGAGTTTGGTCATCATGATGAGCTGCCACTACATCAAAGGTGTCACTCATCCTCTTCCCATCTGTAGTCTAAGATGGGAAGAGGATCTGCAGTGTCCATGGATAAGTGATAATATATAGACTGTTGGGATGTTCCCTTCACAGAGTTTACCCTTTACCCTTCTCCAGGCTCCATGGAGTCAACTCCAGGACAGGCTTAGGCTTGTGCTTGATCCCGAGACTACCCTGAATGTCTTTGTGAGCTCTGGGACCTTCATGAGACTTCAAAAAGACTGGATTGAGCAATGAGCAATAGGACCTAGCATCCTCAGAAGGGGTCTTTTTGTGAGGTAGGGGGTCTGGGTTGGAGGGAACTGATTCTCCTTCCAGGAGAGTCAGAAGACATTTCCAGTCACATCCCAGGATCACTGTCCAGGGTAGGTGATCACCACTCTACCTGGAAGTGTCCTACCTGATCTGCTAACTGCAAAACAACTGAGGCCATTCGGTATGTACAGATTTCTCCATGAATGCAGGAAATTCAGATGAATCACTTTGGATCCAGGGCTTTGGGTGAGACTAAGTCCCTTTGAAGTAGAGTTTGTCCACACCCCAAGTCTATCAATCCTTCCACTCTGTTTGTCCCTACTTTTTTAGGGACCATGAAAAGCCTTGGGCCAGTCCTAATGGCTGGTTGGCCAAAGAGGCATCCTAAATAGTCGTACTACATCACAGAACATTCCTATTGGCGCTGCCCAGGTTGCCAAGAATGATAACATACTGCTGGCCCTTCTTGGGAGAGTGGTGGTGGTCCCTTGAAAGTCTGGGATTTGGAGCTCCTGTTCTTGATGTTCCTGTGATGAGGGTAAATTTTCATTTGCTCAGGGCGGACCAATACTATGGCCCTCGCTGGTTTGGCAGGTTATTGTCCCTTAAAACTGTCCTAAGTGTGGCCAGCCCTCAGGGGGTTGGATTTCCTACTCCTAGGCAATTTGGCCTCCAAAAATCTCTCAGTTGTCTCTAGTGACTTCTGAATGGATGTCGGGTAAAACTGTCAAACCCAGCTTTGGGCACTATAGGGAGAATGTTCAGGTATTGTTGTAGGACAGTATTGTCCATAAGCTCCGCCACAGTCTTGGTCTCTGAGGTTAGCCATCAGGTAGTGGAGTCCTGAAGCTGTGGAGCTACTTGCCTGGAGGCATGCTCCCTTAAGGAATGGCTCTGGCTGAAATGTGTTCTGATAAGCCTCTGGAGAGAGACAGAGGTGGCCCATGAGCACTGCCGATAGTATCATATAGGATTGTGCCTTGTCCACACTCAGGGCCCAATAAGCTGCTTGGGCCTCTCTCGTGAGGCCACCCAGGGTCTCCTCTTTCAGCCTGCTGTGGGGGCAATGCACTTGAAGGCAGTTAGGTAAGTCTCTGGGTTATCACTGCTGCTCATCAAGGTGAAGCCCTGGTGCAGGCCACCCTTCTGGGGCTGTTCCCATCTACCAGCAGCCACTGTGAGAGCAGCCAGGCCATTTCAACTTGGTACTGTCTGTTCCACTCATGCTCCGCCAGGTGGGCTTCCTGCAGGCATCGTTGGGTGGCCAGAAGTGCCGTCTGGAACTTCCTTTCGTTCTCTGCATGCTGTCGATTTACCATTATTTGGAGTATCTTCTCCATGGCCCTTCTTGATGGAAGGGGTTCAGGTCAGGTGCCTGTTTGGGCACCACTTGTAAATGGATTGGAGCCTATCTTAAAGCACTCTTCTCCTACCTGCATTGCTCTTGCTGAGTCACTCACTCCCTGGGTTAATTCTGAGCTCTCTCAGGGAATCCTGGGAAGCATTTCCAGCATGGTTAGTCATTTTATCTAAGTCTTCTTAACAAACAAAAGCAAAACCTTGAAGACGCTTCCCTCAAAAGTCTGTGCAGGCCGAGGAGTCCTTTCATGCCAGTCCTTCGTGCCAGTAACTCCAGTAACCAAAATTTCCTTGCTCTTACCTCAGACCCTCCCTTCTGTCCATTTGGTGCAATTTCTCTCCGCTGTAGCTCCAGTAGCAGTCCATTGGGAGCACTGCTCTGGCCCCTCAGCTTTCTGGTGGGTGCTGCAGTCCCACCTCTCCATTTCCTGCTGCCTTCTGTTATAAGGGTCAGAGAATTAAGTTCCAGTACTTTATTAGGTGCAGCAGGTGGAGCAAATCAGTCAGCCAGCTGCAGGCCTTTGACTCCAGAGGAATGGTATCTCTTATACATTCACATATTGCTTTCAGTGGGACTAGTATATATGAGTAAGAATTACTGACTTACAGGATTATCCTCTTTAGTATAAACTCTATTAAGCATATAAAATTAATTTGTTCCCAAGGACATTGTGCTACCACTGGTAAAATAAAACACTGAATACATCTAAACAATGTATTCCTTGATGTACAGTGTAATAGGAGATGAATGTAACTACAGTGAATCTTCTTAAATGAATATTATTGCTTAATGTTTGCTTCTTAAATACTTAAACTAAACAAACTGCAGGCCTAGTCTACATCTAAAACTTAGGTTGACCTAGCTATGCCGCTCAGGGGTGTGAAAAAGTCACACCCTTGAGAGATGTAGTTAAGGTGACCTAAAAGTCCATGGACCTATCTACTGCCACTTGAGGGAGGATGGGTAGATTTATTGGGGGGAGGGATAGCTCAGTGGTTTGAGCATTGGCCTGCTAAACCTAGGGTTGTGAGTTCAATCCTTGAGGGGGCCATTTGGGGATATGGGGCAAAAATTGGGGATTGGTCCTGCTTTGAGCAGGGGGTTGGACTAGATGACCTCCTAAGGTCCCTTCCAACCCTGAGATTCTATGATTCTATTATGGCAGTGGAAAAACCCTTCTGTTGTAGCAAATATCTATACAGCTGCAGCTGTGCCACTGTAGCATTTGTAGTGTAGACATAACCTCTGTCTTCTGTAAGATTGTATTCTCCTAGTGCACTTAAAATTGGATGAATGCAGTTCTGAATCAGGTCCCAAATATTCAGCACAGAAAGGCAAGTAAGTTTCCAAAAGCATTTATACCTTTTAAAGCAAATTAAGTATGAAATAAATAAAAGTAGCTACCACATTTAAGCTTTAAATATGCTTCTCAAATTATGCCCCTTTGGTGTATTACATTAAACTATCATTCTAAAGAAACAATCACTACAAGCTAAACTTTTTCATATTTAAATATTGCATTATTAATTTGAGACATACATTTTCTTTAAATGTCTGTATTCTCTATCATTTTGGTTGGTAGTACATTTAGCCACACTTAAAACTGAGACATTTGCAGGCTAAAGCTTAATAGTACATCAGGTATGTTATGGAGCAGTTGTTTTCTGACCCAGTTATTTGGGTTGTATCTAATTTCAGAGATCACAAGTGAAAGCATTCTTTGCTGTATACTGTGAATGAATACTTGGTTTGCTCTACTTTGTTCTAGATGGATACCCCAGAAATGAAATTGAATACAAATGGAAGAAAACCTCTGTTGAAGTCGCAGATCCCAAATATTGGAGATTATACCAATTTGCATTTGTAGGGTTACGAAATACAACTGAAATTTCTCATACCCTGTCTGGTAAGGAAAAATCTGATGTTTTCTTGCATGCATTTAAAGGATTAGCAGCCTGTGCACTTTCATTCTTTTCCTAAATTGTGCAAGGTACCATTTAGTTGTTGTGTGTGTTGCCAATGTCTAGGGCAAAACAGAATTGCAGCTGACCTGTTTTAATGGATAAAAGTCCTTTGGCAGCTTTGTTTAAAAGGAAAGTAAATTATGTTTCTCACTGTAAATTTTACAACATGGTATGTATTTGGAACAAGAATACCAAAAAATTATGGGATAGAAACCACTTGCAATGTCTAATTAGAATTGTGGGCTTTTTCCTCGTAGGGGACTATATTATCATGACAATCTTCTTTGATCTGAGCAGACGCATGGGATACTTTACTATTCAGACATACATTCCTTGTATACTAACAGTTGTTCTTTCATGGGTCTCATTTTGGATTAATAAAGACGCTGTGCCTGCAAGGACATCATTAGGTATGTATGTTCCCCATGCATAAAAATCTCCACAGAGAAAGAAACTAATCAAAAATATCCATGGCTTTAAAATTATGTTTCTGGGCTTGCACCAGGGGACACCACAGTAGAGGCTGAAAATCCTCAGGGAATCCTGATCCAAACCCCGTGGATCTGCAGTTGTGCGCATAGAGGAGTTTTCTATATATGCTCTTCTCATCATCCAGCATGATGGCAGCATGGTCAATGGTTAGGCTGAGAGGCATGATTTTTCTGCAGTGAGAGTTGCAGAACACAGGGGAAATTAATCCAGGAAGATTAACTAATCCCAGTGTTTAACATATATGTGTCTTTATTGGCCTGGGACCACAAATGTTCTGTTCTCTGGCTCCTTTCTCGGTGAGCAAGTCACCCTTTCCTTTTCTGTATTCAGAAGGGAAAGGATCCTTAAACATAACAGTTGTTCCTGTCTACATGTGCCTGGAAAAATTGGGAGTAACTCAACTGAAATTAATGATGGAGTTAAACTGTGTGAGAGCAGAATTAAGCCCTATTTCTGTTATTTCCATGGTTTTGCTGTGCTCTATACCACGGAGCAGATTGGAGCCTATCAGTCTAAATGTATAGCCCTTTCAATACTGGTTCTGTTTTAACATTTGGTTAAGGCAATCATCCCAGCTCATTTAATTAAATCAGTTTAAGAATAGTAGTAGCCAAAACAGTTTCTAATTTTAGTGGTACTAAAGAAACCATATTTACTCTTGTTAACATGTTGCAGTTATTTATTATCTCTTCAAAAGTACTGGTTTATCAGAATAAACACTTTCAGTCTGTAGGAGAACACTTGCAAATTTGGTTACAAAGAAATATCATTGTTCAATATACTACTATTTACATACTGGAGTATGAATAACAGGAATTTACTGACAGCATTAATGTACAGGAAGAACACAGAAAGATCTAGATTTTAAAAAAAGTGATGAATTTGTTCACTTAGTTCTATGCTATTTAACAAAAAGTTACATAAAATTTAGTGAATAGAGTTTAAAACCTAATGATTTGGAATGTTGGAATTATATAAATTACTTCTAAAGTATAGTATTTAAACCTCAGTGTGGGTAAATATGGCATCCTATGTTCCCGATTCACTGTCTCTTGCTAACTGCATATTCAGTTTGCTCACTTTACAAGGTGTTTCTTCTAAACTGCCAGCCCTGAAAACTTACCCTAGGATATGACAATCAAGCTAGTATTTTTTCCAGCTCTCGTATCAGCAACAGTAACCCTGTTCCAACTAAAATGTGTTTCAGATATGTTATAGAGGTTTATAATACTGCACCTATAACACACGCCAGTTGGGTTAGTTACTGTTGACTGATGTGTAAGCAGTAAAGAACCCTGGTTGACTGTCAGATCCCAGGATGATTTTGCTGATTGGCGGATGGAGTGGTGTGGTGGTGGTGATGGTCAAAGATTTTACTTGTAAATGGAGCTAATTAGATATTCAATCATTGGGGGAGGGGGGGACACAAAACCAGAGGACTCCCCATGCTGTTTTTTTAGTCTCTCTTCTGAGTATAACCACACTTTAACTCTATTTGACAAACAAAGCTCCTGTGCTAAAGTTTATTTCTATCATTAAAGGGCTGGTCTATGACGAAACTGTTGCATCCATGAGGACAGAGGAGCAATCCAGACACCTTTTCTCCCCACCCCATCTCCACTTGTGAGCAGCCATTCCATAGCTACACAATAGCAACGTCTGTACTGCTTTCATTGTGAGGAACATTGGGAATGTTTGCTACTGCTCCCTCTTCCCCTATGGAACAGGACTCTGAAACTAGAGTAGTGGGTATGGTCCTGTACCCTCCCCACTACCTTCCCCACTGGCTGTTGCAGTGGGAATGGTGCACTGAAGAGGGGGACTTACTAATGGATGGAGCTGACTGCTCACCCCACCCACATGTATGGCAGAACCTTGGCAGAAATTTTGCCTTTCCAAAGCACAGTGGTTCAGATTTTTGAAGGCACCCTAAAGATTAATATAGGCCTAAAGATGCACATAGGTGCCTATTGGATTTTTTTTTAAAAAACACCTACTGGGAGGTAAGCATTTTTGAAAATCCCACTAGATACTTATCTGCATTGTCAGGTGTGCAGATATGAAATTGGAGTAGCCCTTGCATTCTAAAGTTAATCCTCGTGAAGCAGAAAATATCATACAAAATTGTTGTATTACATTAATGAAGTGTGATTTGGTATGGATTCTGAATATATAGTTACTAAAGCCAGCTCTTCTGTGTGATTTGTTCATATGTCAAAGGCTGTGCAGTGAGTCTTAGGTGGAATGCCTCTTCTCTGAGTTAGAACTTTCATAGAGTGGAAGGCCAGAAGGTATCATTATATCATCCAGTCTGACCTCCTGTATATCAAGGGCCACTACATTTCACCCAGTTAACCCTTTCTTCTGGGTTTTTTGGAAGAATTGATGGTTAAGTAGCGCACCTTTTCCCTAGATATTTACATTTTTTCCTTATTCACATTTTTAAAATATTTAAAGTCTGAATAACATTACACTGTATAAAATGTTGAAAATTTCACAGACCTTTACAATTTATTTAACTCTGCAGTGTGCGAGGAGAACAGAGAGGATTTGAACAGAGGCTAAAATCATCTAGCTCTCTATGGCCCCAATCCTGCCATTGGATCTATGGGGATGGACTCTTGTGTTAGCACATATATTTGTGCTCATGTGGAGCATCAGGAAAGTCAGTAGGTTCTGTGTCGGTAGAAGAGTCAGTTTGCTCAGATCTGATTGTAGTATTGGGGAATGCTGTGCCAGTTTGATTGCTTTGGTACTGAAGGGAATAAATTAAATGCTTCACAACTAAATCTGTCTGTAGGATCCCTTATTGAAATACCTCCCTTTGTTTCTGTTTTTGAACAGGTATTACTACAGTATTGACTATGACAACACTAAGTACAATTGCTAGGAAATCTCTCCCCAAGGTTTCATATGTGACAGCAATGGACCTTTTTGTTTCAGTTTGCTTCATTTTTGTGTTTGCTGCCTTGATGGAATACGGCACCTTGCATTACTTCACCAGCAACAAAAAAGGGAACAAAGAGAAAGAGAAGTCATCAAAACACAAGCCAGCTGTAAGTTTGAGCAATTTGGGAAAAGCCTGCTTAGTTGTAATGTCTTTATTTTATTTTTTACAAAAAGTTATTTTTTTATTTGTCATTATTTGTATTTCTATAACACCTGGGAGCGTAGTCATGGACCCGGAACTCATTGTGCTAGGTGCTGTATCAACACAGAACAAAAAGATGGTCCTTGTCCCAAGAAGCTTGCAATTTAAAAGGAACGTTTAAGAGGCTAGCTGGCAAACTGCAGGGCTAACAGTCAAAGGTAGTTAAAACAGCAGCCTTTCACCCTTGGATTCATTTCCTGATAATGGCACAAATTAACATGAATTTAGGCTCTCCTACTCTCTAGTGGATATAAGTTAAGCCAAAAAGCAGTTGAACATAATTTTCCATGGCTTCAAAGGAGAAACGCAAAGCCCCAATTCTTCATCAGGATCCACTACTGCAGCCAGCACATCCCTTGGCCTGTGCTGCTTCCCGCAGCCCCCATTGGCCCGGAGTGGTGAACTGCTCCGGGCCAGTGGGAACTGCGATCGGCCGAACCTGCAGACGCTGCAGGTAAACAAACCGTCCTGGCCCACCAACAGCTTTCCCTGACGGGCCACGTGCCAATGCCGATCCCTGCATTAGACTATTTTAATGAACCGTGCGTTCTAATATATAAAACCTGTTCAGTAGATTTTTCAAATAATCTAATACTAGCAAAGAGGAAAAATACTTCAAACTAAACTTTAAATTGACAAAATATTGAGATAAAGGCACTGATATCTTATGCATTGAAACACAAACTGAAATAGCCTTATTTCATAATAATTGAAGCTTGGTCACCACTTTCTTTGGAAAAGGAACAAGGAGTACTTGTGGCACCTTAGAGACTAACAAATTTATTTGGGCATAAGCTTTCGTGGGCTAGAACCCACTTCATCAGATGCATAGAGTGGAACATACAGTAGGAAGATATATATATACTTATATGTATGTACATACAGAGAACATGAAAAGATGAGGGTTGCCATACCAACTCTAAGGGCTGGTCTACACTAAACCCCCCTGTCGAACTAAGATACGCAATTTCAGCTACGTTAATAATGTAGCTGAAGTCGAAGTCTCTTAGTTCGAACTTACCTGTGGTCCACACGCGGCGCGCAGGCTCCCCGTCGACTCTGCCTGCTCCGTTTGTGGAGCAGAATTACCAGTGTCGATGGGGGAGCACTTCCTGGTTCAATTTATCGCGTCTAGACAAGACACGATAAATCGAACCCAGAAGATCGATTGGACTCCTCCGACGCGACGGGTGAGTATAGACGTACCCTAAGAGACTGATCAATTAAGATGAGCTATTATCAGCAGGAGAAAAAAAAAACTTTTGTAGTGATAATCAGGATGGCCCATTTCAAACAGTTGACAAGAAGATGTGAGTAACAGTAAGGGGAAACTTAGCATGGAGAAATAGATTTCAGTTTGTGTAATGACCCAGCCACTCCCAGTCTTTATTCAAGCCTAATTTAATTATATCCAGTTTGCAAATAAATTCCAGTTCAGCAGTTTCTCGTTGGAGTCTGTTTTTGAAGTTTTTTTCTTGAATAATTGCCACTTTTAGGTCTGTTACTGAGTGAAGGAGGACCTAAGAGGCAGGAAAATGCCCCAAAGCTGCCTTACTGCAAAGCTCCCTTCCAAATCATTGAATTAAAAGAAGGTATAGCTTGGTGGCAGTACCACTGTACACGTGACTAACACCTCCTCCTTTTTTCCCTCCAGCCTGAGGAAATCAGAGAATGACAAATAGAGCATCCTTTCACGACCAGACCAAAGAAAAAGTTTGCAGGTAGTGAAGGTGAACATTGCTGTTGAGATCAGGTTCTCTAAATTGGCTGAACTGTGTTTGGGATAGATCTAGGATGGAGTGGGGAAATTGTATTTTTAAGTCACCTTTGCAGCCCTTTGTTTCTAGGGCAGTCCAGCCCAATCAGGGAGCCACGGCAGCAGCAGGGGAAAGGAAGGCTTGGAATCTCTTTGATCGAACTAGTAGGAGGACATGCAGTCACAGATGGAAGGGGAGCCTAAGCCTAATTGATGGGAGGGGGTGACAAAGATAGAGGCTGCAGGTGATGGTGTGTCTGAGCTTCACTTTTAGGGCATGGCTCCAGGGAGGTCACTGCAGCGTGTGTCTACTGGTCATGGTAGACTGAAATAGGAGGGGAAGCTCTCGACATACCAAGGAGGAAAGGGAGATATAATGGGAGAGCTGCCTACCCAAGCCAGGGAGAGGATGAGAGACTGCCCTTCACTTTAACCTAGCTAATCTGCCTCCATCACCAGTGGGGTTGAGTGCATCCCATGTATTTTAATAATAGAAATAATAAGAATCTCTCTTCTTTCCCAGCCTGTGGGGAAAAGAGTTGGTTAATTTTTTTTTTCATAATAACCTTTTACTAGTATGAAATGTCTTCTAATATCAGAGTCAAAATATCTAAACATCTCTTTTGAAATAGTGGCTGACCAATATCCATTAAAGTAATGGAAGTGCATTAATATAAAATTCTCAGACTTTACTGAATTTGCTTTCATGAACTAAGCATTTGTGTGATATTCTGCCAAATGGTACAAGACTTACAGCACCTAAAGCAATTTAAAATATACAGTATTGGTGAGGCATACATAGAATCAATTACTGAATGTGTAGCTAGAGATTTATCTAAGATGAGAACCAATGATACAATATCTAGAACACTATTTAATTATGTGTTTTCCTTTATAAATGTGCTTTGTTTCTTATGGTCTGAGAAATGCACATATCTGTTCATCCAGATTTCTTCAAACATGTTTATAGCAAACTAAAAATATCTGAGAGCTCATATTTGCTAAGTGATTAATCTGAAAATAGAGGAATAATTTTAATGTAATGTATTAGTTATAAAAGATACCAATCTAATGAAAAATAGTTTTTGCTCAGTGACATTGTTTAAATGCAGTGAGATTTCTAATTCCAAATAGAACAATTAAACTAGCAATCTATTTAATTACAGAGAAGCCATACAGTTACAAACCCTGATGTTTTTTCAACTGCCTTTCTTCAAGTTCTCTATTAATTCCTTTTTTTCCTTCTGATTATGGGTGTACTAATTAATTAAAAAAAATCTGTTTAATTCTTTATGACAAGGTTTCATTCACACTTGTTCTAGATTATTACTCCTGGAGTTTACTCCAAGAAGATGCTAATAACAGCATTTTATCAAAGGGAAAGATTTTGCAGCTGATTAGAACTGTGTTTATTCTACGGAATACTTACTAACATGCAGGGGCAGGAGGTGAATTCATTAACAGCATTTTACTTCATTTGTTAGTATTCACATAGCCCTACAGCCATCACTGAAAGGACTAAGTTAATTTTCATGCACATTTATATCTGCCTCTGGACATTTCCACTGCTTGCATCCTAAGAAGTGGGTATTCACCCACGAAGGCTTATGCTTCAATACCGCTGTTAGTCTATAAGGTGCCACAGGACCCTTTGTCGCTTCTACTAATCATTTTTGTTGTCCTCTGCTGGACTCTTTGCAATTTTCCCACATCCTTCTGTAGTGTGGGGCCCAAAACAAGACACAGTACTCCAGATGAGGCCTCATCAATGCCGTATAGAGGGGAATGATCATGTCCCTCGATCTGCTGGCAATGCTCCTACTTATACAGCTCAAAATGCCGTTAGCCTTCTTGGCAACAAAGGCATACTGTTGACTCATATCCAGCTTCTCGTCCACCGTAACCCCTAGGTTCTTTTCTGCAGAATTGCTGCCTAGCCACTCAGTCCCTAATCTGTAGCAGTGCATTAAATTCTTCCTTCCTAAGTGCAGGACTCTGCACTTGTCCTTGTTGAACCTCTGTAGATTTCTTTTGGCCGAATCCTCTAATTTCTCTAAGTCCCTCTGTTTCCTATCCCTACCCACCAGCGTATCTACCACTCCTCCCAGTTTAGTGTCATCTGCAAACTTGCTGAGGGTGCAATCCATGCCATCCTCCAGATCATTAATAAAGATATTGAACAAAACCGGCCCCAGGACCGACCCTTGGGGCACTCCGCTTGATACTGGCTGCCAACTAGACATGGAGCCATTGATCACTACCTGTTGAGCCCGACGATCTAGCCAGCTTTCTATCCTATAGCTTATAGTCCATTCATCCAGCCCATACTTCTTTAACTTGCTGGCAAGAATGAGTAGTCAGTTAAAAGAAAAAGTTTGCTAAATGAGTAGTCAGTTAAAAGAAAAAAGCTTCTGAAAAAAGCATTTTATTTCTGTACATTGCATAGAAGTAAAAGCTGAAAGAAGTGGTTGTGGTTATTTTCCTCATGACATAAAGTTTAGAGACCTCACCCCCCATTGCACCCTTTATGCAGCGCTCACCACTGTTCCTTGAATTTTACACCATTGAAACTAATGGAGTCAGGTTGGTGCAAAATCAGGGTAGCCCTGTAATGAATCAGGCCCTGTATCTTTCTACTTATTGGTTTAAAGTAGTAATAAATATTAATGTTGAACTGCAATTTTTTTTCTCATTTAAAAACAAACCTTATTTGTATTAATTGAAATGCAGGGAGAAATCTCTAACTGTTGATTGCTAATGTAGTTAGTATTGTATTTTCACAAAATTAGAGACAATTAATTCCTTCAGGATAATAATTAGCTCCTGTCCAAAAATGAGAAACCGCAGTCTCTGCAAAATGTCCGTGCTTATGATAAAGTTGATATAAAATATTTAAATACATTATTTAAAAAACATTTCTGGAGGCTTTGGGCAGTGCCTGTGACTGCTGGCCATTGTACCACTTCAGTACCAACTCTAGGAGATTACTGGCTGCAAGGATGCACTGGCGCATATCACTCCCTTAGCAAGGAATCGGAAACCTACACAATGTTCAATGTAGAGCCTTGTAAATGGTGAAACAGCACCCCAAAAGTGCAAGGTCCCAAATGACTTTGCTTCCCCTGTCTGTTATTGGCCATCTTGTATGTTTGTTTGCTTGCCCCCACCATGTGCACCCACAAATCTTTTAGAGAGATTCCCTTCCATATTTTCAGGCGCTAGGGATATAAATGTTTTCATTGCAAATTTGTGCTCTCTTTGTCTATCTTCTAAATGTATTTATTTCCATTGCCTTCTGTCTCATTCCTGTTCAGTATACCAAGGTGCTCAATCAAAGTCTGGAAGAGGAAAGGGAAGATATATGAGCATTATATAGGGATAATATGAAGGATTGCCATTTTCTTTCTGTCTGAAAATGTGGAAAGGGACACTGAATCTGAGGTTGGAAGAAACAAGGAGAGTGAATGAGAGGACAGATGAGGAGTGTGGGGTTGAGGTTGGAAAGAGGACAGACTAGGGAATGAAGAAGAGTGGGAAAACAGGTGATAGAGGAATCATGGGAGAAGGAACCAGGGGACTGAAGGTGAGAAATAACATGAAAAGAGGAGACTAGTAGAAGGAGGAAAAAATAAAATAAATAGTGTGAGTAGGAAGAAGAAAATTCAGGACAGTAGAACAGAACATCCTTTGTGTAGTCCATTATTTATTATTATTATGAATGTATTACTTTATTATTTATTATTTAATATCAGGTGATAGGGCTTCCATCACTTACCTGATGAGATTATCTACATAACATATTTTAACAGGTTGTAGCAAGGTTGCCTTTCCATATGGCACATGTCCATTCAACACAGTTAACACATGGTGCCATATTAATCACTGGTTCAATTTCAGTGACTTGACTGGAGTTCTGCTGTGGAAGAATTTGGCTCTTGGTTCCTAACTGCCTGGGTCTACCATTCATCAACTTTAATTCAAGAAGAGACCATTAGATCATTTAGTCTAACCTCCTGTGTACAAAGGCCATTAAACTTTCATACAGTTATCACTGTATTGAGCCTAATAACTTATTTGGCTAAAATATATCTTCCGGAAAGGCATCCTTGATCTGAAGACATTCATAGATGGAGAATCCACCATTTTCCATGGTAGTAGTGTTCTTATCCTGCTTGTGAAAAAGTTGGTGGTCCAAGTTACAGGCTGCAACTGTGTTCCAAAATGTTCTTTGTGCTGAATAGATGGGATCACCTAACTCTGTCTGTGTAACCTAATATTCAGTATTCCTACCTCACAGAACAATCCACTGTGCATTGCACCATGTGAAAAATATTCATGATCCTTTGGCCTCATCAGTTAATTATATAAAATATTTCATAACTGGAAAAGTATCCAAAATTGATTTCTTCAATCATGAAATTCTGTGTATTGTACTGTAAAATGTTTGTAGTTGGACATCGCCCAGGGAAACATAAGGGTTATTTTTTTCTCTCTGACTATAACCAACACCAATATTGTTTTCTTTAGAAATCATCTGCAATTGCTGTCCGTTCTGGATCAACATTAATAGCAATTAACAACATTAATCACCTCCAACAGCGTGACGAGGATTATGGATATGAGTGCCTGGAAGGCAAAGACTGCACCAGCTTTTTTTGTTGTTTTGAAGACTGCCGCACAGGTTCTTGGAAAGAAGGAAGAATACACATCCGTGTTGCCAAAATCGACTCCTATTCTCGAATCTTCTTTCCAACAGCCTTTGCCTTGTTCAATCTCGTTTATTGGATTGGCTACCTTTACCTATAAATTACAGAGATTTGACAACCTCAGAAAAGGGATAATTTAACACTGATACTGTTTAATGTACCTCAGTGAACAATATAGAATTAGAGCTGCTCAGAATTTCTGACATTCACATGAAAATTGAAATCCTTGAAAAAATGAAAGGAAATAGAATGACATTTTAATACTTTTCCATCTCTAATTGATCAATTATATAGCTAATTTTTAACTTTTGAAATTAGGGACGAAACTTTCAAAAAACTTTCTTTTGTCCAGCTCTAACAAAAATGCAGAGAAACCAGTGGTTAAATGGCTGAATCAGGCACCTCTTCATAACTTTTAAATTTGTTTTTTAAATGGAATAACAGCTAAACATTGTAGCATCTCTTACACCAAAGTTAACAAAGCCTTAATAAAACAGGTTTAGCAGCACTGTTATTGAATCATTCTCATATCTACCTTTTCTACCACAGAGTGACTTTTAAAAATAAAAACACCTGAACTTTTATAAATTCCTATTTTAAAGAGGTTGGCATGGAATATTCCCTCTGGTCCATTTAACCATTTTTCCTCTGCATAAAACTGGTAACAAGTATGCGCAAACCTGAATGCAGTTAATTGGCACGTAATGAAAGCAACATGAAACTGACATGCTATATGAAGGCAATAGTAATTCTGAACTGGTGTGATACTGACCATCACATAAGTTTTGTGCTTAAAACTTGGGTTAAGTTTATGCTTGCACTTTACCCATCATTACTTAGCTATTGGTAGTTTCCTAGGGTACCAAAAAAAAAAGGGCAAAATCCTGCAGAGATCCTTAACTAGGGTAAATTGTTGCAGCTCTACTGATTTCATCAGAACTATTCCACTTTAAACCAGATCAGGATCTGGCCACTGAACATAGTGCCTCTCCTTTCTCTCTCCTGCTCCCTTCCCCCAACTATTTATTCTTATTCATTTAAATGGACTACCCATGGTTGTAAAAACCATTGTGCTCAGTAGAGTTTGTAGGACTTGGGACCAGCTATTGTTCTCCCAAACTCTACCACTGCCATAGTCATGACATTCAGAGGCATTACTTTCCAACTACAGCCCTCAGAGCAAAGAGCATGGCCTCCTTCACTTCCTCAGAAACCCATATTGTTTACAGGTTAATCCAAAGTGGTAGTGCTTCTATTGATTCTGTTAGTCTCTGTGTGTCTCCTTCTGAGCCAATACTAAAAAGCAGCAGTTTTAGTACACTTGTAATATGAATTGATTCATAATGGCTATTGTAATAATTGTATGTTTAATTGGAAATGTGTGTTGTTCAGAAAGAAAAATAATTATGTATTTCAGGTAATTCTCCATGGTGCGACACATCCCTAAAAAGCATAGGACCCCATCATGCACCCCCGCCTCACTCAGATCTTCCATTGACATTAGTGGATATTGTGCAAGTGGTGGACTTTCCAGACTGAGCTCACTGCTTGTTGAATATTGTTGGCTGGCTAAATGAATTAGCACTTTTGTATCATATATCATTTTGTCTTCACTGCAGAAAAGTACAATCCTTTCTGCTTTCTGACCTTTCATAGACAATGAAACTGGTCTCAAGCTAACCCACAAAAGTCAGCTGTGTAATTGAAGAATTCCTTAACTAAAAGTCAAACAAGAGAGTTGTTGAGGATACTTTAAAAGGAATTTATGGGACAAGGAGATGTCTACTATAGATGGGCTTTAGTGCAGACTTCACTGTATCCGAGGATATCTCCACAAAGCATAAAGAAAATAACTGATAGCTTCAAGTAGACAAAGAATTCTATGGAACATCATCCCTTCTCTGGATGTGTCTCAGAAACATACTCTATCCTTATAGTCGCTGGTACCAGAAACAAATATGGCTTGATGTAAATTCCACACTGAATTCAGAGGTCCAGATCCTCAAATATATTTAGGTGCCTAACTCCCATTGAAATCAATGGGATTTAGGAGCCTAAACGTCTTTTGAGGATCTAGGCCAGAGGGACTACTCATGTAAAATGTGAAAACTGCATTTGACCTCTGAGTTCAATGAAGAATGCAAGGCAAAAAAAAATCAGTGATTTTGGGGATGGGGGAGAGAAATGTATTGATGGACACTGTTTAATACAAATTTTATTTCAATATTTAGCTGATAGAATGTAGAAATGATCAGGAGAATTGGAAAGACTGCCACTGACATTGTGACCTTTTCAGAGCTCAGAGCTTCTCCTACCTGTTAGAATGAGGGTAAAAGTGATGCAGCATCTAAAGACATTTCCTAATCTACTGTCGTTTTATTATTGCTTAACAGTCCAGTTTCTGGGGCATGTCCAAAAAATTTGAAATGAGCCAGTTCCAACTACCAGTGCAGTTGTGATGTTTTCACTGTGCATTGGGAATGTGGTGAGGGTGGTTTCAATAGCAGTAGATTAAAGGAAAATGAAGGGTACTGTGCTTACTACTAAAGGCCCTATCCTATGAAGAGCTGAGCTCCACCAACTCCCGTTTAAGCAAACGGAGCTTAGGGAGCTCAGCACTTTGCAGGAGGAAATGAGTACTTCACTGCTGCAGAGGGAACTCTCTCTTGGCACATCCAGTTAGTTATTTCTATTTCATTTAGTTGTCAGTTGCCAATCAGCTCCAGTAAATGAATTAGCAAAGAGAGAACATCCTGAATTGGCAGGGGATGGACAAGAAGTCTGTCATCTCTAATTTGTATGAAACAATGTAATGGAGTATTAAAGCTATTGAATGTTAGGGCTGTTTGGCTTATAAATACACTTGCTTCTGTCTGTTAACCAACTTTTGTGTGTACCTCATTTGTTTCTGGTGAAATCATTTCAGGTTTTCATAGTACCATGTGTGCAAACAGAAATGAGAATGCAGCGAACTATAACTTGGCATGCAATAAATGTGTTGATTTAGCCCTACATGTTTCCTTTCTAGTCTGCATGGAAACACTTTCCCTAGATACCAAGACATCTAACTGAACTTAATGAAAAATGACAGAAGCAGAGATTAGATGTAATCATCTTTCAAATACACATAGCTATCAAAGGGAGAGTGGCTTATTTGCTAAGTATGCCATTGTGAGATCTGGAGGTTTGGAGTAGTGCACTCTGGCCCCGATTCAGCATAGCACTTAAGTGCATGCTTAAGTCCATCCCTGTTCAGAACAGGAAAGCACTTATGCATGTGCTTAAATGGTCTCATGAGTAGAGATGTTTTCCTAAAATGAGGCCTTAAACATGTGTTTAAATCCCATTGATTTCAATAGGCAGCACTTAAATGACTGAGCCCTAACAACATGATCCAAAGCATATTTAAGTCAATGGGAGGTTTTCTCATTGATTGCAAAGGGCTTTGGAGCAGCTGCCATATAAATGAAGAGGGGTGGGAAAATGGAAATAGAGAAAACTGCATGAAATTGTGCTTCATACACTTGGGAAATTTCTGAAATGTATCTTGTGAAAGACCTTAAGTGATACTTTTATAGTCAAGTGATCATCTCTCTGTTGTGTAGTTAATGCAGCTAAATGTGTTATTTTGCAGCAAGGTTTTGTGTATTTGATTGTATTTCAGTCATTACCCTCAGTGTTTGAATGTTTTATTTTATGTAGTGACAAGACCAAGCAAAAAAATGTGAACTCTGATTACTGTGCTTCACACAATTTCTTTCAATATGCTTTACAGGCCTGGTACCTTGTCTTATGACATGGAATGTTGCAACATTTTAAAGGAGAATCACTTCAGACAATGTTGTTTTGCCACTGTAATTACCTGTTGCTTACTTGTTATGTTAATGTATGTTTGTTTTAAGATGATATTTGAAAGATGCTTTGTAATTTGATCATCATGTGAACCCGTAGCCCGTCTTTCGTATCAAAAGCTCACGGAAAAAGATTATATTTATTTTTAAATATGTGTATAAAACCAGATATTTTGTTTGTATCTTTCACCATCACAATTCATATTTTCAGACTTACTGCAAATAATCCTAATTCATATTTTTTTAAAATCCTTATCAGTGTTTAAAGTTAAATTGCACACTGTTGTAATTCTTCTTTGCATAGTCATACTTTAAAAATGATCTTTTATCTGTTTTTATGGTATCCATCTAAAAATGCAGCTTCTAATGATTATGCATACAGCCAGTGGAAAGCAAAATCATTGTCCATGAGCTAAATTAAACAAGTTACTAAAATACAAGAACAGAACTTGACAGAATTACTTTGCTTTCATTTCTGTAGAAGCTTAAATCTCCAACACACCTTGATAAACATGGCAAGGAAGCAATTCACTCAGGTGTAGAAGTGCCACACTGGCAAGTTTGCACAAGTAAAGCAACATGGCAGAGTTCATGCACTGTAAGCTATGGAAGGTCTCTGTCCTGGCTTTTAATAAACTTGAGATTTTCAAAAGCATTCAGTGTTGGACTAATTTTGTTCTTAGTGAGGTCGATGGGAACTTTACCACTGACTTCAATGGGACAGAATTAGGTCACTTTTGAAAAACTTCACCCTAATATCCTGGCCACTGTATCATCTTGGCTTCTTTTAGCTAGGTATCTTTCAGAGGTGCTCAGTGTGACACTGTTATTCTCCCTGCAGCTTAACTGACTGTTTTTAAAATAGCAGCAGAAATTTTTTTTTTAACCAACCAGATTTAAAATAAGAAATAATTAAACAACACCTGGGTTTTTTTCTAGAGATTAATGATTGGCTGGAAGGACTTAATGGCATTAACCCCACTGGTCATGATTTTTTTTTAAATATCCTGTTATAGGGATACTGTTGCTATTATGATCTTAAAACAAGGTGGAAAACATCTTTGTTTTATGGCTGATTAACTTTCAATTGGTATTTACAGGGCCTTTCTTGAGAATTAATGCCATCTACATTAAGCCAATAAGATTGCATGAATCACATCTCATTGTCTCATAAAAATGTTCACTGTATCTACACAAAAAATCAGACTAAGTAAATAAAGTGTTACATGTATTTTTGAAAATAGTGTATAATTTACCACAAGGCAAATTGCCCATGCAATTTTCCAATGACTCACTAAAGAAAATCAGTTCACTGTGTAATAGAGTTACAGAGAGACTATTAGGTGTCAAATCAAAGCAAAAGTGTAGATACAAATAAAATGGATAAAAGGCTCTAGGCCTTGTTTTCACAGAGAGGTTTTATTAACAAAATTGATAGTAACTTGTTTCATAACAAAATCCAGGTGAACTGTGGTGGAAGTCTCATGGCATTTATAAGGAAAAACGACTATCAGAATCCCTAAGCTTTTGGAGTGTCCACTGCAGACATAGGGTTCCATCTCCAAATGTCTGGTAACGCTGGATTGACAAAACTTGGACTATATGAGAGTGAGCCATGCTGACTCTCTGCAAAGCACTCCAGCTGTGAACATCTAGAGAGAAAGAGAGAGGGAAAGAAAAGGTGGGATAGTAGCAGGCCTGCTAGCTGGCTAGATCTAATGGTATGCTGGTCAGTAGATGAAGGGGGATTGAGGAGAAGGGTTGCTCTCTATCCATTATCTAAAAGTAGCATCCCCACAGAACCCTCTTATCTCAGAGTTGTTTAGGTGGGCAACTAACATAGCATTTGGGAACCAAGTTCTTCTGTAGCCCTATAGGAGAGACAGAAATTTCAATCTGCTGGCCAGGCAAATGGCTGGTGGGCATAGGAAATTTTGCTCTATGACTAGGATTACAGTTCCCACCAATCCATAGGTTTATTTACTCTGTCCTCAAGAGGGAAAGGAGTCAGCTTGCAGTAGAAAGGTTTCCCTTTCATACAATCTCTATAGTAGTTGCTCTCCCATTCACCCCTTAATTGTTTTCTATTAGTGTTTAGCCAAAACTCAGAGGTGATTGGGAGTAGAGATCATTGTGTTGTGTTGTGTGTCTACACTACAAGGATAGTAAAAGGGTTAGTGTGGGCTGGAGAGACCAAGTTACCCACCTGTTTAAACCTGGAGGGTGGGCCAGGACTAATTAAGGATGATGCCCAACTGGGGAGAACTGGGTAATATAAAGAGAGGAAGCCTAGAGTAGATGAGGGAGCTGCTGAAGGAGGAGTTGCTGAAGATATGCCTGAGAGGGAGAACTCAGGTGGGACCCTAAATGGAAGGGGGTGTCAGTGGTAAGTCTACTTTTTTTTTTACATGTGTTTCCTGGCTTCACAGACTGATCTTGGTCAGTGGGCAGGATTTTTGTTGACATCCATGTATGGGGTCAAGGAAGAATGGCCAGGGCTTGTGTGTGGTGGTTTGTCATCTACAGCACATCTGGGAGGTGACTCTTAGATTCCTCCAGTTGTGAGGAGTCCGGACAGCACTGTTGGGTTGCAGAGTGAGTGCTTTATGGATTATGGCTGGAAAAACTGATTGCTGCAATGTTGACCAGCAGAAGTACTAGTCCCTTTTATGCTAAAATATACAACACTCACATTTGTGGTTGGTTCAGGCATGGGAAATGGTAGCATGAGTCTTTATATCTGTTCAGAAATATGATGCTTGCTGCCACCACCACCTTCCCCTTGCCTTGAGAAGACTGATTAGGGGGTCCTTGTTGTGAGACCAAATCTCCTGTCGACTGTAGGCCATGATCTCTTTGAACCTAAGAAGGTAAAGGTGTGTTTTTCTGTCCATCATGTGATGGCAACAGAGGTATAGGGGCTATCCTGTTATGGCCCTGATCTTCAAAGTCAGGTGTGTGCAGAAACTTGTACTAGCCCTGTGAAAATGCAAATACGTGAGCACAGATCAGGTATTGGTTATTCATGTACTTAAGTCAATCACAATTGTCTGCATATGCCTAACTTTGAAAATTGGCTTTATCGCCTCACATTAGTCATTGAGGTTTTTTTGCAACCATGCCCACTGTGTGCTAAGACCTTTTGTGCAAACATAAAGGGCTAGATTGGGATACTCTTATTTGTGTTGAACCCACAAATAGTCCCTTTAGAATCAACAGAACTATTCAGTGTGAGGAAGGGCATCAGAATCAGGCCCAATGGATTCCTGCTCTGAAAAATTTACAGTGTTTATTGATCTTCCAATTCTTAGGTCTTAATTTTTTCATAAGGCTGACCTTTGAAGTCTTTGTTTTCCCTCTCCCTGAAGTTGTGCTGATCAATTTAAGTTGATTTTAGACTTTATTTTAAAAAAATAATCAAGCAAAAGAAACCTCTGTAGCAGCCTAGCAATGACGATACTCAGCATTCTCATGATTTTATTTGAGGGTGGGAGATGCCAAAAAGGCCGAATCAGGAAATGAGACTGCACTATGCTAGCATGTGCACAAACGCATATGAGGTCCCTGCCCCGAGTTATAATGTAAGTAGTATTTCATTGGTGCCCTCGCTGCACTTGACTTTCATTTTCAAACTGACATGTCCTTTCTTTCATTCGGTTTTCTTTTTATTTAAAAAAGAAGTATTCCCTCCCCAAAACATCGCATAGGCCTCCTTCTTGGTGTTTGCAAGTTGGAATGGCTTCTCATCTCTCCTCCCACAGGTTGGGGGGCCTTGGATTCTTTTTCAGGGCCTATCTCTGCTCAAGGTAACTCCTTTCTGTGCCTGGGACACAGCGAGCGCTATCCTTGGGGAAAATAATTAATCCCGTGACTCTATTCACAAGGAATATAACCCAGTACATGAACAACACAATACATTAATACAAGCCTCAACCAATGAAATGCCACACTCAGAACAATATAACAGAGAGAACTGTACTGGGGACTGAAAACAAAGGATCAGTACTAACTAAAACATCAACCATATAAACACATTCCTCACCTCCCTACATTTGCAACTGTACACAGACCTTAGCTCCCTCCCTAGCATTGTTCCAGGCAGATGGGACGCTGAGGATAAGTCCTGCGATGAGTGCTGCAACGCTGTGAACATTTGCCAGCTTACACAAAAAGAAAGGGCTCTCCTTTATGGTTTCTTCTGCTCTGGGTAGGGTGAGGTGTTTTCCTGACTCCCTGGTCTGGAGCCCTGTGGAGGTCTCAGCTGGCACTGGGTTTATTCTTGATCTCCTTGCTTGCTTGTCTCAGTAGGGCGTGGTACTCCCAGATCATAGAATCATAGAATATCAGGGTTGGAAGGGACCTTAGGAGGTCATCTAGTCCAACCCCCTGCTCAAAGCAGGACCAATCCCCAATTTTTGCCCCAGATCCCTAAATGGGCTCCTCAAGGATTGAACTCTCAACCCTGGGTTTAGCAGGCCAATGCTCAAACCACTGAGCTATCCCTCCCCGCTTTAACAAGATAGCATGTTAAATCCCACAATAGTTAAACGTCCCCCCTTTATTTGGGAAGTGGGAATTGAATAAAGACATCCCAAGCTGCACTGCTCTTCTCCCAGCTCCAAACTCAAACAGCCCCAAAATGAATCCCCCATGCCTCTTGTCTCTGTGGCAGCCTGCCTCCTCCCATGAGGGATTGAGCAGTCTTAGCCTGTCATTGGTCATATGCTTTTGTAGGGGTTTCTATTCTGTGCCCATCCCAGACCCCAAGCAGGCTGGAAACTGCTATCCTGAGGCTCTGGAGCCATTGTTGCTGTAGTCCCAGAGGGTAGGACCCCTAGAGGCTCAGTTCAGTGTTGCAGGAACTAGCAAACTAAAAGGAGTCTCAATAAATATTGATGCAGTCTGACTCAGGGTGTTGATTTAGGTTGGTTTTTTTCTGCCCCCAGGTATCACGGTGGTACATATTGAAAATATATATAGATGTATAGCTGGACATTACTGTCCATCAGATTTTCCTGTAGAACAATAAGTGGGTAGTTCTTGTGGAGCACTTACTCTTAATTACAAGAATGTACATGGTTACCTCTTTAATAATGGAGAGATGTCTATTTACACCTGCTGAGGATCTGGTCCTATGTACTGTATGTGTGTCTATGTATAGACACACAATTTTATTGTAAATGTAAACCTGTACTCATACCAAAATCCCTTCCAACAGGCCTACTACTGCTTCAGTTTTCCTGGTCTCCCTATGACTGTACGAATTACATACATTTCTGTTGGGTTGTTTGGTACATCAATAATTTTGGTGTTCATTCAGCCACTATTATATTCAGCTACACAAAGCTTCAGAGTATCCCAGCAAGCTTTTAATATGATTGGGCCATGACTTGTTTCATCTATCTTAAAAGATCATGGTCTCAGTGCCAAAACTAAAGCACTTGCAAGTATTAAATGGAATGTTATGTGATTCTCCATTTTGATAAGGTACCTTTGCCAAGTAAAAATCCTGTCCAAGCTTCACTCTCTTTTAATATTTGACAACATTATTAAAGGTAGTGACTAAGCCATTAGAATTTGGAGCCAGTAAACAAAATAAAATCATGGCCAAACCAGGCCTATTTGAACCATAGTGACTATAGTATAAAGGAAAATGAGAAATTGAGAGAGACTTTTTCTTTAGGATGGATGGGAGAGTTTACAACTCTTACATATAGATCAATCTCTGAACTAGCATTCTGATGTGTTTTGGGGGCATATTTTCTTATGCTACTGTGCACTGGAATAACTTTTGGGAGGACGATCCACTCTACTTATGTGGCAGTTCAAGTAAGAAGACTCTAGGAAATGCAACAAAATGTGTTAATGCCTCGGGGGAAACAGCAGCCCCTACACAGAGAACATGTTTTAGAATTGGATGGCGCAACATTAGCCTCTATTGGCATCTCAGCAGATGCCCACGAGGCATGATCAGATATTTTTCAATAAGATTTATTTTATTTTTCCCCTCCCCAAACCAAACAGACTCCAGTCATTGGTGAGGATGAGATCTATGCCCAGTATGGAATTGTAGAAGTGTTTGCTGTAACATTGCCTCAAAAGTGTGTAGTTTTATTTGAACAATGCAGAATTTTTTTTAGTCAAATGGATGACATATCTCAAAATGTTAAAATCTCCTTCAAGCAGAGGTAAAGCTCAGAACACTAAACATATTTAGCTTAAAAACGAATGGTTCCAAAAGTTGTGAAAACAAGCTGTGATGATGCAAACTGTTTTACTACTTTAATTATAGCAAGCAGTACTTCAGTACACGGAGAAATCTTAAAACCAACAGTTCAGACAGATTTTATTTATTTTTTTAAACACTTCTTAGGCCATCCTGCCAATCTGACTCATGCATTGGGCTTCAATGTGGAGGTGCTGATCTCATACTTAACCCTATTTCCCCTGGTTGGTAAAGGAAATAATGTGGAGGCAGTACTTTCAATCCAGGGGGTGGGAATACCTCATATAATTCTCCATCGGTCCTCTTGGACTGATTTACAGGAATAACGTTAATTGGCTCAGGGTGGAAATACAGCCCATCTTTATTAGAGGGAAGTGCCCTGCCACCCAAGGCCCTGAGGGTACCTGTGTTCTCCCCCCATGTTTAGTATCTGAGGAGTCCCACCTCTACAGAAACCTGTGCCAAGAGAGAGGCACAGTCCAGGGGAATGGACAGGGGGCAGCAGCAAGTGTTGCTATAGGCCACTGCTGTACAGGATTTTGGGCTTCTCTGGGGACTTGTTCAGGCCCTGGCACAAATTATATTAACCTCCTGAGGGTTGCCTATGGGCTGCTTCACAATCCAGAGCATCCCCATATCCCCTGTAGCATCCTGGCATGCGCCTCACTACATTAGGCTTGCAGGGAGCTAAAGTATATAGAGGGGCTGGTTTGGGGGACAGAATCTGTGTACTCCTTTTGTTTTACTTGAAGTATCTAGTAATGCGAGGGCTCAATTTTAACTTCCCGAGATGTACATTTCAGTAAAATTGTGCTGCTACACAATACCATGTCCCTGAGAGCATAGTGTTGTTTAAATAGCCTTTTACTTCCCAAACTAGCTTCTACAGTTTGGTTTTTTTGAAGTAGTTGGTGAATGGGGTAATTTAGACAAAATCTGTATGTACAGGCCTCAAAAGAAGGCCTGCCATTTATATTTTTTAGAATGAGTTTTCAGCCACAGGTGCCTGGTAGAAATTGAAATGCATTCAAATCCTTGGAGCAGCCCAAAGAACAATGGGGTTGGCCCTGCTTTGAGAGGTGGATGCACTAGATGACCTCCTGAGGTCTCTTCCAATCCTAATCTTCGATGATTCTATGTACAATATTCCTTTCTGCAAACTCAGGGTGCTGAGATTTGGGACGAGAGCAGATCGAGATCATTCCCTGGACCGATATGCTCTGACTGAAGTTATTTACTAAACATTAGTGCACTGGATGCAGTGTGCAGTAACACACAGGAACATTCAGTCCTTTCCCTATAAATCTAATTTAGACAAGCAATGCAGTTCAGATGCCTAGAGCATCATCTAAGTACAAATGGAGGTGCGATCCCAGAGCTGAATTGAGATTTTCTTTTAATGTCTAGAGTCAGAATTGATTTTTTTTTAATTTACCTTTTTAAATCAAGAGTGTGGACTTAGAATTTATGCTAACTTCCTAAAGTGAAATACCTGGAGACAGACACCCTCTAGCCACACAACAGGTACATCAGTCTCACAAGGTATTTCATGCTACTCTGGCAATGTGTCTCAACCCTGACCTAGAAGAACCATTGCTAGTTATGAGACAGTAGTTAAATGTACAGGTACATTCAGTCCTTGGATTCTCTGGGACTGCTAGCTGAGTTGCCATTTGCAATGGCTATTTTTGTGATCACCTGTCTATTGGGAACTGGACTGCAACCATCAAACTCTTTTCACACAGACCAAAGAACAGCAGTCACATAGTAATGACTTTTAGTAACTACCAGCCTGAGCTAGATTTGAATTGGTAACTGAGAAATTACAGGCTCTATAGCCCATTACATATCCCCTGAGCCATATAGTCCATGATTAACTGCAGCCTGGGTCTCTGTCCTCTTCCCACTCATTCTCTCCTTCAAGCAACATTGCTTCAGACTCTCCTTTCTCTCCTTGCTTACAGCTATCTACCTTTCTCTTCACTCCTAATCTACCCCATCACAATCCCTTGTTCCCTTTTCCTTTAGCTGGAGAGAACTGTTAAAAGGGTGGAAAAAACCCTTATTTGACACCTTTTTAAATGGTAGTAAATATAATAACTGTCTTAGGGAAAAGAGAGGAAGTTGGTTATGGGCTCAGGCTGCTGCTGTTAAAATCTGATCCACTTTTTTTTAGAATACAAAACAAGACAAACTCACACAAGAGAAGAGAACAGCAAATATAGAAAATGCATTTTCTATATCTGGTGTTGACTCCATTTCAACCTCACTACTGGAAAAACAAGGGCTTGGCACATGGTCTTATTAGCCTCTCTGAGACCTGACAAACTTGTACCACCATTTGGCTGTTTGGGGCATTGCTTTTAGCTGGCTCTCTAGTCACAAACTTACAGGAGTGTTGCAAAATATGCCATCTTGTCCAACTAAGCCAGGCTTTTATAAAACAGAAAGCAAAAGAAGAGGGATAGGAAAGAACGGAAACAAGGCGGGGAAGGAGAGGACACCCCAAAAAGGTGGTGGGGGGGAGACAAGTATTGTATCCTAGCGGTATTTGAGATTTAGTCAGAGCTGGTGGCAATGGCAGTGTCATCTGGGTCCCTCTCTACAACAATCCGGTCAGACCATCTTTCACACAATGGTGTGAAGGTGGGTCCAGGATATGTGGAGGTGGCAGGCATGATGGTGAAGCTCACTCCTTTCTATTCTCCCATCTTCCAGTCAGCCAGCATTTTTTAAGGACCCCAAAAAGGAGAGATGGGTGGACTAGCCCATCCCCTTGATTGTTTTGTTCATTAATTAGGCCTAACTTCAGACACACTGAATTTGATTTTCCCGACTTCTTTTGTTTACCTGGCATGATCTTAACAGTCCTTGAGTCCTATCAGTAGGCCTTGTTGTTTAGACTTACTTAGTCTTTGTCTCCATTTTGCACTTTTACCCATCAACTTTTATTGTTCTAGGTCAGGGGTTCTCAACGTTTTCCTTTCTGACACCCCCCCCCCCATTCCACAACATGCTATTAAAAACTCCACGGTCCACCTGTGCCACAATAACTGGTTTTCTACATATAAAAGCCAGGGCCAGTGTTAGGCTGTAGCAAGCAGGGCAATTGCCTGGGGCCCTATACCACAGGGGCCCCCACAAAGCTACATTGCTCAGGCTTCAGCTTCATCCCCAAGTGGTGGGGTCAAGGCCCTGGACTTCAGCCCCATGCAGTGGGGCTTCAGCTTTCTGCCCTGGGCCCAGGAAGTCTAACACTGCCTCTGCTTGGCGGCTCCCCAAAACCTGCTCGTGGCCCCTGGATTGAGAACACTGCTCTAGGTTATTGCATCAATTTATAAAAGTTGATCCACTTTCCCACAGTTGAGTTTACAATTAGGGTGAACTTGTTGACCCAGTTATTACAACAATGCACCAAGCTAAAGAAGTTCTGTGAGGATACAAGGTCCCAGTTGTAGTCTGAATGAAGTCAATGGCAAAAATCTAATTCAGTCGTGTAGAGCTGGGCCCCAACTGATTAGCCTCGATTATTTCAAGTGTATGAGTCAGAGCCTATTGGTACAAACTCCAATGGAAATGCACTGATTTACAGCAGCAAATGATATGACCTATGGAATGAAAAGAGAATAATTAGAGCCATGGACTTTATACAGTAGTCAGTAGGTTTTTTTTGCATTAAATTCCACTGCTGTGTTAGTGTGGCTAAGAACTGACTTTTTGGCTTCAGTGAATGGGAAACACAGGCACCGACTTTCCAATCTGCCAGGGAGAGCTTGATCCCTGGCTCTGCCCCAGGTACCACCCCCACTTCCCCCAAGGCCCTGTCCCTACTCTGCCCCCATCCCATTCAGCCCCCGATGGAACCTAGCCCTTGCTCCCTCCCCACTCCCCGCACCTCCTGCATGCAGCAAAACAGCTAATTGCAGCGGGCAGGAGGCATGAGGACAGAGGAGGAGGTGCTGATCGGTGGGGCCCACTGGCAGGGTGGGAGGTGCTGGTGGGGGAGGGGAAGGAATTGATCCATGGGGGAGGTGCTGGGGGGGAGCTGATAGGGTGCCATAATGGGAAACCAACTCAGAGGTCACATGGTGACTGTTTGTACTGCCAATACTTTGTTCTGTTGGCCTGACCAAAATTCACCTCTCATGCTGAATTTATAGGCCCAGATTTTTCCTTACACTGACTCTAGGTCTGGCATAGGGACCAAGGGGAGGCAGCTTATTATAGGAGCAAAGTGCCTTGGCCACTCCCCCTACCATTTCTGACACACCCTGGAATGTCCCGTGTGCCAGGACGTTGACCTGTGTAAAATGTTACCACTGGCATAACTGGAGAATTTGAACTTGGTAGCATTTCACACCCACTTTTCACAGGTCTAAATGACTTCGCGAAGTGCAAGACTGGCTTTTTTTTTTTTTTTTAGAGCTAAAACATTCTGTCTTTCTAAGACACAAAATGCAGCTGATATTCATTAATGTTGCTGCCACTGATCTAAACACAATTAAGTGGTCTGTTTGGACTAGTGGTGAAAGAATCAAAGATGCGAATGGAGTTAAATCTCAGTCATAACATTTATATTCAGTCTTCCTCAAAATTAGGACAGACTGGGAATGGTGTTCCAAATCCGTCTTTCCTTGAGAGATTCAAATAAAGCTTAGGATCTTGGTCAGATGTTCCCCCTGCCAAAGTTTGGAGAGGAGGTGGCTTGACTCTTTTTTTGGTTTTGGGCCCATCTTTAGTGAGAAACGTGGCAAGGAATCTGTACTTCAGAATGGTGAGGTTTTTTAGAGCAGGGGTGGGGCATGGTCTGTGGGGTCTCTTTCCTACTAAACATGAATTGCTATTCTAGATCTCCAGTTACAAAGCAGGTTGATTTTGTCTTTTAATTATAGATAGACGTAGGTGAATAATGTAAGGATTGAATTATACGAACATTGCGTTGCAATTTGCTATTCTCTTCAGTCCAAGTAACATGTGATGTTAATTTACAGATTTGTGGCTGCCTTTAGGTGACACACAGTGCCTTAACATTCTAAATGATGACTTGGCTAAATGGGAAAATCACATTAGAAACAACCTTCACACTTCCCAGCAGCCACAATTGAATGTGATGCTCTGGCACCATTCTAAAATGACACTAAATGAAGTTATACATCAAAGCCACATGGTCCTCGAAGCCACTTGAGATAGTGAGTAATTTTTCGACATGTGCAGACAGCTATTAACAATGTGCCCGATGTTACTCTGAGTGTGTGTGGGGAGGGGGTGGCTACTTGGTCAGAACCTGTTTGCCATGGAGACGCTGGTTTTAAAACTGGTTCAGCTAAAGCTATTCTAAAACCTATTAGAATCAGGGTGTAAACCCAGACTGGGTTGTCCTCTTTTGGCTTTGTATTTTGCAAACCAATTTCAAGACCATCTAAGGTAGGGCCACCCTAAACCATTTCAAGCCATTCTACAGTTCTAATGGGCTTCAAAACGGGTATACGTCAACTGATTTAGAAAATGTCCCCATGAGCATGGTATTGCACCTCTAGCATATTTCCTCTTGTTTTGGGAGTATTTCCAATATACCATATTCTAACTTGGCAAATGCTTTTCCCTCAGACACCTCAAAATTCCTTTTCCTATGCTGGGAAGGCCTGGCATCTGACGACTTTGTTTATCTATCTCTCACCTCAATTAAAGACACTCTTCTCCTGCCCAGTCTCTTCAATTCCATTAACATTTTAAAAAAAGACCAACAATTCTAAAACTTAATTGCGATGCTTGCACAGAATATTTGAGTAATCCACTAACAGTAGAATAGTTACACTGCCATGCTACAATTACAAGTACAAAATGAAAGCTTGTAGATACAGACCTATTGAAGCATATCTTCCCTGAAGTAAAATGAAAATAGTCCTGTTGGTGTTATCATGTAACTTCTGCAAAGGGTAGATATATTCGATTTTTCCCTAATGCTCACATGGCCAAAAAAAAAAAAGGGAGGGTGTTAAAATGAACATTGAGGGCTGGGGGGTAGGAGGAAGAGTGGCTTAGGACTCCCAGGAGCACCCAGCCCAAACTGGGAATTCTATGACATCTGAAGAGAGACACTCCTCGCTTGGCACAACAGCAATTATAGTATTAATACAGTGACCAGGACGACCAAAGGGTAGTTGCAGTGAAAGTGACCATAGGGGCTCTGACCCCTTGCTCCTGGCAGCTCATCTCAGCTTCTTTGCTCTGCATAGTGGAAGCATGAAGTACAGATTTGAGCGACCAACAGGCTGTGATTGCTTGGCCCTATCCCAGCCTCTTGTCTTCAGAAGGTGTCTTCTGCTCTCACTGACCAGTAGCTTCAGGGAGTTTGGAAGGAGAGGGATGCTATACATTCCCCTTTCCTCCACAGCCTCCCCACAAAAAGCAACTTTATAAATAGCCATATTAGCAGTTTTCAGAGCAAGATGGACCAACACTTTGAAGGGGAACTGAAAATGAATCTCTTAGGCCATACAGAAACCCTTTCACTTTGTAAATAAACATCCAAGTTGATGTGTTGGAGTGGTTATCTTCTTTAAGGTCCAGGGAGCCTGGGGCCAGCCAGCCTGGTCTGATGATCAGTTCCAGCTGGGAAGGGGTCAAGTGATACCTATAAAAGTGGAGCGAGCGCAGTTGGAGGGAAGCTGTAGTAGGGAGCCTTGTTCCTGTGAGTTTCCCTGGAGCAGAAAGAGGGGTACAGAGTGAAAGGCCTCTGGGCCCATTCAGCCTGGGTTTGTTGGGGGGGAAATAGTGTGGTGGTTTTTTGTTAATAAACAAAATAAAATAAAACCTTCCTTAGAGAAGAGCCAGAAAGATCTGAATGTGTTTAATTCTTCCTTGATTGTCAAAACGGGCCAACAGCCTTACAATTCACTTCAAGGAAGTTTAAAATTAGGTTGTATGTGTATAGACTCATGGCTCCTGACTCTCAGCACCAGCAGCTAAACTGAAGTTTATTATCTGACAACTTCTCACCTGCTTTTTTTCTGTACTCCCTGTTTTCCCCATACCAGGTTCAGTTATGAACTAGTACCTGAAGATGTCTTTACCTCTGTTTTGCTAGCAACTTTAATGGACATTTGACCTCTGTCTTTGTTTTCTCTCCTAGTATAAATCAGTCAGTTTTTAAATCCACCTCTTAAATGGACCATAGAACAAACTTAAGTGAATATCTCTGCTCTGGGTTTTCCCTGGCATATGCTGCTCTGGACTGCTCAGGGGAAGAGAAAATCTGGGCTTGGTGCAATTTAACTTCTGTTTTACATTGTTTGAGCTCCCTATGCTCCCAGTTGAAAATATTCCCTCTGAGGGCTCACATTCACTAAAGGGATTATTGTCAGAATAAGCTACTATAACAATAAACTGCTTTAGGTCAAAATAACCTATTTTTGACTTACAGCACAGCAGAGAAATGGTAGTATTTTGCGTTTTTTATGTACATACAAATAATGAGCTGTAGTAGCCATTACCCAGTTTTAAAAGTCCAGATTGGGGCTAGCCCTTCCATGGCTACTTGATGTGGGGTTGTTGTTTGGGGGGTGGGTTAAAGGAGAGATGAACAGGGAGGAAAGAGCCTTTCTCTCTGTGACATTACACTCCATATTCTTTATGGAAATATGCTTATGATATGGCTGACGTAACTGAGGTTTACTTTACGCAAGATGGCACATGTAAGGTAGCATTGGGAAGTTTATGCTTTACTGAATGTGCTTATCCAATTTGTATGCATGTATCATTGCTTTATCTGAAGCTGGGAATATTGACCATGTCTCTGTATTTCAAATGTGCTATGTTGGATGAGGCCAAACAATGTTACTGGCTTATTGAAGAAATGCACACACACACAAGAATTAGCCCAGGAACTATGTGCAATAGAAACCTCTCAGAGAGCTCGGCACAATGGGAATAGCTTGACCCAGGTCTAAGCAAAAAAGATTTCCAGCAAGTGGGGGGAAGATATAAAAGAAGGACAACTACAACATAAGGGGTCCTCACTCTTCCTACAACAACACAACTGAAAACACCTGAGGAACAAAGACTGAACTGTGGGATGTGATGGTCGCAGACTGGAAGGATTTTTAGCCTGTGTAAGAGAACCTGGGAAAGCTAAGCAACTTGTACCTTAAGAATCTGCCAGCCTGTATATCACTCAGGGTGTGAATTTTCTAATTTGTATCCTAACTATTTAGCGTGTTAAGCTCAGTTTGCGGCTTTTATTTATTTACTAATTGTAATCTGCTTTGTTCTGTTTGCTAACCCTTTAACCACTTAATATCTACCTTTTTGTAGTTGTTAAACTTATTTTGTTTATTAAACCCAATTTATGTAATTTCCAACTGGGGAGGGCAAGACGTTGTGCACATCTCTTCACATTGAGGAAGAGGGTAGATTTTTTTGAGCTTGCACCGTGCAGATTTTTTTATACAATGCAAGACAGTATTATTTTGGGTTTATCTCCCTAAAGGGCTGTGCACATGAGTGCTGGAGAAGTCCTCTCACATAAAGCTGACTTCAGTCTGTGTCTGCAGCTGGGTGTGATCCTACCTGTGTTTCTGTACTGCAAGAGGCCAGAGAGCCTAATTCAGCAAATCAGGGAGTGGGAACCCAGGCCGGTGGAGCAGGGGAGGCTCAGTGAAATCCCAGTACATCAGGTGGCATCCAGAAGTGGGGTCGAACCCATCACACTCTCTCTTTGTGCTTTTGTGCTGGCCACAGAGGGGCTGTCAAGAATAGCCCCTGTATGGTTGCTCCCTATGGGAGCAATTCACTGGATAAGGTGAGTGTGGGAAGTAGGAGGATCCATGGTGCTAATCAGTGAGGGAGCTTTAAAGGGCAGGGCTGTGGCAAATTTACTCCTTCCCCTCAGCACAAATCCAGGTTGCACCAGCAGACACTGTGTCCCCTAAGGCTCCCCCAGAACAACCCAATTACAGACACATTTTAGACCAAAATGGAGTAAAACTGAGAAGTTAAATTCCTCAACAGTTAATCCAACATATGTAGTTGAGGCTGGAGTTTATACAGTTCCACCACCACTGACAAATTACCTTATTGGTATGAAATGTTCTGACTTTACTGAAATGAAACACTTTGAGAAGATCAAATGAAATGTTTAGCTTTATAAAAACTTCCAAGGTTTTTGACTCTGGTTTAATCTGAATAGGGACAGACTTTGAAATCTTAGAATTTCCATCCCACAGGAAATTTAAGGTTTTGGTTAGCTCCATTCCCAATATATGTGTAACAGTTCCTTCTCCACAGGCCAGCTTGTCCTATGTGGACTGGGAAATAGGACGTGTTAAGCAAAAATGTATAAAATGGGATATAGACACTTCTCTTCCTCCCCTGGAGAGAGGGGGGAAAAAAAGTCCCTGGGTGCCCAGACACAGAGGGCTTTGGACTCCTGCTCATTTGGAATTTTCTGAGATTAATTTGAAGGGTTGTCCGTTGGCTTCTGAGGAGAGGGATCATCAATTGGCTCCTGTGAGGAGAGGGCGTCAAAGCTAGACTATGTGGCCCTGAGGGGAAGCACTGCTGGTCCCTTATTAGATTAGGCTATTTAGAGTATTAAACTGTGTTAAAATTACAAGCTAACACTTAAACTTAATTTAGGTTGCTTGCAGGCTAGTGGGCCCTGGAGGAAAGAATGGGATCAGAGCCAGCCTAGAGAAAGTTGGAATGAGTTGTGCCATTCTGTTTAGGGAGAAGCCTGCTGTGTGTTTCTGGTTTGTTCTTGTGTGTTATCATTCTGAATTCTAAGATATAAGGTAGGGTTATGTCAGCCTTCCAGCAAGTGTATTTCATGTTTAGCTAACTTCTTTGTATGTATGCCTGAACATAACAGACTGTCCCTAAAAGAAAAAGATTGAAGACTGCTGTTGGGTTAAATAAAACTTCAGTGGTTTTTGTCAAACCCTGATGTTGGAGGTGTAGTCAATCAGTGGGGTTTGTGGAGATCTGCAGGCCCTTACAATGGAGTTAAGAAAAGCAGTCAAGATCGCCTGATATTTACAGGTTAGTACTAATGACCCAGAAACACAATTGATGAATAAGCTGTGTATGTCCAGGAAGGGGCAGGTCATGTGGTCCTGTAAGACAGTCTACAGGACTGGCATGGTCCTGTTCCCAGTTAATCCAACCACAGGGGCATTCTGGAACTTGTGGTTCCTGTTATGGTTTGAGTTAGATAGTTGATCAGATGTCAGGTAACTTTGACTAATAAACACCAGTAGAACTAAGATAAATCAGCACTAGATAGTGTGACAAAGTTCCTCCTCTACCTCGGTGGGTCATGCGCTTATTAGCGGATTTTGCTTGCCTCAGAGATCTTCCCCTCTAGTAGAATCCACAGTCCAGGTTAACTCCTCCTGTGTCTGATCAGGAGTTGGGAGTTTTGGGGGGAACCCGGGCCCGCCCTCTACTCCGGGTTCCAGCCCAGGGCCCTGTGGACTGCAGCTGTTTAGAGTGCCTCCTGGAACAACTGCATGACAGCTACAGCTCCCTGGGCTACTTCCCCATGGACTCCTCCCAACACCTTCTTTATCCTCACCACAGCATCTTCCAGCAGTACGCCCTCTTACTCTCAGCTCCTAGTGCCTCTTGCCCCCAGCTCCCCCCACACAACCTCCTTCCACAGCTCCTGACATGCGCACCTCACTGGCTCACTGGGAGGCTTTTGACTAGTTTCAGCCAGCCCCTGATTGGCTGCAGGTGTGTCAATCAACCTCCCTGCCTTCTGGAAAGTTCTTAATTGGCCCCAGGTGTCTTGATTAACCTGGAGCAACTGCCATAAGGTATCAGGGATTTGTTTAGCCTGGGGCTAACATACTGGTTCCTTACCACTTTTCTATAGCCCTCTGGCCTTGCCCCGTCACATATCCCCCCCTTCTGCTCAACACCATAGAGTTGGGCAACTTGGGACGCCAGGCAGTGCGCTCTTGACAGATCCCAGGCAAACTCCTTCTGTTTGCCTCTCTGTTGTTCGCTGTTCAGCTGGTTCGCAGCTGACTGCCTTTTTATACCGGTCAGGACCAGCTGGAACCAAGCACTCCCAATTCACACAGCGCAGTCCCCCTAATGCAGCACTTAGCATACCTCTGCTCAGACAGATCCCAGTCTTTCCCATCCCGGCTCACCACTTTCCTGATCATGGCCTTGAGGGTCCTATTGAACCTTTCCACAAGGCCATCTGTTTGCGGGTGGTATACAGAGGTCCGTAGGGCTTGTACATGGAGTAATGAACAGAGATCTTTCATCAACTTGGACACAAAAGGTGTCCCTTGATTAGTCAATATCTCCTTGGGTAGCCCAACTCGGGCAAAGATCTGTACTAACTTCTTAGCTATGGTTTTGGAAGCCGTGTTGCATAGGGGAACGGCTTCCGGGTACCGGGTTGCATAGTCCAGTACAACAAGCACATGTTGGTGGCCCCGAGCTGTCTTCTCAAGGGGCCTAACAGATCCATGGCTATGCGTTCAAAAGGAACCTCTATTATTGGAAGAGGTATCAAAGGAGCCCGGAAGTGCGGGTGTGGACTATGTAACTGACACTCCAGACAAGAGGTACAGTATCGTCGGACATCTTCATGTACTCCTGGCAAGAAGAACCTCCGCAGGATCCGTGCCTGGGTTTTCTCTACCCCTAGGTGTCCTCCAAATAGGTGACTGTGGGCGAGGCTCAATATGGCTTTTTGATGTTTTCGTGGCACCAGAAGTTGATGCATCTCTTGCTCCTGCATTTACACCACACGGTACAGGAGATCTTTCTTCACTATAAAGTAAGATCCTGGACCCCGGACCTTCCCATCCACAGGTACGCCATCTATCTCAGCCACCTCTTTCCTGGCGTTATCATATCTAGGGTCCTCTGCCTGGTCCCGCCTGAAAGTCTCTCTCCCGGGACTAATCAGCCCGAGCTCCCAGGGGCCAGCCTCTGTTGCTTCCAACGGCTCACTTCCATCATGGCTGGGGCCAGCCTCCGGCTCACTTTCCGTGGTGGTAGTTTCTCTGGCTGCTCGTGTCCGTCTGCCTACTAGGGCGATCTTCTGGCCCTGGGTCAGGATCCCGGTTCCCAAAGCTTTTGCAGCCTTCCTCTCCCTTTTTGTCTTCCGGGTCTTTTGGGGGCCTGAGAACAGATCCTGAGAAATCTCAGCGAACATCGGGGGTTGACAAGTCGCTGCCCTCAGGGTCCCCACCTCCCTCCAACCTCTCTGCGGGGAGTAAATTATCAAACCCTGGATAGTCCCTCACAATGATTACAGGATACGGGAGTTTAGGAACTACACCCACTGTCACCTCAATGGGGTTCCCCTGAACCTCTATCTCCACCTGGATGGTGGGGTAATGGCTTACGGCCCCATGTACGCACATCACTGCTACGCATTTGGCTTGTAGCAGCTGGCTAATTTTTAACAGTTAACCCGATATTAGGGTGATTGCACTCCCGGAGTCCACAAGCACTCTAGTCTCTACTCCATTTATCTTCACCGGTCTAGTGTAGTTATGCGGGGCTAATGCAACGCCCGCAAGGTGGATAAGGGAGCATGGGACCTCCCAATCCCCCAAGCTACATTGCATAGGCTCCTCGGTGCTGGGACACTATGCTGCTATGTGTCCCCACTCACCACATGCATAACATCTATATGGAACCCTAGGCATTCCCTGGTCTCTTGGTTTGGGAAGTCTAACATCACAATCTTCTTCCCCCTCAGTGAGCCGACTCTTTCTGGCCTATGGTGGGCCTTCAGCCCCTCTTTTTCCACCTGGGCCCTCCTGGTGGCCCAGTCACTCAAAATCTAGGGCTTGGTGCTGCTAGTTTAACCCTGTGTTCCGCTTCCTTAACTGGTCGGGTCAGTTATCTCGCCATCCTTTGCCTCTCTACCATTGCCACAATCTTGTCATAGGTGGAGGGTTCGTTCTGGCTTACCCATGTGCGAAGGTCTGGCGGTAGTCTCCTCATGTATCGGTCGATGACCAGAACCTCTAGTATCTCTTTTGTACTCCGGGACTCAGTTTGAAACCACTTTTGTGCGAGATGGATGACAATTGGGATCGCGGGGTTTTGTCTTCCTGGTACCTCCACTCATGATACCGCTGGGCCCGCACTGTGGTTGTTACCCCAGATCTGGCCAGGATCTCTGCTTTCAGCTGGGGGTAGTCTGCTGCAGCCTCTTCAGGCAGATCATAGTAGGCCTTCTGCGCCTCCCCACACAGGAATAGGCCGAGGATGCCAGACCACTGATCTCGAGGCCAGGCCTCTCGTAGGGCTGTCCTCTCAAAGGCCAGGAGATATGCCTCTATGTCATCGTTCCCTGTCATTTTCTGCAGGCAATTGCTGGCCCGTATGTGCCGCGTCCCATCATGGCCATGGTTCATCTCTGTAAGGGCCTTCACTTGGTTTACCAGTTCCCGCAACATAGTACGGTCTTGAGCAGCCTGGTCCATCAACAGGCGATTGGTCTCATGCTGCAGCCGTACTGCCTTCTGTTGGGCAGCTGCCTGGACACGGGTAGCCTCCTGCTGGGCAGCCGTGGCTTGTATCAGTGCCCGTACTACCTCTTCCATTGTGGTGAATAAAATAAATAAATAAACCCGCTCCCTTTTTTTTTTAAACACCCCTCTTCTTCCGCCGCGCTGTGCACACCAAATCCTGCTCCTGACACCAGTTGTGACAAAGTTCCTCCTCTACCTCAGTGGGTCCTGTGCTTATTGATGGATTTTGCTTGCTTCAGAGATCTTCCCCTCTAGTAGAATCCACAGTTCAGGTTAACGCCTCCTGTGTCTGATCAAGAGTTGGGAGTTTTGGGGGGAACCCGGGCCCGCCCTCTACTCCGGGTTCCTGCCCAGGGCCCTGTGGATTGCAGCTGTTTACTGGAACAACTGCATGACAGCTACAACTTCCTGGGCTACTTCCCCATGGACTCCTCCCAACACCTTCTTTATCCTCACCACAGGATCTTCCAGCAGTACGCCTTCTCACTCTCAGCTCCTAGTGCCTCTTGCTCCCAGCTCCTCACACGCAACCTCCTTCCACAGCTCCTGACATATGCACCTCACTGGGAGGCTTTTGACTAGTTTCAGCCAGCCCCTGATTGGCTGCAGGTGTGGCAATTAACTTCCCTGCCTTCTGGAAAGTTCTTAATTGGCCCCAGGTGTCTTGATTAACCTGGAGCAACTGCCATAAGGTATCAGGGATTTGTTTAGTCTGGGGCTAACATACTGGTTCCTTACCACTTTCCTATAGCCCTCTGGCCTTGCCCCGTCACAATAGGCAAACACATACATTATACCAATCTGGAAAACACCATGCAGCAGTTTGTTTTCAAGGTATGATCTTAACCCTGCTCTTCTTTTGTAACACACTTGTTTACAGCAGATGGAAAGTCCCAAGTTAATACAGACCTTTCTTCTCCTACCTAGTTTGTACCTCCATTTCTTTTCAGGGTACAGAAATACCTACCCCAATTATTTCTAGTGCCTGCACCAATTAGCCCTAGAAGATAAACAAACCATGTTTGTTTTATTTGACCTTATTTCTGAAAGGTTCTGCATACACAAATAATTACATAAAGTTCATCTGCATGGCATGAGTATCAAAGCATACTGGGAGTTTGGTTCACAGTTAGCATAAGTGAAAAGAATACAAAGTCTTCTAAAATATATAATATTGGCTAACATTCTCATAGTAATGACTGTTAGAGACATAGCAAAGAATGCTGGGAAGGAATGCCAGGAATATAGGAAGCAGACCATTCAACAGAGTGCAGAGAGACTGGTTCCTGCTTTCTCTACTAAAAGACCCTGGATTGAGCCAGGGTAGCAGGGAAATATCACAAGAGAGCCTGGGAAGGGGAAGAAGAGACCCAAGGGTGTAAAGGAGGCTGAGACTATCCCAAGGAGGGAAAGAGCATAGGAAGTTGTATTTGGAAGTGAAATGGGAGAAGAATGGATGACTTCTACTTCATTCAGGGCCTCATGGGTGGAGGCCACAGAAGAGGAAAAGCATGAGCTCCCCAGCGCCCCTAAGGAAATACCAAGGGGTGCTGTCAGACACTGAAAGAAAGGAGAACCTTGATAGACCTTTGAGGGAAGGTCGTGGTCCTCAGATACTGGATGGGGGTAGATGCAAGCCCCTATTGCATTCCTGCATGAGAGGAAGGCCTTGTGAACTGGATTTATAACCCTGTGTGGTGGTGGTAGTAGTGGGAAGGTTGATACAGCTTTCAGTCAAGAGGGTGTGGCCCATAGAGGGAGTGAAGCTGGCTGAAGACTGCCTGATAGAATTGTTTGAAATTCTTGGTTTGGCCAAGAGGGCTAACTACCCACCAAGAAGGGAAACAAAAGCACAGTTGCATCTCCATGCCACAGAGGTAAGGTCCTCATTATAATACAAAAATTTCTAATATTGAAGAAAATTAGCTATATTTAAGAGTCTCTTGTGAAACCGTGGAATTTCATCTGCTCTTAAAACAGGTTTCACACTTCTTTGTTCGATTTCTGAAATTTAGACCTAAAAAACTGCTATAAACTTCACTATGAATCCTTAAACTGAAAACCACTTTGGTCTGAGAAAGTGGCTCAATACTTTATATTCAAGAACAAAAGGTAGTTCTGTAATAACTTCAATGGTGGAAGCAGTGGCGTAGCCAGGTTTAGAGCACAGTGGGAGCGGCGCTATAAAAAGGTGCCTCCCCGCTCCCCCTGTACTCACCCCGGCAGCACTTTAAAGGGCCCAGGGCTCCAGCCGCTGCGGAGCCCCCGGGCCATTTAAATCCCCACCCGAGCCCGGCTCGGCAGCGGGGCTGAGGGGGAGAGGCACTTTAAAAGGTCTGCCGCTCCCCGCAGCGGCAGGAGCCGTGGGCCTTTTAAAGCACCCCCCCCCCCGCCCAGCCCAGGTCCGGAAGCGGGGCGGGGGGGGGCGCTTTAAAGGGCCTGTGGCTCCCCGCAGCGGCAGGAGCCGCTGGCCTTTTAAAGCACCCCCAAGCCTGGCTCCCGCAGCGGGGCTCGGGTGGCGCCTTAGTGCCGCTTCTCACTGGGGGTGTGGCCGCTCCCCCTGCTCCCCCCTGGCTACGCTACTGGGTGGAAGAAGTTCATTCTGTCAATTGTTGCAAAAAATGGCTTGCATAACAGTGGTTCCACAGTTGGCTATGCTGTATGATGAATAATGTTGCTATTGAGTCCTTATCAGGGAAGCAATGCGAGTGTGAGTTTCTTTCATGTGGCCACTTCTGATTCTGAATTTAAAGAAATGCAAATATTCCATGTCTCCTCATAACACTGAAAATGAAAACAACAGTGTTATGCCAATCAGATACACTGCCTGAGAAAGTTGACTACATTTTCTAAAATATGATAATTTATTCTCTACTAAAACATGCACACTTTAACCAATTAAAATTTTCATCCTAAGGATTTTGTAGATGTGCACCATAGAAGCCGCAAGGCACGTTTAGATTAAAATGTTTTCTTCAGAATAGTTTGACACCTCAAATTAAAAATAAAAAAGAGCAATCAAATTAAGGGCTAGATTACTTTGGGTCGTGCCTAAAGTCACAATATAAACTGCAGCACCTCAGGAGTGGTCCAGGAGGCACTGTGTCATGGACATGTTCCTCTGAGGTAAAATTTGTCTCCTGACCGTCTCTTGCTCCATGGGGAAGTAAGTTACTGCAGCCTTTAAAAGGATGCATTTTACTTCCTCATGCCTGGACATCTAATCTGGCCCCATGAGTAGAGGGGACAAAGCCAAGATTCTGATTTTCCCACTGGAGCAGATGGGTAGTGAGTGGGTGTGGGAACTGCCTGCTATCCATCATGCCTGGACCCATTATCTGGATAGTCTGTGCAGGGGCATAAGGTGAGTAAGAAAGGGGGTACATAGCCCTCCTACCCACAATCTAGCCCCAAAATAATGCAGGAGAGTGTGGGGCACACAAGGAAAACATAGAAGCATACAGCTAAACAACAACTTTAATGTATGCCCCATACAGGCTAACTTAAAGGGCCAAACGTGAACTTACTCCATGTTTTTGGATACCAGATTAATAGTTTAGGATGAAGCACACAAAGATATTATTGGCATGAATAGTAGTTTTGGAATGCATCAGTCTCAGGAAAAAAATACCTAGGTTCCTGTTCTGCAATACTTGGACAGCTCCAAGTGTAACTCAAATGTTGTTGTATATGACCACAGTTTATTTAAAACCAAAGGAAAGCAGTGGGGGGGAGGAGGAGACTTGCTCGAGTCATGTGTCTCTTTCCAAGAGCAGAGCAGGACATCTCTGCTTGAAGGCCTAGAGACTCGAGAAGAATGGTTGTAGTTATTAGTCATGCTCAACTGTTTCACTGTACATTGTGTTCCAACCTGCTGCAAAACTGGTGTTCATACAGAAATGTTCATTCTGTCTGCTCCCTCTCAGCTGCAGCTCCCTCCACATCTAACCACTGGTGAAGGAGCATGGGCGCCCCTTTTATTTGTAAGGGTTTCTGGTACTGAAATGGCTACCTGTTGGAATGTGCTCAACACTGCTATGCATGGAGATAAACAGATATAGCTACTTACAGAACAGGTGGGATTTTCTAACTCTGCTAAGGGAGTTGCATTCCCAGCACCCACTAGACCTGGGTTTCCAATTACTTTAGCTGCTTTTGAATGCCCTACCCTAAAAAAATTAAATGACAGCATTTGCTGTTTCTGCACAATTAACTTATGTGTCCCTTACCTGGGCTCTTCTCTCCCATCCTGTTTCTGAGTTGGGTTGGCAGGCTGAGAGGTATGATACTAATCATTTCTCTTTTTGAACCAAGTATGAAGTTACCCGGATAGCTGAAGTTTCAGACGGTAAACCCTATTTTCCCCATGTTGTGCTTTCTGAAGAAGCTGTTGGTACCCAGACAGGCTACACTGAGGAATGCAGCATAGGTGTTTTAGGAGAACTTAAAAGTAGACTTATTATTGCAAGCCATTCTACTTGGGAATGAAGTCACACACCTGGAAAAAGCCCTGATACAAAATGCAGCAGCCATATTTGTTTAGCAGCACAAGTCACAATGAATGCATCACCACAGGAAATTGTATTTAATTTTGTCCTGGGGATCTGTTTTTGGCATCACTCCTGTGACTTTGGGTACCCAGGCTGAGTCACCTTGCGAACTGCCTGCCTCCAGCAAGAGAGATACTTGCTGTCATCTCTGATGCCATCAGCCTGTTAGCCCAAAGGAGATGGAGATAGGTACTTTGCCTTGTAGACTAAAAATAAGTGCACTCCAGTTCCTGAGTCACTTTGAAGCATTCCCCTGTGATATCCCGCCCCTGTCACTACTGGCTATTCACAGAAATACCAGGTTTGCTGTCCTCAAGGGAACAGTATTCGCACCAGCTGGACTGATTCAGCTTAGGTTCGGCTCCTTGTACAATAAATATAACTCAGTGCTGTGGTATAGCAAAAACAATCATAAACCTAGTACCAAAGATCAAGAGTGTAAGTGTTAATTAAGGAAAATAGAAATATATTATATATAAACAATTATAACCTGCATTGTAAAAATTTCTGTCTGAAGCAGTCTTGTATCACCCAAATGTCCTTTGTAGCACTTCCAACCAAGGCTGGTTGGGATCCCACTTTCATGAATGTAAACCCGCTGTCTATTTCCTCAGGTGCAGGGAATAAGAGGTGGCTTTTTGCCTTTTCCTTGTATCCCCCAAAGTTCATTGTTCATCTCCAGAGTCAGGATGATCCCATGCACCCCCTCTCCCTACTCCCAAGGCTTATACTGCAGTGTACTGACTCCAGGCTGACTTCATACATAAATGCAGCTTCCATTGTGTTGACTTACAATGCTAAATTTACATGTGAACTAAGGCAACAGGTCACTATACATCCTTTATCTGGCAAAAATCTGTTTTATCAACCCAATAACAGTTCATGGATGCTAGGTCCATCAGTGGCTATTAGTCAGGATGGGCAGGGATGGTGTCCCTAGCCTCTATTTGTCAGAAGCTGGGAATGGGTGACAGGGGATGGATTACTTGATGGTTACGTAGTCTGTTCTTTCCCGCTGGGGCACCTGGCATTGGCCACTGTCAGAAGACAGGATACTGGGCTAGATGGACCTTTGGTCTGACCCAGTATGGCCGTTCTTATGTATGCCTTGATTCAGACTTTAGGGACTACACACTTATGTGGTATTTGCACATACATTTCACAGTGATATTAATAACCAGTGTGTCTCCAGCAATTATGAAAGACCTTAATGAGCAATCCCTGGGGCACTGTGGTGCTGCAACTACCCCTGCTCGGGGCTGGGCCTACCGGCACCAATTTAGCCTTAGCAATGATACTATAACATATACCTACAGCATTAGTTACAAGCATAGACGCATTGGGCAGGATGTATGCCAGATCCTCAACTGGTGTAAATTAGGATAGTCCACCGATTTGGGTGAAAGCCAGTTAGTACTGGGGTTGGGAAAACCTGGTTCAGATTCAATAAACTGAGCCAAATCTGTGGCCAGAAGTTGAACTGAATGACTATCCATTTGGGGGTTCCAAATCTTTCTTCTAACTTTTGTCTGAATGTGCAGTTCTTGGGTTAAGAACAAAAGCGGAAGTGCCAAAGGTTTTTTTTCCCCTAAACTATTCCCATAATACTTCCTTCTGAGCTGTAACTGAGGAGTATGGGAAATCTCCCAAGAAATCCTGCTCACATAACTTTGCAGAACAATGTGGTTCCAATTAAGCTTTGGGTAAATATTCAAACTTTAAACATCTGAGTTTAACATTCAAACTTTGGGTGGTGCGGGCAGGTGAACAGTAGTTCATTAAGAGCATACTGGTCAGGAGAGAACTTGTATACTGCAATTGGTCCTTTTCACTTGCAAGGCAATCTTACAAAACTTTTTAATAATAAAAAAAATCTCCTTGGAGAACAAATATCTAATTCAAAAAGTACTAAAGTCGCCATGTCATCATTCTTTACGAGCAAGACTTGCAGGCTAAAGGTTCTGTTCTGCAGCCCTATCTCATTTGAGCCCACAATCCCCTTGATTACAGTATAGTTCATCTTCATGGGCCTCAATCTGCTACCTCAATCAGCAATAAATTGTAGATACTATTAGTAAAACTCTCAGCTTCTAGAGGCAACTCCTGATGCAGCATACTTTGATTCATACAACTCCCTGAGCGGGGAGCAACAGTAGCAATGTTAAGGAAAGCAGATCAGGGCCAGCGTGCCCACTAGGCGACCCTAGGCGGTCGCCTAGGGTGCCGGGAGCCGAGAAGGTGTCTGGCCGCGGCTGCCTGCTGCCTCTGAGCTCCACGGCTGAGCCTAGGGCACGAAACTTCCTTGCTCTGGCCCTGAAGCAGACCCATTGTTCGTTAAATATTGTAATACAACTCAATTACCACTTCCATTTGCCCTTGGCAAGGAAAAATATCTCTACTGTTTTGGTATTCTTTCAGAGGGCATTGTTTCCACTTGCTCTTGCAAGAACTTGTTAAGTTGTCATCTTTTGAATCCAGGATGCCTCTTTTCATGAGACTGATTATTTACCATTTCAAAGTCACAGCCATCCTGGATAAGGTTTGTTAGTATTATTAAAACATGAACAGCAGAACTGCTGCAGTTTAGAAAACATTGGAAAGGAAAGGCCAGATTGTAGATCAACCTGATTGCGGAGACATGCTGACAGCAGAATATTTGTTTACCATTTCTACTTACTAGGCTGCTCCAAAAAGTCCCACTTGTTTAAAGCAGTGATACAACCTGACACGTGCATCACATTACATTAGGCTGTATATGACCTGGAGGAATAAGAAGGTATATAGGTAGGCTAAACAACTTAAAATAAGAGCTCCTAGTCAGGGACGTGCTTTGCAAAAGGACTTTTGAGGTCTAGTACAGTTGCTGCAGGAGGGATGAAGGGAATGCAGCCTATAGAGGCTCAAACACACTACTTCAGAAAGAGCAGTGGTCTCTTCAACTCAGTCAGGGATCAAAGCATGTTCCTGAGGTGCTCAGGCTGATTAAATCCACCTGAAAGTGATTTGCCTGCATTCAAAATGGTCACTTAAAACAATCAGTGGCCAGAGTGGTGAAAAAGCATCCTAAAATAACCAGGACCATTTTGAAGGTTCACTACCTGCTTTCCAGTCAGTAAAGTGAACTGAAGTTTTAAAGAGTAAAGTTAAAGGGACACTGCCAAGATTTCTTAAAGTTTTGGTTTCCATTATTTCTAGTATCCTAGTAGATGTTGAAAACACTTTTTCTTCCCCTCATATTTTGTCCTCTTTTTGTTGTTGTTATTATTATTATTATTATTAAACTAGCATTATCCCTGCCCTGGTAACCAAGGAGTATGAAGTTAGCAGAAGCCTTGTTTCCTCACCAGCATTACGGAAGTTATTAGCACAGCTGGTGTGTGTACTGAAGTTGGGTCTGAACCACCGCATCAGATCTGAGGTGTCCTACATCAAACTCTTCCCTTCAAACATTGGGTTGTTTGAAATCTGAACCAAAGATAGATCCAAATGTTGCATTTAAGAGTTTTGGTAGTTATGTACCAAGTTTACATTTGGGCTAAATAGCCCTCATCTAATTGCTCTTAAAAGCTGTAAGTAAACAACCCAAACTGAAAAATAATGTGGTAAAGGGTCCTTCTTCCCAAAGTTCCAAACATTCCTTCTTCTCTAACAGGGTCTTACTTTCTTCCTATAAAGGACATGTTCTCTAACCTGATGTCATGTAGGTCCACAAAGCTCATTACTTGCTGTGGCCCCCACAGCCCTGATGCTGATGGCCAATATGCATTTCTGCACCGATGAGATACCCACTGGGAGTGTCAGCCAGGCCATTCTGTGAAGTGACTGCAGAGGTACTCAGTAGGAACACCAGCAGTATAATGGGCTTTCTAACTGCTCTCTCTCTTTCGAAGGGCTTTATTATACAGATAACTGATGGAATGGCAGTTAGACTTCTAAATAAGACTCCTAATGTTCCGATTAGTATCAATATTAATATCAGACTCTGGAAACATTTAAAGGGAAGGAAATTCAGCAATAGTAGACAAGCAAAATAATCTCTGTTGGACTTGGCCAGCTCAAAGAAATTAAAATCAGACTCTAAGAGAAAAAGAAAATTTGGTATATGACAAGACAGCAGGAAAGAGTTCATCATTAAGATAAGAGACAGATGCACACAATCAAATCTTGAACGCAGATAGTCTCACAAAAATATTGCTGGCAGTTAAATATAGGAATGGATAGTGGTGAAGCACTAAGGTCCAAAACATTTAAAGTCTCCAAAAACTCAATTATTGGAAATAAAAACAGAGAACTTTAAATCCTGGGCTGCAAAAGTACAAAAAAAGTCAGAGTAAAGAAAATAATGGATTAAATCTTTTGAAATAGACTACCATTTTCTAGAAATACATTCATTTCTTTCTTCGGCTTGTCTTGCGGCAAGAAGCTTCTGGGTACACGTCTGGCCCTGTTGATCTGTTTCCTTATTTCCTCATGCGGGTATCATAGATCAACAGGGCCAGACGTGTACCCAGAAGCCTCTTGCTGCAAGACAAGCTGAAGAAATAAACCAACAGAACTCCACTAGCCATCACTTACAGTCCTCAGCTAAAATCTCTCCAATGGATCATCAGTGATCTACAACCCATCCTGGACAACGATCTCTCACTTTCACAGGCCTTGGGAGGCAGGCCAGTCCTCACCCACAGACAACCCACCAACCTGAAGCATATTCTCACCACCAACTACACACTGCACTATAATAACTCGAACTCAGGTACCAATCTATGCAACAAACCTCGATTCCAACTCTGCCCACATATCTACACCAGGGACACCATCACAGGACCTAACCAGATCAGCCACACCATCACTGGTTCATTCACCTGAACATCCACCTATGTAATATACGCCATCATGTGCCAGCAATGCCCCTCTGCTATGTACATCGGCCAAAATGGACAGTCCTTACGCAAAAGGATAAATGGACACAAATCAGATATAAGGAAAGGCAATATACAAAAGCCTGTAGGAGAACACGTCAATCTCCCTGGACACACAATAGCAGATGTAAAGGTAGCCATCCTGCAGCAAAAAAACTTCAGGACCAGACTTCAAAGAGAAACTGAGCTTCAGTTCATTTGCAAATTTGACATCATCAGCTCAGGATTAAACAAAGACTGAATGGCTAGCCAACTACAAAAGCAGTTTCTCCTCCCTTGGTGTTCCCACCTCAACTGCTAGAAGAGGGCCTCACCCTCCCTGATTGAACTAACCTCATTATCTCTAGCCTGACTCTTCCCTGCATATTTATACCTGCCTCTGGACATTTCCACTGCATGCATCCAAAGAAGAGGGTATTCACCCACGAAAGCTTATGCTCCAATACGTCTATTAGTCTATAAGGTGCCACAGGACTCTGTTGCTTCTACAGATCCAGACTAACACGACTACCCCTCTGATACTTGTGGCCATCTTAAGTAAGTTTACTTTTGTACCATAAGGGCTAGCATTATGGAATCTTAAAGAAACAGGCAATAAGTCAATACTGACTCCTGATGAGGTGAACATCAAGTTTTATTGATGTGGGATGTAAATATTGTGTGCCCAATACTGTTGGGCCTGTTTGTATTGTAAGTTGAATTGGATTTGGCCAATTGAGTCCATGGCTCGGTGAATGCCATGATTTATCACTATTCAAAGTGAACATTGGTGGTTACATTTGCAGCATCTTCATCAGCAATGCATAGAATTTTCTATTTATAGAGTAAGATTTTTTTTTAAATGCTCCTCCACTAGTATTTCTTTAGAAGTCTGTCTGAGAGTACTTGCACACCAAGTAGTAAGGCATCTAAAACGATGCAATTGCAAGTGCAAAGAAATGCTCCTGAAATTATGTGCCTATATTTTTATTTGCAGAATGACTTCAAGAAATAAAAATAAGGGCAGATGATCTCATGGTTTTTGCCTGGCTACTATAGTGTATAAACTCAAGGCACTTCTATTTTAAAAATATTGCATATAATATGCATACGCTCTGATCAGAGATGGACTTTGCATTCCACTATGGTAGAATCTGTCTGGAAGTGTACCTAAGTACAGTATCTTAATTTCTTTCTCTGATATTTGCAAAGAGCATGTGAAGAACATAGTAATGGGATCTAATAATTCATGATCAATTTAGCAACTTGCACTAAGAAATCCAGTAAAGCTTACAGAGCTAGGTAAGCTTTTAAATATGCTACTGAAGAAATTTAGCAGTGTCAACAATCGATGATCAAATACACACAGTATGTGCCAGGTATTATGTTGTGGGACATATAATGTGAAATAAAATCAGACTCCTACCTGCCTACATATTCTTACTTGAGATTCAGGCACTCCACTAGACTATTAGGCTCCTTTGTAACATGCTACTTATTGAATATGTGAGTAACAATGAGAAGTCTAACGGGAAACCACTTACCTCAGAAATGCTACTGGGTAGGATGCATTTAAATCTGTATCCGTTATACAGAAACTTCATTGACACTAAAAACTATTCCAAATGTAATACTTGGTTCTCTGCCCTGCTGCTGCTCTGTGGGGCTCAAACAGCCTGATGACGTCTTCCTAACTCAGGAGACCTTCATCAGAAGGGATGACAAAATTACTGTCCTCTAAAGATACAAACTAAATGAGGCGCTGTGGCTGCCTGAAGAGCCTCTGAGCAACGGGGAGGGCTTGCCAGCTGAGTAGAGTGGTCCTAGTCAGATTTTAGAAGTAAAGTGGGGATGGGTCATTAGGGTATGATATTTAGCTCTTTCCAAAATGCTAGTGGCCACTGTACAATGCCTCATTTGCCTGTGAACATACTCATAATTAGAGGTGGTGGACATTTTTCAAAACTTTGACAAAAATAGGCGATGTGTTTTCACAAATTTCCCCTGTGGCAGGGCACCTCCCTGCCCCAGTCAAGAAGGGGTAAACAAGTTCCTCTGCACTCAACCAGCCCCATCCTCCTGCACCTGTACCTCTGGTCAGTCCTGGAGCATGGTGGCCCTTTCAAAGGGATGACTCCAGATCATGCTGTATGGCATTCAGGAGCAAACAGAAGCACTGTACAGAGCTCCTGGGCCCCAGGGAACGGAGGCTGGGCAAACTGTGTGAGAGCATCAGCTGCCTGAGTGCTTTGAGAAAACAGATAGCCCAGATCTTCTTCACTTTTTCTTTTCAGAGCCCTGAGACTTGGATGTGGTGGTTTGGACACCCAAGGGATAAGCAGCCCAGATCTTCCTCCCAAGGGCTAGTGGTAGAGCCCAGTAAAATTCTTTATATTTTTATATATTTTATGTGGGGGAATTTAATTTTATTTAATTTAGTCCCCTGGAGGGGGCAGGGTGTCCCTGGGGTATGTATGTGTAGGAAATAAAACAAAATTTCCAGTGAGGAGGGTTGGCCTGAGGGTGGTGGGAGGGCTGGGGGCCACCCTGCACTCCCCCTGCAGTGGTAGCTCCTGTCCCACAGGGCTAGGCCTAGCTCCCCTCTCTGAGCATTATGACCTGGCACATGGGATCACAGAACCATTCAGGTTTGGCTTGGCCACCCTCTCCCTCACCCTGGTCCTAGCAGAGAGGTAGGTGGGCCAAACTTGGGATGGTGTTGTGACCCCGTGTGCTAGGTCACTGTGCAACTCATGGAAGTTTGGCCGGCCTGCCCCCTCTTGTCTTATGCTTTCTTATTCATTTTATTTCAAGCTATTTTGTACACACAAAAATTGGGACTCGAACAATTGGACTTCATCCGCTGTGCGACCGTAAAGGCCTGGCCCTTTTCATGAGCTCTGAAGGTGTTTTTCTATTTTCTTCTGGACTACTTTAAATCCCACATCCCAGAACGGGGGCATACTCCCTAAGAAGTACAGCTGGAGAGCTAGACCTCAAGTCTGGAACCTATATGACAGTCATATCACTGAGAGAAGGATGTCCAAGACAAGCGGTGCCCCTGCACCCCAAGGTGGTGCCAGAGAGAGAACCTACACTCCCACCTCCCCCCACCCTAGACTTTTACCCACCCAACCTGAAAATAAACCAGTTGAACTCATGGTCAATGCTGATTACTTGCATCCAATGGTATGGTTTGTTTCAGCAGTCCTGGGACTTAACCATGCATCTCTAACCAGCTTAATTCATCAGGGCAGTGTCTCTAAAGTCTTACACATGGAAAGGGATACCAGGTATTCAGTAACTTGTTGAGTCTGCAACACTAGAGCATGTCTAATAAATTCAAGAATTGGATACTCTTCTCAGAGCAACAGAAGAGAAGAGCAAAGGAATGAGCTGTTAATGGCTGTTTAATTCCAGGGCCTGTGAGGGGAAAGGGCAATTGTGGGGCTGAAAGGAGTACAAAACCCCAATGCTTTGAACCCAGGTTGTGTTTTGGGTTCAAAACAAAACCAAGTGAAACCTTGGCTGGCTATGGGTTGTAGTTTTGTTGTGAATATATTGTACAGCTCTAAGGATCCAGATTTCTGCTATTCAATGATCTTTCCCATCAATGTATTTTCCAAAAAGAGACTTAAATAAAAGTGAACCCTTTGTAACAGGAAGAAGCGATTTCTTAGCCCAAAACCAGCTGATGGAAATTGGCTTGTCAGGGCCTAGAGTTAATAATATTAAATATACTATTTTTTTAAAAATAAAAAATCATAGTAAAAGATTCTCATCCTGGTAGATCAGTTTTACTGACAGTGGCTCAGGTCTACCCAAGTAGAAAGGGCACATATTCATTTTTTTTCCTCCGAGAATCATTGCAAATGAATCTAGCACAAGCTGTCTGCAGCTGCAGTCTCATTTTATTAGTCTCTATCTTTTTAAAACTCATGTAGCTCAGTAACTCATGGCCTCTTCTCATGTTTCATCTCATTTTCCCAAGTAAACCTCATACAACCTTTGTGAGAGCCCTTTTCAGTCTTCTTGTATTGAATTGCACCCAGAATGAAGCACTCTCCTGGTCAGAGGGTATTTATTAGTCACAGTCCCAAAGAGTCTTTAAACCTTAGAGATGCATTTGACTGTTAGCTTTTATCATTAGAATGGGTACCCCGTTATTCAGAAGCCCTTGCACATTTCAGTCATGCTGTAGACTATAGCAATGTACTTTGTGGAAAAATAAAATGTCAACTTGCCAAAGGCAAAGCTGTACATTTAGTCCTCTTTATCAAATCAACTCTACCCTGCTCTTGATAATTATACAGTGTGAAAAACATCCTCTCCCCCACAGATTGAGGAAAGGCACCTGGTACCTAATTGCCTGACTCTCAGGTGATAACATGAATATATAGCCAGTTGGAAAGCTGAAACGAGCACAGCTTTTCTTCATGACAGTGGTGCAGATCTGATTTGTATGTACAGGTACAGCTGTGATTTGACAGCAAACTGGGCAATTGTGAAATGCCAATTAGATGTACGTGTGTATATTGTTTGCATAATTTGTGAATACATTGTTAAAAATCAGATGCATAATGTTATCTCTTAGTTAATGGGCACAGACAGATTAACCTAAAATGGCAGGATTATAATTTTGCTATGCAAGCCCTTCTGCCACTGTCTTGACAGCTCCAGCTAATTAAGGGAACAGTGTCTCCATAATCTGTTCAGTCAAACCTTGAAACCATTAGAACCCTCAGCAATATTGCACTGCTTATGTATCATTATACAGGGAAGAGGCTCCTTAGTGGGAGGTGTATTCATGCCAGTTGCATGCTGTCCATTGCATGAAATGTCAAATTAGTTTTATTTAGCAATGTTAGCCAGACTTCTGCTTGCCTACAGCTCACACTAGAGGTGTGCCAGCTTCTAGATAAAGTCCATGGGAAACGGAAACATTCACCTCTGATTCAGTTTGTATTAAACCAGCCTATCAATCAGGAATTCAAAGAGAAAAAACAGAAGTCCGGAATACCTAAAATACGGGATTTGGTATGAATTTAAAACATTTGTTGAAACCTCTTTATTTTTAATTTTTCTCTTGCTCCATGTACGTGATTTACACTCATTCATTCTTATAGCTTATACATTCAATTGTATACTTGCTCAGAACCTCAGTTATAATACCCTGTCTTGTATAAAAGCTGCTGACACTTTATTGTAATAAAGGTTAATGCATTTGAAAGCCATCTTATCCTGTATGTAAGAGTGCTTTTCAGGGAAAGGATGCTCCAGTGGTTAGGGCATTAGCCTGGGACATGAAAAGACCTAGTTTCACTTACCTGATCTGCCACTTCATGTGTGGCCTTGGTAAATCACTTTATCTCTCTGGCCCAGATTTTTAAAGGTACTTGGGTGCCTAAGTCTACCATTCAGGATACCACTGGCATTTTCTAAACAATCACTGTGCTGCTTCCTAATCCTGTAGGCACTTAAATCTTAATAGTGCCTATGTTTCCACCAGGCAGCGTCCAAAAACCCATCTAAATGTTGATAACCCTACTTCTAACGAGCTACTCAGAGCCCTAGCATAAACCAAAGCTGGATTCTCAAAGTAGGTGGGGGATGCCTATCTTTCCAGTGGGGCCCAATCCCATAGGCATGCTCTGAGTACCCCTAAACCAGATATCTGTTTAATCACACAGCAAGAGGGGCAGATTCATAGATTACCAGGCCAGAAGTGACCATAGTGATCATCTAGTCTAACTTCCTGTATAACACAGTCCATAGAACATCCCCTAAATAATTCCTAGAGCAGATCTTTAAGGAAAAGATATTAAATCTTGATTTAAAAATTGCCAGTAATGGAGACCCTCTGCCATGACCCTTAATAAATTGTTCCATTGGTTAATTACTCCCACTGTTAAAAATGTATGCCTTATTTCCACTCTGACTTTGTCTAGCTTCAACTTCCAGCCATTGGATCATGTTATACCTTTCTCTGCTAGATTGAACAGCCCATTATTAATTATTTGTTTTCCGTGTAGGTACTTATGCAGTGCAGTTAAGTCACCCCTTAACTTTCTCTTTAAGCTAAATAGAGTGAGCTCCTTGAGTGTACACTTTAAGGCATGCTTTCTATGCCTTTAATTGTTCTTGTGGCTCTTCTCTGTACTTTATCAACATCCTCTTGAAGTGTGGACACCAGAACTGGACACCGTATCCCAGCAGAAGTTGGACCAGTGCCAGATACAGGGTTAAATAACCTGTCTACTTGTCGAGATTCCCCTGTTTATGCATTCAAGGTTTGGAATAGTTGCTTTTAGTCAGAATGTCACTCTGGGAGCTCATGTTCAGCTAACTATCCACCATGACCCCACAAATCTTTGACATTGCTTCTTACTTCTAGCATGGAAGGATGCTATACGATGGCCTACGTTCTTTGTTTCTAGATATATGTTTACATTTAACCATATTAAAATGCATATTGTTTGCTTGTGGCCAGCTTACCAATTCGCTCAGTGACTTGTCCACTCCATCAATTTTTGTGTGATCAGAATTTTGTGGGATCAAGTTGAATTGCAAACTGTTTACATGTATGTAGCATTTCAGTTAGTTGGCATTTTACATCATTTGAAAGCTCTTCAATTCTCCTACTAACTGTGGCATTAGAAAGTGGTATGGCCTTACGTTTCTTCGCTGCATCATCACTAACCAACAGCAGGTGGAAGAATCAGTTCTTCTCCAATGGTATGGGATTTTCTGCTCTTTGCAGTCTGAAGTGCTGTTAAGAAAGATGCTTTTGGAGACTTTTCTGGAACTGATATGTTTGTCATTTGAGTTTTCTATCAACTGTATTCTTTCTTTCGTTGAAAAAAGTCTCTGGATTTATCTCTTGTACTACAGGTACCTTGTTGCAAGGTGTTTCAACTTGGCAGGTTTAATTGATTTGTTTGATAGGATTTATAAGCACACAATGCATTGCATTCATCCATCACTAAATTTAATAAATTGTCAAACTCTGTTCTTCATTTGTTTCTTACTACTTGCATTGCCAATGGCTTCAGCACAACTAGCAGTACTAGTACAAGGACATTTTTTAAAACGTATCCATTTTCAATCTAATTTGTTCACACACTACAAAAATATATTTCACGTCCACCTGCCAAAGACATCTCAGTCATCAAAAAAATGGATGTCACTTCTGATTTGCTGTTGCAAAGCAGTGAGATTTTTTTACATTGCGCAAGTATCAATGTGAGTATTGCGGTGTTCATGCACAGTGGAAAGTTGTGTAAACAGAAATAGTAGATTTGTTGGTTTTAATTGTTAGGCAATGTGGACGTGGTGAGTTCCCCCCCGCCCCCCGTAATATTTTGCAGACCCCTGTGCAGTCTTGAGGATTAATGACCTAGGAGAGAAGGACACCTCACCTTAGTAGGGTGAGGAGCTACAAATAAGACAAAGGGGCTGAAACCCATACTGAATATGCATTAGGCATGGTGGTATCAGTATAACACATAAAAGCTGTGTCCCAGCTTATGTGCCTTAGGAGATGCCAAGATGATGACCACTGGTGATGGTGAAAGGGAAGATGAGGAAGAGGATAACTAACACTTCAGGTTTGTTGGTTCTGCAAGGGATGGGGAGTATATGGATGCTCAGCACATTCTGTATTATCTCTACCTACCTTGCTGGGTTGGAACATTTGTAGATTTGCTAACTGTATTAATAAAACTCTCACCAATACAGAACGTTTTTCCTAAGTGTGAGTGTTGGAACTATGCAGGTAGAAGTTCCCAGTTAAACAGGAATTCTAATAGTACTGAGTCTGATCTTGGGCCAAGAACGTACCAAACCTCAGCGTGTTAAGTTGGGATTTGTAAGTAATAAATATAATTAATACATAATTAATAGATTGGGCAACATCTCCTTACTCCTAAGCACTCGTGTGGGTGGTGGCAATTATTCTCTAACAAGGAATTAAAAAGATGAATCTGGTGGCAGCCAGCAGTATGGGGTTTCCTAAAACTTTCACTATATTTCACAGATAACTTCACAGGCTTCAGCAGATCTAGAGATGACATTTCAACTCCTTGTTCTGTAGTCTATGCTGGAGGGTGGTAAGGTAGTATGCTGGATAAGATGAACAGAAAGCATGGCATGGAGCAGACTACAGTTGTCCTCTGCATACAGTTGCATGTCTGGATGGGAGATGATTAGGGCTCCAAGCTCTTTAATCTTTTCCTGGTTTTGAAACTGAAAGTCCAGAAGTGAAGGAAACTGAAATATTTTACAAAAAAAAAAAAAAGCATGGAACTACTCAATGTTTGTAAGAACACTTGATAGTTTTGTGAGTATTTTCAGAAGGAATTTACAATGAGAGAGGGAAAAGAATACTCCTGAGGGCATTCTGCACCTAAAAATTCTGCACGCAGTATTTTAAAATTCTGCAAGTTTTATTTGTCAATAAATAAATGCAGAGGCTCCAGCATGGCAGTGGGGAGCACAGGCCACTGGCTGCATGAAGGTGGGAGATCACCCTACAACCTCTCCACCCCCAGAACACAGACTTAGCGGTGAGGCTGCACCCGACCCTGACACAGCACAAGGCCTGGGCCTCCCCTCTCTGCACCAGGTGCACCAGGTGTGGGGCAGGCAGGCTCAACCAGGCAGGATCCAAGTGTGGAGGGATCCAGGTGTGGGGTGAGGATTCCATGTGGAGAATCTGGTGCAGGCAGCTCACTGGGAGGCCTGGGGTGGGGGAGGGGGGGTTCTGGATGCACAGAGGCTCATTGTGGGTGGGGTTCCAGGTGCAGGGCAAATGGGACTCTGCAGGAACTTCCAGGTGAAAATGGTTGTGGCACAGCAGAGGGGTCTGGGTGTGGGGGTCTCAGTGGGGGGTCTGGGTGCAGATAGTTGGAGGTCAGTGGTGTGGGGGTCTGGATGTGGGGGCTCAAGGTGGTACAGGGGGTGGGGTATCAGGGTTGGGGTTTGAGTGCAGGGAACTCAGTGGATTTTTCCAAACCAAACCCAAAACCCCAAACCTTACCTACTGCTTGCTGCAACTTCAGTTTGCAATTATCCATCAAATGAATAACTGATCTGCAGAACAGCACAGCCTTTGGCAGCCAGTTACTAAGGTCTGGGTGCAGGGGTGGGGGTCTAGAGGCAGGGGGTCTGGGTGCAGGGGTGGGGGTCTGGAGACAGGGGTTGAGGTTCAATGGTTTGGGGTTCGGGTATGGAGGACTAGGGCGGCTCTGGATGTACCTGGTGAGGCTGGGCTGGGGTGTCTGGGTATGAGAGGTCCGGATGCAAGGGTTGGATGGATGGGGGAGCAGTTCCCTGTACAGTGACCCCTCCGCCTCATAGCTGAGGAGCAATGGTGAGAGGAAGCAGGGGAGGATGCTGGGCTTCCTGCAGCTGGGGGAAGTTTTTGGGGGTGGGTATGACACAGCAACAGCCTCTCCTTTCAGGGGAAGAGGAAGTCTGTCCTCTCCTTCCTCCAGCCCGGCCAGGACTAGCAGCTGATCCCAGATCAGGGTAGGAACCACTGGCTCGGGTGTCCCCAGTCCCGTGGTGACTGAGATTTACCTCTCCAACAGCTGCTCTAGGTGCCTGAAATGATGTACCTGCACTACTAGGGCGTGGTGCACGAGTGCTCTTGCAGCTTCCCTTTGCTTCCCTGTCAGAAAGTCATGTTTTTGTGGGGAAGCAAAGAAATCTGTGGGGGACATGAATTCTGCACAGTGGTGCAGAATTCCCCCAGGAGTAAAAGAATATGGTACAAACAAAACTAAAGGAATTAAACATTTTAAAAGAGACAAGTAGACTTCCCCCGTCTCTGTACTCTGGAGGAGCGAATAGTAGTGCTCTCTTCGATATCTGCATTTGTGGCTTGTTTGACACTTCCACTTGGTGTGAAATCCTGACCTCATTCAATATGGCCCCGCCAGACCTAGGTGTGTTTTTTTTTTTCCCCCCCAATGCGATTCTAAATGTGCATTTCTGTAAAAGGGGCAAAGTGGGAGCATCAAAGCTCCCGGCTCACTATTCTGCCATCAATACAATCCCAGTGGATGGGTGGGGTGGGGTGGGTTGGAAAATGTGTTCAAATCTAGTATCTAGAGTACAACACACATCAGCTAGGCCATTTTAATGGCCATCTCCCATGAATATGTGAGAATACCTACAAAATACTCCAGTTGATAGACACCCTGACTTTAAATGAAACTATTAGGCTGTTATGGGGTAGATTGGTAATGCACCTACTATTCTATTAAAGAAATAGAGGTGGAAAGATGAGTTGCTATCCTACTGTATAACCAGTTACAACATATCACATCTTCCCCATACTTTGTACTTGTTTGCTGTGTTGTTTGTGTTGTGCAAAGACCATGTTTGTGGCTTTATGCTAGTACCTGCTGTAATATGTTTGGCTACCAGTGATTCATGTGCTTGAGCAGTCAGCTACTCACATCTGTAGCAGGTCCCATTCTCTGTCACCTCAAAGCCTTCTGTCAGTGACCGATTCCGCTGCGTACGTCCCTTGCACTTCTGGGAGCACATTCTGAGTTACGTCACCTTATCTGTAGTTAGATAACTCTACAGCTTCTTTACACTGTACTCCCAGCAGGTGTAATTAATTGGGCTGAGAATTCAAAATGACATAAGGGGTGAAGAGAAGGATTGCCCAATTAAATTATACCTATCACACAGGCAGAAGGCCAGCTATCCTGGGAAGAAGAGAACAATTTCTTTTTTTTTTTTTACCTGTTAGTTTTGCCAACCAATAACTGAGAACTGTGTTAGTGATGGTCACATTAGCTCAGTACATGTGAGCATCTATACATATATCCTAAGAGCTTCCATCTCAGAAGCCCAGTGCTTGTGTTAATTAATTACACCACATAAAGTTCACAAGTATACAACTTAAACTTTAGCCTTTTCCAAGGAACTCTGGATAGCCAGTGAAGATTAGCACAGAACCCATGGTGATAGTCTATAATCAGTTCCATCAATCCAGTAGCTGGCACTGGGATTGTGGGTCCAGTGACTTGAATCCCTGAAAAACTCTTGTGCATTTTATATACTGTGCAGAATGATGCAAAAATTGGCACTATATCACTCTGTGGAATTAATGACAATCGCAACTGATTTAGTGATCGGTAATCTTCCCATCTATTTCTCTAAACCTCTAAAAGGTCCGATACTTCTCTGAACCAGATGGAAACCTCGAACTTCCATTTTTCAGTCACAAGAAGAAATGAAAATGTTTAAAAAAATAATTTTTTAATCTCAAAAAAGGTTTGATTCATGCTTGGCTTGTGTTCCAGATGAAGGTTCTCCGAGTTAATTTTATCCAAATCCACTTGTTCACTGCCATTCTATGTGATGGTATTTTTTCTTTAAATTTAAACAGCAAATGAGTGGTGCCCTTACTACAGTAAGGACTATAATGTAGGGATTTTTCCAAACGAAAACCAAAACCAAAACCCAAACCCAAAACCTTACCTACTGCTTGCTACAACTTCAGTTTTCAATTATCCATCAAATGAATAACTGATCTGCAGAGCAGCACAGCCTTTGGCAGCCAGTTCTTATCTGCAGGAGTTAAAATTTAGCACAACATTACTAGAATTTGACAAGTACCTTAGTATCTGCATTAGGTCTGAATATCAAGCAGAGTTTGCCAAGGTCCATTTGAAAGACAAGAATAAAAGATCTCTGCCTAAGCTGAAAGAGTATATACAGAGAAGGTACATTTACTGTATGTCATAACTTGCGCAGCTCTGCAAAATTGACTGGCCAGATCAGCTTATTGATGCCCTGAAAGACTGGGGGCAGGGGAGCTAAAAGTGAACTAAAGAAACGAATAATCCTTTGACCTCCTGAGAACTATATAGAAAAGACAAAGTCCAACAAAAAAATATGAGATGGTGCAATATACCTGATAAACTGAAAAGCAGCAGCAACAGAGGTGATGCTGGTAAGTGGCAGACAAATATGTAAAATGAGCTAAGGAAATTAACTGTTTCAAAAGGAATGATTCTCAGGGCAGGTCTATACTACAGCGAGGATTGACATTCTGAGATTGATTCACCAGCGATCGATTTAGCGGGTCTAGTAAAGACCCACAAAATCGACAGCAGATCGCTCTCCAGTCGACCCCTGTTCTCTACCCCCGATGAGAAGAGTAAGGTAAGTCAACGGGAGATTTTCTCCCATTGACACCTCGCCCCGTGGTGTAGACCCCCGCCGCGGTAATTCGACCTAAGATACGTCGACTCTAGCTACATTATTCATGTAGCTGGAGTTGCATAGCATGGGTCAACTTATTATGGTAGCGTAGACATAGCCTCAGTAACTTCAATTTTGAATCTTTATTTTTGCAAATTTAGTTTTGATCTTGAGTTGAGTTGTTTAGGGTCCAATCCTGCAATTGAGATCCACATGTGCAGACCAGAGTATCCATGCAAAGCCCCAAGGGTCCATTTGTTTGGATCTGATTACTGGATCATGGCCATTGTTATGCTAGTAATGTGCACAACAACATGCAAAACTCTCTGACTTTAGCAGGATTTCTGGGTGAAATCCTGGCCCTATTAAAGGCAAAGGGAGTTGTGCAATTGACTTGAGTGGAACCAGGATTTCACCCTATGAATCTAGAACAAACAAAATATATTTCCAGTCCTGGAAGATCTAACTAAATTAGCAGAGATGATCAATTTTTTTCATATTTGAAACTTGGATGAAAATTTAAAATGTGATTTATTTTTTTTAATTGAAAGTTTGAAATTTTCTCTTTTTCATGCTCCCAGAACATGCCCCCAGAACAAAAAAAATTCTATAGATTAAATGTGGCCTTTTCTATCAGATTTCTGAATGAACAAAGACTTTTGTGAGGATAGTCCTTTTCCCCTACCCTTCTTTAGAAGTATAAAATTTACTGGTAGGTGGTGGGATGGAGGAAATCCTAGGTAGTAGCCACTAGAGTTGGGTGAAAATTTTTTAAGCTGAAACTTTTTTGGGTAAAAAAAAATGTAGATTTAGTGATGCTCAAATGTTTGAGAATTCATAATTGTGAAAAACTGTTCAATTGGAAAAAATAATTCTGCAACTGAAATATCTTTTATTTTTTTAAATGTCAAATGTTTCAATTTTTGGCTTGAGGTGACTTTTTACTTCAAAGTTCCTTTAATTTTATTTAAACCCCCCTAAATATTTTAAAATGGGGGGAAAAAAACACACCACTTTGTTCAACCTGATTTTTTTTTAATTTTTTTTTTACTTTATTTCAATTCACCCAACAGGTTTTTTTTGTTTTGTTTTTTTCATTTTTATCTGACCAGAAATAACGTTGGCAATTCTGACGAGTATTTTAATGAACCAAAAATTGGTTATTCACCTATTCTAATAGCCACTCCTCACTGCTTTCCATGCATCAAACCTCCTAAATCTAAGAGTTTCAACTACATAGTTTCCCTTTTGAATGATTTGTTTTGGAGAAGTTTTTGTAAAGTGAAAAGTAACTTGCTGGAAGAACATGGCAAATCTTGTAGATTCAGCCCTTGCATGTGACCTGTTTAATTGTAATGCCTCCACAAGGATTTTTTAAAATTTATTTTATTGAAGGTATCCTTCCTTGCTAGGGATGACTAAAACTTTTTTCATGTAAACGTTTTTTTCAAAGGAAAATTGGGTTTTTAGACATAACGAAATTTCTCAGAAAGCGTCTGCATTCCACACACAACTTCAATTTTTCATGGAGAAGCTGAAACTGAAAATATGTGACTGAAAAACTGAAATATTTTGATTTGGATGCTGTTCCAATGCCTTGTGGGTTGTTGTTCGGTTGCTCATTTCCCCATTCTTATGATGCACTACAGCCAGAGACTCCTTTGGTACACTGTCTCCTTTCTCCAAAAAGAGACGGTACTTTATGAGAGGCATACTCAAACTAGAAGGCCTGGCCTATAGAAGAGAAAGGGAGCATGAGCATGCAAAACACAACTCCTATGAGGCACTGGTGGTAGTTCCAAATCAGTATATTTTGGTTTGAGGGCATTCAGCTTTTCAAGGAAAAATCAAAACTTGTGTGTGTGGGGGGAGGAATGTCATTTTCTGAGCAGCTCTACTTATTACAAATACATTTGTGCATTCATATAAATGAGCCAGCAATATTGTGGTTCAGCTCAGTCTTTGCTCAGCAAACATGTTTAATATGTCTACTAGATAGTGGGAACAGCTGTGTACAGACCAACAATAAGTGGAGAGGCCTTCCCCTCAAAAATTCCATAGCTCAGGACATAGGAAAGTAGATAGGGCCTGATCCAAAACCCACTGAAGTCAATGAAACATTTTAAACAGGAGAACACCATAAAATACAGGGCACTTCCAGTGTGAATTCTGAGAAGTGAGCATTGTTCTTAAAATAGGTGGCATTTTCTGGCTTGGTGAACACTTTAATAAAATGCCTAGTGACTGCATAAATAGCCAAGAATAATAAGTATTATGATCTCATGTACCATAATGAACTAAACCGGTGTTTTAATTCACACAAATATCCATAAATCAGGATTTTTTTTTTTACTATTCCACTAGCTCTAGTTATATGCCTGGATTTTGGTAGGTGATAAGGAAAGCTTCACTTTTATATTTAAATGCCTCCAGTCCAGACAGCTGAACTATTTCTTTACAATACTTTATTTTAGAAGGAAGAGAGAACTAGGCTTTCAGGGCTAAACACATACACCCATATTGTCTCTTGTTGCATGAAATTCCTACAGCAGTGGGCTCTGGGTGAGAATCTTCAACGTTCCCACTCCACCCCCCCCCCACATCATTCTTTTGGAGGGGTGGGCTATTTCCTCTTGTCGAAATGGCCATACGGCCCATTCCCAAACCTAGCAGGTCCCAGAAATCTGTGGGAGACCAGAGTCATCCACTCTAAGTCTTTATGTCTCCGTAGCAACCCTAGCTCCCTGGTGAAATGTTATGTTTCTGCATCTAATTTCTGTGGAACCAGAGGGTGGGGGAAATGATGTGCATTCCTCCCTCCATGACCTGCCTAGTTTCCCTCCCATACAGAGGTTCTCACAACATTTTTTTTTGGTGGCCTCTGCATGACTGAGGATTGGAGGAGGCAGCAGGGGCAGTGGTGTCATGGGGGGGGGCGGTGGTGAGAACCCAGAGCCCGAGCCCAAAGCCCTGTGGTTGGGGGATGAAGCTCACCACCTCATGGCCAGAGCCTGCCACGCACCACCCCAGGACTGAAGCCCAAGTCCCACCACCCCTGAGAAGGTGGGGGACTCACACTGGACACCTGCTCCTACAGTGTTTGTGGCTCCAGAATGGGGCAGGCACGAACCCCTGCTGGTGGCCCTGAGGGAAGAGCCGGTGCTTCCTGCCCCTCCCCTCCTCCCCCCCGAACCCCCACCCAGGAGGCTGTGGCTGCAAGAAAAGCCCCTGGTGGCTGCATGTCGCCACGGTGCCCGCATTCAAGAAATGCTGCACTAGACTCCAGAAGTCTGTGCAGGGCCTGGAGTTGGGAGGAGGAGGGGCAGATTGGGCTGTGGAAGTGGCCAAGTTCCTTTCTATACAAAAGGTGGGAGATCCATGCCCAGAGTCCCCTCGGTTTGCAAATATAGGCGATGTGATCTAGCCTGTCATTGAAATCTCCCCCGGTGAATGTCATTTTCCTTCCCTAGGAATTTAGGGAAAATGTTGTTTTCAAATATGTGCCTGTTCCTCAGGACTCACAAAGTACAATAGAGCCATGGTAGGTATTGTAGAGTTAAAGTGTGACTAGCTTCCTTTTAAAGCCAGATTTTGATTCAACCCTGTCAAACTTCCTTTCTGAATGAATTTTTCATGTCTAATCTCCAGACAAATGAAAAGTGGTTGTTGTTTTTTGGAAAGTCTAAGGTGAATAAGACAAGTTGTTTTTTAGATATGGGACTTGGAACAACGGAGGTATTTTTCACTTTGAGATGTCTCTCTTTTGGAAGGGCATCTCTCAAAAAACTTGTCTTGGAAGATAAACTTCAAATAGTCCTGGGACCCAATTTTGTTTGAGCCAACGCCAGTCTCATTTACTTTGATGCATTTGAAGGCATATCTCTTTTATACCTGCAAAGGTCAATCCACAATTCTAAATGAAATGAAAAAAATACAATATATGGCCCATTGTGGTACCTGGATATGAAAAGTGCCATATAAACTCAAAATGTCCCTTCATAAGAACAATGGGAAGTTAACTTTAATCTTAACTGTCTCCCAGCTACCAATACTCCATAAAGTTCACATTGATTACCTGTATTAATTAGTTTTGAAAGCAAGTCCACAGATGTACATACTTTTAATATAAAGCAATAATGTTAATTTTCCTGTCAGACTATAAATAAAACAGTATTCTCAAGAAACAGCCAATAAGTACTAACGCATTCTATCAGCAACTTGCTTTGATCTTGATTGGGATCTCTAGACAGTACTGTAATACAAATTATAAGAATATTTTAAAATATATCCCATTTAAGGGTGTCCCTTAAAAGAAAACTGGGTACCAAAATCAAGACAACAATAATTGAAGACTTAGTAGTTAATGAAATAGGTATTTCCTTATAAGAATAACAGGCCAGATCCTTAGCTGGTGCAAATCAGAAATGGAGCTACTCTGTTTTACTGTATTTGTTTATTATGTAGGAAGTATAAGATGTATGGTGTCCTTACCGTTTTGTTTCTTTGATTTTTAAATGCATGGCTTTGTATATGATCGGATAGGTAAGTACCTATTTTGGGGTTTTTAAAAATGCATTGTCAGAAGCAAAAAAAAGGACACAAGCCTATTTTTGCCTTTTAATGTTTTGGCCAACTGAACTAGCTATTGAATAGGTGTCTACAGTGAAGAACTCTGTTATTAGGAAGCCAGGTAGCATGTTGGAGTAGTTATTCAATATTTTGCCTTAAGAGGGATTTGTGAGAAGGCTGTAATTGCTCCTTTAAGTTAAAAAGAGGAAGGACCTAAAAATGTGGTTTCAAATGCAAAGATCCTTCAGGGAGGTGGCAATGCTGCTGAAGGACCCTTTGTGTGTTGCAGATGCTCACATGTTATCCATTGTGATGTAGCAGAATTTCCCTGATACTAGACCAGGCCTAGTCTGAGCACAGATGGATCTGGCTACAACTTAGAGAGGTCACTGACATGATGGCACTCGATTACAGTGTTCTTTGAAGGGTATACGTCTATTTTCACTACATCAGAACACTCAACAATCATGAATATCATAAATACTCTCCTGTCTCTGCTGTTTGGCATTTTGGCTGGGCTGATCCTAGTTTTGGGCTTGATTGTAATGTTTTGCATCCTGCTTTTCAGCACAAGGCTAACTGTTACATTTGGTGAAACTAAGATGGTCACCATATTTGAAAAAGCAGCAATGGTAACTGAATTTGTCAAACCCAGTCCAGTCACCAAACCAGAAGCAACCCACCTAGTAATCGAATTTGACAAAGCTGAGCTACTTGCCAAACTGGCCAAGGAAATCGCTCCCAGCTACAGTGTGGTGGGTATTAGCGTTTTCTTATTCCAGGCACAACTTAGAGTGTGAGACTGCTCAGTTTAACTCATTCTGCCAGGCAGAACAGACAATATGTGACTGGGTGACCATGTTGGTTTAGAAATACTACTACTTTATGACTCAAGGGCTCCATTTTCTGCTACTGTCTGTTTAAAATATTACCATTGATGCACAGGACTGCGGTAAGAATCAGCTTAAACCTTACCAGCTATGAGGGTGGGAAAAGGGGTTATTCCTAAAGTTATGAATGCAGATATCAGGGCAATTGGGGCTAAAGTCAGTTTAGGAGAACTTAGTTAATATTACAGCCATCTCTGTTTGGAGTGTGATAAGGAGGTGGTGGGTAGGAACAATTTAACTGATGCTTTAGAGTTCCCTTCAGTTTTATTAGAGAAAAGAACAAGGCTGAAATAATCTATTACTTGTATTGACATAGAAGATGCTGTTACTATAGGGCAAGATTCAGCCAGTCTTACTCATGTTCCACAGCATCATATTTCATGAGAAGCTCTATTTAAATCAGTGGGGCTTTTTGAGAAGTAAGATTTACTTAATGTCAGAGAGGGTGGCAGAGTCTAGCCTTTAGTGATTATTAGCTAAACTCTGGGAGAAGATGGAGTATTTTAGAATTTTATGTATTGATTTAAGATCAAGTAATGAACAGCGAACAAATCTATAAAGAAGGCAGAGAATTCAAACAGTTAATGTACCTCAATAAAGCAGTAGTAGGCCTGCTACACTACTACATAAGGCCACTTCATACCACTCTGATAGTGCAAAGGGGTGTTCAAGTAGAAATAATTGTAATGACAATATAAATTACTCCACCTTTTAAGGCCTCTTTACACTGCCAGAGCAGTATAAAGCATCCTTAGTGTAAACAAGGCTTTAACCCACTACCTCTAATCATAAAGAAAGAGGAGATCCTCTGTATTATGTAGAGCAATTTCATAAGAGTAGAACTGCAAACACACTGAAGGCCAAATTCCCATGTTAATACATCTCTCCCAGGTGAGATTTATGAATGAAGAAATGTTTTTTGCAAACAGGCAGACACTGCTTCGTCTGTGGTCTGACACTGAGGTGCTAGTGAGCCTCACCTACTCCCTTTGTAGTCAGTGGAAGACGAGGGTGCCAAGACCTTGCAAGAGGCAACCTCATACAATTGGGTGCCTCAGCTGGAAGGTGATTCAGTTCACTTTGGTATTACAAGTCTCTGAATATGGAGGAGGCTCTGACCCTGTGGAGCTGATTCACATACTTAAAATAATACCGTTGTGGGCCTCCTGGGTTTTTTGTTTGTCAACTTGCTATATACTAATCCCATGTCATGTGTTCTGTGTAATGGCTTTATTTCAGCCTCATTCAGCCTCACTCATTCATAGACTTCAAAGCCAGAAGGTACCATTGTGATCATGTAGTCTGACCTCCTGTATTTACCAACTTTTAAATAGCTACATTTATTTACATAACTTGTCCATATTCTCTTTCCTTTTGTACTAGTGATCCTCTGTATTCCAATATTTACATTAAATAATAAGCTGATATTCTGGTCCTCTATATTTTTCTAAGTTTTTAATAAACACATAGACCAAGTGATTGCACAAGTTGTGTAAATTGGCTGGCATAGCTCCACTGAAGTCAATTTTGTTCTACAGAATGGTGTCCTCCATGCTGTCTTGGGTCCTGTGAGGAAATAGTTCTATCTGGGTGTGTGGGTCGATCTCAGGATGACTGATCCAGCAATGTGATGTGACTGTGAAAAAGGCAAATGGACATTTCAGTAGAGGGAGAGAAGTATTAATGCCATTGTACAAGGAAGGCATTGATAAGACCTCATTTGGAATATAATTTTTGTCACCCATGTTCAAGAAAGACAAATGCAAATTGGAGCAGGATGATCAGGGGAACAGAGTGCCAATAGTGCAAGAGGAGATGGGAAGAGCTTTGTTTATATGGTTGCTCTCTATAAATACACCAGGGGGCTAAATAACCAGGAGGATGAAAAGCTATTTAAGTGAAAGGACAACGTTGGCACAAGTACAAATGGATATAAACTGGCTATGTACAAATTCAACGGGGGTGGGGGGCAAAGGGAACAGCTACCAGCACTTACCAGTACGGGGCGGGCTGGGGCTAGCTCTGACCCCCCAGCCCCGCCCCTTCCACCTGAGGCCCCGCCCCTTCCAGTAAGTGCCTATAGTTACTTTCACCCCTGCATGTAATTTAATTGTAGTTGGGTCTTCTAATTTAGCTGTATTTATTATTGTTTCTTATTTGTATTGTCGCATCTAGAGCCCACATTTGGGAATCAGGGCCCCTTTGTGCTAAGATCTATACACACATAACAAAAACATAGATTATATCCCAAAGCCTTACAATATGTTGGGCTTAACTGGTATTTCTTACATGTATCAACAATTAATATAATTTATTTTAGAAGGGAGCAACTGGGCTAAATAACAGAGAAAAAAAATCTTAATAATGAGAATTATTAATCTGTGAAATAAGTCTCCAAAGGAAGTAGTGGAAGCACTGGTTCCTGAGACTTTTAAAACCACACAATACACTAGGAAAACAAGGGATAGTTATGAATTGGTAGGTGATTTATATTGTATAGGGTAACAGGACTAAAACCATCTAAAACCAGTCACTAAACTCAGACCCCTAAGGGTAGAATGGAAAGAAAATGACATCATGTAGCACAGAGAAGTAGGCACAAGTCTACAAAGTTTGTGTTTGTTTAGCATGTTTTGTCTTAGATTAGATTGTCTATGCAGCTCTTCTGGCATTTATTTGTTTGCACCATACCTAATACAATGGAGTCCTGATCCTGAACTGGGTGCCTGGTAATAATAAACGGAAGACAAATAAGATGTTGACTATTCTGATACCCTTTTTTATGGGATTAATTGCATTGATGAATAGTTATTAACTATCATTACTCATAGCTACTATACAATAGAACTGAGATTCATAGAATCCATACTTTTTAGTTAGAATAGAAAAGAGCTGTAGTATCTCTGATACTCCTGCAAAGTGTAAGTAAATACTGACTTTTCAACAACTAGTGTAAATGGTCTTCTCCCAGGCCACTGCAATCAATATTCTGGTCATCATCAATATTGGAGCCATTGTCTGAGCATGCTAGTTTTAACTTAAGTGCACTTTTTTTTTTAACAAAGAACATGCAGATCTCTGTGAAAAACAAGACTTGGACTGACATCTCGGTGAAAGTGGATCCCAATGACAACACTTGGAATGCCAAGGCCAATATCCAAGTCAAGTCTGATGCCCAAGAAGACATCAATTTAGAAGAGGAAAGCTTCATTTTCAACTGTAAACAGCTGAATGACAGCTGCACTGTAACAACTTACAACATCCAAAATGAACCCACAATCCAGAGCCTAGAGCTGAGTGATATTGTGCGGGCCATCTTGCAGGTGTTTTATGGCACTCTCCAAAAGCCATCAGCTGTGGGATCCACTGACACCAGTGAGATTAGCAAGAGTAAGGAGGCAGAAATCTACCAGAGCAGTGAAGAGTGAGCCTTCACATCTGGAAGACTGACACCATTTACAAGATTACAACATTCAAGAACCCACTCTCCACAAATTGTTGCATTTGAGGAACAAGACAGACATAACTTGCTCATCTGTTACTGATCTGTGGAAAAAATCAGAGCATGCTGCACTCCTAACACGTCCTTGGTTTTTTTTTTGTTATAGTTCTTTAAGTTATACATATAGTTTCTTTATAGTTCTTTACGTTTATATATACATAACATCAGCCACACTATTAGCATCTGCCATTTCCTCATTCACTGCTCAGTGCAATAAATTATATGTTACTTTCCAGTGATTTAACTACTGCTAGCAGAAAAATGGGGGGAAGGGAATTTGTTAATTTTTATAGGTTTTTTTTGTTTCCCCTTTCTTTCATTGAAATTCAATATTTGAAGACATTTGTGAAAATATTTAGAAGTTTCATCATGATCAGCCTTCCCCTTAGTCACCAGCAATGGAGGGAAAAAAAACCTATCAGAGTATAATTATCTCAGGCATAAAATCAGCGACTGTTCTAAATCCTCCCTGTTATGCACAAGAATTAAGACAGTGCACATAAACCTGTTAATCTATGATACACTAGCATCTATGTCTGTCTGAGTGCAAACTTTATTTTTGCATAATCAGCATTAGCCTCCTCTTTGGAAAAGATGCTGCAGGATAGCAGAGGCTATGTCAGCCCATATTCTGAAGTAGTGGATGGTGGATGTGGAGGGAGGGGCCGAGTTGTCATGTCACTTCCTCCCTTCCCCTCCCCCCCCATCTCCCCAACCAGCAGATGATCTGACAGCGAATTCCATCCTTGCCACCTATACAAAGCTGAAATTTTAGCACAGAGAAATGAATTTCACACAATCAATTCCTTGTATGGCTCACTTCAAGAATACTGCAACAGGCCAGACCTGTAGCTGGTCTGAATGGGCCTGGCTCCATTAACCTCAGTGGAGCTGCACCTGTTTGCACTACCTGAAAATCTGGTACAATGTATTTATACACACAAATAGGTATATACCTGAAGTGAAAAGTTAATTAATTTAAGAAAACCTGTGAACCTAATTTCCAAACTTGAGTGTCTAAAGTCAGTCCCCTAAATCCATATTAACGCATCCACATGCCAATTTTAAATTTCAAAACCCGCATTTAATTACCTAAAATGTAGACCTAGGTGCTAGCTTTAGACAACCATGTTTAACACGTGGAACTTCTATTTAAAATATATAAACATCTGCATAACTCAAGTGAAATAGTAATACAGAAATATAATAAGCCATAGCATTTGCAGTGAGGGGCATACAACCAAAGAAACTTATCTCACTAATGTTAGTGTGCTTAACTTCTGCCTTCAGATGTATGTGAAGTCAGTGGAAGCTGCCTTCAGATATTTGCACACTGAATTTAGCTCAGAAATTTTGCATTTTTATACACTTCTTTGCCTGAGGCAAAGTAAGACCTACATGCGCAAAAAATACAATTCTTTCTCTGGATCCTAAAAGTAGGTGAGAGCTCCCCTGTGAGGTACAGTATAGTGTGCCTGTAGAGTAGTAGTAGTTTCACCATCTAGACAATTTAGTAATACTCTGGTGAGTATCTTGACAGTTTTTGGAATAGTAGTTTATGGTCTATAAAATGACACTTTGCTATTTGTGTGACTTTAAAGCTACTTTTCGTAATACAGAGTTCATACCATTAACTCAGACATTGATTGTAAGAAGGAAACCTGTTCCCTTGCGATTCAGGATAGTGAATTTACTTGACGTTATGAGGAACAATCAATGCGTGTCTTTTTTTCCTGAGTTTAATGTTAGTTAAGTGCCTTTTGAACAATCCAGTCTGAGGAAATTGTTATACATACATCCTCTGAAAATACTTTGTGTAATGCTGATTTGTTTCCGAACAAAGTCTACACAGGAGACTCTATATGACATAACAATGCACTGGTTAAGGGTTGCCATATTTTTTGCATGCATACGATGCAATAGAGTTTATATTCTCATAATATTGTCAGTGGGATCTCAAATATCTGATGGAACCTGAGATGGTGTCAGTTTACTTATCTGTACATTCAAATGCCTTTATGGTCAACATGTAACTGTACTAGGTACAGTACTTTTGCATCAATAGCATTGCATGCTGAGAAAATGAAATACTTCTAAAGAGCATACCTATATGTTTCTGCATCGGATCCTCTGTTGTAGGGGTCTTTTTTCCCCCCTCTTCTTTGGTACTGCCAGATCTACTTGCTCTATGAACAAACTTATAAGTATCTTAAATACTTACATTTTTTCTGGGAGAATATATTGTCCTTTAATGAATGAAGTATTCATTTAAGATCTACATCAGATTTTATCTGTGTATCTGCCAATTCCTGCTGTAGCAGTATTAAATCTTTTGTGCCACCTAGGGTTCTAACAGTGGTATGAAGGGTGACTTCTCAATATTAAGTGGCACATTGCTTGACCTTGGTTCATTTCATACTATAACTTTACAGGGTGTTTTATAAAAAATATTATTTTGCACACCCAAATCCTGGTGGTGTGTTAAATCTAGCAGTAAATCTACATCTCTTTCTGGGCATTTCAATGTAATTAGCTTTTTACTCTTCCAAAAGAATTTTACAAAAGGATTGTCAAATTTCAACTCTTATGGAAAGGAAAGGGATCATCAGTAGAACAGAATCTCATTTTAATGACAATAGGCCTTTTCAACCAAGAGGAAAATAATGTACTCCCAAATTGTTTGTTTTCTGTACTACTTGAAGGTGGATAGTTAAGATATATTTTTAGACATTAGATTATTTTAGTTTTTGACCAATAAAAAGTAGCTCAGAATAAATGCCACTCTTCACCACCAACACCAAAATCAATTCAATTAGTTGTGTAGTTCTAAAACACCTTCAAATTTTGGTAAGGTTCATATATGATCAAATTAAAGTTTTGGAGTACAGCAGAACAGAAGAGTTTGCATGCGTGCTTCAAAAATGTACTTAGAATAGAAGAACTATTAAGGATGAACATTCGTGATTTTTCCTCCCCGTGCACCCTCTTGTCCCCCACAGTTGAAGTGAAATTAGATGAAGGATCTGATCCTGCAGCCCTTACTATTCTGAGCTGTCTAATTTAAGTCAATGGAACTAATAATGTGAAAAAATATGAGGGTCACCTACCACCACCTCTCCTCTCTGCGGCAGCAGTGATACAAGCTTTCATGTCCCATTTGTATACGTTCCCCTCCATTTATCCCATATCAACTCTTTAGACATGAATTCCTTCCCAATGTTCATCTGGCATGCCACGATCCATCATTCAAATCCTCCTTAAGATTTCTGTCTGCTATGATCTCCAAAAGAAATATCAAGAAAGATGGTAAAAACAAAACAGCTCCCCAAACGTTCACTATTCCCAGTTCATCCTTCTCTGATAGGTCTTCTATTGTAATGTCTTCCCTTGGGGCAAATCCATGGAGTAAGGTGTCAGTGAAAATGCTGTCTGTCTTCTCCAAAGACTGAGAGGGGTAATCCTCATCCGGGTATCTAATGGCCATTGCTGATACAGAGAGGTGTGATTTATACAGTCCCATGATATTGGAATCGAGAAGTGGTCTGTAGGCTAAGGGTCCATTATATATACATATTGTTTCTGAGACTATACAAGCAAGATGTGCTGAACCAACAAACTGAAGTGCTGAATATTGAAGGATTGAATTGAAACAAAGCATTGCACTGATGTGTTATGCTCTTTATTATGTAGATAATAAGACTAGGTGCTTATTGTTGTGAGATTATGGGATCTCTTAATGTGTTTTAAAAAATCCATCAGTAATGTCAGGAATTGACCCTGGGAAATAGATTACTCTTAATGGTTTTTCTTTTCTCTGTAAAACAGGCTACTCCCCTTCACAGGGCAAGCCATAAAATCTAATTTATTTTCTAGTGTATTTTGGTCATGCTGTGCTCCTTAATTAATTTGGGCATAGTTTTGCTTTCCTCCTTGCTCATTCAATGCTGGGAATTTTGCACACAATGCATACAAGATTGGGCCCATAAATTGTGATTTCATTAAACTATTTTCCAAGTAATCTGATGAGTATGATTTTAATAATTTTAAAAAAGAATGTATTGAAGGTCACTTTTTGTTGTATTTGGGGGGAAAGCTAAAAAAGCTGAGGCAAATTTGAAAAAATGATTCTTATTGATAGATTAATTCAAATTCACAAAAAAAAGACCACTGATGCTTTCTTTAATCAGAGAACCAGTTAACTAAATTCTAGATGCTCTTGCAACTATATCAATTCATGAGCATTAAATAATCAGCTCTAATTCATAACAGATCAGGATTGTGAGGGCCGATAACTGTTATCTACCAACTTCTCACAGGGGGCGTTTCCAATTTATGGCTACACTCCTGTAACTGGTTCCACATGGGTGGACCCTTTCACTCTCACAAAGTCCCATTGAAGTCAATAGGGTTCCACTGAGGTCCAAAGCTCTACTTTGGGGAAACTGTTTGCAGAGTGCAGGTCTAATTCTTTTGAGGGTATCACAGGACAACTATTACTGTCATTAACTTTGGTGGATGCTCCAAGCCCTAGGCTTCATTAATTACAGGTTTCTGACAAGGCAGCAATAGTGTCTTTCTAAGGGGGAAGAGTATAATTATTGCCAGTCTTATTGACAATCTGCAGCTGGGCAAAGCCACTATTTATTAGAACTGTTAAAGTTCTTGACTTTTGTTCACCTCAGAGGGGTGCATCTGATACCGTTGCATAAGGTTTTTCTAGTTCTTTCTGTAATGAATATTTTATCACTTATTCCCAAATTATGTCAATAATGAGGGGGAAAGTGATTTTTTAAAAATTATCCTTAATTAAGATGAACTATTCTGGCTTCTTGGGGGGAGAATGTATTTTAGAACATGTACTTTGACCTTTATCATTTCTCCCCAAGGCTGAGCGATTCCCAGGAAAGAAGCACATTAGTCAGATTAACCTCAGCTACAGTACATCTTTGCTGTTAGAGAACTGCAGGACCACTCAGAATTAATTCAACCTTGGAGAAATTGGATAGTCTCTCTCGACATCTCAGGCATTTTAGGAGGGTCACTTCACGCCCTTTTTTGCATAATGCATGCGTCTTTTAGCACAGAACATAAAATGTCACATTTTTCTCTTTGATGAACACACCATTAAATGTGAAGGTTCATTTATTAATAGTTCAGTTTGTCAACAGAGTTGAAAGTCCTATATAAGATGTATTATGTAATCTCTGATATCTGAATCCAGGGGATGTATGCCAGAAGAAAATGATTTGCCTTTAATCATCCTTCACTTTCACCCTCCTCCAAACAGGCCCTGTGGTTTGTGACTCATTCCCCAAAAGACCCAGGTATTTCCCTCTTTGCACCTTTTCCTGAGTTGAGTGGAAGATTGAAGAGAGGAGATGAGTGGAGGCCAGCAACCTCCCTCCTTCATCTTCAAGGGGTGGCCAGCTGAACTTCTTTTCCCCCTCTGGTTTTTCTGGAGTCAGTTAACATTTCCCCCTTTACTAATTTGTTTCAGGGCCATTTGATAGGTCCATTCCTCTTATGGGACAAGTGGTCACTCTGTCTTATGGGATCTACTGCTCTTTCTCATTCTGTTGGAAACACAGATAAATTCATGACTATTGTAGATTGGTCATCCTTATCATACAGAGCAAATTTCAAAGCACTAAAAGAGCTGCTTAGTTTCCAAGTTCACAGTTAGGAATATTGTATGCTTCACATTGTTTTCCCTCAGCAACCAGGAAGAACCTGAACCCCTTGAATTGCTGTCACCTCCACAACCTCTTTCACCTCCACTAAGTGTGATCCTAAATCTCATTTAATGGTATAAATACACTGGGCTGCTGTTCTAAAAGTTTATACAATGTAAGCAGAGGGCTGAAGCTCTAGAAAATAAGGAGCTCATTGTTGGCGAACAGAGGGAAGAATGACCGCAGAGCTGCTTCATCTGCATAAGCAATTTACCCAGAATTTTTCCAGTTTTATATTGGGAGCCAACCACTTCTAAGTTTTAGTATAGTTATGGTGGGCAATGGAAGTGAGTTGAGAAAAGGGGAAAAGTTCTTGTACCTTTTGGCAAGAAGCGTATCCCCAGGGGTAAGGAGTTAATGCAAGCATCTTGTCTTCTACTGGTTCCCTTCCACAGAGAATCTTCCATTACTGGGAGGAGTTTGCAATGGGAAATGATGCAGAGGTGGCTCTTTGTCTGGAGAGAGAGTGCTTCAGAGGACAGCAGTAGAGCTGAGTGAACTCCTACCCAACCACTAAAATAAACAAATTCTGAGGTAGCTACTGGGCTATGAGATACTCTGGTTTGGGTCTTTTCAATCTCTCTGCTTGAAACAGTTCTACTTTGTATAAAAAATGTAAATGTGCATTGAGCCAGAAACTGAGAATGGGTGAGTACCTTAATCACTGGACTATGGCTGTAAGGGAGGCTGCTGGAGTGGGCCTTGCAAAGGAGACTTTCCCTCTTCCACCCCTGCCCAATCTTCACCTGGCTTGTGGATCACACTGAGGCTTAGGTTGAAGTAGGTGTCCAGTAGCTGTTGGCTGGAGGCAGCAGTGCACATGTCCAGAGGCAGAAACTTGGGCATCTAGGGGACCTTTACAGCAAATTTAGGTGCTAAGGGATTTTAGGCACCTCCAGAGTTAAGTCACAGCTGAGTGGGGTTTTGAGCATCTCAGTGCCATGTAAGTTGGGGTGACCAGATAGCAAGTGTGAAAAATCAGGACGGGGGTCTGGGGTAATAGGCTCCTATATAAGAAAAAGCCCAGAATATCGGGACTGTCCCTATACAATTGAGATATCTTGTCACCCTAATGTAAGTTCTCTTGTGGATCTGGGCCAGAGTTATTCAAAATTGTTCAGAAATTCTGCAAGCAAGAATCCAGAACCATAAACTATATGTGACTTTTCATTCTATGGCTTGAGCTATCAACAAATGGTTTACATAGATTAAAACTAAGGAGAATACAAATCATGCTAGCTGATCAGAAAATGGTGTTTTCATAAAAAATGTAAAAAGAAACAACACATTTTATTCAACTTTTCACAGCATTTTTCCAGTTTTACAGCCAAAAAGCCAAAGCTTTGTTCAAAAGGTTGTTCAAAAAATTGTAAAAAAGACATTTTCCACAACCATTTTTTAGCCTTGATTAAAAAATCACCATTTTCTTATCTAAAACTTTTCTGAATGAAAAAAATTTAACCAGTTCGTGCTATGTAATGATGTACAGCCAAAGACTGCTCTGCAACAATTATGCTGCACGGTCTTATACTGTATTTGAGTGCTAGTGGCATAAAAGAGGGAGCACTTTGAGATGAGTCTTCCATTCACTTGGCCTAATGGAAACTTATTGCCATGAGTTACAGTATTACTTATCTTTCTTTTATTCTATGGGATTCTAATTGTCTCTGACCTCAACCAAAATCTTTGGCTGAAATACATCAATTATGTATTAAGTCATCATTATATGGACTTGGGGTTTTTTAAAGAGGCATTTCCAAAAGACCAGCAAGCATTAATTATATTCAAAATGTCTTCCTTACCCATATCCTGGTTCTACAATATGATATCATGTCAGTAGTTGATCAAACAGAATAAACATTTAATTTTCATAATAAATTAAATAATCTTGACATGATTTCTGAGCTATCACATTTTTCATGCACCCATCACCAGAGTATCAAGGCATTGTTTCTTTCTCATTTGAGAATTTTCAGAGTGCTTGTAAGACAATGGAACAACCCTTCTTTCATAGAAAAACTGTATTTGCAGGTTAATTATCGATAATAAGCCTATAATTATATTCAGCTGAGTGTTTCTAAACATTGCTAAAAAGGAAATGGGAGATGCGCATGCGTAGTGGATGAAGTGACTGAGTCGCAAGGGAGGAGTGATGATTTTGACTAATGGACCAAGACTGTGCAACAGGAGGTCTGAGTGCTGTTGCTGTGACTGTCCACAACTTCCAGTGTAGTGTTGGTCTGTAATTCACTCTTTCTGTCTCAGTTTCCTCATCCATATGATGGGGAAATGGGAACACAAGAATTAACATACCAGCAATCTATCCACTCCAGCATCTTCTTGATGTCCCCCTGGGGACCTTCCCATGTGCACTGTGATGCAGTGACCTATTTCTATAGGGTGAATTTACATGGTTGCCAGTAAGGGGGAAAATGTGTTCCTATTGAGAAAATGTGATCCAGAAGTAATTATGAAACAATAAATGTGGAGCCCTACAATACTATTTTAAGAGAGTCACTTTCCAAAATATAACCCCATTAAAAACAAACAAAAAGATGCTAAACTTGCCCATGTAAGGGCCATGCTGTGATCTTTTAAGGAGACTTAATTTAAATTGAACATGTTAGAGCCACCCTCTGCTTAATACAGAAAAGTAGACCGAGAGTCTACAGGCCCCAGAATGCTGCAACTTAATCCAAGTGGCTAACTTGCTCAAATAATTGTGGAGCTTCACTTATGGTGGTGGCCTTAGGCTGCACTGCTGCATTACTTGTTTTAGTGTACTGCCTAGGAGCCCCAGTCATGAACCAGGATCTCATTGTGCACAGTGCTGTACAAACAAAATGGCAGTCCCTGCCAGAACATACAATCTATAAATGTCAGTTGCCTGATGGTTGATGTGGGGAACTTGATAAGTCATTGAGATGACCTGCTCGCCTTCTGATGAACAGCTGACACATATATGTGTATACTCTCTCTCTCTTTCTCTTTTGCTGGGTGACTCTATTTGGTACCATTGCTGCCTCCACCCAGTATTCACTCCTTGTCTCTTTTAGACTTAAAGGGTTAAAACTCTTTCTCACCAGGAACTGGAAAACCCAGAGATATACTCTTGTGGTAACTATAATGTAGCGTCACTTTGAGATGCATCAGTCAAGTGTCTAAATAACTTAGTGCACATATCAGGTTTACCTAGTTTTAAGTTACTGAAAACAATCTTATTTATTATATCAAGAACAAGTATCATCTAACAAAAAACTAGAAGCAATAAAGAAGTAAAGAAATAGTTTTATACACAGAAAATACTCTTCTTACCCTGTCCACGTCAGTCAATCTTGAACTTCTTAATTATGTACAAATATACACACCTGTCTGTATTCCATGTCACTTCTGAGCACTAATCCCTGTTGCTGGGTTACTGGGATGGCTTTGAGAGGCCCTCACTTTCTCTGAGGAATCTCTCTTCCCCCAAAGCTCACCATGATCAACCTTTGTGGGAAGCTTCTTGGGTTCAGCACACTGTGTGGCGTTCTCTTCAGGTCCCCTCCACAGAGCTCTACTAACTCTCCTTCAGTTAGATCCCCTCTCCAAGCAACTGTAGCCAAACTTTCCATCTGACCCTCCAACTCGTTGTTCCCTGTGACTATCCTGCCACCGTTCCCTGTGACTATCCTGCCACCATTCCCTGAGCTCCCTCTTTCAAGATCCACTCTCCAACTGTCTCCTTTATTGATCTGCCTGACAGAGGCTCCACCCCCCTTTGGTGATGTCACCAGCCTCAACAATTCTTTCACCATCATGTACAGGGGCTACTGTTAGGAATGATGGTGAGACAGTGTGGGTTAATGGGACAGTACTTGAGCTTGGCTACTGGTGGTTTAATATTTCGGGCAGGAATGTAAAAAATCTAAATATTGTCACTTTTTAATTTTAATACAGTGAATTTTAATTATGGTAAGTGAATAGTTAACTGTTAGGATCATGTAGTTTCAGAACTTAGAATTTTTAGGCCTACATGACTGGCTGTGTGATAAGAACACATTAAATTAAGCAGAAAAAAACAGCTGATAATCAGAGGCTCTGTAAAATATAAAATAAGGCTGAAATAACCCAGAAGCTTTCAGTTTCTGACCAGAAGTTTCAATTTTCCCTGGAGAGATAGGCAGGTGCCTTTTTAAATACAACTTGCTTTTTGTCTTGTTTCCAGTTAGTAGGTAAGGGGCCAGCTTCATCTGTGCTATTCTGCCATGGATTTCAATGCCATGACATAGTTGCCCTATAGTATTTTATAGACTGATGGGGAAGATGATCCCTCTGCAGAAATGACCCTCTGCAGAAGTGACAACTATCCACCACAAAGCTTGTGCACACCTTTTGAAGAAACAAAGTCAACACAGTTTTATGTTGGCCATGAAAGAGGCTAATAAATATAGTGTGGGGAGTTTATTGTAGTAGTAGTAGTAGTCTCTTCAGTATGGAAACAGATTTCATAGTTTGTCATCAAGGGAAAGGTCTGCAAACTTAAAACATACTCGGTAATAACTGTGGGGGAGGGAGGAAGGAAACATGATATTGAAGAATTCTTTGGAAAGCAGAGGAGTAGAAAGCATTCTGAATAACTGAGGCCTAAGGGAACTGCACTCCCTGTACATTAAAATAAAAAAATAAGAATGTGAGGAAGGATATTAGCCATTTTACATTTCATTGGCTACTGATACAGAAGTTTGTACTTGTTTTCAGTTACTGCACAATGAGGATATACAGACTACGTCATCCAGTTATAATAGCTAATATAGCAGCTGTTTTAAACTTCTTACAAATGGGGAGCTAGTACTGAAATATTTGCTTCTCCATATAAATTGGAGAACTGGCCTCTGATCTCCAGTATTATGTCATTTCTGGCAATCTGCCCTCTGCTGGTGGTGGGTCTGCAAAACTCATGACCTCAACGTCAGAGGGTGGGAAGGACTTTGATCAAGCAGGAATAAAGGAGTTGCAGTTCCTTTAAGGAGTCCCTCCGTCCTTCACGTTGAGAGAGGTGCCATCACCTGAGCCAGGGGCTGGCCGGAGGGGCTCATGTAAACCATTGTTAACTATCTGGGAACCTGGCTGGGAGTGAGGGGGAAGCTGCCCAGGTAATTGCTGGCATCTCCTGGTGGCAGATGTTCATTGTAGATACTCATTACATAGGGAATCTGGTTGCGTGATAAAACAAAGTTGGAAACTGACTTATGGGAAGGCATCCCCTAAAGAAGCTGGGGAATGGGATTGAAGCTCCTAACATCTGGTACAATAAGGAGACTTCCCCCCCATTTTCTCCTTAGATGAGGGGAAAGTGGTGAGGTTCCAGTAATGGGCTGGGACAAGGTTTGGATGGGTGGAGGGCTAGCAGCAGTTCTCCAAAATAGGTGGAAATGAGTGAGAAAGGAATTGTGACCTGGACTGTGTGAGTTATTGCCAGATAATTCCCAGATGAGTTAAGTAATAAAGTTGCAGCCTGATTAAACTGCATCAATCCCATGTGTCCCGGATCCTGACGTTACAGACAAATGTATTAGGCAAAGTTTGGTCATTCCTCAAAGTACAATACTGTCTTCCATACTGTGTATGTTTAGGGACAACTTTAGAAAGAGAATGGATGACAAAACTGTCAATTTTATTACTATTATAGAAATACAATTAATTGTATTAAGTCCCTTACACGTGTAAGAATCGCAAAGCCCTCTACAAATGAACTGGGCCTTTGTTCCTACAAATATTCATATGTTCACTTGTGTAATTTTACTCAGTGTAAGTAGTTATATTATAGCCAAGTGAATACATTAAACACAAGTATTTGTAGGTTTGGGGCCTTTATATTCAGAAGAACGTGACTTGTCACTGAAATGTAGCCATTAACCGCTTGGGTGGACATTGTCATATACCTGCCAGCATTCACCGATGCCACACAGCAGTGTAGGTTGAGAAGTAGTATCCCCAAAATAATGTTCTATGGACAAATTAGGAGGATTTTGGTTGCTCTCTCAGCACATTGGAATACCCTTGCATAGGTTGGGTATAGCCATAATACTTAATAGTGTTTAAAAAAGATGAGTTTTCTAGATGGTGCAAAAATAAACGAAGTCCCTTGTTACAGTCAAACTCTTGTTGCCTTTTTTCCAGCTGCAACTGTGGAGAGCTTAAAAGAGAACTCTGCTTCTTGACATCCTTTACATGTTGAGGTCATTGCATACTGAATGCTCTCTGACTCAGAGATGGCCTGCTAGCTCTCATGTCCATTCTGAAAGAGGATTCTTCCTTTGAAGATTTCACAGAATTCCAAGACATGAAGTATGATTAATTTTATGCCTCAAAAAATTCAATTAGGCAGCACCTTGCTGCTTAATGAGTTGCACCCTTGCTGCTACAGTTCACCACTCCTCTGTGCTGATGTCTTGCATTTGTAGATGTCATATGTTTGATGTTGTGACCCTTTTCAGTTTGACATCTGGTTGTCTTATAGCAAGCAATACAATAATTATCCATGGGTACTATCCCAATTTGTGAATTTCAAACTGAGACTTTTTGATAGTTTTAAAGTTAGTGACAAATCAAAAAGATTTATTGCAGATCAGCACTTCCTTTTCCTTGTTTATAGCAGAAAGATCGATCCTTAAGAAGTCTGAATTGGTACTGTACATGCTTTGAAGACTTCTGCAGTGGTAGAAAGCTATCCATTATAGATTACTTACCGGGCAATTCAGAATGGGATAGCTATTTCTGGCAGGAATGGAAGCTGCCTCTCCTTTTTTATTTTCATATTTTTAAAGGCAATGGGCAGGTGCTTGGCCTTTCTTAAGTCCCCTTTGTTGCACTACAGTGGCACGAGGGGATTTAAAGCTGTCGTAAGGCAGCAGCTGAGGATTCTTTTTTTAAAGGGCTACATCTGCTCCCTGTCCGCTCACAGTACAGGTGTTTTCTAGGGTGAGCTGGGGGTATGTCAGGAAAAAGTCAGGATGCAGTGCGCTATAATGATATTCTGGGCAGCATAGGGACTTCTTGGGAACAGCTAGCCACTGGAAAGGTAGCATAAAGCCACCTATGCGCAGTGTGTATCCATGCAGCACTCAACAACTGAGGATCTAGCTCACTTTGCAAACTTTGCATGCAAAGTAGCCATTTAGGTTTTAAGCTGTGATACCCTTTGGTTTATTACTCCAGTGTAAATTACTTAACCTATTAAAATGTTGATCTAATATTTGAGGGCATAAGATTAAAAAATGCTCTGTTGAACACTTCCCCCTCTTGCTATTTACTTATTTACAACTTTGGGGCCCCCAGGAACCTGAATCAGATATCAATATCGAGATGCAGCTACTCAAACCATGTAAAACTCTCACATCTGACAAAGTAAGGCTTGCATGAATTTCTTGTGTAGTGTAGCCCTAGGACTATAAATCTGAATAACCATAACCTTCAATTAAAGATATTATTACCTAAGATTTATTGGCATGAAAGGTAGTAGATAATGTGTACTACTGATTTACCTAAAAACATACATAACAACTTTTTGTTGGAATTGATGGTGAAAATTCTGCATATAACATTCAACATTTGGAGGGAGGTGACCAGAAGAGAGGAAAATATTTGTTTTATTGTCCAGATGGAGAGTTCTTCTTTGAGTAGATTCAGCTGTATATTCAACGTAGGTGTGTGCACGTCAAATGCATTGGAGCCAGAGAACTTTGCCAATCAGTATGCATAATTTTCGCCTTGTAAGAGCAGCAGCTCCCAACTCCCTCAGTTCCTTGCAGAAAGGCATCCACTACTGATTTTAACTTTCTATATGAACCATTTTTATATTAAAAAAAACTTTAAGTACTGTTAAGGTGGTGTATGCAGTGTTGTTGTAGACGTGTCGTTCCCAGGATATTAGAGAGACAACATCATGGGGGGAGGGATAGCTCAGTGGTTTGAGCATTGGCCTGCTAAACTCAGGGTTGTGAGTTCAATCCTTGAGGGGGCCATTTAGGGATCTGGGGCAAAAATTGGGGATTGTTCCTGCTTTGAGCAGGGGGTTGGACTAGATGACCTCATAAGGTCCCTTCCAACCCTGATATTCTATGATCAGCTAGAAGTGACAAAGGGTCCTGTGGCACCTTACAGACCAACAGAGGTATTGGAGCATAAGCTTTCGTGGGTGAATACCCACTTCTTCGGATGCAAGCTCCACTGCTTGCATCCGAAGAAGTGGGTATTCACCCACGAAAGCTTATGCTCCAATACCTCTGTTGGTCTATAAGGTGCCACAGGACCCTTTGTCGCTTCTACAGATCCAGACTAACACGGCTACCCCTCTGGAACATCAGCTAGTGGAAGAGACAAGCTTTCAAGCTATACAAAGCTCTTCTTCAAAACCTGAAGCTCGAAAGCTTGTCTCTTCCATCAACTGAAGTTGGTCCAATAAAAGATATTACCTCACCCACCTTGTCTCATTGAGGTTGTGTGACAGCTAGCCTCTTGTTGACAAAGCAGGGACTGAAGGGACTTCCCACCCTAAAAGCAGGAATTGCTACCTTCTGAGTTACAAAGCAAAGGCTTTGTAGAAAGGCTGTAACAACTCGTATCCTGAGTATATCAACACCAAGTGGGACTTGTCAGAGACACTCACAAGTGAGTTACAATTGAATTTTAAAAACTGACAAAAGGAAAGAAATTCAGATTTAAAACTGCTACTGTGACCTTAATTGGTCTCTTTTGCCTAGACATGACAGCATATATATTAAATTATTCAATGCTCCCATCCATAATGTCTTCCTCTTTATTACAGATATGCTGAATACATTCACCCCAAAAGAAATAGCTTTTGAGTTTGTGTGTTACGTCAATCGATATCTCCACACATGACCTTTATATAGGCCAAAGAATGTCCCAGACTGGAATAGTTTTGTACGAGGAAGAGCATGGCAGGCTAACTCCTGCTTACAAGCGCATTTCCTTTAGCTTCAGTAGGAACATTCAGGTAAGTGAGGCAAATAAGATTTGGCCTATAGTCAGCCTTTTTGCAAACTACATTAATAATGCTAAGTAAATTCCAATTACTTTTAGTAAAACTAAAAGGAGACTGCAAATCTAGAAGTCATAAATGTTGATTGCTTATCCAGCATTGTGCAGATGTTACTGTAAGTCCATTACCAAGTCACCCAACATACCAACAGCTTTCAAAAAGGTAGTTGTGAGTTCCTTTTAGAACATACATATCAGATTCACGCGACCCATTTAAAACTGCTAAGTGCTTTTTCAGTCTATGGGGTATGTGCACCTTGTACATGTGATGTCACTTGGAGTCCTTTGCATCCAAAAGTAATGGTTGTCTCACTTATGCTAGTAAAATCCCCAATAACTGTCAGTAATTTCAAAACAGACCTTATCTTATCGGACATCTGGCTTCTAGGGTAGAAGAACATTTCAGTTTACCTCAATTTAAAATGTTCTAGCTGAGCATCAGAAGTTCAGCAAGTCAGAATCTGTGATTCCTTTTCAGCACTGTTTTGAATTAATTAAATGGAAGCAGAAATAGTCCAACTGGACTGGAGATCAGCTCTGCAGCAGCTCTTTGCTAACTTCACTGAACTCCAGATGTATTAATAGAGTTTAAGGCCAGGAGGGACCAATAGATCATTTGTGATGTACAGGAGGTCAGATTAGGCTTTACATTTTGACTAAAGCATACCATGCAGAAAGGCATCCACTACTGATTTGAAGATAGCATGAGATGGAGAATCCACCACTTACCTTGGTAATTTGTTCCAGTGTTTAATTGCCCACGCTGCTTAAAAAAACCCTGTGCCTAATTTCTAACTTGCCTGGCTTCAGCTTGTTCTTGTTATGCCTTTCTGTGCTAGATTTAAAGAACCCTTTAATACCTGGTATTTTCTCCCTATGAATGTACTTATACTCTGTGATCCATTCATCTGTGTCTTCTTTTTGATAAACTAAACAGACATTTTCTCCAGCCTTCAAATAATTTTTGTGGCTCTTTTCTGAAGCTTCCCCAATTTTTCAACCTCTTTTTTTAAAAAAATGTCAACACCAGAACTGTATGCAGTATTCTAATATAAGCCGCACTAATGTTGTATACAGAAGTAAAATCACCTTCCTACTCAGTACTTCCCTGTTTATACATCCCATTAGGCCTTTTACCACGGCATTGCACTGGGAGCTCATGCAGAATTGTTTGGCCACTATGACCCCCTAAATCCTCTTCAGAGTCACTGCCTTTCAGATACAGACCCCCCACTCTGTAGGTATGGCCCACATTTCTTTTTCCTAGTTGTATTTTGATACAGTCAAATGCAAAGTTATACATTTTTTTAATGGGCCCAGGTTACCAAGCAATCCAGATCACTTTGTATGCATGTCCTTTCATCATTAATATTAATTTGTCTCATCTGCACACATTACCAAGAGTTATTTTATCTTTACTTCGAGATTAATGATGAAAATGTTGAATAGTGTCCAGCCTGACACCAATACCAACCTAGGATGATCAGATACCAAGTGTGAAAAATTGGGGTGTGGGGTAATAGGAGCTCATAGAAGACAAAACCCTGAATATCAGGAATGTCCCCATAACATTGGGACATCTGGGCATCCTAGTGCAGTGCTCCCCAAACTTTTTACTTTGTGCATCCCTTACCCCTGTTCACGGCCCCTGCCACAGAGCCAGGAGCAGGGCCACAGCTCCGGGAGGGCTGGGTCATAGACAGGAGTAAGGAGGCCAAGGCTGGGGCCACAGTCAGGACATTGGCCGTGGGGCCAGCAACAGAGGCCAGGAGCAGAGCTGGATGGTGCTCCCTCCTTGCCCCATGAGTTAGGGGGAGATGGTCTGGGGCCCCACTGCACCTCCCCAAATGTTACTCTAAACTCCCTTAAGGGGGGTATGCCCCACAAATTGAAGACCTCTGTACTAGTGGATGGAACCCCGCTAGAAACATCCTAATTCAATGGTGGGTCTTCATCTGACAACAACTTTTGTGAGATCTGTTGGTCAGCCAGTTCTTAATCCATTTAATGTGTTCCATTGGTACTATATAGGGCTATTTTTTAATCAGAATGTTGTGTGGTACCAAGTCAAATGTCTTTCACAAGGCAAAGTATTCACAACAGTTACATGGAAGTCCTAGGACAGATTGTGAAGTATTCATGTTCTAAGATCCCGCCTTTTCTCTCTATCTACATAACTAAAATTCTGGCCCATGCTCTCCTCTCATATTGACTACTGCAATCTCCTCCTTTCTGGTCTTGGAAAATGTCATCTTGCCTTTTAAATCCATTCAAAATGCTGCTGCAAAAATCATCATCTTGGTTTCTTGCTTTGACCACACCACATCACCCCCTTTCTTGTATCACTTCATTGGCTTCCTTTTTTTCAGCTGCATTAAGAACTGACTACTTGTCTTCATTTTAAGGCCTTTTGAGTTTTAGCCCCTGTTCCCTGCCCTACCTATTAGCAGATACGAGGTATAGAGATGTCAACATCTTCTTTGTGAATGACGCCAGCCTTGACTGACTGATCATTAGTCAGATTTCTCCACATGAATATTTGCCTTCTTTCCCATTCCTCCCATGACACAAGTGAAGAGCTCATTGTAAAATCCACAGAGCCACAACACTCTCAGATTTCAAATTTCTACTTAAAACTCACCTTTGCTGTGATGTGTTTAATACACCTGATAATTGCCAGGTGGGAGGGAGCAGGCATTTTGTGCCTACTGCCTTTTATGCTGGGCATAATTCTTTCACTCTTACTTTGTGTTTATTTACCGTATCCACACACTCCCTGCTCTTAGGAGGAAACATCTTTTCATTATATGGATGTGTTGTCCCTAGCATAGTGGGGCACTGGGCTCTGACTGTAGGTACTAGCAAATACAAATAATAATCTATTAAACTGTGTTCATATCATGGTTTTCCATTGCAGCTAGAACTCCACTGGGTAAGAGCAAATGTACAATCTTAATTTGGAATTTTATTGCCTCTATTGGCTTCACTTATAACATTATGCCCCTATTCTGCCATCACTTATGTAGCATATGTGATTCTTGTAACTTCAGATTTTAATATAATCTCAGTGCATGCACTGTGAAGTTTCCAAAATAATCATAATAAATTAAAATAATACATAGTTCTTATGGCACTTTTCAGCCACAGATCTCAAAGCACTTTACAAAGAAGACAAGTATTCATCTGCCGTGAAGATCTCTTCTCAGAGGCACTGAAAATCTTTTACATTTTTATTTAAAAGTTAATGTAGTGCCTGTGAAAAGTGAGTCCCACAGCCTGGGAATCTTCTATATATCAATAGAACCCCCGGGGAATTGAAAGGAGAATATGCACATCAATATACCCCACCATAAAACGCCATCTTTAATAACAGCAGCCAGGAAGAAGAAGAAGTACTTCAGTTTCCATGAATATTTAATCTTGAACTTCTTTCAATTGCGGCTAATCACAAATGTGGTTCCTGTGATGTAATATGTAATGACATCCACCCCTTAGGAACTTGGCTAAATCTGCTGACTTATGTGATGTATAGTGCAGAATAGATGCCACAATTTTCAGATGCTACCAACATTAGTTTTATTCAGGAGCTGGATTTGTGCCTCTGACCAAGAGCAAACAAGCTCTGTATCCCATTGCTAATTCCCTGAGCCATTCAGAAGCACTATAGTTTAAACAGCTGGCTAGCAATTTAAAACTGACTTTGGAAAGAAGGCAGATGGGCAGAGGCTTGCAGATAATGTGGTTTCATGAGGATAAGAGAATAGTATGTAATAGTTGAGCGCTCCAATTGTGCAAGACAATTTTGGCAGTTAACTTCTCTTGGAAATGGAAAAATTCCTCAGTGATTGATTGTACGTGTTTCCTTCAGCGTCTTAGGATAAAATGTCAAAATAGCCAGTAATGTTGGTATTTCCAGCTTGTTGAATAGTGAAAAATAAACCAAATTAGGTTCAAATTAAGAGTCGAGAGTTTTTGCTCTTAATGGAACTAGCTGAAGTAGATAACTCAGTAACATGAGTTAAAGTGAAATACAATTTATTAGGATTATTCATATTGGATTCCAAATAACCCAGGTGTAACTACTGACAGGGTTTCAGATTTTCTATGCTCGGATTAACTCCATGACTCATTAGATTTCCAAAACTTAGTTTCTCCCTAAGAGTTTGTATTTTTTGGCCCTGTCACAGGGTTCAGTAGGCAATCCAGACCACTGAGGGGTTGAGTCACCGCCCGCCCTGCAACCCAGTGTGCTGCAAATGCCTTGGTACTCTAACTCCCTGCCTGGAACATTCCCAGTCAGCAACAAGCATGCAGGGCACCTGAGTGTCTGTGCGCTATGCAGTCAGCCCTGGTTCAGCAGCTGAACCGCAGCAGTCTGTCTACAGCCCCATAGCCCCACGCTGGCTTCCACCAGACTTAGTTACAACTAGCAAGGTGACCCTAACATACTCCCAGTCCAAAGTTTCCCCCCAAACCATGTGCTTTAGAATATCCAGCCCTCTCCTGGACAGTTCAGTGAGATAATAAGGTGCATTTATTCCTCTAAAGACACACAAGCACATCACAGCTTATTAACTTAACTGGGGTAAATATACCCTTCCCATCAAACACAGCACTGAGCTGATTTATAGTAAAAATAAAACAAATTTATTACCAATAGGACATAGGTTAAGTGATGCCAAGTATTAAAAAGCAATAGTTAGAAAGGGTTACAAGCAAATAAAAGTGAAAACATGCATCTAAAAGTCTAAAACTTCATCTAGCAAGGTACAGGCTTTGTTCAAGATGGTTCTTCTCACCAATCTTCCTTCTTTCCAGCCATGGCTGACTCTCCTTCTGTCAGGACTTCTCACAGAAGCACAAGATACTGACTTTCCTTGTCTTCCTGAGTGAAAGCTCTTTGTCTAAGCTCGTTTCTCATCTACATTCAGTTTCCAGAGACTTCAGCTCTCACCCCTTGGTTGAAGAACCCATCTTTTTCAGCTTGCAAGAGAGCTGGCCTCTTGTGTCTATCTAAACGTTTGCAAGGTATCTGTTGTAAAGTAAAACCCAGACCAGGGGTAGTCAATTATTTTTTGTCAAAGTCCAAATTTCTTGGTCGAGGTATAGTCAAGGCCCAGATTCCAGAGAAAATAATAATAAATGATAAGTAAATAAAGAAATGTCAGGGTCTGTTCAAAAGTGTCTGACAGTATGGACTTGGCCTGCAGTCCGCCTCTTGACTACCCCTGACCCAGACCAAGCTTCTCTCACCTGCTGGGTACAGATGCCATGCTGTTTACTCCCACACTGGTTAGCTTGATAGCTTTATTTACCAGATGTGTAAAAATGGACCTTCATTGTTTCTGCCTGAAGACTAGGCTGGTCAGAGAACAAATATACCTTCCTTTGTCTAAAAGCAGACAGTGCTTATGCATTTCTTGCCAAACATATTTTAAGAATATAATGCTAGTGCATATGTGTAACTTTGTCCATGCCTTGTGCATACATAATACAATAATATTAATGATCCGTGAGTTTAGTTTTCCAGTGATATCTTACACGACACCTATTTAGATGGCATACACTGAATTGGTCAGGCCAATTGACACACATTACCTGATACCAGCGAGCCCTTTGCTCTCCGGCACTGGGATGCTGTTAGGTTCATACCTCCCCCACCACCTTATAAAGTTGCAGGAGGGTTAGCCACTGGCTGATGGAACCAGGTCAGAGCCATCTTTCCTGAACAGGGTATCCGCCAACATATTTTTTCCCCTTTATATCGAAGAAACCTATTTTGTCACCTTTGACTGTTCATGGTCTCCAGGACATATCTGCATACCCATAACGTCTATCGAGTTGTTACAAACATTTCAAAGTGACATTAATAACCAGTGTGGTGTTAGATTGCAAATTATATTTTACATGTCACCTTTTAAATAAATGACACCAGTGTGTGAGGTGTAGTGACTGTGTCAGTCTTCAGAAGAGTTGCTGACACAGTGGTGACTCACAAATGGACCTGTGTCTCACAGGGTTTGAAACTGGTAACTGGTTTTGATATGTTCTTTTTAAAAATTCTTTACAGTAAATTGTGGCTTTTAAATTAGTAATAGAATGCCATTATCTAGGTAGGGTTATGAGTGTACACTTTTACTATAAATTCTTTGTTTATACAGTCTATTTCTTTAGGAAAACAGATCAGGCCTGTACTGGATACCAAAGGTCCTGTTTTTTCATGATTTTGAGGCTGCAGAAATTTCCGTATGATTTCTCTGCTGCTAGAGAATTAGGGAGCTGCTGCAGAATGTCTTTCTTTCCCTCTGTGTATTTCATGTGATACTCTAGTCAAAATAACATTTTCCCTCCTTGTGTATTTGCTTTGTCCTTAAGCCAGGATACTAGGGACTTGTTTAGAATTTATTGAATTAACAAACACATCATTCAAATAGCAGTGGCAGAAATGTGTGTGTTTGTTTGGACTCTTCAACCAAGTAAGAAGAACCATGTGTCTGGAGCAGCTAATCCTTTTTGTTGCCAACAATATTCAGAATGACAATATTCTCCTTTGAAGATCAATGTGGGTAGTATTAGTTATTTTGATATATAATATGCTCCCATCCCAGTCCCTTGGTGCCTATACATGTCAGTTATCTAACTGCACATATAAAAATTAAACCCAATGTTGGCTTTTCAAGCACTTTCAGCCCTACATAAATACAAATCAAATCCCTCCTCTCTAACTTTAGCTTACAGGTGCCCAACCCCTCTCTCTTGGAAAAAGCCTGCCAAAATGAGTAGGCCTTGTAGCATGCCCTAAACGTGAACACATCTGTGTTCTGCTAAACCAAGCTCTACTAAACAGTCAAAGGCCTTCCACTGAAAATACCCTGCCTCTATCTCCTCCAGACATAACCAGAGTCTGTGGGCTTAAGCATCCCAGATACTCTCACCTAATAGGGTAGAACGCCAGCTAACTGATCCAGCTTTCACTGATTACAATGGAAAGACTCCCCTTGATGTGATTGTAGCAGGACCAGGCTGAACAAGAGGGATGTCTATGCTGCAATCTCCTCTTCACCCTTCACAACAGCAAGTCTCAGAGCCTGGGTCTGTAGGCCCACACTTGTGCTGTGGTAGTAAAAATAGCACATAGACAGTCCCACTTGGGTTGGAGCTCAGGCTCTGACACTCAGTGAAGGAAAGTGGGTCTCAGAGCGCAAGCAGGAATGCCTACATGGCTATTTTTAAGTACTGTAGCACAAGCCTGAATCTGTAGGCCTGGTCTCGGAGACTTGCTGCCATGGGGTTATTTTTTTGCAGTATAGACCTACTCTAAAACACAGTCCTAGTAGAGGGTAGGAATCTCTGATCTATGTCAATCACAGACCTTCTGAAACTGACAGGTGTGCTAGCCACCTTCCATTCAGTAAGGGAACAATGAAATGCCCCTTTGTACAGTGATAGCTGGAAAAGTGGAAACTACCTCCCAAGGACTAGACCACACGAAAGGCCTGGGCACAGCAAGACTCATGTGGACCAACAGGCCGCCTTTGGGAGTGATAACAAATGCAGAGGCTGGGGATTAATTGATAGAGCCATGTGTCTGTGCTAGACAGCTAAGAGACAGAAAAGCACTGGTAGCCAGGCTCTGGTAAAAAACAGAGCGATTTTGGGGCAGAGTGCTGGCTGGAAAGGCAGGCTTAGAACTGTAAGCAAGGAAACTGTCTCCTGCTGTTTTGATTCCTACTGTGTTCAAGGAAACAATACTTTCAATATTCTCTGTAAACAATCAAGATTGCACACAAGAAGTACCTTACACAATATCAATGTTGTCTCCTAACCCTAATTTCCTTATTTGACAGGGTCATTGGCCTGGTGAACAAAGGGAAGCAGTAGATATGATATATCTTGCTTTCTAATAAGGATTTGTCTCAAATGACATTCTCATAAACAAACTAGAGAAATGTGGTCTAGATAAAATTGCTATAAGGTGGGTGCACAACTGGTTGAAAAACCATACTCAAAGAGTAGTTATCAATGGTTTTCTGTCAAATTGGCTGGGCACATCTAGTGGGGTTGAACAGGGGTCAGTCCTGGGTCTACAATGGAATCAAATATTATTTGATATTATATTAGTGGTTTGGATAATGGTATGGAGAGTATACTTATAAAATTTGTGGATTTCAACAAGCTGGGAGGGATTTTGGAGGACAGGATTACAATTCAAAATGAACTTGAGAAATTGGAAAACTGAGATGAAATCAAGAAGATGAAGTCAATAAAGACAAGTACAAAGTGCTTCAGTTAGGAAGGAAAAACCAAATGAATAACTACAAAATGGGGAATAACTGACAAGGTGGTTGGACTGCTGAAAAGGATCTGGAATATATAGTGGATAACAAATTAAATGAGTCAACATTGTGATGCAGTTGCAAAAAAGGCTTATATTCTGAGGTGTATTAACAGGAATGTTATATGTAAGACAAGAGAGGTAATTGTCCCACTCTACTCGGTATTGGTGTATTATGTCCAATTCTGGGTACCACACTTTAGGAAAGATGTGGACAAATTGGAGAGAGTCCAGAGGAGAGCAACAAAAATGATAAAAAGTTTAGAAAGCCTGACCTATGAGGAAAGCTTAAAAAAACGGGCATATTTAGTCTTGAGAAAAGAAGATTGAAGGGGGATCTGATAAGACTTCAGATATGTTAAAGGCTGTTATAAAGAAGATGCTGTTCAATTGTTTTCCATGTCCACTGAAGGTAGGACAAGAAGTAATGGTCTTAATCTGCAGCAAGGGAGATTTATTTTTTCCTGATATCTAACCTTTCTAACTAAAAGGGTATTTAAGCTCTGGAATAGGCTTCCAAGGGAGGCTGTGCAATCCCCATCATTGGAGGTGTTTAAGAATAGGTTGGAAAAACACCTGTCAGGGATAGGCTAGATTTACTTGGTTCTCCCTCAGTGTAGGGGCCTGGAGTTGATGACTTCTCAAAGTCCATTTGAGCTCTACATTTCTATGATTCCATGACATTAAATTAAAATGGGTTTTAGTGGATGGGAGAGGTGAAGTGATGTCATAAAGGGACATTTGCCTATTGAACATGCCCACTGGTGAGTGGGAAACCAAGTTAATGGATTGTGGCCAAAATTCTGTGCAGGAGTGTTTTTGCTTATCATTCATTTAGTTATAGCAATGCTGTGTTCCCTTTCCCCAAATAAAGTTTCCTTTTTTCATACATGGACTCCATACTTGTGAGTGGGGAAGTATTATCTATCACGGGTGCCCAGGGCAGGTTTTTAATGATCCCAGAAATTCTGTGTCAGTTCTCAGGCCAGTGACCATGCCTGTGTGTGCGTGCACACACATACACACACTGTGACCCAAGAACCCCTTAATGCCAATGGCAAGGGGATTACAGGACTATCCTGATTCTGGTATGTACATTTTGCTTCACCAAAGAATATCACCTGAGGCCTTAAGTGAAAGTTGGGGTCACACTGGGGATATATATATATGTGTGTGTGTGTGTGATATATATATATATATATAATACACACAGAGAATACATTTTAAAAGTCTCTATCAAGGTATTAGTCACTAGCAGAGTTGAAAAACAGGTTTTCCTCCATATGGGAGGTAAGATATGTATCTGTCTGTTGGGATGTAAATTAAGCATTGTAATGTAACAGAATGGATGCCCATCTACATAGGAAGTGTTTACAATGAGATGTAAAGTCAACAGGGAAGCAGCACATAGGAAAAACAAGCCATAGGTGATTATCCTCTGTCTCAGTATGGACAACTAACTTTGGGGGTATATATAGAAGTCAGAGAAGACCTGCCCGTCCCACATAGGACATAAACAAACAGTGTGTTCCTATTAATTAAAATGGGCTCTCAGTCACTGGGCTGAAAACACTGAAAAGGATTTTGGGTGAGAAAAACTTGTTGAGACAGGAGATTAACTTAACTTTTGTCTCTAGAAAGTGTGTTATGATTTAGTTTTATATGCAACAATTTGTTTCCAATATCCTTACTCACTATCTCCTGAATCTCTCTAGTCTTTGATAATAAATTTATTCTTGATTTAATTATAAGTATATCTGTGTTGTGGCATTAAGCAAAGTGCTGGTCCTGAACTGAATCTTATAAGCTGGTGCCTATACTTTTCCTTTGGGAACAGGGAGCCTGGTAATTCTGAGAGTAGCCAGTGTCAGAGGCTGGCTATCACATGAACGCTTCAAAGGGACTCCGGGACTAGAGTACACCTATTGTTAAACTGCAAGGCAAAGTAATGGCTGGCATAGCTCAGAGAAGAGTGCTTGAGTGGATAATGGGTGAATGGTATCAGGGAGCTGACACCTAGGTAAGCACAAGTGAGACTCCCTTATGCTGGAGGCAGAGGGAACCCCCTCTCCCAGTATATTCCTTTAATCTCCTCCATCTCAATCCCATCTCCTCTCCCAACATGTCTTTCCCTGGCATGAGCCTATTTAGTGTCGTTTCTGCCACCAGTTTCCCATCTGTCAAAAAACACAACTGTATATTCAGAAGGGAATTAATGGAGCCTTTATGTAGCGGTACATGTCATCTTAATGCCATTCCAGGGACTTTATATACAGTATCTGAGAGAGATTCTTATTCAGCTGGATGACCACAAAGCAAGGGACATTCATTCTTCAGAGACACTGTCACTTGTATAGGTATTCTCTGGCCCCCTCATTGTGACCCTTCAGTTTGCATTGTGTAGGTGAATTGGGGCTAGTATGGCATTCCTTGTAAAATACTGTTGAAAAAATGCCTTCAGGTATAAATAGTATTTAGGCTACATCATTTTTTGTGGCTATTTCTTGTGAGGCTTCCCCATTTGAATTTCTCTTTGGGAATACCTCACTCCCTTTTAACATTCACATTACGTTATGGGCAAGAGAGGTGAAAACATCCTCTTCTGGTAAAAGGTTTCATAAATGTAAAAGGCTTCTAAACTAAAGTATAGAGAATGGTGTCCTCATAAAGAGGCTCTTCTGTTAACAAGGAGGAAGATTTCTGCATGAATCATCACAATTAATTTCCTCCAATAAAGACTTCTTATCCAGTGGAGAAGAAATGTAAGTCATTTTTGGCTCATATTCATCAATTACCTGTTGCTATTTGCCAGACCGTTTACTCTGCACTGAAAATCAATTAGTGTTTTTTGCAGCAGCTAATGGAAATTATTTTTAAAGCATCTTTCATCTGAGGCACTCAAAGCTGTCTCCAAAATTGGGTAGGTGTTATCCCTATTTTACAGACTGGTAAATAGGAAGCAAAGAAGCAAGCTATAACATAATAGTGCTAGATGGATAGAACCCCAGTCCTCTGACTTCCAGGTGTAATCCTGCATTAAAGTACCACCTGGGTGTATGCACTTGTGTTGTAAGGAAAAGACAGGAAGAGGGAGGAAAAAATCACACTAATAGAGTGAAATTTGAGATCTGCTTAAAGATGGACTAGCCTGATTCTAGTCTCACTTACATGGGTGCAATTGACTTCACTGGAAATTGCACTGCAAATGGGCCAAAGCTCAGGGGCAAAGAGCCCTGGCAACTCCCAATGGACTTGATCCTGCACTCACTGAAGTCAGCATGAGTTTGGAATCATTAACTTCAATGGAGGAAGCCCATTCAAATTTCATGGGCAATTTGGGTCCATGTTTTTTAGTAGAGACCAATCACATTCTCATGGAAGTCGCTGACAGTTTTGTCACAATCAGACCTTAAGGAGCACTTAGCTTTTTGGCCATTTTGTACAAAAACTTAAATAGTTCATTGGAAAAATTAAGTGTTTATTCTATACAGGTTCTTCACATCACTGTAACAGCTGAGTATCTTTCAACACTGCATTAGCCAACATGACTCATGTCTGTCAATGTTTTTTCTCTCTGTCTCCCTCCCTCTAGCACGTGTGCTCACTTTCTCTGTCACTCTCCTGGGGGAAACTGTTTTTGTACAGTGTGGGATTTTGTTCTTGTAGGTTTTTTTAACAACTATTATAAATTATATGAGTGCTTTGTCATATGTTTATATTAGTGAAGGCAAGGTCAAAGAAGCACCCCTTGAACGTGGAGTGAACGACGGTGAAGTTTGTGGTAGTTCTTAGTTCTGGTGGGAGTTTGTTCCACAGTCTTGGATAGTCCCCGCCACCTTCCCTCCCACACTCCCCAAAGCTTTCTCCTGCACATGACCTAGTTTCCTGAGGGCTGATGTCTTTCCAATCAGAGAAGTTCTGGTGATGGGACAGCCCTAAATATTGATAGGGGGAATGGGGGAGAGAGCAAAGTTCAGTGTAGACTACTTTCTTAGTCACCTGGGAATAGATATCTATTCTCCTCTGAATGCATGCATCCGATGAAGTGGGTACTAACCCACGAAAGCTTATACTGAAATAAATTTGTTAGTCTCTAAGGTGCTACAAGTTTTTCTTTCTTATTTTTATTCTCCTCTGATAAGTATTTCCCAGGGATGACTGGCACATTGCATGTTAATAGGTTGCTAAGTTAATGTTGTAATTAACATTGCATGTTAATAAGTTAATAGAGTTGAATGTACATGTTAGTGACTTTAAAAAAGGACTAAAGAAGTGTTTCCAAATCTGCCCACTATTTGTACATTAGGATGTCATCTCGAAAAAGCACTCCATGATGGCCTAACTTTGCTTTCACTGAAGTCAAAGTAAAACATCCCTTGACTTCAGTGAGAGCAGGGTTAGACCAGTGCTGAGTGATCTGTAAACTCCGACCCAAGAAATATATTTATAAAGTATCTTTCACTTATTATATGTTTGTACAATGGGGCCCAGCCTGGTTGTGGCCTTTAGGTGCAACTGAAATATAAATATTAAAAAATAATAAATAAAACTCTGGTTTGCTGTAATGTCAGCTGAAATTTGACCTGCAATTACTGATTTTTTAAAATATAAAAATGATGGGTCAGATGCAAAGCAGCTGCAGCACACTTGGAATCTAGCCCTAAGTTAAGATAAAAAAAGAAATCCTGTTCTCTCCCTTCATGTCTGTGGACTCTGTCTCCATTTTCTCTCTAAAGCTTTATCCAAAACTTGAACTGAACCCAATTTTGTAATCTTAGCCTTTAGATTAGTATTGATTTTTGTATGCTTCTGCTCTTCCCGATTGCAGGTGAGACCATGAATGGAAATGCTGAGAAACTGTTCTGGCACTAATTTCCTGTTTAACTGGAAATCTCACAAGACAATTTGTTCTCATCAAATCAGATTTATGGCTCAAATTTTCAGATACCCAAATTAAACTTCTTATAAGTCTCCAGGCAAAATTGTGTGGTCTCTGCTCAGGCAAAACTCACATTAAAATCAATACTGAGGGATACTGAGCACTCAAAACTCCCAGGAGCCCCGAGAGCTCAACAAGGGCTCAACAGCTCTCAGGATTTGACCTAATAGATGTTCTCTGAATGGTGCTAAACAATTTGACTGCAAATGAACATCCAAACAGATGTGCTCAAATCCAAAGGAAACCCAAACCCTGACCTCATTCGCATATGATAGTGGTGTAAATTAGTAACACTCCAGTGAAATCAATGGCTTAGAGGTGAACAAGACCCTGAGTCTTTTGAGTATCACAACGATTAATTAAAATACACAACAAATGCGTGAATGTCAAAGCACGCATGCTTCCTGAAGGCAAAAGACAAAAAGCACTTTAAGGATAATTTAAACCAAAATGTTCTATTTGTAAAAAGCCATTTTTTTAGAACAAAATGTTTCTTATCCCATTTACTTTACTTGGGAAAAAAATCTCATGGACAGGTGTTTTAGGTTAAACTTCAGACATTTTATATTTTGATAACAGAATTACACAATTAGCTTTGTCTGCCCTATCAGTATTATTATGTATTAATAGTTATATTATCATATGAGTTCTGAAACATTTATGGTTTGAATTACTGCTTCTATGAAGGGTAATTTCTGCCTCTTTCCTCCATTAGCTTTTATCTCTGTTTTCCACAGAGCAGTTTTGCAGAGCCAGAATTAGGTCAAATTCTACTAATGATCATGTATCTAGAACTGCTTCCCAGTCCGAATTAGTTCACTTTGAGAATGTTCCATATTTTATAATTAAGAAGTGGCATACAGGGAGAGGTCCTCAAAAGAGAACGTCCGCTGGCAGATTGCCTAACTTCTGCTGTGATTTGCAGAAGTAAAATAGAGTGAAAAGGGCATGCCTCTGATGCCAGTAACTAAACAGGACAGTTGAGTGTTTTTCACCATTATCTTCAGTAAAATGTATCTATTTTTCATTTGGATTAATCTGTGAAGCAACTTATTTGGAGCCCAACATGGTCACTTAGAAAACTTTTTCGGCTATACTTCAGTATTTCATGACTATAGTAAGGCACTGTACTTGTGGCTGCACCATCAGATCATTTGGAAAAATGAATTTAGTCCAAAATGCTGCAGCCAGTTAAGCAACATTTTTTTTAAAAGCACAATCAGTGCTCTTTGAGTTGTTCTGGCTGTCTAGGGGCTTCTGGGTGGAATTCAAACTTGTTTTTGGCCTTTTAAGACCCTAACAACCAGCGTGTCACGGCCCTTAGCTGGCCTCCCCAGCTTGACCTTGCTCAGATTGCAACTACAGCTGTCAGGACCAGAGAAGGAATTAGTCACCTGCCATTACCTGCTATGAGCAGGTCACCTGGAGGGAACCGATAGGGGGTGAGAAGCCTTTGTTCTGTCTCCTACCTCCCATACAGACATAATCACTGCCCAGAATAGCTGGGTGTGGGATGGAGAGTCATCTGTGCCACAAAAAATGGGGGAAGTAGCTTACTACTGAACAAAGGGGACAGGTAGAGAAATTGCGACTTGGGAGTTATCTACTCTGCTCCTGGGGTAGTGCAGCTGTGTCTCTCTCATTTTGTTTTTATGATGTTCCATTAACTAATTATTGGAATGCATGACAAGGAGTGATTTATCATTCAACATTTGCATTACTCACAGAGGATTTTATAAAAGTAGGATTTAGCTAGTCCCAATATTACTGGGACCCAGTGGGGCTGAAAGCAACAACCAGCACCTCCTGTGATGTTGGTAGTTTTTTATCTCTTTCTGGAGCATAGAATCAGGTCATCCATTAATTACTTTTATTTCTAGAACTGTGCTCTTAAAACCTCCGTTTCAATCTTGTTCCTTGATTGGCTCCATAGTTCAAGGGTTAGTGTACTGGTCTTGTAAATTGGTGTCTGTGAGTTCAAATCTCACTGAGGCCTGGTCTTTTATTTTAGCGCACCTGGCATTGGCCACTGTCAGAAGACAGAACAGTGGGCTAGATGGACTTTTGGTCTGATCCAGTATGGCTGTTCTTTTTACTGATGGGAAAAGACTTCTATTTTCTGTGGGTTTTGTTTCTGAAACTTGGTACAGAAAAAGATTAAAGCTGGTCACCTTACTCTGTTATATTATTCTGTAGTATACTTATAGCTTTAGCTTACCTTTTTGGGATTTCAGCATCTCAAAATGCAGAAATTAACAGTTACTTTTACTTGCCCGTCTCTTTCTGTTCCACCTTCCTCAAGTATTGGCTGAAGTCTCTTTAAAAGGAACAACAGAAGTTCCCGATTCTGCATGGTACTGGGCTCCCACCCACTTCAGTAGGAATCTCACTTGAAAGGGGATAGTTAGCACCATCCCATATCTGGCCTAAATGCAGCTGTTTGTATTTTTTAAGACATTGTGATCTGTAACTTCATAAAACCATGGATGATCTCAAATTCATGCTGACTGTAGAAAATAGAGAACATTGTTTCTGTAAAGTAATATGTACATTTAGCTAATTGTCATACCTTTTCCTTTATAGGCACTAACATTTGTGAATTTGCATCCATCTTGATTTCATTTGTTGACTAAGCTCATGTTTAATAGCGAAAGCTTTAAATTCCCCAAATAATTTTTTAAACTCATTAATCACTCAGGCCTGCCTTACTCTTTCACTTCTAGCCCAGAGTTAGATATGGTGTGTAGGTTGGGAGGAGGACCCTGGGGAAAATATGCACTAAAGAAGCAAAAAGAGGAACTACACAAAAATGAGGAAGCTAGTTAATTGGAAATTTTGAAAAGCAGCAGTTACCAGAGTGAAACACCTGCAAGCTGGATAGTGACTACTTAGAGTTGGTCTACACTAGGAATTTACATTCACACCCCTGAGAGATGGAGATGTACCAACCTAACCCTTGCTGTAGACAATATTTCCATAATCCTAGCTACTGCCTTTTAGGGAGGTGGATTACCTACGCCGATGGGAGAACCCCTTTCAGTAGCATAGGTAGTGTCCACAGTGAAGTGCTAGGGTGGTGCAGCTGCACCTGTATCACTGCAGTGCTTTAAATGTAGACATACACTTAAAAGCACCATAATAGAGGCTCAAACTAAAGGCATACCCCAAATAAATAAAAAAATAAGAGGGCCAAACAAAAATGCCACCATGGCTAAACAACAGATTAAAAGAGATAGTTAGAAGCAAAAAGGCATCGTCTTAAAAAATGGAAGTCAAATCCTACTGAAGAAAATAGAAAGGAGCGGAAACTCTGGCAAATGTAAAATATAATTTGACAAGCCAGAAAAGAATTTGAAGAGTAACTAGCAAAAGACACAAAAAAACCCAGCAATTTTTTTAAAAGTACATCAGAAGCAGGAAGCCTGCCAAACAGTCAGTGGGGCCATTGGATGATCAAAGTGCTAAAGAAGCACTCAGAGAACACAAAGCCATAGCAGGGAAGATAATTGATGCTCAGTGCAGAGGATGTGAGGGAGATACCCACACCTAAGCCATTCTTTTTAGGTGACAAATCTGAGGCACTGTCCCAGACTGAGGTGTCAGTTGAGGAGGTTTTGAGTTGAGAGCTGGAGAGGCCCTCACTTGAACTAGGGTTGCCAACTTTCTAATCGCACAAAACCGAATGCCCCTTGCCTGCAGCCCACTGCTCCGCCCCGCCCTACCCCTGAGGCCCCACCCCCCACTCACTACATTCCCCCTCCCTTGGTAGCTCACTCTTCCCCACCCTCACTCACTTTCACTGGGCTGGGGTAGGGAGTTGGGGTGCAGGAGGGGGTGAGGGCTCTGGCTATGGGTGCAGGCTTTGGGGTGGGGCTCGTGATGACGGGTTTGGGGTGCAGGAGGGGGCTGTGGGTGAGGGAGGGCTAAGGGTTTGGGGCAGGGGGTTGGGGCTTGGGGTTAGGGCACAGGCTTACCTCAGGCGGCTCCCAGTCAGCGGGGCAAAGGCAGGCTCCCTGCCTTGTCTTGGCACCGAGCTGCACCCCAGAAGTGGCCAGCAGGTACGGATCCTAGGTGGGTGGGGGCAGGAGGTTCTGCACACTGCTCTTGCCTGTAGGAACAGCCCCCTCAGCTCCCATTGCCTGCAGTTCCTGGCCAATGGGAATGCAGAACTGGCGCTCGGGGCAGGGAGTGCTTGGAGCCCCGTGCCGCACCCCCACCTAGGAGCCAGACCAGCTGGCCACTTTCAGGGTGCAGCATGTAGACAGGACAGGTAGGGACTAGCCTGCCTTAGCCCCACAGCACCGTCGACCGGACCTTTAATGGCCCGGTTTGCAGTGCTGACCGGAGCCGCCAAGGGTCCCTTTTTGACCAGGCATTCCAGTCGAAAACCAAACGCCTGCAGCCCTAACTAGAACTTTAAAGAGAAGGGTTGCTGTTCTGCCCAAATGCTATTGCTACTCCATGGTAAATCATCTAACCTCCAAAATTAGGGGGGCAGTGGTCTGAGTGCTGCTGCTTTGATTCAGGCATAAATGCTCTAGCGGTATAACTCTGTACTATAAAACACATAATTAAGTTTGCACATGAGCTTTTTCTTCACAAACATCACATTTGTTGAAGGCCTTTAAATATTTTCCTGCATACATCAGTTTTTATAAACTTGCATAATTTTGTACATTACCATAAACCATCTAGTAAACTGTACACATGTAGTTTATTTGAAAATAGATATCTCATATATATATATATATATATATATATACCCTAATAATGGCTTTCTTCCACTCTGTACAACATTTTTGATCCACTTTGTACAGAGGATGCTATATGTACTCAAACTGATGCGGAAACCTTTATATATATATATATATAACCATATAATATATGGTTTCCGCATCAGTTTGAGTACATATAGCATCCTCTGTACAAAGTGGATCAAAAATGTTGTACAGAGTGGAAGAAAGCCCTTATTAGAGCAAAATCATTACATGGAAAGAGAAAATTAAGTCTTAAAAGCAGGACAGATTTGTTTCATCTGCAATTTTTACTTATTTGTATTACAGTAGCATCCACAGCCAAAACCGGGGCATCATTGCTAGGCACTCTGTCTCTCTCTCTCTCACACACACACACACACACACACACACACACACACACACACACACACACACACACACTCTCTCCCTCTCCCTCTCCCTCTCCCTCTCCCTCTCCCTCCCCCTCCCCCTCCCCCTCCCCCTCTCTCCAAATACCTTAGTCTAAAAAGATAGGAGAAAAGAAATTATATCATCCCCATTTTACAGATATAAAACAAAAGTACAGACATGATTGCTCAGAAACTTGTGGCAAAGCATCCTTCCTCTCTAAGCTGTGCTGATTGCTTTAGAGAATCTTCATAGATGACAAAAACTGTGGGAGAGGTTATTGTATTGGTGGCAGTGGTGAGACTATGATCCGGGACAAAAGATGTCATTGCTAGATTAGCAGAGAGATCAAGAAGGAAAGTAGAGGGATAGTCCTGGAGGGAGGTTGGGTCATGTCTGTGACCAGCGTCCTAGGAGACACAGACTGAGAATGCTCAATCAGGACAAACTGTAAAGAATGGGGCAGAAAATCCCCCAAACTGGTGGTTATTTCTAATAATTAGATTCACCAAACCAGCAACAAAACAGTTTCCCCAATACCTTACTGGTTATCCAGAAGCCAAGAACATAGTTACCTTAAAGCAATCAAGCCTTGGGCTCCCACCCAGACAGCCAAATCAAATATGGTGAGGATTACTGAAAATCTTGTTAATCATATGAAAAGTTCTACCAATTCCAAAGGATCAGACACTTTACTCACCAGATCAATTAATATTTCAGATCTTACCGAAATACATGCTTACATCTAATTCTTATCAACTAAATGAAGATTTATTTAAAAAAGAAAAGAGAGAGACTACAGGTTAAAAGATCATTATACATACAGATATGAATAAAGTTCCTAGGTTGGTTTCATAGTAGAGGTGATGAGCTTCAGAGTAGGGCTGTCAAGCAATAAAAAAAATCTTGATTAATTGAGCAATTAATCGCACTTTTAAACAATAATAGAATACTATATATTTAAATATTTTGGATTTTTTTTACATTTTCAAATATATTGATTTCAATTATAACACAGAATACAAAGTGTACAGTTTTCATTTTAGATTTATTTTTGTTACAAATATTTTCACTGTAAAAAACAAAAGCAATAGTATTTTTCAATTCACCTAATACAAGTACTGTAGTGCAATCTCTTTATCACGAAAGTGGAACTTAAAAATGTAGAATTATGTACAAAAAATAACTGCATTAAAAAATAAAACGGTATAAAACTTTAGTGCCTACAAGTCCACTCAGTCCCGCTTCTTGTTCACGATGTCACCTGAAAGTGAAAACAAGTGTACTCATGGCACTGCTGTAGACAGTGCCACAAGATATTTACATGCCAGATGCGCAAAAGATTCAAAAGGCAGCATTATCTCTCCCCTAAAAATAAACAAAATTGTTTCTTAGCAATTGGCTGAACGAGAAGTAGGAATGAGTGGACTTGTAGGTTCTAAAGTTTTGCATTGTTTTGTTTTTGAGTGCAGTTATGTAACAAAAAAATCTGCATTTGTAAGTTTCACGATAAAGAGATTGCACTACAGTACTTGTATGAGGTGAATTGAAAAATACTATTTCTTTTGTTTATCATTTTACAATGCAAATATGTGTAATAAAAATAATAATATAAAATGAGCACAGTCCACTTTGTATTCTGTGTTGTAATTTAAATCAATATATTTGAAAATGTAGAAAAACATCCAAACTATTTAATAAATTTCAATTGGTATTCTATTGTTTAACAATGTGATTAAAACGGCAATTAATTATGATTAAGTTTTGAGTTAATCACGTGAGTTAACTGCGATTAATTGACAGCCCTACTTCAGAGTTGCAAAAGTTCTTTCAGAATTAGTTCCATAGGTTATAGTCTAATGTCCAATATCACAGTGATCCAGACTGGAGCTGGAGCTGGAGACCTCAGTCTTGCGATTCAAACTTCCCCTGACAAAGCATAAGCAGATCTGAGACACAGGATCAAGGCCCAAGAGTTCTTTTTATAGTTCTCTGGAAGCCTTTTGACAGCAGGCATTCCTTGGGTGAAGCATTGTGGCATTGAAGTAGAACCTCCTATTTCCTATGTATACACAGGTAACTAGTTGCACTCATCAGCATAAGGTAATTATCCATTAATCAGTTCATACACCAGAGGTGGGCAAACTACAGCCCACGAGCCACATCCGGCCCGCGGGACCATCCTGGCTGGCCCCTGAGCTCCTGGTCCCGGAGGCTAGCCCCCGGCCCCTCCCCTGCTGTTCCCCCTCCCCCGCAGCCTCAGCTCACTGCGCTGCCGGAGCAATGCTCTGGGTGGCGGGGCTGCAAGCTCTTGCCAGCCCTGACCTGGTGCTCTATGCTGCGCGGTGGCATGGCTGGCTCCAGCCGGGCAGTATGGTTACCTGTCCTGGTGCTCTGTGTGGTGCGGCTGTAGCACCGCCAGCCACCAGTGCTCCAGGCAGCACGGTAAGGGGGCAGGGAGCAGGGGGCGTTGGATAGAGGGCAGGGGACTTTGGGGTGGTGGTCAGGAGTGGGGATGTGGATAAGGATCGGGGCAGTCAGAGGGTGGGGAACAGGGGGGTTGAATGGAGGTAGGAGTCCCCGGGGGGGCAGTCAGGAAGGAGGGGGGGGTTGGATGGGGGAGAGAGAGGAAGTCAAGGGCAGGGAGAAGGGGTGGTTGGATGGAGCAGGGGTTACGGGGGGCACTCAGGAATGAGAGGAGGGGTTGGATGGGGCGGTGAGGGGCAGTCAGGGCAGGTGGTCCGGGGGCGGTCAGGGGACAGGGAGGGATGGATGGGGCAGGAGTCCCAGGGGGGCTGTCAGGGGACAGGGAACAGTGGGAGTTGGATGGGACAGGAGTCCCAGGGAGGCCATTAGGGGGCAAGAAGCAGGGAGGGGTGTCGGATAGGGGGCGGAGGCCGGGCCACGCCATGCCTGGCTGTTTGGGGAGGCACAGCCTCCCCTAACCAGCCCTCCATACAATTTTGGAAACCCGATGTGACCCTCAGGCCCAAACGTTTGCCTGCCCTGTCGTAGTTTACTACAAACTTCAAAGAGAAATATAGACAATGATATTATTATACCCAAGTTTCATCTAAATGTTAATATTCCCTTTTTGATCTCTGAATCAATAGAATGTAGTAACACACAGGAGCCATCTGTTTATATGGTTAACAGTTAACAAGATATAAGTAAACACATACAATTAGTATTACCTCTACTTCTCTAACAATACAGGTTTGCATTTCAAAGCTCTAGTCTATCTAACATGGAATGGCCCTAATTACCATCCACATGCTTTTCTAATATGTCTCTAAAGGTTGGGTCGTGTAGCCTGCTTAACCCTTTCTGGCTCAGTGTCACAATGCCCCTAGGGGATATTGAACTGTTTTAAATGTATGGTGAGTGAGTGGTATTTGAGGAAGGAGGTGACGTGATTTCATTTCTGTGAATACGTTGGAATGTGGGCAACAGATTTTGCATACGGTGGTATCTGGAAAGTAAGAGAGTGGAAGTGGATGCATAAAGAAGTTAGCTAGCTAGGAAGTAAAGACTTGGATGAAAAATTCAGCAGAGGCAGAATCAAAACAGCAGCATAAACAGGCAGTGTTGGAAAAGTGACTGGCAGATTTGCAGACATAGGAAATATTGGAGGAGGGGATTGCAGGGCCCAGGGTGATTCTAAGGTTGAGAGGAGCAAATGGAAACTGAAGAACTGAGTCTAGAAGGTGGAGAAAACTTGGGACTTCTGGCTGGAGGAATTCCTCTTGCTCAAGATAAGATTAGATAAGATGGTGAATAATGTAATGCATCTTTTTGAGGCTTTGGAAATACTTAAGCTTTAATTCTCACAATATCCCTCATAGGGTATAACCCAATAAAACAGACTGGAAAATTGAGGCAGGACAATATCCTACTGTCCAGTTAATAGGACCACACAGAAGGACCTGGGGGTAATAGTGGGAACTCTCAAACTTCCTATTCACAATAATATCCTGCAAACTTGTTTATAAATATTTTATATTTATCCACTGAGAATAAGTAGCCACAAGGATTTATGTAGTGTGGTTTAATACTATTGTATTATTGCCCATCATAAAGTTACAAAAATAACTATTGTACCCAGACACATTTATCTTGAATAAGTGGACACCGTCTGCATACGCAGCCAGAAGGCTGAGTACAATTTTTACTGCATGCCATTGTGGTAAAGTCTAATTGAGGTTCAAGGATCAAAGGTTAGTCAGTGATGTTTTATGTGCTTGACCTGTAGAATGGCAAAAACTACTGTACCACACATTTGATTTAAGAAAAAATTGCAATCGCTAATAAACTATTAGAAACTAAACATTACTATTGCATAAAAGTGGTGGGCAGACTACATACTAATGCAATTTTAAATTAAATATTTAAAGCTGAATCAAATTAACTTATTACCAAATGTAAATGCAAGTGTTCATTTTGTTAAACTATCTCTAAACTCAATGAATTTGCATAAGTAACACAATTAAACCTTTTCATGGAATTCTGTTTATCTGTGACTGTCAGATTAACAAACAAAAATAAGAATTAATGAGTCACGGTTCTGAAACACATTGTTCTGTTTATGGAGGGCTTGTGACTCTCCATCTGTTATTTCCTAATTCAATAGTTCTCTATCTTTTTCGTGCTCTGTTAAATTTAATTATTTAGTTTGGTTACCTCCTTTGGACTGAATTATTTTTCCTCCAATAGTCAGTTAAAATACCTGCATTATTAATGGCATTTTTTCTTTTCTGAATGTAAAGATTATTCAGGTCATGCTAAAATGATCTAGCTCTTGCTTGGGCTACAGAGCAATAGGAACTCCAGGCCCCAGTCCTACAAACACCTGTGTACTCGTTTAACTTAAGCACGTGCATAAGTATTTACATGATCCTGGGCCGTATTGAACAACCCCCTCCAAACTCACTTGTCAAATGTTTTAGAAATTGCTGGAGTTCCTCTGTTGGGCTCTCGGTGAAAAGCAACCCATTTATATGCCAAAAATTATGTTTACCCACTGGAGGGAAAAATCATTGCAGTAATTTGACATTCACCCAACTTGCAATGAAAAGTCTAAGATGAGGCAATCATACTGACAGGTACCGTTCTGCAGTGCTGATGTTCCACCTGTCCTTCCCCTCCCCCCATAACAATCAGTTCCTTAAGAGACCCTTTCTTTAGGACATGTGGAATTTTAAAGCTCCAGGATTGCAAGTTCATTTTTATTATTGTATCTCACCTTGTCAGGTAATTTAACATATATAAACATTAATACAACCTACAGTTCATTACTTACCCAGGAAGAGAAATATAGAGAGATAATAATCAATTGTCAGATCCCCAACAAAAGTCAGCGAAAGAATGTTTCTCATGAACAATTGATGGCCAACTTCTTTGGTACAGTCATGGTGTAGTGCACAAGTGGATCTCCAGACTTCTCCTGGTCCCTGTGCTAAAGATAACAAATACATAACACGGATAACAAATGTGAATGCTATCTTAATCATTGAAAGAGATATCACTTTCCCAGAAAACTCTGAAGGTTCTGTGTCAGTGTACTTTAGTCCTCTTTCTGTAGCTTGCAGTCTTGCACCAGTATGTACCACTCTTTTCCTAATAGCAGAAAAAGAAAACCATAACAAATACAAATTTTTAAAAATAAATATTTTAATGACTTCTGCAAGGGCCATCTGCCTGCTGAATAGTTGTTCTCAAATTGACACAGCTCCTCTTCTCCAAGAGCTTCAAAATGGATTCCTTGAGGACCTTCTCCATGATCTTTCCAGGGACCGAGGTGAGGGTGACCAGTCTGTAGTTCATATACTCATTTTATCAGCCAATATTCTGTATGTCTAATGGTTTTTTTAAACTAATCATACATGTACACATGAAAACATCTCATACTTTTGATTTCAAACACATTACATCTACAGGTAATTTGAAGTTATTGATATTCCAAAGCGTCTATTTCCACCGTTTGTTGAAGGTATAACATCTTGTTTTTAACTCTGGTATATTTTGTACAATGATATTATCCACATTAAGTTTTGGTATTTAACATGAAAATAGAATCTCAGTTACTCTCTATAGTCACCTGTGAACTGAATAGTTTGCTTCATGTTGCCAAGGAAACAGATCTTTGCAAAGATGTAATGCCACTTTGATGTCATTGCAAAGCACTAAAGTGGAAATCTTTAACGTTTGTCAACTCCTTGAGAGTAAGCAGTTTGCTCTAATCACAATGAATATAAAATTATTCTGAGCATGTACAAATGCAGTATTCTAGAAACAAGCATACTCATTGGTAAGTGCATGTCTTGTTCTGACAGTGTTTCAGGATCATAAATTGATTTCATCCTATTCGAAAAAGGGCTGCCAACCCCAAATGCTCACATTAATTTTTCAAAATGTGAATTTAAGAGCATGCATATAACAATATACTATTCAGTTCAGCTATATATTGTGGCTTACTCAAGGGACTACGGCATGTTTAGTTTTGAAATCCAATGACAACAGAAAGGAAGCAGGGATTTTATGCACTAAATGAAAAACAAATAGGAGTTTACTGTTTAGTGGCTACACTGTGAACCAAGAGAACAAATTAACTTAATGTATGGAAAATGATCCTATGGACACCAAGGATCAAGGAATGAAATGATGAGCAGGAGAACAAAAGCACTAAGAAACATACAAGGAAAAAATACCCATCAAAATACCAAGAAGCATGTATAGCAAAACACTAAATTCTGGCTACCTTTATGCATGTACATATGAGAGAGAAAATAAAAATCCAAAGTAAAGGTAGCCAGCTATGTCATGGTTTTGTTTTAAATGCCAAACTAATGGCCAGAAAGGGATATCTATACACTTGTGTGAACGCTGCATCTTGCCAGAGGGGCTCTGGCTCATATAAATGAGGGACTACTATACAGAAAATCACTTTGTGCTGACTCACCCAACAGCAGAGATTCTGCTCACTTTTCCCCACTTGAATAAAGTATTGCAAGCCCAGTCAGAGGTTGTGCTCTCAGGAGGGTGGAGACAGCACAGCAAGCTTGGAAAAAGGATATTGCACTGCCATAATGGACAGGGATTAGCAAAGAGGAATAGTGACTGGGAGGCCTCAACAGGGCACAGAATGAAATATAACCACCACAGTGATCCACTGCCCACAGGGTGCCTGAAAACAAAAATGTCCCCATAACTAGGTCAATGAACAGCAACCCTAACATTAGCAACAACTTAACAATGGTAGACATCAAGAATTGCTAGGACTTATTAGGATGTTGATGACCTATAACTAGTGAGACCACTATGAACCTACACAATAACACCTGTCTGCAGTTAGTTACCTAGTCTCCCCTCCCCTTCCCTCCTCTACCTTCCTCATGTAGCTGATAATTTACCTCCTATGTATTGTCTCAACCACAGATGGGGGCTGCTGTTGTGGTACTTTTGTACAGCGCCTAGTACAATGGATCCCTGTGTAGGGTTGCTAGGCACTTCTGTTACAGCAATAAATGATAACTAATAGGGATGAAAGGATAGAACTTCACAGGGGAACCTGAAGAAGAGTGTCTTTGCTTGGAAAATAATGCAGGGAATGGAAAATTAGACCAAACAGGGCTGTTTTCACTTTTGTATATACTACAAAAAATATTTAGAACATGCGTCAGCTAGACCTACAGTAAGGAGTTTGTGTGTGTGTAAAACATAACATTCTCTTAGGAACACATACAAACAGTATGAGAGGGAGCTGGAATGAACATGAGAAACCTAGACATTGGGTGGGATTTCTAATGCTTCCCATTGGACAAGTCCAGGAACATTTGAAAATATCACCCAATATAATTAATAATTAGCTTCCACATTGGCACTCACAATGCCCTAGGTGCTGTATAAACACAACTTCCACAATTGCACCCAGCACCCTGCATAAACAAGTGTGCAGTATAGAAAACTTACAGTGTCTCATGGCTTTTCATGCAGCTAGGTGGGTGTGAGAAAGACAAGTGTTACAACTAGAGTTTGATTAATTTTTTCATGTGAACAACTTACTCACTTGAAAATATAGTTTTGGGTTAACTGAAACTATTTACAAATTCGGGTTGAATTTGGTGAGTACTTTTAGCCAAAAAAACCTTCAAAGTGAGAATCCTTCACAGACACTTTCTAAATGAAATGTTTTGATTTTTGTTTTAAAATTTGTTTTTGGTTAGATATTGAGATGTATTCTTTTAAAAAGAGTAAGCACCCCCAAAATGAAAACAACACAACTTTGTTTCAGGGTCATGACATTTTTTTGTTTCAGGTTGAACAAAACATTTTGTGGGGTTTTTTGTTTTAGTTTGACTACCAAACTAAAAAATTGATTTCTCACTCAGCTTTAGTTACAGCACAGGACACTCAGATGATATCTGAGACAAACACCAAGTCACTGGAGCAGGTAGCCAAATCCATACACCAGTTGAGAGCATTCAATTAGCAAACCCCAATACAATTCCTGCAACCAACCCAACAGCTGAGTGGTCACTTGATTGTCAGGTCTAATAGTCTAGGATCTCTCTTGTACATGCATACATTGAGTGTAGTTGCTGACTAAGTAAAGATATGGTATAGTTTGTAGAAATGATAACCAGCTGTGAGCAGCATGCTTAAAGTGTTGCCTCCTCCAGGCTCTTCATCTTGGGAAGGAGGGGTGGTACTTGTGTAAGTTCTTACTTCCCTGGATATATGGATATATTCTGTTAAGACAAATGCTGCAATCCATTGAGAGGTGCAAGTGCACCAGACTCTTGCAGATAGTTCATAATGTCTAAGGATGCTAATGACATAGGCTGATTAATTGTGTAGTCAGTGTGCCCATATGGGAGCACTGGTGACTGTGAAGGGAGCACAGCCTTCAATGTGGCCTGGTTGCCAGGGGAATGCCAATAACATCACATGCCAGACTTCATTCAGCACTCTTGGCATTTATATGCAGACACTGTGTTCAGTCTGTAGCTGGTACAGCACACAGATAAAGTAGCTGGACTGTGTACCAAGCAGACCTCAAGAAGTGGTGCTGAGACAAAGATCTGTGCGTAGTTTGAGACAATGAACAATATTAGTACAATCATCACAGATTAAACATGCAATCCTGTGGTCTATAATAGTTAAAAGAAAACAAACATGTACACTCAGGTTGCATGTATGTGTACATACATTCACGTGTACATGGAGATCACCTACCAAGACATGAACAAGGCTAGCAGCAAAACCTTTACAACTTATTTTTTTAATCTTGTCCCGCTTTTCTCTGTATTACGTAACCATGGTCTTCTTGCTATCACTTGTGTCTCCATATTTAAATAGGAAGCGCTCTGGTGCAGGGCCCAATCCTGGCCCCTGCTGTGCTGTTCTGTGCCAGTCTGCTAGCACAAAGCAATTGTGAACTGTACTTTTGCCACTTACTGGAAGATTATCTCAGGTAATCTCCCAGTTGGACAATGCTGGCATATTGGTCTTTGCATTGCCTCCTGGCCCTCTCCACTGAGATAGGGGGTGTGGTCAGGGAAAAGGGGCATACCTGTGAGCTCTGGCTATCCCAGGATGCCAAATGGATCTCTTGGGAGCTACTGCAGCAATATACAAGAGTGACTCAGCCATCAGCACTTACAACCTCCCTTCTACAATTTACGCAACTATACACTAATGGAACAAGTATACCGGGGCATAGACTACTTTTTGGGGGGGAGGGAGAGGCTAGAGTTAAATAATCTAATTATTGTAGCCAGGACAGTCGCCTGATAACTCATTGGCTATATCTACACTGGCGTGCATACCTGAGTACTGGATCATATTGATGCTCATGCATGCTCCCTATATCTATACCTGAGAGTCCACCTATGCAGTGCTGGATGTGGGTATAGCACTCTGTACACACATCTACCTGCGTCCACACTGTCACTCTAGGTAAGTGAATTATCACTACCACTTCCAGGGTCATATCCCATGGGCCTTTGCATCAGAGGGAGACCCCTAGAACTGGTGTGTGTGTGTGTGTGTGTGTGGAGGGGTGGGGAATGGGCCACACCTTCACACATGTGCTGATGGCTCTTGCAGATTGACATAGCCTCTCACTTATTTCCCTGAAAAATTGGGTAGGAGGCTCTCTGGGAGATGCTATTTAGAAAGCAATTTCTCATTGAAGATGAGAGGCTGTGTGGGTTGATGAAAATTCAGATATGTATATTGTTATTGACATTATTTCCTTCTCCGTTCACCATCACTCTTGGTGCAGGAGAACTAGCATGGAGTGGTGGGATCACATCTTGAAAACCTGAGATAACCAGCAGAACTTTTGCTTGAGCAAAGTGACCTTCATGGAGCTGTGTGAAAAGCTTGCACCAGTCCATCAATGCCAGAACACGTGTCTCAGGGACTCCATACCAGTTCACAAATGGGCTGCTATTGTCCTGTGGGAGTTTGTTACCTCAGACAGTGATACGTCCCTTGCTAACCACTTTTGGATTGGAAGGTGCACTGTTGGGATCATGGTTGTGGAGGTTTGTGAGGCAATTAATACTGTGGTTTACCCATGGGTGGTTGCAATAAGAAACTTTTCAGAAATAATAGCTGGTTTTCAGAGGCTGGAGTTTCTGAACTGTACTGGGGCCATTGATGGCACACACATCCCAATAGTTTGCCCATCACAAGGGTCAAGTGAGTAAGTGAAGAGAAAAGGCTATTGTTCCACTGTTTTGCAAAGTTAAGTGGACCGCAGAGGCAGATTCATGAATAGTAACGTGGAGAGCACTGGAAAGGTTCATGGATACCAGGGTGCTGAGGAGATCGGGATTGTACTTGAAGGGAGAAGCAAGACTTTATTCCCCAGAAATGCTATTGTTTTATATGGTGTATCTGTGTCAACTCCATACTTGTGAAACTGTACCTTTATGTCAATGGCCCTGGAAAAAGAGAATTCACACTAAGTAGCTGCAGAATAGTCATGGAATATGTGTTTGGTAGGCTTAAGGCTCATTGTCACTGCTTCCAGACCTATCTGGATGCCAGTGTAGCAAATAATGTTAATAAGAGCATTACCTGCTGTACATCTCACATTTGTGAGGGTAAAAGAGTGGTGTGTGAATTGTTTGGATTTTGTTTTGGTCCTGAGTGGAGTCAGGACACATCTGGTTTGCAAAGTCTGTATAGGCAGCCAGATTACCCCTCCCCTCCACCCTCCCCCCCATACATAGTGCTTCTGGGTCCCAGTGAGCAAGGGAAATCAAGGATGCCATGCGTGCACACATCGTAGCACAACAGGGAGGCAGAGGATGACATCTGCCTTGTGCTTTTGCTGAGGGACCCCTTCAGCTCCTTTTGGTGAAGCAGCTTTAACTGTACAAGAGGAAACATAGTTATGGAGCTACATAGCTTTTTAGGGGGGTTGTTCCTATTTCAGGTGCTGAAGTTTGTTATCCGTTACTGCATGTCATATAGCAAACGTTTACAAGCCCAATTATTACAGGGCACCTCCTTGTGTTAGAAGATTGAGGTTGATTTTTGCTGTGGAAGGTTGATTTTGCTGCTGTTATGCGCTCATTATTAAATGTGTTTTTGTCCTCACTATTTACACTTGAATGTAACCCAGATAATCATTTGTGACTCACTTTAAAAATAATGGGGTGTGTCTGATACCAACAGCTTCAGTCATGTGTACATATTACTCTTTTTATTTTGCATCTCCCTAATCATAGAATCATAGAATGATAGAATCTCAGGTTGGAAGGGACCTCAGGAGGTCATCTAGTCCAGTCCCCTGCTCAAAGCAGGACCAACCCCAACTAAATCATCCCAGCCACGGCTTTGTCAAGCCTGACCTTAAAAACCTCTAAGGAAGGAGATTCCACCACTTCCCTAGGTAACCCATTCCAGTTCTTCACCACCCTACTAGTGAAAAAGGTTTTCCTAACATCCAACCTAAACCTCCCCCTCTGCAACTTGAGACCATTACTCCTTGTTCTGTTATCTTCTACCACTGAGAACAGTCTAGAACCATCCTCTTTGGAACCCCCTTTCAGGTAGTTGAAAGCAGCTATCAAATCCCCCCTCATTCTTCTCTTCTGCAGGCTAAACAATCCCAGTTCCCTCAGCCTCTCCTCATAAGTCATGTGCTCCAGCCCCCTAATCATTTTTGTTGCCCTCCGCTGGACTCTTTCCAATTTATCCACATCCTTCTTGTAGTGTGGGGCCCAAAACTGGACACAGTACTCCAAATGAGGCCTCACCAGTGCCGAATAGAGGGGAATGATCACGTCCCTCTATCTGCTGGAAATGCCCCTACTTATACAACCCAAAATGCCATTAGCCTTCTTGGCAACAAGGGCACACTGTTGACTCATATTCAGCTTTTCATCCACCGTAACCCCTAGGTCCTTTTCTGCAGAACTGCTGCCCAGCCATTCGGTCCCTAGTCTGTAGCAGTGCAACTGCATTTATAACTGTACACAATGGTTTCTGGTTTAGCTTTGAATGTGTGAAGGACCATTTGCACTATTTCAGTGAAATACTGTGTTTCCAGGTTCTTTAATGAGTAACACTATTCTCTGAGAAATACAACCCCTATTTTTCAACCTTCGAGAACAGTTTAAGGTGTGGGATTGGTTTCCATCAGCTGGACAAGGCTATCATTGTGTGCTTACATAACTTTTTGAATGCCTTATGTGACTGCCACAGTGCACACCTTGTTTGAAACCCCTGTTATTGGGAGTAGTTAAACACTTCTAATGTATTGTCTCTTGGGCAGGTAGGGAGAAGAAATGCACCCACTGTGTTAATGTATTGACTAAGAATTGTCACCAGTGGAAAGTGCAATTCACAGCTGTTAGAGAATCCTAATTCAACATTTACTTGAAAGAGCTTAAGGTTTTGTGTGTGTATGTATGTGTGTGTAGAGTGGGTAGGGTGTGTGTGTGTGTGTGTGTGTGTGTAGAGTGGGTAGGGGGAGTACAGGGCACTGGCAGATAAATTGCCAGCAATTTTTTTTTCTATTTTTGAATTTCAAAATGTTCAATAAAGGTATTAAGAAAGGCATTACACTTTTACTGCCTATGTATAAAACATCTGTTACGCTGAAAATTAGCAGAGATTTTTACAGCACAGAAAACACACAGTACACTTTTCCCCCCTGTGTGTAACCCTAGGACTTCAGATTTTTGTGAAGCTTGGGGATGAGCTGGGTGAGACTCAAAAATATTTCAGTTGTAATGGCACCAAAATGTTAAAAGTGATACAGTTACATTACCTGTAGACTTAGGGACAGTTCCCAAATAAAAAAAACAGACCCTAAGTTCAACATACGCAGAAGGAGACGCACAGTTAAACAAATGATGAAATTTTACTAACTCTGAGGCAGAAGGTTTGCTTTCTAGAAAAATGTAAAAAGAACAATTAAGGCAGTAAAACATATTAAATGGCTCGTTAGTCTAGTAGAGAAAGGTACAACACACTCCAATGGCTGGAAGTTAAAGCTATACAAATTCAGACTGGAAATAATGTGTACATTTTTAACAATAAGTGTAATTAACCATTGGAACAATTTACCAAGGGTCGTGGAGGATTCTCCATTACTGACAATTTTTAAATCAAGATTGAATGTTTTCCTATAAGATCTGCTTTAGGAAATATTCTGGGGAAGTTCTATAGCCTGTGTATGCAGGTGGTAAGACTAGATGATCATAGTGGTCCCGTCTAGCCTTAGAACCTATGAAAAATGAAATTTTCTTTAGAATATTTTTGAAGTACAACTTTGAAAGTACATCATATTTTTTAAAATTTTAGTGATGAGAACTGAGAACAAGACTGCCTACACTTTAATGTCTTTGCAACCATCTCCTTTTCAAATTCACCAAAGTACCTAAGTTATTGACAGGGTTCAGATCAACATAATTGAAAAGTTTCATGCATAGTTTTTCTCTAGTGTGGGAAAGACCACCTTCCAATTGCTACCCCACCAAAACATCCTGTGTCTGAAGGTAATAGACATTAAAGGATCCATTTACAAAGTCAGTGTGAGCCACAAGGCTAAAATGGTAGACACTGTTTAACGTCTTAATAATGTACTCCAAAATAGGCACACCTCTAAAGACCCATGTCACTCCCCGGACCATGGCATCCTCTTCTGGGCACAACCCTCCGGCTGTGCCCCACTCTGCTTTCTCTCTTCTTCCGGGGGAACCGGCTGTCTCTAGTCCATCCACTCGCCATTGTGGCCTACTGCAGCCTTCAGTCTAGCCCCTCACCTCAAAGGGCAAACTGCATTTCGAATACTGGCCACCCCCTCTGTGGCAAAAGAGGGGAAAGGGAGGGGGCGGGCCCATCCACTACTCTGGGCCCCGACCCAGGGACCATATAGCCGGTGGCCACGTGCTGCCGCCCCTCCAACTCCTGCCACCTATTTCCCTGGGCCACTTCCCCGTAGCCCTAGCACCTTCCCAGCTGTTTGTATCAGGGGCCTAGTCTGGCAGTCCTCAGGCTGGAACTCCCTATTGCTCCCCTAGCCCTGCCCAGCACTCCTCTATCTAAGGTACTCCTCTAAGGCAGCCAGGCCTTCTCCCTTGCACTCCGGGGACAGACTCCCCTGCTCTGTTGAACAGCTCTTCTTACATGGCCCTCCCTGGTCCTGATTGGCTGCTCCAACAAGCCTTCTTCTGATTAGCCCTCTACAAGCCCTCCTCCCATTGGTTGCATTTTGTGCAGCCTCCTTGAGGGCTGCTTTAACCCTCCATCTACCTGTGTGGGGCATCTGCCCCATCACACACCTTCCCCCTTAAAGCTCCCCCCTCCAGTATGTGGTCTTATCTCTCCAGTTTCTCCCTCAGCTGGGCCCACATGATGTCTTTGTCTTGCCTCAGGCTGTCCACTATGAGGAGCAACCTGCTTCCCTCTTCCAGGGTCTGGGTCCCCACCATCGCCTGTCCTGCTCCTAAGTGGGTTCCCCTATCTGTCAGGGTGCCCACCGTAGCTTGTCCCACTCCCTGTTGGTTCCCCTTTTTATCTGGATCCTCCCTGCCCCAGAAAATCTTTCTTCTAGAGCAGTGGCTCCCAAACTTTAACAACCTGTGAACCCCTTTCACTAAAATGTCAAGTCTCGCGAACCCCCTCCTAAAAATGAATATTTCCAGGGATTTTCTCCTTTACCTGAGTATAAATTATAAAAGCAGTGATCTTGGAAATATAAAATTTGTTTTTATGACATGCTTATTACACACTATTTATTATTAATTATTGTATATCATTACAGAATTTTTATTACATTATGAAAACGACAACACACTTTCAAGATCTCACTTTCGTAGCTTGTATCACTTTGAATAAACCTTTTATAAGACAAGGCTCATATGTTTCATCAAGGAGTATCAGATGTGAAACAGCATGAAGGTATTTAAGAAACCAACTCAAAGAGTTTCTCCTACACAAGCATTCAGGTCTTGAGCAGTCTAGGCAAACAACGCACATTAGAACAAAGCTTAAGCTTGTTCTTCATAATTTTAAAAACAATACTAGCTGCCTGTTTAATTTTAAAAACAGCAAAAAATATCCACCTCCCTTTCCATTTCTTATAAGGAGTCTTGAAGTTTAAATCTCCTCAGTGTGATAGATATGCTTGCTTTGGTCTGCTTAGCTCTTGGAAGTCCAGGGGCTCCGGGCTGCTGGCTCCGGGCTGCCCGGTCCCGGGCCCTAGGGACAGCTCTGTCTGCCATTAGGGAATTTTTCCCCAAGAACCCCCTGTAACATTTCGTGAACCCCCAGGTGTTCACAAACCTCAGTTTGTGAACCACTGTTCTAGAGCCTTGGTCGTCACTGCCATGTCCCTCAGGCCAGTTTCTGACTGACCCTGGCTCTCAGGTATCCCCGTCCTTCTTCTCAGGGGGAAATGCCATTTTAGATGGCTCTCTTTATAGCACTGGAAGCACCTTTTGTGCCTTATCTTGGCCATGACCCTCTCATGGTCCCTTTTCGGCTCATTCCCTCTCTCTGGGCTAGCCTGCAAGTCCGGTGTGGGCACTCCCTCTTCACATGCCCCAGTTTCCCATGCTATAAAATTAATATGCCCACGGCCTCCCTGTTTGCTTCACAGGGGAGTATTCTCTTGGGCTCCTCCTCTCCATTCTCCTGGTGGGACATCCATTCCCCATCCCAGTAGGAGCACTCCCTCATGAAGTGTCCCTGTCGCCCACAGGCGAAATATTGTCTATGCCCAGACACCGGCCTCCCGCCCCTGGTGCCTGGATTGGACGCTCTATGGGCCCTTTCCCACAGCAGCTTAAACACCCACCATTGCTGCTAGGCAAGCCGGGCCATACAGACTCGCAAGTAGTCCAACCCCATGATCTCCACCCTCACTGTTTCTCAGTTTCTCAAAACTTCTCTGGTATGCGCAATAGTCCTACAGTGTATCAGGGGTGACTTTATGCCTGCATTCTCCATTGCATGTAATGGGGTGGGACTCACCACCATGGCGCCTCCTGCTGGCCAAGCTAGGAATTAGCTCTTGGTTACCGATACGCCTTCCTCTAGTGGTTTCTCACCGCCATCACTTCTGCTCTACCTCTAAGACCCACGTTGCTCCCCGGACCACAGCGTCCTCTTCTGTGCCCCACTCTGCTTTCTCCCCTCTTCCGGGGGAACCGGCTGTCTCTAGTCCATCCACTTGCCGCTGTGGCCTACTGCAGCCTTCGGTCTAGCCCCTCACCTCAAGGGGTAAACTGCAGTATGAATACTGCATACTGGCCACCCCTTGAGGGCTGCTTTAACCCTCCATCTACCTGTGTGAGGCAGCCGCCCCACAACAGGGGCCTACTACACTGTTACTCGTATCAAGCCTGACACACACACCACCCCCTACACACTGTTGTCAGAATATGTATCCTAAAGGTAAATATGTCCCCTTTACTGCCACAAAAAGCAACCTGAAACCAGTCCAAGCTGGAGCTGTTTGATCTCTCTCTACGTTGTATCGCACATGCTCATTCCAAGCATTACCTCACTCTCCACATGCTCACTGGTGTTTTTACCTCTGAGCTATGATTACCTTATCAAATCTTACTGCCCACGCTCCAGTTCTAACCTACTTTGTGGTCATACCTCATTTAGTAACCAACATTCTACTAGGCATGCTCATCCTTGAAATGCTTCGTGGCCATACCTCATTTTACTCTCAGTTCTGATCATATGACCCACAATATCCAATGGTGAGTGACCTGCAGCTTTAAGTTGGTGAAATGACTCCTGCTTCTTTGAAATAGAAGGTAGGGACACAAAATGGAGTCTGAGAGTCTGGGGACTTTCTCTGGTATCAATGTGTCACCTCAGGCTGTTCGAGTAGCTTGTTTTCTGGGTTAAGTTTTATGTTTTTGTCCCTGCTTCACTGGAGAAGAGTTTGATGCCATGACAAAAACTACATTCAGCTTCTGTATCATTGCTTCCTTCACCTATAATGAGGATATAATCTACATTATTTTCACCCAAGGCAGTGTCTCCAGCACTTGGATGAGTCTTCTCTGGTTTATGCCCATTGGCACATGCAACCATCTGTAGTGACCAAGTGGTGCTGCAAAGATTGTCAGAATGCTTTACTCTTTATCCAGGCTTATGTGCCAAAACCCATTCTTCACATTGCATACTATAAAGATTCTCTATTTGGAAAGTTCTAGAACCCCCCCCCTCCCCCAAAGTCATCAATTGCAGGCAGTGGTATCCTTTCAATGCTCAGTTCTGTGGCTGAGGGTCTATGCAGATGTGTATTTTTCCTGGGGCTTCTTTACCTACACCATGCTCCTTGCGTAGTGGATTATCATGATCATGGAATTGGAATCAGAGAGTGCCATGTTCCACTGGTGTCCTGTCAATAACAGTCCCTCCAGGAAATGTGGTGAGTTAGGCTAGAAGCAACTCAGCCATATGGATGGAGCAGTGCATAGGTTTTAATGAAGTTAAATTCTATTCAGCCTCATTCTTTGCTAATGAAACAGTGACCACCATACTTACTTTGATATGGTCTTATTTAGGTCACTGAATAGGTAATGTTGCAAAATGTAGTTTAGTCTTTACTGGATTGAAACTGGAAGGTGAAAGATTTCATATACTATTACCATTCCAATCATGGACTGTCCATGGAGCTGCACTCTCATATTAGCTTCTTTACCATTGTGTGTACTTTTGTGAACATATAGTAGGAGAGGTCAGAAAAAGAAGAAAAATGCAAAATGATGCTCCTGACCTAGTAAACTTAACTGGTTAGTCCTCCTTCTTTTTACTGCTATGGTCGTAGATGTGTTTTAGATATATAAGTTCTTTGGTGCTATAACTTTTTGCCATCAGGGCTAGAATTTCCCTATTAATAATTATTTGTAAATAAACTCTGTAGGTTAGGCAATGGGCACTTTTACCTTTTATAAACTTAAAAAATAAGTATTTACAATTGCGTGCCAGACTTTAAGACTTTGGAGTATCTTTCTGGCAGAGGGAACTAGGATTTGCAACAAAAGCAGTCCTATAGGAAAAAATCCCAGGCATAGCCAAACTTGGTGACAATTTGTAGCTTGTTATTCAGTTACTAAAATCCCCAGGCTGGCAAGAGTTGGGACTACTGTATGTACAATAGGTCAGAGGATAGTTACACATAAGGTTGGCTCACTTTAGTTTCTTTAGTAGACCAACATTACGAATGTTCTAGATTTATTTGGTCCAGCCTCAATACAGGGCACTGTGTAACCCACACACCTCCTGGGTGTGGTGTTCTGTTCCCTCTAGTGGCACTGAGACCTCTTAGAGATTAATGAGTCTGCTACAGCCTTAGCTAACAGGCATGTGGCTTTTAGTTCATGCAGTAGAGGTTCATGCATTTAGCTCCAGAGGTCCCGGGTTGGATCCCATCCACTGATGACTGGGGTCTGTCAGTGTTACAACTGCACTTGTGGACTTCTTGAAATCCCTTTCAGATCTACATTTCTGCAATTATTGTATAATTAACTTTCCCTTCCATTCTTGAAGTTCCTTTCAGTGACTCCATCCTTCTCCGTGGACTTTTTTTATCTAGAAATATATGAGCCCAAGGAGTGAAAGGCTCAGTTGTGTTATATCTAAAGTATATCTTTGTTATTCTGAGAACAGGTTTGATTGTTTCTAAATGTTACTTCATTCTTCCCCACTAAAGAAAAGAGTGGGCTATTCCTCGGTGGTGGTCTTTAAAACATTATACTTTCTTTGGCTGGAAGCCAGCACTGACAATATGCTGTGCTTTTGCAAGTTACGAGGCCTGATTCTCTTCTTAATTACAACAGTTTTGTAGCAGTGTAACTGACCATAATGGAGCTCTTGAATGATTTATATTGGGTGTAAATGAAAGAATGAGGCCCTGAAATCTAAAGATGGCTTGTAATGGTGGGCAGAACTAGAGCAGCAAAAGGAGCATGCTTTTGCAAATGCAGATGAACCAAAAGGTCCTGCAAAAACTGTGAAGTTAGATCTTTAGGAGTATCTAAAGCCAGTGTTTGCTATGGTGTAATGCTATTACATGTGACATTTGTGTGACAGGACTCCTCTTTTTTTAAAAACAAACTTTGGGCCTATGGCAATATGTGGAGGAGATAAGAGTTCACTGACATAACCAGGAAAAGAAAGACCAGGCATAAAAAATTAAAATGACAAGGTTGACAAGGTTATTTCATAGCTTTTATTACATTATGATAATATCTAGCAAGCTGTTATAGTCTCTGGAAAACTCCTTCAGATAAACAATGCTTTCTTTTCTTTTGCCCTTGAAGACACTTTTGAATGGTAGCTTTGGACCACCTTGCTCTTCACCCAGTGGCCTCCTCAGGCTCACAATGAACCTAGAAAGGTTCCTCTGAATTGTACTACATTTTGCTTCTTTGAATTCCTGTGAGATTTTGCTGCTTGCTGAAGATCCTCCTCTCACTCAAATATGTTCTCAATATGCTATGAAAATCTATCCTGCAGTGTGGTCAGATTCCAAGGGCTGAATTCTGACTTGGTTGAAAGGAAACCCCTTTTTATGTGACATTTTCATAGAGCAAGATGTAGTAGGTGCAGAACTTTGGGAGGAAATGTTTTTGTATTCTCTTTTTCTCTTTTAAGCTCACATTGCTTTGCTCTTATTCACATGAAGTAGTGTCAGACTTGTATATAGTCCACTGATTACAATGGACTATTCAAAGAGTAAGATATTACTCAGTTTGATATAATCTGGCCCTTAGAAAATATCCTGAAAAGATCGAGAAAAAGCAAAAGAATCAGTAGTCTAAACCCTTGGGTATTTTTTTTCCTTTTCTAGAAGTATAACTCTATTCCTGTTTCTTATCATTCTAACTCTCCCCCTTTAAGATTCCTAGCCTTATTTCTTTTTAAATCTATCCTGGCTTCTTCCTTTTGTTATCTACTGTTGAATGCAAGTAAAATAAGCTGCATGGGAGTTTCCAGTCATCAACTTTAATGGGTGCAGGCTCAGACTCCTAATAATTAGCCTGACCTTAATGATGTCATTAAAACAAAGTATTGCCATAAATTAAACAAATAAAGCAAATGGGGAAAAAATCAAATCTTTAAAACACTGTGCACACAGAGGGAGATAGTTTGGAATTCTGCTAGATCAAAACTTCTATCAAGGATCTGTAACAAAAAAGTCTCACAATGCTACAGAGAACTGCCTGACTCACCAGCATGCTCTCTGAAGAGCTTAATAAGTTTGCTGTATCCTTCTATGCCTGTATCTCTTGTAAACACTGTGTTGATGTTGCTGCTGTCTCTTTGATTTTGCAAAACCCACCGCAGAGATAAGAATATGTTCAATGAACATTGAACATGTTGCTTTTCTAGTGGTAATAGTTGCACTGCATCACTAGAAATGTTTGCTTTCACTAATGAGCCAATATTTCAACAAAAATGGTGTATTTTTTGATAGGGAAGATAAATAAGCCAGCTGTAGATTTTTGCAGTTTACAGACAAGATCAATAATTTCCCAAAAGTATTTATGAACATTAAAAAACCTCTATAAACTACAATTGCCTAAAACAAAGGAAAGGGAAGGGGAAAATAGAAAAAAGTACATTTATAAGTAAATGAGTATAACACTATTTTCTCCATTACTGTTAACAAAATCTAGTATCTGTTCATGAATGGGTAACATTACCACTGCCACCTTTTACACTGGAAAAAACTCAAATGCTATCTGTTATAAATTATAGAAATCTGGTGCATAAAATATTTCATATTCTATAAAGTGTTGTGGGATCTGATCCAACTCCCATAACAGTCAATGGAAAGACTCCCATTCACTTTAAGGAAAGTTGAATCTGGTCTATAATGTACCATTTTCAGAATTCAGTGGAGAGATTTTCAGACATTTTATTATATATTGTAAGGCCAGAAGGGACCATTATGATCATCTAAGATGACATCCTGCAGAATTCAGGACACAGAACCTTATCCAATAACTTCTGCATAAAGCCCATAATATCTGTTTTGAGCTAAGCATTTCAGTAGATCTTCAAGCAAACTGCAGGATATTTCCAGATTTCAGGGTTTTCTTTACATCTGGATGAACTGATTTGGGAAACAAAAACTAGGCTGCAAATTTGGTCATCCCTATCTCATGCACTACATGCTGGGTAATAATATGAAAGCACTCACTGCTAAAACTAAGTGGGCTCTTTATTAAGAAAACTGTTTGCAGAGATGCTGCAACTGTAGCTAGCAGTCTAGCCATGTGCATACAGATTATCTTGGTGCCTCCTCCAAATTCTTCCCTCCAAGTTTCATACCAGTTGCTACAATTCCCCAAGCAAACTTAAGCCCAAATGTGGATTGGTTTAGAAAAGGAGCTTCCCCTTTCTTCTGCTCTGATTGTGGAAGAAGACGTCTTCTTTCTCCTGCTCCCATTTTGTAGTCCGCTAATTTTGCATACATGACAAGTATTGGGGAATATACTGTAATTCACAATTAATACAAATGTTCATGCAATTTATATTCAATAACGAGTCTTCTAAGACTGCAGAGCCCACTAATGTAATATTTAAGGAAACTGGACTATATTTCCTAATTGGTTTCTTGTAATGCTTTCTACTTAGATATATTTACCTAAACCCCACTATCTTATCCTATATACAGCATTTACAAGAGGGAAAGCTGTTTCGTATCTTTGAAGCATACTCTTTGGGTGAGATCCTCAGCTGGTGTAAATCTGCATGTTGTCCTTGATGTCAATAGATCACCAGTGACTTAGCCCAGCTGAGGAGAAGGCTGCCTGAGTCTCATAGGTGTAATTGAGCTTCTTTTCTTTTTTTACTGTGTATCACATACAGTCATTCACCCTGCTTAAATACTGTTTTAAAATCCTCATTCAAAAACATTTTATTAAAAATATCTTTGCTGCTGCTGTCAAAGAATCTGATGCTCAGAGGAGCACTTCAGGTACTTTTCCTAATTCAGCCTAATCTCTGCAATACTGGAGGGGAAGGACTGGTGATTTCATTAGTAAATGTTCCAAGTGCTGCTTCTATGCTGGGAAGAACAGCTTAACATAAACAAGAGATGTGAGGTCACAGGAGCAGCAGTGAAGTCTGAGACAGAAGGTTGGAAGTATTTTTTTAAAGAATAAATAGAATATTTTTGAAATTCTTGTCCAGTGTTTGCAAGGATCTCTTCACTAACCACTAAAATGTAGCTACTGATGCGATGGCATGTAACGGTTCTTTGTCAGCAAGCCTTCATAATCAAGTATTTACATGGAAATGAAGAATGATTTATCCAAATAAAGCTTCACAGGGAATTTAAGTAGATGGAATGGGTCCCATTCAAACTCCATTTGCAATCAGATCGTACTCAGGTAAACTATTGATTTTTACAGGAGGCAAGTTGAAATCTGAGCACACTGGCAGAGCTAATACACTTACTCTTGAGGAAAAAAGCCAAAGGATCTTTAATAACAAAGAGCAATAAGAACCTTGGTTCTGTATGTCATCCAAAGATGGTACAAAGTAAGAGCACAAAGGCTCTACTTGCAGCCTGAGCCAGAGCACTACACGATCTGTGTGTCTCCACATTCTGAATAAAGAATCCCATTTGTGCTTACTACCCCTGAGTCAGTCATGTGTCTTCCCATAGGCACTATAACCTATGACAGCTTTGGAGGTCTCCCATCTAAATACTAATAAAACCAGATCTTGTTTAGCTAGCCAGAGGAATAAGAGTTACCAAAATTTCCCTTAGTGAAACATGGTTTTAGGATGAAATGGCTACAAAACTACGGGAGGTTGATTATTTTTTCATCAAGCTGAAGATGGGACAAATAGAAGGGTGGGAATAACTTCTGCAAGTTTCAACCCTAATGTTATTATTTTTATTTTGTTTATTTGAATAGAGAAGCAGATTTCAGATGGGATGAAGTCATTAGGAAAGAACAGAGTTGATGTAGGGAAACAGTGTTCAGATGCAAACAGAATTTATTATTATTTACTTTGGAAACCAATCACCTTATAGTAAATACCTTGCCCCATAACAATTAATGTATGCCTGCCCCTGCATTTGTTCTGTACATTATTTTAATGGATTCATTTATGCTAAGCCATCACCATCTGGTCTGTCCTAGTTATAATGTAAAAAAAAAAGTGGAATTGGCAACTACATTTAAAAAAAACCCTACATTGCATAAAAATCATGCAATGATTTAAATGCACGTGTCCACTCTCTACACAACACAGTTTCCATCTGTTATTACTTGTCTACTGCACAGTCCAAGGGGAAAGTTTTCTTACTAATATAGTGACTTCTCAAGTATAGTGGATTGTAACCATTAAAAGAAGAATCTGAAACCAGCTCTTCTGATGTTCCCAATAACTCTAGATATCTAGGCACTAGGGAAATGAGCCAATGCCCATTTAAGTCAATCAAAGGACTCTCACTGACTTCACTGAGCATTGGACTGAGCCACTGAATAACTACACTTTAAACTCATAAAAGGAAGGAAAGGTGATGGGATCTGAAGTGACATAATAGCTGAACTAACTAAACTGCGAAACTCAGGATTTGGGGGAAGGTAAATCTAACGCAAAACTGACGCAACATGTGGATTTTATGTATACTATTGTAAAGGGCTATTGCCTTTTGCTTCTGGAAAATACTTATAGACGAGAAATGGTGCTTAAATTTAGAAAGAGAAAAAGAGACAAGTGGACTAGCTGACTAGTTGACATTCTTTTGATGTCTAACTTTATCGTATGACTGTGCTACCTTGTAAAAGAGGCAAACACTGTAGGACATATGATTGGACTGAGAACTCTTTAAACTCCATCAAAGTAATTTTTTCTCTTACTAATTCCATTTAATGAGGCCTTTGTTGATGTGGAGTTTGAACAGACATTCCATTCCAAACTAACCGAATCATCAGCAGTGAGTTGCCCAGTGTTCAGAATGTCATATGGTAGTTCCATATTCAAAGGTATGGTACCTGGACTTTATAAAGTGGTTCATTTCTTCTTCTAAGGGTACGTCTATACTTACGCGTCCGGTCGGAGGTGCGGGATCGATGTTCTGGGTTCGATTTATCGCATCTTGTCTAGACCCGATAAATCAAACCAGGAAGTGCTCCGCCGTCAACGCTGGTAATCCAGCTCGACGAATGGAGTAGGCGGAGTCGACGGGGGAGCCTGCGCGCCGTGTGTGGACCCCGGGTAAGTGCTTTTTCATTCGAACTAAGATAGTTCGACTTCAGCTACGTTATTCACGTAGCTGAAGTCGCGTATCTTAGTTTGAATTTTGGGGCTAGTGTAGACCAGCCCTAAGACTGTTGGTTCTTTACAAATGATAAAATTATACTCTTGATTATTAAGGCAAAGCATACATTTCAAAATGTAAAACTGAACACTTTATTTAACATTTGAGGAATGAGGTGCTTTAGTAAATGAACTGAGTTATTTAAATTCTCTGACCGCAGTTTGAATCTTAACTTAGTTCTGAAATGAAATGTGTTGATTGGTTTCAGTTTTATTTTCAGTGGATATTAATACACATCATGAAAATAACTACCTAATATAAATTAGCATAGTTTGACCAAATTGGCAATCACCTGTTCAATAAAGCAGACTTAATCTAGAGATTAAATTGCTTCTTTCCTTGCAGAGGTGATCCAGTGAGGACTAAATCAATAGGCGTGTTCATCTGAGGTGGAAGCATTGTATTTGATTTGTGATCGTCTTTCAAGTTTTGCCATGTCTGTCACTTTCATGGGCCCACACAGATTACCTTTAAAAAATCCCGAAATTCTATGCATATGTTTGGAAAACATAATTCATTTTCTCAGTAACTACTAAATGTTTTACATACTACATTATCTGTTATGTATATTTTATTAATATAAAATTATTCCTGGTATTTTGCTTATTCAATGAGCATTGGTGCAGAGACTAAAGTAGTTGGATTCTTTTGAAGGAGCATAGATTTTAGGGTCTGTTTCTTGTGTAATCTAGTGCAACCTCTTTTACCAAGAAGGAAGGACTATATAACATTTTCTATAGATGTAACTAATCACAGTTTGAATACAGCAAGTGAGTATGACACAACTTGCTTCATTAAATATTTATATCATACTCACTTTCTGTGAGTTTTATTACTATCCAGATTTAACCTAGAACATTGATCCTTGTTTTACTATTAGTGTGTAATGTGTATAATCCTTTCCCCTGCTTTACATTATTACTTTGGAAATATTTTTAGCTCCGATATCCCATCAGACTATATTTTGTTCAATGCAATCATGTTGCAGCTGTTCTAAAAAGTTTTGTGTGCCATTTTTTCCCCTCTGTTGTTTATAATGGACCCAGTGCAACACTGCATATAAAATTACACATGGTGCTTCAAGGATCTGAGAAATGAGTCACCTGTGTAACATCACTGAAAATAAATCATCCATCTGTTACTAGTCAGAGGTAAAATAAAATGGAGGGCTGAGATGATTGATTGGTTGGCCAGAGGCTGAAAACGAGCTTGTAAATAGAGCACAGAGAATCCCAGGCAGTAGGGTGAGTGTATTCCTTTAAAGGCAATGAGCTGCTGGGCTATCAGTCTGTTTCTAAGAGCTCTTGCCATGGTAAGCATCAGTGCTCTCTCTAAAGATGCCATCCATATGGGCCACCTTCCAACCATGGATGTGGGAGGATAACTTTGTGCTCTACTGAAGCATGGAGCACCACAGAAATAGTGCAGGGAAACTTTTGGCAGAGCTACTATGGAATGTCTCAGAAGCTGAAGATGTGAAAATTGGACATTTTGCTAAATAGCTCTAACTGAGTTGGACACACACACACACACACAAAATGTTGCCAGCTTCCACAGCTGTATGTGGTATAGATAGCTCTTAAATAAGTTACTCTTGTTAACCCATTAATAGGCAGTGAAATACCTGTTTTCTGTAGTAGGATAGAAGAAAAATATGTAACCTTAAATCTCTAATGCAATGGCAGTTCTTACAGACATATGCTGGTTAAATATGTAGAGCAGCTTGATTTAGCAGTGTTCCAAACTTTTGATAGCTAAACTGCTGGTAGAAAAATGAAACCAATAGCACCCCCTTTTACCTCCACCGTATGTTGGTAAAGGCCTATCCAGAATGAGCTGGGTGCTAATCAGCGTAGACTGTAGATTTCCATAGTATGATACTACTATTTTATGTGCTTTGAGAAGCAGTGACATATTTTAATAACAATTTTGTTAACTATTATCATTGGCATCTGAGTTAGCAGCCATTAAGAATCATAAGCTTTATGGAGATGGGGGTCCTGATTATCATTTACACAAAGGGCATTAATTGTATTGACACTCACTTTCAGGCCTCTGAAGATGTATAGACACTGAGGATGTACATGCAATCTAATGAGTACTGATGATACTACTTTATCATATTTTGGTCTCTTGCCTTGTCTTCCTGTATTTGACAAAAAGGCTATGAAATTAAGCTACTCAAATGATCTGTTACATAAATAAAAGATTGACGCTATGTTTTTAAAGGCTGCATTAATCTGGCCGTGACTTCTATATACTGTGTAGTAAGATAAAACATTTTAACATGACCTAGCTACTGTAGTCATGGCCATACATAGGCATTTACCACTACAAAAGATAAAATTCCAAATATGCATGGTCAGTTTAGCTTAAGTAAAAGGTTAGTTTCAAAACATTGCCCAAGGCAGTATGATTGCAAACTTGTGAATAAATTCCATAAACATATGTGCAGCTCCTACGTGACAGATAATAAGGGAAGAGTTGTTATCCAAATAAACGGTCACGTTCAGATGTAAAAACTGGTATAACGTCATTTACTGTCCCCATTAGTGTGTAAGTTACATCATCTTAGACTCAGTTAGACTCCCAATATGTTCATACACTTGTACTTCACTTCTGAATTTAGTCCCTAAGTTGAAAGTTGTCTAAGTTAATTGCTTTTCCTGCAAAAGCCTCTGTTCCTGACCACTATCAGTAAGAAAGTGTAGGTTAAGGTAGAGGATTGCCTATTTAGCATTTTTTACACCTGCCTTCCGGGTATTTTTCCTGCTATACTCCTCTCTTCTGCCCCTTTGGGATGTGATCAACATATACTCCCTTAAACTCAGCTAGACCCAGTAGGCCTGAGTGGTGATATGTAAGTCCTGCATCAGTAAGTGGGTGAGAGTGTAAGGAAGTCTAGGGAGTCCAGGCAAGTGTAAATTAAACCATGCGGGGTCCAGAAGAAGATGTACATTATACCATCACAGACTCAGATTTACCTGGATTTAACTCTGATTTTGCTCACAGTCCCTGAAAAGAAGATACTTCAGTCTAAAACTAGATTAGGCAAACTTGCATTAACTTTTAAAAACACAATGGGCCACATTCAGAACTGTTGTAAGTGGCAGCATCTCCATCCACTTCAGTGGACTTTTCCACATTTGGCCAAGTCTGAATCTGGCCCAATAGTTCTAAACTTTCTCAGCTGCTTTATATCAGCTATTCAACTGTATCAAATTTCATCTTAAAGGCAAACATGCTTTGTGTTCCCTCAGTCATTTTTTTCAGCAAGCGGAAGAAATATATATGAATGATTGATTATTTCAGGCCTAGATAGGCGTCCCATTGCTTTGCGAGGTTGAGTGCTTTTTTATGTTCATGTTACTTAGAAGTCCAGGCAACAGCAGTCACTGTCATTCCTAAGACGGATGGTTGTCCTTGATATTATGTGTCTACTGCTTATAGTTTCAAAGAGTCACTAACATATAGGCTGTACGGCTTATTGCTCCATTGAAAAATGCACCTCGTCAGGCAGCAGTGCTCAGGTTGTTCTCTGTTACCTGAAATGCTCTGGAAGAGCTTTTATGTCTAATGGAAATTATAGATTCAGTGCAGAGTGTACAAAATATAATTATCACTGTTTTCAGACTGTAAAAGGATCTTGTTCATCATGCATAGAAATATTCCAACAGCATTAAAGGACGTCATCCTTGCTTATTATGCAGCAACTCACTGCATGGAAAATGATTTAAAATTAAGAAAGCAACCATAAATCTCTTTCACTGAAGCTATGTTATTTTGGAACATAATAGTTTATAGCTCTTCTGGAGAATATTCATCTGTTTGTCCCTGAATGAAGGTGATGGTCTACAGGGCACAGCTCTATTTCCCCAATCATCTGTTTACTCTTTCTTTGTCTCCATGTATATAAACTCACTGTGTATGTAATAATATATAGAGGGTAGTAATGGAGTACATTTTATCATCCATATTCCAGTAGGATAAGCGATTATAGAAAAGAAATCCATAGCTCCACTAAACATACGCCAGCTCTTAATGATTCAATTTGAATATGTGTGAGTTTTCTATAAATATCAACTTAAGTTTTATAGCACTTATTTGTATTCCAGTCCATGTATTTGTATTCCTTGTCCATGACTAAGGCTCCTCGGTGCTGTGCAAACACTTGAGGAAAAAAGGGTACCTGCCACAAAGAACTTACGATCTAACTTGCAATAACTGACAACAAGACAGGAGACATCTGGTGGTACAGACAGACTGTGGAGCCCAAGGAAACAATGAGATAATATTGGTCAACTCCCTAAGTTGAGAGGATGTGATTAATATCTTCACATTTAGCTTTTGCCTAATTAATATTGCCATGGTGTGGGCAATAGTATAAGGCAGGCTACTAATTATGTAGTAGCTTTAATTACTTGCAAATACAAATGTTTGAGAGTGACCACGGTAAATATTTTAATTTCCAACCTTCTGTCCCAAAAGCTACAATAGTAAACTTGACACACATGCCTACTTAACCAAATATGTGCAGCTGCTCTCTAAGCATGTGACGTTTTGGTGACCAGCCAGACCAATAAGGGGGTTTGTCACTGCTTGTCTTGTAACCTAGGAGCCTCTGTGCTGTGCAGCTATGGTTCAGATCCCTACACAGATCCCTGAAGCATTAGGTCTAACTCTGGAGCAGCACAGTTACTCCTTGCAGGGTGACACCACTGCCCTTCCAGTCCTGTGTCTCCCCAAATACATCCTCCCTGAGTTCTTAAGTACTGTTTCTCTTCAGTTCATCACTGCAAAGATGTGAAACCAGCCACCTGGCTACTATGGCATACGTGTTCCACAAAGTTTGCACACCAAGGGCCTTCTGGGGGCTGAAAATAAACAAAAATATTATTTTAATAGGAAAAAAATCCACTGATCCAAAGGCTATCCATTAACTCTAATGGTCCATCAATTCTCTCTTCCTCGGCTGGACCATGGATAGTTACCTGAAGCTGGTTTCCTGTAAACCCCTGGCTTGGGAGGTACCCCTTCCCGCTTGACTGCTGACTGCTCTGCTGTGAGATGTAGTTGAAGTTGCGGCACAGATTATGTATTTGTATATATAGAAAACTGTGCACATAGTTTTGTAATCATAGTCTTTATACATATCTCATTATGACCAGCATTTTCAGGGTGTTACAAGCTTTCATAAAAGACGTGCCCTGATATACTTTTATAGCACAATAAAACAGTATGCAATCAGTTTAACTACTCACTTAGGAGATTTAAACCTTCTGTTCTACCCTGGGGGAGTCTGACCCTGATTTTCACAATGCTCTCTGTTGCATTTCTTTTAAAATGTTCTTGTTTGCTTCCAATTTTGCTTTGTTTTTTTCCAGTTTTATGCTTTAAGCTTCTCTTTCAGTGTCGTGTTAGCCTTTAAGGGTATGTCTACATTGTACATTAAATCCAGGTTCTGACTCAGGTTTGAGCACAAGTCCTCTGTTTGACTTGGGTCAGCAAGCTGACACTTCCTGGGTCTTAGGCCCTGATAGGTGGGTTGGTCAGAGCCCAAGTATCTTTGTGGCATCAGTCCAAGCCCTGCCACCCCTGTGGCAGTCCAAGCCCTGCCATTTTTCAGTGTGGATGCAGCTCAAGCATCAGACCTGAGGCAGAAGGTCTTCATAGTGCAGTAGGGATGAGTTAGCATGGCTGTGAGACATGGATACAGCAATTGTAAGCCCAGGTTTACAATGCAGTGTGGATGCTCAGGTGTGAGCTTGGAAACACCAAGTCCACAAGGCCAGTCCCAGGTCATCACATAAGACCAGAACACATGACACTTTTACTGTTATCTATGGAATTCCATTGAGGTTAACCTCCACTTCTAGATTAAGTGGTAGAATTCTTACTTGCAATCAGTGAATAGGAGTTAAGCACCTACCTTGGTTAGATGCTTTTGGTGCCCAAATAGCTTTGAAAATCTGGCCCCTAAATCGCGTTGAAAATCAGTGGGATTTAGGCCTGGTCCACACTAGGGGAGGGGGTCGATCTAAGATATGCAACTTCAGCTACGTGAATAACGTAGCTGAAGTCGAATATCTTAGATCGATTTTTAAAAGTACTTACCACGGTCCACACGGCAGCAGGCAGGCTCCCCCGTCGACTCCGCTTACTCCTCGCACGGAGCTGGAGTTCCGGTGTCGATGGGGAGCGCTTCTGGGATTGATTTATCACGTCTAGACGAGACGTGATAAATCGATCCCAGAACATGGATCGCTACCCGCCGAATCGGGCGGGTAGTGTGGATGTAGCCTTATAGTCTTGTAAAGGTATTTTGGTGTGTAAAGGTGCAGCCAGTTACCTAAGTGTCTTATTCTCATTGATTTAGATTAGGAGCATATCTGCATTTTAGGGCCAGATTTGTAGAAGTATTTAACTTTTCCTCACTGCTTCCCCCTGCCAGATCCTTTCATGGACATGTGTAGCTATAGACCAAAGTGTGGGCACAGGTTGCTTTTCGCTATGGCGAAACCCTACACACAGCTGAAAGTGGGCTCTAGTGTAGACGTAGCCTAAGACACTTTTGAAAATGGGACTTAGGCTCCTGAGTTATTTAGGTCCTTTTGAAAATTTTACCTCTACTTAGAGAAAAAACACACGTGCACATTTCTGGATGAATTTGCTTTGAACAAGTTTGTTTTGGGTTTTCTTGTGAATATCGGAGCAGCAGCATTTTGCCAACAAAAATGTTTACAGAAATCAAAGTAAACATGTGAAAACTAAATTTTAAATTCTTACACCTGAAGTATTTGCATCAGAATGCTTCCATGTACTTCAAATCAAGAAGTACAAATGATATGTGTGATTGGTCAACAAAAAAATCAGAACTATAAACAAAACAAACAAAAAAAACCCTTTCACATTTTAAATATTCACCATCATTTGAGGGTACAAACACAAAAAGGAAAGAAAAATGACTGACAAAATTCAAACAATAAACATCATTATGTGCTTGTATGTATGCAGAAACAGCCAATTTCTTCATATAAATTATTCATTGTGCATTATTCACTCAGCTTGGCTATGTATGCTGAGTTAAAATAAAGCCTGCATGTTCAGTTTATTTAGCAGTAACAATGAACTGGACTATGAGATAAAATTATGATCCAGTTTCTAGAATGACCATTACTTAGCAAGACTCTGATTAAGCCAGATGAAACCTAATTTTAAAAAATGTGGATCATTTCTGCAAAAACAGTTCCTTTCCTCTCTCTACCACTCTTAAAATATTACAAACGTCTTTATTCTGCATATAAAGAAACCATTTGCTTTCCCTCAGATAATCTGGTAGATTTATAAATATGAGAATTTCAGTTATTTTAAATTATTTAATGGATTTATTTACTATTTTTCACATAAATCAAGTGCCAGTGTTTGTTTCCTGACCCAGTGACTAATATAATTAATGAGCACAGTATGAATTCCAGAAATTACAACTATATATACAATTTGAATTTTTTTTCTGTGAATATTCAAGCATTTTAGCTTAAAATTGATTTTTTGCCAGTATTTGTGTTAATAAAGTTCTGCTGCTCAAGTGTTCACAGAAAACAACCATGAAAGGGCCATGAATATGTTCAAATCAAATTTCAAATTCAAATTAATATTTCTGGATTTTTTTCTCCCCACTGTTTACTCATGAATAATTCATACGTTCATGAAGAGTTCCTAAAAGTCCTCCAGTATGTTCCCACAGTTTGTTTACAGCATTGCAGCTTAAAGTTTTCCATATTTCTGGCTAGTGCTTTTCAAGCATCTGAAAGAATATTGAGGCCAGTTAGACTCTGTCTGTCAGACATCAGTCATGTGCTTACAGGTTCATTGGTTCTTTGAATGTGGCATTGACACAAACTTATACTGGATGTTTAAAGGGAAATTACCCCTTTATGTGGGTTTTTTTTTCTGTTTATAATTTCTATGATTTAATTAATTAAGGAATTAAGCTATTTTGATCAAAATTGTATTCATAATGGCCAGTCAGTCCATATCTATATTACAGGTCTACTTGTACATACTGAGCCAGATCCTTAGCTGGTCTAAATCAGTATAACTTCATTGAAGTTTAAAGATCTGGCCCATTATATGTGCAAAGATGATGATCATGGATCAACTTGTTTACTGTGTTAACTGCATCTAGTGTTTACACTCAAACTAACAGATGCTCTAAAATCATTGAATCAAAGCAGCCCTGCTTGAGGGTCCCTCTTCAATACCACCAAGATACTGTACAAGAATGTATACCAGACTGAATTTCCCAAATCACTACTAGAATAGTAACTAGAGGCATGATGAAAACATTCCTAGACTTATTTACCACACCGATTTATTTATTGTAAATTATCTTTCTACTCACTGATGTTGCTTATACTTGGATCACAAAGTTCTGTATAAAAGATTTACGGAACAGCTTAATAAAGTGAAATTTCTAAGGGAAACAGGCTTTCTCCTCCTCCCCTATCGTAAGCACAAGAGAATGCAAGTATAGATAGTAAATGTATATAATGGAGTCACTTCACAGTTTTATTAACACAGCTTTTATAATAGTGAGCAAATGGCAGCTGTGGAGAATTACTCATTTTAAGCATCAGCTATTGTAGTTAATTTTGCTGTCCTCAAGCAATTAATTTGCATTTGTTAGGCTAAATAACTAATATAGAAGTATATTTTATCATGCTGTTGGTGCTGTATCCTACATCTAACCAGATCATTTAGAATATAACACGTTTGCAACTTGAGCACTTTCTTAGTCATTTGTTTCATGAGCATTAGGAAATTGAGACAGGTTTCCTTGTGAATTACTTCACAGTTAGCACCTCTGTTTTAATGGACAGAAATGACCAAAGTCCAAGGTTGAAGCAGAAAAACCTCCCAACAAGAGGGTGTAGAAGATGTAAAAAGATAGGAGATCTGAGAGATGCACTTTGCTTTATCTTAAGCCCTCTTGTACCTCTTTGGTTGCTTTGTCCATAATAGCCTTGCACATCCACCCTTCTACTGGGCAGTTTAAACTTTACTGAACACTGTTTCTAATGGTATGTCTGGTGTTACGAGGAGGTGCAATTACATATAGCCATCCACATTTTTTTTAGTATGTGAGCAAACTTTTTGTCTTGGGAAGACATGCTGTGCTGTTACTTTTGGGTTATGCAAGATTTTGGGGAGAGGGAGCTGTCCATGTAGCAGGACAGTTTATTGTCTGCCTTCATCTCTGACTAGGAACAATCCTTCAGGAAGAATTGCTCCCTGGGAACTGAGCACTGGTGTTGGGCTAAGATTCTTGGGTTTCGCAAGAATAGGCAACAGTATAAATCAGACTGAAATATTTTCTTACTGATACTGTACAGTTAGCATCTGACTTTCATATCTCATATTTCTAGACAAGATAGTTTGTAGTTTTCACACACGTTAACAGGGTGAGGTAAACCCTAGTAAGAGCCTAAACCTCTCCACACTAGGATGTTACCTCTTGTTAGCTAACACATGGTAAATAACATGTTTTGCAAGTGAAGACATGGTCAGAGTAGTAACTGATTTGGGGGGAGAATGTGTGGGAGAGTTTAGGTGCTGTTAAGGAACCAAGAGTACTACCTGAATATAAATATTAACTACTAAAATAATATTGCTAATATCAAATCTATACTATTAAATATACAGGAATGTAAGTGGCCAAATTAGTCATGTCTTGGCTTTTGACTGTTTTAAATAGAAATTGGAATGCTTCATTTATGCAAGTTCTCTTTACTTTAATGTTAACCAGTTTCCATAAATAATTCCACACAGTTCTCATTACTATTTTATAGCATTCCAAAAGTGTGTTGGGGCTTTACAAAGCATCACAAGACATGGTCCCCATCCTAAGATGCTTATACTCTAAAGTTCAGATGTAATATGTGTGAAGAAGGCAAATAGTAGAGAGAGAAAGAGATGATGGAGAAGGGTGAGAACAATGCAATCCAGTGAGTATCTAGATTAGGTAGGTGTGCTTCTTGTTCAACCCTAGGGGGAAAAAGGGCTTTAGTTCCCTGTGGCCTTTTTAAAAGCCAGCAGCATCATTTCCTTCTATTTGCCCACAGCTTGTCCAGTGCAGCATTGAGAATGCTGTGAAACAATAGAAAAGGGTATCTTCATTTTGTTAACTGAAGCTATATCTGGATTTCCCCAAAACACACAGATATATTTTTCCAATGAAAGTGTCTAGGCTCATCTTTAATTAAAGTGTCATGCAGTGAGGAAGCCAGTGTGGGGTCATTAAACTGCAACAATTCTATATTTTTCAGTAACGCAACTCGCAGAAACAAACGACAATAGTACCCAGAACTCAGAAGAGGATTCTGCAAGGAGTTTTCAAAGGGTATTCCACTATCTTTGCACAACTCTGATCCCGATAGAAGTAGTTTCAAATAGATGGTAGGAGACTGAAATGATAATACGTATTCTGCTGTCAGTTTGAAGGACAGCAGCTAAGACAATAAAGGCACGCTCCTCAAAGGCAGGATTAGTGGTGAGATAATGCTTCTCTTTTAGGCATGTTGGTGGATTTCTTAGTTCAAGAGTGAAACTATTGAGAGAAAAGAGACAGGTGGACACAGAAAACAAACAATGTTGAGCAAAGAAAGAACAGAGCAAAAAAATTTGACAGACACTAAATTATTTTAGAGAAAGTTAGATGACAGTGTTACATAAAATGCATCCATATGTTGTATGTCAGAAAAAAAACCCAAAATGTTGTAGGATGAATGGAGTTCGGTAAATTTGATTTTGGATGGGAGATAAAGATACTGAAGAGAGAATAAAGAGAAGAATCTAGGCCACCATATTTTCCAGTAATGAAGGTGTGATGAGGCCTCTGCCCCACACTGGCATGTAAGGGGCTAATAGACCCCTAGAGGGGCTGCGAGGGAAGTGGCCAATAGAAGAGAGGCTGTGAGGAGCAGCCAATCCAGGCACAGCAGGCCCATATAGGAAGAACCGCAGGTCAGAGCAGAGGCAGTTACTCCCTGGAGCTCAAGGAGGGAGACCTGGGTGCCTTGCAGGTGGATGGAAGCTAGCACCCTGACAGAGCAGTGCTACACAGGACCAGGAGAGCAAGAGGGAGCTCCTGGCTGGCTACTAGGACTGGCATGCTGAGGCCCTGAGGTGAGGGCAAAGAAGGTCCTGTGGCTGTGGGCAACTGACCTTGGGAAATATACTGAGGATTTGGAGGGGACACAGCACATGGTTGCCATCTACTGGATCGCTGGGCCAGGACTTGAAATAGTGGGCAGGATGAGCTCCCCCTCACTTGCCACTGGGGGAAGTGGCTGGACAGTTGATTACAGGACCCCTGGAAGTGGGGAAGGAGAGATCGTGACACAGCCAGACGGCTGTGTCATGAAGAGGACGCCATGGTCCTTGGAGTAACATTGGTGCAGATGTGATAGCGGACAGGCACCATCGGGAGAGGGCATACTGACCTGCAGAGCTAATCCCCAAGATGACCAGCAGGAGGTACCTACATGGGGAGTGGAGCCACATCACAGAAGGCAAACACTGTCATGCAGGCACTTCTTGTTATTGATAAGTAGGGGATGGGGAAGAACTGGAAAATTAAAACAATACCCAGTATGGGTAAGTTTCAATAAAATTTTTATTAAACTAGGAAGGGGAAAGGGGAAACAAAACAAACATTTTTGTCGTGATTACTGGATTTCTCACAAGATTAGTGTAGCGGGGTGGCTATCCCACTCCTAAAATAGAAGGGGTTAAAAGCAGCCCTGGAGAGGGCTGTGGCTGTGGACGGCTGATTGGGGAAGCAGCCCCAGGTGGGCAACGCCCCAATCAGGCTGCAGCAGGCCCTTATAAAAGGGCTGCTAGTTGGAGCTAGGGCAGTCTCCCTCTAGCAGAGGAGGGAGATGGGCCTAGCTGCCTAGGGGGCCTAAGGGTGCCGGGAGTGAAGCAGGGCTGGGGAAGGTCAGAGGAGCTGAGGAGCTCCAGGCCAGCAACTCCCCAGGCTGCAGGGCCTGTGCAAGGCCCACCGAGGCACTGTGTGGCAGGGAAAGGCAGCAGGTCCAAACCTCCCTTGCCTATGATGACTGGCTATTACAGACTGCAATCTGCCCCAGGGAACAGGGGCTCGATGATGACTGGCAATAGCCCATAGGCTGAGGCAAGGTGAGGATAGAGGGTGGACGGGTTCTCCTGGGAAGGGAGACCCAGTGACTGAGGGGGTACTGCCAGGGGGCAGCACACCAGACAAAAGGGCACCAGGGTCCGGGAGGCCAACAGCAAGCAGGACAGCGACCTGCAGAGGGCGCTCTGGGCTGGATAAAGAGCTAATTTCCGGACAACCAGCAGGAGACGCCGCTGGGTGAGTAACGCGCCATGACAATTAGTAAAATGTTTTACTAGAGCCAAAGACCTGGTCTAGACTCGGAAAGTCTTACTTGTATAACTATAGAACAGAATAACCAGTGGGAGTGATTTTATTATTGTTGTTATTATTGATATGGTTAAACTGGCATAAGCTCTAGAGTGGATGCAGTTATATCAGTATAAAGATGCATTATACTGAAATAGCTTATTTCACTTCCTGAACCCTATTAACTATTCTAGTATAAACACTTTTATTCTGGTGCATACAGTGGGCGGCGCGTTCCATTTTAATTACACTGGTGGCAAAACTTTCTACAATACTCACACCCTATGACTTGATCCTACAATTTACGAGTGAATGGACTGCTGCACTCGTTGAGAGTCACTTTTGAAGTCACATTTGAAGTCAGTCGGGCTCTGAATGCTCACAGCTCACATTATAAACTGCAGAATTTGGACCCCAAGGTAGGCTATCAGGATGATGAAATGGAATGATTGCAAACTTAAAGGGGTGTAACAAAAATCAGTAAGGATGTTTAGAGTTGTAAATGAAACAAATACAGCAAAGCAAATAAAGATAAATTACACATCTATCTTTCTCCAGCTACATGCAAGGCAAATAGTTAGCCAAGGAGTCAGTGGGGTGATTCAGACACAGAAGTAGAGAGTTTAAAATGACAGATGGATTGGTATTCCTGGGAATCTGCTGGATTTTTTTCTTCTGTCTTGATGAAAGAATTTAAAGATCACAGTCCAGATACTATATAGATTTTTCTGATGAACAAAGTGACATGAGGCAAAAGTATCAGGAGAAAGCAGATATGTGAACAGTTAGAAAAGCAGGGGAGTTAATCATGTGGTCTGATATATGATGAAACAGTGTCCAATATCTTCACATTTCAAAATCTTTGGAGGATTAGCATGACTATAAAATGAGATTATCCTTGATGGCATTCAAGGATGCCTTAGGGAATATCTAGACATTGGTGAAGCAGTGAATATGTAACAGCTGTATTTTAGAAGCTTGTAACTCTTCCGACGACAGTATTGTAAAGAGGGAGCAATCATAAAGGATAAATAGGTCTTAAAAGAATATGTGATTGAAGTACAATAGTAGGGCTGTCAAGCAATTAAAAAAATAATCACGATTAATGGCATGACTAATCGCACTGTTAAACAATAATAGAATACCATTTATTTAAATATTTTGGACATTTTCTACTTTTCAAATATATTGATTTCAATTACAACAGAATACAAAGTGTACAGTGCTCACTTTATATTTATTTTTATTACAAGTATTTGAACTGTAAAAAAACAAAAGAAATAGTATTTTTCATTTTATCTAATACAAGTACTGTAGTGCAATATTTTTATCATGAAAGTTGAACTTAAAAATGTAGAATTATGTCAAATAAAAAACCAGAATAAAAAAATAAAACAATGTCAAACTTTGTCTACTCAGTCCTACTTCTTGTTCAGTCAGTCACTCAGATAAATAAGTTTGTTTACATTTGCAGGAGATAATGCTGCCCACTTCTTGTTTACAATGTCACCTGAAAGTGAGAACAGGTGTTCTTATGGCACTGTTGTATCCGGCGTCACAAGATATTTATGTGCCAGATGCGCTAAAGAGTCATATGTCCCTTCATGCTTCAACCACCATTCCAGGGTTGAATGACGTTCTGCTCGATAACAATCCAAAGCAGTGCAGACCGATTCATGTTCATTTTCACTATCTGAGTCAGATGCCACCAGCAGAAGTTTGATTTTCCTTTTTGGTGGTTTGGGTTCTGTAGTTTCCGCATCGGAGTGTTGCTCTTTTAAGACTTGTTTGTCTTTGCAATTGGCTGAACAAGTAGGGCTGTGTGGACTTGTAAGCTCTGAAGCTTTACATTGTTTTGTTTTCGAGTGCAGTTGTGTAACAAAAAAAATCTGCATTTGTAAATTGCACTTTCACAACATACAGATTGCACTACAGTACTTGTATGAGGTGAATTGAAAAATACTATTGGTTTATCATTTTTATAGTGCAAATATTTGTAATAAAAATAATTGATTTCAATTTCCATACAGAATACAATATATATGAAAATGTAGAAAATCATCCAAAATATTTAACACATTTCAATTGGTATTCTATTGTTTAATAGTGTGATTAAAACTGTGATTAATCACAATTCATTTTTTTAATTATTATTAATTTTTTTGAGTTAATCGCTTCAGTTAACTGTGAATCATCTACAGCCCTAATTAATAGGGTTCATATCAGTATCACAGGATCATGGGGTCCTATCATCACCTCACACAGGAAGGGACTTTGGGGTGTGGTGTTGGTTCTTGATCAGTTTTCAATACTCAGAAAGAGAGGCTTGTAGCTGGAAATGGATGCCCTGAGAACTGTGGGGAAATCCATGCACAAAGAGACAGCCTCTCCTCATTGCTCTCTGGCCCTCTCCTCTGGTAGCATTCATGATATATATTGACACTGTTGGCTTGATTGGGATCTTTGTTATTTGACTTCAATAGGTACAAGATCTAGCTGTAGGTGGTTCACATAGACTTCTCTTGATCACCAGGCAGCCCACCATAAACTTTATTAGTCCTTTTTCTAGTTATTAATCAGGGATGGGTAATTAATAGCTAGTATCAAAGTTTCTAGATTCTTATTTGACTCCAACGCATATGCTGCCCTGGCCCATTAAAAGTCCTCTTGTCCTGCAGGGAAAAAAATGTCTGTTTTTTAGGAATTCACCCTGCAGGACAGAAAATTTCCTGTGGGACAGGTGGAATTTAAGATTCCGGGACAGTGTGGTTTTTTTTCATTTTTTTTCCCAGCACTATGGAAGCCAATGGCAAAGCTTCCATTGACGTCAATGGAAGAAGACCTATTTTCTTATCCTTTTAAAAATATAGACCTAATTATGTAAATCTAATTTTGTAGGGTTATTTGTGGATTTATTTGTAAGCAGTGTTGAAAAAAAAATCAAATTACTTTTGGTCTAAGCCATGATATTTTATTTGGCTTTTTACACTTTTTAGTGCTAGTAAATTTAGCAGGGATAATTGCCCAATAAAACTACTCTTTAAAAAATGTTAACTCTCTTCTGCTGTTCACCATTTTTACTAGGTAAGAACTGCTGAGATCAGGATAATTCAATATGGCTAGTCTGCAAGCTTAAGGGTCACGCTCTCCGGAAGCGATTTCCAGGCCAAAATAAATGCAAGTATTGTGGTCTAAGTGCCCATATAAATCAGTCTGACATAAAACAGCCATTTCTGTTAGGGCAGGAAGATAGATAAAAAGCAAGTAATGATTTCTAGTCTGTCTGTCAATACCAAGATATTGGCAATGCTGCCGACGTCAATGTTATTGCTTTGCAAGGAGGAAGTTGACCTATTCTTAACATTTAGTAAGTGCCAGTAAGTCTAATTATTTCTGCCAGAACAGCCACTGCAGTATATGAATCAGGTTACAACAGTCTTCCAGCCAAAAATAGAGTGGCACCATTTAGCTTTTTTGGAGAAATTGATCGTTCTTGATTTAGGATTCAAGCATCGTTACAAAATAATAAAAACCCATGGCCTTGTGGCAGATTTAAAGTTGCTTACTGATCTTTCATTGCTTGCTCAAGTATATGCAGGCTGTGGTCCATCATGTCTGAGACAGATTAGTGGGGTTTAGAGAAATCTAATAATTTTCCTCTTCTTTCTTCCTTTCTTGTCCCCTTCCTGCTTTCCTAATCCGAGAAAGAGCAGGCTGGGGAGAAGGTGCACCATCTGTTCCAGCATTTGCCATCCTTCAATCTCTTCTATTCCTTCCTTCATGTTGTATTCCCCTCTCCACCCCAAAGTTAAAATTTGCTAACTTCTCTGCACCTGAAGATAATGGCAGACACGAGGAGATGATCTGGTAGTTGAGGCACTGGGCTGGGGCTCAAGAGACTAGGTTCACTTCCTTGCTCTACCACAGACTCTCCTGATGACTTTAGACGAGTCACTTACACTTCATTGAATTTCAAATGAGACATGGGCTCCTAAAGGGTGAGATTCACAAAGGTAGTCAGGAGCTTTTGTGAATCCCGCCCTTAAGTGTGTAAGGGTGGGTCTACACTTATGACAGCATGTAGAGTACAGACTCTGTCCAGCTGAATGTCTAGCTACCCTGGATATAAAAAGCAGCATAGACAGCAGGGCACAATTTAGATGAGTAGAGTGCCCTACAGACCTGAACCCTCAAGATATATATCCTCCACAGCTCTTTATTCACCCAAGCAGCACCTCCCTTGTCTACACTTCTATTTTTTTTTGCAGTGTAGTGTCCCACTGCCAGAGCCTTTCCCTGCAAAAGTGAAAGACTCCCACAGCAGGGACACACTCTGGGCAAGGGAGAGGTAGCAATGAAGGGCTCTGTAAGGATCAGTGGGACTTGAACCCAGGACTACTAGGCCACCAACAGTCTCATGCTGCCACCTCATAGTAGTTGCAAGCTGGCTGCTCCCTGCGACTCACACTGTGCAGAGGTTGCATGTCACAGGAATTCCACCTCAAGAGATCTGACTGACTGTTGTTTTAGCAATCCCTGATTTAGCTCCTTGATTCAATATAAGCCCATGAAGCATATCAGGAAGTGTCCGGGAAACAATGCGAATTGCTAGCTAGCTGCCATGACTGCCCTGCTTCTGAACTTCTGGTATTGAGATCAGCTCTGATTTGAATCCTGATTTCTGCTTGACCCCTGGAACCCCAACACTGACCCTGATACCTGCTATTGACCGTTGGCTTAACTCTTGACTCAGACGCCAGCTCTGACCCCTGGTTTGAGTTTCTGGCTCCCAAGCTCCTGCCTCTTCTCCCAGAATTCTGACAGGCTCTGGCAGTGGGGAGCTGCTGAAACCTTTCCTTGCTGCCTCCCGCGCCCACTCCCCACAAGAGCCTTTCACTGGTATGTGTAGCTACACACCGCAGTGTCCACACAGCCTGCCTTTCACTGTGGTGTGTAGCTACACATACCCTACACACCACAGCCCTAAATCTAAATTACTTTTGAAAATGGGACTTCGTCGTCTAAATCACTTACACTCAGCATTGCAAGGCCTAACAACACCTAAACACCTTTAAAAAAGCTGGACCTCAGTTCCTACTCTCCTAAATTGGAACCAGGTAAGTCTCAGCTTTCTTGCTACTTGTTGCCTCATTCCCTTTGCTGCTGTCGTCTTATATGATCCACGCTATTGAGTCCCTCTTTATTGATGAATTCCTCAGTTTTGGTGGCAGAATTGATTTGAGCTATAATTTATTAGCATAATTAATTTTTATAACTAGCTGTATAATTGACTTATTCAGATCATAAATTATGAGCATGTGATCTGCTGTATCATTTCTCAATATGACTGTTTTTCCACTTAAAATTGTGCAACCAATCATTGACCTACTGTAAAATTGTTTATTAGAAAAATTGATTCATAATTGTGGCCATTCACCACTCACCTATAGCTCTTGCCATACTCCTTCTTTCCTCACTTTTGTTCTGGTTTCACTTCCCTGTCATACTCACCTATCTGAAGTTCCACTATCTCTACTTCTGCTACCCTTCTGTCCATTCCCCCAAAAATCGACGCTGCTCTGCTAAGATACTTATGTGATCCCCATTACTGTAGCACCTGAACACTTGAAACACAATCCTTGAAAGTACTTACCCCTGTGTGGTAGGGAAGAACTATTATCCCCATTTTACAGATGTAGAACTGAGGCATGGAGAAGCTAAGTGACTTGCCTGGGGTCACATAAGAAGGCAGTGGCAGAGCAGGGAAGTGAAACCAGGTTGCCTAGATCCTAATTACTTTTCTAACCCTTGGACCTCCCTCCCTCATGTTGTTTGCTCCTTGCCTCTGACATCTTCCCCTCCCTCTTTATCTCCTGCCCCTTCTCTGGTCCCTCCTCCAGTAAACTCATACACATCACCACTTCCAGCCGCTTTTCCTGTTCTTTGGGGTAGGGATTGTATCTTGCAAAGTATTTGTACAACACTAAGCACAATAGGATTCTGATTCTAATTTGGGCCTCCATCTTATATTGTGATAATAATACTTAATAACAGATTCATAGATTCCAAGGTTACCACTGTGATCATCTAGTCTGACTTCCTGACAGGCCATAGAACTTCCCCAAAATTCCTAGAGCATATCTCTTAGAAAACATCCTATCTTGATTTTAAAAACTGTCAGTGGAGAATGGAGAATCCATAATGATGCTTTGTAAATTGTTCTAATAGTTAATTACTCTCACCATTAAAAATGAGTGCCTTATTAGCTTCAATTTCCAGCTCTTGGATGGTGTTAGACCTTTCTCTGCTAGACTGAAGAGCCCATCATTCAATATTGTTCCCCAATAGACTGTATTATAGACTGCAATCACCCCTTAACCTTCTCTTTGTTAAACTAAATAGATTAAGCTTCTTAGGTCTAGGCAGCTTTTCTAATCTGTTAGTCATCCTCATGGCTCTTCTCTGAACCCTCTCCAGTTTTTCAAAATCCTTTTTGAATTGTGGACACAGCATTCCAGCAGTGGTCACACCAGTGCTGAATACAGAGGTGAAATAACCTCTCTACTCCTATTTGATATTCCCTTGTTTATTCATCCAAGGATTGCATTAGTCCATTTGGCCACAGTGTAACACTGGAACTCTTATTCAGCTGATTATCCATCGTGACCCCCAAATCTCTTTCAGAGTCACTGCTTCCCAGGATATAGAGTCTCCCATTATGCATGGCCTAAGTATGTTTTTTGTTCCTAGATGTATACTTTTACATTTATCCGTATTGAAATACATAGTTTGCTTGTTCCCAGTTTACCAACTGATCCAGATTGCTCTGTATTACTGACTTGTCCTTTTATTATTTCCCACTCCTCCATTTTTGCGTCATCTGTAAACTTTACCAGTGATGAGTTTGTTTTCTTCCAGATCATCGATAAAAATATTTAAATAACACAGGGCCAGGAACACCTGTGGGACCTGACTAGAAATGCATTGGCTCAATGATAATTCCCACCTACGATTACATTTTTATATATTTTATATCATTCTGGTTTTTAAAATCAAAATGTTGTGTGGTACCCAGTCCAACACCTTACAGAAGTCTAAGTACATTACATCATCAACACTATTACTTTTTTCAACCAACCTTGTAATCTCATTAATAATTAAAATAACCTACTAAAAGAGATTATGCAAAATGGCATGTTCTTGCACAGCAGATCTGCATCTTGTGTGTATTCAGAAAGGTCTGCTTCTTTAGTTGACAGGAATTTATGTAAATAGACTTATTGATTGATTAAATCTTTATACTCCTGTTAGTACTGCAGATGAACCTCTGGCATGAAAGAGCAAGCTGGTGCATTCTTAAAAGCCTTGCCATTGGAATTTTGTTTAAAAGGCAAATTCAGTCTTAATTTACAAAAATGAAAATAAGAAAGAAAAACTTGTAGCACCTTAGAGACTAACAAATTTATTTCAGCATAAGCTTTCGTGGGTTAGTACCCACTTCGAAAGCTTATGCTGAAATAAATTTGTTAGTCTCCAAGGGTATGTCTACACTACGATAGTAGTCCGATTTTACAGAAACCGATTTTTGGGAACTGATATTATAAAGTCGAATGTGTGTGTCCACACTAAGCAAATTAATTCGGCAGTGTGCGTCCACAGTACCGGGGCAAGCATTGACATTCCAAGGGGTGCACTGTGGGTAGGTATCCCACAGTTCCCGCAGTCGCCACTGCCCATTTGAATTCTGGGTTGAGCTCCCAATGCCTGATGGGGCAAGAAATTTGTTGCAGGTGGTTATGGGTAAATGTCGTCATTCAAAACTCACTCCCTCCCTCCCTCTGTGAAAGCAACGGCAGACAATCATTTTGCGTGCTTTTCCCTGGATTGCAAGAGCAGACAGCATAGCACGGCGAGCATGGAGCCCGGTGAGATCATCGCAGCAGTTATGGCCATTGTCAACACCTCGCGCATTATCGTGCACTTTATGCATAACCTGAACTTGAGAAAGCAGGCGAGGAGGCTACTGCAGCGCTGTGACGACAGTGATGAGGACATGTACACAGACCTCTCTCAAAGAACGGGACCCCGCAAATTGGACATCCTGGTGGCAATGGGGCAGGCTCATGCCATGGAACGCCGATTCTGGGCCCGGGAAACGAGCACAGACTGGTGGGACCGCATAGTGTTGCAGGTCTGGGATGAATCCCAGTGGCTGCAAAACTTTCGCATGCGTAAGGGCACTTTCATGGAACTTTGTGACTCGCTGTTCCCTGCACTGAAGCGCCAGAACACCAAGATGAGAGCAGCCCTTACAGTAGAGAAGCGAGTGGCAATAGCCCTCTGGAAGCTTGCAATGCCTTCAGCTACCGGTCAGTCGAGAATCAATTTGGAGTGGGCAAATCTACTGTGCGGGTTGCTGTGATGCAAGTAGCCAACGCAATAGTTGAGCTGCTGCTGTCAAAGGTAGTGACCCTTGGAAATGTGCAGGTCATAGTAGATGGCTTCGCTGCGATGGGATTCCCTAACTGTGGTGGGGCTATAGACGGAACGCGTATCCCTATCCTGGGACCGGACCACCAGGGCAGCCAGTACATAAACCGCAAGGGGTACTTTTCAATGGTGCTGCAAGCACTGGTGGATCACAAGGGACATTTCACCAACATCAACATCGGATGGCCGGGAAAGGTTCATGACGCTCGCATCTTCAGGAACTCTGGTCTGTTTAGACGGCTGCAGGAAGGTATTTACTTCCCAGACCAGAAAATAACTGTTGGGGATGTTGAAATGCCTATAGTGATGTAGGGGAAAAGTGCAGCTGGGTCTGAACCCCTTCTGTCTGCAGCTCAACCTATGCACTATATACACACGTTAAAGAACTGTAACGCAAGAGGTCTACAGGCCTGTATCCTGTAAGACTTGGCTTGAACTATAACATTTATGCATAGTAGGCTATGGCAACTTGACCTAGATAATGGACTAGGTCAGTGTCTAACTGATTAAGAAACAAGCTGCCCCTTGCATGCACCCTGCATCCTGCAAGAGTCCATAGCTAAAAAAGCTGCCAAAGCAAAACCACAAATCTTGATAATGACAAGGTGCGTCAGCACTGTGCTACTTATGAAGCTGGTTTTATTCTCCTTATAAGGCTTTTTACTAATAATGCTTGAGTGATGGAAAATTACTAATAAGAAAAAGCCTATCAGTTCAATCCTAAACACTGACCTATATAAGACTGGTATTTTATGGGCAGGGCAGAGAGATCAGGCAGGCACCTGCGTGTGGCCTTCTCTGTCTCTCTCCCTGCATGCTTGTATTCAATAAAAGGCCTCAGACTGCTTGGACCAAACAGAAGGTGTGGCTCATTTTTCCACAACAGTGATCCTTGGGGACCCAGCCTATCCCCTAATGCCCTAGTTCATGAAGCCGTTCACAGGCGCCCTGGACAGTAGTAAGGAGCTGTTCAACTACAGGCTGAGCAAGTGCAGAATGGTGGTGGAGTGTGCATTTGGACATTTGAAAGGGCGCTGGTGCAGCTTACTGACTCGTTCAGACCTCAGCGAAACCACTATACCCATTGTTATTGCTGCTTGCTGTGTTCTCCACAATCTCTGTGAGAGTAAGGGGGAGAGGTTTATGGCGGGGTGGGAGGTTGAGGCAAATCGCCTGGCCGCTGCTTACACACAGCCAAACACCAGGGCTATTAGAAGAGCACAGCAGGACGTGCTGCACATCAGGGAAGCTTTGAAAACTAGTTTCATGACTGGCCAGGGTACCGAGTGACTCTTAAGTTTGTGTCTCCTTGATGAGAACCTGCCCCCTTTGTTTACTCTTTTTATATTACCTATCCTCTCTAATTAACATCTGCCCTCTCCCCCCTTCAAGCACACCTTGCTTAGAAAGGAAATAAAGGCACCATTGTTTAATAACCACGTATTCTTTATTCAACATTTATTAGCAACGGGAGAGAACTGGGAAGGTAGCCCAGGTGGGGTGCGGGAAGAGGGAGGAGGGAAGGAAAAGGCCGCTTCGAAACTTGTTGAATGCCAGCTTTCTGCTGCTTGGGCAATCCACCCGGGTGGAGTGGTTGGGTGCACGGAGCCTCCCCCCTCATGTTTTTGGGACTCTGGGTGAGGAGGCTATGGGACTTGGGGAGGGGTGAGGGCGGTTACAGATGGGCTGCAGCGGCGGTCTGTCATCATGCTTCCGTTCCTGCAGAACCTCCACCAGATGCTGGATCGTGTCTGTTTGCTCATGCAGTACCCCCAGCATTGCCTCAGTCGCCCTCTGATCTTCCTGCCGCCACCTCTCATCTCGAGCGTCCCTCCTGTCCTCACGTTCACTGCCTTCTTTCTTGTATTGGGCAATTGTGTCCCTCCCACACATTCTGCTGAGCTATTTCAGTGCGGGAGGACTGCATGAGCTCAGAGAACATCTCATCGCACGTGGGTTTTTTTTGCCGCCTTATCTGGGATAGCCTTTGGGAGGGAGATGCTAGGAGGAGGCTGGAAACAGTTGCAGCTGCGGGAGGAAAAAAAGGGAGAGAAGTTTTTAAAAAGATACATTTTACAGACCAATAGTGTCATAAATATAAAGGGAAGGGGGAGAGGGTCTGATGCAGATAAAATCCTCTTACCAGTAAAGGGTTAAGAAATGCAGGTAACCAGACCGACACCTGACCTGGCCGGCATCTGACCAATAAGGGGACAAGATACTTTAAAATCTTGGGAGGGGGAAAGCTTTGTGTGTGGGTCTTTGTCAGACTCAGAGTGATCTTGGAGTCAGAAGGAACCAGTCATCTTTTCATCAAATCCTCACTTTTCTAAAGTAAGTTTAGATAGCATAGCGAGTAGATTTCTGTTTATTTTTGCTTGGTACATTCCCTGTGTGAGAGAGAGGGGTTATTCCCTTTTTTTTTTCTGTAACTTTAAGGTTTTGTCCAGAGGGGGAATCCCTCTGAGTTTGGAAATTGAGTACCCTGTAAGATAGTTACCATCCTGATTTTACAGAGATGATTTTACCTTCTTTGTTTTAATAAAATCCTTCTTTTAAGAAGCTGACTGTTTTCTATGGTGTTAAAACCCCAGGGGTAGGTTTTTCTTAGATCACTGTGTAACCAATTGGTTAGGAGATTATTCTCAAGCTTCCCAGGAAAGGGGGGTACGGGCTTGAGAGGGAATTGTGGGGGGGAGAGGAAGCTTCAAGTGGTTTCCTTTCCTGGATTCCTGTTTAAAACACTTGATGGTGGCAGTGAGAGAAGCATTTCTCAGGGTGCAGGGAATTTTGTACCTTGGGGGTTTTAACCTAAGCTGGTAGAGTTAAGCTTAGGAGCCCTTCATGCCGGTCCCCACATCTTTACCCTAGAGTTTAGAGTGGGGAGGGAACCCTGACAAATGGGTATAGTCTTTCGTGGTGAACACCACCATTCACAGTACCTAGCACATGTGCTTTCAGTACAAGGTCACATTTTGCATCTTTATATCGAGTTCCTGGGGCTTTGGTGTACAGATCACTCACGCAGGGCCAGGCAACGGAATTCGGCTAGCAAGCGGCCATGGTAAGCCATAGACTTTCGGCTTCTGAAACCTTAATTAACAGCAGCGCCCTCCTCTGCCGTTCAAAGCAAAGCTCCTTGAGTTGGCCAGTTAGTGCTGCGCTTTGCGGGTTAATGTGCAGCAGCAGAAACCAAACTAACCCCTGCCATCCAATTCTCTGGGATGATCGATTTAGCCTTCCCTCCCACCAAGTGGCTGGTATTAGGGAAGAACCATGCTAGCAGAACGCAAACTGCTCAGCATGCAGGGTCCCCTTCCTCCACCGCGTGGCTGGTATCAGGGAAGAACCCTGCTAGCCGAACGAAAACTGCTCAGCATCAGGGCCCCCCCCTCCCCGCCCCCACCGCGTGGCTGGTTATCGGGGAAGAACCCTGCTAGCCGAACGCAAACTGCTCAGCATCAAGGCCCCCCATCCCCGCCCCCACCGCGTGGCTGGAAACTGCGCGGAGGATTTCTTTTCAGGCACAGGCAAACAGCCCAGTAGAAACGGCCACCTCTGAATGTCCCCGTAATTAAATTCCCGTATTTCAACCAGGTAACCATGAATGATATCACTCTGATGGGGATAACACAGACAGAGAAATAACAGATGTTGCTTGAATGCCAGCAAACACCGGGGCCATATGCTGCCAGGCTTTGTCATGCAATGATACTAGAGTACTTGCTACTAGCCTGGCGTGGTAAAGTTTCCTACCATGGAGGTCAGAATAAGGCTGCTCTCCCCAGAACAATTTTTCTTCTGCAAAGGCTTTTAGAGTACCTCCAGGAGAGCTTAATGGAGATGTGCCTGGAGGATTTCCACTCCATCCCCAGACATGATAACAGACTTTTCCAGTAGCTCTATTGTTATTTGAACAGTACCTATCTAGCCTTAACCCCATAATTGTGTGCTTATTACAGAGTGTATATTTTACATATCAATATGTAGATACAGATACATTGAACTTCCAAAGCATCCAAAGATACATTTTGCAGTGAAAGAAGATGAGGACTACTTTGCCATTGTCTATAAAATGCTTTTGAAACATATGCCATTCAGATAAAATGCAACTCAAATTATGGTGGTGTAAAACAGAAATTATTTTCTTTTGCAGAAAATCCCTGAAAGGAGCATTAGAGCTTTCTTTTGTGATGGAAACAGATACAAGAAAAAAAGTTAAACTTACTTAGCACAAAATTTGAGCTAGGTAAGTTTGCTGTGGATAGCAAGAGACCTACATAGCAGAGCACATGCACAGCACAGCACATTTAGTTAGAACCATGCTGTTTGGCTTCATGGTAGGGAAACTTTTCATTCTTTAGGAAAAAAAGATGGGGGTCTATAAATTAAAATCTATTGTTCTCTCTTTCTTTTTTTGATATATATGCAGTGTTGTTGTAGCCATGTCAGTTCCATGATATTAGCAAGACAAGGTGGGTGAGATAATATCTTTTATTGGATCAACATCTGTTCTTGTATTTAGCTGTGAGATGCTGAGTACATTTCGCAGACATGAAGAAGAGCTCTGTGTAAGCACCAAAGTTTGTCTCTCTCACCAACAGAAGTTGGCCCAATACAAGATATAACCTCATCCACTTTGTTTCTTTTTTGATGTTCTGCTCCACCAGGCCCCCTGAATGTTCCTCTGGACCCCCCAGGGAGAATGCCCCACAGTTTGGAAACCACTCTTCTAGGAGCCTCTAAGGTGCTACAAGTTTTTCTTTCTTATTTTCGTTTTGCTGACACAGACTAACACGGCTACTACACTTAAGTATATTCTGTTTAAGTTAGGCATAGTTACTTTCTTCTTCAATCAAATACATTGAGCTCCATTTCTAACCACCAAAATGATTCAACGTCTTAAACTCTGAAGTCAAAAGAGCAGCACCTACTTATGCCAGGTCTGAATTAGACCCATTAGGCCAAATCTTCTGCTGATGTAAACGGGCAAATACTATTGATTTTTGAAAGTGTCTCACCCATTTACATCAGAAGAGATTTTAGCCCACATGTCATTGCAACAAATTCAGATGACTTAGGAATATACAGTAGCTTGCCCAGTACCTCATCAGACCTTAATATTTGATGAAGAGAAGAACTGATATATTATAACTGCTTCATGCTGACTTAAGCTACCTTTTATTACTGAAGAGTTTGAAGCATTGCTTATTAATAATGTGTTTCAAAATCAGCTTTTCTCTTCATAGACAGGTGGTTCAGATGGCAATCATCATAAAGCTATCATTTTTTCACATATGGAGTTCATCCAGAAAATTCAGCTTTTTGCACTTTCTCCCTCATCTTACCTTTAATTAAAGTAATACTTTTTCCTGACCTCTGAGATCTAATGTAACAATGGCTTCCTTTTTCAATTTTCGTCTTCTCTGCCTTTATAGTTAGCAAGCAGTTTCTCTTTGTTTTGTGGGGAATTCAATTTAAATACCGCTTCTTTTCAATATGTGATGTAGGATTTTATGGGATTTCTTCAGGGAGCTTATCAGAGTACATCGACTTCTCTTCAGTTCAATTAACTCAACCTGATTATTTGAAGAGGTTTATCAGTTTTAGGATGTTCTATTAACATTATATGCTTTTGAAACTTTTTTTTCTGATTTCCTTATCTACAGAGAAATGTCTCCTTCATCCAAAGAAAATGCCAGGGATTAATTTTGAGGATCTGACCTTTCTTTGTGCTACTTAATTTGTAGCTTACCCAGGGGCAGATGTAGCCTCCCAGTTCAATGAGTGCAAGACCACATGCAGCTCCACTCACCCTCCCACCTGGGGTCCCCAGAAGGGAGTTGCCATTACAGCCTGGAGCAGGCAGGAGCACACAGAGTGGGCATCCCTGCTCCAGGGGTAGTGGCACAGGCTCCCACTCCTGCTGTCCCTTCCCCAACACCGGAGCTCCCTGCCAGGGCAGAGAAGGAGAACAGCTTGGCTTCAGTCCCCTTTCTCTCTCCCCGGCCCCAGTCCTTTACCCTCCCTGCTTGCTCAAGGCTTCCTTTCATTCTCTGTTGCTGAGAGTAGCTATTGTGGAACAAACAGCAGGCAGAGTCAGACCCAAATGCCAGCTGCACACTCAGCCAGATGAGAGCCATTCCCTGTAGTGCACATGTGGGCCTGATTTCTGTGGGTGAAATTGCATCCATAGGGTCACCAGTGAGCTTACTCTAGATAAAGTATGATATACATCCATTTGTCTCTGTGCTTCCTGCCACAATTTCACAAATGTTTTTCCTTATTTTCTAAGTCTTAAGTTAGCAATTTCTCTGCCTTTCACTCTTTTCGAAAGCTGCAGCCTATTGACACAAACTTTCAATTCCCTCTGATCAGTGTCCAAAATCTAACTTGAAATTGTTATATAATTTATGTAGTCAGAATGTTTTAGCATAAACTGCACTTGTTCAATGTTCTTTGTTTTTGTCTTCTGATAGTAAATATACAAGTCCAATATATTTTTAAGGAATATACATTCTGTGTCCTCAGTTGGGTATTCTATTATTTCTGCTCTGCATTATTTATCCTAGCAAGTGCACGCCTTCATTGAACCACAACATAAAAGATGTTCCTCATTCTGTTTAACATTTTGTTTTCCTCCCCATCATTATTGGACCTCCATTGCTACTTTGTTTTATTTCAACAATTGATCAAAATAGTTATTCATTGGTCAAAAGCAGAAGAGTGGTCCTTCTCCATTTGAGAATATTCTCTAGAGAATAGTATTGTCTCTTCTGCCAACAAGTAGGTAGATTTGGGGTTTAAGATTGGGCCGGTTCCTCACTGGGACAGAAGTTAGCGACAAGGCTTCCGGATACTTACGCCTAGTCTATTTTATTCATAGTGGCTGAAATCCACTTTTTGGTAGAGTATGTATACAAGTCCTATCTCCAATATAAATCCCATTTTGAAGTCTTTAGTTGACTAAAATTGTGCAAAGATCTATGAGGATCAGCTGAACAGGGGTGATTTTTACCTAGTCTGCACCAAATTCACTTTACCTTGAACAAACGTGGCAAATACAACAGCAAAGCTTCACCATGACTATTGCACTTCAGAAATTCAGCAGAGAGACAAAGGGCTTAACTCTCTATTAAACTGGTGTGAGGTAGAAAGGGGTGATTTAAAATTGTTGGACACCAGGTAATTTTTTTTTTTAATGCAAAAAGTACTTAGATTAGAGAAATAAGAACTGGTAGACTTGCTCTTACAGTTTTTCTTCCTGCCAACTCAAGGGTGTGACTCCTCTTTTAGTCATAGGGGTTCTTTTACATACCTTAGGTCACACTATACAATCACAGACGTGTAGGGCTAGAAAGGACCTCAAGAGGTCATCTAGTGCAGTCCCTCATGCTGAGGCAGGACAATGTAAACTCAGTCTATCCCTGACTAACCTGTTCTTAAAAAACTTCCAGTGATGGAGATTCCACAACCTTCCTCGGAAGCCTATTCCACTACTTAACTGTCCTTATTTGATATTAGGAAAACCTTTCTAACCTAGATCTCTCTTGCTACAATTTAACTCCATTACTCCTTGTCCTACCTCCACTGAACAGGGAGAACAATTAATTACCATCCTCTTTATAATAGCCCTTAACACATTTGAAGACTGTTACTAGATTCTCCCCCTTCAGTTATCTTTTCTCAAGACTTAACATGACCATTTTTTTAACCTTTCCTCATAGGTGATGTTTTCTAAACTTTGTTCCATTTTTGTTCCGTTGCCCTGTACTTCATCTAATTTGTCCACATCTTTCTTAAAGTATGGTGACCAGAACTAGACACAGTACTCCTTCATCTGAGGCCTCACCAGTGATGAGTAAAGTGGGACAATTACCTCCCATGACTTACATAAGAGCTGCCATACTGGGTCAGACCAATGGTCTATCTAGCCCAGTATCCTGTTTCTGACCATGGCCAGTATCAGCACGTGAGGGAGAGTGTAGAGAAAAGGGCAAGTCTGGAGTGATCAATGCCTGTCTTCCACTCTCACCTTCTGACAGGCAAAGGTTTAAAGTTGCCCTGAGTATGGGTTACATCCCTGACCATCTTGACTAACTGGCATTGATGGACCTATCCTTCATAAACTTATCCAGTTCTTTTTTGAACCCAGTTATATCTTGGCCTTCACAACAACCCAAGGCAATGAGTTCCACAGGTTTATTGTGCATTGTGGGGGAAGAGAGGATACTTGTTTGGATTAAACCTGCTACCTATTGATGTAATCAGGTGACCTCAGTTTTTATATACGGTGAAAGGGTAAATAACATTCCTCTATTTATTTTTTCACATCATTCATTAACTTCTATCATAGCCCCCTCTTAGTTGTCTCTTTTCTAAGATGAACAGCCCTAATCTTTTTAGTCTCTCCTCATATGGAAGTCATCCCAAACCTTGATCATCTTTGTTGCCCTTCTCTGAACCTTTCCCAGTTCCACTGTTCCTTTTTGAGATTGGAAGACCAGAGCTGGACACACTATTCAATGTGTGGGTGAACCAGGGATTTATAGAGTGCTTTCATATTTTCTGTCTCATTTTCTATCCCTTTTTGACTGTTGCTGCATATTGAGCTGAAGTTTTCAGAGAACTGTCTATGGTAACTTCAAGATATTTCTTGAATGATAACAGCTAATTTAGACCCCCATCATTTTGGATGTATAGTTGGGATTATGTTTTCCAATGTGCATTACTTTGCATTTATCGACATTGAATTTCATCTGCCACTTTGTTGCTAAGTCACTATGTTTTGTGAGATCCCTTTGCAAGTCTTCACAATCTTCTTTGAACTTTAACTATCTCCAGTAATTGTGTATAGTCTGCAAACTTTGTCACCTTGTTGTTCACCCCTTCTTTGAAATCATTTATGAATATGTTGAACAGCACTGGTCCCAGCACAGACCCTTGGGGAACCCCACTGTTTACCTTTCTCTTCTGTGAAATCTGGCCATTTATTCCTACACTTTTTTGTCTACTGAACCACGAGAGGACCTTCCCTCTTATCCTATGACTGCTTACTTTGCTTAAGAGCCTTCAGTGTGACACCTTGTCTCAAACTTTCAGTCGTTATAGCATATTTAAGGTTACAGAATCACCGCTGTTAACAAGCTAACAATAAAAAAATAGATTGAGGTATGATTTCCCTTTACAAAAGCTGGGTTGACTCTTTGCCAACATATTATGTTTATCTATGTGTCTGATAATTCTGTTCTTTACTATAGTTTCAACCAATTTGCCTGGTACTAAAGTTAGGCTCACTGGCTTGTAATTGCCAGGATTGCCTCTGGAGACCTTTTTAAAAATCTGTATTCTTACTCTTCAGTCATCTGGTATGGAAGCTGATTTCTCTGACAGGTTACATACTTACAGTTAGTAGTCTGGCAAGCTTAGGTGAATACCATCTGGTCCTGTGAGTTATTACTGTTTAATTTATCCATTTGTTCTAAACGCTCTTCTATTGACACCTCATGTGGGACAGTACTTGTCACCCACATCAGAGCTATTATTTTGGGGTATCTCCGTCACATCCTCTGCAGTGAAGACTGATGCACAGAATGTATGTAGCGTCTCTGCAGTGACCTTGTCTTCCTTGAGCTCTCCTTTTAGCACGTTGGTGATCTATTGGCACCACTGATTCTTGGCAGTTTTCCTGCTTCTGATGTACTTAAAAGAAAAAAAATATCTTAGTTCTTGCATCTTTAGCAAGTTGCTTCTTAAATTCTAGCCCTACCATATTATATTGTTATGCTTAACCTGCCAGAGTTTGTGCTCCTTCCTATTATACTCACTAGGACTTCACTTCCAAATGTTAAAGGATGCCTTTTTACCTCTAACCACCTTTATTACTCTGATGTTTAGTCATCATGGTGTTCCTTTGATCCTCTTATTGTATCTTCTGATTTGGGGTATGCCTTCAGTCTGAGCCTCTGTTATGATATTTTTAAATAGTCACCATGCCGCTTGCAGGTAAGTAACCCTTGTGACAGATCCTTTTAATTCCCATCTAATAAACATCCTCATTTTTTCTATAGTTCCCATTATCAAAGTTAAACATTACTGTGGTGGTGGGGAGGGGGGTTGTATTATATCCCCTACAAGAATGCTACATTTAATTACATTATGGTCACTACTACCAAGCGGTTCAGCTATAGTTACCTCTTGGGCCAGATCCTGTGCTCCACTTTGGACTAAATCAAGAATTGCCTCTCCCCTTGTGGTTGGGGATAGCTGCTCCAGGAACAGCTGCTCCAGGAAGTGTCTAGAAATTTTAGCTCTGCAGCATATCCTGAGGTGATATTTGCCCAGTCAAATTAATTGAATTAATTAACTGAGGTTAATTGAAATTATTGTATTTTCTGATATTTGTAGGCCCTCTACATTTAGAAAAATGGATGTAAGCTTGGTTGTTGTGATTGGTGCTTTGTATAAACATTTGACAGGCATTTTAAATGCAAAGACTGTAACTGGTAACCACAATTTGGTCTAAAAGACATCAAAGAGAATTAACACTGTTTTGGTCCTTATTGAACCATAACAGTTAAGGGTAGAATGAGTCCTGCCTTCCCCCCTTTTGTATAAAATTCCAGTTTGGTACAAATGTATCCTTGTTTCAAGAAAGGAAACAATATGAAATATTCATATTTTAGGAAATGACCGAATTGTGAAAAGATACGTAAGGCTGTGTTATCGGAGCAATAAATCTAGGTGTAAGGTGCGCTATACCAACTCAACTTCCCCTCCTCTCCCAAAGAAAAACTTCAGTTTATATCCTTGAAAGCCTCTAGGAAAAACATTTTTATCTGGAAAGTTTTATGCCTTTGTTTCCTTCTTTAAATGTTGAAAGGACTGATCATTTATTTGCAAGTATTTTAACTAAATTCAAAGGGATCTAATGTAATTTCCGAATATCATTGCTAAGTAAATGGTAAAATGCTTTCTATGCCAGGATGCAGTCTAATTTAATGGTTTTATGGCTAAGGAGGAGTTATCTTCCTGATATTTTCTCATCCTTGGACGACCGAAGCAGAATTACTTTGATTAGCTTGAACATTTACATAACAAAATACTATATTTAGCTAGTTACATTTTTCAATCATGCGGACTATAACATACATGCAGCTATATCTTAACGTTCAGTAAAGATGCTAATACGTTTGTAATTACCAACATTAAAAGTTGATAGATTAATCTATCATTTTTTCATCAATATTGAGGTCTCTCCCTCACACTGGATCCAGTATAATAATCATTTACATCAGTGATGTATGAGGTATGTGAGGTTATAAAATGCTACCATTTTGACTTGTAGCATTTTACAACCACTTTGCATTCCTCATGTTCTGGTGTGATTCTACATAGTGCAAGTCAATGGAGAATTAAGATCACAGTTCTTAATACTTTTAGTGAGCATCTTCATTGGGTTTGTCTACATGGGAACACTCAGGAAAATTAATCTGAGTTAACTAGAGGTGTGAATTAAATGTGGATTAGTTAACTCACATTAAATCCCTGTATAGACAGTCTCATTCAGAATTATTGTGGCCTTAATTTGGAATCCACAAAGCCTCTCTCCATAAAGCTTCATCTTGGGCAGGGTTCAGATGGATCTATGTGTTAACATGCACACCCCTGTATCCCGCCACTTTGTAACTGAAACTCCTCTGTCATGTGTAGTCAATTTCTCAGGTATTCTCCATCAGACAGAATGTTCTTACCCAAACATCTTTAGTGATTGCAGTAGCCAGCCCACCTGAACATATGTGGCAGATACGGAGAGGTACTTGTGAAAAAGCTCTCAAGTTTTTACCTATTTATGAATAGCTTTTACAGCTAGTTTTCATACAGTTAGCCAGCATTTCATTACCACCTTTGCCATAACAGCTATCAAAGTCAGTTCAGGAATCCTTCATTAGGGAACAAGAAAATTGTGTAGCTCACCCCACCCCCATCCTGAGCCCTTAAATGTTACACCAACTATGCATTTAAGCAGCACTAGCAACATAACAATGGAATCATAAGTCATTTCTCAAGTCAACTGTCTTGGGTGCCACCTAAGCAAGTTCCATTAACTCAGGACTTACGCTTAGGTTTGAAAATTTCTTCCACAAGCACTAATAATAGTGTTATTTATTTATAACTTATTATCTCTATACTGATATTTTTCCCCACTCACCTCTGTCAGGGGTTCTCAGAAGGCAATAAACTACCGTAGTTAATACATTATGGCCAATGGCATAAAATATAACACTTCACCCCCAGTACCAAATATACTGATACAAATATCCATATAAAATGACATCAAATGCACATTTCAATTGTATAGGTTAGGTGTTTAAAATGGGGGAGAGATTTGTGTTTAATATAGGTGTGGAGTGATGGCTCTTTAAAACACACCCTGAAGCGTCTATCTCCTGGGAGTGCCATGCTAACAGCTCTCATTGCCTCATCATCTACTTCCATGCCCAGGAAGCCACTCCTAGGACTGCTTCTCCCACACTCTTGTCCTGTCTGCAGCCAACCTGGTTTCCTGTCCCTCCATATCAAATCTCTTAACCAGTCTCCTATCAGTGCTGTGGTGCTGGGCAGCAGCAGACCTGCTGGATCTGCACATTCTGCAGGTTTGAAACCCACTTAGAGACATTTTAATTGTATTTACACAACAGAAATTGTAATTGAGGGAGTGGAATAGAGGAATAAGGTGATACACTAGCCTCCTGGTACCTGAGAGCCCTAGATGGGTATTGTTCCCCTCCTCCTCTAAGAGCCTCTAGAGAATTGGAGGATTGGAAAGTCAATTGGCAATACTAACAGACCTCCTGTTCTTAATAGTAAATATTTATATTTATGGTAGCGCCCAAAGGTCCCAGTTGGGAATGGGGCCCCATTGTGCTGGGAGATGTACAAACACACACGAGATTGTCTTTGGCCTGAAGAGCATTTAATCAATAGAATCTACCATCACAAGCATCCTTCTACATGTACAAAGTTCCAGGGTAGCTGCAATGAGATCTGATGGCACTGGCCTAAGGTGCAAAAACCTGTAACCTGAAAATATAATATGGATTGACATTTGTAGTTATATAATTGTGCTTATGTGCTATTATATTCAGGAAAATACTACATAGTGGAAGGTTATTAATATAGAAATGAAAAAAATTATCAAATGTTTTTGCCTATTATTTGGAAGTGAATTCTTTTAAAAATTGCTGAAGACAAAGTAGAGTTTTATTTGGGGTATAAATCTTCCTGTCTATTTAGCAGCCCTAAGCTTCCTTCTATTGGAGTCATTTTTAGAAGGTTTTCATCACTAGAATACTCTTAGAAAAGGATAGATCAGAAGCACAACACAGCTCTGTTTAACTTCTGTATTGGAAAATCAAAGGTAGCAGAACAGTAGGTGCTCTTTTAAAAGCAATTCCCCCTACCATTGAAGCACACGCATATTTGCCTAGTTCCAAATTTCAGGAAAGCAACCAAGGCAGCCTGGGAGCTCGGTGGTTGACTTTGTTCATTTAGGAAAACTAAGGAATAGTCGAGAGTTCTTGTTTTACCTTCTCTCGGAAAACAAAAAGTTTCAAAGTCACCTTGAAAGTATTATTGAATGCACTCTGGATGGGAATAAAATTCTCTTGGATTTCAATTATGCAAAGATTTACACCTGCACTTAACTTTAAACATGCCATTAGTCCCGCTTGAGTTCAAGAGGACATGCAGTTTCATCTCTTTCTAGCAGTCAGACTAATAAACATTGCTGTAGCTTTATAGGGAAACCATCAAAAACATGCACAAGAAACTTGGTATGGATAAGGTAGAGAATTGTTAGCAGCCATGTTGCCAGGTTTGTTTGCTTTGTGCTTGCTTTTTGTAATCAATGAAAATAGGGAAAGGGTTAAAAAGTTGGATAGTTTCAGATTCTTAGCTTCGTATACTGTAGCTCAATTCACAAAATAACTGTCGTGCCAAAATTAAATTCTCTGAGTAAGGTGGATATGTAATCTAATTCCATGGAATCAAAAGCTTTTTCTACAGCTAAAGATGCAATTATCTCATTATCAGTAGAACAGATTCTAAGTGAATCTGGTAATTGATTCCACTAGCTGGTTCAGCAAATTAAAAAGACTTTTTACCTCTCTGACTTCTAACCTTTGTTATCTATATAACAACTTTGTGATCTCAAAGTATAAGTGCAGTTTGACAAAGAACGATATTACAGTCACTATCCTGGGATTCTATAGCTATTATGTATTAATATGAAAAAATAACCAGAAAGTGTGTCTTGCATTTAAATGAAGACAGTTCCTCCAGCAGTATATATTGTATGCTCCAGTAGAACAACTGACCAATAGAAAACTATCAGTCTGTAATACAAAGTAATGGAAGAAATTAATATTATATTTTAGGGGCCATTTTTACATTACAGACAAAAGGATGAATACTGCAAAACCTCTAATTTTCAACTATCCAGTTGATAGTCTAAATACCTCTAAACATGACTCAAAAACATTTTGGAGCAATAAAGCATGTTTCATATTAACCTTCTAAACTAAAAATTCGGGAGCCAAATTATGCTTTGAGGTAGGGCCTATTTATTTATTTAAATATAAGCCAGGGACAAATTATAAAGAACTATTTTTTTCTTTTTTTTTCCCTTTTAATTACCAGTTACAATACTCTATATGGACCCTTGGGTCTTATTTTTAAGGCACTTCTCAGTTCAGTCAGTTTTGTCCCCACAGTTATTTGCAAGTGCAGTTCATGTATTTTTAGACTTCCAACCGCAGGACTGACCGCAACTCATGTCTCAGAGATCTACATTTGGTAGCTATGATGGCTGTGGTTTGAAAAGCACAGCCATAAAATGGGGGAGAGGGAGAGTAAATTGCAACAACCACAGACATGGTTGCTGAATGTGGGCCCTGACTGAAGTCCCTTTACATGCATATAGTGGAATAAACTCAATAGCAATTGAATTATAAACAGTGTTCCAAATATTTTAATGATCTATTAGCATAGATTTGAAACTTTTATAGAGCACTGTAACTATGAGAGTGGCACTTTAAAAAAACACATACATACAAAAACAGTTGCTGCTTAGCAGATACACTGTTTAGGAGGGCTTGCAATCTAGTTCAGAAAAATACAGTAGTAGATGAGATAAAGATTCAGAATGCAAAGGAAGCTGGTAATTTCTAACTTAAAAGATCATGTTAATAATTAGTTTTTGGCTCAGTTAATGACATTCTAAATATTATTTTGCTTTATACAGGCTCCTAAGGTTAATGAAATTCTCTCCCGCTTAATTGTACTCCATGAAGTACTTTCTAGACTTTCCAAATTTGCCTGTAAGCCTATTTTCTTTATTCCATTGATTATGTTTAATGTTTCCTGAAAGCATAAAACACCAGAGATGTGAACATAGAAAAACAGTTATACTCTTTATCCAAAAACTAATGCTGAGGGATAGAGGGACCAATTCTGCAGACCTCTTCTAACCACATCAGCCACTGATTTTTTTTTTAAAGGCCTGATTCTTGTTTACACTAGAAGGCTCTTTTACACTGTTCTGTTAATATACCATTTGCAAATACTCTACAACCTCTTTATACTGCCTGAGTAGTATAAAGAGGCCTTGGTGCAAGTGAGAATCAGACCCATTGCGTGGGGAATTTTGACAAAGTTCTGTAGTCCATGTGCAGGCAAAACTCCCATTTGAAGTCAATATTAGGATTTAGTTCTAAATTTCTAAATAGTTATCCACCCTAGGCCATTTATTAAAATGCTCATTTTGGGTGGGATTTTGAAAGCATCTAAGTCACTTTGGAGCACAAGTACCAATGAAAATCAATTAGACTTGAATGCCTCCATGGTTTAGGTACTATTGTGAATTTTACTCATGTATTGTTTTATCAGGAGAATCTCCTATTGAGATAGTGTCATTTCCAAGGGGGTTCTGGAAGAAATAAGAATGTAAGCAGAAATACGTCTCTTCTATGGTTTAGCTTTGCAGGTTACCTTTAAATGAAGATTTCCCTTATGCAATAAATATACAGAAACATAATATATTTACATACGCCAATGTCAGCCTATTGGTATTTTAACTTAATTTCTCAGCATTAGCTGTGGAGGAGGGTGCAACTGGACTTGGGAGGAGTTTATCTGTTTTATTTTACTTTTGTTTTTTAAAGTCATTGTTTATACTGAGTTATGCATCTGCATCCTGAGCCTTCTTGCAACTGAGCAAGGACGAGATGGGTGGTGAATGATCTTACACTGCTTATGAGGGAGTTGGTACTGAGGTCATTGCCCTATCTGGGGTATTGGTGGCATTGAGCACCAGGAAAGTACAATGATGCTTGGAGCATAGCTCCTGTGACACCTTTGAAAGGGTGAAGTGTGCTCTCTCACTTAAAGGAGGTAATGCCAATGGCCTGTGTAGAAGGAGGTGGATGTAGCCCAGTCCTATCTCTGCCTCTTCCTGACCACCTTAATGAGTCTATTAGCATGGGTAGTGCAATGCTTCCATAGTCTGTATGGTCTCTGAGCCCAAGCAGTGTGACTTTAACCCACATACTATACAGGGGCTCAAGGAGAGGAGAAGTTCATTGCACCCTCTTCTATCATTAAGGCCCTGGTTTAGAAAAAACCACTTGTTTATGCTTAAGTTTTGGAGGGCTGCCATGTGAACTGTGAATAGTGCATCCTGAGATTCATCAGTTTTGAAGATGGAGCTTGATAAATGTATGACCTAGATTATATGATGGGAACCGGACTTTAATAGTAGGGGGTAGGACTTGATGATCTGTGAGGTCTCTTCCAGTTCTATGTTCCTGACAAGGCTTCTTTAGCGTTTGTCCCCACTCATTGCATCATTTTTAACTGTAGACTGCAAGCACCTCAGGATGGGGACCATGCCTTTTTATTTGTCTGAAAAATGCTGTGTGTACTTTTGGCCACGGTAAAATTATTATTCATAAAATAGAACAGTCATTGTTTTTGCTGTAGTTTTTCTTGTGTATGTTGAAGCTTTAGATGCACCTTTGCTCTCACTTCTCAGTAGTGATTTTGTATTAACAGCAACACGAGCAGCTGGTTATTGTAAATTTCATGGATAACAATTAATTTATTTGAAATGACCTGAGAACAGGTTAAACTCTGCTCTAAGATATGCCAGTGTAAATCTGAATTACCATTGGTGTCAGAACTATCCCAGATTTAACCTGAGAGCAGATCTTCTTATCTTGTTGTCTGAGAGTAAGTGTACATTGGAAGGGGATGAAAAAAACAAATTACATAGATACATTATGTAAATGAGCCTGACAATCCACCTTCATTAGTTTCAATGATCTTCACCTTTATCAGGCCTCCTCAGCTTGAGAAAACCAAAGTTAGGACCAGTTTCTGGTTTCCCATGCTGAGAAGTAACTTACTATAGAAATAGTTCCTCTGAAAGGTACTACTCAAAACGATAGCAGAAGCGGATGCCGTAATGAGCCAGATTCTGCAGTCAGTTACAGAAAGGCAACCTAATTAAAATCTATGGGACATAAGGGCTCAATTCAGTACCCATTGAGGTGAATCAAAAGATTCCCATTGACTTCAAAGGGAATTACTGCATTCTTAAACAAAATTAGTCACCTGTTCAGGATAATGGACAGCTAAATTTCATTTGCAGTCATTGCTAAGAATTATTCTTATAAAGGTTCCCTCTTTGCTCAGTCATATTGAAGCTTTGCCTCCAGCTTCTTCCTGAATTATCTTTGTAAGAATAGAAATTAAATAGCAGGACACCAGAAAGCAGATGACCCTCCTTTTTTCTTTCATTTAATATATTAAATCATTACAACTACAGGATCAATAGTATTTTCATTCAGAGGCAAGATGTGTTCTAAACATTTTTTTAAAATCCTTTTGCTGTCTTGACTTTAGTGGAAGAAGATATTTTCTTGTTACAGTGTCCCTTTTCGTCTTGGTGCAAAACCCCCATCGATGCCAACTGGAATTCCATGCGCACAATGAATGTAGAATGTACCCTAAATCTTACTGACAGAAAAAATAGTTGTTCTTCCCAGTCATGTTTATCTTCACAACATCTAAACTATGTCAGACTTTCACACAACCCTCAAACCCTTTTTAAAGTTTAGATTATTTTGGTAAATTTCCCACCCTTCACATTGCATGACTCCCTGACCACGTCACTCACCTTCAAGGGTGAGACATCTTTGTTGAGGAGACAGGTGCCTACCTGGTCGAAACCATATATCTGCTCCCTTGACGATAGGCCGTTAGGTCAAAAGACTTCCTCCTATCTTTCATTTCCTCCCCTAATGACTGCAGTTGGATGGTAGAACCCAGTAACTACTCAGTTAAGTCCTGTTGACATTGTATTTTGTTCTCCTTACACTGCAGATCTCGGGATTTGTCTGGCCCTTGCATCGGCCTCCTAAGTGTCAGGATTATCACTTGTGAAACTGACTTTATATAAAATAGAGGAGTAACAGAGAAATGGCTCCTGTTCATTCAAGCCAGAAAGAAAATGGTTGTCGAATCACTCATCCACCCTGTAGTGGTCAAGATTCACTGGAAGTAGGACATACTACCCTACTCACCTTCCCTGAATCCTCTTTATTTATAAATGAATATTTACTTGATGTCAGCTATTTTCCAGCTCCCAGAAGAAGCCCTTGGGAAAGTCTCTCATTTTTACATTCTCCTGTTGTAGGCTGTTCAGACCTACTGCTCCAACTATGTTCAAATTTCCAGGCAGCCTGGAGCTTCCTTAGGATTGCTGCCTCAGTCCCACATTCCTCTCTGAAGCCTTAGTGTGAGAGAAATATCATAGAACCTGAATCTTCCAAATACATAGCGCACTTTATTGTATCTTTTCTGTCCTACCTACTTTCCAGCTTATTTTCTTCCATTTCTCTCACACCCCATCTCTTTCTTTGGGCCTGATCCAGCTCCAACTCAAGGCAATAGGAGTCTTTTCACTGACATCATCAGAAACTGGACTGGGCCTTTTGTATCTAGCTCTCCTGCTTTGCTGAATTTCTTTACCTTCCTGTATAGTATAGTCAATTAAGACATTGTAGAAAGCACTTTGTTTCTATCACTAATGATACATATCAGCATATTCCTCTATTTGTACAGTGCATACAATACTATGGATTGTCACCAACTCTAGAACAATGGCATTCCGTTTTTTTCTCATATTCTTACAAAGCATTGGTCCTGTTTATTGATACATTTTGCTAATTGGTAGATTCTCATGTATTGAGAAAAAAGAAAACCAGATGCACTCTACCCATTGTAAGTGCAGCTACCATTGCTAAAATCTTGGTGCTATTAAGTAATCACTAAAGGTAGATTTTTAAACTATAAACACATCACAAAAGTATTGAAGAAAGCTGCATACAGCAAAACGTGTGACAGAGTATCAGTCATACTTCAGCTTTCTCTCATGGTTAATTGTTCTAATTAAGGAGGGGGCTTAGCTAAAGGAGAGTTATACTCATTATAAAATGTCCATATACTGGTGTAAAACTACAGGAAAATCAATTTCAAAAACAGTTAACCAAAACCTAAAGTGCAGTATCCTGCCACTTGATTATTGTTACATGTATTTTGCACTTATATGTACCAAACTAAATTCTGAAAGACAGTTGCAGACCAGTATTTAGCAGTTTGTAAGGAATGATTTCTTGTAGGTCATATTTCAATGTGTTTCTGGTTTGCTTCTGGCCACTGCTGCTAATTTTGGGATAAAATCCATTCAGCCAATTTATGTGAGGCTTTTAAAATTACGACTGAGTGCCATTTAGTAATGTTTTGAATTCCCGAAGTGTTCCTTGAGGGATCCTTTGGAGTCATACCATATCCTTTGAAGGAATTTCTCAGTATTCTCAAACAAGTCTGAGAGAGTGTACATTTTAGGGTTCATAGGGGGAATCCCCATCATTTGTGGGCCTGAGCTACCAGAGGCATTCAACAGGATTAACACAGGGGTGAATCAGGTTCCACAAATTTGGCCACAGTGTTTCAGCTAATGGTACCACAGAACTCCATTTCCAAATCACTCACCTCCCCATACATACAAGGCTCCGGATATCTGTGAAATAACTAAATTTAGGCAATTTCATAGAACAAATAAAACAGTGGGCTTTACTGTTCCAGTCTTCTGGACAGCCTAGAACTCAGGGAGTGATGATGCTCAGCACTAGACCATGACAGGATTACTCTGAATCTGCATCAAAAGGAATGTCTTTTCTGTAATTGAGAGAACCACTTATGCCTCAGAGCTCTTGCTATTTGGGTTGCTCATTTTTTAGACGAGGAGAGTGCATGGATGTTGCTAGCTTGAGTGATTGTCAGATGTAATAGCATCATCTGTCTATACTTTCTGGAATGTGTTTCCCCTCTTCTTCTCCTTCTTCTTTCCACATGCATAAATGAGATGCGACATAAGTTGCAAGAGATAATCCAGATAAGAGAATACCAATTTACCATAATTTGACCCTTAGGCTGTTGATATTTTTCCACTTTATAAGTCAAATGTGCAGTCTGAGGACATCTCTGTACATCTACGGCAACCTGAAAACTAAGCAGAAGAGACACAAACAAAACAAAAACATACCTGACTTGACAACATTGAATGGACATGAAGTAAATTTTTCCATATCAAACAGATGGGCAGCTTTAAATGGAAAATGAACATCTTGAGAGCCTTGGTAATGGAGTCACACATCAATGACAGTCTATTAATGAACAGTGCTTTAAACTTTAAGTTAATGGGTGACAAATAACTCCATTCAGGGAAAAAATCCTACCATAATTCTTTCTATTTTTATTACTATGTGCAGTGACTGCTGCCAAAGCTGGAGAGATGAACACAGTTCACCATTTTTAGCTGTTAACCACATTTAATAAGAACCATTAAACTTAAAGTGATGAGATTTTACTTCAAGAATGTGACAGCCCAGATAACTTAGTTTTGTCCTCTGCTTTTTTTAGCAGACTTTTTATAGCTCTCCCTTCTCCACTCTCTTTTACCTATTGCATCCACTTGGAAAACTGTAATGACAGTGTTTTAAAAAGTGATATGAGAAGAGATTTCAGAAGAGACACTGACTATATTTGTAAAAAATAATAATACAAAAATAGCATGCTGGTGTATTTTTCTCTGGCTTTCAAACATATATCATATAGACTAGATGTAAAAGTTTTAGTCACTTTTTAATTAATGTTTGTTTTAAAATACATATAACTTGGTATGCATTTATACATTATAGCAGAAAGACAATTTAGAAATATAAAATGTTAGGTCTGATTCATCACTCAGTCAAGTTCTATACCAGCATCAACTCCACTGACTTCAGTGGAATTACTCCTGTTTGCCTTGATTGACACCATTGTAAGTAAATGGACAATCAAGCCCACTATTTCCAAGGGTGTCTGGTAAGATAAGCCCCAGAGTGCCAATGAAGATGCCAATAATAAAAACCTTGGGCCAATAATAGGTATACAGAACTATCCGGAGTCTCCAAAACCTAGTTAAACTGACACTTTTGGGTTGATTGTCATGTCCTGATTCACCATTTTCATAGGGGTGCAACTCCATTAACTTCAATGAAGCCACTCCTGATTTACACCAGTGAGAGGAGAATGAAGCCCCTTAATGTTAAGAATCAAATTTCTGTATCTAAATGACAAAACAAAAACAAAATATCAACACTCAGCACAATTAAGTCCTGGGGTTTTCAAAGGGAGCAGGATACCAGTAGTACCTATTCGGTACCAAAGTTCCTACAGACTTTGAAAATCCAGGCCCTTATTAAAACCACCCTTACCAATTATTAAAAAGCAATCCCTCACGTTCTAACATAAAATGACTCAATAAGATGCAAAATACACTTTGAGATACTTGTTAAGTTTTTGCGCAAGACTCATTCACTTAACTCAAAACTGTGAATAAAGTTCAATGGCAAAATCTTAAACAACCACCTTTTTATCTGCCCCTTCGATATCTTTCCTGCTAGAGAGTGACACTTGTATTTATTAGCTGAAGTAAAATTTCCTATGCTCATATTTGTTGCATTGTGGTATCCCATCTAGCATGAGAGAGCAAAAGCCATGATTATCCAATGGAAATCTCAGAAAAACACTGTGCATGTTGACTGCAGACACAAAATGGAAGCAAACAAGGAGCTGTGTTTGTGTGTTTTGAGAGAGTGAGAGTAAGGGCTACACTAGAACATTAGGTCAGCATATCTATATTGCTCAGGGGTGTGAAAAATCCACACCCCCTGAGTAGCATAGTCAAGCTGACCCAAGTCCCCATGTAGACAATGCTAGGCTAACCGAAGAATTCTTCCATCAACCTAGCTACTGGCTCTCTGGGAGCTGGATTATCTATGCCAATAGGAGGATTCTCCCATCAACATGGGTAGTGTCTACATTTGAAGTGCTACAGTAGCGCAGCTGTGCTGCAGTAACATTTTAAATGTAGACAAGCCCTGAGAGTAGATCTACAAACATAAAAGGAAGTGTAAAGAGAGAGCTTAGAAGAGGATTGGCCTGCCCCGTTGATCAAGTTTCAGTGTAGCAGCCGTGTTAGTCTGTATCAGCAAAAAGAAAATAAAGGAATACTTGTATTTTTTTTCTTATTTTCTTTTTATCAATTTTGGTCATCTCCATTTCAATCCCTTTTCAACCCAGATGTCAACAGCACTCCAAGAGTAGTACAGGAGGTCAAGGTCTGTGCATGTGTGAAGCGGGGAGGAGGTGGTGGAGGAAGGAGAAGTTACATAGGGACAGTAGTTGATGGTAAAATATACAGTAATTCACATTAATATATTTGATATAATCATCTCAGTGTCGGGGGGGGGGGGGGAGGGGGATGGGAAGGGGTTGTCACTTGCGCTTCCTAGATGCAGAGGAAGATTCCATTGCAGTTTTAAGATTTCTGCACATATTTAACTTCACAGTATCCTGTGAGAAACAGTCTCAGAATCCAGAAGAGGCACAACGGCAAGATGCTCTGGCTATAAGATCAATGCTGTGCTTTCACATTCATTTTAATAGGTCATTTTAGGAGTGTAGCATTCAAGGATTAACCATGGAATAAATATAATCATGTGGAAAAATAAAAGGTTATCTGTACATCTCTGGAACAAGATTGTCTGCAATGGTCTTGATTTCATGCTGTATTTTTCTTTATCTGGACATTTTTTCAAGTGTGTGCTGATCTATTCAGGGTACGGATTTTGCTCTTGAACCTGACTCAGAGTACAGTGAATAGACAGCTCTATACTATAGAAAGCAAGACGACTAGAAGCGGTTTAGGAAAGGAAGTGACTTTTTCTAGTGCACATGAGCAAATGTGGAATATAATAGAATCTCACAAATTCACTCTGATAACTGGGTAAGCAAACAGTTATGAGATAGGGAAATCAAGAGCACGGCATCACAAAAGCCTCTCTTGAAAAAGTAGCTTGGTGAGAATAATTTAGTAATAAATATTTTGTGATAGTGACATTTGGCAAACTAATACATGTACTTTTATATAGCTAAATAATGCAGTCTTAGCACCTCCCTTCACCAGTCTGCTAGAAAAAAGCTTTGGATTATTATACTATTAATAACATTTAGTTAATTTGTATCTGTCTTGGTTTTAGATTTAGATCTTGCGGAGATGCTTTGCAATCATGTCTGAATTGTGTTAGTTGTGTTGGATACAGAACTGAAAGCTCTTGGTGGCAGGGACTGTCTTCCTGTTTTTGTCTATCAACAAGCACACTGGTGTTATATAATACATCACTTTTATTAATAATTTGATGTCTTTTAAGCTGCTAAATGTTTCATGATCATGCATTTGTATTATGGGAGCACCTCAGGCCGTGGAGTCATGGCTCCATTGTTCTAGGCACAGTACAAACACAACAAAGAGACAGGCCCTGCCCAAAATAATTTACAAAGTCCGAAGAAGGACTCACCTGTGCAGCTTGTCTCCTCTATACCAGCACACTGGCCTGCAACCTGCTTGCAGAGTAGCAATCCCTGAAAAAAACATTTGTGTGCTTAGTGCATCCTCTATTATGACACATTGTGCAGTAAGTTACTGCTATTCAGGCCAGCAGTGACTCGCAATCCTTGCTTGACTGTACCATATGCAATGTTTGGGTGGGTTCATACTGTGCAATTATTTCAATGGATAACTCCTTGCACAGTGAGTTTGACCATGCCCCCTTTTCAGCCTGTTATGGGTATTCTACATCAAATAGTATGCAGTGTTGCCATTTTGGTTTGGAAACAACCCATATACCTAGAGCTGTGCGCAGGACAAATTCTCTTTCATGAAGAATTTAGAGATTTCCAAATTTGGCTTTGTTCTGAATTGGCACAAAATTTGAAAGTTTCAAAATCCTCAAATACCTCCCCAAAAATCATTTTGGATCTATCAGAACACTTTGTTTTGCCAAAACTGTTTTTAAATTTTATAATACAAAATTAAAAAACAAAAACAAAAAACTTGAAATGAAAAGTTGTTTCAAAACCAAACCAATATATTTCACTCCAGAAATGTTAGCAGTCAGACAAGGTAATATCAGGTTATGTGCTAAATCAAAGATGCTGTTAAGAGGGAAGGAAACAGTAACCAAAACAACGGAAAAGATCAGACGTGTGGGGCAAACAGCTTCCAAGGAGTTAAGATACCAATGGGAGGGCCATCAATTCAGAAGAAGCTATCTGCTTGACCCTGCCAGGCTAGCAAAGTGTACTCTTCCAAAGGATGAAAGCTTAGGATCAAAAGAGATCCTAAATCTTAAAGATGTTTCCCTTAGTAAGGTGTCAGGGAGAGCTGATCTGCAGGATATGCCTATCTCCGGCAAGCAGAAGTAGACTAAGCTGGACCCACTTAAGCTATGGATAGAGAGGGTGAATTTAGGTGAGGAAATATGTGAATAGAACTTTGTTTTGTTAATCCATTTTCCTAAATGCTTCATTCCCTTTGGCAATTAAATTTTACTTTGTTTTGCAGATGCTGCTTGTGAGTCACTTTAATGAGCTCCTGTCACAGGTTCCTGGAGACAAAGGGTATGTAGGAGCCAAATGCAATTGGGACTGTTAGTTTAACACAGCTGGAAAACAGGGTGCTGCAGCCCAGATATGAGAGTCCAAAAGTGATAGGGTTGCGTGATTCCACCCAGCAAGAGATAAAAGTAGTGAAACTGGTCATTACAGGCATCTGATGGCTGTTCAATGTTTTGTACGCATGAGCTGCTGAGTTCTATCCAGTTTGTACTGGGAAATATGGTATACTTGTTGGCAGTCTCAACAGAAAAGCCAAGTCTTGAATAGTCATGAAGGCAGACTCAGGCCTTCTGCTTGGTGCTCCATGTAGGCAGACCTGTGCCTATGCACAGCCCCATTGACTGTAATGGAACTCTGCTCCTCTAGCACTAGCTTCCACAGGCACAGATTGGTGCCTTATTCTCTCACCTAAAGATGGTCCCTCCAGCTCAAGATTGAGGGTTATTGGTGGGGCAGAATAGAGAATGCAGAATGCACAGCCATTGCTTGGGCTGTACCTATTCTGTGGGTAAAGGTAAAAATTCAGTTTAAAGTATTTTTAAAGTGAATACGTCATCTCATTCTCATGTACTCTGGATCTATTTCTAGAGCATAACATATAGTCAATAGAATTTAAGCATAGGATTAACTTTAAGCATGTTTTTAAGTACTGTCCTGAATAGGGATAGACGTAAGCATATGCATAAGTGCTTTCCTGAATCAGGGCCAAAGTTCACATAAAACATATCTATAAACAGCAATATTCAGGTAGAAATTAATGTTTCTTATAGTAACTGTATACAGAGTATAGTAGTTAAGAAAAAAAATCCTTCTCCTAGTTTTGTATTTATATCTGTTAGACACCATTTAAAATTCAGGCTCAAAAAGAAAAAATAAAATTTATTCAATTTATAAACTTTGCATCATACTACTGAAGCATTATTTTATTATTTCTGCTTTTCCGGGAGGTTTTGATTCCCTGACTGATCTGCTGCAGACACCTTGAGTCATTTATTTTTCTCAGTCACTTCATGTTAGAAGTCAGGTAGCATAACAAAATATGACTGATTAAACTGAAAACTTCAAAAAGATTGTTCACTAAAATAATGTGGTTAAAGCAACTATGCTTAGGTTTAGAAAACTATTTCAGTAACACTGGTTTCATGCTCTCTTTTGTTTGCTCAATCCATATGGTGCCTCTGTTATACTCCAGGATGATAATCATGTCATATTTTTCTTGTGATTGCACTGTTAGTGCTAAAATACAATTTTCCAACATTTTATTTTCTAATATCTATATTATTTTTACCTTATTATATATGTGCTATTTGTTCTTGGATCCAAAATGTGTCTCTCACACAGATAAAAGAACAATATTTCAACCATACATAAATGAGATACTAAAATCTAATTTTTAAAAGGGACCATCACTTGAAATAGTCAAATTAATGAAGATACAGTTCTTTGATCACTCATCCTAGAGTGTATTGGTGTGATTCAATACACATTTAAACAAGTGAAAAGAATCCCATAGACTTCCATGGGTACTGGGTCAGATCCAATAAACCCATTTAGAGAATCTCTGAATTAAAGAAAATGCTAAATTTTTAAACAGTGATCGTATAGATTTTACTCACTGGAAAATGTTAGATTTAAAAATTATATTCCTTTTAAGATTGTTCCAGATTTTGGGGGTTTGAAAATGTGCATGTTTAATCTGTGCATGCAATTAACATAACTGGATGCATAGGTGTGACATTTTGGTAACTGCAAATACAACTGAATTTATTATAGTTATTATTTGTGTTACAGTAGCTCTTGGAGACACCAGTCCAAATCAGAGCCCCACTATTCAAGTATTTAATAGGAAACAGTCCTGTCCAAAAGAGTTTATAGTCTACACAGACAAGACAGAGGGGGAATAGAAGCACAAAGAGGTACAGTGACACCAGCTCAGTGCTGGATCTGGAAATAGAGTCCAGGTTTCCTGAGTCTAGTCCAGTGTCCTATCCATCAGACCACGTAGTATACCTAGTTGTAAATGTGTGGATGGAATTACTGCACTTATGCACTCAATTGTGATAAAAACATGCATAAATCATGTGCACAGTGATGAAAATTTCTCCAAAATGGATAAAAATATCAAGGAATGTATGGTTCCTTTTATTAGTAAATATTGATCAATAGATTAGATATGTCTTAATGTATAATCACCACTGAAGGTGTAAAATTGTGCTTTAGAATATTATAGTAAATAGTTCAAACTACTTTTAGTTTTCATAAAAAATACACCTCAAAAGCTGCGCGTCAGGATAAGACACCCATGTGGAGCCAACCGGAAAAGGAAAGCTCAGGATTCCAGGCTGGAATTATATGTGGAAAAACAAGGGTTAAATGAGCCAGACCCAACTCTTGAAATCTGTTGGGACCACAGAAGAGGTTGAGCTCCAGGATAAACTAAAAAGGATTGTAGCCTGGAAAAAAAACATTTGAAGAATGTCACTAGCCTTTTCAAAGATGTTGACAACCTCGAGTTCATCAGCAATCAATTAACAAGGTAAAAAGTCTATTGAAGACAAGCTGAAAGTGGCTATCACCCCTGCAACAGAAAATGGATGGAGACTTTCCTTTAGCTCAAGTGGAACCCAATGGAGTTTTTGACACAGTAGGTCATATACTAAAGCCAAATAGCAAATTATTACTGTGTTCTGTAAGATTCTTTAAAATCTAAACTCTCAATTCTTCTGTCTCAAAGGACCCAGTCATGTAAGGTTCTGAGCACCTTCAGTGAAATCAGTGGGATTTTAGGGTGCTCAACAACTTTCATGACATAGGTATGTCTACCTTTTGTAGAACTGAATCATTCAAGTGTCAAGTCTAATTCAGTGTGCAACATATAGATTAATATGTTCTGGTTTGAAATTACCTCTGATCACCTGAGTTGGAAACGTATGTTGTGGAAGATTAAAACAAAAACCAGTAGCAAACTCCTTTAAATGATGGGGTATTCTAAATTTCAAAGTGAGAGAATATTTAATTATTTCCCTTGTGGACTAACAGAAGAGAGGAGTCTTAATACAAGAAAATGTTTAACTGTATTAATATAGTGATCATCATCACCACATTAATTCTTGGTGTGATTTAAAACTAAAAATATCTGTCTTTAGTTTAAACAGACTTTATTAATAACTTGCTATACAATCTGTGTAAAGTGTAATTGTGGAAGACATATGTACCCTTTAGTGGAGAGAGAAACTATTTTGCCAGTGAGGTGAGAACATTGATTAATTTCTTTATTAATGGTTTTACCTAGAATTTCAATGGACTTGAAAAGACAGGATAGTGTGGAGACAAAGTACATAATAAAACGTCTGAAACAACAAGTAGCTTATATAAAGTTAGCATGCTGTAGACATGGTTTCATTTTCTACTGTTAAATTGTTCAGAAGAGAAAAAACAGTATCAAAAATAGAGGATTTTGAAAACTTACGATATGGACAGCAATGGATTTTATTTTAAGCTAATTAATGTTAAAGGGTTTTGATAGAAAAGCAAATCTCTTGATTAAATTTCATGACTACCATACAACTGATAAATTCCAGTGTTATTTCTTGGTCCTGATTATTAATTTAGTGTAATCTTCTATTTATATCTCTGTTAATGGGGTCTGATCCAAATGTCAATATAATGTTCCACTTACTTCAATGGCTTTGGGGTGAGGCTCATAAACCTTACCTACCTGCTCATATTCTATGAACCTTGTGAAACATCCTTATGTTGGCTTTGGCACATGTAAATTCTGCCAAATCTTGTGCGCGTGTGCTGCAAAACGAATGAGTGTAGGGAGCTGGTCTAGTTAGGGTGAACTGGCTTCTGCAAGAGCCAAGCAAAATGCGGACATTGCTCGATCAATTGCTATGAAAGGGAGCTTGGCTAAATGACTGCTAGCTCTCTTCTAGCCCAAGAAAGCTTGGGGGCTTTAGAAAGCCCCCTGTGTTACCTGGGGTTCTTCAACCCAAACCTCTTGGTAACTTTTACTCAGTGTGAGGTGGTGTCAGGAAATAAATCAGGGGAGATACGGCTGATGGACCGATAGATAGCTGGCAGAAACAGGACAACACAAGAGTGCTTTCACTTAAAGCTACATTTTACTTAATCTCAAGCACTTACACACATCTGCAACAGGTTAGTAAAACACCTCCAACCCTTGATAATTACCGAAGCTGAGTGTGGCTCTCAAGTGGCACAGCGGCAGCCCGTCTGATGCTGGGGAACACAAGATGCATCCAGAGGGAGAGTTCCCCTACCTCCAACTTTTCCCCCTTATTTACACATTAGTAATACAAAACGAAAATAAGAAAGTCTCTAAGGTGCTACAAGTTTTTCTAACAAATTTATTTCAGCATAAGCTTTCGTGGGTTAATACCCACTTCATCGGATGCATGGAATGAAACACACTGCAGACAGACATTTATACAGTCAGAGAAACATGATAAGATTGGTCTATACACCTGGACCGTAAGAGGCTAATTAGTTGAGAGGAAACATGACAGCAGGGGAAGAAAAAGCTTTTGAAGTGATAAACAAGATGGTCACACAGGTGTGAATGAGGATCGTTATAATCCTCATTCACACCTGTGTGACCATCTTGTTTATCACTTCAAAAGCTTTTTCTTCCCCTGCTGTCATGTTTCCTCTCAACTAATTAGCCTCTTAAGATTGGTCTATACACCTGGACCGTATCATGTTTCTCTGACTGTATAAATGTCTGTCTGCAGTGTGTTTCATTCCATGCATCCGATGAAGTGGGTATTAACCCACGAAAGCTTATGCTGAAATAAATTTGTTAGTCTCTAAGGTGCTACAAGTTTTTCTTTCTTATTTTCGTTTTGCTGACACAGACTAACACGGCTACTACACTTAAACCTATTAGTAATGCAATGACATGTCACTTAAAGAAAACTTGTTAAGCAAGCGGTTTGAAAGGTCAAGCAGGAGGTTTCCTTCTGGTCATCAATTAACCAGGTGTGTTTTTTCCAGAGTTTGCATGCCGTGAGGCCCCTAAAATTCATGTATCAGCAATTTCAACATAATTCTTATCAGGAAGGACGCAGAGTCAAGCTGCTCTTTCCGTGGCCCCCAACACCCCCTCCCCTGGTTAAGCGGAGGCTGCTGCATGGCCAATTTACAGCCTGCTGACTTGGCTGCTTTTAACAATAAGCAATAGTGGTTTTAGGCACTTTACTGGCGTGCCGAAATCTCCCCATACAGCTGACCATATTTGCATATACTGTATAGAAATATTGGTGTAGATATGCTGGTTGTAAGGTGATGTTTCATTCTGTGCTAGCCATAAAAAAAAAATACTAATGACGAGTGTGCTACTCCAGTCCACGCTGAGCTTTCAGGCTGAGTCTCCCTTGTGCCAACAGATGGCTCAGGGGATCTCTGCTGGGTCACTGCAGAGTGCTCTGCCCATCTTCAATAGGAGTTGGAAAAGAAAAGCTAGAATTTAGACTCATGGCTATGGCATGTAAGGGAAAGCATTTCCGTGGTGGATTTACAGTAGTTTTAAAACTAGTGTTTTTGTGAGGATGCATGTTCATGAAATGACTCCTTGCAAAGACAAAGCTGTCATGGTGTGGAAGGATCTGGGAAAGTTTCCTCCTGTGTCCATCCAGAACTGCAACACCTCTGCTTTTGTTGTATTTTTTTTTTAGTTTACATTAACTCTGATCAAGAGACCTTTATCCTTCAAGAATAATGTGGTGGCTTTTCCAGGGCCGGTGCAAGGAATTTTCACGCCTTAGGCGAAACTTCCTTGCACCAGCCCTGCACCGCCCCCCAGCCAGCTTTCCCCCCCCCCCCCCCCACAGGAGCTCATCCAGGTCCCCCACCCACGGGAGCTGTGTCTCCCCCCGCCCATGGGCGCTCAGCCCCCCCCCCCCCCCCCCATGACTCACCGGCCACAGAAGCTGAGCAGGGAGCCCTGGGCAGCTGGGCAGCTCCCAGCAGCTCCCCGCTCGGGCGCTGAGCGGGGGGGGGGGGGGGGGGGGGCTCACGGCAGCTGCCCCTGGCTCCCCGCTCAGCGCCTGAGCGGTGGGGGCGGCGGGGCAGAGGCTGCCCCTGCCGCCCCGCTCATCAGCTGAGCGGGGAGCCGGGAGGCAGCCGCCCGCCGCCCCCCCCCCAAATCTTGGCGCCCTAGGCAACCGCCTAGGGTCGCCTAATGGGTGCGCCGGCCCTGAGCTTTTCTGATTTGGATGATTCTTTGATTTCAGGGTTCCAGAGTTAGTATGCTGTACTAACCCATTTGGTACCCGGTCTTCAGGGTACCTCTTTTCTAAAGGTGTGAGTTGTAAAGTCAAATAGAACAAATACAAAGTCAAATTCAGCAATGTATGTGACTATATATCTCCCCGACTGTTGACAGACTGTGAAACTAATATTCACAGATATTTACCTGTTGCTCTGGAAATACGAGGCAAATTTATTCTATGGCCTAATGAGTTACCCTAGGGATAAATTTGGCCTATTAAAATTCACATGAACAATTAGAGGAGCAGAGGAATTGCTGCTATACATTTTAATTAAACAGGTCACTGCTTAAAATATATCCCTGTGCTGACTTTATTCTCATTGTTTTGTGGACTAGTCTCCCCTTATGTCTTTATTTCCTCAATTGTTCTTAAGTTACAAAAAATAGAAAAATGTGCTTCTTTTGCATCTATTCAAAAATAGAATTCATTAAAATGGTAATTTGACATATCTAGTAATAGCTCACTGGAATTGATGCCCAGTTGAAAAAGGCATCCAGAACATCTTAGATCTTACCACTTATCCTTCAGTCAAGGATGTTGAGTAATCAGAAATGGTAACAGCAGGGAACATGTACATAAGCAGGCTGGGCAGAGATGGGTGCAGAAGTGTTGCCTGATTTAAGGAGATTATTTTATATAATATTGGTGATATTAATCTGATCAGAAGATAAGATTTTTGTCCCAGAATCAGGCTACACAGAGTTTGCAAGGACCCTTGGGATGTATGACAAGGACTAGAACACTGAGATAAATATAGCCTTAAAGACTTTTAAGATAAATGGAATAGTAATCAAATGGTAAAATAATCCGTTACAAAGGCAATAATATTGTCTTAGCGATACGTGTGATATTATGCACTATAAAGCTTTTGATTAATATACTCATACCCTTCCCTGCTAACCTGGTGGCAAGAGACAAAGGACCAGCCTCACCTCTGGCATGCCAAGAGAGTTCAGGTTCCTCAATTCTGAAGTGGGAGTTGCAGAGTTTAGGAGGAGCTAAGAGCTATCGAAAACTAAAGAAGCTAACTTAGAGCTTTACTTAACTAATTGACTTTAAACTTACAGTTAAGAACTAACAGATTAATAAACAAAGAACTAAGAAGCCTACTTGGCATGGTCACCCCTCTCATAGAGCTTGAACACTTAAGCCCTCTTTCTATGTCCAAACTTAGTTTTCACCCACAAAATGACAGGGTATACATACAAACATACCAGCCTATGGAGTATGTATTGATGACTTATACATACATATTAAAGACATTTGCAACCTATGTATTTAATCATAATAGCTCAAATGTTGAATATTCAAAATGAGCTTATTGCAGACCAAGAATTATTCACACAGATTACTTGGATGAACACCATATTTGGGGAAACCACAATCTAATTGCTGTCAATTTGTACCAGATGTGGTGAAATTCATTTAATGTATTATTTGTTAGGAATTGTTTGCAGTTCTGTTTAGGAAACAGTGATGCTATTTTGGGTTGGTTGCTTTCTGTGAAACTGGTGTAAATGTAATTTTCTTCTTATTTGATGAAACATTTGTCATACAAGTCTAATTTTAATCAAGGTTATTACTTAAGTTGTTAAATACTGTTAAAACTCAATGGCAGCTGTCATCTTTTCAATTAAGAAATTACAAAGAATCTTTTGTTTTACACTTTAATGCTCTCTATCATCTTGCCAAAGCCGATTACTCCATAGATACCATGTCAGCAAAGACTGAATCATTCTGCCATGGACATTTGCTCTCCAGCAGATATTACCTGATAGCATACTCAGACAATCATTTCCTCCAGACTAAATGATGAATGGCTTAGCTTATGGTGGGTTCACAAGGTCATGTCTGTTTGAGTGGGTGTATTCTCATGCACTGGGTTTGTGAAGCATAACTATAAATTATACAGTGTATATATATATGCGCGCACTGTCTTTTAGACAGTGTGCAACAGTGTTCTTGTCATTGGAAAAGATTCCTGAATTCCTTTTGCTGGTATCTGTAGATAGAGATTGTAGGTATCACTATTACTTGGGGCTAGATCATCTTTACCACTTACTAAAGGACACAAGTATCTGCCCTTCTATCTCTGACCATTCAGTTAAAGACACTAAAATTGCATCTACAACCATGGGGATGCCAGTAGTTAAGAACTAACAGATTAATAAACAAAGAACTAAGAAGCCTCCTTGCCATGGTCACCCCTCTTATAAAGCTTGAACACCTAAGCCCTCCTTCTATGTCCAGAATTAGTTTTCTCACCCACAAAATGTCAGAGTACACTTACTCCATAGGCTGGTATGTTTGTATGTATTGATGACCTATTAAAAACATGTTAAAGACATTTGCTCATTCTCATGTGTGGTTATTTCTGTCCTAACCAGTTATTTTGGTTATTTCCAAGTTCTGTGTTGTACCTGTTAAGTTTAAAGAGGGTATGAACTTAGGTAGCCCTCTATACCAACCTGCCTCAACACATCCTTTACCTATCTATGTTAAAGGTCACAACCATATATTGAGCTTTATGCCTGGGCTGCAGGTGGAACCCCCCTTTGGGGAGGCTAGCTCCTGGCTCCGCCCGTGGCCCCCTCCCACCCTCCCCACTGCCTAAGCCTCAAGACCCCCTGTCCCACCCCCCACAGCTGGAGCAACGAGCCCCCCCCCCCACACACACACCCCGACCGGAGGAGCCCTGAGTGTCCTCCCCGTGTTATGCTATACAAAACACACTGGATCTTTTCAAGGGAAAAAGGCAAATATGCCATATTTATTGAAAATACAACAGTTAGCATATGCTTTTCAGTCTCACACACACACAAGTCCTGCAGATGGTCTTTATAGTTACCAGTCTGTAGCTTGAGTCAATTTAATGGCCAGTTAGATTGAGCACGAGTGAAGAGCTGGGCTCTGTCGGTCACAAGCCGATGCTTTGCAGGACTGAACCCAGAGTTCCATGGCAAAACAACCCAGCTTTATACTAGTAAATTTCCATTTTAGTCTATGGATTTTGCAACGTTATTCTATAATAGTTAGTCCTTAAATGGTGTTAATCTTGGGGTTTTTCACTGTTATTTGATGGTTATTGTCGGGCTTCCCATCATTATCTCCTATTTGTTGTCTCGCCTTCGGGAGTGCCTGCCTCACCTCTGAGGTCGTCAATGCTGCTAACATGTTTAGCATCGGATACAATGGATGTTTTCTGATTGTCTTCTGGTGTTCCCAAGTCTCTCACTTTTTCTTGACCAGCTGGACATTTGTGATGGCTTTCACACCTTATCTTTTCCTGATGCATGCATTCCTCATTCACACAAACAGTTTCTCACAGAAACCTTCAAAGGTATACAGACAGCAGTATTTTATATTTAGCAGAATACATTCTAAAGTAAGCCTTACTAAATCTTATAACTAAAACAATTCACATTGGGGCTTTAGGCTCTCAACATTTTTATAATCTATTTATTATAGATACAGTTAGTAAGAGACAGGATTTTGTATTGTAACGGTGTGACGACTCACCCCTGCGGCACCTCCTGCTGGTCTCTCAGGGAATTAGCATCCCCGCCTCCAAGCACCCTCTGCAGGCCAATGTCCCACTTGCCCTGGGCCCCGAGTCCCTCCTGGACCCCGGGTCCCCCTTTTCACACCAGAGTGCTACCACCTGCAGTACCCCCCTATCTGACTCTCTCCATCCAGGGAACCCCCACCCACTATCCCCACCTCCCCTTAGTATATGGCTACTGCCCAGTCACCATCTAGCCCCCATTCACTGGGGCAGACTGCAGTATATAAGCCACTCATCACAGGCAAAGGGGGTTTGGACCTGCTGCCTCTGCCTACCCGTGGGCTGCCCCCTGCAAGCCCAGTACCCTGTTTGGCCTTATACTAGGCCAAAGCTCCCCAGCTCCTCTGGCCTTCCCCCCAGCCCTGCTCCAGTCTAGGTATCCTACTCAGCTCTAGCAGCCAGGTCCCTCCCTCTCTAGAAGCAGACAGAGACTGCCTGAGTTTCTAGCTCACAGCTTTTTATAGGGCCCAGCTGCTGACTGATTGGGGCATGGCCCAGCTGTGGCTGCTTCCCCAATCAGTCCAGCTTTTCTCCCAGCCCCTAGCCCTCTCTGAAGGCTGGCTTTAACCCTGTCCGGGCTGGAGCGAGTGACCACCCCGCTACACTAACTAAACTTTATAACAGGTCCTAATTTCAATGCATATGGGAAACAGGATCCAAATTTTATAATACAATTGATCCTAAAACAAAGGGTGACCATAATCAGTCATAAGGACTGTTCTGGAATGTACATTTGGTACATACTATATTATGACCCTTAATACAAATATAAAATCTTACCCCTACAAGAGGAGCCCCGGGCCAGCCGCAGCCGTGCCACACCTCCCCAGACCCCAAGCCGCCCAGGAAAAGCCACATGATCTCTTGCTAAAGAGGCACCTGAGCTTTTGATATACCCCATGCAGGTTCTGGGGCGGCTGAGGAGGCAGTATGTGCTACTCAGCTTCCCGGGTTCATAAATAAACTCTCTGGAGTCCAGGGAGAATACTGATGAACCCAGGAAGCTAAATAGCACATTTCTCCTCAGCCACCCCGAAACCTGCATGGGGCATAATAAAGCAAAAATGTCCCCCGCCAAACCCTGAACCAGGCATTTGACAGCAGCGACAGCGCCAGGGGAGGCTCCTATTATACACGCCGACCATGATCTGATGCTTTAGCTCATCACCACCTATCTAGGTGAAAGGTCCCAAACATATGCATGCTAACTTTGCCTTAGCTCAACATACAGGAAGTGGCCTGTAGTCCCTCGCATTACAGGCATAGAAGGGAAAGTGGACTACAAAAATGATGTAGCATATGCATTATAAACTGCTAGTTACAAGGCTTCCACTAAGACTGAGATGGCACTTCAATTCTAAGGGCCAGGCTGTGGGGAAGACAGGAGAGGACACAAGGGGTAGACCCTGCTTTGCTGGCTGTATAGTCCTCAGATGAAATTCCAGTAGAGAGTGCAAGGGCTACATGGGATTACAACCAGGGATAGACTCCTTAAAGGGGGTGTGATCCATGCTTGCCGGAGGAGATAATCCAGTAGGTGGTTGTGAAGAATTAACATAACAGCCTATTAAAAGGCAATAGGGCTTCACCTCAGGCTTGTATTCCTACAAAACCGTTACAGGTATTGTAGCTAGTTCAACCAGAGTATCTGTGAAGACTTCCTTTCCTGTACCGCACCTCCTCTGCTCCACACTTTCCCAGCAATGCAGGCTGTGGCTTAAGGCGCAATGTAACCCTATGACTCTATTTGAAGTATGATTTCAGGAGACATACTCTAAAGGTAGAAGGCTACTTTTTACACAGAAAGGGTGCTTGGTACTAAGGAGTGACCATTCTGAGGAAAAGGTCCATGGTTTTAAAGGACTTTTATAAAGATTGTGTTCATCATCTTTCTGACTTCAGTGAAATTAAATAAGTTTAATAGCATTCCAAATTTGGCTCTGAAACTTGTAGAATTGTATGTTATTTAAAACAAATGGCAAGAATTAATGCATTTTTCCAGTTGTTCTTTGGCTTACACAAATGTATATCTGTAACCATTTTACAAGGAAGAACAAAAGAGTGCTTTAAACAATCTGTACACAAAATAGAAAAAAGCAGCATATTGAAGCAGTCTTCCATTAAAGTTTAATAATTAAAACACAGTGAATTTGGGGTGAGGGAGTAGGAGAATTGTTACCTGGGCATAAGCTTTTGTGGGTAAAAACCCCACTTCTCCATGCACATGAAGAAGTGGTTTTTTTACCCACGAAAGTTTATGCCCAAATAAATCTGTTAGTCTTTAAGGTGCCGCTGGACTCCTTGTTGTTTTTGTGGATACAGACTAACACGCTACCCCCGATACTGGAGAATTGTTAGCACCTCTCAGATTAGAACATTTATTTAAGTATACTTAGTGAAAATAATGCACTACTCTATATTTATAGCTCATTTGCTACTTACTTTGCACAGAAACATTAAAGAAAAGAAGAAAAATGTAATAATTGAGGGCCATATGGTACCTTGCTTTGCAAATGAGCATTGGGAGAACTGAAACCCATAACAAGATGTAAAAAGTTAAACACAGTTGCAAATTGTGATACCCTCTGCTACATGCCCAACCTGTAGTCACTGAAAGTGCATGTGGGTTAAGACCTCATTTTCAGGTACAATATTTGAGATATTTATTTGTAGAAATCCTGTGATATGAGCTAGAGCAGGCTGGGCCACTGTTAGTGCAAGTAGATCAGTATGACACAGGTATTTGCTTTTGAAGAGAAGAATCATGAGCCCCTCACTACACACACACACTCTATCATTGTGCATATGTACATGAGCAGCTAACAGACATGTGTGTGCACCTTAAGCAGCATATAGAGTCAGGCACTTAAGCTACATAGATAATCAAATGCATGGCTGTGTTGTGCAAAGCACTGAGAGCCCACTAAATAGTAATTTCTGATGTTTTTCTCTGAGAAGTTTGGGATTTCTTTGGGAATAACAGAAATTGAATTGTTGTTGTTTTTCCTATGATTCCTTCCTCCTTTCTGACTTAAGCCTAAAGAGAGACTGGCCCTTAACCACTGAACAAGAATTTTGCTTCCCTGCCCAGCCAGAACACAGAGCTGCAGTCCATGTTCTCTATGGGAAAGCACAAGGAATGACAATTTGATGCACCCCCTGAGAGTGTATGATACTCTGCAAAAGGAGGTGGAGGGTACCTTGCCTGGGGGAGCAGCCTGGACCATTCCCATGCATACTGAACTTCCTGTTAAGGAAGCTTTTTGTCCCTGTGGCAAAATCCCTCCCTGACTCCCCCTGGGACTGGGGCAGGTCTGCCCTGCTCTGGCCAATATTATTTGACCCTTGGACAAATTATACACAGGTACCACAGTATATCAAAGGGTAGGAATGTAGTGTCCCTTATCATAGGGAAGACTTGGGTGTAGTAAACTCAGAGTAGATTCTGCATTTGAGATATTGGACACTTACCAAGATGTTAGCTCTTCTTGGCTCTCTAGCTTAAAGAATGGGGAATACAGTTTATGCTGCATATTTTACCACCCAGAATCTATCTAAATTCTGGCTTGAATTAAGCAATCATGGAATGTGTTGTGACTACATTAGTGCATTCCAGATCTATTTCACCTACACAGTAATTTTCTTGTCTCCAGTCAGACACACCCCTTCATAAAATGAAGCAAGGCATATTGGGCCAAGCTGAACATGTAAAATAGGGCTTTCAAAAGTGCCCAGCATTAGCCTAGCTCTGTTCCTGTTGAAGTCTGTGGCAGAGCTGGTCATAATTTTTTCTGTTAAAATGTTATTTTTTCCCCATTGGAAAATGGCTTTCTGATAAAATGGAAACTTTCACTATCGTATCAATTGGCAGCATAAACCTGATCAAAGATTTGATCCAAAGCCCATTGATTCACATTGAGCCTTCCTTCAATGGGATTTGGATCAAATGCTAAATAATTATAATAGTTATGGTTGGTTAATTTGAAGAATAAATCTACATCCAGGTCAAACTCATACCCGATCCCTGTAGCATTTTTTTCTATTTCTTCTTTTGCGAGTTTCCTATATCCAGGTCAGTAGCCCAAATACTCATATTTCTCTCTCTCTCTCTCTCTGTATATAATATATAAGATAAAAATAATTCTGTTTCCCTTTGTTTTTTCCCTTTGTCATAGGATCACTGGGGTTCTATTCATATTAAGCCACCTTTGCTCTCTTAACCCATGCAAGTTTAGAGCAAGAGTCAATTTTAATCTCCAAATTTAATTGCATATAATAAGGTTGCTAGGATTTCATCTCTCTCTGTTTGTTGTAATGATTTTGGGGTTGAATGGATTTCACAGGCATCAGTAGATATAAACAGTATCAATTATAATGTAGAAAGCTGACCAGGTGTGACCTCTGCGCTGAGATTTTCAATTACATTTTAAAGGAGGGGGGGAAGGAGTGGGAATGATCAAAACACAACGATGGAGTCAGAATCTCACTAGTCATGCATTTGAGGGCAAATATGCAAGTTCAGTAGTTTTAGAACCAGTCTGTGGGGAGAAGGAGTCTCCCTGAGAAAATGATCAGCAGCCAACAAAAGCCTTTGTAAGTAAGTTCATATATTTATCATCTGATAGCCACTGGGTAGCTGGGAGAATGGGCTCCATAAAGAGAGAGTGTTCCAGGAAAGGGCATAAAGTGAGACATGAGATGATACAGTCTTCATCAAAGGGCTGGTTATTTGGTGGCTGATAAGTAAGTCAATAAGCAAGATGTGAATTGGTAATTGTTTTTCTATAACATAAGCTAAGACATTCTTTTCTGGGTTATTTTGGGTCAGTTTAACTTTAGCTTTGTTAAAGCAGCAGTCTTTTGTTTAAATACTTTTTCTCTCTATTTTTCAGCTAGTCTTATTTTATAAAGAATGCGCCTGAGTGGGCTGTTCACACAGTTCTGTCTCTGAAGGCACTAACGTGCAAGAAATCCCCAAAAGGCACCAGTTGAGGGAAGGAGTTCTGAAATCTGGGGTACTTCACTGTAGTCTAAGTCCAAAAGCCTTGATAGAAGATCCCTCTCCTAGTAAAGTGGGTTGCAAAAGGCCAAGAGTAGGTAGCAATCAAGGGGAGCAGCTGAAAGCCAAATAGGAGAAAGAGGTGGAAATAAGACTGTAGCTATCAAAAGATTGGTATTTTCCACACCGTGCCAACACTTGTCTAGCTCAGTGTTTAGAGCACTCACCTGAGAGGTGGCAGATTCTAGTTCAAATCCTGTTTCCCCCTTCCATCCCAGCTGAATCTCTCTCCTATCTCCCCGTCTCATCCCAGGTGAGTACCCTAAGCAATAGGCTAAACATTATGAGGGAGATCTAGCTCTCCAGCGTAGGTACCTTATCCAAGAGAGGGTTTGCAGCTGAGAATCCCAAGCATAAGGAGGCACTCTTCTACAGCCCAGGCTTAGGCTCCTATCTCTGAGACGGGGTAGGACTTAGCATGCACTTCTGGGCTTGGCACCTCCCATGGGCTTGCTTAGATGAGCAGCTGCCTGGCATACTGGCTTTTGTGAATCACACTCTGAGCCACCTAGTTCTTCCCATTAATTGCATGGGGAGCCTAGGCACCAAACTCAGGCTTTGCAAATCCCTGTGATTTTTCTAGGCACCTAAAAGTTAGACATGGCATCACTCAGCTTTGCCATGCCCAAGTTCCTTTGTAAATCCAATTGTCTTTCATTTACATAGAGCATAAAACATCACCAAACCCACTGTTACTCCTAACAAAGTAGCCACTAAACCTACTCAACTCTTAGATGTTCACTTTAAGTTGCAGTATTTCATGCTCTTACAAGAGGACACAGGTGAGCTTTTACTTTTATAGTCATTTCAGTGTAGTAATGTGTCCTAAAGCCTTGTGCAAAAGACTAACATTCAGCAATCCTTTCAGCAAGAGAACCTAACAATTACTTTGACAAGCTGAAAGACTGAAATAGGACTTTCTGTAAAAGTAAAGTTGAGGCATTGCAAAATTGTACCTTCCCTGGCAATTTGGTTGCTAGGCACTGACAAGAGACTACAAGAGGAAGGGACGGGCTTGCTCACGTGAATGAATTACTTGATTTTATATTTTAAAATTTATCCTGTGCAACATTGTGACACTCTGTATCTCGGGGGAACACTCCGCACCCCCATGTTCATCCTTATAATACGATTGTGTGATAACCAATGCAAAGTTTGTCATGTCGGGTGTCTTTGGAAGGCTCATGATGCACTGAGTATTGTTGTTATAGTAATGTTAATTTCATGTATATAATTATGAAAATGTGTCCTCATGGCTTAAAACAAGCCCAGGCAAAACTCTCCAGGAGCAGAGGGGAAGTTCACAACTCATCAAGGCATGTATGGGACAAACTCAGCCCAGCCTCACGGGAATGGCCTAGGCAACAACAAAGGATCTGTTGGACTCTCGAGTGAGTCATCCCCCTTCCTTTGGTCAGTTTGGGACTACGATGAGGTAATGCTCACCTGACTGTGGAGGGGGGAGGCAAAGCCAAGAGGGAAGAAATAACAGTGGTTTGAGCATTGGCCTGCTAAACCCAGGGTGGTGAGTTCAATCCTTGAGGGGGCCATTTAGGAATCTAGGGCAAAAATTGGGGATTGGTCCTGCTTTGAGCAGGGGGTTGAACTAGATGACCTCCTAACGTCCCTTCCAACCCTGATATTCTATGATTTACATTTAGTGAAAAGTAAAACATTGCATGAAGTGCAAGGTGGTGGAGAGTCAGGCCCAGAGATTCCAGTTTATATAATGTAAATGTGGTTTAGGGAACTGAATTATTAATGAATAAATTGGGTCACAGCACAAGGGAAGGGGGAGGCGCATTAGGAGGCATTAGCATTGTTCCTCAGAGATACCTGGGTCCCCTGTCTATCTGGGAGGAAGTAATTTGGGGCACCCCTTCCTGGGTGCTTTTCTGGCTGTTACCTGGCCAAGGCACAGGGAGAGAAATATGGCTCCATTTACTTCTCCTTGCAACTTGCCCCTGGGACAGGTGAGCATCTTGGGCATAGCACCTGAACTCCTCTGAGCTACATGAGCTTTGATCCAGGTAGCTTTAATGCAGCTGCTCTAGGAAAAAGGGAGAATCTTCACTCCTGTTATCTTCTTGCTTGGCTGTGTTGGGGTAGGCACAGTTTGCTGAAGATAAGCTATATTTCTGATGTATAAATAGTACAGATAAACCTGGAAAAAATCTACCATCATTTTTACTTTAATGTTCATAATGGACATGCACATCTTAAATCTACAAAGCTGGTGTTTCCTTTAGTACAGGTTTTGTGAATGCTTTTTTCCCCTGGGAATGTAATACTATTTTTTCATGTTTTAATCTTGCCTTTAATGGGACAATAACACTGGGTGTTTACTGACAGAATGGGCTGGATTTTCAAAGAGTTTTTTATATACAACCCTCTGACTGTTAAGCATGTAGTGAGGTGTGCTATATAACAAAACTGGTATTGGTTTTTAAAGCCATCTAAAAAAACTTCTATGTGTTACAATTATTTCACGTACCCTGTGCTGGGTAATAACATGAAAGCACTCCATGCTTGCAAAGCTAAATTGGCTCTTTACTAAGAGAACTATTTATGGAGATGCTGCAGCATCAGGTTGCATTCTAGCCATGTGCATACAGATCAAAGTACTCAAGCTTCCTCCTGCAGTGTGTGGTCCTCCTTCCAAGTTCCATGCAGGTTGCTATAATAATTGATTTAACTACATGTACTAATAAAACGTACAAATTCCTTCTTCACTAATATTCAATGAAGCATAATGAAATTAAATTAAATAACAGTAAATAAAGTAGGTCTAGAGGGCCAGATTTCTAGTGCTCAGCACCCACAATCTCAGGCGGACTGTCATGAAAGATCAGCTCCCATTTAAGCCCCCTAAATAAGTGACAGATCTTTCAAAAGAGCTCAGCACGTTGGGTGCTGAACACTTTCAGAAATACTAGCCAGAAAGCATATAGGTCTTATTTTATAATATGCAGTGTTGTTGTATTCATGTCTGTAGAGATATGTTTGTAGAAGATTATAATTTAGAGATGCTCCCTAATAAGGAACAGTATTATGAACATAGGAATTTGGGGATATACCGTGGAGGTGTGGGTTGCGAACACTACATGACTATGTGCAACAGTTCACCAAAAATGCTCTCCAGTTTATTTTATTAAAATTGTAATCCTTTCTCATTCTGTGGTATGTTATTTAGTAAACCCCAAGATCATTACACGGTGTCAAAAGTGCTGAATGAGAAGAAGACTGCAGTCATTTTGAAGTTAACACCTCTGTTTGCTACTGAAAGCAGAGGCAAAGGGAGGCACTGAGAAGTATGTGGATCACCAGGCTCAGAGGCTTTTGCAGGTATTTGGTGAGCACAATAGTAGCTTGACTATCTTAAAAGGGGGGCGGGGAAAGCCAAGAATGGATATGTTGCAACCTCCATCTAGTCAGCAATTTTAAGGCAATGTTGCAGAGAACTGGAAAAAATTCAGACAGAGATTTGAATTGTATTTAGCAGCCACAGGGGAAGAGGAGAAAAATGATTGAGTAAAATCATCAGTCTTTTTGCATATTGTCGGAGAGGAAGTATTGGCTATTTATAACAACTTTAAGTTTGAAGAAGCGACAAAGGGTCCTGTGGCACCTTATAGACTAACAGAGATATTGAAGCATAAGCTTTCGTGGGTGAATACCCACTTCTTCGGATGCAAGCAGTGGAAATTTCCAAAATGTCCACTGCTTGCATCCGAAGAAGTGGGTATTCACCCACGAAAGCTTATGCTTCAATACCTCTGTTAGTCTATAAGGTGCCACAGGACCCTTAGTCTGGATCTGTAGAAGCGACAAACATGGCTATCCCTCTGATATTTAAGTTTGAAGGAGGTGGAAACATGAAGTTAAGCAAAATACTCATTGCATTTAAGGGATGTTGATGCCAAAAAGGAATGAAACCTTTGAGAGATACAAATATTTTACATGCATGCAAAAAACTCATGACATCATAGAGCAATATGTCACAGAATTAAGGATACTCAGTAAAACCTGTGACTTTGGTGAACTGACAAAAATCTCTGGTCAGAGATTGTCTTTAATGCCACAAATGATTCTATGTGTGAAGAGAGAGACTGCTCCGTGAAGGAGATTTAACTTTAGAAAAAGCTCTCCAAATATGCAGGGCAGCAGAAACTGTGAAAGCACAAGCCAAAAAGCTGAATTCACCAGAAGGGGTTATCCAGGTACTAAATACTAAAGCATACAGCCAAAATATTTCAAATCAGAAAGTGGAACCACGTGCTATGAAAACCACTGCTAGGAGGAATTTCCGACTGGATACAGACAGTTATGTGGAAAGTATGGTTTACAGCACGAACCCAAAGAATGTGTTTCCTTTGGGAAACTCAGTCATAAATGTGGGGAAAATAATCATTTTGCAAAATGCTGCAAATCCCAAATGCAGAAAATTCAAGTGTATTCAGTTAAAGACAGTCTGGTTGAAGAGTTTTTCATAGACGTACTGGGATCTACCAGCCTGATGAGCAGGACTGGATACTGCCTATCACAGTAAATGGAACAATTATTCCACTGAAACTGGACACAGGAGCTCAGGTTAATATTCTGTCTGAACAAGAATGTGAGAGACTAAAAATAAGGCCAAAACTGGGACCAACAAAAATAAAAGCAACTGGTTATTCTGGAAAAAAATATACCAGAGAAGGGGAGGTGCATCAACCATAAAAATCACCATGTACAGGCTCCTGTTCATTGTAGTGCCAAACGATGGGACACCAATTTTAGGCAAGATTGCACATGAGAAACTCAATCTGGTAAAACAGGTGCTTTCACTGCAAGATCATACTGAACCTGGCTATGAGGCATTGTTTTGGGAATATCACAATCTGTGTCAAGGGTTGGACTGCTTGCAGGGTGAACATACGAACTGGATAAACAAGCAAGTCCCCCCAGTTATCCATCCACATAGTAAAGTGCCATTTGCAGTCTGTGAAAAACTCAAGGCTAAGCTTGCAAGGATGGAAGCAATGCATGTAATACAAAAAATTGAGGAGCCAACAGAATGAGTGAGCTCCGTCATCATTGTGGAAAAAATTAATGGCCAGCTACACATATGCTTAGATCCCAGAGACCTCAACAAGGCTATAAAAAGAGAGCCTTTCAAACCACCAACCAGAGAAGAGATTATGGCTCAGTTTGCAAATCCTCAATATTTGCATGCATCCTCAGGTTTTTGGTGGCTAAAATTACCTGAAGAAAGCCAAAGCTATGCACATTTAATATCCCGTTTGGAAGATATAGATTCTCATGCTTACCCTTCATCACAACTTCAGCATGGAAAGTGCATCAGAAAACCATACATATGATTATGAACCTATTAATGGTGTTGACACCTCAATGGATGACATAATCATCTGGGGCTCAACAAAAGAGGAGTATGATAGTAGACTTCAGGAAGTCCTGGATGCAACTAAAGCTGCAAACCTCAAACTAGAGAAGGAAAAATATATTTTAGGAGTTACGGAACTGACTTTTGTTGGGGACATTATTTCCAGCAAAGGTGTAAAACCTGCTAAGAGAGAGATTTCAGCCATTGAAATGATGCCTCATCCCCAGTAGGAGAAAGATGTCTAATGGTTAATTATTTTGGAAAATTCATACCTAATCTATACCAAATAGAATACCAAAGCAGCATCTTTGGGAAAACTCCTAGAGAATAAAAATGAATGATATAGGAGTGCAGAACAGGAGGAATCATGGAAAGGTTTAAAACAACAACTAATACAAAAGCCATTGCTGAAGTTCTATGCACCAGGAAGGCCTATTCAAATTTCAGCAGATGATTTGCAGTGGTTAGGTACAGTGATTTTACAGAAGCAAGAGGATTGTTGACAACCAGTGGCATATGCATCCAAATCACTGACTGAGGCAGAAACCAGACACGCATAGATTGAGAAGGTGCTTTTAGGAATATTGTTTGCCTGTGAGAGATTCAATCCGTATATTTATAGACAGACAGTGGAAGTTGAAATGGACCACAAGCCCTCGATAGTGTTATTAAGCAAACCGCTAAATGACTGTACCTTAAGGATTGAAAGAACGATGATAAATCTGTAAAGGTATGATTTGGTTGTGACTTACACACCCAGTGATTTCATGTTCACTACAGATATACTTTCCAGAGCAGTGGCTCCCACAAAACCAGAGGACTTTAGACACAGAGATGCAAGCCTACATAGATCTTATTGTAAAGACAATTCCCATAGCTAACAGGAAACTGCAACAGACAAGAGAGGAAATGGAGAAAGATGAATCCTTAAAGAACTGATGATTGAAGAGTGGCCTGAAGAAATAAGCAGTCCCTGTCCAAGTTTATGGACTATTGGAACTACAGACATGAACTTACTGTGATAGATGGGGTGATTTTCAAGGGCAGTAAGGTTGTAATTCCAATGACCCTCCAAAAAGAAATGCTACAGAAGATCCATGAGGGTCATTTAGGAATTGAGAAGTGTGAACAATGAGCACAAGAAGTGGTGTGTTGGCTGCGGATCAATCAAGGCATCGCTAATGTGGTAGGAAACTGCATTTCATGCTTCAAGTATAAAGCCATGCCAACAGGCAGAGCAACTGATACCTCATCCAGTTCCACAAAGGTTTTATGAGAAGGTAGGCACTGATTTATTTATCTGGCAATGAAAGGATTATTTAATAATCTCAGATTATTATTCTCCGTGTCCAGAAATTTGCAGACTGCACAGTACTAACAGTAAGTCAGTGATAGCTGGCATGGAGGGAAACTTCTCCAGACATGGAATTCCAGATGAAGTCTTCAGCAATAATGGGCCATAATTCTCCAGTGCAGATTTTAGGCAATTTGCCATAGATTGGGATTTTCATCACAAAACATCAAATCCAAATTACCCCCAATCAAACAGAGTTGTGAAAAGGTCTATACAGACCGTCAAGAGCCTTAGGAAAAAAGATTTTTGACAGTGGGGGTGATTTGTATAAAGCCATTGGCACTGGACGACTCAGTGGGGGTGCTGAAAGCCAGTGGTCCCCAAACTTTTTATGTCCTACCCCCCTTACCCATGTCCATGCCCCCTTTACCCAGAGTGGGGCCAGAACAAGGCCATGGCTCAGGAGGGTGGGGGGACATGGACAGAGGTAAGGGGCTGAGGCTGGGAATGCTGCTGGGGCGGGGAGTGCCCTGGGTGTGGGTCCTACAGCTGGGACCCCACGTGCGGGGCTGGGAGTGGAGCCCTGGGCATGGGTCCTGCAGCTGGGACCTCACATGAAGGTCTGGGAGTGGAGCCCTGGGCATGGGTCCTGCAGCTGGGACCTCACATGAAGGGCTGGGAGTGGAGCCCTGGGCGTGGGTCCTGCAGCTGGGACTCCATGTGCGGGGCTGTGAGCGGAGCCCCGAGCCTGCAGCCGGGATCCCGGGGGTGGGTCCGGGAGCACTGGGACCCTGGCCATGGGGTCAGCGGCTGGAACCCCGCAGAAAACCCGGGGCGGCTACAACACCCCCCGCACTCCAGTTTCTGCACCTATCTATAAAGCATCACTGGTTTACCGAAGCACACCAGTGATGGTTGGAGAATGGCTTTTCTTCAACTCAGCTATTAATGGGAAGAAGGATGAGGTCTAATTTACCTATTACTGATAACTTGCTGAAATCTCATAACAATGAAACCATACAGAAGATTAAAGACAATCAGAAGTGGAAGCAGCAATATTATTTTGACAAAAAGGCCCATGATCTTCCATCTCTTAACCCAGGTAACCATGTGCCTGAGGAATCATGCCTCTAATACCTTCTCATAAGGAACAGTTGCATCTAAGGTTTTATGTAATCCAGACAGAGTAGGGGGACACATTTCAATATAACTGAAGAGATTTATGAATAATCCCCAAAAGTTCCAACACATTGACAATGGACATGGACTCTCGCATTTCCCATCTGATTATTCCTCTGTCAACACACAAAGGAGAAATTGTCAAGGAACAAGAGAACAGCTCAGACTCTAATGAAAGACTGATACTGAGAAGATCAGAGCAGGAGATTAAACATCCTGAAAGACTCAGAGCCTTGCTAGCCTGCCTGGAGAAGGGGTATTTGAGGAAAGTCCGTGGTAAAGACTCACTCAAGAGTGATGTGCTGGTAACCTCTCTTTTCTAGGTAGTTGACACATTGGGTTTATGGAAATATACTTCATGGGCTGAGAATCTAATGCATGTGTGATTAGATGGCTGTTAGCTTTTTTATATATATGTATATAGGAATTAATTAGTTTTTCTTTAAAAGGGAAGGTGTAGAGATATGTTTGTAGAAGATTGTAATTTAGAGATGCTCCCTCCTAAGGGACAGTATTATGAACATCGGAATTTGGGGATATACTGTGGGGTGGGGGTTGGGAACACCACATGGTGCAGCAGTTCAACAGAGATGCTCTCTAGTTTGTTTTATTAATGTTTTTTATACCTTTCTCAGTCACTGGTTTGTTATTTAATGAACACCAAGATTGTTACAGTCTTGGTTCAAGAATATTGGAGACAAGGTGGGTGAGGTAATATTTTTATTGGACCAACTTCTGTTGTGAGAGAGACAAGCTTTTGAGCTTACATAGAGCAGCTCTTCATCAGGTCTGAGAAACATACTCAGTGGCACAGCTAAATACAAATGGAACAGATTGTTTAGCATAACTAATTCCAATGTGTTCCGCCTTGTATTTAGCTGTGACACTCTAAGTGTAATAATGAAATAATTTTATTTATTAGTCCAATACAAGATATTACCTCAACCACTTTGTCTCTTTATTTTACAATAGGCATGTCCAGTTCAGAACCTGTCATATTTATATTCATAACTAACCTTTTTCAAATGAGGATATATGATTACCAGGTCTCTTCTCTTTGTGTACCCTGCAGACTTTGTGGATGTTTTGAAGCATTTTATAGGAATAGGTGCCCATAGTGCTTGAAAAGATCTCCCAGGCTCTTTGAAATTAATGCCCATGTCTACTGCCAAATATCTGTTAAGGGCTACTAAATGACATGGAACTATACACCCTGGAAAGGAAATAGAAACCTCCTTATACTCTGGCACAGGCTAGCCTGCATGTAGAAGTAAATGGATGCTGTGCATCTGGCTGCCTTCCTCTCCCACTGTGCTCCAGAGCAGGCGGGCAAAGAGTAGACAATGAAGGTAGGGAAGAGGTAGTAGCCTGGCTTTTCTCCTTGTAATTTGGCACCATTCACGACAAAAAGAGTTTTGCTATTGACTTTTATGGGGCCAGGGTTTCACCCCCCGACATTAAACTTATGAATACATCTGGTCAGAAAATAGTTTTTTTCCCCTAAAATAATTTCAATGAAAATGATTTGTGTGACATTGCACCCCATAATGCTTTATAGAAATATGCTTATGAGTGTAAATATGATATAACTGGAAAATGTTTTATGATAGATATGCCATGTAACATATCTCTGCAAAGGTTATGATATACTGAATATATTCATTGTATTTGAATGCATGTATCATTTTTATATCTGAAGTTATAAGCGTTGGCTCTATGCTTGTATTTAAAGTGTTTGCTGTAGGAAGCACATAAGACAGATTTGGTCAACATAGTGATAAGGGGTTATTCAAGTAATTGGGAGTACTTAACTAACAATGGACTTTGGGAGACACCAATCCACATCTTAGCTTTCCTGGGAATGTTCAAACTAACATGTAAACAATGGCGTCCGGCCTGCAAAAAGCTGAATCATTCATAGACATGTGACTTGCCCAGGTGGCTAGAGACCCCATCTTGTGGCTGTGATGTTGCTCAAGAGAGAAAATATAAAAGGCCCTGAAAACCCCTCCATTTTGTCTTCAGCTGGCGTAGAAGATAGCCTCTTCACCCCAAGGAGATGCCTGAAAGAAACTGGAACAAAGGACAGTAGCTACGGGGGTGTGAGTGATTGCTGGACCCAGACTAGGAGGAAGTCTAGTCTGTAAAAGAATCTTATTGGAACATCTCTGAGGGTTAGATTTACCTGCATTTAGTTTCCTATTGTATTAAGCATGACTTGCCTGTTTTATTTTATTTTGCTTGGTAACTTATTTCGTTCTGTCTGTTATTACTTGGAACCACTTAAATCCTACTTTTTATATTTGATAAAATCACTTTTTACTTATTAATTAGCCCAGAGCAAGTAATTAATTCCTGGAGGAGCAAACAGGTGTGCATATCTCTCTGTCAGTGTTATAGAGGGCAAACAATTTATGAGTTTACCCTGTATAAGCTTGTATAAGTTTGAACCCCATTGGGGGTATCTGGGTGTTGGAGACAGGAGCACTTCTTAAGATGTTTTCAGTTAAGCCTGAAGCTCTTGGGGTTCAGACCTGGGGCTGTGTTTGTGGCAGGCTAGCATGTCTGGCACAATAAGGCAGGGTATTGAAGTCCCAAGCTGCCAGGGAAAACAGGCTCAGAGGTAGTCCCAGCACATCAGGTGGCAGTCCCAAGGGGGTGTCTGTGACCCAAACTGTCACAATTTGATTATTCATTTTTATCAATGACAAAATATGGCAACTTCTTGGCAACATATTTAATCCAAAAAACAGTATTTTGACTGAAAAATGAAAACTTTTGGGGTTTTGCTTTGTTTGGACAAAATATTAAAATTTTCTGTGGTCAGCAGGCACTTTTCACAACAAAACTTTGTTTGGTCAAAAGCCCAATTTTCCACTGAAAAACAGTTCTGAAGGAAAATATTTGATCAGCCCTACTTAAGAGTCTGGCCATTTTGCTCCTGTCTATAATAGGTTAAATTACTGACTGTGATTTAATAATTGCCTGTGTGTATTCAGTTGGGATGAGGAGTTGCCTGGTGAGTTTGCATCACCGGTGACTTATTGGCTTGTTTTTTTTAGATGGTGTTTATCTGAAGAGGAAGCTTTTAACTCAACTCAGAATATTGATAAACTTTTCCTATGGACTAATTTGGACTAATGGACTAATGGACTAATTTGACTAGCCACTGTGCACTTTATTGAATAGCCAGTGTGATGTTTAGGTACTTCTGGTGGGTACAGAGGAGTAGGTAGAAATCTTCCTTTCCTGTGACCTCTGGGCTCTCAGTTTCTATGCTGCTTTGTAATTGACTAACTTGTTTTTCACTACATTTTCGTGTATGTGCGTGTTTACATACATAAAGAGAATCTTCTGTACTTCCTCAATGAGAGACCCAACATATCTCATATTGTTAATGCCATATTCATATTTGTTTCTGTGGTGCATCACAGAGATGGTTTGGAGGAGGTACAGAGCACACAAAGGGAAACCTCTGCAGTAACATCACGAAATCTGCAACCAATGCAAAGTTTTTATAATGTTACAGTACTGATCTAATAAAGGTGTTTTTGTCATATTAGCACCATTCTGACCCTCATTTTCTCTCTCTCTCTCTCACACACACACACACATACACACCAGTCAAGAGTAGCTGGTTTCAAAAACCAAGTACTGATTTCTAGAAGCTTGTTGTCTCCTAAAGTTCCTGCTTGCTTTTCTGGTTGTCTCCTCTCAGGAGTCGCATCAGTAACCATATGTACCGTATATACTCATTCATATGCCGAATATTTTTGGTAAAAAAGTGAAGCATCAAAGATCAGGGGTCAGCTTATAAACGGGACAACACCAAAATTTGATGATATTAAACTCTATGGAATTATTGTATTAAATATTCAATACATTGTCATTTTGTTTACCTGGAGCACCCGCAGACATGGAGCCCCTCAGCTCCGTTTCGCCCATTTCCAGCCAATGGGAGCTGCGGGAAGTGGCGTCACTGGCTGGGAACGGTAAACCGTGGCCACTGGGAACTGAGGGGCTCTGTGCCTGCAGACGCTCCATGTAAACAAAACGTCCCGACCCACCAGCGGCTTACCCTGATGGGCCAGGAGCCAAAGTTTGCCAATCCCTGAAATATAGGGTCAGCTTATAAAAGGGTCACACAGTTTTTTCTATTTTTACCTATTCATCTTGGGGGGTCGGCTTATAAACGAATGGGCTAATGAACGAGTATATACGGTACCTTTTGTGTTCTGCCACCTGAGGCACAGATACCTGGTACACCCTCATCACTTGGTACATGTTATTGCTGTCATAGCATGGTTTACAAGCACAAATCTTGCTTGCATTATTCAGACAAGTAGTCCCATTCAAACTGAAAGGATTTCTCATGTGGTCCTTCAGTCATATTTTTGGATTCCATCTGCCTCTAGTACAGGTGCACAAGGAGAGAGAGAGCTCAAAACACCATTGGCACTAAGGCCAGGGACATTAGCAGTGTTTGGCTGTCCATGGTCTTGTATACCATATGGCACTGTAGCTACAATCCAGAAATTAGGAAAAAACAGGCTTCTAGAAATCAGTACTTGGTTTTTGAAACCAGCTACTCTTGGCTGGTGTGTGTGTGAGAGAGAGAGAGAATGAGGATCAGAATGGTGCTAATATGACAAAAACACCTTTATTAGATCAGTACTGTGACATTATAAAAACTTTACCTTACTTTCACTGAGCCAACATCAGTTTCCATAGAAACTGAAGTGAGCACCAGAAACCAGCAGCTGAAATTGACTCCTCTACTAGTGACTGCTTCCATGAGTAGTTCCACTTACATGGATACAGATGTGAACAGAAGGTAATGGTTTAAAAACCTTAAAAAAACCGAAAAAACCCAACCCACCCTCATCCTTACTTTTTGTCACCTTAATCCCATTTCAGTAGGGCTGCTAAAATCTGCAGTGTTTACAAACTGTAAGGGAAAGAAGGATCTTTTTATTTTCTTTACTTTCTTTGAATGGCCAAAATACGTTTCGGGAGGCACACTGGTTAACAAATCCTGACCTATGTGGTTACGTTGGAACCTATAGTCAGAATTGTCTTTGACTATAAGTGCCTTCTGTGCAATTCCCTTTTCTAAAATGCATTTTATAGGATGAACTATGAGAAGTGATTGAGACAGTCTGATTGGGTAATGTATAGAATATTACTTCTCAACAAGCAGTCTGCCCTTACCACTTGAACCAGAATCCCTTATGAAAAAGTCACACACCTTTGCATTGGTGATAGACGTGAATGAAAAATGGGGGGAAATTGTGGGAAATGTTGCCCCTGTTTTGATTTGGCTTCTGGGTTTGTTTGTTTTTTAAAAAGTCAAAAATATGACATATTTTGACTACCTCTACTCCTTGTCTCTTCATAAACAAACCTGTACATAGCCAGTGCCTTTCTATCACTGGTTTCCTTAGGAAAGCTCTTGAAACAGGTGAGTAGGCTGCAGAAAACTTTGGTTCTGGTGTGCGTCATCCTGGTGACCTTCCTTTCCAGATGCACTGTTTAGTTTCATAGAGGAGTATTGCTTGTCTCCCATGCTGTCAGCACATTTTATGGTTCTAGTGCGCTTGAGAGAGGATAGCAAAACTCTAAATTATATTCAATCAGACCAAACATATAGCTGTTGCACTGTTGATATCAATTACATCTCATGCACACTGTGCACCAACATTCAGACAATCCTTCCAGCTGGTCACTAATCCTGAGGAAATGTTTGTGTCTCACTAGCTATTGTTCAAATAAAAATGCCAGCAATTATATTGTTTGTAAAACAGGCTACCATTAAAATAACTGAATAATGAGTTGTATATCACAGATTGTTTTGTGTAAGGTGCATGTTTTGTTCAGAAGAAAAGACATCCCTTATTGAAAACTGTATGTCACTAAAAAGAAGTTTTCAAAATGCCTTCATTCTTCATAAAACTGAGCTGTGAAAAGTTGCTACTGTCTCTTAAAACTACTTAGAGATACACAGTCCACCAGTGATTCATGTTGTGACTTATTTCCTAACTCCCCTACATCTCATGAGACTATTATATGAATAGCTCCATTACCCTGAAGCTCAGAATTTAGAAAACAAAATACTTAGACTACAAACTCAAATGTTGCTTACCAACCCACCACACAATGGCACAGTATAATTCTACTTTGGCTTTAGTGACAGTTAGGGTGACCTAGGAAGTCTGGCCAATTGGATATTGACTAATTTGTAGATGAAAATGCTCTGCTCCTTCTGTCATTCAAGTTGTAAGTTGGTTGTTTTCTTTCATCTGTTCATTACAGCTCTATCACCATTGTTTTTTATTTTAAAATGATTTATTATATTGTTTAATGGCATCTAACAATATGTTAAGCTTCTTGAAGATATGCAAAAAGGGTTCTCTGCCTCGTGGAACCGAGTCTAATTTTTAAAAAATGGAAGGGAAAGGGAAAGGATTCGATCTTATGCTGAATTCCCAGTTTTGTAGACTTGGAAACTCTGCCTGGTCCAGCAGGGAGAATGCTGGAGGATGTCAGAGATGGGGAGTCTGAGTGGGATGCTGGGTAACTTGCAGAGAGTGGCTATTGGTACTGATGGCACTCAGGGCATTGTTGAGTGTAGAGGGTCCTGGGGCTGCTGGGAGGTCAGTGAGTGCTGGAGTTTAAGGGGGTAGGGGGTGGTAATGGGTGCCTGGACTGCTTGTGGGTGGAGGGCTGGGGAGATACTGGTACAGCTGGCTGCAAGGTAGGGGTTGGAGGGAGGGATCTGGGCTTATATTAGTCCCTCATCTTCTGCTTCTGTTCCCTGCTGTCACCACCTTCTCCTTCTGCCATTACCCTGAACCTGTCCTTTTAAAGGCCTTGGTCCAACCGGTGGAGCAGCAATGGATGAGGTGCAGCAGATACTAGGGTCCCCTAGTAGCCAAAACGCTCATCTACAGTGAAATGCCTGAAGCCTCCCTGCAGCTCAACATTGATGTAGGAATAGGCAATAAGGCTGCCAAACGTGTCGATGTAAAGTAAGATGTGTGACACATGGCAGCCCTGCTAGATTGTATACTCAGCAATGCAGGGATGCTTCAAAGATCAAGGTCAATGCTGCACCTGGTCAGTAACACCGGGGAAAGGATGTGCCCTGCCTTGCGGAGCCCACATTCTAAGGACCTTATCCTGCAAACACTTAGGGCCAAACTGTGGCTTGGTTAGCACAGCGGCACACAGGTAACCACGGAAGCAGGCTCAGAGCTGCTGCTTCCTTACTGGTGCAGATGAATGGGAGGGGAGGAACCTTGGGACTACCCACAGTGTGCTTGATGGTATAATTAAGCTAGCACATCAGGCAGCTATGTTGTGCCACATATACATGGGTGTGTACATAACCCACTGGTTGGTGAGTGTTAGGTGTCCAATCCGCAGAGGATATACGTCTGTGGCAGCCCTACCTTTAGCAGCTCATGCTCTTATCTCTGGATGTCCCCCTTCAATCCCTGCTCTGTCAGCCAACACGTCAACTGTCATACAGATCCCTCCCTTCCTGGAGCAGCGAATAGACCAAGAAACAGATTGTGATTCAGATACAACTTCCCTTCCAGGCTGTTTCAGGTGGAGTGCACCAATGAGCTGCCCCTTACTCGGGGCAGATGGTTGCCTCATAATCTAGCCTTAAGTATAAAGATAACGCCGCAGAAGTGGCAGGAATAAAATTGGATAATGAGGGTGGGAGACACACAAAAAATATGATGTTGCTCAGATAACATAGTATGTGTCATTCAAAAAAAATAAAAGGATTACCATGCTATCTCCCTCTCATTCTAATCTGTCCTTAATTGCCCACCCACCCACATTCAGTTTCAGGGCATATAAATGTATTTCAAATCTATATAACTGAGTTTATTATATATATTACATAATGTACTGTGGGGGGGGGCAGTGCGCACGCATGCATACACACAATAAGTCAAATAACCCTTAATTATAAGGGCCAGACTCTCAGCTAGTATAAATCATGAAGGTGTTCTGTAGGGTGCTCCTATAACACAGTATGGATTGCAGTTAACAAAACCAGACCTAGCCAAAGAAATGTGGTGTGTATGAGTCATGTGGTGTATAGGTGGTGCATATGGGTCAGCCACTCAATACTAATTTAATCAAAGTAAATAATACTTATTGCAACTTTTGGGATCAAAATAGTGCATTCCTTACATTTTGTTCTGTGCTTTTTAAAAATATTCTGGGATGATGCAGCAGGTTTCTTAGGACAATTAGTCAGGTATTACTTGATATGAATAAGGGTGGTGGATTAGACTCCAATAAGTACATCTATGACACAACCCTTTCATTTCATCATCATTTTTTTTGCAATCATAACATTTCATTGGACAATGGAGTGAAAAGCCAATGTACCTACAAGGGCTAGCAGGCCTTTCTAATAACTGACATTAAAAATCTCTCATATACATTGCAGTCTGTCTGTGTTCAGAATCCAATATTTCTGGTCTCTTGCACATGTGCATCTCTGCAGTAAACAGAGCAGCATCTCCCAAAACAGACATTTCATCAAACGGAGTTCTTGCCTCTTGTTACTTAACTGCATTAAAATAAATACAGAGACTCTAGATATTGAATAAATGATAACACTCAGAGTAGGAGGCTATTAGGAAAGTTCCACTGCACTATTTATCCTGTTTCATGCCATCTGGAGGCATCTGAATGTGCTGCTGGAATAATTAAGAGATATCAAGAATAAAATGGGATAAAATGAATTCTGACTATATAAGATTAATTATGGGACCATTCCTATAATATGCAACACTTACTGCACATTTCTGAATGTCACAGTGGGATCAATTCTGAAGGATATGTGACTAATCTTGCAAATGATCTACTTGACAGTAACTATCTGGATTTTTTTTAGGATTCTAGAAAACTTCTTTTTTAAATAAGAACATAAGAATAGCCATTGGGTCAGCCCACTCGTCCATCTAGCCTGGTATCCTGTTTTCTGACAGTGGCCAATGCCAGATGCTTCAGAGGGAATGAACAGATTAAGGTAATTATCAAGCAATCCATCCCCTGTCATCTAGTCCAAGAATTTGGCAGTCAAGAGGCTTAGCCATCTTGGCTAATAGCCATTGATCCTCCATGAATTTATCTATTTTTTTTTTGAATCATTATACTTTTGGCCTTCACAACATCCCCTGGCAATGAAGTCCACATGTTGACTCAGTGTTGTGTGGAGTGCTTCCTTTTGTTTATTTTAAACCTGCTCCCAATTAGTTGGGTGACCCATGGTTCTTGTGTTATGAAAAGGAATAAATAACTTTTCCTTATTCACTTTCTCCACGCCATACATAATTTTGTAGACCTCTATTATATTCCCCATTAGCCATATTTTTTCCAAGCTGAACAGTCCTAATCTTTTAAAAGTTCTCCTCATACAGAAGCTGTTCCATACCCCTAATCTTTTTTGTTGCCCTTCTCTGTATATTTTCCAATTCCAATATATTTTTGAGAAGGGTGACCAGAATTGCACTCAGTATTTAAGGTGTGAGTATACTATGAGTTTATACAGTGGCTTTATGAGCTATACTGTCTTATTATCTATCCCTTTACTACTGGCTTCTAACATACTCTTAGCTTTCTTGATTGCCACTGCAAATTGAGTGGATGTTTTCAGAAAGCTAGCTACAATGACTCCAAGATCTCTATCTTGAGTGGTAACAGCTAATTTAGACCCCATCATTTTGGATGTATAGTTAGGATTTTTTGCAATGTGCATTACTTTACATTTATCAATATTGAATTTCATCTGCCATTTTGTTTCCCAGTCACCCAGTTCTGTGAGATCCTTTTGTAACTCTTTGCTCTCTACTTTGGACTTAACTATCTCAAGTAATTTTGTATAGCCTGCAAACTTTGCCACCTGTTTACCCCTTTCTCTAAATCATTTATGTAGAACAGCACTGGTCCAAGTACAGCTCCTTGGGAGACCCTGCTATTTACCTTTATCCATTGTGAAAACTGACAATTTATTCTTATCCTTTGTTTCCTGTCTTGCAACCAGTTACTGATCCTTGAGAGGACCTTCCCTTCTATTCCATTACTCCTTACTTTGCTTAAGAGTCTTTGGTGAGGGATCTTGTCAAAGGCTTTCTGAAGTCCCTGGAAAAATCATGGAACAGGTCCTCAAGGAATCAATTATGAACCACTTAAAGGAGAGGAAAGTGATCAGGAACAGTCAGCATGGATTCACCAAGGGCAAGTCATGCCTGACTAACCTAATTGCCTTCTATGATGAGATAACTGGCTCTGTGGATGAGGGGAAAGCAGTGGGTGTGCTATTTCTTGACTTTAGCAAAGCTTTTGATACAGTCTCCCACAGTATTCTTGCCAGCAAGTTAAAGAAGTATGGGCTGGATGAATGGACTATAAGGTGGATAGAAAACTGGCTAGATGGTGGGGCTCAACGGGTGGTGATCAATGACTCCATGTCTAGTTGGCAGCCGGTATCAAGTGGGGTGCCCCAAGGGTCGGTGCTGTGGCCGGTTTTGTTCAATATCTTCATTAACGATCTGGAGGATGGTGTGGACTGCACCCTTAGCAAGTTTGCAGATGACACTAAACTGGGAGGAGTGGTTGATACGCTGGAGGGTAGGGATAGGATACAGAGGGACCTAGACAAATTAGAGGATTGGGCCAAAAGAAATATGATGAGGTTCAACAAGGACAAGTGCAGAGTCCTGCACTTAGGACGGAAGAATCCCATGCACTGCTACAGACTAGGGACCAAATGGCTAGGCAGCAGTTCTGCAGAAAAGGACCTAGGGGTTACAGCAGACGAAAACCTGAATATGAGTGAACAGTGTGCCCTTGTTGCCAAGAAGGCTAATGGCATTTTGGGTTGTATAAGTAGGATTTCCAGCAGATCGAGGGACGTGATCATTCCCCTCTATTCGGCACTGGTGAGGCCTCATTTGGAATACTGTGTCCAGTTTTGGGCCCCACACTACAAGAAGGATGTGGATAAATTGGAAAGAGTCCAGCGGAGGGCAACAAAAATGATTAGGGGGCTGGAGCACATGACTTATGAGGAGAGGCTGAGGGAACTGGGATTGTTTAGCCTGCAGAAGAGAAGAATGAGGGGGGATTTGATAGCTGCTTTCAACTACCTGAAAGGGGGTTCCAAAGAGGATGGATCTAGACTGTTCTCAGTGGTAGAAGATGACAGAACAAGGGGTAATGGTCTCAAGTTGCAGAGGAGGAGGTTTAGGTTGGATATTAGGGGGGGAAATTCACTAGTAGAGTGGTGAAGAACTGGAATGGGTTACCTAGGGAGGTGGTAGAATCTCCTTCCTTAGAGGTTTTTAAGGTCAGGCTTGACAAAGCCCTGGCTGGGATGATATAGTTGGGGTTGGTCCTGCTTTGAGCAGGGGGTTGAACTAGATGACCTCCTGAGGTCCCTTCCAACCCTGAGATTCTATGAAGTCCAAGTAAGCTATATCCACCAGATCATCCTGATCCACATGTTTTTGACCCCTTTAAAGAATTCTAATAGACTGGTGAGGCAGGATTTCCCGTTACAAAAGCCGTGTTAACTCTTCCCCAACATATTGTGTTCATCTATGTGTCTGGTAATTCTATTCCTTACTATGGTTTCAACCAATTTGTACCATACTGAATTTAGGCTTACTGGCCTGTAATTGCCAGAACTGCCTCAGGAACCATTAAAAAAAATTAGCTACCCTCCAGTCATCTGGTACAGAGACTGATTTAAGCACTAGGTCATATACCACAATTAGTAGTTCTGCAATTTCATATTTGAATGCCTTCAGAACTCTTGTGTGAATACCACCTGGTCCTGGTGACTTATTAGTGTTTTATGTATCAGTTGGTTCAAAAACCTTCTGTATCGACACCTCAATCTGGGACAGTTCCTCAAATTTGTCACCTAAACCAAATGTCTCAGGAGTAGGAATCTCCCTCACATCCTCTGCAGTGAAGACCGATGCAAAGAATTCATTTAGTTTCTCCACAGTGGCTTTGTCTTCCTTAAGTACTCTTTTAGCACATCCATTGTCCAGAGGTCCCACTCATAGGTGCTGACTCCATGGGTGGCCCAGGGCTGGAGCACCCATGGGGAAAAATTGGTGGGTGCTCAGCACCCACCAGCAGCTCCCCACCAGCCCCCCACCGTGCGCCCAGCTCACCTCCCTGCCTCCCGAGGCTCCGCCAGACGTGAAGCGGAAGCTGCTTTTCTTGGCTCCCTCCAGCTGGTCGGTGGCGCCTCGGGGGAGGGGTATGGGGAGGAGGTGGAGAGCCTGGCGGGGTGGTCCCACTGATTGTTTGGCAAGCTTCCTGCTTCTAATGTACTTTAAAAAACATTTGCTGTTAGTTTTTGTGTCTTTTGCTAGTTGATTTTTAAAAGATTTCCCTGCCCAATTAAATGTTAGCAAGTCCTCTGCACTCATGGCAGGACTAAGTATTATCTAAACCATCCCTAACAGATGTTTATCTAACCTGCTCTTAAAAACCTTCAATGACGGAGATTTCCCAACCTCTTTGGACAATTTATTCCAGTGCTTAACTACCCTGATGGTTAGGAAGTTTTTCCTAATGTCCAACCTAAACTTCCCTTGCTGAAATTTAAGCCCATTGCGTCTTGTCCTATACTGAGAGGTTAAAGAGGACAATTTTTCTCCCTCGTCCTTGTAACAACCTTTTATGTACTTGAAAACTGTTGTCATGTCCCCTCTCAGTCTTCTCTTCTCTAGACGAAAGAAACCCAATTTTTTCTATCTTTCCTCATAGGTCATGTTTTTAGGCCTTTAATCATTTTTGTTGCTTACCACAGGACTTCCTCCGCTAGAAAGTTTGGGATGTGGGTGGTTGGGCTTGGGTCTACATAATGCAGGGTAGATGCTGGAGCCTCAGGTTGGAAACTAGGGTTCAACGATTCCTATCCTGTGGTTACAAATGAATGTAGATGTTCAAGACCTAGGCTAACAAACCCTGGGTCTGATAATTCAACTTCTACTAACTTCTACTGACCCTGGGCTTACATTGAAGTGTAGACATACCCTGAGCCCGAATGCCTACACTTCAAGTTTTAGCCCTGCAGCCGAAGCCCTGCAACCCTGAATCAGCTGACCTGGGCCAGCCATAATTTTATTAAAGTATAGATGTACCCTATTATGTTCAGAGATGCCCAATTCCTCCCTTCTCTCCTTCCTTTGGGAAGGAGGTGGAGGAGTGAGTAAATTGTTTCAACCCTTTTCAGGATGTGGTTTAGATCTTGTGCACACTACAGATGTTGTGCTGGTATAACTAAACCAGCTGACCCCCCTAGTGTAGATGCAGATTATGCTGAGAAATGGAGTTTTTCTACTGGCATCATTACACCACCTTCCTGAACAGCATTAACTATGTCAACAAGGGTATTCTTCCATTGGCAGTGCTGCAGTTACATAGGGTTTTTATTTGTGTCACAGCTATGTTGGTTAGGGAATGTTTGGGGTTTTTCCCACACCCCTGACCAAGATAGTTATGCCAGCAAAATTTTGTAGTGTTGACCAGGCCTTAATCTCCCTACCCATGGTCAGTCAGTGTTCTGGATGGTGAATATGTAATTCCTGCCCCTGCTTCCCTCTTTCCCCCACTCATGGTTGTAGATGCAATTTTAGTGTCTTTAACTGAATGGTCAGAGATATAAGGGGGGACACTTCTGTGTCCTTTAGTAAGTGGTAAAGATGCTCGAGCCCCAAGTAAAAGATTATTCTAAATGAGCCACAGATTGTAGGTATCGCTGTCTGCAGATATCAGCAAAAGGAATTCAGGAATCTTTTTCAATGACAAGAACACTGTTGCACATTGTCTAAAAGACAGTGCATATATATAAGAAGCACTGTATAATTTATAGTTATGCATCACCAGCCCAGTGCATGAGAGTACACCCACTCAAACAGACATGACTTTGTGAACCCACCACAACCTAAGCCATTCATCATTTAGTCTGGAGGAAATGATTGTCTGAGTATGCTATCAGGTAATATCTGCTGGAGAGCTGGTGAAAGCCATCCCATCGTCCCTGGGGAAGATCACTGTCAACTCCGCCATCCCCAGAATGGACAGCTGACTGTGAACCGACATCATCATGACCGACTCAGAAAAGAAGAAGGTCCTCATGGTAGATGCCATGGTGTCATTTGAAAACAGGTCACCGGCCTTTGACGAGGCCCGAGCTCAGAAGGCATTGAAGTACACCCCACTGGCTGACACCCTTGAGAGCCGAGGGCTATGAGGTCCAGATACACACCCTGATTGTGGGAGCCGTGGGCACATGGGACCCCCCACAACAAGCCGGTACTGAGAGTATGCAGAGTTGGTCAACGCTACGCCCGGCTCATGAGACAGCTCATGGTGTCCGACACCATCAGGTGGTCCAGAGACATCTACATGGAACACATCACGGGACACCGCCAGTACCAGTTCGAGTAACCGACCAGGGAAATAACCCACTTCCTTCCCTGACGAACCAAGGGATGCACACCACCCATGTACTTATTCTCTACACCACTACTGCCTTGGACTGTTAATACATTCCATGGGTGGAATATCTGAGCCCACCTATCCACTGACACTTTAAAAACTCCCATACCCCAATCTGGATCTATGCAGGTTATATGTATGTACCTCGTGAACCTTGTAACCGATACTTTCAATCCCCCATAACCCAAGCCCGACCCCAGATTTACAGCACCTTCCCTCTTAACTTGTGTAAATTTGATTTTAAACATGAACTTTAATAACATGTTTAAATCTGCTGGAGAGCAAATGTCCATGGCAGAATGATTCAGTCTTTGCCGACATGATATCTATGGAGTAATCGGCTTTGGCAAGATGATAGAGAGCATTAAAGTGTAAAACAAAATATGCTTTGTAATTTCTTAATTGAAAAGAAGCCAGCTGCCATTGAGTTTTAAGTTGCTAAATACTGTTAAGTAATAACCTTGATTAAAATTAGACTTGTATGAAAAATGTTGCACCAAATAAGAGGAAAATTACATTTACACCAGTTTCACAGAAAGCAATCAACCCAAAATAGCATCACTGTTTCCTAAACTAAACTGCAAACAATTCATAACAAATAATTCATTCAATGAATTTCACCACTTTTGTTTTACAAATTGATTGCAATAAGATTGTGGTTTCCTCAAATGTATTGTTCATCCAAATCTGTGTGAATAATTATTGGTCTGCAATAAACTCATTTTGAATATTCAACATTTGAGCTATTTTGATTAAACACATAGGTTGCCCTGTTCCTCACTGGAGGAACTTAAATCTTAGAAACAGTCTCCAGTCACGGAAAAATAAAGTGCTTTTACATATTTTAAAGTTAACTTTATTCATTTGTCTATGAGCGTTCTCACCAGTCAGCTTTATCAGGTTGAATATTTTGTAAAAAGCCAAGGCAAAAGGAATGCAAGCATAACGTAGACAAACCCATTTAAAAGGAGAGCAAAATGATCAGTTCCCAATAGCACTCAGATTGAGAATAGTGCTAGCTACCTTATAGGAACAGCTATCCTAGCCGTGAGAGAGCTGAAATGTCAACTCCTCACATAAACAGGCTTTCGGTCCATTAATAGTTTATAAAACATCCTGACCAGACACTTTTATTTCTGAATGGATGGCAACATCTCTCATCTTAGAATGGCTTAACTGCTAGCATAATAGACAGGACATAATAGTTCTCAGCATCGTTATAGAAAGCATTCTTCAAATTTGGTTTCGGTATTTGTTCAGGAGCATCCACTCTTGATATTCAAAAGGGTCTCGTTGTAAAAAGCTTCTAAAGGAAGTTAGACTAACCTGGTGTTTGAGCACTGTCAGAGCATTGAGCAAGACCCTAATTTCTGACAAAGCTTTCGCGCTATAACCAAAACAATAGGGAAAGTAGGGAGGGAGAGGGAAACCTTCCCGTACCAAAATTAACCAAATGCACATACATGCACATCCCAAGCCAGAACTACCTTCTATGGGGAAAGGGAGAAGAGTAGAAAGCTCCATTACATCCACTAGTGACCTCTCCCCCCACATCCTCTAGGAAGCACTTGGATACCCACTGTATAAAACCCTAAGAATGTTAATACATTAATGCAGGCCTGCACAACTCGTAAAGCAGCAAGGGCCACATTACTCCAAAGAAAACAGCAGAGGGCAGAAACCCCCTGGCCCCGCGGAAACACGCCCCACCCCCCAGCGCCGCCTGCCCCGCGGAAACAACCCCTCCTTCCCCATCGCTGGGATATGGAAGCCTGTAGAGGGGGAAAGAAACAGCACGCATAGGGTGACCAGATCACAGCAGTAAAATAGGACCCACACCTTCCCCGCTCGGCCCCACCATCACCCCCCTCTTCACCCCCCAGGAGTCACTATATTACTGCACACAACAGTCAATCAATGCAGTTGTAGATAAATCTCTGCATTATGCATTTTTGTATAACTTTTATATGACTTTGTATTGAACCTTGGTAATATGTTATAGCGGGCCCCTAAGGTATATAATTAAGGTAAAAGAAAAATGTCTTTTTGCTAGAAGTAGAATAAGCTCTTCCCCCCACTTTGTATTCAATTGCCCTGTTGAGTGAATGAGGAAGGCGTGGAAGGCAGGCACCTCCAGACAGCTGCAACCCTTGGAGAGGGGATGGGAACCAGACCAAGGACAATCAAACTTGTAAAGTGGGCTGACTAGAGAAGAGCAGACATACTGATGACCTTGGGGGTTAGAAGCAAGCACCTTCCTTTGGGAACACCCTCTTTGCAGCATTGGGACAACCCCCAGCCCAGAGACAAGCAGCAAAAAGGACCAACGGACACAGTCCCAGATTTTGAATCTGGGAGATTTGCCCCCCTCCAGCCACCGACTCACCGCTCACCTCCTCACCCACCCCAGTATAAAGCCTCGCCACCACTGCCCTCCCGGCTTATCATTCCCCCACACCCCCGGCTCGCCTCCTCAGCACCCCCCACCGCTGGCTCACCTGCCGTCCTGCCACAGCCCGCCCACTTGTCTTGTCATCCCCCACCCCGCCCGGCTCGCCTACTCACCCCCCCCCCCGCTGCCCTCTCGCCTCCTCAGCCCCACCACTGGCTCGCCAGCTCCCCCCGCCGCCAGCTCACCTGCCTGTCCGCTGCCGGCCTCTTACCTTCTGCCGCTGCCCCTGCCGCTGGCTCATCCTCACTCCCCAGCCTGCCACTGGCCTCTTCACTAGCCCACCGACCCGCCGGCCGGCCGTTGGCTTGCCTCACCCCGCCGCTTGCCTACTCCCCTTCCCCCCCCCCCACCGCCGTGGGCCACACAGTGAGCCCATGTGGGTCGCATGCGGCCCCCGGGCCGTGTGTTGTGCAGGCCTGCAGTAGTGCACACTGTACCTCACCATTTCATAACAATTATCTGGCTCCAGAAACATGCTTTATTATTTCACCTAGATTCACAGAGATTCCCAGTTGCCAGGGAAACTAGCTGCCATGTATAGTTCTTTTCTTTTCTGAATAAATGTTGAGTCACATGGATTTTCCATGTGTTAAGCTTTGTTGTTGACTTCTTTTAAGGCAGCATGTGTCTGCCCAACAGAGCAACATCTTGAAGGCCTTCATAGTCAGCTTTGCTTCTTTGGGACTTCTTGTCTCCCAAGCTGCATTTGATGTTGCTCACATAAATATTCAGAATTAAGTCTTACATAAACAGCTAGAATTACTGAATTTTTCACTAGATCTTCTTCTTAATTGTTTTCACTTATTTAACTTCAAAAATGTGTGCTGGTATCTGCTTCCTGTCCTAGTATCTCATAAAATGCAATTCAAGCATCTAATGCTAAGTGCCTGAAAATCTACAATCAAGAAAATTCACTTGGAATTGAAACGTGAAAAATCTCTTCTTTGGACTCAATTCTTTTTTGTAACCCTTTGAGTCAAGGCATTGTCTCTCTTGTCATGTGTAAACAAAACTAGAGAACATCATTTCTTTGGCAGAAAAGGAACAAATTAAGGTACCAATTCTCCTGTCTGATTTGTTGTGTGGGCTTGGGAAGATTATGTAAAACCTTTTGTATTTCATATCCTGGAGTAAATTAGAGAACAGTTTTCAGCCTTTTACTCGTAGGTTGCACCATCACCATCAGTGAGGCAGGATACTTCAGGAAAAAGGAGAGACAAAAACAGGTGCATGATCTTAGATACCCACGGCACCAAAACATTGCACCATCCAAGAGGCTAAAGTCGAGAAAGAACTTTGCTTCTGAAAATCCCTTATCCCAGAATACAACTGTGGAAGGCTACTGAGTAATAAAATGGTGAGAAATGACCTCAAATGGAAATACTGGCGTACTTTAGATTGAACGGCAGTTGGGATGACAAAGATTGGTGAGGAATAACCCCAAATGTGAATGTGGAGAGCCTAGACAAACACTTGACAATCCTGTCACCATCTTATACTCCCACAGAACTGTTGGACATCAGTGACAACACCAGCTCTTAGATGCAGTTTTGGCGTGACCAGCTATAATGATGAGCTCTACTGTGGTAGCAGCAATGGGAGCCATAGCCTAGACAGAGTTCAGGCAGTTGGCGTGTGGCCTAGGCCTACTCTAAATAGGATTACAGGACACAGTGGTAAGAACGGTAAAGCCTTGTCTCTTGTAGTGCTACCCCTGATTGAGCTGTACTAGTGGTAGTATTGCAATGGTGAGAGAAATCCCAAAAATGTCTACAAAATACACTCTTAAGTGGAGAGAAGCTTCACTAAAAGAGGCATGAAAAGTCCATTGAAATATACCTGAGCAATTCAACTCTACTTCAGTGTAAGCACCCATGCACTCCTAATGTTACTGTAACCAAGGATGTATTGTTGGCCTGCTACTACACTTAGACCTTAAATATAAATAAACTAACAAACTAAATTTGTGAAGCATTCCATTGTGTGTTAAACTGTTGGGTGTCAAGCCTTAGGCTGGAGTGAAGCTTTAAATATGAATTGTAAACCCCCGAAACAGAGTTTTATTATGGAATGGAAGAGATAACAGATGCTTTAGCTACAGCAACCTGAATGTTACAATATAAATGCGCAGCACTGTAAATGAGAACATGCTTTATTCTCTTGTGCTAAAATTAGTGAGAATGATTAGACTGCAGTCTCACCCCAAGCTGTCTTTTGTCAATAAAATCTTAGGCCCCAATTAAGCAAAGCACTTTATTCACTTATTTAAAGATAAAGTTGACTCCAGTGGGATTTAAGTACATGCTTAAGTGCTTTGTTAAATGGAGACCTACATAAAGAACATGCTTATGCGCTTTTTCTGAATCAGGGCCTTAGTTTATAGTTTGAGTTAATTTTTTATTTAAAATAATGGAATGGAAGCTCATTATTCAGTAGAAACTTTTTTCCTGAGCCATATATACATTCAGCACAGCAGTTCAGCCTACTCGATGCTAATCAGATGCCTGAATGTAGAAATAAATAATTCTTGTCAGAACAGTGGGTCAAATTCTCAAGGACTGTCAATTGATGCAGTTTCATTGTCTCTTTTACTTTAATGGAGCTATGGTGATTACTTGATAGTCTGGCATACTGTTCCCACTTGGCATTACACTAATTGTAAGAAGGTTATAGAAATGCAGTTCTCTGATAAAATTAATTATACATATCTCCATTTTTTTAACTTAACAGCATGACCACATTTGAGTAGGACTTCTCTTTTTTCTTTGAAGTTAAGCTCTATTGTACATGTAACTACTTCCAAATTATATACTTAAATATAATGATGCCTTTAAAGAATGGGGCTGTATAGTCATGTCATGACTTAATGTATGTGTACAATATAGCCACGAAGCTACATACTACAGAGGTTGAGGAAACTGTAATTTACACAAGCAATTATAATTTTTCCCCTCAGACAGGTAGATAAAGTAGTTCCTCATATTTATTTCCATTTTCCTTTAAGAAAAGTGGAAAAAGCTAGATGTACTACTAGATTTATAGTTGCAGTGTGAGGGTGTTGTTGCTCCCATCGAAATCAGTGCTTATTAGTCATGTTTATTACAGTAGTGATTAAGGGCCAGCCAAAATGGGGCTCCATTGAGTTAGGCACTGCACAAACACAGAAGTAGGCATGCCATGCCCCAAAGAGCTTACAATCTAACCAGACAAGCCAGACACAAAGTGGCAGATGGGATATAATACACAAGCCAAGTGAAGAATAGGAAGGAAGCAACCGTTGTGTTAGTTCCATGATTTTGTGTGTGTGTGTGGAGGGTGGCGGGTGTTACTTAGGGAAGACTAAGTTAAATAGAAAGAAAAGTGAAGTAGGAGCCCTCACCTCCCTCCACTCAGGTCTCCCCAGCCCTACCCAGGGCTTCGGGCAACCTGGCTGGTGCCTCCTACCCTGTGCCTGGCTCAACTACTCATCCTGGCTGGGATGGGAGAGGAGTGCACTTCCCCATACCGGATGCATTCCACAGCGCATCTGCGACTTGATATTCTGTACATGAAAATCATGAACAGGAGTGGGGACAAGACACACCCTTGGCAGAGTCTAATTGTGATGTTCCTCTCTGGTGTTATCTGGACCGGTGATCTGGGAGCCAGCCTTACCCCGCTCTGCTGTGAGAACCCCCACTCCTGGGCTGTTCATGCACAGCCTCTGCATGTAAACTGCTCCTTGGATTGTGCAACTGAATGACACTAGCCAATACCTCCGGTACCAGACACAACTCTAGCAACCTCCATCTTGCAGTGTCCAGTTATGTCTGCTGGATGCTGCAAACTTATATGAGTTCATCAATTTAACAAAGAAATTGATATGTACCAGGCTTGTTCTCCCAAGGGGAGTCTCTGACACGCTTAAAACCAAACGCACTGCTTCAGGTAGAATAGACAAACAGATGTATTAACTATAAAATACATTTTAAGTGATTATAAATCAAAGGATAACAAGTCAGATTTGGTCAAATTAAATAAAAGCAAAACACATTCTAAGCTGATTTTAACACTTTCAATGCCCTTACAAACTTAGGTGCTTCTCACCACAGGCTGGCTGGTTGCTCTTCAGCCAGGCTCTCCCCTTTGATCAGTGCTTCAGTCACTTGGTGTGGGGTCTGTAGATGTAGGTCGAAGAGAGACAGCGCATGGCAAATGTCTCTCCCTTTCTTCCCTCTTGGCTTTGCCCTCTCCCTTTAGAGTCAGGTGAGCATTACCTCATTGTAGTTTCAAACTGACCAAAGGAAGGGGGCTGACTCCCTCGAGAGTATAAGAGATTCTTTTGTTGCTGTCTAGGCCAGAGTCCTTTGTTCCTGTGAGGCTGGGCTGGGTTTGTCCCATACATGCCCTGATGAGGTGTTAATTGCCTCTCAGCTCTTGGAGAGTTTTTGCCTGGTCTTATTTTAAGCCATGAGGATACGTTTTCAGCCTCATAATTACATACATAAAATTATAACCTATAACCTTACTATAACATTACTGTAACAATGCTCAGTGCATCATGAGCCTTCTGAAGACACCTGACATGACAAACTTTGCATTGGATACTACACAATCATTTTACAAGGATGAACATAGGGGTGCAGGATGTTCCCCCAAGGTACAGAGCGTCACACCAATGCCCACCTTGAATGAACTCAACTTAATGCCAAGAATATGAACACAACTCTCACTTCAAAAATACAGGAATACACAAAAGTAACCCTAGCACCTCATACTCCCACAGCACTTCCCACAAGACATCTTGGGGAATGCAGTCATATGCCTTATCCAGGTCTACAAAATAATGGTAAAGACGAAGAAGGAGGCTTTCTCAGCAATGCTCACAAACTGGACTCCTGATATGGCTGAGAGTTACTCACTGGCTAAGAGGGCTGTGGCGATCACTGAAGCAAAAGACCAGCCTTGGGAGGACTTTGTAGAGACCATGGAGAATGACTACCAGACAGCCTCAAAGTTGTTATGGCAAACCATCTGTTGTCTTAGGAGGGGTCGGTAGGACATTGCTCAGGCTGTTGGTGGGACATTGCTTAGGAGGGGTCGGTGGGACATTGCTCAGCAAAGGTAGTGAAATGCTGATCTCGACTGAGGAGATCACTGAGATGTGGAAGGAGCACTCTGAGGAATTCCTCAACCCAATGGACCCGCCACCCTTTCAGGAGGCAGCACTGGAAACCTCCAATGAGATTGGATCTATTTCTGATGCTCAGGTCGATACAGTGTTAAAGTGCCTTCATAGTGATAAGGCAGCAGGGATGGACGAGAGTCTCCTGGAGATGATGAAAGCACTGGACAATATTGGGATGATGCGGTTAATGCATCTCTTCGATGTCACATGGAAGATGGGTGCAGTACCTCTGGACTGGCAAACCGGGGTGGTGGTCCTGATCTTTAAGAAAGGAGACCAGAGGGTGTGTTCCAATTCTAGGGGAAATCACACTACTCAGCCTCCCCAGCAAAGCCTATTCCAGGGTGCTGGAGAGGAGGTTATGCCCATTAGTTGAACCTCAGATTCAGGAGGAACAATGCAGATTCCGTGTCGGCCCTAGAACAATGGACCAACTCTTTACTCTCTCGCATAATGTATACAAAAATGAAATCCTATTTCCCCAATATCTGTCAACAGAATACACTCTAGAGAGGAAGCAAGTGTCTGGGGGAAAAAAGAAGAGAAACCATCCTGTGAGTTGATTATTTGATTTGGTCTAATTTTAATTGAAAGCTGAATAGCTTACTAAACCTTACTGTGGCCTCTTCTTTGTGCTTTTATGCTGGATGGAATACTCAGGTTATCTGAAGAATTAGCCTGATGTCTCTAACTAAAGAGGGAAAAATAAAGCTGTCTAACCTGCAAGTGATCGCTTGAGAAAACAGAAGTGTAAAGAAACAAAGTGAATTTGACTACAGATTAAAAGAAACAAAGCCTTTTTTCTTATGTCTACTGAAATATGTTTTCTGGAATTGTCCCTGTATTACTGTGCATTATATCTGGCAAGATACTAGTGTCAATTCATATTCAATGCATGTTTTTAACTATCTACTTGGTGTTTTGTTGTGAAAGATACAGTACCATGATGAATTATGAATTCTCTCTTTCCTTCTGGGTTTGTTTTCAGAAACTTTTTTTTTTACTGCTCTTAAATATTTATTGTAAATCGGCTTTTGAGAAAAGTATAGAAATGTCTATTATCTGCCTTTCTCAAGCCGGGGAAGCCTCAGAATTTAGGCTGTCTTTGTACCCTTTTTGCACAATCCCTTTTGGCCTTTGGAGGGGGTATAAACTGCCTCTAAATGTCTCTCACCTTTCCAATCATTGTGAGACCACATGGTTTTCTTGTTTACATTCTTGTCATTTCACATGGTAGCTAAGTAATGCAGTGGCTCAAACTGGCAGCCTAGGGAGGAGTAGTTCTGGGACCATTGCCAAAATTACCTTTGCCGCATAATAGAGTAATGTACTACCAGCTATTTCGCCTGGGAAAGTATTGCTATTGCCTTAAAGTATTTTGTATTAGAGTATGCCCAGTGCCTTTACATTGTAAACTCATATTTTCCCCTCAAGTGATGAAAGTTTAAATTCTTATCTCAGAAAGACAAAAAGCAAGAGATAAAACTGAATAAATGAACAAAAGCAATTTAAATGCAGTATTTGTTTATTGAACTGGATTATTAAATTTTCATAAGATTTCATAAGACCTGTCTTCTTTTGATTACGTCAGAGGACCAAATGCACTGTTGGCATAAGTAGACAATTCCATTGACATCAGTGAAGTTGTGGCATCTTATGGTACCTCTAAATTTGTCCCAGTATCTGACAGCACTACCTCAGTTTTTCACTGAACAAGACTATGCTTTTTTACTTATTACTTGTGATTTGAGACAGTTTTTTTCTTGGCTTATAATTCCCCTATATAATAAAGAGTTTAGTTCCTTTATTTCCTGTTTTCTTGAGCTGTTTTCCGACATGTAAAAGTTAATTTATTATGAGGCTGTAGAATATGGGCAACTCATTGTGCTGAATTCAGTCTTGACCTCAATGGGAATTACACTTAGTTATGCCAGAGCTCTGCTTGTTCCATTATTAGTTGAACCCTAGCACCAAATTCTATAACTTTCCCACAATAAAGAAAAATACTCTGATGGCAAAATGTCTACATTTTTCCAATAAACTGAAGCACAGGGATTCATACCATAGCTAAAAATGTGGTTGGTTCATAAATAAAATAATAATAATATGTGATGATCTTGAATCAAATCTTCTTGAACCTGGGAAGAGTGGATGCGAATCCATAATCTGTAGCCAACCCTATATTTGTATAATGGCCTGGCCCAAAAGCCTGAAATTGAACATACCGGAATTTGGGAGAAGTTTGGCTCCAAATCTGACTCTGAATTTTGTACCCTGATATCTTTATTTGTAAGGTAAGGGGTTAGATGATCAGTTACATCCAAGTTGCACTCACTGTAGCTTGAGGAAGGTGTATGGGGGGAAACAGGCAAATGTATTTTAACCCCCTTTTTGCAATTTGCTCAATCCTGTGGCCAGACAACTGCTGATCTTTTCCTTGATTGAGAAGCAGGGCAGCCCCAGGCCCCAAGGGCCATTTTGGAAGACACATTACCAGGCTGCAAAGCTCCCTTGGTCATGAAATGGAACTGTAACAGCTGCTCTAAATACCCAGAGATTTCCCAATGCAGAAGAATTCCTCCATTGGCAGGTGTACAGCTGTTTTGTGCCAAAGGACCAATACAAAGCAGCCCCAACATGTCCAAGAATCTGGACCATAAAGTCAATCTTTGTCATGTAGGTTAATTTGACAGTGAAAAAATGCTGAAGAAACATTGCATTTGTGAAACTACATCACCGAGGAGCGCAGCCGCCAAACAACCAGCCGCCGAAATGCCTTGGAGAAGCAGCAACGCCAAGGGTAGGTCTATACTTACGCGTCGCGTCGAATGCGTCGGATCGATGTTCTGGGTTCGATTTATCGCGTCTTGTCAAGACGCGATAAATCGAACCAGGAAGTGCTCCGTTGTCGACGCTGGTACTCCAGCTCGACGAACGGAGTAGGCGGAGTCGACGGGGGAGCCTGCGCGCCGCGTGTGGATCCCGGGTAAGTGCTTTTTCATTCGAACTAAGGTACTTCAACTTCAGCTACGTTATTCACGTAGCTGAAGTTGCGTACCTTAGTTCGATAGGGGGGGGTAGTGTAGACCTAGCCCAAGAAGCGTCACCGCCGCTTTTCGGCGGCATTTCGGCAGCGACGTTTCTCGATGACGCCGCTTCTCGGTGGCATTTTGGCGGCTGGTCGTCCGGCGCCCACCACACTCTTCTGGGAACGTGAAGATGCTACTGCAGTGGAAAGGTTGGGGACCACTGTGCTAGTTCCTTAAATACCATAGGATGAATTTAATCAGGCCTTGCAGAATTGAATACATCTAACTTATCTAAATATCCTTTAACCAGTCCTTTCCCTATTTTGGCCTGACTCCTTTTCCCCTTGTTGTTAATATTAATTGTGTTGACTATCTGATCACCATTAATCATTTTAGTGAAGACCGAAGCAAAAAAGGTATTAAACATCTCAGATTTCTTGAGGTCATCAGTTATTAGCTCTCCTCCACTAAGTAGAGGACCTACACTTTCCTTCATATTCCTTATGCGCCCAGTGTATTTAAAAAACCTCTTCTTATTGTCTTGTATGTTCCTTGCTAGTGTATCTCATTTTGTGCCTTAGCCTTTCTGGTTCTGTCCCTACACTTCTGTGCTATTCTTTTGAACTCCTCCTTAGCAATTTGTCTATATTTCCTCTTTTTGCATGATTCCTTTTTGATTTTCAGGTCCTAATGGAGTCGTATGGACTTGTTCCTATTCTTCCTAACTTTGCTTCATATCAGGATAGTTTGCAGGTCTGTCTTTAATATTGTTTCCTGCCAGCTTTCCTGAATTCCTTTTTCCCTTAGATTTTCTTCCCATGGGACCTTACCGATCAGTTCAGAGTTTGTTAAATTCTGCTTGTTTTGAAGTTCATTGTCCTTATTCTGCTGCTCTCACTCTGCCCCGTCCTTTGAATCATGACATCTATCATTTCATGATCACTTTCACTGGCATTGCTGTCTACCTTCAGATTTGCTATCAATTCCTCCCTGCTGGTCAGAATCAAATCTAAAATGCTGTTCACCTTGTTACTTCCTCTACTTTCTGAACCAAAAAGTTGTCCCCAATACATTCCAAGAACCTACTGAAAATTTTGTTTTACTGTATTACTTTTCAAACAGCTGTCTGGGTAGTTAAAAACCCCCATTACTACCAGGTCTTGTGTATTGGATATTTCTGTTGTTTGCTCTAGAAATGCCTCGTCCACCTCTTCATCCTGATTTTGTGGTCTATATTAGACTCCTACCATGATGTCACTCCTATTTTCTCCCCCTTTATCTTTACCGAGAGACTTTCAACTGGTCTGCCTCCCACCTGCTTCTGGACCTCAGAACAAGTGTATATATTCTTGATGTATACAACACTTCCTCCTTTTTCCCCTGCTGGAAGAGCGCACCCAGCAGTGCAGCCAACACCTCGCTGGGCACCAGCCAGTGCAGGCGCAGCACCAGCCAAATGTCAGGCAGACTGCGTCCGCGTGGGCTGAGGGCCCATTGACTGTTCTGCCCTGGAGCCCGGAATTGCTGTTGGCAGGCCTGGCTGCAGAAATCATACAGGTCACAGAAAGTCACAGAATCATAGGAGCCGACTTCTGTCGGCTCCGGTGGGTGCGTTCGGGGGCGGGGCCCCGCAACGTTGCCCGGTGTCGGGGGCAGGGCCCCGCAACGTCGCCTGGCGTCCGGGGTGAAGGTAAGTGCTCCGGTCACGGGCGCAGGGCTGGCGGGGAGCAGCTGAGCACCCACCAATTTTTCCCCATGGGTGCTCCAGCCCCAGAGCACCCATGGAGTCGGTGCCTATGCACAGAATCCATGACTTCTGTGACATTCATGAAAGAATCACAGCTTAGCTATCACCACTGGAAAATGAAATGGGGCAGACGTGGATATATACACCTTACACAGCAGTGAGGACCTCCTGGACCCTGTAGCACTGTGGCCATATAGTATATGCAAAGTTGATAAAGAACCCAGAGATCTCAAGGTATATTTGCAGGATTAGCACTAGAAAAACATCTTTACTTCTAAACAGAGCACATTTGATATTGAATCAGTAAAACACAATAGACATGGAGCCCCCCAGTGCAATTTTTACAGTAACTTTTCAGTGTAGAACTATGCTTTAAAACACAGTCAGTCTGCAATCTACATGGACAAATGAATGTGTTGGCTGACTCTACATGCAGGGCGGTCTCTAGGGGGGTGTGGGGCATGGAGTGGAAGTGACATCATTTCTGGGACTGACTGTGCCGGGGGCGGGTAGGGGATGCTGGGGGAACCAAACAGCCAGGTGTAGCCCTGCCCACACTACGCCCTCCCAGAGCCCTGTTTCGGCAGCACTGATGGCCTCCAGAGGGCTGGAACCATGCCGCCCGCCTTCCCAGGGCTCTTCCTCCCAGCGGCAAGTGCACTCTCCCTCAGGTGGAAGGGGCGGGGCTAGAGGTAGCCTCCCTCAGCCAGCAGTTCACCGCCACCCATGCGGTGCCGGCCAATCATGCCAGCCCGCGGGCCCCCCCAAAGCATGTCTGCGTGTATACTGCTTATACCGGGAATCTCAAACATGCAGCTTCCCTGTGGTCCACCAAGCTCCCCGCCCCCCCGCTCCCCTCCCTCCGAGTTACTTCCTGTGGCCACCAAGTTATTTTCTGGGGCCGCTAAGCTCCTCTCCCACCCCCCGTGCACTGCTCCCCACTCCTCTACCTACCTCCAGGCAGTTCCCGCTGCCAAACAGCTGTTTAGTGGCTTAGCAGTTTCCGGGAGGGAGGGGAGGAGTGGGCAGCTGCGCACACAGGGAAGGAGGGGGAGAAGAGGTGGGGATTTGTGGAAGGGGTTGGAATAGGGGCAGGGAGGGGGCGGAGTTGGGGTGGGCACTTTGGGGAAGGTGTTTGAATGGGGACAGGGAAGGGGTGGGAAGAGGCGGAGCAGGGGTAGAGTGGGGGTGCATCCCAGTGCTGGCAGGGGCAGGGGCTTTAACAAAAGTAAATCTAACTATGTGCGTATTTTGTCCTTTGAGTGAGGTGCATTACTGAGTGTATATATTTTATTAAAACCGCTTGGAAATGACTTCGTCAAAAAAAAGAGCACTCATGGAAGAAAAGAGAGTTTTCCAAGACAAATGGGAGAATTTATATTTTTTCACAGAGGTAAAAGATAAATGTCAATGCCTTATTTGTCAGCAAACGATTGCTGTTCCCAAGGAGTATAAAGTGTGTCGGCACTACGACACGATGCACCGTGAAAAATCTGAGAGGAAAAATTCAGCAACTTAAAGCAGCATTTGCCAAGCAAAGAAATTTCTTTTCAGGAATTAAGAAGTCTAGTGAAGATTCTTTAAGAGCAAGTTTTGTGATAAGTGAAATGATAGCTAAATCATCGTGACCTTTTACAGAAGGCCTATTCATAAAAGAATGTCTTATGAAGGCCAGTGAAATTTTATGTCCTGATAGGAAGAAAGTTTTTGAAGGCATAAGCTTGTCTGTCAATACAGTTGCCTGCAGGATAACGGATTTAGCAGATAATGTGCCAAAACAATTGATTCAAATGGCAAAAGACTTCGAAGCATTTTCAGTTGATCTTGATGAGAGTACAGATGTATCACATACCGCACAGTGTGCACTGTTCATTAGAGGTGTGGATTGCAATTTGAATATAACTGAAGAATTGCTAGACTTAATGCCACTGAAGGGTACCACAATGGGCTATGACAAACTGGAATCTTTGGCTACGGACGGTGCACCATCAATGTGCTCTGAAAACGTTGATGTGGTTGGATTATTAAAGACCAAACTGAACAGCCTCAATATACCAAGAATTAGCTTCACCAGTATACATTGTATTTGGCACCAAGAAGCCCTGTGTAGTAAAAGTCTACAAATGAAGGAAGTTATGGATGTAATTGTTAAAACTGTTAATTTTATACGTGCACGATGGCTGAATCACAGACGTGTACGAGGGCTGAATCACAGACAGTTCACTTCTTTTCTAGCAAGTATGGACAGTGAATATGGGGAACTTCTGTATCACACTCAAGTTAGATGGCTGAGTCGAGGAAATGTTTTGAAGCATTTTTTTTCACTTTGAGAGGAGATTGATTCTTTCATGAAAATGAAAAACAAGGAGGTTCCACAGCTTGCTGATTCCACTTTTAACTGCAACCTTGCTTTTCTAACAGATGTAACTGATCACCTGAATGCTCTGAACTTGAAGCTTTGGGGTAGAAAACAGGTGAGAACACAGATGTATGACAGTGTTAAGTCATTCAAAGTCAAGCTTACTTTGTGTGGGAAACAGCTGATTGCTAGCAATTTAGTCCATTTCTTGACTCTGAATTCCTTAGGAAAAGTTGAACCCAAATCCTGGAAAGAATATGCAGATATCATTTCTAACTTACACAAACAGTTTGATGTGCAGTTTAAAGATTTCAAGGCACTTGAACCACATTTTCAACTTTTTTCCACACCATTTGCTGTTGAAATTGACAATGTTGCCGAGGAAATGCAGATGGAGTTAGTGGAGCTTTAGTGTGATACCATTTGGAAGCAGAAGTATACAGATGATGGAATTCCAGAATTCTACAGGTTGCTTTCACAAGAAAGATTTTCCATGTTATTCTCTGCTTCCACAAGGATAATGGCAACGTTTGGAAGTACATATATATGTGAACAGTACATAAAGATTAACAAATCTGTGTTAAGGTCAAGGCTCACTGATGAACATTTGAAAGCAACACTGAGATTGGTGTTCTCAAATCTAATATCAAATATCAATATCAAAATATCAAACCTAATATTGATGCTCTGGTTGATGCAAAACGCTGCCAGCTAAGTGGCCAAAAATGAAATGACTGTCAAAATTAGCACTGACTTTTCACATTACAGTTAAAGATGTTAATAAAAAAAGTTAATAAATTGACTTTTAATAGCATACTATATTACTCTTCATTTTTTCCATTTTTGACTATACTTTTGTAGTGTTGTATGTGTAACACTGAGGCTGAGTGTGAGGCTCAGATTTGGAGTGGGGAAGAGCTGGGAGGGGAGGAGGTGGAGACGAGGTGGGGCAGGGGCAAGGCCTCATGGAAGGGGTGGAGTTTGGGCAGGGCTGGGGGCAGCGAGGGGGGGGTGTCAGTGATGTGGCCCTCAGACCAATGCACTAGTCCTCATGTGGCCCTCGTGGTCATTTGAGTTTGAGACCCATGGCTTATACTGTCTGCATGTATACTGCTTATACACTTGAATGCATAATTATGTTAGCCATACAGTTCCTGCATCACAGTCTGCTGTTTTCACCTGAAGCTAAATGTAAAATGATGACAAAAATTTAACCAATAAAGGATATTGAGAACAAATGTTCCTGCTGTTACAAAGAAAAATAACAGTGGAATACCAGCAAACTGAAGGAAATGTGTTTTCATTTTAAAACAAAATTATATACAAAGATATTCATGAGCCAGTGTGAATCATGACATGTAACACTGGAGTTTTATAATGCAAGTCAAAATCAGTTTAAAAAAGCAACACAAACATGAGCATGACAAAACATCTTATGGAAAACATACAGCTTTATTAATTTTAGTTCTATGTATCGGGCTATATTTTATCACTGCTAAGGAAAAGCCCCCCTCATTACAAGGAAGAAAAATATGCTATGCAAACTTTCAGAAAGAATTTGGGTGTCTGCTAGTATGGAGCATTGACTATGGTGTTTCTGTCACTTCACAAAAAATCACTTCCAAAAAAATCAGTGCACATTGAAGTGTTTGAGGGATATAAAATGAGGAATTAGTAGAGGAAACAAAGTACGCTAAAGTGATGTTTATTCACAAGATTTCTGATGTAAACCCAAGGTAGATAAACCCAAGGCAGCCCGTTTGCCACTGTATGCCACCTTAATCATGCATGGTGGGGGGGCAACCTGGGGTACTGAATCAAAATTTAATAAGCTAAATCTTATAGCTCTATGACATCAGTTCTGTAGAGAATGGTATAGAATTTCCATGTGCCTCCCCTACCACCACCTAATTTACCCTGGTTGGTAATCTCTTTGATAATCAGATGAAAATTTGCAGCTCTCTGTCTAACTCATCCCCAGTGTAGAATCATCTTCCAAGAGACTAGCACCTTTCATTTCCATGGCAACATAGTTTTCAGACAGCATGTTGCAAGCACTGCCTGGGGTGAAAATGTTGTACACAGTTCATGGGAGCGGTTAAGGCTGGGCAGGCTAGTTGCAGTCAGTAATATATTTGATGAAGTTAGCCATTTTCCCTGTTTGCAGAGCAGAGACAAGTAACAGCAGACGGTCTAGACACAACCCTGGCCTGGGAAGGGGGAACTGAAACCAAGATGGGGTTATACCCCCTACCACCAGATCCAAAACAGTGCAGGGGAGACTTTTCCACTCGAAGGCACCAGACCCATGCAACCTCAGCTATATGCACTTGGGGAAGAATAACTGTTGGAATGAGCCATTCTGAAACTCAAGCTTGCAGAAGCAGAGACCAGCAGCTGCAGCAGGGACAAGCAGACACCCATTGCTTTCCACAGTTTTCACCGAGGCTGTTCCCTTCAACCTCACCATGCCGCTGCTCTGCTGCGGGCAGCACAAAGCTTAGGCATCATTTACGTCATAGTTAAATCCTCATAATAGGGGATAGTTGCAAAGGCCTTGGGCTGGCTCACTGTACAGGAACGAATTTCACCCGCTGAACACTCATGCACATATACAATTGATCACACAATTGGAGAATGCAAAGAAAGGGTTATAAATACCTTTTGGAGCACATCTGCTCTTTATAGTCAAGCAAACATTTGCAAATGCTTTTTTCAGCCTTCACCATGCTTTAGTCCTGATTCACCTGGTCCTTCCGCAATTCCATCTCCTTCCAAACATAAAACCCAACTTTTAAAAAGGCAATAATTGATTTTCAAACCCTGCAGATTTACTGTGAGCCTAGTCCAAATCCTGCTTTCAGCTCTAGCTCTATCACCTGTCCCTCCTCAAAGGGATACAATACTCAAGTTAACACTTCTGATCTTTTATGCCTCCTGTGAGTTTGAGGGATAAAGATGCCTCCTCAAGTGGAGGTTGCTGAAGACATAATCCCTGCTCTGTGATGGAAACCACCCTTTGCTACACATTTGCAAAGAAACAGCCAGTGCTTCTCCCAGCATGGGAATCAAGGTTCGGGGGGGCATCCCATGGCCTTTCTGGGAGTACTAGCACTGTGCAGAGTTCTAGCCACCCTCACTGTCTTTATGCTGTCCGGTGTTATGACTCAGATTATGCCTGCCCACTGCAAGGGTGTCCTACATGAGGTGGGAAAGACCTTCCTGTGCCCTCTTCTCCTTCTTGCACACACGCACATGGTGGGAGAAGAACAATTTATCCATGAACGCAGAAAATATTCCGGGATTTCAGCTTTGGATTTTTGTTCCAATTTGAGATGAAACTATTTCCAAAAACTCAAAAATATTCATGGAACTAAAATTTTGGCCTGGCCAGCTCTGTTTAACATACCCAACCAGAGGAGCCAAGCTAGACATGTTTAACTATTGTACACTTTTATCATGATTCATTCTTCCTGGTCTACGGGTTGTTGTTGCTGCTCGTTGAATTCCCTCCATCTTTCTAGCACTAATGCTGTATTCCAGTTGCTGGAATTAATCTTTTAGAGAGAAGGCCTGTTGGACTGGGAAGACACAGACCCACGTGTAATGAGAATTAGGTATTTTCACTGAGAGCTTTGTTCTGTGGCGCAAACAGGCATAAACAAATACTCATTTCTCTGCATCTCTCTTACTGACTTTCTTTTGCACATTAGGTGGCATTTTCTGGTTTGCATCTAGAATCTTTCAGTGCTTTTCCATGGTTCCCCAAAATTAGAACTATCTGGAAGAGCTGTGACAGCCTCACTCAATTACTTTCTGACACCCTTTTCTAATGAAACAGGGAAACTGATTAGTTGAAACTGATTAGTGGGAGTCCAGAGACCTTTGTTCTATTCTTGACTTGGCCACTGGTGTGCTGGGTGACTTTGGGCAAGTCACAGCTCAGATTCCCTGTGCCTCAGTTTCCCCACCTGTAAAATAGGGCTAATTATGTTTAAATCCTTTGTAAAGCACTTTGAGGTCTACTGATGAAAAGGGGTACATAAAAGCCAGGTATTATTATCACTATCAGTGGGTGATCTGCAGCATCTGTGCACTTCCCTAAATGCAGGGGAGCAGGTTTGAAAGCATCTGTTGCAATGGCTGAAACAGCTCAAGATCTTTTCATTATAGACTATGTGGCTTGCAGTGTCAAGCATTGTGCATGGATAGAAAAGCAGCATCAGGTATTGTAAAATCCTTCTCATCAGAAGCTTCCTGAGTTAGGGGGAAATAATCCTAAGGGACTACTGCTGTCTTCCACAAGCATCATATGATGTTTTTCCAGTCCCCCTAGTCTGGAGCTGTTGTAATGCAGAGAATACAGAGCTCTGTACAGCACACCTGGGGATTTTCACCTAGACTGAATACGGCAAAAAGAAATGGTTTCCTATTACCATAAATAAAAATGGATAAAATATATAACTAAATATGCACAGCGCAAAGCTTCTGCTATGCCACATGTGCACATCTGCTGTATGAAAAGCTACTCTACAATACTAGCCACCCCCCTCACCATAATTGTGTGCAAAATCCAAGATAAGCACCCAAGTCCTAAGGATCAGAGCTGAGCCCTAAGGGCATAACTGTCTTTCCATTATTGTTTGTATTTATCACTCTAAAAAGAAAAGAAAAAGAAACATTGAAACTCCAATTCATGGAGACATGCAGTACCTAGTTAAATATTTCTTATATGTTTCTAGGGCTGTCTCCTAGGAAACTGGATTTTCAGCTCATCTGATTATCCCTTTCTTCTGAATGCAGGTCTAGGAATTCATTAGCAAGCTGAGATGCCGATAGCTCTGACAGCTTCACATCATTAGTATTCCAAAAAGTGCGAGGCAGAAAATTTGTTCACACACACACACACACACACACACACACGAAGATTTATGCATTTAAATACGTACTTAGAGAGGCTGGGCTTACAAATCAGATGAGGAAGAATGAAGTAATGAGAAAAATCTTTTAACTTTGCACTATTGTACTAGTATATCCATGAGTGAAACATCTGTGCAATGTTTGATCTCACTTAATATGACACCGGAATGTGCGAGCAGAATTGGAAATGCAACACCACATTAAAACATGACGGACTAAGTTCTTCCACTAAAGCCATGCTCTGCTCAGTGCAGAGGAATTGAGGTGGGGATTGTCAGAGAGGGGTTATGCTCCCTGTTTTGCATCGCTTCTCAACTTCTCTAACTTATGCCACTTGTATGAGGGACCTACTGGGTCTTATATCAGTACAGGGTTAGTGGAACAGAACAGTGCAAAGGAGACAGAAAATCTGGCTTTATACATTTTGTTGAGTTTCCCTAGTACACTGAAATTTGAGATGATAAAGCCGCTGAAAGCAACTACAATAAAAGACAACACCATTTTCCTGCTCACTGATTACTTTTTTGACATGGAGAAAACAACAATTCCTCAAAGTACTGAAAATGCAACACAGTACTCCATTCCTGGGCTAAACCAGCCACGTAGTCTCTCTTAGGGTAAACTGTAAACATTGCTGTGCAGAAACCCCTCAGAGAGATTAACAGAACAGGACAGTAAGAGACTGCTAAGTCTCTGACCATGCCCCAAACTGAAGAGGTCCAGACTGGTAGGAAGTGACCCAGGACAAAATATACTTTGGATGCAGTTGCAACATGATTCCCACCAGCTTTTTGAGAGCAGCTGATGAACAGCTGAAGGCGGAATGTGGCTCTAAGTGAAGAGTGGAGCAATTGGAACATGCTGAAGCTGAGGCTGAAGCTGTTTAACTCTGGAACAACCAGGCAGCCAAAAACTGTAAGGATATGATCTGACCACTAGTCAAGCTGCTCATTGGACCTTTAACATGCACTGAACTGTGAAGTGATCTGGGCACATCAAGGGGAGCAGGATGCACCTCTCTAATGGTGAAATTCCCCACCCATCCACCAACAGACATTCCATATGCATCAGAGGGACTGGAGTGTCTGCACTGTTCCTGGAGTGATCTGATTCTTCCTTATTCTCCTAAGCAGGACTCTGCTCTTCTCTTATATAAAAGAAAAGAATGGATGTGGGAGACGGAAGAAAGTGAAGGAGGGAAACAAGAAGAGAAAACATACATCATTGTACTTCTTTCCCGGTCTGCACTCCTAATGGAGTGATGGTAAGGGCATATCAGAAGCATGGGTAGCGGGTGGTGGAAGAAGATCTGGCTGTATATTGGGTAAAACACGGAAGAGGAGCTAACTGTGATCTGTGGAGGGAAGTGATGGATTAGGGGAGGTTGAGGGATACAGAAGTTAATTGCAGTCTCTAATTACAAATGGATGGGAATGGGAATTGGGGAACCGTGGGTGAAGGGAGTCATGTATTTCTCCTAATGAACATCCTAGGCTTCTGTAAAACCACTTAATAACAGTAATGTTCCAGCACTGATTTCCATGTTACTCATATCATTTAAACTAAACATGTTCTCCTTCTCATTCAACTTTGAGACACACAGATTGGCAGTGTGACAAATTCAATTTTTTCATATATAAATTAATATGTAGCTACAGAATTTCATTATCATTTGAAATGTTAAATCTCCATGGCTGAAAACCCCAAACAGCTGAACAAATAAAGTTATTTAAGGTAAAAGCAAGAATAAAATTGCAGAGTTAACTTTTCAGTGCCACTCCCATTACAGTAGCTATAAACTGGGTATATAGTTCTGCTGCTAGTATCAGTGTTGCCAAATCTCATGATATTTTTCCATTAAGCTCATGCTATTTAGTGTGTTGCTTAAAGCTCCAGCTCCTGAAGTCATTAGATTATGTAAAATCTCTCTCTTTTTTTTTTTAGAAAAGTATGTTTATAGCTCCGATGGCCAGGAGAAAAGCTTGAAAATGTGAACCCTAAAGGCTCAGACACTACAAGGCAAATAAAAAGAACCCCATGTTTATTATTTTTTTAATCTCATGATTTATAATCCAGTGTTCATGATTTTTGAACATTTGGGGTTGGCAATACTGAGGTACCTTCAGTATTTTCAATTATCCAACCCTGTCTTCGGGGAAAATATAAACATTTAAAATAAAAAAAAGGAAAGCACTAATCTTCACAAGGGACTCAAAATACATTGTAACCTCCACCTACTGAACTCTCTTTGGTGTTGGCCTTTCTCCGTTCCCTTCTTTAGTCCATTCTCAGGATGAGGTATTCTCTGGTTATTACAAGTATGCCTAAGGATCTCTGGTTCATCAATAGACTAATGGAGTTATCTCCCCTCCCATTAGTGCTCTCGACCTGAGATCTTTATCCTCCCCTGCTTTTTGACCCCTTCTGTTGTGAATGGGATAGCTGCAAATTTGGATGGGCATAAAGATGTGTGTAAGGTACTGACAATTGCATGGTACTTGGCACACTTATTTTTGCAGCTGCTTATTACATCTACAGCCACATCTACCACAGTCATAATCATCACTCTGAATGCAACTGTGCACTTTTGAAAATTTAGTCCTGTAGTCCATCCGTATTGAAGTTAATGCAAGTTGACAGCAAACGCGTTTCCTTAAGAAGTCAATGGAAACTGGTTTAATGATTTAGCATATTTAATATGAATTTAATCCTGAAGGTCCTATACAAGTCATAGACTTATTGAAGCTGTAGAAATTGCAGAATTTGAGCCTAATGCAATCTTGAGCTTTTCTGGCATCATTAACCCTGAACATACGATGAGTGAATGTGCTAAGCCACTTATTACAAGACAGATGCAGGCAAACTGGAGAGAATTCAGAGAAAAGCAACAAAAATGAGAGGGAGGCTGGAGAATTTCCCTTACATGGGAAGATGAAAAGAGGAGAAGATTGTGTGTTGGGGTAGAGAAGACTGCAAATCATATTTGAAAAATGTAAGCACCAAGGAATAACAGGAAATACTTAAACTAGTACCAAGGGGCACAACATGGGTAGGGGATTCAAAGTTAAGGAATAATGTAGGCACAGAATCAAGATGTTTCCTGGGAATTAAGATCCCAGTCCTGCACAGAGAACTGAATAGGAACAGTGTCCACCTATGTGGTTCTCTTTGCAAGAGCAGAGTATAAATTGTGAAGTAGTTTCCTTGTGTCCCATAGCTTTGCATGGGACATTTGAACCTATATTGGATAAAGCACTAGAAAATATAATGTCAGAGGCCTGCACTGGCAAGGTGGGGGACTCCATGACCTAACAAGTATTTTCCGTCTCTCATTTCTCTGAAGAGCAGTGGTCACAAAGGAGCATGGCTGTCCCAAATGCATTTCTTCCAGGGTGCATCCTTTTTACAGTGAGCTGTTACAAAAGAGTGAGGATTAGAGTGGGGATCTCTTTGGAGGAAGAATTGCCATGAAGAGCCTGAAAGAGAATTCAGTACTTTTCAGGTCTCCAAACAAAGGCATGCTATTCTGCATATATCTTGTTCTGCTAGAGGTCAACTGGTTTAATATCTATCATATTCGCATTAATATGCATAGATTCATGAGGTGCCACCCACTCCTAATGAACATATATGCAGAAACTTCTAAAATTTCATTAATTTTCACATAGATAACATGAGTTTTTATTTTAACTATCTGAGAAAATATAGGCAGTATCAAGAATGACTACCCAGAAAGACATCCTAAAAAAGCAAACTGTAAGACTAACCTGAGGGTGGGTGAGGGAGTGGTGGGGGAAAAAAAGACATTGATACATTCAACTCAGACTATTAGATGTATCTAAGATAATGGGCCTGATTCTCCATTGCACTCCATGTAGTCATTCACACTATTGCAAGTTGGTGTACAATGCTACCAAATCAGAATGGAAATGTCTTTAACATGCAATTTGCACCAGTACAAATGACTTCACAAAATGCTGTGCAATGGAGAATCCGGTCTAATTTCAAATTTCCTAACAGAGACAAGGTGGGTAAGGTAATATCTTTTATTGGACCAACTTCTGTTGGTGAAAGCAAGACAAGCTTTTGAGCTGTACAGAGCTCGTCTTCAGGTCTGGGAAAACTAATTAGGGTGTCAGCTAAATACAAGGTGAAAGTAGGTAATTTTCCTAATTTCCAAATTTTCTAGCAGTCATTCTAAAATCTTTAAGAGACTTAGTACACAGAAAATTTGCAGCTCTCTTTCACAACTGGAAAGTCATATTGAGAAAACCAAGTAAATGTCAAATAAACATAGAGAGAGGCTGTATATTAAAAAATATATGGAGGGCAAAATTGAAATCTCATTACACTCAAGAATGTGAATAAGAAAACCTCTATTACTGCAGCTATGGTGAAAGAGCATTAGAAATTATTGTATTCATGTTCTTTTCCTACTTTATTCACATGCTCACTTCTATTTTTATTTGTAATACACATCAGTAGTTTTTAAAACCTCCGTCTGCCTGGGTATATTTCTTTTCTATGTAAATAAAATTACATTTCAGGTTTGCACAATAAACATTTTAAGAATGCAATTGCACAATTCATATTCCTCGGTCATAGATGTGGATGTATATATCCTATAGTTTTTAAATTGTAAAATAAATCCTATGCTAGGTGGGTTTTTTTAAATCTGGTACTTGGGAGGAGCATTATTCATGTGTGCTCAAAATGGAAGGAAACTCTGATACTTTTTCAGAAGTTAAAGGGACACACCAAAAAGGCTAATTTTCAAACTTAAACTTATGCAAACATTGCTTCCATAGTATTTATTATAATACATTCAGAAGTACAGCTTCATTTCCTTGATCTTGACATGACTGCAGTAGGGGCTAACAACCTAACCCTTAGCTGTTAGCACAGTAGATTTAAAGGTTAGCTCCTGTAGATTTAAAGGTTAGCCTCTAGTTATGTCTCTTGTTTGCAGCACACCTCTGTTCAAAGGGCTCAAAGACTTTCTGCCCATAGTTATCTAGTAACTGTGTAAGTGCCCATGGCTGTCAAAATGTGTTAATTTTACATATGCACTGTAAAAATGTTTTAGATTTATTTATGTTATAAATAAAATCATCTCTGTGACATTCTGAGAGCTCTCTGTGACCCAGGAAATAGTAGATATTAAATATAATAACTATGAACAAATATGTGATACTTTATATAGTTAGTGTAGATAACCTGGACAGTTTTCCTCTTAAGAGAGGAATAGCTCGACATTGAAAGTTATGCTTAGCTTTAAGAGAGACAGCACAGAACGCATAGCCCAGGAGTAGGGAGTCTGAGGTGGCTTTAAGTCACCTTAATACCCGCCTGATTCTGGACTGTTCTGGGGGCCAAAGTGGTCTCCAAGGGTAGAATTTAGACAGCCCTATGACAGTGTCCTTGGGCTGCCTCTGTGGAAATCTTTATCTTCCTATGTGCTGTGGCCCTGGTCCTGGCCCTGTCCTTGACTTCGCTTTCCCACCCCCAGACACAATCCCTACTCCAGGGATTGCAAGGGGGGTTGCAAGAGAACAGCTTATGGCCCAATTGACTGAACGGGAAGGCTCCTGGGACCAATTGTCTGCTGCTGATTGATTGGAAAGGAAGGTTCCTGGGCTTCATAAAGCAGAGAAGAGTGGACAGGAAATTCACCCCTCCGAGAAGGGAACTGCAAGAGTCTGTGAAGAAGGAAGTTGAGATAGAGGGGGTCCTTCATCTGCTTATGCAGAAACAGCAGAAGGCAGCAGTAATCAACAGAGGCAGCTGCAATCCATACTTTGCCAGATCATAACTAGAGACTTGCTGGGCCCTAGAGCTGCATCTCTGTTAGGGTTCTGGATCCTATTCAGGATGTCTGATGGTTGGATGGGGGACCCTGATGGAGAAGGGATCTGGAATTTTATGCTGGTGATAATTTGTTTTTAAATGTGTGGAGGTAGACTGCTTATGTAGAATGTGTTCAACCATAGAGGGGGCATAAGGACCATGGATGCAAAGGCAAAGCCCTGAGGTATCTGGGTAGAGGGCAGAGATCCCACTTGCAGGGTCCCCCTGTTGGGGTATTAGGCATGATTTGTTCTGAGGTCCTGTTTTGTGTGTGGGAAGTTGGTCCATCAGAAACGGGATTGTCGATTTAGAGACTTTTCTATGATTTTTCTCATAAAGTACTAAGCTGGTCAAACAGAAGACTATTTTAATGAATTACTGATCTCTTTGGTGTTATGATGTGTGTTGATTACACAGACTTGTAGATTTAAGTATATGTAGACCTCGAAAATCTGTATTTTAAACTATATTTAATATTAGCAATCCCAAAATTTCATTAATGCAGAGTTAAGGTGATCAGACCTGCTTTGTGCCCCAAAATGTGGCGCTTGGCTAAATGTAAACATCTGAAAATCAGGAAATACAAAATGCCTTACTGTGACAGTCAAGGAACTCAATCTCTTTAGCTAAACAAAGAGAAGGTTAAGGAGGTGACTTGATTACAGTCTATGAGTACCTACAGATGGACATATTTGATAATGGGCTCTTCAGTCTAGTGCAGAAATGTATAATACAATCCTGTAGCCAGAAAATTCAGACTGGAAATATAGCATATATGTTTAATAGTGAGGGTAATTAACCATTGGAACAATTTACCATGGAACATGGTGGGTTCTCCATCACTGGCAATTTTAAAATTAAGATTGGATATTTTTTTCTAAAAGATACGCTCTAGGAATTATTGTGGAAGTTATATGGCCCGTGTTATACAGGCAGTCAGACTAGATGATCAAACTGGTCCCTTCTGGCCTTTGAATCTGTGAAAATGAAGGTACATTGCCACAATCACAATGCAACTTTCACTCTGCCCTCTTCAAGTGATGTCCATAGAACTATAATGGAGAAAAACTAAAAGGCAGTTCCTAGCAAGGCAAACAAAATAAATCTGGAGACTTTAGGGTGGTCATTTGGGATATATCATGATGAGTCAAAAAGTTAGGGCAGGTTTCAACAAGTTGGGATGAATCTGTTGAGCAGGAAAGTACTATTCCCATCAACACCCTGGCCAATATGGGGAGGGGGCAGAAACTCTTGGAAAGAGCCTCACCCAGAGGGTGACCTCTCTCTAGGGAGGCAATGGCTGGAGTAGGAGGGGGGTGCAGAGACCCCCTTTGAAGCGGAAAGCAGAGCAGAGAAATTGGAGGTGGATTGCTGCTGGAGGAACTGCATGATGAGTTGGGAGCAGCATGGGCTTGGCTGCATAGAGAGCCAGGAGCAGAGCAGGGAACCTGAGGAGCAGTGTCCACAGCAGGAAGCTGATGAAGGGAGCAGAAGCTGAAGAACCACAGATGGAGCAGACTGTGAATGGCCAGGATTGCATTCAGGACTTCAATACAGGTCTGCAGCGGGCACAGAGAATCAGGAGCTAACTCAGGCTCTTAAAGGAACAGGAGCCCAAAGAACACTGTTGTAGGCAAAGTGCCCTGGACACTGGGAAATGCTCTGACTGGGGGTTGCCCCAGGAGAAGGGACAACTATCCTCATAAAGGACAATCATGTACAGTCAGGAACCATGATGGTATTTTTAGCTTAGCTGACACAGTGGCTGGAGCAGCCTGCTATCAGGAGCTGTGTAGGAAGTACTACCACAGCGATAGGGGGATAATGCAGAGGGGCACCCACTGAGACATACCATGTATTGATCTTTGCTAGGTAACCTGCAACTTACCTACTTGCCTTTAGAAGTAGAATGGACTGGAGGGGACAACCAAGGTACAAGGCTTGAAGAGCCCTAATCTCTATTCAATTGCTCCCAGGGCCAAGTTAGGAATCGCTAACTGTAAGGATATGATCTGACCACTAGGCAAGCTGCTCATTGGACCTTTAACATGCACTGGCCTGTGAAGTGATCTGGGCACAGCAGGGGGAGCAGGATGCACCTCTCTAATGGTGAAATTCCCCACCCATCCACCAGCAGACATTCCATATGCATCTATGGCCTGGTCTACACTAGGACTTTATGTCGAATTTAGCAGCGTTAACTCAATTTAACCCTTCACCCGTCCACATTAGGAAGCAATTTATTTCGACATAAATGGCTCTCTAATTCGATTTCTGTACTCCTCCCCGACGAGGGGAGTAGCGCTAAATTCGACATGGCCATGTCGAATTCGAGGTACTGTGGACGGAATTCGACGCTAATAGCTCCGGGAGCTATCCCACAGTGCACCACTCAGTGGACGCTCAGGACAGCAATCTGTACTTGGATGCTCTGACCTGCCACTCATGGAAAGCCCCGGGAAAATTTGAATTCCTTCTCCTGTCTGGCCAGTTTGAATCCCATTTCCTGTTTGGACATCGTGGCGAGCTCAGCAGCACTGGCAACGATGCAGAGCTCTACAGCAGAGGTTACCATGCAATCCCAGAATAGAAAGAGGGCTCCAGCATGGACTGATCGGGAAGTTTTGGATCTGATCGCTGTGTGGGGAGATGAATCCGTCCTATCCGAGCTCCGATCCAAAAGACGGAATGCCAAAATTTATGAGAAAATATCCCAGGCAATGACGGAGAGAGGATACAGCCGGGATGCAACGCAGTGCCGCGTGAAAATCAAGGAGCTGCGACAGGCGTACCAGAAGACCAAGGAGTCCAACGGATGCTCCGGATCGCAGCCACACACTTGCCGGTTTTACGAGGCACTGCATGCAATGCTCGGTGGTGCTGCCACCACTACCCCACCAGTGTCCGTGGACTCCGACGACGGGGTCTTATCTACGGCCACGTCGTCGGAGGTTTTCGCGGACGGTGAAGATGAGGAAGGAGAGGAGGAGGACGAGGCAGTGGACAGCGCTTCCAATGCTGATTTCCCCAACAGCCAGGATCTATTCATCACCCTGACTGAGCTCACCTACGAACCCTCCCAAGGCAGCATCCCTGAGCAGGAATCAGGAGAAGGATCAGCAGGTCAGTGTTTTAGACATTTATTTGAAATACAGTAGGCATGGTGTGTAAGCACTGTGTTAGTATTGCTTAATTGGCCTTATGCATTTCAGCTTTGAGTCGCTTTCCAGTGCAACTACTCGAAAAGTCTGTCAATATGTATGGGGATAGAGGAGTAATCCCCATCGGAGATGTCCGCGAAGCTCTCCTGGAGGTACAGTGAGAGCTTTTGTATCAGGTTCGCGGGGAGAGCGGCCTTATTGTCTCCTCCATGGTAGGATACTTTCCCGCGCCATGCAAGCTGCAGGTACTCTGGTATCATTGCCTTGCATAGCATGGCTGCATACGGCCCCGGGGATTGCTGGCATTGACGCAGCATGCAGTCTTTCTCTGTCTCCGTAAATCCTCATCAGAGTGATATCAGTCATGGTGCCCTGGTTTGAATGAGTGGTTTCATTAGGATAGGGAATGCTTCGTTTTCCCTTTATAGAAAGACACCCTGCGGTTTCCATTAACGCGGGGTGGGAGGGAGTTGGGAGCCAAACCATTCGAACTTAGCAGTGCGCAGGCAGGGAGAGTTCCCGGGACCGACCACGCGAAGCGGGGGAAAGGGTACGCGAGCCGTTCAGACAGAGCGGTTCGCAGGCACTTTCGGTTCCCGGTAGCGGCCACGCAGAGGGGGGGGAAGGGGAGGCGAGCCGTTCATACAGAGCGGTTCGCATGCACTTTCGGTTCCCGGGAGCGGCCACGTGGAGGGGCGGGAAGGGGAGGCGAGCCATTCATACAGAGCGGTTCGCGTGCACTTTCGGTTCCCGGGAGCGGCCACGCGGAGGGGGGGGAAGGGTAGGTGAGCCGTTCATACAGAGCGGTTCGCGTGCACTTTCGGTTTCCCGGGAGCGGCCACGCGGAGGGGGGGGAAGGGTAGGCGAGCCGATCATACAGAGCGGTTTCCGTGCACTTTCGGTTCCCGGGAGCGGCCACGTGGAGTGGGGGGGAGGGTGTTCGAGCCGTTCAAACAGGGCAGTTCGCGGGCTCTTTCAGTTCCCAGGAGCGGCCACGCGGAGGGGGGCAAAGAGTAGGCGAGCCGTTCGAACAGAGCGGTTCGCGTGAACTTTCAGTTCCCGGGAGCGGCCACGGGGAGGGGGGGGAAGGGTAGGCGAGCCGTTCAAACACAGCGGTTCACAGGCCCTTTCAGTTCCTGGGAGCGGCCACGCGGAGGGGGGGTAAAGGATTGACGAGCCGCTGTAGATGAGCGGTTTGGGCAGCAGCAGTTCCTGGCCGCAGCCGGGAACAGTGATTGAAACATGGGAGTAAAGCAATGCTGTGAAGTAATCTCTCAGCAGTCCAAACTCATCACCTTACCATGGTCTCCAGAGAGCTGATTTCCAGTGTTCTGCAAGGCTTCTGGGATCTGTACACCGAGACCCCAGACACTCAGGATAAAGACATAATATTTGACCTTGTAGTAAGTGGACATGTGATAGGTACTGTGCTTGGTCCTATTCACAGGGAAAGAGTATGTGCATTGTTCTGGAAAAAGTATCTTTCTTAGGAATTCACTCCCTTTCTCTCATCCCACAGCTGCGAGTGTCTTCCGCCCTACCCGTGGTTCACCCTCCCAGAGGCTAGCGCTGATCAGGCGGCGCAAAAAGAGAACCCGGGACGACATGTTCTCCGAATTGATGGTCTGTTCCCGAAGGGAGGCGGCACAGCGGAGAGAGGACGTCTCAAGGTCCGAGCGAGCAGCCAGGGAACGGGAGCAGAGGGCTGAAGCTCGCGAGGACAGGTGGCGGCAGGAAGACCAGCAGGCGACTCAAACGCTGCTGGGACTAATGAGGGAGCAAACGGACACGCTCCGGCGCCTGGTAGACGTTCTCCAGGACAGGAGACAGGAGGAAAGAGCCCCTCTATATGTTATTTCCAGCCGCTCTCCCCCGCCACAAAGTCCAATTGTCTACTCACCCAAAGTCACTAGGACGAGGGGAGACAGGGGCCATGGAAATAATCACTCCACCCCTGCAGACTGCTCCAGTAGCAGAAGGCTGTCATTTCCAAAACTGTAGATGGGTCCTTTCCCTCCCTCCAGCCGCACCCCATAACACTTCCCTGCCCAGGTTTCATCTCAAAACTATGCTCAGCTTAATAAAAATGTTTGTTTTGTTCAGTGCTGTTTCCCTGACTTTCTTTCACAGGACGGTTTGGTTTTGGGGGAGTGGGTAAGGGGGTTTGTAACTAGAGACGACAGGCGCCTGACCCAGGGTACAGACAGCGGGAAAGGATCAACAGAAAGTCACACTCACATTGCATGCACTAGGCACACTTGTCATTCTGGGAGGGGGTTTTCATGTTCTCTATGGGGGCGGGGTTTAACTTTCTGGTGGGGGAGGGTGGCTGCTGATCTTTTGCGGCCGGCGATAGCCTGCATGACAGATCCATGCAGCAGGGGATCTGTGGCCGCAATCCACGGCCAAAGAGTCACACAGTCCCCACCACACACAGTTGCTAATAGGAGGGGTTGATGGCTCCCTTGAAACAAGCAGTCCAGCACTTCGGACTGCTCTGGGAGCAGGAGCATGTCATTCCCCAAGCTTGGAAGCGTACTTTCCAACACCCCACCCGCTCCCCAACCGCGGTATGCGTCCCAGGTTAAAACCTTAATCGAGAAACCAGTAATGGAGACGGTTTAAATTAACAATGTTTCCTTTATTGTACTTTTAAAGCGTTGAATGAAGGGGGGAAGGGGGTTGGTAATTGGAGAGGATAGGCAACAGAAACTGGGAAAAGAAACGGGGGCAGGTTCAGCTTCTGTTTAAGCAAGCCTCACAGTCACTGGTTACCCCACTCGCTCTGGAAGCTAGCTTTCAAAGCTTCCCAGATGCGCAGCGCGTCCCGCTGTGATCTTCTAATCGCCCTGGTATCCGGCTGTGCGTAATCAGCTGCCAAGCGATTTGCCTCAACCTCCCACCCCACCATAAACGTCTCCCCCTTGTTCTCACAGAGATTGTGGAGCACACAGCACGCTGCAATCACAATGGGGATATTTGTTTGGCTGAGATCTGAGCGAATAAGTAAGCTTCGCCATCTCCCTTTGAGACGGCCAAAGGCACACTCCACCACCATTCTGCACTTACTCAGCCGGTAGTTGAAGAGCTCCTTTTCAGTGTCCAGGGCTCCCGTGTATGGCTTCATGAGCCAGGGCATTAGCGGGTAAGCAGGGTCCCCGAGGATCACTGTAGGCATCTCCACATCCCCAACAGTTATTTTGCGGTCCGGGAAATAAACACCCTGTTGCAGCCGTCTAAACAGACCAGAGTTTTTGAAAACACGAGCATCATGAACCTTGCCCGGCCATCCGACATTGATGTTGGTAAAACATCCTTTGTGGTCCACTAGTGCTTGCAGCACCATAGAAAAATAGCCCTTTCGGTTAATGTACTGGCTGCCCTGGTGCTCCGGTCCCAGGATAGGGATGTGTGTCCCATCAATAGCCCCGCCGCAGTTTGGGAATCCCATAGCGGAAAAGCCATCTATGATCACCTGCACGTCTCCAAGGGTCACTACCTTTGAGAGCAGCAGGTCAACGATTGCATGGGCTACCTGCATCACAGCAACCCCCACGGTAGACTTGCCCACTCCAAATTGGTTCACGACTGACCGGTAGCTGTCAGGAGTTGCAAGCTTCCACAGGGCTATGGCCACTCGCTTCTGGATAGTCAGGGCTGCTCGCATCCGGGTGTCCTGGCACTTCAGAGCAGGGGACAGCAACTCACAAAGTTCCAGGAAAGTGCCCTTACGCATCCGAAAGTTTCGCAGCCACTGGGATTCATCCCAGACCTGCAGCACTATGCGGTCCCACCAGTCAGTGCTTGTTTCCCTTGCCCAGAATCGCCGTTCCACAGGATCAATGTGCCCCATTGCCACCATGATTTCTATGGGCCGGGGTCCCGTGCTTTGCGAGAGGTCTGTGCCCCTCTCAGAGTTCATGTCCTCCCGGAGCTTTCGTTGCCTCCTCGCCCGATTTCTCTGCATCTGATTCTGGAAAAGGTGCACGATAAGGCGCGAGGTGTTGACAACGGACAGAACAGCAGCGATAATCGCGGAGGGCTCCATGCTCGCTGTGCTGTGGCGTCCGAGCTGTCAATCACCGGAAAAGGGCGCGAATTAATTGCCCGCCGGCGCTTTCACGTAGGGAGGGCGGGAGTGTGGGTCGAGTGACGACATTTACCTATAACCACCCTTGACACATTTTTGGCCCCAGAAGGCACTGGGGGCCACACCCAGAATTCCAGTGGGCAGCGGGAACTGTGGGATAGCTACCCACAGTGCACCGCTTGCAATGTCGACGCTTGCCCCGTTACTGTGGACTCACAAATTCGAATTAAGGTCCTTGATGTGGATTCGCATGATCGACCTTGCAATATCAGTTTCACAAGTTCGGTTTAACAAAAATCAAACTAGCCTCGTAGTGTAGACATACCCTATGTTGCACCTTGAAACATCACTGCTTAGATCACTTTATCTGGGGTATTTGCAACTTTTCATTTTTCTGCCAGCCATAGTAAAATAACTCTGCACTTTAGCCATGTTGTCTGAGTGCTTCTTGGGTCTCACCAGGGCTAGTACCTATGTATACATTTACACTGCCAACCCCCGCTCCCACCCTGAAGCAGTGAGTCTCAGAGCCTTGGTCAACTGACTTTGGCTCATGCTGTGGGACTCAAAATAACAGTGTAGACCTTCCCGCTCAGGCTTGATTCTGGGCTCTGAAACCTGGCAAGAGGGGTGGGTCTCAGAGCCTGTGCTTCAGCCAATGGGGTACATCTACACTGCTACTTTGAGCCCCATAGCATGAGCCTGAGTCAGTTGACCCAGGCTCTGAGAACCAGTCCCATGGGGTTTTTTTGCAGTGTTGATGTACCCCCTAATGCCTAGCACCTTCAGTGCTTACCTCTGTGATTTGAGCTAAGGGTGTGATTCTCCTGCTTGTGTACACATAGTCATGCTAGCTGTCATTGAGCTCACGTGAATATAATAGCAAAGGTTTCCACTCAGCATGGCTTAGCCATGCCTGTTCTGCCACCGCCACTGTTATTGTGGCTACGCTCATGCTAGCTTGATGAGCAGGGGAATCACACCCCTACCTCATAGTGTAGGCATAGCTTGAGTTGTGGTACATCTGGTGTGCTTCTGAGTACCTTCAAAAGTTTGGTGTACATGAGCACTGAGCAGTTATATCTATTGCAACCTCAGTGACAGGGAAACTTTAAGCACCATATGTCAGATCCACAGCTGATAATATAAATTGGCAAAGTTCCACTGAATTCAATGAAGCTATGCTGACTTCCTCCAGTTGAGGAGCAGTCCCTGTAGCTTTAAAACACCCTTTCTAATTATTTTTTTAACTTTCCAGGAAAATTTACCCTGCTTATGTCACATCTAAGGGGGATTGATTGATTTGGGGGGAGGTTATTTTGAGAGTTGAAATTCAGGCTTATAACAAGGAACTACCTTCAGCTTTCCCTTGTTTGTTTCTACTAATCAGAAAACTATTTGTGTCAAGCACTACTTGGATTTCACATATATAATTAATTGATTTCAACACAGTGACTAGGCTGTGTGCATGGAAAGCTGTACAGAGTAACTGCTAGTGCTGCCTTTTAAGATATGTTCTTTATTATTTTTAATGGAATTAAAGTGATGCAATGTATTAAAAACAACATGAATCTCTTCCTCTGAGAAATCATTTTTGATCACTGGATGAAGCAGATTTTTTCTCTTTACATTTCATGTCAATATAATGAATTTATTCACAGTTGGATTAGGAATATGTTCACTCTTAGAGTATTGAGATGGCACAAATAGTGTTTATTTGGTTAACAGATTTATATAAGGGTTAACAGATTTCAGCTCTGTGATCTTATTATTAAATAAGATGAGCTTACTTAAGTTTGCAATTGATGTGCTGTCGCTTTAAGATTTTGAGGAAAACTATACATGTAAGAGTTTTTGAACATGGTTTATTATACTGAGTTTGTGAAAAGTAAAGGAAGGCGGATGCTCTAACACACCTGCCTTCACTCAGCGGCTTGCCAAGGAACAGATTATTGAGGAAGTTGTACTAATAGATTCCACATATTGGATCCAGTGGAAGTTTTACAGTAAAGTAATGGGTTAGTGATGATGCGGCACTGGTAGTTATTAGAAGATTAAAGGGTTAAACCAAACTAACTAACTGAGGTTTTCATTCAGATTTGGTTAACATTGGGTGCTACTGGCATAAACCAGAGCACAGAATTCATTATCTCAGGAAATCTGCCCATGGGAGTTTCTAGCAGTGGAAAGCAACCAACACCTCTGTCATAAATATAAGGGGGAGAGGGTCTGATGCAGATAAAATCCTCTTACCAGTAAAGGGTTAAGAAATGCAGGTAACCAGACCGACACCTGACCTGGCCAGCATCTGACCAATAAGGGGACAAGATACTTTCAAATCTTGGGAGGGGGAAAGCTTTGTGTTCGGTCTTTGTCAGACTCAGAGTGATCTTGGAGTAAAAAGGAACCAGTCATCTTTTCATCAAATCCTCACTTTTCTAAAGTAAGTCTAGTCAGCATAGCGAGTAGATTTCTGTTTATTTTGCTTGGTGTGTGTTCCCTGTGTTAGAGGGAGGGGTTATTCCTTTTTTTTCTGTAACTTTAAGGGTTTGTCCAGAGGGGGAATCTCTCTGAGTTTGGAAATTGAGTACCCTGTAAATTAGTTACCATCCTGATTTTACAGAGCTGATTTTACCTTCTTTGTTTTAATAAAATCCTTCTTTTAAGAAGCTGACTGTTTTCTATGGTGTTAAAACCCCGGGGGTGGGGTTTTTTTAGATCACTGTGTAACCAATTGGTTAGGAGATTATTCTCAAGCTTCCCAGGAAGGGGGGGTATGGGCTTGAGAGGATATTTTGGGGGGAAGGGAACTTCAAGTGGTCCCCTTTCCTGGATTCCTGTTTAGAACACTTGATGGTGGCAGTGGAAGAAGCATTTCTCAGGGTGCAGGGAATTTTGTACCTTGGGGGTTTTAACCTAAGCTGGTAAAAATAAGCTTAGGAGCTCTTCATGCGGGTCCCCACGTCTTTACCCTAGAGTTTAGAGTGGGGAGGGAACCCTGACAACCTCTCAGTCCACAGAAGGAACAATGGGAAGGCTACTGAGGTCTCAAAAGTGGACAGCATTGGCCAGAGTCAGAGTGTGTCTACTGGTCAGGGTCCTCCAGCCAAAGATCTCCTCAAAGAACTCAGAGCTGCTCTTTTCTGGAGTAATTCTGAAGTAAAGGCCCTGGTGGAAACATTTCCTGCCCTCTCTAGGTAGGGTGAATCCCTTCTGTCAGTGCCATTACTTTAGTCATTTAAAACTTAAGCATGAAATAATAAACAGCAAGGAATGAAGGGTTAAAATCCATGTGCTGTTTGCATAACAACCTGGTATATGGATTGTTGCAACTTTTAGAGGCCCAAAATCCAGAGTTTGGTCAAGAGGCCAGAGGCCTAGCAAATGTGATTAGCTAAGAGAAAGCAGAATAAACATAAGATAACCTTGATTTGTTAAAATAAGCCTAGTCAGCAAAATGCCAGATGTTGGAGCAATAACGGATTAATTGTGTCTTATTCAAAGTTGCAAATGGAACAAAGAGGCCCTGTTTCTGTGGTGTTAGTTTCTTCTGTAGGGAGAAGTTTTTCCCACGGACCAACCTTGAGTTTACGAAAGGTTCAAGCATGTCAGTATAAGATATGGCCTCTTCCCACCTCCCTTTCCCAGAGACCAATGCCTGCCTTAAAAAACCCACAAAGGAGTAACTTGAAAAACAATCCTTATTGCCATATACTTTTCATTGTTTCTTTGCTTTAACCCCTAGACGATCAGAGGAGCTACTTCATTCCTATGGACCCCAAATTGAATTCAACATATATATATTTTATACTAATACATTTCATTAAAGTACTAATTAAATGTTAACTCGTTAACTTGAAACCATGGGCGGAGACATTATGTAACATCTGACCATTGGCTACTGTGCTATCTTGTCTTGCCGCTAGACCTATCCGGTGCTTTGGAACTGCCTATCCCGTCACTTTCCCCCGCCCATGGAAAATCCCTATAATCCATTGTAATCAATTGATTGACAGTGTCTCTGAGCGTGATAAGCAAAGTGACACTCCACCAGCGCTGTGCGTAATAAACTCCTATGCTTACTTCTACATGGTGTCGATTGCAGTTCCTTCAAGGAACAATCTTACATTTGCAGTAAAATATATAAGCCAACCAAATAGGTCTTTTCCATCTTTTATAAAAATACTACAGTGATTGGAAGAAAGAGAATTTCACTTCCTGGGGAAATTATTTAGGGTACCCATGAGTATTATTTATCCCCATATCTCCAAAATAATGAAAAATCCAGTATAGGGTCCAGTATGTTGGCAAGGTGTACTGAGATGAACTCTTTGTTGTGGAAATGTCTTCCTTTGTGTTAAATTCTGATCACACGCTGTATGCAGCGGCTTTATTTTTTTATGTAGCAAATGAACTCTTGATGACATTTTGCTTGAAAGTTCTTTTCGATGTTTTGTACAGTGGTTCTTCCTCTCCCCTCCCCCCCCCCCCCCCCGGTCTTCCTCCTTGCCTTTGGCTTTTTCCCTCTTTTGGTTGCTGCTCTCTACCACTGAACATTTAATTTACCCATAAGGGCAATAATAGACAAGTGAGATGATTTACAAGGACTGTGTGAACCTTGCTGCACAGCCATGAACATGGGCAGTTCAAGTTAAATGTTGCATGCATGTAACAAAATGAATAATGCTTCCTGAAAGTTGATGTTCAGCCATTTCACAATGAACAAAGTAAAAGCGACCAGGAGAAGTCGTGACTAATAATAATCCTCTGCTGCCCCTTGTTTACCAACCTTCAGCCCATAAAGCTTTTTTTTAAATTCGTTTTGCCTTCAAGGAACACAGATTCAAATTATGAGACATTTGCTGTGGAATCCCCTGTCTGCAAACCCACAGCTTAAATGTCAGAACTGCTTCTAAACACAAATGAAAAAATATCTATCTCTAGCAGTGCTCAGCATCTGCTTGTTTTATTTCAATTGCAATGAAAAAAACCTAAAAAACAAATCCTGTCCTGGAACTCTCCACTATGATTATTATATTAAAAGCAACATATTGCTCCTGTACATTGTCCATTTCCACTAGCTTTTCTGATGGTTCTCCTACTGTTTGGAAGGTATATAACTACATAATTTAGCACACTGTATCATAGCTTAATAGCTTTGTCATTGTTATTATTTAGTATTTATGTTAATGTGACACCCAGAGGCCCTGATCGGCATTGTGACCCCATTGTGCCAGCAGCTTATATGACAACAGGGTCCCTGCCTTGTCACTTGCCTTCATAGGCCCTGATCCTGCAAATACTTAATCTAGAGTGTAACTTTACTCACATGGCTAGTTTAATAGAAGTCAATGGAATTTTTCACATGAGGAAAGTTTTAAGCACAGGCTTAATTGTCTGCAGAATCAGGGCAAGTGGCACACCAAGAGTGGGGGAAAGGGGATACAATCAAATATATACATTCTTTATATAAATATATATACTTGCAATTTTCTTTGATAATTGTAGAGATAAAGTGCAGCTAGCTCCATCTACTCCTCAAGCTGTCATTAAGTGTGTATATCTTATTATTAGCATGATAGTGAAAGTTCACACTTTTTAAAAAAACTCTATTAATAAAACATGAAAAGTCTTTGTTGTTTTCAGATTTTAATAATGGGATTTAGCTCTTTTCAAAGTGCAAGGCTCTTTGGCTCCATAAGTTTTATTGAAATGCTGGCTTAAGCTATGAGGATGGCAAAAACCAGAGTGGTATAGTGAGAAATGCTGCATTTAAGACCTTTAATTGGCTAAATAATTAAATCTGAGCTGAAACAGGGTTAAAAAAAGAACTAGATAAGTTCATGGAGGATAGGTCCATCAATGGCTATTAGCCAGGATGGACGGGGATGGTGTCCCTAGCCTCTGTTTGCCAGAAGCTGGGAATGGGTGACGGGATGGATTACTTGGTGATTACCTGTTCTGTTCATTCCCTCTGGGGCACCTGGCATTGGCCATTGTCGGAAGACAGGATACTGGGCTAGATGGACCATTGATCTGAATAAGTATGGCCATTCTTATGGTCTAAATAACACCCACAGAATTCTTTATACTTCCATGGCCCTGTGGTGGGCTATATAAACCCACACTGGGATAGAAGGAGTTAAGGAGCAGTTCTGGGACCAAGTGGTCCCACCACACTGGCAGAGCCTGCTTCATCTGGAGGACAAGTTTAAAAGAGAGCCAAGTAGCACAGAAAGTGGGGGGACATCAGATAGAACAGGATGGTGGACCTATCCCAAGAGCTCCTGAGTAAGGGCGGAATCCTTGCTACCCCAGGCCTTGAAGGAGGGACACGTTTATCCTTAAGGATTAGGAACCCTTTGCTTAATTTTTTCTTGGATTGTGAGACTGTGACCAGGCCCTGGACTGGGAAAATAAGTGATAGTAAATGGTCTAGAGAGGTAGCCTTGGGGTACTCCGGGGTGCCTGATATTGCAACCATCCATAGAGCTCATGGTCAGAGGCTGGTAGAGAGGGAGAGCCTGAGCTCCCCTATCAGATAACTGTGAGGGAGGCATAATCTTCTCCCCCCCGCCATGCACGCCTTGAGATAAGGGGGATAAAGTGTGGGATGTCTTTGGGGGCCTGGAGCTGGGCCGGAAATTCCTTTGGGGGGATGTTGGACTTCTATTCTTTGTTTGTCACTGTTGCCCTAGAAAAGGGTGGACTACAATGGTGACGTAGTTGGAGTGCTGAGTTACTATCTACTGGAAGAGAGACCTCCACTGTGCCAGAGAGATCATCATCAGGGGATGCTGGAGGTGGGGAGAAACCAAGGGACCTAACCACTAGGTAGTACCACTGGTAAGACTAGCCCCATCACAGGACCCACTCTGCTCTCACTTCCACACATATAAATCCACGACTGTATTGATCTCAGTGGAGTCATCTTGCATTTTTGGCAGTGCTAGTGAAAACAGAATTTGGACCTGTAGGTTTGGCAGTTGTTTTTTTGGCCAACTTTAAATATTTCAACATGTCTTTTGAAGTTATTTATAAATCATGAAAATATAGATTCATAGATCCTAAGTCCAGAAGGGACTACAGTGATAATGTAGTCCGACCTCCTATATAACACAGGCCATAAAACTTCCCCCAAATAATTTCTCCTGCAGCATATATTTTTTATGAAAATATCAATTCTTGATTTAAAAATTGCCAGTGTTGGAGAATCCACTATGACCCTTGGGAAAGCATTGCAATAGTTAATTATCCTGAATGTTAAAGAAATGTACTCCTTATTGCTATTCTATACTTTCTGGGGAGAGTCTGTTTAGACATTTACATCTTTAAAATAGCAAAACCACTTTACAAATGTCACTATAAGCCCACTTGGTGTAGCAGTCTCAGGATATTTGAAAATGACTAGGAATCTTGGATACCCAGGCTGCTGACACCTTAAAGGGTCTGATCCTCAAAAGCTAGGCCCTTTCAAGTTATCTCAAATTGGGTACCAAGTAAAAAAAAGACACTTAAAATAGTGTCACTTTGAAAAATACTGGCCTGTCTTCTCAGATACGTGTGTGTGTGTTGATGTGCACCATGAAAGAACAGCTAACTTTTACATGTGCAAAAGGTAGTAGTAGCTGAATCCAAGACACACAGCACCCAAGGTTCTAACAGATGACATCAAGGTAGACAATGCTTCCATGGACATCCCACTGGGGGTTGTGGATGGTTATCATCTCGAAGTCCAAGTAATGTTCCACAGCTGAAGGGCATGCCTAGGTAGCAGAACTCCAGCTGATTCCTCATAACTGAATAGACTAGTGCCAGGAGTTGACCTTGTGTTTGTTAGATGTATTTGTTATGGAGTTAGTATTAGATTTTGGGTTTAGTGGCTGATTTTTTAAAACTTCGTAATGTAATAATGCATGTTGTTCTTCTATATATAAAAAGCAAAATGTTGTGGACCAGATCCTTAGATGGTGTAAATCAGTGTAGATCGATTGATGTTAACGATGCTATGCTGATTTACAACTGCGAGATTCTGGCCTATTCAGTCTAAAATAATTATTTTTGGCCAAAGAAAACAAAGAGAGAGTAAAACTAGACCTCTCTGGAAGAGCACAGTATATGTGTATCTTTTGTTACAGTCTGCAGAATGAAACTGCTGCTGTTTCTACATTCAAGCAGAATTCTTAGATATTTAAAGGTAAAGAAATATGCAAAAAACCAAAGTATCAATTTCAAGTTATATTCAATATGCCACAATAAAAATGACTTTTTAAAAAAAATGTCAAACATATCCTTCAATTTGATTTATAAGAATTTCAGAGAAACATATTACAACCCGAGTGTATTTTAATAATTCAGAATTGTTTTAACATGGAGAACTGTTCCCTGAGACTAGATAGGCAATTTTGTGCTTTCTAATTAAAATTTGTATCAGAATGGTATCAAAGTACCCTTACTATGTGGAAAATATATTTAAGTACTTAATTAGATTACTACACAACCTACTTATTTTTCTTCTCTGACTTATGCAGAGAATACTTGTGACCTCTGTAATGCTAGTAAACTAGGTACGAGCTCTTGCCAAGGCTATAAGTGTCAGCTGAGTAATGATAAATTCATAGCTGCAAACCAGACCAGCTCGCCTGTATGTTAATATTGTTCAAGATAGGTATTGAATGTGTTTAGTGATTAGACTGTATAAATGCTTGTAGGTTGATGAATGCATTAATCTTACTTGTAATATCTGTATCCCCTGCTATAAGGTAATATGTAGGCTGACCATACGTACCGTTTTAAACGGGACAGTACCGTTTTTTTCATATTTCCTGACCGTCCCGTCGTTTTAATATAAATGTCAATTTTGTCCCATTTTTAATAAACTATATATAGTTTTTATTTTTTTGTAAAAAACTGAATGCTGGCTTGTTGTGGCTGCCCCTCGTCTCCCCGCCGAGCAGCTGAGCGGGGAGACGAGGGGCAGCTTGTTGTGGCTGCCCCTCGTCTCCCGGCCGAGCAGCTGAGCGGGGAGACGAGGGGCAGCTTGTTGCGGCTGGCCCTCGTCTCCCCGCCGAGCTGCTGAGCGGGGAGACGAGGGGCGGCTTGTTGCGGCTGCCCCTCGTCTCCCCGCCGAGCTGCTGAGCGGGGAGACGAGGGGCGGCTTGTTGCGGCTGCCCCTTGTCTCCCCGTCCCGTTTTTGCCATCCCAATGTCCCGTTTTTGTCTCAAGGAAATATGGTCAGCCTAGTAATATGTAAGTTTTGCTTTATCATTAAGGACCTAATTCATTTGCAATATTGTGGAAATTGTGGATCCTGCAATATATTAGACTTCCACCACAATTTTGATTTTAATTAGCTTACTTTGCACAGTCCACAATTTTGCATACATTCTGAGGTTTGCAACACACACTTTTTTCCCCATTAGGACTTCCCTCCTTAACTACGGTAGCTTTGGCAATATTTGTTCAATTTGTCATGTGCATTCAAACTTGAATTAACTCATCCAATGTCGACATACTTATATGTTGTTAGGAGACAAATCGTTGTTTACATTCAATACAGTACTTCCATGGGTTTAAGCAAATGGCAAATCCTGTTAAAGACTCAAAAACTGAAAAAAAAATCATTGTTTTAGATTGTGCAAAGCAGTATCCCAAGCAATTGCACGTTGGTGGTGGAAAGTTGTTTTGTACAACCTGCAATGTAACGTTAGACATATTTTAGTCACGTTAGACACATAAGTTGAGTGTTGATGTTCTTATAAATTCTGATCAGCTTCATAATGCCAAACGCAAAGCAGAGACAGATCTGACATCAAAAGTAAAATGTCAGACAATTGCCATATCTATATTTAATTGCAGTACCGAGAATCATGACGCTCAAAATGTGGCATATTTTAAACTTGTTGAGGTATTCTCAAGTGCCAATATACCAATGGATAAACTGGATAACCCAGTGTTAAGGGAATACATTCAGAAACAAATTTGAAACACAGGAGCTCTTCCTTCTGCTAGAAGCTTCACCAAGATTACTTACCCCAAAGTATTTGAAGTATACAGAAAGGAGCTGAAAGAGCATATGAAAAAAGCTGACATTTGATGAGTCAAGAGATGACAAAGATAATTATGTACTGCATATCGTTGCTGTGCCCTAAATGAGTGGCTCAGAAAATCTACAATACCTTCTTTTGGCCAGTCCTATTCTTAACCTGCTAAATTGTTCATCTGTGTCAAGAGCTGTCATCAAGTGCCTGACCAATTTTGATTTAGACTTTAATAAGGTGCCCGGGATAGTGACAGAAAATGCAACATACTGTACTTGAGCATATAATCAGTTTCTAAAGGGGCTACTTCCTAATTTGGTCCATGTACCATGCAATGTGCATATTGTAAGTCTGGCTAGCAATCAGTGGCATGTTCATTTTTCTAAAGTTGATAAATTCACTGCTGCAATGAAAAAAATATTTAAACACTGTCCATCTTGCAAACTGCATTTCAAAGCTTTCTTGGCAGGAAAAAACAAAACAAAATAAAAAACAACAGCTTAATCCTGACCAAGTGCCTGTATCCAGAACCAATAGTGACATGATGGACTTCGTGGTCTGAAGCAATTCTTTACCATGCTGAGCATGTAAGTGACTACAGCAAATTCATTGAAAGTGAAATGAAGATTTCACCTAATCTCAAGTAATGCACAGACTGATCTCGCTTTTTAAATGACATGAATTTGCCACTTGACATAGAGTTCATCACTCGGAATGCCAAATCATTGATGAAAACCATTAAATCTTTTGAGATGTGTTCTGTTTCTATCCATCAGTCATACAACACTGTAATGGATTTGACACAATGCAAGCACAGCAAATACGCAGAGTGGAATGCAGAGAGGAGTGTTCAAGAAAATGACAGACAAACTGAAGGAATACAACTGCAACACTGAGGAGAGTGTTGCCAGACCAGCTTGATGAGGACCAATGTTCACACAGCCTAGATAGTCATTTATGAAAGTAGTTCAGGTATTTGATATGAAACAAGTGAATATGTTATTGGAGCAGCGACAAAGGGTCCTGTGGCACCTTATAGACTAACAGAGGTATTGGAGCATAAGCTTTCGTGGGTGAATACCCACTTCTTCGGATGCAAGCAGTGGAAATGTCCAGGGGCAGATATAAATATGCAGGGAGGAGTCAGGCTAGAGATAACGAGGTTAGCTCAATCAGGGAGGGTGAGGCCCTCTTCTAGCAGTTGAGGTGTGAACACCAAGGGAGGAGAAACTGCTTTTGTAGTTGGCTAGCCATTCATAATCTTTGTTTAATCCTGAGTTGATGGTGTCAAATTTGCAAATGAACTGAAGCTCAGCAGTTTCTCTTTGGAGTCTGGTCCTGAAGTTTTTTTGCTGCAGGATGGCTACCTTTAAATCTGCTATTGTGTGTCCAAGGAGGTTGAAGTGTTCTCCTACTGGCTTTTGTATATTGCCATTCCTTATATCTGATTTGTGTCCATTTATCCTTTTGCGTAAGGACTGTCCATTTTGGCCGATGTACATAGCAGAGGGGCATTGTTGGCATGATGGTGTATATTACATTGGTGGATGTGCAGGTGAATGAACCGGTGATGGTGTGGCTGATCTGGTTAGGTCCTGTGATGGTGTCCCTGGTGTAGATATGTGGGCAAAGTTGGCATCAAGGTTTGTTGCATGGATTGGTTCCTGAGTTAGAGTTATTATGGTGCGGTGTGTAGTTGCTGGTGAGAATATGCTTCAGGTTGGCGGGTTGTCTGTGAGCGAGGACTGGCCTGCCTCCCAAGGCCTGTGAAAGTGAGGGGTCGCTGTCCAGGATGGGTTGTAGATCACCAATGATCCTCTGGAGAGGTTTTAGCTGAGGACTGTAAGTGATGGCCAGTGGAGTTCTGTTGGTTTATTTCTTCGGCTTGTCTTGCAGCAAGAGGCTTCTGGGTACATGTCTGGCCCTGTTGATCTGTTTCCTTATTTCCTCATGCGGGTATCGTAGTTTTGAGAATGCTTGGTGAAGATCTTGTAGGTGTTGATCTCTGTCTGAGGGGTTGGAGCAAATACGGTTGTACCTCAGCGCTTGGCTGTAGACAATGGATCGTGTGGTGTGTCCGGGATGGAAGCTGGAGGCATGTAGGTAGGCATGGCGGTCGGTGGGTTTTCGGTCTAGGGTAGTGTTAATGTGACCATCGCTTATTTGCACCATGGTATCTAGGAAGTGGACTTCCTGTGTAGACTGGTCCAGGCTGAGGTTGATGGTGGGGTGCAAGCTGTTGAAATCGTGGTGGAATTATTCCAGAGTTTCTTTCCCATGGGTCCAGATGATGAAGATGTCATCAATGTAGCGTAGAGAAGGGGCGTGAGTGGACGAGAGCTGAGGAAGCGTTGTTCCAGGTCAGCCATAAAAATGTTGGCATATTGTGGGATCATGCGGGTGCCCATAGCGGTTCCACTGGTCTGGAGGTATATATTGTCACCAAATTTGAAATAATTGTGCGTGAGGATAAAATCACAGAGTTCAGCAACCAGTTGTGCTGTGGCATCATCATGGATACTGTTCCTGACAGCTTGTATTCCATCTGTGTGTGGGATGTTTGTGTAGAGAGCCTCTACATCCATGGTGGCTAGGATGGTGTGTTCTGGAAGATTACCAATGCATTGTAGTTTTCTCAGGAAATCAGTGGTGTCACGGAGATAGCTGGGAGTGCTGGTGGCATGGGGTCTGAGTAGAGAGTCCACATATCCGGACAGTTCTTCAGTGAGAGTGCCAATGCCCGAGATGATGGGGCGTCCAGGATTTCCAGGTTTGTGGATCTTGGGTAGTAGGTAGAATAACCCCGGTCGGGGCTCTAAGGGTATGTTGATTTGTTCCTGTGTTAGTGTAGGGAATATCCTGAGTAGATGGTGCAGTTTCTTAGTGTATTCCTCAGTGGGATCTGAGGAGAATGGCCTGTAGAATTTAGTATTGGAGAGTTGTCTGGCAGCCTCCTTTTGGTAGTCAGACCTGTTCATGATGACAACATTGCCTCCAGGGAGAGCAGGTGCTCTCCCTGGAGGCAATCCCTCTGTTTGGCCCTAAAGCTAAAGCACAGCTTACTCCATTCAAATGTTTTGCAAGTGAATGTGAATTAAATGATCTTGGAGAGTTTTGCAATTCACATGCAGTTCTACAGCATTTTCCAGAGTTAGCAGAGACAGCAAAGCAATCGCTATTAATCTTGCCTAATTCTTTGGATGCTGAGTGTGCAGTATCTTGGTACGGACAGTCTTCACAAAGCAAAGACAGGTCATGAAGGAGACCACTGTAGTGGGGTTTACTGCAGTAACATTTGTTGTCAGACGGCTACCGGTGTGGTGCTCTGCTCTGTTCAATGTTGATATCAGTCGGCTGCGTGCGTGTTCCCTCTGTGTGCTACCCCAGCTCTGCGCAGATAGCTAACACAACAGACCCCGAGAGAACCCCCAAAGACCACAGACTCTGATAAGGTACGAAGGCACATCAGCCAGGTTTATTGTTGAAGAGAAACACAATCTCTAGCTCCCCGGATTATAAATCTACGGTTTATTGCTAGTCCCTATGTACTCCCTGGCAATGGACACAGCGCAGTCAGTGGTGGGACTTTCCGCTGCCCCAGGGCTGTATTCTTATACACAAGTACAAACAATTTACACATCACTCCTGACGTATTGAGGTGCAATCCTTCTACGTAACAAGGTACAACCCCTCTACGCAGTAAGGTGCCGCCTCTCACCTTGTACATGTTGGTTTGAACAAAACAACTCTATCCATCATATTACCCTTTTGCCCTGTCTTTAGGATGGGTCAGCCTGTTCCTTGTTATCTGTGTGGAATGTACAAGTGTTCTGATACCTTTTAGGTTTGTGTACTTTTGCAACATCAGCCCTTTCCTTGCCAACGTCTGTGAGCAGGGCCTGCCTCTGGCTCACAGCTTAACGTTGCTTTATGCTCAGGCCTTAGGCCTCATACTGGGCCTCTGATACAAGGGTTTATGTTTCAGGGCCTCATCTTACTACAACATTCAGTGCCTGTAAAATGTAAAAGGCTAAAGTTACTTGACTCAATTTCTTCAGCAGCTGTATTAAGACTTTTAGTCTTCTGAATTTTATATTATACCAGTCACTTTTTGTTGTTGTTGTTGTTGTTCATGGATGTAATATAGTTGCAGCAAAATGTCTGGTTATCAAAAAAAATTAGCTGGCATAACATAATAGTTGAGTGTTTATATCGTTCCAGAAATGTTTTCTTAAACAAATAGGGTCTACTCTGGCTTTTCCAAATTACTGCTCTTAACAAAGGCCCATTATTACTTTTCTGCAATTTTCCATGTCTTGTCCACCACTCAGCTGCAGTTATTTGAAGATCATCCTGCAATTCAAGTAGGGCCTTATTTATAATTGTAAAAATGCTTGCTCTGAACTTGTGAACCTAGGCAAGAGAAGGGGCTCCCCCAACCATCCAGAAGAACTACCAAGACTAAATGGACCATTGTGGAACATCACAACACAAAAAGGTGCATATAGCACCTTCATGTGCAACCTGAAGGTGCTGTATGCAAGGAAGCAGGTCACAGCAAGCTTAAACCAGGGGTCTCAAACACGCGGCCCACGGAGTTATTTCCTGCGGCCCGCCATAGGTGCTGACTCCACTGGCAGCCAAGCTCCAAACATTACTGAGTGTTTATATTTTATTAAAACCCCTCTTTGCATTATAGTTTTAAAAAAGTTAATACATTGACTTTTAATAGAATACTGTATTACTCTTCATTTTTTTCATTTTTGATTATACTTTTGTATCATTGTATGAAAAGGTTTCAGTGATGCGGCCCTCGGGCCAATTTAATAGTTCTCATGTGGCCCTCGTGGTAATTTGAGTTTGAGATCCCTGGCTTAAACTGTAGAAGACGGAAATAAAGATAGCTGACATGAATATTTTTCATCTCTTTGCTGTTTGAACTCTTAGAAGGGCTGGAGCTCAGCAACAAAAATGTAGAGATGCTCCTGGGTTAGCCCTAAAAAGACAGTCAGTGCTGACAGATAATTACATCTGTCATCTTTTGGAACCATAGACTGAACTCATTGGTGTGTATATGTTGCTTGCTTTAACTTGTAAATAACTCTCATTTCTTTTTTCCTATTTAATAAATCCTTAATTAGTTTGCCATAGGACTGGCCACCAGAGTTATCTTTGGTGTAAGATCTAGGGTACAAACTGATCTGGAATAAGACTGTGAGCAATCTGAATATTTTGTGAATTTTGACATAATTTATCACATTTATCACTGAGTCCAGCTTGCCTGGGTGATAAGATAGACTGGAGAGCCCAAGGGGACTGTCTGTGACTCCATGCTGTTACAGTGACCCAAGAGTTTGCATTTATTACTGGGTTGGTGAACTCTAATTATAGAACATACAACCACCTTGGGGTGTCTGCCATGCTTTTTGATAGTCTGCCCTGAGCCACTCCAGACAGTCTGACATCTTCCAACTGATGAAAAACATTAAAATTCTCTCCTCCTTGATACCAAGTGTTCAATTTCCTGTGTTGTGGACACAAATCAGGTTCATATTTTTGAAAAGATGGACCATACCTAAGAGGGCTGAATTATGGAAATCAACAGTAATAAATGCAATTGGCTTCATAGGCAACTTGTATGCAGATGAAACTGAAAACCAAATACCACAGGTGGGTGAATAATGAGAAAAAAGGTAATTATTTATTTGAATTAATTTTATAAAATTTATATTTATTTGTAGCTCTACATAGTGGATTAAAATGAAAAGAATCAAACAACTGACAATATTGTCAAATTCATAAAATAAATTTTCAATAAATATTGTCACACCCGCTCTTTTGTTTAGTACTAGTAAGCATTCTGAACACTACTTCAATTATTATTTTAAAAATTAATTCTGACCTGTCATCGGGAAAATGGAATAGTTCCTCAGATTTTCAAAATCTTTGGGGAATACATTAAAATCAATCTGTGTTATTAGAAAATCTCCAGGATTAAAGACAAGAAAGGAGTGCACTATAAAAACAAGTTGCTTAGAGTTCTTGCATCATGGCTGGGATGATTTAGTTGGGTTTGGTCCTGCTTTGAGCAGGGGGTTGGACTAGATGACCTCCTGAGGTCCCTTCCAACCCTGAGATTCTATGATTCTATGATTCTTGTCAAGAATAGTCTCTTCCACTTCTAGATGCACATCCAGAGATGGGGAGTTCAGTCCAGGCTAGTTCTCAAGCTGACAGATCCTGGTTACTTGCTATGTCCCTGGATTTTATACATATTTCCACAACAGCTCATGCCTTTTCATTAGCTCCCCTGAAGGTGCACTTCATTACATTGTCCATTAAATTGCCGACTTTCAGGCTTCACAGTAAAGATCACCAAAGATATATCATACATAGCATTCTCCTAGACTGTTATGGAAGATGTAAAGTGCCAGCTCTCTGGTTTACTGAAACACAGCCCAATGGAAACAAGTGAAATCGTATTCCCAGTAGGTACAGAAATTCGGAATGTGAGGATTTCAGACAAACCAATGCAACCATCTCTAGAATAAAAAGATTATATATATACAGGATGAGCTCAGTTGAGAGAAGGAGAAACAATGGCAACAACAAAACTTATTGTTGAAAAATGTCAATCAGCTCTAGCCAGCCCAAAACAAGCCTTAGAGGGATAGCCATCAATACTGAATATAAGCTGAATACTCTGAGTCCAAGGCTGCACCGAACCCCTAGGTAACAAACTGACCTGTTGATCTCACCTTTTCCAATGTAAATATTTAACCAGCTTCTAGGACTAAGAGGGAAATACACTCAGAGCACACAATACCCACTGTTACCATAGCCAAAGCACGTATCAAGGAACGCAACACTGCACACGGATTGAACAGTGAGGGAACTCCAAAGGTTCAGCACTTAGCTCAAGTAAGCATTCAGTACCTTTTGCATTCCTCTACCTGACTGATAGTTGCTGAGCCAGGAAGGAACTTACCTATGTCTTTGGCGGTGGCTTCCTGGCTAAGCTCCCATTGACTTCGCTGGGGGCAGGATTTCACTGCTGGTCTTTTTCAGACCAAGTAGAGCCAGAAGTGACTCTAGAAAATGGGTAAACAGAGAGGGCCCAATTCACCATTGCTTTGCACCATGTGTAGTCACTGACATCTGTACAAAGCAATTGTACAAAGTGAATGCATCAGAATGGTAGCATCTAAACACACTTTGCACTAACATTTTTTACTGCAGTAAATGACTCCACAAGACAGTGGAGAATCAAGTCCAGAATATCTGTGTAGACTTTCCACGACATATGCGGAAACACATGACACCACTTATGACAACACAGAACCTGAGGCTACTGTTACTTTTGTTCTCTGTTTCTCAGTCTCTCTCCCCCAGAAGATACTTCACAGAACTTCTGACTGTAGCACTACCTGCTGTCCATGAGCAGAGAGAAGAGATGTCAGTGGAAGTGGTGGGGGCCTGGAAGGATATTCCATAGAGGCTAAAGGGAGGTGTAATGGAACCGGAAAGTGGGGTAGAGGGTAAGGGGATAGCTTGCAATAGCAGAAATACAATCTTGTGGGACTGCCTGCGAGCCATCACAGAATGAGCTTTCTGATGGGGGAGGGGAGCAGCAGCAGATGAGCTCTCCTAGAGATGGCACAGCACCAGAGATAGAAAGAGAAGTCCTAGTGGAGGACTATATATACATACACATGCATATTTTAAATCAGTAGTCAGATCACAAGTTCTTAGCTCATGGGACCTATGAAATCCCTGAAACAGTGACTTCTTCAGTTCTGTTTCTTGTGGGGGGCGGAAGGGGAAGAGTACTCAAATGCACTTGAAAAGTCTGCTTGTATTTCAAAATGCCTATCTGAGCAATGCATCACTGGCACATATGCATAAGATTACCCAAGGCTCGAGAAGGAAAGCAGTCTTGACAGTGCAACATAGTGGATTAACAATTATTTTCCAGCCTAAAACAAAGGGTTGTCATTGCCTTATAACATCTTGATTGGGAAAGTATTCGTCAGATTCTGGAGGACTGCTACAATGATTGTCATAAAAGCTACTGTATTTTACATTGAGAAAGTATTACCACTATCAATGTGTGTTTTGAGTAAATTAATAAGCTGAAGATATTTACTAATGTGTTTCAATGGTAAATAATTTTAAAACTTTACTAAACAGGATTCCAAAACAGTATCTTCTATCACAGCGGTTTGTTATATAAAATAAATACTCTAATTCTTTATTTTAGTCATTTTGAATTACATAGTAATGAGAAATGTATTATTTACTGAAAGCAGAACACTTACCAAACATTAAACATGCTGTTTTGTGTTTGCAATATTAAAAAAGCGGGGGGAGGCAGTAAGGAAGGAGATATTAGGAAAAAAATAGCAATGAATTATTTTTGCCAATAGGCTGAAATTAGATGTTCTTGGTGGGCAGCGATAGAGTTCAAGCCCATCCAGATCTGAACTGCTTGCCTAATAAATATGGCTTTTTCATGAGCATGCTTTTCTGCAGAGGAACTGAGGGCAGTGGTCTGTATCTGATAAAATGATTAGCATTACTTGTTGAATGTGTACCATATATATCTATATCAACAGATAGTATGTGTTCATTACATATTGATCATAACTAGTCATCATATTTGGATCATAATGGTCCCTTCTGGCTTTAAAAGCTGTTAATGTTAAAACTGAACAAATGATTTGCAATGAATAATTTGATTTTTTCCTGTTTATTCTCCCCTCCCACTCCCAGTATAGGTTTCTTCCTTGTTCAATGGTTTTTTTCTAATTTTTTTTTAACTATATGGACTGATCAGAAGGATTTCAAAATGTCTATTTGACAGTGGAGTATTTTCCAGCCATAAAACAAAGGTTTGCCATTTCCCTATCACATCTTCACTGGGAAAGATATTGAGTCAGATTCTGTGACAATGTGATATTAAGAATTGAAATTGTAATCAGTAAGATAAATGGCATGAATTGTTTCTGATCCCTGACTGAATGAGTGCTTAAGAAGATGCTGCACAAACATCCTCATCAGAAAATGCAAAACTAGTTTTCCACCAAAGATGCAAATATGTGATTCTCAAAATCCTCCTCCGCAGCCATTCCTGCCAGTATAACTCAAACTCTTGATTGTTTGTGGAAAGCAAATACAAAAGCAGCATCAGTTCTCATATATTAACAAACAAAAACTACCTTTGGTGATAGGTAAGGGTGTGGCAGGACACACCTATCCACCCAAAACCTTAAAAGCCTGGAATTATGTTAAAGGGAAATATTTGTGCAGTCCTTTCAACCTTCATATTGCCTGCAATATTGTTAATACACTCCCGTGCTCCATAACCCTTTCACTTCTATCTCCAGCAGTTACCAAAAAGCAATGCATACCCCAACTTATCAAACTTGCATTCTAACACAAAAACTTAACAGTGAACTCATATGCTTTTATATCAAGTATAGCAAGAGATCAACACTTGTGACCATCATACATTCCAAGCATTTGGGAGGTTATTGTGCCTTAGTACTGCTGAGGTCACTGTTAAGGTTTTAGTGTTAGTAGTTTTGTTGCTGGAAGTTAAAATGCAAGTTTGACTGCTGTTAAGTCACAACGTCGGCCTTGACACTTGTGGAATCTTTTCTCATTAACAAATATCAGAAGAGGGACATACAGGTAGAAAAGGATTGTAAGAATACTACATCAGTGGTTTTTAACCTTTTTTCACTTGCAGACCCCTAAAAAGTTTCAAATAGAGATGCGCATCCCTTTGGAAATCTTAGATATAGTACATGGACTATAGGCTGAAAACCACTGTTTATGTACAATAATGTTTGGTGTATTTTGGTAATTTTTTATGATATCATGGACTGATTGATGCTGAGCAGTGCTTGATTAATTACCAGTAATTTTCTATCATTTTACGTCAATCCCCCCTGCTAATTATATCACACTATAACATACCGGCAATTCCGATAGCTGTAAAATTGCACATCTTAGGCTATTAAGTATTTTTTGGCAGCCATCCAAAATACATTGAACAACTTCCTGCAATCAGCCTGGGAAAACAAAGCTGCATTATGAACCAGAAGTGGCAGAATTTGGCGAACCTTCCCTCATTAGTATTACATATGCAGGACTGTACTAACGATTATAGGTGGGAAAGTTGACATAATCCTAATCAGTAACGCCCCATGAGAAAATGTGTGAAAGGCAACAGCAGCTGCAAAGTACATACTGTCAGTCCATGGAAGCAATGACCCTACCACCATCTACAAGTAATAGCTCAGAAGGTGTTTGCTATAGGGAAGAGGATATATTGTGTTACAAAGCTGTGCCAGGTGACATGGAGGTATGTAACCAAAACAAATAGTGCATTTAATAAGAACATAAGAATGGCCTTACTGGGGTAGACCAATGCTCCATCTAGCCCAGTACCTTGTCTTCTGACAGTGGCCGGTGGCAAGTGCTTCATAGGGAATGAACAGAACAGGGCAATTATAAAGTGATCAGTCCCCTGTCATCCAATCCCACCTTCTGTCAGTAAGAGATTTAGGGATACCCAGAGCATGGGGCTTCATACCTGACCATCTTGGCTAATAGTCATTGGTGGAACTATCTTCTATGAAATTATCTAATTCTTTTTTGACCCCAGGTATACTTTTGGCCTTCACAACATCCCCGGAAACAAAGTCCATAGGTTGACTGTGAATTGTGTGTCAATACTTCCTTTTGTTTGTTTTAAACCTGCTGCCTATTGTTTTCACTGGGTGACATTATGTGAAGGGGTAAATAACATGTCCTTATTCACTCTGCCCACACAGTTCATGATTTTATAGACCTCTATCACTACCGCCCCTTAGACATCTCTTTTCTAAGATGAACAGTCTATGTCTTTTTACTCTCTTTTCATATGGAAGCTGTTCTGTGCCCTTAAATTTTTTTGTTGCCCTTTTCTGTACTTTTTCTATTTTTTTTTAGATCGGGCAATCAGAACTGCACTCAGTATTCAAAGTGTGAGTGAACAATGGATTAATATAAAGCCATTATGATATTTTTCTATCTTATTTTCTATTCCTTTCCTAATGGTTCCTAATGTTCTCTTAGCTTTTTTCATTGCTGTGCACACTGAGTGGATATTTTCAGAGAACTGTCCATGATGACTCCAGGATCTCTTTCTGGAATGGTAATAGCTAATTTAGACCCCATAATTATGTATATATAGTTGGGGTTATATGTTTTCCAATGTGCATTACTTTGCATTTATCCACATTGAATTTCATCTGCCATTTTGTTGCAGTCCCAATATAGATCTTTAGGGACCCCATTATTTACTTATATTCACTGTGAAAAATGACCCTTTATTCCTACCCTTCATTTCCTATACTGCACTGATCTGTGAGACGACCTTCCCTCTTATCCCATGAATCCTTACTTTGCTTAAGAGCCTTTGTGTGCCTCATTGTGTGAAGAACAATGTTCCCCCTCCTCCTTGTAACAACCTTTTATGTACTTGAAAACTGTTATAATGTCCCCTCTCAGTCTTCTCTTCTTCAGACTAAACTAACCCATTTTTTTCAATCTTCCCTCATAGGTCATGTTTTCTAGACCTTTAATCATTTTTGTTGCTCTTCTCTGGACTTTCTCCAATTTTTCCACATCTTTCCTGAAATGTGGCGCCCAGAACTGGACACAATACTCCAATTGAGACCTAATCAGCGCGGAGTAGAGCAGAAGAATTACTTCTCGTGTCTTGCTTACAATATTCCTGCTAATACATCCCAGAATCATGTTTTCTTTTTTTGCAACAGCATCACACTGTTGACTCATATTTAGCTTGTGGTCCACTATAACCCCTAGATCCCTTTCTGCCGTACTCCTTCTTAGACAGTCTCCTCCCATTCTGTATGTGTGCAACTGATTGTTCCTTTCTAAGTGGAGTACTTTGCATTTGGCCTTATTAAATTTCACCCTATTTACTTCAGACCATTTCTCCAGTTTGTCCAGATCATTTTGAATTTTAATCCTAACCTCCAAAGTACTTGCAAGCCCTCCCAGTTTGTATTATCCGCAAACTTTATAAGTGTACTCTCTATGCCATTATCTAAATCATTGATGAAGATATTGAACAGAACCGGACCCAGAACTGATCCCTGCAGGACCCCACTCATTATGCCCTTCCAGCATGATTGTGAACCACTGATAACTACTCTCTGGGAATGGTTTTCCAACCAATTATGCACCCACCTTATAGTAGCGCCATCTAGTTTGCATTTCCCTACTTTGTTTATGAGCAGGACATGCGTGACAGTATCAAAAAACATACTAAAGTCAAGATATACCACGTCTACCACTTCCCCACATCCAGAAGGCTTGTTACCCTGTCAAAGGAAGCTATCAGGTTGGTTTGACATGATTTGTTCTTGACAAATCCATGCTGACTGTTATTTATTACCTTATTATCTTCTAGGTGTTTGCAAATTGATTGCTTAATTATTTGCTTCATTATCTTTCCGGGTACAGAAGTTAAGCTGACTGGTCTGTAATTCCCAGGTTTGTCCTTATTTCCCTTTTTATTTAACATACCATTGGCCTCTTTTGAACTCCTTTGACAGAAGCACCTTTGACATTTTTCATGATCTTTTCCCATTCATAGTAATGTCATGCAGAAGATTCACCAGAGTATGTGCTCCAGGCCACAGTGAGGAATTATAAATGACTAGATCAGATGTTCTCTAACTGTGGTCCTTGGTCCATGGATAGTTCCTTCTAAGGTGTGTGCCTGGGCGGCTGTACACAAAAGAACTGAAGGGCCACCCACCTAATTAGTGGAGCCGTGCAGGCGTAGTTCTGGACCCTGTAAGGTGAGGTGGTGGCCTTGACGGGGAATAGCGGGTAAGTGAGAGAGGGTAGTGGGGTGAGAAGAGGAGGGGCACAATTTGGGACGTGCAGAGCTGCAGCGGCCAGAGAAACAGGTGACTTTCGCCAGCTCCAGGGCTGCGGCTGCTGGGGAGAGACGGCCCTCCTTCCCAGCCTCAGCTCTGTGGCTGCTGTGGTGGAGGAGAGAGAGAGAGACCCCCACCTCCTTCCCAGCCCAGCTTGGTGGCTGCCGCAGTGGGGAGAGAGAGGTCACATCCATCACATTAGAAAGGTAAGACTACTGATATTAAAATGAGTTGTGTGCCTTTATTTTCAGAACAAAAAAAATATTTTTAAATATAAATCGCACTTTTATCCAAAGTGCTTTACAATAGTTAGATAATGGTACAAACAACATTTGGAAAGATCATTAAGTGGTCCGCCGAGATCCTTAGCAATTTTCAAGTTGTCCGTGGAAAAAAAAGTTTGAGAACCACTGTACTAGATCATACAACCTGGTCTACACTTACAATTCAGGGCAACATAGTCACATCGCTCAGGGATGTGAAAAGTCCACACCCTTGTCCAATAGAACTATGCCAACCTAACCTCCAGTGTACATGCAGCTAGATCAACAGAAAAACGTTTCATTAATCTAGTTATCATTGCTCAGGAAGGTGGTGTTCCTGCAGCAATGGGGAAAAAAACTTCCATCAGTGTAGACTGCATCTACACTACGGGGTTATGCCAGCATAGCTATAGCACCATACCTATGTTGTTATAGTCCCTGTAGCATAGATATACTTCAAGCCTCCTCTCTCCTTTGATTCCTCTCATATTGGGATTTTTAAACCCATTATGCTCTCTGGGATTTACACAGTGGGAAAAACTCAGAATATGTCACTAAATGTGAAGATTAACAGCATCTGGGGCCAGCATAATAAGCAGTCAGAGGGAGAAAGCAAGCAGACCATGTTGTGAAGGAAATTATAACAATATAGGGCAAAGTAGCCTGCCAATCGCTCCCCGCTTGCAGCCACAGGAAAGGAAGATGACCACGTAGTGCAGGCATGGCACTAGTGAGATTGAGCTGCCACAGTAAATTAGGGGATTCTTATGACCCTGGTGCATCACGGAAGGTGAAGTCTGGCTAGGGAGTCCAGCTCAGAAAGGAATATGGGGTCATGAGACACACAAACTACAGCTCCCATGAGGCACTGCAGCAGCTCACGTGGACACAGATTAATACAAATATGACCTGAACATTTCAAAAACTATTTTTGAACTTTTCATTCCTTAAAAAATGTTGATATTGCAGCTTATTCATAACAAAAGCAAAAGTTGAAATATCAGACTTTCCTGTGAGATGAAATTTCCATTTTTGATCATCTCTAATGCCTACCTATATCTGTCTGCTGTTCCCCCTCCAAAAAAAAGGCAGCACACATTTCTGAATGTGTGGATGGTAAGGCATCATTCTTGGATTCAGTTTGGTATGAATTTTGGGCAAACACTTGGGCTAGTTGTTATTTATTAACCCCTAATTTTCAAACACACATTTATACAGTTTGTTAACAAGAATAAAAGGCCTAGTGCCAGCGGTTGGAATTAACTGCACATGCAGAAAATTAAATATGGAACTGAGCTAAATTCTGTGATACTGTAGACAGCAGGTCTATAATATATATTCCATCATTCACATTTAGGTTTCATTTGAACAGAGGCAGAAATCATGATAGCAAAGTCAAAAGCAATTTATCAAAAGAAACTCAGAAGACGGATTTTCTTTTTTTTTTTAAGGAGTAAATTCACTAAAGCTTCCTTTTGATAAGCTCTAATCAATCTGCTAAGCCCTAAACTAGCTCTGCTGTGCCAGAGCCAATATCACCCAAACACCATGTTCCAGCTTAGTAACACATATGTAGTCATTGCTAGTCTTCTGCAAAAATGTGCAGAGGAAATTAAGTTTTCACCTGTTGTGTAACATGAATGCATACTGAGAGGTGGAAATTGCTCCTGAGGAATTAATAGAAGGAACAGGGGGAGTCACAGCAAGAAAGCATACTTGCTTGGAATGTATTCTCCTTGATAGCCATTTTCTTTTCCTCACCATCCTTGACATGGACAAGTATTAGTAATACTGGTTCAACGCTGACTTCTGAGATCCAACAATCCCTGTTAAATATAGCAATCAGAGTCTTTTGAATTATAAAACACCAGCATAGTTGTCTGCACAATCATTATTGCCTAACAAATGACCACTTAGGTCATTTAAAGCAAAAAAAGTCCAGGTAAGTAATATAATTACTAAGATTTAAAAATAAAACACTGCATATGTAAGTCGATGCTGTTTGTTTCAGTCAATCATTTTCAGGAGAAAAAAATAATAATCCTTACAGTTGCAACAAGATTATCTGCATATTCTATGCCCATCATTCTTGTCTGAAAACATTGTTTTGTAACTTTATAAAACTGAGCACTGGCACCTGTTCCTGTATAATCTCAGTGAAGCCAAAATGAATCCTATTTACATCATAACAAAGATGGAGACTCATGATCATAAAATTAACGCAAAAGTAAATGGGCACTTTGCCCAATGTCTGCAAAAGTAAATGGACAATTTTCCAATCTGATATAACAGTAGCCATAGAAATGTAATAACAATAATGTTATAGATGGAAAGAAGGAGCAGGAGGACCCAGAGGCGAATTGAGTAAACGGACTTCTTTATTGCGGTACTTGTTTCCCTTGACCCAATTGTCCAGTAAGCCCCGAATTAATCACATCACACTCTTTTATCTAAGTTAATATGTAAATACCCACATTTACTGCAATGCCCCCCAAATCCTTATTTAATAATATGAATGCCCATATAATGAATATTAATAGCTCTATACTGAATATAATTATACCCGCCCGTTTACTGTTTACAGCATTAAGCATATTATAACTTGAAGATACATTTCTTTGCAGTAATTGTAGCCACAAGTTCCCTTAATCAGAAGTTCACAGGGGAGGGAGGAAGGTGCCATGACCCCAAGCTCGTTTATGTAGCTGGGAGAGGAAGGGAGGGGGGAGATAACTAGGGTGACCAGACAGCAAGTGTGAAAAATTGGGAGAGGGGGTGGGAGGTAATAGGAGCCTATATAAGAAAAAGACCCCAAAATTGGGAGTGTCCCTATAAAATTGGGACATCTGGTCACCCTAAACACTTCTTCACACAGAGGGTATGCTTCAGACAACCTTATTCCTTATGCTGCTACAACGCTTATGTCTCCTTAACAAGCAGAAGGGGGAAAGGATGGCAACTTTATCAAGCGAAGAAATAGTGCTTGCCTGTGCCTTACTCCATATTACTATGATAGCAGTTACCCAGGTCTTTATTTAACCCTTACATACCCCAACAAATAACTTTACACAAATGCACACCCCTCCACATTGACATATTTGAAAAGATCTTTCTGTAGTCTGTATAGTTTCTCAATACAGTTGTGAATTTCTGCAGACCAAGGGTACTATAGAGTTAGACCTTCAGGAGGTGTAAGGATGTCACACTTCCTGTGCACTCTAGATGCAGTCTTTGGTTTCCTGTGGCACATTTCCTGTTGAGGGAGGAACAAAGAAGCCCAGGACAGGGCTGTTGCAGGCTGCAGCTACACAGAGCAATAGAAAGTTGTTACCTCATTTCTGTACATAGTTTCTGTTAATAACAAAGGATTTATCTTGAACCAGTCTGCTCGTCAGGAAGGGTATGTCTAGACATTGAGTTGGGGGTGTGAATCTCACCTCGAGGAAACATACTCATGCTAGCTGTGATTGCGCTATCATGTTAAAACAGAGTGTAGCTGCAGTGGCGTGAGCAGTGGGATGGGCCAGAAGCCCTGAGTACATACCTACCATTTAGATGGGCACATACTCAGGGCAACTAGATTCTCCCTCCGCTTATACCACCACAGTGACACTCTATTTTTAGTGTTTTAGCTTGATAAAAGTTAGCACAAGCATGTCTCCTCTAGCTTGGAATCACACAACAGCTTGAAAATATTCCAAGATACTATATATAGCACCAGGAGTGGAAAGCACAGTGTGCTGGAAGACCCAGTGAGAGGTAACATTGAAATGACTGCTACAGCACCCGTGCAACTGCCAGTAACTCTCCCACCAGATCTGAGAACCGGGGAAAAGCTGAACATGCCTGGTTCAAACAGCAATTTGAATGGTATGTGAAAGCCACAGGGCAACTAAACTGGAGGAGGAGCAAAAGATTGCCCTGCTCTTGACAATAGCAGGCACAGAAGCCCTAGATGTGTACAGTACATTCCATACAGATGGTAGGGGGAGAGAGAGGAAAGCTTTGCAGAAATAATGACAACGTTTGAAGATCGTTGTGCCCCTATGTTACTTATATTCAGGATGAGAACACAGAATAAAGGGGAGACAACTGTTACATGTTTTATTTTAATAACAATATTAACAAATGTGCTTTCCTTTTATAGGGTGTGAGACAAAGAAATTCCTTTTTGTAGGTAAAACAATACTTTCCCACAATTAACTTCACTATGTGTTCTGTTGTCAATATGCCATCTTAACTAATTACTAGTGACATTTCTTTTATGGTTTTCAGTTTATGTGATTGATAAAGGTAAGGGATTTCTAAACTGCTCATTATTACTGACAGCTGTGGCAACCAGCAGTTCTTAATGAGTTGAAAAACATGTTTCAGTGGGTCATTATTTTATCCATTATAGAAAACCTCTGCAATAACAAGTACCTCTTCTCAATCACAGAACATAATTGGATCATAAGCACCCCTTACCAATAACCCCTTACTATAACATACATTGTAGACACCTTTCACTAGTTTTGACGGTTCTTTTCCCCTAGAGCTCTAGACTCTCACAGACTCAGAGGCATTGAGGCTGATTAGGTACAGCCCAATACTTAATTATACACATTCTTGAACACTGGTCACCCACTTGGTTCACGTTAAGAACCAACATTCTGAGGCCTTAGAATTCAAGCATACTTTTTGGTAATACTTTGGGAGAATAGTTACTATGAAAAAATCATGAGTGTTTATCATAAAAGGTTTATATTTACTAACACAATAAAGGTGTTTATTCCAGACTTAAAACTAAAAAGTCAGTCCTCTGAATTCAGAATATTAAAAGACTCTTTCATTAAAGATCATAATAATAAAAAAGCCTCTGAACAGTTACTAAGGGAGATGGAGATGACACTAGAAAGGGCAATATTTATATAAGAAGCAAACGGAAATACACATAACAAATCTAGAAAGGCAGAGAATACACAACTATGAATACCATACCAAAACCAGTAAGGAAAAAGTTCACAGAAATTAAATTGGCCAAGGACAGAAACAAGGCAAGCAGGAAACAATGCTAGTGATCTGGCAACTCACATGAGTTTAGGAAATGTCCAGCACTCAGGAAAATACAGAAACTGTAATAAGCCCAACCATTATACTAAAATATAGAGAGAGAGCAGGAAAGTGCATGTATTACGTGCAGTAATGAATTCTTCAAGGGAAGAAGTGCTGTTTGCGGGCACAATAATGGAGAATGCTGTAAATTCAAAGGATTGGCTAATTAAAATGTGTACAAATGGCACTTATATGACATACAGGATAGACACTGGGGCACAACTAAATATAATTATAGAAACTGAAATAGAGAGATGTAAGGAGCACATAAAAGTGGAAGAGTCAATAGTGTCTGCGAAAGGCTATAATGGAAGAAAAATTCCTGTTTTGGCAGAGGGCACACTGACACTAAAATACAAAGGGACAATGATAAAAAGAGAGTTTGTGGTGGTACATAGAGGCAAGCAACCAGTCTTCGACCTACTTATGTGTGAGGTGCTTGGTGTCTCTAAGATGTTGTATATTCTAAAGAGACAGAAATACAACATAGAACCAGATATGAAAGTAATACTAGCATCATATGAAGATGTATTCACAGGAAAGGCCTCCCAGTAACATAACCAATATGGTTAAGAGAAGGTGCAGAACCCATGGTATAGGCTACATTAAAAGTTCTATAAACCTTAAAACAGAGACTAGAAAAAGTGCTGCAAAGCATGACAGCAAATTGTATAATCAGAGACTAGAAGCACCAACAGATTGGGTTCACTCATTAATTGTAGAGAAAAAAGAAGGGAGAGGGGGTATAGCTGTGTATGAATCCTCAGGGGCTGAACAAAAACATTAAAAGAAACCACTTCCACTTGCCCACAAGAAGTGGACTGTTGACTGAGATGGCAGGAGCCAAATTATTCCACAAATTAGATGCATCAGCTGGATTTTGGCAGATCCCCTTAGATACAGAACTCTAAGATCTGCACTTTCATCACAACATTTGGCAACTACTTCTTCCTAAGATTGCCTTGCAGAATAGCTCCAGACATATTTCACCATACAATGAGCCAAATACTAGAGGATGTAGCAGTTGTGAAAGTGTACACTGATGACATAATAATGAAGGGTAGCATTGTCATTGACTATCAGGAATGACTGAGGATAATACTGGAAATTGTGAGAGCTAATAACCAAAAACTGAACAAAACCAAATGTCAGTTTCAAATATGGAAATAAAATACTTGGGAGAGAGAGACTAACTTCCAAGAAAATCTTAACCAATGAATCATATTCAAACAATGCTGAACATGCTAAGACCTGAAGATAAAAATGGAATTCAAAGGCTGATAGGCATGGTGAATTATGTAAATACATTTTTACTTATGTACACAGCTTGCACAATTCACCTATGACAGCCCCTCCACAAGACCACCAAATGACATGGATGCCAGAGCATGAAAGAGTGTTCAATGTTTTAAAGCACATTCTGACATCGGATCCAGTGCTGCAATTTTCTGATCCATTGAAAGACATCAAATGCTCCACAAACAAGGATTCAAAACAAGGACTGGGAGCAGTACTATGACAGTGTCATTAATTGATTGGTTGCCAGTCTCATATGCATCTGGGGTTATAACAGTCACAAAGAAGATGCATACACAAATTGAAAAAGAGACACTAAGTCTGGTGTACTGTTGTACAAGATGTAATGACTTTCTCCAGTGTCATAGCTTCAAAGCAGAAACTAACCACAAACCACTGATTGCAATATACAGAAAGGGACTTGGAGAAGTTCCACCAAGGATATGACTGTTTTTGAAAATTCAGAAGTATGGTGTGACCCTGCAGTTCCAACCTGGATGCCACTTAGTAATGGCAGACACACTCTCAAGAATATATACTCCATCTGACAATACACAGTCCAATAACCTGGAAGAAGCAGTAAACCTACATATGAATATCATAAAGTGTCAGATGCTGTATCTCCAGCCATATGGACAGAAACAGCTAAAGATGAAATTCTGCAAGCAGTGATATAAGCGAGAATTAAGGCAGAGAAAAGAAATCAACACTTCAAATGTGCCTATTCCCACCATAAAAATTAGCTTTCAGTGATTTCAGGAGTGCTCTTGAAGGGGACACAGTTCTGGTTCCCACAGTGATGAAAACGAAAATATTGGAACAAATATATGAAGTTCTCTGGGAATGACCATATCAAAAAGGACAACTAGAAAAACTATTCAGGCCACAGATAAACAGTGACATGACATCAAAGAAAGGGTGAGCAGGGGTGCAACATGTCAGAAGCCCAGAGATTCCCAGCAGAAAGAACCAATGATATCAAAGAAACAACTTGCAATTCCATCGGACAAAGCTGGAATTCATTTGGAATTTTCTTATAGCAGCTAATGGTATATTTAGTGTCATCCTTCCAGAACAGGGTGTCATGTCAACGCAGACTCACCATCACCCCATCAAGCTGTGGGCAACAATTACTTCTCTCATGTCTTGTCTCCAGCTCACCATACCTCAGCCTGTTAACCCAGTCACACTGAATCACAGACCTATGTCTGGTAGTTTACTTTGATGACACCACCACATCGGCCTTTAAAATGCCTCTGATCTGTAGATCTCACTTCCAACACAGCTAAATACTTGAAGGTCCAACTCTATCCTGGCATAACTTGGCTGACATAAGTAGTGTTACACAAGGGGTAACTTGACTGACAGCAGTGTGGTTTCATGAATTTAGTCTGTTAGTGCAATTTCAGTGAGCTTACATTGCTAGAATCCTATGTTCTGTTTGCTTGTTTCTTTTAATGCCTGTCCTTGTGTTTCATTAGTGTAAATTGTTTACATTTAATAATAATAATAAAAACAATGGAGATGAAGGATGGAAATGAATTTTATAATTCCTTCATCTGACCGGGGATCCGGGGAACTACAGGCCAGTCAGTCTCACCTCAGTCCCTGGAAAAATCATGAAACAGGTCCTCAAGGAATCAATTCTGAACCACTTAAAGGAGGGGAAAGTGATCAGGAACAGTCAGCATGGATTCACCAAGGGCAAGTCATGCCTGACTAACCTAATTGCCTTCTATGATGAGATAACTGGCTCTGTGGATGAGGGGAAAGCAGTGGATGTGCTATTTCTTGACTTTAGCAAAGCTTTTGATACAGTCTCGCACAGTGTTCTTGCCAGCAAGTTAAAGAAGTATGGGCTGGATGAATGGACGGTAAGGTGGATAGAAAACTGGCTGGATGGTCGTGCTCAACGGGTAGTGATCAATGGCTCCATGTCTAGTTGGCAGCCGGTATCAAGTGGAGTGCCCCAAGGGTCGGTGCTGGGGCCGGTTTTGTTCAATATCTTCATCAACGACCTGCAGGATGGTGTGGACTGCACCCTTAGCAAGTTTGCAGATGACACTAAACTGGGAGGAGTGGTTGATACGCTGGAGGGTAGGGATAGGATACAGAGGGACCTAGACAAATTAGAGGATTGGGCCAAAAGAAATCTGATGAGGTTCAACAAGGACAAGTGCAGAGTCCTGCACTTAGGACGGAAGAATCCCATGCACTGCTACAGACTAGGGACCGAATGGCTGGGCAGCAGTTCTGTAGAAAAGGACCTAGGGGTTACAGTGGACGAAAAGCTGAATATGAGTCAACAGTGTGCCCTTGTTGCCAAGAAGGCTAACGGCATTTTGGGCTGTATAAGTAGGGGCATTTCCAGCAGATCGAGGGACGTGATTATTCCCCTCTATTCGGCACTGGTGAGGCCTCATTTGGAGTACTGTGTCCAGTTTTGGGCCCCACACTACAAAAAGGATGTGGATAAATTGGAAAGAGTCCAACGGAGGGCAACAAAAATGATTAGGGGGCTGGAGCACATGACTTATGAGGAGAGGCTGAGGGAACTGGGATTGTTTAGCCTGCAGAAGAGAAGAGTGAGGGGGGTTTTGATAGCTGCTTTCAACTACCTAAAAGGGGGTTCCCAAGAGGATGGATCTAGACTGTTCTCAGTGGTAGAAGATGACAGAACAAGGAGTAATGGTCTCAAGTTGCAGAGGGGGAGGTTTAGGTTGGATATTAGGAAAAACTTTTTCACTAGTAGGGTGGTGAAGCACTGGAATGGGTTACCTAGGGAGGTGGTGGAATCTCCTTCCTTAGAGGTTTTTAAGGTCAGGCTTGACAAAGCCCTGGCTGGGATGATCTAGTTGGGGTTGGTCCTGCTTTGAGCAGGGGGTTGGACTAGATGACCTCCTGAGGTCCCTTCCAACCCTGAGATTCTATGATTCTATGATTCTATGACTTGTACTAATGAGGATAAATATAGCATCTCCCTGCCACACACTTTTAATTGTTTCTATTAGAATATTGCACTATTTTGAAGATTGACAATACGTCTTGAAAAGTAGAAGTACTTTCCCTTTTGTATTACATTGCTTTCTGTTCCCCACAACTGGCTTAAATGGGCACCTCTGTGATGGTTGCCATGGAGACCAATTTAGAAGAGATTGTGTTTGGAGAAGAAGTTCCAGCACCGCAGTATGTTTGAAAATAGATAAAGAAATTAAAGTGATGACTACAAATATTAAAGGTTTTACAGGGATGAGTAGTACATGGGGCTGGAAGGAGTGGTCTACCTGGAAGAGGGTTGGGCAGCTCTGTTGCCATCATTGTTGAGTTTATTTCCCCCCCCCCACACACACACACACATATCTCCTCTCCCCCACTGGTTGTTTTATGAATCAGGAATAACAGTCCAGCTACAAATGACTTGCTGATTCCAGTGGTGTCCCCTATAGTCCTTACTACTACCTCTCCCTTATTTGTCTCACAGCAAATAGATTCAGCACAGCTTCTTAATCCTTGCCTGACCACTCACTCAACAAAACACTATAGGACTCTACTTCTCCCCCAGTCCTCTCCTCCTCTCTATCTCATGCTCAAGTAGCGGGGGACTGTGTGTGTGCTTGCTCCTTGGAGTGCTCTCTCTTTCGAACCAGAATGAGTGGCTCAGCAGTCAGTGAAGAATTTATTGTCTCAATGTGTTGCACCTGGTTTGTGTATACAAAAACCATGTTTTACGTGTGTGTGATTAAATAGGTCCAGCGGAATTCTGAAAAGAGCTTGTCCACACCTTTCCCTGAAGCTTTTCCCAGTATGTGCCTATCTTTCAGTGTGAACATACTCTGCACACATCCAGCCATTCATTTGGAAAAGTCTGCGTCTATTCATCCCCTAGTTGTGCCCCAGGATATGTACGTACAGTTAGTTTTGTGCCTACATAAATTCTTGAAAATGTGATCTTCTAATTCTAGGCTATTCAGTGTTTTCTTTCTCAACTGAGAATGTAAACACAGGTGCTAGGTACATTAATGGTTTTTGTGATGTGGCCATCTGACCACTAAGAACTGGGTGTGGGGGGGAGGGGGAGGAAAGCTTTCAATTGCTACTGACCTGAGATTAATGTAAGCAGCTGATCTAGGGGTGAACAGCTCCTTATTCTATTACTAGTCTCCTGAGTCAACCTATGCCTCCTTTGTCCCAGCCCTTCAGAAGGTTTATATTTTATCTAACAAGACTTGTTTGACAATTTGCTGCTTTAACATTTGTATTGAAGAGGTGTATCTGTAGTGCTCATGTGTTTCATTTCTGATGATTGTATTTGTTCTGCAGCTTAGTTTTCTGCAGCTTTTGTTCCCGTTGTTAAGTGACTGACAGAGGTTTGGCTTAACAGTTACCACCTGCCTGAGCGCTATTATGAAGAATGAGACATGACTGGAATTGTTAGTAGAAATTAATTTTAAAAAACCTAAATGACAGGAAAAAAAGCTTATTTTTCCACTGACACTCTTCTGTTGACTCTGGACTTAGTCCAACTTGTTGTCGTAGCTCTTTGTTTTTCATTGTCAAAGTCCTTATAAAACCCTATATTTCCCTGACTAAAGGTAATGGTGCAACTAATTTATGACCTATTTAAAAAATTTTAGCACAAACATAAACAGTTTGGAATTGCATATTATAGTACATGGTACTGTTCAACTAGTAAAAGCCTGCAGAATTCAGGAAAATGTACCCAAAACCATTATGAGGACATGGTATGATGCTGAAGCTGAATTTAAAAAATAAACAAACAAAAAAACCCCCTCTTTGCAGGTTATTTTGTTTGTTAGATTTTCCTTTAGCTTTTAAACAAACGTTTTCTATCCAAGTAAGAGTTTACAAGGTTGTAGAACTGCCTCACAATATTACCCAAGATGATTGACATTCAAACATTTGCTATCTTACAGGTTGTGTTTATATAAATAAATGTGTTTACTCTCACTGAAACTTTAAAATAAAATAAAAACAATTGTGGATTAAAAGCAAGAGATTTCAGATTGTTCAAGTGCTATTGGTAACTGAACCTCAGATATCTAGAATTTTAACCTGGCATAAATAAGCAGGGAATATTCATAATAAATGCATATATATGAACTAATATGTCAAAGACAATTGCTTTTACATATGTGGAGCCATTTTGAAATGGAAATAAATGGGCACTCTGGCACAGAGCAAGTTATTTCAGTAGTTGTTGCTTACGGAGTGAGAGAAAGAGGATCAGGCTAAAGATGAGAATAAGGCAAGATGAAGAGTAACATGTCGATGAGGTGTAAACGTGTGCAGATTAAAAAAATGAGAACAATCTCTCTCTTTTTCACTGTCTCTGGTAGAAGTGAATAAGAGAAGTGTATTGATCCCTGTAATCTCCAACTGTTACAGTCACACATATCCTCACTGTGCAACACACAAGTCAAACTATTCCCAGAATCAGCTTGCTTGACACATATAATCAAGATCTGCTTTAAAAGAGGAGAAGGCAAACAAAGGACAGAGAAGGAGACCAAATTACCAAATTAAATGTATAGGAGCCACATTTTCAAAAGTGGTTTCTCATCTGCAATTCTATGTTTGTTTGCAGAAATTAGGAAGTTAGATGTCTGTCCACCCAAATTGCAAGTGCAAAAGTGAGTTTTGAGTACGCATACAAACAGGATAGATTTCAGTGAGTGGGCTGAGACTCATTTGCAAATGTGATCTACAGAGTCAGGTAGATAAAGTATTTGGCTTGTGATCTTCATCACTGCTCTGGTTCCTTTACACTAGATACAAGGTCCAGGACAGCGTGAGGGGCTGTAAAAGCCCTGTATTTGGCCCTGGGAGAATTCCACCAGCACAGGCACTATGGAAGACAGCCTTACAAGGACCCTTTTGCAAGCTCTGGCCTAGGATGTGTGCAGGGTTGAGAGTTTGAGGGGGTGTAGCATGGGCAGGGATGCAAAACACAATGACTTAGCACAGCTCATGGAGGGTGCCATAATTTAAACAGACCCTCTCCCGGCTGTCTAAATTATGCTAGGAGCCCCTGCAGCTCTGAGAGCAGCCCCTGATCTAAAGCGCACAACAGGTGAATTAAAGCCACTTTAGCCTCTATGCCCAGGAGCTGCAATTTATGTGCTGAATCTCTCTCAGAGTGTGTGTGAGGCAGCATTTTTCTAATTCCCTATAAACAACATTTAAAACAAGAGAATAGTAGATAGGGACAGCAATAGCCAGACATACAGCCAAGTCTTATCTTCTGCCATTTCGTCTCTTTAATTTAAATCAAGAAATACTGCTGTACTCCAGGAGATCGCTAATGTCAGGAAACAGTAAAGAGATTTATATTTACAAGAATATAAGGGTTGAGTCATTTACTATTCTGTATTATAGTAGGGTTGGATTTTGAAATGGCAGGGAGCGAGAGAAATGAAAGTAAGGACTGTTGTGCTTTCCTGCTGTTTTGAACACTAAAATCATATCCTCCAAAACATATTTACAGAAGAATTACAATGACCACCATTGACCACCATTCTTATGACCAAAATTATGACAATTGTTATTATTATGACCACAATTATGACAACAATGACCACCATTATTATGTCACTATTTGCCACAGATCTGTGCTATAATTGAATTATTTATTATGCTAAATCTGGGGACATTATGGGTAAATGATGGGTTGTACTGGCAATCACTGAACCTAGAAACATGCAAAATTACTATAAAAGCTGTTTATATCCCCAGTAAGGTTTGCCAATGCCTATAAGATACAAGGGTTAATTGTCTCCGGATGTGTGCTTTACATACTGTCATTTAGTCGGAGTATTCAGGTTCCTTTGAATCTTCTCTTGCTTTATAATAAAAGCATTTGTTTGGGTAACCGAAGTGGGTGCTGTGTGGTCCGGCAATACGCAAAAGGTTCCATCACTTATATTTGAATAAAAAATACTGTTGTGACACTGGTATACCAGGCACCAGCTCTTAGCAAGTCTTAGTAGACATCAGCTGAGCACTGACAAATTCATTGCTGGACACCAGATCAGCTCATCTATGTGTTAATATTGTTCAAGATAGGCGTTAGACTTGTAAGGATGTGTTTAGTGTTTAGACTCTATAAAATGCTTGTAAATTGCTGCATGCATTAATCTGGATTCTATGCTAAAAGGTAAAATACAAGTTTGTTTTATAATTGTAAAAATGCTTGCTCTGAACCTGTGAACTCAGAGGAGGACTATCAAAATTAAGTAGTCCGCTATAGCACTAAAGCTTTGTCGATTGCCCCATCCACCCATGGAAAAGTACATGCAGGAGGTCTCGTTCCATTGGTTTGAATGCTGGAAGAGGGACTTAAAAATAGCTGACATGAAGATTTTTAATCTCTTTGCTGTTTTGATCTTAGATGGGCTGGAGCTAAGAAAAGAAAAGCAGAGATTTTCAGGGTCATTCTGGGTTAGCCAGGAAAAGACATTGAGTGCTGACAGATTACTGCATCTCTGTCACCTTTTGGAACCATAGACTGAACTCATATTGTGCATATATTTTGCTTGCTTTAATCTATAAGTAACTCCCATTTCTTTGTCCTAGTTAATAAACTCTTACTTGGTTTCCTATAGGATTGGCTACCAGTGTTGTCTTTGGTGTGAGATCTAAGGTACAAATTGATTTGGGGTAAATTACTGGTCTCTTGGGACTGGGAGCAACCTGAATATTTTGTGATGTTTGGTGTAAGTGACCATTTATCACAAAGTCCAGCTTGCCTGGGTGGCATGATAGACTGGGGAACCTAAGTGGATTACCTAGTTTAATTTAGACAACATTTCCCTAGTTTGCTCATGAGAATGTCATGTGGGGCTGTACCAAAAGCCTTACTAAAATCAAGATATCACGTCTACTGGTTCCTCCCATCCATTATGCCAGTAACCATGTCAAAGAAATAAATTAGGTTGGTTTGGCATGCTCTGTTCATGACAAATCCATGCTGGCTATTCCTTATAACCCATTATCCGCTAGTTGCTCACAAATTGGCTGTTTAATAATTTGTTCCAATATCTTTCCAAGTATCCAAGTTAGGCTGACTGGTCTATAATTCCCCAAGTCCTCTCTCTTCCCTTTTTAAAGATAGATTACTTTGTTTGCCCTTCTCCAGTACCCAGGGATCTCACCTGCCCTCCAGGAGTTCTCGGAGATAATCACGAATGGTTCTGAGATTACTTCTGCTAGTTTCTTAAGTACCTTAGGATATTAGTCCGGTGGAGTAATATAAAGCAGATGTTAAGATGCACTAACTCATTCTGGTGACAGGCTTGTATAAAATCAAGGAGCAGAGATTGGATGCAGAGGACAATAGAGCCCTACCTTTGTAAAGTTATGTGTACAACCTTTACTGCAATATGTAAAGGATGATTAATAAATAAGGATTAATCATAGTTAGAGCAATAGTGAACTTTGACCTCAGCCAGAAGTAAATAACTGCCAGCCCACAAAAAGCTTGTAACCTTTACTCCTTAAGTTCCAAACCAAAAATGAGATCCCGAGGTATGATTACAGTATTAAATATAGGATAATATGGAACCCTTCCAAGTTTTCCAGGAACTGCTGAAGTAGTGTTGGCTCTGCATATCATTGCACTGAAAGACCTCAGTGAGATCGTTAAGTACAAGGGAAACCATAATAGAGATCTACATTTAGAAACCTAGTTCCTGTCAGTCTTAATAACGTCAGCTACTTAACTCAGTCTGCCCATCTAAGCACTGGTTTTTATCACACCATTTTATTTCCGAATGTTAATCTCAGAGGCCTTCCAAAACTAAAATTGAAGAAACTGACGTAACTCTAGCCTTCAAGAGTAGATGAATCTATGAAAAAAAAATCAAGGTAATCTGCATAAACTAAGATACCAAAAGCATACTTGAGTATGAGAAAAACTTAGTTATGCTGACACTAATATTCTCAAACTAAATGAATACTTGCTTAGGAGACATGAATAATCAGAGACCTGGAATTAATGTTATCAGTAATTTTAAGAAATCTATATTAAAATATATAAATGGATTAAGCAAAGGAATGTGTAAATGTTCAGCAATATCAGCTTCAGCTAAATCAAGCTCATAGTAATGAGGATGATAACATTAATTCATAGCCATGCTTATATATTCATTGGAAAATTCTATGTAAGGCACATAAATCTGATAGTGAAAAGTGTATATGATGCTTTTTGAAAAAATATTAATTGGCATCACAGTGTAGTTAATTGGTACAAATAGAAATTCTTGGATTAGAGATGCTGCAAATATCCTGCAAAGATTGTTGCAAATTTAAATATACGGTGTATATTCAGCAGAGTGTTGGGGAATTAATCAACATTTACTATTGGCATTAATGGAAATCATGTGACAAAATTCCACCATAGTACTTTGAAATGGTACCACAGATGTCTGGCTATAATTATCAGATTTACTCTCCAGTTACTTTATGAGCCAGAGCTTTCCAGAAATAACACCACAACATTACAAATCTAAATTCACTGTCACCATCCATGTCATAATTTCTGGAAATACTACACTATTTCTACATGTGATACTGCAGTTAGGCAAATCAGTGAGCAGGCAAGGATTTGTGAGGTAACTACAAATCAATAAATTATTTGAGTAACAATAGATTACATCTAAATCATAATTTAATGAATGTGATATTATGGGAAACAAATATTTAATAATGAGTTCTTCAGTCTAGGAGAGAAGGGTATAACATGATCCAAATCCTGGAAGTTGAAGCTAAACAAATTCAGACTGAAAATAAGGCGTGAAGATTAACTGTGAGGATAGCTAACCTTTGGAACAATTTACCAAGGGTCCTGGTGGATTCTCTATGACTGACAATTTTAAAATCAAGATTGGATGTTCTTTTCTAAAAGATATGCTCTAGGAATTATTTTGGGGAAGTTATATGGCCTGTGTTATACAGGAGTTCAGACTTCATATTCACAATATTCTCTTCTGGCCTTGGAATCAATGAATCTTTCATTTCTAATTTTTCCTGATCAACTACAGCAGAAATCCTTTTTCCAGAATCTATATAAGAGCTACACAGTCTATCTTCCTTCCAATACACAGCAAACTCTAATTTGCCAATTTGCATTGTTTGAATGAACAGTAAAGAGAACAGGTTATAGAAAACCAGGTGCAGGTCTTTTTATGCATAACAAAGATCACTTGTGAATCAAACCTTAAGGAAATTCTAAAATATGGCAAATGAGTTGTCAGAACAAAGAAGGGGAAAAAAAACCATGAATAAATAAGTTAAATTGGACTGCTCATGTTACTTAACAATATACACTAGGCAATAAGTGTTTGCAAGATCAGAACATGAAATATGATTGAAAGCACATGGAGGATGAAGTGTTGAGCATATCGAAGGCAGCGATACAGACCACTGTCTCATGAAGACAGAAAAAATAAAAGCTGATTTCTTTCTGGATGCTCTAGCTATTTGTAAATTAAATAATTTTTTTTCATGGTGGCTTAGCACTGATAGCTTTTGCAGAAAAACAGGAATCCATTTTTAATGGATGATTCAGGAAACCATCCCAATTCAAGACAGCACTTAAGTATGTGCTTATGGCCCACTGAAGTCAAGGGACTTAAGCATGTGTCTAAAATTAAGCATATGCTGACGTACTATCAGGAATGTAGATCTGAGTCTGTGTGTAAATAAGTGAGTTCCTAGGTTTATTACTATTAATTATTGCACTATTAACTACTATATTTCTGCAAAGTTAATAATGGTTGGCTCTACACTTAGTGATCATTAACATTAACACTCCAGTCCTATGAACTGATACAGACAAAGAGAGTGGGAATACATTATATGATAAGGAAAGGTGGTAAGAAAATTTTGTGGCCACACATTTAAATTGCTGCACTACACAATTGGCCAAACCATGAGTCAGTTATGGAACTCGTCCCAAACTAGTAACATCAAAATCTTTACAACAAAGCATATCATAATGCATTTTGATTGTCAAATTTTACAAAAATAACTTTTAACATGTTTTAGAGGAAACAGAATGAAAATTTTTGGTAGATTCAAGGATGGTTCTCTTGGGTGTCTCTACCGAACATGACTATTTTTACTCATAAAATTAATTTCTCCATTTGATTTTTTTCTTCCATGTTTTTATGTATCAGAAGGGAATGAAATGCCTCAATGGTGCATTAACTTCATTTAAAAAGGCTCACAGTGTGCAATCAATGAAAAACTAGTTTATATACTACAACTACTACTGAGACTTTAAAAAACGTTTCGTTGGCTAGATACAACACTATAAAATAGACCATTCCTTTCATGTTACTTTCTTAAGGACCCAGTCCTAGAAAAAACGTAAGAATAAATTCGTTTAGGCAAGTAGTTCTATTTGACATTATGGGACTACTCATATGACTAAAGTTATTAATGTGCATGTCCCTGCTAATGGGAGCCAGAATATCTCTGATATTCTTTGTATACTAATTTAAATAAACTCATGTTCAAAAATGTTTTAGAGATTTATAAAGAATGTTATTGCTCCTATTTTTCACATCCACGGCTGGGTGAAAGAAGGGAATGTTTCAGTGGCTAGTGGTTTTTAATATAAAAATGTCATCTATCTGAAAATTTCTCAGAGATTTGGAAAGTTAAGATGTAGTCCAATCAGAGATGGATTAGTTAGAGGAGTACAGATGGCAGAAAGTCAAAGATCCCCTTACAATTACATGGTTACAAAGTTAATTACATGAGTGATATCACTACCATATATGTACTATACATTGAGGAAAACTGATTTAAAAGCCCATCTGGTTAAGAGGGGAAATGAAGGCAGCAATTAGAAATAATAAAGCAATATATGACTCTTCTAGCATGAAGGTTTCCCCAGTGTGCCACCTTGTTCTCAGGTGTGGTGCCATATGTGAGTCCTGCCTCATTTTCCCCTTAACTGGGGTATAAAAAAACCCAATCAACCTTTCTGGTACTAAAGAGCTTTATAGGGTCTCATTTCTGTAACACCACAAAACATTAGAACTAAAGAAGTGTAATAAATTGATAAGGAAAGCTAAAGACATCAGGGAAACTCCTGGATAGCAAGGTGAAGGAAAACAATAAGATGTTTATATATATATATATCAGGAACAAAATAAATTCTAAGAATAATATAGGACCTTTACTAGATAGAAGTGATCAAATTGTTACTAATGATGCAGAAAACACACAAGCATTCAATAAATATTTCTGGTTTTGTAACCAGGGTGATGTGTTCCTGTCACACGAGGATGATTAGCTACTTTCCAGGCCATTAGCAATTAAGAAAGATGTAACATCTATTAGGAATACAAATGTTTAAATCAGCAGGCTGCTATAATTTCCACCAAACAGTTGGCTGAGGATATCTGTGACCTGCTGCTAATAATTTTTAATAAATCTTGGAATACTGAGGAAATTCTGGAAGAGTGTTAATGTTACGCCAAAAATCAAAAGGGGCAAGTAGGATGACTACTATAGAACAGTTAGTCTGACATCTGGAATAGACAAAACAATGAAAAAGCTGATATATGATTAAATCAATAAAGAATTAAAGGCTGGGAATATAATTAATGTCAGCTTATATGATTATACGGAAAATATGTCTTATCCAATAAAACTGAAGTAGTGACTCTGAAAAGGATGTCTACACTACATATTAAGCCCAGGTTTTTGGCACCAGAGCTTGTGAACTTGGTATTTCTAAGCTCATGCTTGAACAGCCACACTGCATTGTAAACCTATGTTTATAATTGCTGGTCCTAGGTCTCACAGCTGTGCTACTGCACTACACAGATCTTCTAGCTTGGGTCTGCATCTTCATCTGCATCCATACTGCAAAATGGCAGGACCTGAGTCACGGTGGGTCTCAGGCTCTGATCTATCCTCCCCCTCCCAGCAGGGCCCTAGGATCCAGGTCCTGGGTGCTTGCTGACCCTAGTCAGATTGATTTTGTGTAGATGGAAGCAGGGGCTTGGGCTCAAAGTTGAGTCACAGCCTTGGCTCAGTGTGTAGTGTAAATATACTCATAATGGACAAACAAATGAACATGAGCTCCCAAAGGAATATTGTGGCAGAAAAAGCCAATGCAATGCTTAGATCTATACATGGGAGTAATGAATTAGAGTAGAAAACTGATTTTACCTCTGTATGTAGCATTAGAGAAACTAGTGCTAGAATACTGGAGTCCGCAATTAAAAAAAAACTATTTAAAAATTGGAGAGGGTGCAGAAAAGCGCTTATCAAAATCAGTATTGAGAGATGCGTTGATCACAGTGTACAAGTGGCTTCACAGGAAGAAAATACAGGTGTTAAAGGGCTCAAATCTAGTAGCAAAAGACATGACAAGAACTAATGGCTGAATGTTAAAGCCAGACAAATCCAAACTAGAATAAGGCACAAAGGTTTGCAAGTGAAACAAACTAGCAAGGGAAGTGGTAGATTTTCCACCTCTTAAAGTCTTCAGATCATAACTGGATGTCCACCTGGAAGATAGGCTTTAAAGAAACATAATTTACTGGGCTCAATAGAGGAAAGTGGGTGAAATTTAATGGCCTGTGTTATAAATAGGTCAGACTAGATGATCAAATCATCTCCTCCTGAACTTAAAAATTATTTCATTTATTGATCACCTAGTCTAAACTGAATGATACAGGCCATAGAATTTCACCTAGTAATTCTTGCATCCTGTCCAATAATTTTTTGGTGATCCTGAGTATAGAGAATAGATTTATAAGGCCTTCCATGACAGTCTCTTTCCAGCATTACTATTCTAGTTCTCTTACACTGTTTGGGAAAAACTAAGTTAATCTGACCACAACTTCCATATATGTGGTATTTTGTAATACAATTTATGCACTCACCAGTAAAAGTATACACTAATATATGGAAGTAAGTAGGCAACGTTATCTATAGGAATCACTATATTTTCCACTTACAATATACTCACCAAATTTAGAGATCATTTAAATGATGGTATAAATGCACAATGGAGAAACTTGATTACTAGTTTGACGGTGCACCCCATTAGGCTTTATGGAAATATGCTTATGAATGTGTATATATATGACATAACTGGAATATGTTTTATGCTACATATGCCATGTAACATATCTCTGTAGTGGTTATGATCTACTGACTCTATTCATCCTATTTGTATGCATGTATCTTTTTTTAATTCAAAGTTATGAATATTGGCTGTGTACTTGCTTGATTTTTAAGTAGCCTTGGTAAAGCATCTGGTCAGCTTCTTGAGAAAGGAATGTGCAAATTAAGTGCCCAATCAAGAAGCACTTAATGGACAATGGATCTTGGAAGGCTCCAATCCACATAAGAAGTCTACATGAGGATGCTCAAGTATCATGTGAACCATGGCTGCTACCTGTAAATTCTGAGTCAGGAATGGACATGTGACTTGCCCATGTAACTCCAAAACTCCATCTTGTAGCTGGAATTCTACACACGGGGAGGGAGGGGTGTCCACCCACAGGAGAAAGTCTATTTAAACCTCAATTTTGTCTTCAGCTGGCTCAAGAGATAGCCTCTCCACCCCCAAAGGATACCTGAAAGAAACTGGAACAAAGGACAGTAACTACAGGGGGTGTGAGTGATTGCTGGATGCAGAGTAGAAGGAGACTAGTCTGTAACAGGAAGCTTACTGGAACACCACTGAGGGTGTGGTTTTATCTGTATTCAGTGTTCTTACTGTATTAGGCTTAGACTTGCATGTTTTATTTTATTTTGCTTGGTGATTCACTTTGTTCCGTCTGTTACTACTTGGAGCCACTTAAATCCTACTTTCTGTATTTAATAAAATCACTTTTTACTTATTAATTAATCCAGAGTATGTATTAATACCTGGCAGAGGAGGGAACAGCTGTGCATCTATCTCTATCCGTGTTATAGAGGGCAAACAATTTAGGAGTTTACCCTGTATAAGCTTTATACAGGGAAAAAACGGATTTATTTGGGGTTTGGACCCCATTGGGAGTTGAACATCTGAGTGTTAAAGACAGGAACACTTCTTAAGCTGCTTTCAATTAAGCCTACAGGTGTTAGGGGACGTGGTTCAGACCTAGGTCTGGGTTTGCAGCAAGCTAGTGGGTCTGGCTCAAACCATGCAGGGCACTGAAGTCCCAAGCTGCCAGGGCAGGAAAGCAGGGGCAGAAGTAGTCTTGGCATGTCAGTCGGCAGCCCCAGGGGGGGTTTCTGTGATCCAACCCATCACATTATTGTACTGCACAAATGCCCACAGAAAAATGTTAGGCATTCTGCACCAAACACATGTTCTACACTTTAATTTGGAAGATTCTCTTTAATGCCACTTAGCATATTTCATTTACAATCATAAACAAATCATTGACACTCGGTAGCCAGACGTTAGATCACATTGCATATATTTTCTAACTTCTATCATAATGCTTGAATAATAGTTAAGCCTACTCAGGGACATCTGCCTACTTACTGCATTATAACCCTAATATCATTTTTTCTTTTGATTAAAGAATCACATAGGCATATTTCACTGACTTATTTAGAATTTCAACTCAAAATTGTACATGTGCATTTTAAAGCCTAGGACAATATAATACTTTATATAGCATAAATCATGCAGAAATTATGGTGAAACCTGTTTTATTGTTCCTGTGGTTACCTGCATTCTTAGTCTACATACAAGAATAGAAAACACAATCCAATTTTTTCAGTCTCCAGGATTCTGCTGTGGGTCTGTGTTTCATATTCTCCATTAAAGCCAACATTTTCTAACCTTGATTCCTACAATAGGTGCGATAGCTACTATCTTAGCCAACACCAAGGATCAAAGCAAGGCTCTCCAGAGCTAAAAGAGATGTTGCTACAGCCTGAGCTAAAGAGCCAGCCACTGTATGTAGGGGCAGTAACAGACTCGCATTCTCTGAGGAGCGGGCACAGAGGGACACACATGACACACTGACCAGTGGTAACAGGCACCTAAATAAGAGGTCTGATATTCAGAGGTGCTAAGCAACTACAAATCCCACTGACTTCAATGGGAGAAACAGGTACTCAACATGTATGAAAACAAGGACACGTGTATTTAGGTGTTTATGTATAGATTTAACAACCTAACTTGAGGCACTCACATTTGAAAATTATGGCCAGAGTAAATAAGTAATAGCCAAACTGCAGCCCAATTAGACTGAATTTCTCTCCCCAGCAGTAAGGAATTTGCTGGCCTTTTAGTAAACAGTAGTTATTCCTCTAACTTCTCTGAATACTCTCATGAGTTAGTTCTCACCAATTTAATCAAGGGTTGCATAACCTAACCTTTATATCTTAATTGGTTCCCATATACAGTAGAGTATTTCTGCTTTTGTGCTCATGTTCACCACTTTTTTTTGTTATTATCGTATTGGCTTGTGTACATTTTTTAAATGTGTTTTAACTAGGGCTGTTGATCAATCGCAGTTAACTCACGCAATTAACTAAAAAAAAATTGTGAGTTAAAAAATTAATCGTGCTTAATCACAGTTTTAATCACACTGTTAAACAATAGACTACCAATTGAAATTTATTATACATTTTTGGGTGTTTTTCAACATTTTCAAATATCTTGATTTCAATTACAACAGAATACGAAGTGTACAGTGCTCACTTTAAATTATTATTTTTGATTACGAATATTTGCACTGTAAAAATGATAAACAAAAGAAATAGTATTTTTGAACTCACCTAATACAAGTACTGTAGTGCAATCTCTGTAGCGTGAAAGTGAAACTTACAAATGTAGATTTTTTTTGTTAAATAGCTGCACTGAAATACAAAACAATCTAAAACTTTAGCGCCTACAAGTCCACTCAGTCCTACTTCTTGTTCAGCCAATCGCTGAGACAAACAAGTTTTCATTTATGGGAGATAATGCTGCCCCTCTTCTTATTTACAATGTCACCTGAAAGTGAGAACAGGCGTTCACGTGGCACTTTTGTAGCTGGCATTGCAAGGTAGTTATGTGTCAGATATGCTAAACTTTCGTATGCCCCTTCATGCTTTGGCCACAATTCCAGAGGATATGCTTCCATAGTGATGATGCCGGTTTAAAAAATAATGCATTCATTACATTTGTGACTGAACTCCTTGCGGGGGAGGGTGATTGTATGTCTCCAGCTCTGTTTTACATGCATTCTGCCATATATTTCATGTTATAGCAGTCTCGGATGATGACTCAGCACATGTTCATTTTAAGAATAGTTTCACTGCAGATTTGACAAACCATAAAGATGATACCAATGTGAGATTTCTAAAAATAGCTATGGCACTCGACCCAAGGTTTAAGAATCTGAAGTGCCTTCCAAAATCTGAGAGGAACGAGGTGTGGAGTATACTTTCAGAAGTCTTAAAAGAGCAACAATCCAATGCAGACACTACAGAACCCAAACCACCAAAAAAGAAAATCAACCTTCTTCTGGTGGCATCTGACTCATGTGATGCAAATGAACATGCATCGCTCTGCACTGCTTTGGATCATTATCGAACAGAACCCATCATCAACATGGACACACTGATTTTCATTACACTGAATTCAAATGACCAACTATCAGCATGAACTGCTTTCAAAGAAATTCAACTTCAGTGCATTTCAGGGAACATTGTGAATGAATACAATTTATATTGGCAAAGAGGTTGTCTTGAAAGATAGTCTTTTACACCCACACCAGGAATTTAGCACATCAGCAAAACCTCATGCTGAGTTTCCATTGTATTCCAATAAATATAATACCATATGAAAGCTAACAATCAAGCTAGCAGTAAAGAAACAATGACATTTTTTAAAATGCCCTTTTCAGAGCTTACATAAACAACTGCTACTTTTAAGGAAACCCCTGTTGCCAAGGTACTCATAAGACAAAGCATATAGCTTATATTTGCTCTTTCTTTGCAATTGTAAAAAGGTTGGATACTTGGAACCCTACCAGGCTGTCACACAATCCAGGACAAAATATGAAACATGTTGTTAAAGTGCTAATTTGTAAGTCTATAAGAGACATATGTGCACATGCAAATAGTTTTTAAAACAATTAGCTCCTTCTTGGAGGTGGAATTTTGAAGGAGTGCACTCAAAGAATTTGTCCTTAGAAATGTAAAGATCGCTTTTTACAAAGGAGTAAACATGAAGAATTGACTATAGATTCTCTGAAAAAAAGAAGGGATCACAACAAACTTACAATGATTCTAATAGACAGCTTCATATGTAGGATTCTCCAAGACAGTCCACAAAAATATAAAGATCAGAAATTGATCATCTGAAAAGATATTTCATTTACTTTACCTTTTTTAAGGGACACTTCTCTGCAAGTAAAGAATATTACACATAGTGGGAGTATACTTTGGTCAGCCTTGGCAGTGAGTCTGCAGTAGCATTTAATTTGTACTTGCATGATGAAGATTTTGCTGCTCTGCATATTTGATTTGGGAACCTTACTGTTTTATTAATTCAAATGTAATGATAACTCCCACGATACTGACCGTTATAACAAAATCTGATGATAAACAGATGTCTATATCATTTGGTGACTTATTAACCTAAGGAAGTGAATATTTCATAGGGGAATATGTAGTTCCTAAAAGATCTTGCTTCAGAGTTTCTCTGAAAAAAAATACTCAACAGTGGTAAAGCTGCCAAATATTGCCCTTACCTTTGTTGCAAAGGAAAGAATGAGCTGCCAAGACCAAGCAGGAAATACAGCAGAACAGAAGAATGCTGAATTCATATAGAAAGTTGAAGAAAGAGAGACTCTGAGGCCCCCAGTGCTATGTGGAGAGAGTGAAGGAGTAAAACAGGAGCTCAGCTAACCCAAGCCCATCATACTTTGGGGAAAAAAGCAGGACAAAGCTCTGCATCTCTCAGAAGTCTAGAGAGGTTAGAGCCTTCCCTCCAGTCTAGGGAGTCAGGAAGGATCTATTTCTACCTATTGAGAAACCAGGACGTGAGATAGAACTATAAGCAGATTTTAAACTCAGGAAGACGCTGGGCATGACAAAAAAAGGTGTGGCTTCATTTCAGATTTTGCCTAGCTAAAAAGTGAAAATGCTTACATATAGCACTTTAACAGGTAGAGAAGCCAAAGGAATTTGAGCAGTTTAAAAAGTTAGGGAGAACACTTGTCATGTCTTTGGCATAAAGTAATTCATTCTCTCTCAATCCACAAAAGCCGATCATTACAAATCTTATTTCATGCACATGTCACAGCGTGACCTGCATAGGCCTGTCACCTCAGTGTGAGTATTTAAAAATTGACATGGTTGGGAAAGTCTGTTGTGTCAATGGAAATTTGAGTGTTAAAGGCAAAAGTAAATCCAGTTTTTGTGCTTATTATGAGTTGGAATATTTTAAAATTTCACATGCTGTACATTATATTCTGTATACCATGCTGCTCATGCATAATAAATAGGCATATGAAAATACAAATGCATAGTAGCTGCTCTTCTTTTTTAGCCTCAATCTCTTGATATTTCAAATTAAATTATTGTTTTTTCTAAGATTCCATCACCTCACCACTCCTCTCCCCACATATATATGCCAAACAGTCCTGCATCCAATGTATATTTAATCCCATTAATTATTTTAAAATATATATTGTTCAGATTCCAAAGCCATTACAACATGAACTTTTTCATGGATTACAGATGTCAATGGCACATAACCTGAAAGTGATGATTAATCTTCAGGTAAGCAATATAGTTAGGTAACTATAGAATAACAGAGTAAGCACAACAGTAGGCAGAAGTAAGGAGAAGTCTTTTTATTTTACTGTTAATGTTTTAATTTTGTAAGCACTAACATGAACTATAGCTTTCAAATAAATCACAATCTGTGTCTCTATATCCTGCATTAATACACATCCCAAATATATCCTGGAGTTAACAATTCACTTGCTAAAGCTGTAAAAATAGTGCTGCATCAACCATCAGAGGCATGGGTCATGGAGACCTAGTATGTTCATTGGTTACTTTATCCCAGAAGCAGTGTCCCAGCCTCCTGGGACACTGCTTTTATCCCAGCCTCCTGATTGGTTACTTTATCCCAGAAGCAGTGTCATTTCTTTTTCATCACCAATAGAATCATTACTTCCTACAAGTTGTCCTATACATCTTAGATAATAAATTTGTTTTTATTGGAAGTGACATGGCGCTTATGCATTAGGAAATCAATAGAAGCTTCAGGACAACATGATTTGCCATTCAAAAATTCTGCAACTTTTTTCATAGCTCATTATCATTTTTCGTCATTATTTGTTTGTCAAAGGCCCAGTGTTAAATTAGGCATGTCACAGAAAGAAGTGCAGATGTAGTTCCCACCCAGAAGAGTTTGCAGGCTTCAATTAATATAACACAACAAGTGAGGTGCATAAAGTGACAGAAATGTTGAAAGAGGAGAGTTGAGCAAGGAGGAAATAAGAACATACAATCACTCATGATGATAAGATTTGCACTCCTCTTGGTGTTTGTGCCCTTTTTTTTTTTTTTTTGGAAAATGTTTACTGCCTCCTCATTTATTGTAGACATTATTTAAGTGAGTCCTTAAGAATGAATTTGAATGAGGCAGAAGAGGAGGCCTAGCAAACAGGTTTGGACAAGGTGTTCAAGAGACAGCATGGAAGAAGGCAAGGCTAGCATCAAACAGTTGACAGGAGAGACTGCAATAGCCATGGTGGGAGATGATTAAGGAGTGGACATAAGTTTAGACCATTGGGACACATAGGAGATCCAACTTTGAAATATTTTGAAGGAGACAATTATCATACTTGGTCACCAAATTTAATACGGGGAAGAAAAGGTAGGACAAGTAATGAACTACCATTTTTAGATATGAAAATTGTCCATGTACTTCATGCAGTTTTGTTAAACCTGAAGATGTGAATCACAGGTAAAATTCACTCTAAGTAGAGAGCTTGGAAATGGTCTTCTGAACCCCTGGAATGGCAAAGGAAATTATTGCCATTGTTTACATTCTGCTGTACATTTCCGAGTTCAAATGTGGCAAGTTATCTATTGTTGGAAAGAATATTCTTAATCCAAAGAAAGGCACAAAACAGGATCAGCAACAGTCTTCAGCTTGTCAAGTTTTGTGTTCAATATTCTAAATATTTTTAAAAGTAGAAATGAGGTGAATGGTGAAAGATTATTACATTTTTATACAATATAGAATCCCACAGAATGTTTCACTTTCAACAAATCAGTATTTTCCAACAGAAAAAGTTCCAGAACAATTTCCAGCCAGCTCAAGAATCATTAGAGAATTTAGCTGCCAAACTCTAACAAGTCTCTACTGAATATATGCAAACACAGATTTTCCAGAGGTCCATAATTTGGCCAAATTTAGGCAACTTTTCATAGGATCAGCCAGAGATATATCTTTCAGACAAGAATACCCTCCCTGCTAAATTTCAAGTTCCTGCTTCACAGCACAGAGGCAACAGAGCTTTAACATGGGCAAACAATATATTTTTCCCTAATCTGGTTCTGAAAACAGCTAAATTGTTTCTGCTAAAATGTATTTATTATTCAGCCTGCTAATATATGTATATTCAGCCTGAATCAGACACCAGGCAGAGGGTCTGATAACAGAAAATGTTAGTCAACCATAACTAAAGCAGTGCTACCAGCTCTGCTTATAATACGGGCAATTTCATGTTATCTAATGAGCAAACTTGTAGAGCAATTGCTCCAGAAAATTGCCAGGCTATTTTAACAGGTTCCTTTAGGAATAATAGGCCTCTTCTCAAGGTGGCTCTGTTCTCTGGTGGAACTTAGCATTGTGATAAATATCCCCAATATGAAAATCAGAGCCAGTCAGAAAATGTCAAGAAAAACAACATTTTGATTAAAATCAAAAATAAAATTAAAATATTTTCATGAATTGTATTCCATTTTCTGGATATCTTTAACAAGAATCTAATTCACATTATTTAGGTACCAAAATATGGGTTTAATTTCCTAACTTAAGACATCCAAGTTTTAAATATTGGTTTCAGTAAATGTGTCGGTGTTTGTGAAAGTGTCAGACTGGCAGCATTCTAGACCAAAATCTCCTGTTTAGATACACATCCTACCACTAATGTTGCTCTGAATTATGGAGAATATCCTTTCTTGTGCATTCAGTCCATGAATATTCATCTCTCAGCAGAGAATATGCCAAGTACCAGTTCTAGGGGATTCAACGACATGAACTTCTGCCCACTGAAAGATTCATTTAACTGGGCCAATTAGCAGTCATTGTAGACTAATAACTGTAGGTTAGCACCATCCTGGGGTATATTTGTATCAGCGAGCTAATAATAATAGCATTTTTCATTTGACAGTGAATGTTGTTGGTTACTGTTTTTCACTTTAAATTCATTATCAAAAAGTGTTTTCCTCTGAGTCATTTATGTGTCACATTTTGGGAATAGCACATCTAATTCCTAGGTTTGCCTTTGAGCTGAGCTTTGTCCCTGGCAGACTGGGAAGTGAGACAAGAAATGGAACTTGATTGTATTTATTATTATTATTGTTGTTGTTGTTTATTTGTATTACTGTAGTGTCTCAGAGCCCTAGTCAAGGACCAAGGCCAGATTGTGCTAGCAGCTGTACAATCACAGAACAAAATCATTAAGCCACTGGATGATTCATATTTATTTGTATCATTCACTACATTAAAGTTAGTAGGATAAAGAAAGAGATCTCAAAAAGTGCTAAAGAAAATTTTCAAGAGTTCTTAGGCCTTCAAGTTTTCAATAGAATCAAGTAGAAATGTTCCAGACAAAAATGTCCCTCCCTCCAACACACTCATTTGTCACCAACTGCCTAAAACCGTTTTTGGAGATACCTGTAGCCTTGTCTCTCTCTTCCTCATGTACCAATATCCTCTTGACTGTCCTATACTTTCCTGCTATTCACCCAGTAACTACCAGCCATTTTCATCTGCACCCCAAACTAATGCATTGAAAAGAATCCTTCTCAATTACTCCCACTCAGCTGTTCTATCAGCTGGAAAGAGACCCTGCAATGTCTTTAAATCAGTCATTTGTTTTGGAGATAGAGTGTAACAGGGAAGATTTTATTGCTCTTTTTAAATGTCACTGATTTTGAAAACAGCTTCTTAATTATTTAATAAGAGTTTGCACTTCATGTCCCTTTAGTCTAACCATTACTTTGTTCTAAATCCTTGACATGAGTTTTCCTTTAGTTCTATATCCACTGGACTGCTTTTGATTTTCTTTTCTGGATGAACCAAAACCAGCATAACTTTCCATCCTAACCAACAATAATAGATTTACCAATGTTTGCATTTTTTGTTTTAAAGTAATTAAAAATAAATAAACATATAGATATAAAGAGTAACAAAAAAGAGCTATACTGTGCTAAAGTAACATTATCGGATTGTTTGTTTGTTCATTTCATTTTTTGTTTGAAAATATAAAAGAAAAACAACAATCTGAGAATGCCACCACCTCCTTTGTTTTGGGGAAATAGAAATAATATTCTGTACTGTACTAATAATTTTGTATTTTAAAATATTGTAAAACGTTTACAATAAAATTCATGATAGGAGTGTTCAAATTGGGGATATTTCAAAATGTTTGACCTTTTCTGGCATTTCCACTAATTAAACATTAAACTGTGCTGCACTTTTTACACAGTTATGTGTAAAAGATAGTAGAAAAATATTGCTTTTGTAACCAGTTTCCTGACTCAGTCAAAACTCTGTACATCTGCCTAGCTTAGATTTCAACCAATTGCATTTTTTTCATAATAATTTGCGTTAAAGAGGGCATAAGATCCATTTTTCCTCACCTTAGTTTGTGTGGAGAGTCTGCATCCTTCACCAAACCAGCTCCACCAAAGAACCTAAAGTCATCAAGGATCCTAAAGAAAATGGTATCCCAAAGTTTCTGACCTTTCTGGAGTAGATTTTCAAAAGCAGCTAAAGGATTCGGGCACATAACACCCATTAACTTTCAGTGAAATAAAAAAGAATTATATGAAAATTAAGGGACAAAGCTTATTTTTAAGGAACTCAGTGCCACAATATTTATGCATGTATATGGTCATATCATTTATATCACATTTATATCACAATAGACAATATAATCCTTTATACTGTTGTTACCAGAAACATATTTTCTATATGATCAAATGCTCCTTAGTAGCTCTTTATTGGATATCGTTTGAGGGACATGAGGTACTAAGTAGGAGACATCCCTTAAAATACAGAATGCACTGGCTGAGGCTGTTGGCAGAAATTTCACCAGGGAGATCAGTGGTCGGTTGTACTGGCTGGGGAAAGGATGTGGCCCAGGCAGCAGTGTGGGAAGTTGTGCTTATTCAGCACCAGTGATTCTCCTATGAAGCACTAGCTGTAAGCAGAAGTTGCTCTATCCAGCTGGAAATCTTGAGAGAATGCATGAGTGTTTCTACTACCTGTCCACTTTTAGGATAAATCCCCCTTGGAATGGAAAGGTCAGATTGCCACATATGTCCATCCCTGTGGAAGCATCCCTGACTCTGGCCCACTATTTCTGTGTTACTGCTACTTTTTTATTATACTATACAGACCTTAATATGCATGGGTAGTATTGCATTACTGGTATTTCTAAATTACTGTAATTGCATTTAATAAAAACATCAAATCCTAAAAAGGGAGAGAGGAACATTTAAGCCTTCTTATAGTTTGATACAGAAATCTGTTTATGTAGCTACTTTTTCTAGAACTTTAGGTGAGTGTCCCAAATAGGTTTGCCTGTGATTTTGATGTAACAAGACAGTTACTGTATGTTAGTTGGAATCTAGCTAGTTATTCAGAATCTTATCTGTGCAGTTTAACAGCTATGGAAGAAATATTTACAGTAATTTTTCAATCCACAGTACATGTATATTTCACATTTTAAAACTATTTTTATAACATGTTGCTTCCTTGAAAAAATATAAGTTAATAAATGCATATACGTGGCTTTAAAAAGTCACCCTTTTCTCTTTTGTATCTTTGCATCTTAATGATCTGCTGACACTTTTGGAAGTTCTTTTTATCCATTTCCCCTGTTCTGGTTCTTATTTTCGCCTTCCTCCCTAGTAGACTGTTACTCATTAATCTCTCACTTTTACTTGCCATTTCTTTTTGTCTCTCACTTTCAGTTACCCAGTTTCTGGATCATCCTCCATTAAGTCTGAAAAAATCAGTTTAGAAAACAAGATCACATCTCTGCTTTAACGCTTCAGGCTCTCTGTGCCAGATCTGAACTTTACAACCATTTTAAAGTTTTTGTTGAATGTTTAAAAGAAATCCTAGTTTACAGTTTTTGATTTCCCCTGCTTGCTTTGATGTTACCATTGCTTATATAAATGTCATTGCAATGAAACAAGAGAATACAGTTTTGCTAATACATAGTAGCAGCACATTACTCAGGTGGTCAAGCTAAAGATAAGGACATGGAAAATGTATTATATTTGTTTTCTAAAGAGCAAGAGTAACTAATGACAGTTATACATTAAATTTACCTAACTAACTTTAAAGTTTTTACCACAAAAATTTCTTTTTGGTGGTTAATCCTCGATTATCTGTTTAGTCGGCACTTTTACTACTGTGACTGCCCCAGTAACACAGATCTGCCAACATCCTCTAACCAAGAAACCAATAGATTTTAAGTTTGCACAAGTTTTCATATATTTGCATGTTTTCAGGCATGAACCATTAGAAACATATGCTTTCCCCTTTTAAATGTATACATCAGCAAAGGTCCAATAGGGAAGCATCTGTATTAATTTATTTTTTAATTCTCAAGTGTTTTATAGGTGCTATTCTCTTTTTTCATATTCTAAAATATTTTCATACCTTATTTCCAATATTTTCCTTTGTTCAGGATAATTAGTCCTGACAATGTAGAGGATGAAGAAAATAAGTGGGTTTTAGTATTGAAACATCACAATATTTTCAATAACTCTATACAGTTGTGTTTAGAATAGGTAGTGATGTATTAAATCCCTGCAATTAGATATAAGGATTTGCCTGCATGGAGTCCCATTGAAGTCAAAATGGTTCTACCTGAGTTCAAGGCTTTACGTGCACACTGGAATGAAGTTTGAGATCTTAACAAAAGGCATCACCATTAATTATTATTATTATTATTTGCGGTGTGGGGGGGGAGTTGTTCTCCATTACCATCAGTGTAATCGACTATATACTAGTTCCAACTGAGGCCCCCTGTGGTTGTGACAAGATGTAGGAAACAGAAAGTTGTTTCACAAAATTCATATATATTAGTGAATTAGTCACCCAGCACTGTAAGCTGTGCACATAATGGGAAAAGCTATTTGTCAAATAATTTATTTAAAAAAAAACTGCTGTGAAATTCACCAGATACATTATTTGATGGATAGCATTTAATCACCTCTCTTGAGCTCTAAAGTCAAATGAAGCAAGAAGTCGACTCCTATGGCAGGTTCACACACACGCCACTCCTCTAGGGCCTGGTGTACACTAGAAAATTAGGTTGGCATAACTACATCGCTCAGGGGTGTGAAACATCCACCCCCTCTGAGAGGCATAGCTAAGCTAACCTAAGTTCCCATGCAGACAAACCTTTCTTCTTCTGTTCACCTAGCTACTGCCTCTCAGGGAGGTGGATTACCTATGCTGACAGGAGAACCCCTTCTGCTGACATAGGTAGTGTCAACATTAAAGCGCTCTAGCGGTGCCAGCGGCAGCACAACAACTGTGCCACTGTAGCGTTTTAAGTGTAGACAATCTCTAAATCAATAGTAGGAAAAACTTCCTTGGAGACAATGTTATATAATAATGATTGCATGCCTGGGCTTGGTACAGCTGGTTAACCACAGGAAAAAGCAATGCATAGATTGTGAATCTGAGTCTTTCTAGTAGAATTTAGGGCTGATCCAACTCCTATTAAAGTCAAATGAAGGTGTTTCATTGACCTCAATGGGCTATGGATCAAGCTCTGAATATCTATGTTGTGTTGGAAAGCAGAATTTATTTTCTTTTAGATTTAAAGGTATTGTTTTGCTTCTTATGTTTTTTCCTCTTCTTCTCTCCCTTGCCCGCCACTCCCCAACTTCCTTTTTTTTTATTTTGGGGCTGAGATTAGGGTCTGGGTTCAGGTTACCGACAGGATTACATTTTTAAAAACATGTTTGAGTTCTAGCAAATCCATGTGATACAGACCACAGCACAGTTGCTAGATAAATCATACACATGTCCAGAAAATGGAATGTTAGCTTCTTCTTCTAGTTCTGAAACCACAGACTTCTACCTATCAGTAACAGCAGGTCCCGTATCCTTTCTGAGGTTTAGCCACTACAGGATAACATCACACTTTCTGTGATACAGAGTCAGTTATGCGAACTGTCAGTTATATCTAGGTTTTAGGAGTTAATGTTTGTTTGGGGGTTGTATTTAGACTTTCAGATTTAGAATCAGATCCACAGGTGTTGCTGAAACTCCATTGATTCCCATGGAGCTATGCCAGTTTACACAAGCTGAGGATATGACCCTATATATCTATATTTGTAATATAAAATTAACTGTAGAGCAAAACACTAAGTATTATTTGTGCTGTATTTCACAACCATTGTTAAACTTCTTGGGATAGTTGTGAAGTTGTATCTAATAGGAGTTGGTATTATTCTTTGATCACAGAAAAAGGCAGGGCTGAAAGTTAAAATCTGTGAGAGGATAAACTCAGAGTGAAATAATCAAATATGGTGGTGTGTTTACCTAAGAGAAATAATTCCTCAATAATCAACATACATCTGCAAAATTGTAAGCCTAACTATATCTTTTGAAAATTCCACTTCAGATGTAGGTTTAAAAAGTATATCTCCTGAAATCTATGTCATGTATTTTCCAAAAAGGGCATTCTGTTCAACAGCGGGAGAAAATCCTTTACAATAATACTTACTCATTTACAAAGTTCAATCAGTTTGCTTTTGCTAAAATTATTCTTAAGAGAGACATTATTATGTTCATGGTATGGAATGTACCCTGACTTACAATCAGGTTGCACCCTGGAGAGCTAGAAAGAAAGAAAGAAAAAGAAAATGTCACAATGGGAAAAATAATTCTGTCAATCAACACAGATTGTTTAATCTCAACTGAGGAGGAGGTGAGAGAAAAGTCTTTATTTTATCTTATGATTACTTTGCCCTTATGCTTTGCCCTGAAGCAAAAAATAAAATTCAAAGACATGAGATGAAAATAACAGTGAAAATGAATCACTGGATGTAATAAAGAGTAAATTTTGAGAAAAGAACAGAGACTAATAAATGTAATAACCTTTCACTGTCTTCTTAAGGTAACCTGAAATGAACTGGTAAATACTGTAAACTAAATTATATATATATATATATACACACACACACACACCATTAGAAAGCTTGTCTACAGAAACCAGATACATCTACCTTTTCTTATAGAAACTCTGGTTTCTATTGACAAGCTTTCTAAATGGTAGATATAGATTGTCATATAATGGATGTGGAATTATCAAAATTCCTTTTAAAAATTCTGTGACTACTTGCATTAAACTATCTAGCAATCTAGGTTGAAATCCTGGCCCCACTGACTTCAATGGAGCAAGGATTTCACTCCTAATCTTTGAGCTACATTTTCAGACATTGGTGTCTAAGTCATGCCTCAAAATATGGGTAACCAATCAAGTAATTACCCACAGAAATGTACATTTGTACTCACAAACAGCAGCTTGGATTTTTGAACACATACTATACTACCAGTTTGGACACAGATTTGCATACTGTATTTTGTTCATGCAAATTAGGCACCAATTTTTATGCACTACAAATCTCATTTTATTTTGCAATATTTTGACAATATTAATTGCTTGCACAAAGTACAGCATATTCAACAAGTTCAAAGAAACTGAACAAATTAAATAATCCTCTGCAAGCTTGTTTCAAATTAGCATTACAGCCAAAATGGTCTTGTAACCAAATATGCATAGTTGGTACAAAAGTAGCAAAACAGTAAAACTGTTGTCAGGACCGACCCTACGGGGATGCGGGGTCCGGAACAATCCCCCCACCTCCGGCCCAGGTTGCCCCAGTCCGTCCTATGGATGGGACGACTCTGACTGTTGTGAAACAATTCACATACCCAGTTACATAACTGTAATTATTATAGATGGGCAAATGCTTGACTTGGTTTGGATAAGCCCTGAAAAATGTGGATAATCTTATCCAAAGACTCTTTTAACCTTTCAAGGGTTTCTTCTTTGTCCCTTCTGATCACAGACTCCCACCTCTAAGTGCCTTTTCCTAACAGCAGCCTTTATCCCACAGGGATTCCCTACTGGCCAGTATCTCCAACTGGCTGAAAGCAAGGTTAGGTAGCAAAGATAGACGTGTTCTTCTCCATCACCAACTCCAGAACAATTCCAAAATTCGTCCTTCTCACCTTGACCTGCCTGTGCTAAAATAATTATTTATGCCTTAATCATTTGCAGTATTGACCACTACTGAAATTTCTAACCTCTAGCCCTCAATCCTGAAAATAACACATGCTTAACTTAATGCTTGTGAGTTGGACACTCTTCTCTGAAGCAAAATGTAGTGGGACCATTCGTGTGGAAATTTAAGAAAGTGTGTGTTTATAGGATCAGGATATAATATTTAGGGATTCCAAATTCTGTGGGTGAATAACCCTCTTATTCCAGGAAGCAAAACCACATTACACATCTGTTCCATTAATTTCATCTCAGAATCTAATATAATATCTCCTTAAGATTTTCAAAACTTCAACCTACCTCATTAACACTAACCCCAAAAACCTCACTGTTTCATCCTCTTATGACTGCTTCCTTTCATTCTTCTTCTCACTACTCTGTAAGAAAAACCTATTAATATCTTCCTCGTTATATTTAAGAGTGTGAGTGTGTGTATGATTAGTACACATGAAAGGTGTGGGATTGACAGCCTGGAAACCACAGAACATGTAGAGCACTTGAAGCTGGTGGAAGGATAACAGCTCTTTGGCAAACAATACAAAAACAGTTAGGAGAAGTACAGATTTTTAAAACCAAGAGACAGATAGCAAAAGCAGTTAATTTACAGATGTGAATGTAGAGGGGAGACTGTTAAGATGATTCAGTTATTTTAAAACTAATATTGAAAGTTATTTGTTGATATTTTCGGAATAAGTGTATCCATCCATCTACAAAACAGAGGTATGATTAACCTGGTAATTTGACACATCTGGTAATTATATGCACTATTTAAAATGAGTGCACTAGATATGCTTGCCAATTTAGAGTCTGAATCTTGAATTTAGGCCACAGTGTAAATTTAAAATAGATATTTATCGATACTGATATGCCACAATGTAAATATTTATATGTATTTATATATATTTTGTATATTTATATATATTTATATATTTACATTGTGGCATATCTATAGATATATAATTTACACTGTGGCATATATATATATATAAACACACACTGTATTTATTTGGCTTATAGGGAAGGAGGGATAGAGGTAAGGGAAGAGGGGAAAAATATATATATATAAAAAACTTATACTGTGTGTATATATCTATATATAACATAGCTTTTTGTCTGGTGAAAAAAATTTCCTTGGAACCTAACTCCCTCCCCCTCTTCGCCCATTAACATTAATTCTTATGGGGAAATTGGATTCACTTAATGTTGTTTCATTTAAAGTCCCATTTTTCAGGAACATAACTACCACGTTAAGCGAGGAGTTACTGTACCTCTGACCTTGCCCCAGGTCTCTGCCCTGACGAATGTACAGTTTAAATAGACAACTAAAGAAGGGTGGGAAATAAGATGCAACACCACAAGTGATTGAGTCACTGGTGATGTTCAGCATGCATCTTGTGGTTCCACTTTTATATTTTTTTTAATGTTTTTCTTCCTCTCTCTCTCTAGCATTTGTGCTCACCATCACTTCCTGGGAGAGAGGCACTGAAATATATGTGAAAAAAATAAACCTCGCAATATTTGTTGAACTGGAAGGAACGTTTACAGGTTGAATTATCACATTAATAACAGATTTCCGATCTAGACAGGCAGACGGGTGTATTTTTTTATTGTTTATGCCTTACACTTGATCCAGACTCTGACTTTATTGACACCCTCTCCAGCCCATTGCTTTAACAGGGTGGAATGGGATCAGCAAGTGCGCTCGCAAAATTTGGTCCTTGGTCTTTGTTATGCTGTCTGGAGTGGTTCACGAGTGAGAATACCAACATCAGGATAGACTGGGCACAAACCCCAAACTGGTTGTGAGTTCTATAATTAGATTTCACCAACCAAGTAACAAGTGTAAACCCCTCAGGCACTATACAACCTTAACAGAGTCCCAGACAATCTCCTTCGGCATTCCGATCTATATTGCTGCTCAGGAAAGCTTGACCCTGTGATAGATGGTCACTTTACACCACCCTAAATATCACAAAATATTCAGGTTACTCCCAGTCCCAAAGGACCAGTTACTTACCCAGGGTTAATTTGCACCTTAGATCTCCCACCAAAGACAACACTTGTAGCCAATCCTATAATAAACTAACTAAAGGTTTATTAATTAGAAAAAGTTATTTACAAGGTTAAACCAGATAAACATACACACACAAATAAGTTGTAGTTTTAGGTTTCAGATAGAGCTACTGAAATATGCCAGCTCTATATGTTCATTAGGGCTAACCCAGGTCAGTCCTGGTGATCTTTTGCTTATGTCTAGGAATCTTTGTCCCTTAGATTCCAAACAGCATAAAAATAGCCCAATTCCTTCTGGTCAGGGATTTTTATGACCATTTCCCTAGAGTCCAACCTGATGGAATGAGGGCTTCTGCACTAACCTCTTCATGGGTCAGGGGGCGAGAGCAATTGACAAAGTTGTTCCACAATGGCCCTTTTGGATTCAGTAGTCCTTCCTGACAAGCAGGAGATAATACCTTCTGGAGGACTCAAGCATTTTGCATTAGGTGACGTTTTTGTCCCATTTGGTGAGTTTCTGAATACACATTTTACAGTTATAGAGCAAACATTGAAGTGTTACCTTATAGCATTGGATACAGATATTATAAGTAGGATTAATACATGCACCATCCTACAAGCATTCCATACAGTTTAAACACTAAACACATTCTTCTAACACTAATATCTATTTTAACTATACTAGCCCACAGATAAGCCAGACTGGTTTCCAGCTATGCATCTGTCAGTGTTTAGTGAGCTGTGGGCCTTGGCATGAGCTGGCACCTGGTCTGCCAGCATTACAGTCTTTTGTCAATATCACTGTTTACTGCATTATGGAGTGAGTTTAGCAGTAACTATGTTTTGTTTTCTAGATTTTTTTTTAATGTCAGAATTATACTTTTGTCTTTGTCTCAGCTCTTTTATTCACATTTAATCAGAAGTTCAGTTACATTAAGGTGCCAGTACAATATACATCAGCTATTACTGCAACAGTGACATAGCAACCTGAGAAGGCAGAGCAGATTCCACATTTTAAGGCAATCCCATACCACCACGCATTGCCAAATGGGGAGCTTAGCCTGCCAAGTTTCAGCTCTTTAAAAAGAAGCACAACACATTTTGGATCCAATTCAGATATCAAGAATGTGATCTAAATTTTTCAACAGGTTTTTGGCAGTTATGATGAAACTGTTTTATTTTCTTGTAGTGGACTTAAAGTATTGTTTGGAGTCCAGTTTGGGATCAGCTGCCAGCTTCTACATGACAGGTCTTGAGGATCTGAGGGAGACAGGAGTAGTGAGCTTTTCATGATGACAGCACAGGCAGAATTAGATTTCTCATGTTTTGTGGTCATCAGATTGTGGAATAATAGTGTTTGTGACATTTGACTCTTAAGAGGAGCATAGCCAAATGAAACTTAAGCGATGTGTATCACAGGTCAGGGCAAGCACACTTTTGTTCCCCCTCCAAGGTCCCTCAAGGGCACCCACTGTAGGCTCTCACCTCTCTTGAGCAAGAGACCCATGTCTCTCTACATCCTGACCAGGGTTTTTTTCAGGCTGCAGAGTTCCCTGACTACACTGTGGTATCCCAAGCAAGCCAGACTGCCTAAACAGGCCAGCATCTGCACTTTGCTTTCTCTCTAGATAAGAACAGCATGGGACATAATCCATCCAAAGTTCTCATTTCATATCTAATGGGGCAAATTCTGAGCATGATTTGTTAAATTGTCAGTATTCTCTCATTATTTGCAATTAGGTTGGATTGACATTATTTGTTCTTAACAAATCCATGTTGACTTGTAGTTATCACCTTATTATTTTCTATGTGTTTGCAGACTGATTATTTGTTCCATTATCTTTCCAGGTATTGAATCTATAATTCTCTGGATTGTCCTTTTTCCTGTTTTTTACAGCTAGGTACTCTATTTATCCTTTTCCAGGCCTCTTTGATCTCTCCCATCTTCCATGAGTTTTCAGAGATAATCATTAACAGCTCAGATATCTTAAGTATTCTAGGATGTATTTCATCAGGCCTTGCTGACCTGAAGATAGCTAACTTGTCTTTAGTGATTCTTAACTTGTTCCTGATATACGTTGTACATCAAACCAAATATGATTTTTTAGGAAGGGGTTCCCTTAGGCACACAAGCATTTTACACTGTTCTGGGGCTGGTAATGAAGGAGGGTTGAATGAAGACTGTGTTTTGGATTACTTTTCTTCAAATGTCCCAGCTAAAATTCATTTGTTTCTAATCTCTCTACATCCCTCTGCACCTTTGACTAACACATGCGTCTGACAAAGTGGGTCTTTGCCCACGAAAGTTTATGCTCCAATATATCTGTTAGTCTATAAGGTGCCACAAGACTCTTTGTCACAACTGGAGTAGTTTCAGTATTTCCCAGTCAGGATGGACCATGACTTTTGTTTTCTTTAGGCTGATCATTACACCAAAATGTTTTGCTGTATGCATAATAAAGCACAATCAGCAAACAGTAATTTGTGAATAATTGTCTTTGCATGCTGGCAATGCTGATTCAAGACACCACCATCCTTATGGCATTACATATATATGCCACAATCAATGTCCTTGAATGCATCCATTAAAATAGCTGTAAACATGATGCTAAATAATGTCAGGGCAAGCACACCACCTTGTTTCTATTACATTGGTGACAACAAAGGTAGCTGAGAAGCAGTCTTTCTCAAGGACACAAACCTTCATTCCTGCATGAAAAGATTAATAATGTTGACACACTTATTGGGGCAACTGAACTTGTGGAGGACTGTCCACAGGCCATCTTGATTTACAGAGTTAAAGGCCTTAGTAAGATTGACAAAAATTACACATAAGTCTTGATTCTGCTCATGACATTTCTCCTGAATTTGCAGGAGTGCAAAGATCACGTCTGAATCATCACACCCAAGACAAAATCCGCATTGGATTTCAGGCAGTAACTTAATAAAGAAAGAAATACAAAAATAAATAAGCTAAAAAATAAAGAAACTCAACATGTGACAACTAAATAAAGGGTTAATGAAAGTTCAATTTATTTATTTTCTAACAAAAAATGTTGACATAAATACTTTCCTTTGTTAATTTTCCACATTTTTTAACATTTTTGGATAGGAAGGGTTGTTGGAAAAAAATGTTTTCAGTGAAAATCTTTACACTTTTTATTTTTGTGAAAAATTTCTTTTTTTTGGCACAACCCCTTTCAGCCAGCTTTGATTAGTATAATACGGAATCGAACTGAACAAAGAAAGAAATTGTTAACAAGTCACCATGTTCTAACAGTAACCGCTCAGAGATATCTTACATACACTTCTCTTATGTTTAGAACAGTGAATAAATATAACTGTTGACAAATGACTAACATTAAGGCTGAATATCTCTCACTAATGTTGTCATTTTGCCAGTTTCATGAACTCCCATTTAACCAAAATGCCATTGCCTTACCATGTGGCACATGCACATATTTTAAATCTCACCTAATGCCATTACTCTTATCGTGTGAGGGAGTAGGTGTATGAGAGAGGAATGATGGTGGTAGTTCTACAAAGTGTGCAGATTTTTTAATACATAACCATTTTAAGCATCTGCCACATCTTGGAGTTATTTTGTAGCATTTGGAGAAAATATACTCCTACGCTGTGAAATATGCTTATCATTCATGGAGAGAATTTTGTTGTAGGCGATAGCATTGAAGAATCAACTATTTAACTTGTAAACAAAGTGACTTCAAGCAGAGAGAGAGTGATGAGGAATTGATGCAAAGAAAATAACAGGCATCGAAAGACAATAGATTGGTCAATACATAAGCTGGAAGATTAGCTGACAAGGGTAGTTAGTATCTTGTCAAATGAGAAATCACACCTTAACCAATTTAGGCCAAGGTAATTGGGTTCAGGGTTGAGTTACTTCAGTCTTCCATTGTGTCTTCAATCATCTCTTTTTGTAAAGGTTATAAATCCCTATTTAAAGAACAAAACCAAAATAAGAACAAGTTGCATTATGTCAAAGAGTCATCTTCATTGCTGAGAAAAGTAATGATACATATCTAGGGGGTATAGATGTCACAATTCCATGCCTTTAGTCAAGATTTTCCTCCTTCTCTATACCCTGACATCTTTTCCCCTGAAAATAATGTTCCTGCAACAGATACTAAAACCAGAGCTGTTTAATAGAAGCCTTTCTTTTCTCTATTCAGATTTCATTGTTATTTTTCTGAACTTTTAAAAAATGATACAAAGAACTGCAAAATCACTTTTATCATTGTATAAAAATGTTACGAGTCTCATCATAACTAAAGGATTCTGTTGAGTTTAAACTTGATATTCACCCATGAGTAGCATGATGATTCATGATCACTGCAGCTCCAGAAATTCACAGGAATGAGAGCTTGTTTAAAAGTTAATATTTATTTCTCCTTTTCATCAGCATTGGCTGACACCCTTACTTATAGTTTTAGGGAAAGCAGAATAGAAACTCTGAAAATGACAACGGGAAGCACCAAGAGCTACCAATGTCCTCTGCGACAGGAAAATGATCATCTCTGGTTTGGACATCAAATCTTAATAGTTGCTCCTTGCTCTGGAAGAAAAGGAAAACCTTGCTAATTTGTCTTGGGAATTTTGGAAAAAAATCCTTCCTGCTAGAAAATTTGCATATCAATTTAACAATATGTATATGAGCAAGAATTATTATAGTTAAGTATCTAATGCAATTTATATCCAAGATATTGTGTAATTAACATGAGATGCTTAGAAGTCCTGGATCTGATCATTATTTCTTCATCAGTCATATGACATGAGGTAGGTTTTCCTGTCACATGGAAGGAGTCAGTTTTCACTGACTCTAGTTGCTATTGTTAAACTTTCTTTAAAATCAAATGCAAAGTGTTTTAAATAAAAATAGCAATCCAAAGTTAATATAGTCATTTAGTAAAATACAAATGGAAATACCTAGGATGGAGGTGAGGTAATCAACATTTGTTAGCAAGTAATGTTTCAGAACCTCAAAAGGCCACTTCTTGTTCTCAAATTATAGAATCATAGAATCTCAGGGTTGGAAGGGACCTCAGGAGGTCATCTAGTCCAACCCCCTGCTCAAAGCAGGACCAACCCCAACTAAATCATCCCAGTCAGGGCTTTGTCAAGCCTGACCTTAAAAACCTCTAAGGAAGGAGATTCCACCACCTCCCTAGGTAACCCATTCCAGTTCGTCACCACCCTACTAGTGAAAAGGTTTTTCCTAATATCCAACCTAAACATCTCCCTCTGCAACTTGAGACCATTACTCCTTGTTTTGTTATCTTCTACCACTGAGAACAGTCTAGATTCATCCTCTTTCGAACCCCCTTTCAGATAGTTGAAAGCAGCTATCAAATCCTCCCTCATTCTTCTCTTCTGCAGGCTAAACAATCCCAGTTCCCTCAGCCTCTCCTCATAAGTCATGTGCTCCAGCCCCCTGATCATTTTTGTTGCCCTCCGCTGGACTCTTTCCAATTTATCCACATCCTTCTTGTAATGTGGGGCCCAAAACTGGACACAGTACTCCAAACGAGGCTTCACCAGTGCCGAATAGAGGGGAATGATCACGTCCCTCGATCTGCTGGAAATGTCCCTACTTATACAACCCAAAATGCCGTTAGCCTTCTTGGCAACAAGGGCACACTGTTGACTCATATTCAGCTTTTCGTCCACTGTAACCCCTAGGTCCTTTTCTGCAGAACTGCTGCCCAGCCATTCGGTCCCTAGTCTGTAGCAGTGCATGGGATTCTTCCGTCCTAAGTGCAGGACTCTGCGCTTGTCCTTGTTGAACCTCATCATATTTCTTTTGGCCCAATCCTCTAATTTGTCTGGGTCCCTCTGTATCCTATCCCTACCCTCCAGCGTATCAACCACTCCTCCCAGTTTAGCGTCATCTGCAAACTTGCTAAGGGTGCAGTCCACACCATCCTACAGATCGTTAATGAAGATATTGAACAAAACAGGCCCCAGCACCAACACTTGGGGCACTCCACTTGATACTGGCTGCCAACTATACATGGAGCCATTGATCACTACCCATTGAGCCCGACCATCTAGCCAGTTATCTATCTACCTTACAGTCCATTCATCCAGCCCATAGTTCTTTAACTTGCTGGCAAGAATACTGTGGGAGACTGTATCAAAAGCTTTGCTAAAGTCAAGAAATAGCACATCCACTGCTTTCCCCTCATCCACAGAGCCGGTTATCTCATCATAGAAGGCAATTAGGTTAGTCAGGCATGACTTGCCCTTGGTGAATCCATGCTGACTGTTCCTGATCACTTTCCTTTCCTTTAAGTGGTTCAGAATTGATTCCTTGAGGACCTGTTCCATTATTTTTCCAGGGACTGAGGTGAGAATGACTGGCCTGTAGTTCCCCGGATCTTCCTTCTTCCCTTTTTTGAAGATGGGCACTACATTAGCTTTATTCCAGTCATCCGGGACCTCCCCCGATTGCCATGATTTTTCAAAGATAATGGCCAATGGCTCTGCAATCATATCGGCCAACTCCTTTAGCACCCTCGGATGCAGTGCATCCGGCCCCATGGACTTGTGCTTGTCCAGCTTTTCTAAATAATCCCGAACTACTTCTTTCTCCACAGAGTGCTAGTCACCTCCTCCCCATACCGTGCTGCGGCGTGCAGCCGTCTGGGAGCTGACCTTGTCTGTGAAGACAGAGGCAAAAAAAGCATTGAGTACACTAGCTTTCTCCACATCCTCTGTCACTAGGTTCCCTCCCTCATTCAGCAAGGGGCCCACACTTTCCTTGACTTTCTTCTTGTTGCTCACATACCTGAAGAAACCCTTCTTGTTACTCCTAACATCTCCGGCTAGCTGCAACTCCAAGTGTGATTTGGCCTTCCTAATTTCACTCCTGCATGCCTGAACAATATTTTTATACTCCTCCCTGGTCATTTGTCCAATCTTCCACTTCTTGTAAGCTGCTTTTTTGTGTTTAAGACGAGCAAGGATTTCACTTTTAAACCAAGCTGGTCGCCTGCCATATTTACTTTTCTTTCTATACATCGGGATGGTTTGTTCCTGCAACCTCAATAAGGATTCTTTAAAATACAGCCAGCTTTCCTCGACTCCTTTTCCCCTCATGTTATTCTCCCAGGGGACCTTGCCCATCAGTTCCCTGAGGGAGTCGAAGTCTCCTTTTCTGAAGTCCAGGGTCTGTATTCTGCTGCTCTCATTTCTTCCTTGTGTCAGGATCCTGAACTCGGCCATGTCATTGTCACTGCCTCCCAGGTTCCCATCTACTATTGCTTCCTCTACTATTTCTTCCGTTTGTGAGCAGCAGGTCAAGAAGAGCTTTTCCCCTAATTGGTTCTTCCAGCACTTGCACCAGGAAATTGTCCCCTACACTTTCCAAAAACTTCCTGGATTGTCTGTGCACCGCTGTATTGCTCTCCCAGCAGATGTCGGGGTGATTAAAGTCACCCATGAGAACCAGGGCCTGTGATCTAGTAACTTCTGTTAGTTGCTGGAAGAAAGCATCAATTCTCTCTGCAGTGGCCTGCTCAGCTGTTGAGGTGGATCCGCCACCTAGAGCCTTTCTAACCTCTTACTGTTTTCCACTGTAAATGACAAGGTGTGCAAGTATTACTATTGTCAATACACAAATACTTGTCCGTAGCTTTATGAATAGTCTCAAGAAACAGCCAGTGACTCTTATAAGACTGACCCTCTGAGATGACCATGATGATGTATGCAGGTATCAGATGTGGCTGGCAACCTGCGTACGTAACAGCGCTGTATGTTTGAAATATAATATTCTTTTCCACTTGCAATGGAAGGTGTAATGGTGGTAACTGATTGGCATTCTTGTTGTAGTATTTTTTTTGTTCTGGTTTTGTCAGATAACCTTTTGTAAATATTTCCAGAGTTAACTGTCTGTGACTCATGAAGTTTACCAGATATTGGCACTAATGTTTTTGTCCTCCTGCCCTCAAGTCTCTGAAAAGGTAATCTTCATAATAAAACATTGAGAGGTCTATAGTAAAACTTTCCAGTATTCTAACAATACTAAATGTGGATCTCCTGTAGTCAACAGATTTTATCAATTTTTTTTGCTATTTGCATTAACTGTTCTGCTAACACATTTGGTATGTGCAGAGCCAAAGCACAGTGTGATGTCTTTGAACCAATATATCAAAGATAATTTCTGGGAAGAGCCACTCACGAATTATGGGTCATTATCTGTCATCTGGAATTCTATCCTGAGGAAATGGCAATTTACAATGTATTATTCTATTTTTACTTGATATGTTGTGCAACAGAAGTTTCTCAATGTCATGAGTAGGTAGTCCATCAATCTTTCCTATTCGGAAATCAGGACCAAATATGATCAGGAACCTTCTGTGGGTTCACTGGTTGTTCTGCATATTGTGGATACCTTGAATCAATTCACGGGTCTGTAATGGCCACTTTCATGCCTCGCTAAAAGATCAACAACATTTTTTTACTCATCATTAAATTGCAAAATTAGGCCCAAATATTGTCAAAATGTAAATGAATATAAATTGATTAGTGTTTGATATTAGTCATTATAACAAACAACTGAATCTGCCTTTCAAAATTGTTTCTCTCATTCAGTAGGCTTGAATAAACAAACTTTCGTTGATATGGTGTACAAACTGCAGGAGTTGCTATTTAAAAGAAAACAACAACAAACACAAAACAAAAGCAGCTTGTGATCAAATATTTATTAGATTGGAAATGCAGCAGAAGCCACAGAGAGGTGTGCTCCCAGACAGCATATTTTACCTTTAGGCTTGAGAAACTTTTAACTACTATAGTGGCTTGCTTTCTTAGGTTTTTCAATGTTAGTTTGCAGAACTGTGAAAATCAAATTCAATTAAGCAGCTGGAATTGCATTATCTAAACACCTGGGACATGTATCAGAGAAACAGTATGCACAACAAAGAGCTTTAATAAATGAATTATTGAGTTCCTGTGAAATTAGTTTGTTCTGACATAATCTTGAATGGTTAGGTCTATATTAGAGATTTTAAAAAATTAAAACAGATAAATCTTTCCGCCATTTAACTCTGCCTTGTGCCCACATATTAGAATTGCAGAAATGAGGTACAATGAGGTGTGGAAGATTTGAGTGATAACTATCAATTTGTCCTTTTGTTTGTAATCAGAATCTAAATGTCTTTTTACTATAGATTGTTCTATAGAGATGTCCTCAAAAGGGAATAACTGATAATATATCTGTATAGATGTTTTGATCACTTAAGTATAGTAGCAAACCTAGGAATTATAGCTGCAACCAGTAGATCAGTAGCTGTTAAATGAATACATGAGAATTAAGAAAAGGAAACCAGTATTCACTGAAGTGGCTTAGTATCTCATTAATTCTGATGGTATAGTTTTTGATTAATCAAATTAAACATCCATTGCACCTATTGATAAGGTGACAAAAATGACTGTTTATAGCAGTGTCACCAAGATGCAGAGAACACTTCATCAGGTGTTAAAGCCAAGCACGCAGGTTTTAAATGATCTATCCAAGCAGCTCAAAACACTTCACAACAGAAGCTTTGTCCTGTTGGGTATAAAGAAAATTGCATTTGGAGAATGGCCTGCCATATTTGTGGCTGTTGAAATCAAATTCTGTACTTTTCCTTTCCTTCTATAGAAAACCATCAACAACAAGATTGAGAGGAATACTAGTGAACCCAGCATTACAAATACTCTAACAACATCCCCTTGTTTTGAGAGACAGGGTATCCTATTCTCAGTCTTTGTGAAAAAATAACCCTACTGCACCTTATCTCATGGGTCCCACATGTGGCTACAGATGTAACTACATCAAAATCCCCTACATCAGCTAGAGAATGTAATATATATTCTCATTCCACTCCACTTGCTTTTTACTTTGGAGTTTGCATTGGAGTTGCCATTCCTTACTTTGCTACAATCACTGCTACTAGCAACCATTCTACTTAGTTTTGCCTTTGATTTCTGAAGGCAGGTAAGGATTGCATAATTACCACTGGCATCCATCCTAGTTGGTAAGAATGAGACCTTGAGGCAAAAATGTTGAGAGAAAACACCATTAAAATCACCAAGAGATCTCAAGTGTATCACTTGTCAGCAGCATGTGTGAGCTCACAGGAAAGAACAGCAGGTGGAAATGCACAGGTGTTTTTGTTGCAGGAAAGAATGGAGAGTCAACCCCAACTCTGAAGAAATAAGTGAATGGCCTTATAAACAGATCAAATTGACTACCTGGACTGGCTAAAATTCACAGGTGGGAAAGCATGAATATTTGTTTCATGCTGCCGGAAAAGAAGGGCATAATCTGCCATCTAAGGAAATGAGTGTATTTTCTAAGCAGTATTCACAGCTTGTTTACATTTTTCCTATTCATTAAGGTGTTAACATATGCAACATACAACTGTAACTTGAAGGCCATTGTGAAGCACAACACAGCTGCACCTCACAGAACAGCAGGTGTCAAAGTACAGGACCAACACTGTCTTTCATCTTTCTCTTGTTCCTAATGTATTTAAATAACTCTTTTTTATTGTCTTTTATATCCCTTGCTCAGCCTGTGCCTTAGCCTCTCTGATTTTGTCCCTACATGCTTGTGCTATTCTTTTGTACTCTGTAGAATTTCTCCATGTTTCCATGTTTTGTAGTTTTTCTTTTTGATTTTTAGATAATTAAAGAGCTCCTGGTGGAGCCCTATTCTCCTGTCGACATAGCGACCGCCTCTCAGGGAAGTGGATTACCTGTGCCAATGGGAGAATGCCTCCCATCGGTGTAGGTAGCATCTTTACTGAAGTGATACAGCAGGCCTGCACAATTCGTAAAGAAGCGAGGGCCATATTACTCCAAAGAAAACAGCTGAGGGCTGAAGCCGCCTGCCCCGCAGAAACAACCACTCCTTCCCCAGCGCTAGGGTGTGGAAGCCTGTAGAGGGGGAAGAAACAGCGCGCATAGGGTGGCTAGACAGCAGTCAAATAGGACCCGCCTCCTCCCCGCTCGGCCCCACCATCACACCCCTCTTCACCCTCCCCCCCAGGGGTCACTATATTAAAGCACACAACAGTCAATCAATGCAGTTGTAGATAAATCTCTGCATTATGCATTTTTGTATAACTTTTATATGATTTTGTATTGAACCTTGGTAATATGTTATAGCGGGCCCCTAAGGTAGTATAATTAAGGTAAAAGAAAAATGTCTTTTTGCTAGAAGTAGAATAAGATCTTCCACCCACTTTGTATTAAATTGCCCTGTTGAATGAATGAGGTGTGAATGAGGAAGGCGTGGAAGGCAGGCACCTCCAGACAGCTGTAGCCCTTGGAGAGGGGAAGGGAACCAGACCAAGGACAATCATACTTGTCAAGTGGGCTGACTAGAGAAGAGCAGACATACTGACGGCCTCGGGGGTTAGAAGCAAGCACCTTCCTTTGGGAACACCCTCTTTGCAGCATTGGGACAACCCCCAGCCCAGAGACAAGCAGCAAAAAGGACCAATGGACACAGTCCTGGTTTTTTGGGCCGCACATTGAGCCCACCTACTCACCCCCCCATGGGCCGCACAGTGAGCCCACGCTGGCTGCTTGTGGCCCCCAGGCCGCATGTTGTGCAGGCCTGAACTACAGCAATGCAGTGGCACCACTGCCGTGTTTTAAGCATAGACAAACCCTTAGTCTTTGGATCAAGCAGGTTTTCTTATCACTCTGCTGTTAGAAGTAGTAACAGGAATATCAGTGTCCAATTTTTTTATTTTTTTTTCTGTATTTGAAACGACCACTAGAGACTCAGATTCAGTTGACTGGTCTGGTATTGCCTGCACTTCTGAGTTGGATGTTGACACAGCTTCTATTTGCTCCATATTATCATTCTCCTTCCTCTGTCTCAACAAGATAAGATCTTAGACCAGTGTACTGATCAATCATCTTTGCAGGTTCCCGTGCACCTTTTTGATGAATAATCTATTTTTCACTGGTGATAAAGGCTTTGCACCTTCTCAAAGAAATATCTTTGCTTTGCTTGTCTCAATTTAGTCTAACTTGTATGTCACCTTTTATCAGTTGGGTTCTAACAATTTTGATGAAGTCAGCACTCTGGTCCTTAGCTATTTTCCCATGAGGAGTTGGGCAAGTGATCCTAAATCTCCCATAGATGTATTCTGAGAGTCCAACAGGCTAAGACAGGGATCTGACTTACCCAAGATAGATTTTTGCAAGAATGCTTTTTACCAGTTCAAACTGCTCTCTCAGCAATTCCATTTGAGTGTGGGAAAAACGGACCTGATGTTTTGTGAAAGAAGTCTCATTGCTTTGCAAAAGTTTTAAAGTCTCTGGAGCAAAATTGTGGTCATTATCACAAATGAATCCTTCAGGTATATCATATCTTGCAAATGACAGACACACTTGTGGCATCCTGAAACTAGTAGACTTAAGTATTCTGAATAAGAATCAACCAGGATAAAATAATCTGCACATTGAAATTCAAACAAATCCATGACAAGTTTCTGCCATGGTCTGTTTGGGACCTCATGTGGTAACATTGGTTCCTTTTGATGTTTGTTTCTGAAGATCTGATATGTGTTGCAAGACTGTACCATGTCCTCAAGTTGACTACACATATCTGACCAATAGATAGCATCTCGAGCTCTCCTTTTATATAGTTTGGCTCCTTAATAACTTATGAATACTAGTAAAGATCTTTTTTCTGAGACTTTCTGGAACTATGATTCTATTACTTTTAAAGACAGAATCATTCTTTCTGTATGACCAATAAGCATGGATATCCTCTTGTATTTCAAGTCTGTTGTGCAGCCGTCTTTGCAAAATAGTTTCTCTCAAGATTTGCAGTACAGCATCATTTGCAGTACCTGCTCCAAATTCCTTCAATTTCTGTTCTGAAACAGGCAAATAAGACATCATCAGATGTATTGCAACATCAGCTTTGTTCGAATTAGCTTCTTCACCATGCAACATGTACGCTCTGAATAAAACATCAGCAATTGCTAACTCTTAACCTGGTCTGTATCCAATGTCCAGTTGATATTTCTGGATTGTTAGCAACCATCTTTGAATCTTTGGTGGCGAGCTGCACAAAAAGTTTTCTGAAAATGGCCTCAAAAGGCCACAGCTGCTTTTTTCCCTCATAGATAAACCAATGAAATTGATATAGCCAAATGCCATTGCCAGCATTTCTTTTACTATTTGGGCAAAGTTCTATTGTGTGACTGTCAGAATTTAGATGCATAAGCAACAGGATCCCCGTTTCACAGTAACACAGCCCCTAATCCAGTCGAGTTTGCATCCACTGGTTCTTCCTTTGCCATCTTGACTCTTTGCATTAAACCTTGTCACGGCCTGTAAGCCCAGCATGGCTTGTGAGTCAAATTTCACCACCTGAAATTCCAGCAATGTTTTCTTATCCCAATACTCACAGTCCAAGTTTCATTTACCACATAACCTACTCAGAGGAAAAACTGCAGGTATCAGTCAGATATTTCAGCTGCAAAGTGGTTTGGTGCTTAAAGTGTTGTATAACTTTACAGACCATCACATTGACCTGTGCCACAATATTGATTTTAAAACGTATGATTTTGTGACCATTAATGAGCAAATCTATATTCCGCTCATTCTTGGGAGGCCCAGTACTCAGCTTACTGAAAGACAGATTTTTTGAGTTCTTATCTGCTTCTGTGAGGGTAAATGTCTGTTTGCACTGGGACTTTTCCTTTCCAGAGTTGCACATTTTGGCAAACTGATTGAATTTGCCACGTCTTTTGACATTCTTGCCCATATGCAGGACAGTTCATTATGGCATGGTTATGGCTGCATTTATAATAACCCTTTGTTGCCTCTGACTGCTATTTTTTCACTTTTCATGTTTGCAGGCTTTTATTAGCAGCAGAATGCTCTCCAGCCCATGACTACATGTCTTGGTGCTTACTAAAGGAGGACTTAACGCTGCTTTTTCTGGTTCACCCAGTCCTTTCAACTGTTTTTCAGCCATTTCGTCTGCATGACATATATCCACAGCATGTTCAAGGCTTAAATTAGTCTCCCTCAATAACCTACACTGAGACTGACACAATACCACACGCAATGTGGTCTTTAATGAGTGAGTCACAGTGTTCCAAAATTCACACGGTGTGCTGCCAGTTTTAAATCTGTCATATATTAGTCTATACTTTTTCCTTCTGTCTGATTTCTAGTGAAAAATACGCTTCTTATACATGACATTTCTTCACGGTGCACAGCATGCCTCACACTTACTCTCTAAGACCTGTATTTTTTCTTTATGTGCTGCATCATCAAATTGAAAGGTGTTAAATACCTCGCTTGCTTCTTCACCTTCCACATGAAGAAATAGCCATTCATCTTTCTTCTCTGCACTAGTCGCAATGTTGTACATCTCAAATTCTTGCTTCCACTTTCTACTGCATTTCCCTCTAACGCTAACTTTTCTGGAGACTTTAGTTGGTCCATTTTTTTAGGTTTATTGTACTCTTCTTACTTTTAGGTTTTTTTTGACACCATGTAATAGCTATAGATGTTTAAAGTAGCAATAAACACTTGTTTTTGAGAATTCTACAGATAGGTGTTACTTGCTAGTGCTCCAAGTGCTGTAGCGATGTGTTTCTGCTGCTAAGGCTCAATACATAATGATTCCCCCCATACAATATTATGGGTAACTTTAATTTCTACTATCATAGTCTGGTATCAAAGGACAGCTCTGAAGAGAATGAAAGTTCTGTGTTGGGAAAGAAAAAGGTGATTAGCAACGATCCATGCCATGCTTAGCTCAGGACTCCCATTGTCTTCAGTGGGCTTTGGATCAGACCCATTTTCCTGAGGTTCTAATAAGTCATTTCACACAATTGGGCCCCATTCCTACAACAAGTTTGGGTGTCATTTCAGGAATGGGTCCAAAAGATGAAAAAGAGGTAAAGTTGTATGTTTTTTTCTTTGGTTGTTTTTTATTGGCGGGGAGGGAGGGTTGCATACAATGTGTTAAATTTTCCTTATATGCTGCTTCTGTGCCACCCAAACAGTTAATTAAATTAAAAAACACATGCCTTGAGAACGTACCTATATGTGTAATGTCACTCCACAATGTGGGGTAATTTACATACTAATCCAAAATGTTTATTTTTTAATGAAAACATTGTTCTAGCAATCATGTTCATTAACTGACTTTAAATGTTAACAGATTTTATCTCAGGTGTAAGTTTAAAATGATGCCAGAAGGCACTAAACTAAAGTAAAGATTAAGTGACTGTAACATTTAAACCTAACCATTTTATTGTCCAAGCATAGAATAAAAGTATCTGTAACTCTATTTAGAAACTTCACACACATTTTCCTTATTCTAACAATTGAGTTTAATGAAATTTTGCACATAAATTAGAACAGCTATGCTGTGCTGGAAAGAACCTGTATGGCAAATCTCATCCACAGCCATTTTATATGGCCAAGTTGTAAACTCTCTACAAAATAAGATGTAAAATTAATTTGCTCAAATAACTTTAACAGTCGGGACACCAATGGGAGCTGCTAGCACACGGCCTGGTCATAGACTAGGTATCACAGTGGGTTAATATAGTAGAATTTGACATGTGGAGCTGTTGGTTGAAGTGTTAGGATCAGATTGTAATTTATAGGAACAGGCCTGCATGGTTGGTGAAGAACTGCACAGCCCCAGGGGGTGCTCCCTAGATACGGTGGGGTACACATGCTACAATAACCATTAGTAGAGCACAATAAGCTTCCTCTCATCTTCTTACGAGTTTTGCTGAGCAGTGAAGTGGGAGCATAATCTTGTCCCTTTCCTGTCTCACCATGACCACTTTTGTCTTGCAATCCCTGGGGGCTGGAGGAAGATACACTCATTTGGACACTCCTCTGCACAGACTACAGTTTTGCCTGGCCCTTATGTTGATGGTTCAATGAGTAAAGCTTCTTGTACCCTGTCCCACTGTGCAACCACACAAGGGCCATCTTAGTAACAACTGGAAAAGAACTTAGCTGCATCTGGTAATCATTTGTCCTTACTTAATATTCCCAAATAATATAGTGTACATCATTTGGTGACTTCCAGTCATTCAATGAAAGGTGCATGATTACAGCCCGGATTCAGCTAAGTACTTAAGCATATACCTAACTTTGAACTCAGTACTTAAGTTAGGCACACGTGTAAATACCCTGCTGAAATGGAAAGTACATGAATAGGACTGCTGGGCTGGAGTGAGTCACAGTCTTAGAACTATGGCCCTGAACCTGCAGTATTTGCTCAACTACTGTAAATATGCAAGTAGTTCCACTGAAGGCAATGATGTGCATAGACATCCATCCTGCCAACACCTTTGTGAAAAGCCTGCCTGTACTGTGTTTGACTCTATGATTGCTCTGCCTTAAATATACGTGTCCAGCATTATCAGTTGCAGACTAGATCTCAGATAATAGATCATAGGGCTGGATTCTCCAGACTGCTTAAACTTCTTTGTGCCACATAAGTAGCAGAAAGTGCACTTAAAGCTGGAGAGTTTTGCTCGATAATTCCCTTTGTGTAGGGAAAGCTGGTGTAAAACTGGAAATGATGGCTTCATCACCTCCTACACCATCTCTTTCAAGTTCTGTGCTAGACAGCACTCCCTGCCCTCCTGACCGAGGCTGATCTTGGTATATCGGAGTGGAGGAGGACAGGGGCATTGATAAGAAGGGTCTGATGGAACAAGGCTGCACTCTGCCCAATTCTCCATTGACAGGCTCACATCATTAGCTTCCAGGTAGCTGGGAATCAAGAATATGTCTCTGGCTCCCTGACAGAATTCTGTCTTCACTGTGCCCAAGAAGAGCTAGTCTGCAGTGGAGAATCAAGCACGGAGATGTTAAAAATAAAAGTACATTCATATTTGCTCACCTATAACGAATAGACCGCCTACTATTTTTTTTACCTGCTTTTTGTGTGTCATATCTCTCTATGGCTAGGGTGTTGTGTTTCTACCACAAATGCTGTTAATGCCAGTGGATATATAGGCTGTTCCCAATAGTGTCAGGAGGATGTCTGATTTTCCCTGCACAGGACATAGTGTGCGTACTATTTGTCCAAGGCACTAAAGAAGATTCATAAAATTATATGCTGATATATTTGAATAAACTGCTGATTCTTCATGCTACATTTTTTTAACCATTGATAAAAATGGTTGGTAAAAAAAAAACTAGTTTGCTAGCAAATTAGAAAGTCTGCAGAACATTTCCATCCTGGGTCATCTGTTTTTTTTTTGTTCCCCTGTCATCTCCTGTTTGGGTTTTTTTTTTCATTTTTTATGTACAATTTATTAGGGCATTTAAATTTTAATGAGACATCCAGGGTTGCTTTGGCACTGTAGCAGCACTGAATATTCTGGTTTTTACAGTAGCAGCAATTCCAATAAAGTCAAGGTCAGAAATAAAATAATGAGAATCAATTTAACCTAGAGTTTCTATAAATAAGCATTTGTTTTGTCTAAAAGAAGATTACAATTGCAAGCAAACACCAATTTCACTTGTCAGTTTTCCCTGTCTGAAGTTTTACAAAAATCTTCCATTCAGCTGGCAGTTAAAAAACATTGTGATTCACTCCAGTGGGTGGAACAGGGTTCCTTTTTAGTCACCCAGCTAGAAATGATGTTGAATCATTCAACCAGTGACTTTCAAACTAAGTTTAACTCAACCCCTCCAGGTCTTCTACTTTGCTTTTTTAAAAAAGAGATTGCTCACTGTTTCTGTATTTATTCAGCTATCAATGGAATTTAGATCATCCTTCTTTGGGTCACCATGATGTTCTTTCTACTGAAAGTCTACACATGTTGAAGATTTTTCTTGCCTCACCTCAGAAGAGACCCCATGAAACTCATGTTTCTTTATCATGATTTGAAAGAGTTCTGTCAAGTGAGCTATTGAATTATGTGATTGGCAGTTTGCATGGTGGAGTGTTACAATACAGAATTGCTCATGGGGCACTGTGAGAAAATATGATCATAAGTATCTGCATTAATTAGGGGTGCCGGAAGAAATTATATAGTGGGGGTGCTGAGAACAATTAACCCAAACTGTAAACCATGTATATGTTGGTAACTACTTCAAGCCAGGGAGTGTGGTAGTTCCCTAGTTAACATAAAAACATAAGAACATAAGAACAGCCATACTGGGTCAGACCAAAGTTCCATCTAGCCCAGTATCCTGTCTTCTGACAGTGGCCAGTGCCAGGTGCCCCAGAGGGAATGAACAGAACAGGTAATCATCAAGTGATCCATCCCCTGTCGCCCGTTCCCAGCTTCTGGCAAACAGAGGCTAGGGACATCATCCCTATTCATCCTTGTTAATAGACATTGATGGACCTATCCTCTATGAACTTATCTAGTTCTTTTTTGAACCCTATTATAGTCTTCGCCTTCACAACATCCTCTGGCAGGGAGTTCCACAGGTTGACTGTGTGTTGTCTGAAAAAATACTACCTTTTGTTTGTTTTAAACTTGCTGCCTATTAATTTCATTTGGTGACCCCTAGTTCTTGTGTTATGAGAAGGAGTAAATAACACTTCCTTATTCATTTTCTCCACACCAGTCATGATCTTATAGACCTCTATCATATCCCTTCTTAGTTGTTTCTTTTCCAATCTGAAAAGTCCCAGTCTCCTCATAGGACAGCCATTACATACCCCTAATCATTTTTGTTGCCCTTTTCTGAACCTTTTCCAATTCCAATATATATATTTTTGAGATGGGGCGACCACATCTGCACAAGGTATTCAAGATGTTGGCGTACCATGGACTTATATAGAGGCAATACAATATTTTCTGTCTTATTATCTATCCCTTTCTTAATGATTCCCAATATTCGGTTCGCTTTTTTGACTGTCGCTGCACATTCAGTGGATGTTTTCAGAGAACTATCTACAATGACTCCAAGATCTCTTTCTTGAGTGGTAACAGCCAATTTAGACTCCATCATTTTAAATGTATAGTTGGGTTTATGTTTTCCAATGTGCATTACTTTGCATTTATCAACATTGAATTTCATCTGCCATTTTGTTGCCCAGACACCTAGTTTTGAGAGATCTTTTTATAGCTCTTCGCAGTCTGCCTGGGACTTAACTATCTTGAGTAGTTTTGTATCATCTGCAAATTTTGCCACCTCACTGTTTACCCCTTTTTCCAGATCATTTATGAATATATTGAATGGGACTGGGCCCAGTACAGACCCCTAGGGGACACCACTATTAACCTCTTTTCAATCTGAAAACTGACCATTTATTCCTACCCTTTGTTTTCTATCTTTTAACCAGTTACCACTCCATGAGAGGACCTTCCGTCTTATCCCATGACAGCATACCTTGCTTAAGAGCCTTTGGTGAGGGACCTTGCCAAAAGCTTTCTGAAAATCTAAGTACAGTATATCCACTGGATCCCCTTTGTCCACTTGCTTGTTGATCCCCTAAGTTACATAACTTATGTAACTCAAGTAGCCTAACTTAGATCGACTTACAGCTTTAGTGTAAACCAGCCCTAAGTTCTCAGTTCAATTTTTATCCCCTTGAGCATCATATTTCTCACACAGCTAAGGCAGTAACTTAATGGCTTGCTGTAGCAGGGTGGTTACCCCGCTCCTGAAATAAGAAGAGTGAGAACAGCTGGGGGAAGCTGAGTGAGTAGCTGACCACATGTGTGGCTGGCTTAATAAGGACACAGCTGTGAGCAGTGCTGGGGAAGGGCAAAGGGAGCTGGGGAGCTCCAGCCTGGTAAACCCCCAGGCTTCAGGCCTAGATGAAGACCTATGAAAAGGTACTGGGGCTGCAGAGGGGCAGCCCCAGGATAGGCAAAGGCAGCAGGTCCTAACCCCTTGCCAATGATGAGTAGCCACTACAGACTGCAGTCTGCCCCAGTGAGCGGGGGCTAGATGATGACTGGAAGTAGCCACTGAGGAAAGGTGGGTGTATAGGGGTGGGGGTTCCTCTGGGAGGGGAGACCCAGATTGTTGGTTACTGCTGAGGGCAGAACCCTGAGATAAAGGGGCACCTGAGCATATAACTTGCATCGGAAACATCATAGTCACCTCTTTAAAGGATACACATTATCTCTTTATGCACTCACAGTTATCTAAGAGTTTAACATTACAAAACAGATTTACCAGGCCTTCATTATATGGAAGGTAAAGCGGGAAATTTAAGCTCTTGTATACACAAAGAAAAAATACCTCATTAGAAATGGTTTGATATCCTCTTACATAGAAGCAGCATTTTGATTATCTTTTCCCCACTCTGGAATTGCATGGGGAAGAGCACTCTGGGAATTTACATGAAAATGACCTATGGCCAACATTTTTCCAAGTTGGATGTGTAAAACTGGGCACCACACCTATACTTAAGCACTTGAATTAAAAGGCCATCTGGCCTTGGACTAATTTAAAGAATCATAGGTGGGGCAATGAGCAGCTAAACAGGAATTGAAGGAGATACAGAATACAAAGAGAGAGAGGAGAGAGAAGAATCCAGGCTGTATACGAGACCTGAAACAGGACCTTAATTTTGCTTGGAGCCCCAAGCAGGCATGTCGGACTGAGGAAAATCTCCAATATATCCTCAAAGTCAGGTTCTGAGATCACTATCTAAGCCTGTACTTGAGAACAGGAGAAACTGTGAAATCCTATTTATTGTATTGTTTTTTAAAAGTTTTGTTAGTACCTTAAATCAAATTTGTTTGAGACACCTTTGGCATCCCTTCTCCAGTCACCAGGCCTGGGCAGACAGTAATTTGCCACTGAGACACTGGATGATTCAGATACCAGTGGAGTAAGGGATGAGGAAAAGAGTGTTCGCAGTATAGGAAAGATTCATCCTGTGAGACCAAGTGAACTATTAAACCTCATGAAGGAATAAACATCCCACTAGAGTTCATAAACATTTATTACCCGTAAGATTAGTTTTGTAATTAGATGCTGGCATTACCTTGGTAACTGTAAACATGGGGAACAATTACTTTCCTTTCCCAAGGGTAAAAAATGTTGTCTGGTACCCACTGTAATGTCTTGGCTAGACTGGAGGTGAGCAGGGAGGCGTATGCTGCATTCTATGAAGGGGGTGTGAAAAATTACTCCCTGCATCTCCCAAGTGCAAGAAGGGAACCCTGAAACGAACTGTACCTCATAGGAGTGTCAAAGGCACAATGGTGTATTACCCCAGGGCAGTGTCCCCACATACCACCACATCTTACTCAGTGTAGTGCTTAAATGCACTATGAAGCCCTAAATCGGGCATCACAGATCAAGAGTTCCAATGCAAATAAAGCATTGAGCCATTCTCGTTGGTAATGTCTGTATAGGAAGATTTCATGGCAATTGTTTTTCAGGAAGGATTTGAAGGTACAAAGGAAGGGCACATAGCACAGGGAAAATGGAGGATTGTTCCAAGATTAAGTGTAAGTAGTAATAAAAAAATCAACGTTTATCTATAGTTTTCATGCTGTAGTATCTGAGATTTTATCATACTTAGACTTGGAAATACGTGTAGCGTATGGTAATTGCTGGTAAATTCTGACTTTTAGTGATGTCTAGCCATCACCATGGAAAATTTTGTTATTTAATTGTCAAAGGCAACATTACATTACTGCTATTACTCCCTACACTTTCACATACCTAGGCAGGAAATACTGCAAATATTGTAGTAACATTGCATAAGAATGGCCATACTAGGTTAGACCAATGGTCCATGTAACCCAGTATCCTGTCTTTTGACAGTGGCCAGTACAAGATGCTTCGGAGGGAGTGGACAGAACAGGTAATCATCAAGTGATCCATCCCCTGTTGTCCAATCCCAGTTTCTGGCAGGAAGAGGCTTTGGGACACCCAGAGTATGGGGTTGCATTCCTGCCCATCCTGGCTAATAGCCATTGATGGACCTTCCTCCAAGAATTTACCTAATTCTTTTTTGAACCCAGTTATAGTTTTGGTTTTCACAACATTTCCTGGCCATGAGTTCCACAAGCTGACTGTGAATTGTATGAAGAAGTACTTCCTTATGTTTGATTTAAACCTGCTGCCTATTAATTTAATTCTTGTTTTATGTGAAGGGGTTAATATTACACCCCTGATCATTTTCTTCACACCATTCATGATTTTATAGACCTCTTTCATATCTCCCCTTAGTCATTTCTTTTCTAAACTGAAGAGTCCCAGTCTTTTTAATCTCTCCTTGTATGGAAGAGGTTCCATGCCCCCAATCATTTTTGTTGCCCTTCTCTATATCTTTTCCAATTCAAATATATCTTTTTTGAGATGCAGCGACCATAACTGTACACAGTGTTCAAGGTGTGGGTGTAACATGGATTTGTATAGTGGCATTATGATATTTACTGTCTTATTATCTATCCCTTTCCTAATGGTTCCTAACATTCTGTTTGTGTTTTGACTGCTACTGCCCATTGAACAGTTGTTTTCTGAGAACTATCCACAATGACTCCAGGTGCAACTGATGAAGTGGGTTATATCCCACAAAAGCTTATGCCCAAATAAATTTGTTAGTCTCTAAGACTAACACAGCTATCCTTCTGAAATCTGCCATTTGCCCAGTCACCCAGTTTTGTGAGATCCCTTTGTAACTCTTTGTGGTCAGCTTTGGACTTAACTATCTGGAGTAATTTTGTATTATCTTCAATTTTTGCCATCTCAGTGTTTTCCAGATCATTTATGAATATGTTCAATAGTACAAATCCCAGTATGGACCTTGGCAGACTCTGCTATTTACCCCCTATCCATTGTGTAAACTGACTATGTATTTCTACCCTTAATTTCCTATCTTTTAACCAGCTACTGATTCATGAGAGGACCTTCCCTTTTATCCCATAACTTCTTAGTTTCCTTAAGAGCCTTTGTTGTTGAACCTTGTCAAAGGCTTTCTGAAAGTCCAAGTACTCTACATCAACTGGATTATCATTGTCCACGTGCTTGTTGACCCCCTCAAAGAATTCCAATTAATTGATGAGGCATGATTTCCCTTTACAAAAGCCCTGTTGACTTTTCCCCAAAATATCATGTTCATCTATGTGTCTGATAATTCTGTTCTCGATTATAGTTTCAACCAATTTGCTTTGTACTAAAATTAGGCTTTCCATCCTGTAATTGCCAGGGTTGCCTCTGGAGACTTTTTTAAAAAATCAGTGTTACATTAGCTATCCTCCAGTCATCTGGCACAGAAGATGATTTAAGCAGTAGGTTACATACCACAGTTCTTAGTTTTGTATTTCATATTTAAGCTCCTTCAGAACACCTAAGTGAATACCATCTGGTCCTGGTGACTAATGACTGTTTAATTTATTCATTTGTTCTGAAACCTCTTTTATTAACACTTCAGTTGAACAATTCCTCATATTTGTCACCTAAAAAGAATGGTTCAGGTGTGGGAATCTTGCTCACATCCTCTGCAGTGAAGACCAATGCAAAGAATTCATTTAGCTTTTTGGCCTTGTATTCTTTGAGTGCTTCTTCATCGTCCAATGGCCCCACTGATTGACTGGCAGGCTTTCTACTCCTGATTACTTAAAAAAATTGATGTTAGTTTTTGTGTCTTTTGCTAGTTGCTCTTCACATTCTTTTCTGGCCTGTCTAATTATACTTTTACACTTGACTTGCCAGAGTTTATGCTACTTTTTATTTTCTTCAGTAGGATTTGACTTGCAATTTTTGAAGCTTTTTTGCCTCTAACCACCTCTTTTGCTGTTATTTATGGTTATATGGTTGCATTTTTTAGTCCTATTACTGTTTTGGGTTTTTTTTTATTCGGGGTATACATTTAGTTTGAAACTCTATCATAGTGTTCTTAAGTAGTCTTCATGCTGCTTGCAGGCATTTCACTCTTCTGACTGTTCCTATTAATTTCCATTTTACGTCTTCATTTTTGTGTAGTTCCCCATTTTTAACTTAAATGCTGCTGTGGTGGGTTTCTCTGGCATTTTCTCCCCCCCACCAAGGATATTAAATGTAATAACATTATGGGCACTATTACTGTGGGAATCATTAGGAAAGGGATAGATAATAAGACAGAAAAGATCATATTGCCTCTATATAAATCAATAGTATGCCCACATCTTGAATACTGTGCACAGGTCTGGTTGCCCCATCTCGAAAAGATATATTGAAATTGGAAAAGGTACAGAAAAGGGCAACAAAAATAATTAGGGATATGGAACAGCTTCCATATGAGGAGAGATTAATAAGACTGGGACTATTCAGGTTGGAACAGAGATGACTAAGGGGGGTTATGATAGAGGTCTATAAAATCTCTAATGGTGTGGAGAAAGTAAATAAGGAAGTGTTCTTGACTCTTTCTCGGAACACAAGAACTAGGGGTCACCAAATGAAATTAATAGGCAGCAGGTTTAAACAAACAAAACAAAATATTTCTACACACAACGCACAGTCAACCTGTGGAGCTCCTTGCCAGAGGATGTTGTGAAGGCCAAAACACTAACAGGATTCAGAAGAGAACTAGATATGTTCACGGAGGATATGTCCATCAGGAGAACATACTCTGCCATTCCTATGTACTTTGTCCCATTGACTATCATCATTCCACCAAGTTTCTGTGATGCCTATTATATCAATAGCCGCATTTAATACCAGGCACTCATGGTTACCTGTCTTAGTATTTAGACTTCTAACATGTATATACAAGCACGTAAAAATTTTGTAATATTTAATTGTGTGGTGTAATTAAATAGGGCTCTTTGTTGTTTGACTGTTGCTTTTCACTTCCTACCTGTACTTTATCAACTTCTATCCTCCTTTTTTTAATAGGATACAGAACATCCCTTTAAGAAATCCTCCCCTAAGGGATATCTCTGTCCCAATCATGTGCTTCTCTGCATCTGAAGGCTTTCCCGCCACCATTACTTTAAAAACTTCTCTATGGCCCTCACATTATTTACCAAAAGCAAAACAAGGTTTCTTTTTTAATTAAGGGAAATCACTGTATATAAATTATAGCCAATCAATTTAGCATGCCTTCAGTTTTAGTGAGTAGCTGATTTCCAAATGAATCTATTTTCCTCACAATTTTACTATAACTGCTTTGTCTTAAGAAATGTCTGTTCCCACCTACTATCAGTTCCTTTATCAAGAACATACGGGGTAGGTGAGGCTCGTCAGCCTTGGAAGGCAGCCCACCTAAGAGAAGGAAAACTCTGATTTAAAACCTCTGCTGCCTTGTGACAATACCCACTCGTGGGAAAGGCTAAGGGAGTCAACCCTGAAACCAAATCCGGTGTCGGAGTCCCGATGGCGGTCTGACATTGTCCTCAACGTCATTCCGGCAACTCCTGCGACGCCACTGGTGCCAAGTTGTATCGACATTGTCTTTCCCTTGGATCCATCAGTTGCGTGGAGAGGGGGGTTCTGCTGCATGGGCAACAGCTGTTCCTCCATATCACCTTGCCCTGGCTTGCGCCCTGGAGAGGACACTCCAGCTTCGCTTTACAGCGTCGACACAACACGGGAAGCAACAGTTTACCGGTTATAAGCCCCCTGCTCGATTGGCATAGAGCTGGCGCCAGGGGTTGCTTCCGATGGTGGGAGGGATCACCATGTCTCACTGGACAACTATCGCCCGCCTCAAGCTGGGCAGCCCCCAGCCAATAAGGTGTTGTCCCGCCACAGTTCACCTGCTTCACTGGGAGGGTGGGGCTTAGTGTACATGAGTACCCAACAAGTGGACTGTGAACCATGCACCAGGCAACAACAAAAGAAAACCAACATTAAAGAAACCAGCCCTCAAGTTAGGATGCTGGAACATACGGACCATGACAACTGGCCTATCACAAGACCTTCAGGCAATCAGAGATGTTCGGAAGACTGCAGTCATCAATGATGAGCTAGCACGACTCCAAATCGACATAGTCGCTTTGCAGGAGATACGGCTGCCAGACGCTGGGACTCTCAGGGAAAAGAACTATACGTTCTTCTGGCAAGGGAAGAGTGCCGAAGAAATCAGAGAGTGTGGTGTTGGATTTGCCGTGAGAAATTCTTTACTGGGGATGGTGGAACCTGGTCAACAAGGAACTGAAAGACTGTTATCACTCCGACTCCACACATCCACTGGACCCGTCAACCCGATCAGTGTGTATGCACCAATACTCGGCGCCAACAGGGATACCAAGGATGAGTTCTATGATCAGTTAGACACGATCATCAAGAGTATCCCTAAAGAAGAGCACTTGATACTACTGGGTGACTTCAACACCAGAGTGGGCGCTGACCACGATTTTTTCCAACCTGTCTTGGAAAGTTTGGCATTGGAGAAATGAATGAGAATGGACAACGACTTCTGGAACTGTGCTCGTACCATGACCTCAGCATCACCAACTCATTCTTCCAGACAAAGCCTCAACACAAAGTGTCCTGGAGACACCCTCGCTCCATGCACTGGCACCAACTCGACCTGATCATCATCAGGCGGTCTGCCTTGAAGTGCGTCCTGCTTACTCGCACCTTCCACAGTGCTGACTGCGACAGTGATCACTCGCTGGTGTGCAGCAAGATGAGGCTACAGCCAAAGAAGATCCACTGCTCTAGGCCAGGGGGCAAACACCGCATCGATGTGAGCAACACCGCACACCCAGACAAGGCAGAGAAATTCACCCATGAGCTCTCCGAGGTGCTGAACTGTATGCCTCCCGGTGGCTGCGCCAAAGAGAGATGGGACTACATCAGAGATGCAGTACACAGCACAGCCATGAAAGTTTTTGGAAAGAAATGAAACATGAATAATGACTGGTTTGAGGCCAACTCCGCCACATTCACTCCAGCCATTGAAGAACGCCGCGCTGTTCACCTGGAGTACAAGCGTTCCCCCAGTCAGAGGACTCTACAAGAGTATCGATTTGCCAGGAGCAAAGTACTGAGACTAGCTCGATAGTGTGCAAATGATTACTGGCTCCAGCTCTGACAGAGCATTCAACATCAGGGGAATGTATGATGGCATCAAGAAGGCCATGGGACCCACAAAGAAGTGGAGAGTGTCACTAAAGTCTGCAACAGGCGAAAACATCCAGGACAAGGGAAAGCAGATGGATAGATGGGTGGAACACTACTCTGAAGTGTACTCCAGGCAAAACACCGTCACTGAAGCTGCCCTCAATACTGTGGATGGTTTTCCCGTTGAAACTGAGCTGGATGAGAAGCCCACCATGGAAGAACTGAAGAAAGTCATTGAGAGCTTGTCCGCTCCAGGAAAGGATGGCATCCCATCAGAAGTTATCAAGTGTGGCATCAATGTCCTCCTAGAACACCTCCACGACCTCCTCTGTCAGTGCTGGGACGAAGGTGCAGTACCTCAGGATATGAGAGACGCCAACATCGTGACCCTCTACAAGAACAAGGGTGATAGAAGCGACTGCAACAACTACAGAGGCATATCGCTCCTGAGTGTTGTGGGTAAAGTCTTCGCACGCGTGATCCTGAATAGACTGCAGAAGCTTGCTGACAGAGTTTACCCAGAGTCACAGGGCGGGTTCCGAGCAGGGAGATCCACAACCGACATGGTTTTCTCCTTAAGACAGCTGCAAGAGAAATGCAGAGAACAGCACAAGCCGCTATTCCTTGCCTTCATAGACCTGACCAAAGCTTTCGACCTTGTGAACAGAGATGGGCTGTTCAAGATCCTGGTAAAGGTTGGCTGCCCACCGAAGCTGCTGAGCGTGATCCAGTCTTTTCACGACAACATGAAAGGCACAGTACTATATGATGGCTCGTCCTCCGATGCCTTCGACATCCACAGTGGAGTAAAACAAGGCTGAGTTCTTGCTCCCACACTCTTTGGCCTCTTCTTTGCAGCATTGCTGAAACGTGCCTTTGGAAATTCCACAGAGGGAGTCTATCTCCACACCCGGTCTGACGGGAGACTTTTCAATCTGGCTCGACTAAAGGCCAAAAGCAAGGTACGGGAGGCAACAATCAGAGACATGCTGTTTGCAGACGACGCTGCCCTGGCCACCCAGACAGAAACCGATCTCCAGCATCTGACTGACCGCTTTTCCAGAGCTTGCGAAGAGTTCGGGTTGAAAATCAGTGTTCAGAAGACCAAAGTTATGGCCCAGGATGCAGAACATCCAAGCATTGCCATCAATGACTATGTGCTAGAGGTGGTCAGTCAGTTCACCTACCTTGGATCTACCATCATGGACAACCTCTCACTGGACCCTGAGATCAACCGTAGAATCGGCAAGGCCTTCACAATTTTGGCCAGATTGTCACAGAGAGTATGGAACAACAACATGCTGACCATCAACACAAAGGTCGCTGTGTACCGTGCATGTGTGTTAAACACTCTTCTCTACGCCAGCGAAACTTGGACCCTCTACGCTTCGCAAGAAAAGAGACTGAACACCTTCCTCATGCGCTCCCTCTGTCGCATACTCGGGATCACTTGGAGTGATCGAATAATGAACAACGAGGTGCTGGAACGTGCCAAGATCTCCAGCATGTTCACTCTCCTCCGTCAACGCCGCCTCAGATGGCTTGGCCATCTAAGTCGCATGGAAGATGGACGGATCCCCAAAGACCTGTTGTATGCCGAACTTGCCTCCGGAAACAGAGCTACAGGACGGCCCCACCTTCGCTTCAAGGATGTTTGTAAGAGGGACCTGAAGACTGTTCAAATCGACATCAGCAGCTGGGAAGAGCTCGCCCAGGACAGATGCAGATGGAGACACGCTCTGGCCACTGGATTGAAAATTGGCGAAGACAAGCTGCGGCAGCTTGCCGAGGAAAAGCGGGTTCAACGAAAAAGGAAGCAGCGGCTCCAACCCACAGCTGACACTGCCTTCAAATGCAGCAAATGCAATCGAAACTGCCACTCTCGTGTGGGGCTCCACAGCCACAACAGACGCTGCACAACCATCAACTAAACAGTCCCCATGGGCGCATATCCATCGTCTCTCGAGACTAACGGACGCCAACAACTGGACTTTGGTCAAAGAAAGTAACATTAGGATTTAAGGTGATTTTACTACCCAGCTGTTCCCAGGAGTCCAAAAAATATCCACATGTGTGATGGTTAAGCTTTATATTTTCCTATCTACATTATTTACAATGCATGTGCCCTGTGGTTGTAGACTGCGTTATCTGTATTTTATAGGTTAGTAATGTGACTGAGGCATAGGTAATTTAAATTGCTTGCCTATGATCACACAGCGTCAATGGCTCAGCCCACACTGGGACCTAAGTCTGGCCTGGCAGGTTCAGTTTTTTTCGCTACCCACAATTACACTTTGCCTGAGGTTTTGCTTCACTCAATAGCAAAGACATTTCAAAAGGAGTAACTTATATTATATCCCCCAGTGTTGGTTTTTGTGATGGAATGGAAAATTTTTACTGAAATGATTTTGCAACCTGAGTCGAATTATATTGCAGGTAGCAAGCTACTTGTGCTATCTGCAAACCACAGATAGAACATTTCACTGATTATACACTTGGTGTGTGGCATGTGTAATGCATATTAATTAGGATTGGACAATTTTTTCCATCAAACAGAAAAATAGTCTGCTTTCCATGGAAAACTTTTGTTGTTGAAAAATGAATGTCCAAACCCCCAAATCTTTTTGGACAAAGTCTCAAATGTTTCAGTTCAGCTATGTTGGCACAGTGCCTTATGGAAGTTGTTGTTCAGTTTCTTCATCTCTCCATTCTTGTCTATTGGCTGGGTTCCCTAGCAAGACTACCTCTTCCAGGATGTACCACTGGTAGAGACTCCCGTGATACACTCTCTTCATCATTAGGGGAGACCCATCATTGGAAATGAGTCTCTGACATAGGCATATCTTCAAAGACCGTTATATGGAGATGGAGCCGACACGTGAGCCTATGACAATATTCATAACCCTATGTGTATTCCTGGAATTACTTGGGGTGATTAATGAAAAATCCCAAGGCAGACTATGCAGATACCCAGCCTTCAAAACCTGAGCACCTTGGAGGTAAGGGACAGTACTGGTATTGCCTCAGGAGGTCAGAGTTCAAAAGTCCAAATAGTATAAAGGAACAACTGAACTGTCCCACAGGTTGTTCTTGTTCTTGAGCTGAAACCTGGAACTTGTAACCAAGAAACAGTTGTTTTCAGGAGGCTGGGAAATAAAGCAAGACTTTTGGTGTAAAAGGCTGAGTTCAAACAGCCTTGAATTCAAAGTCTTCCTTTTGATTAGCAAATGGTCAGGAACTTTTGTCAAAGGGGGGGCTGTGACGGGGCAGCTGCCCCTCACTAGCTTGCAAAGGGTTAATAGCAGCCCTTGGAGCAGCTGCGCAGAACCCAGCCAATCAGAGGAAGGCTTAGAAGCAGCCAATCAGGGCCAGGCGGGGCCCTATAAGAAGGGCTGCAGGGCAAAGACAAGCAGTCTCTCCCTGGAGCATGTGGGAGAAGGACATGCTGCCTGTAGTGAGAAGTACCTGGAGCAGAGCAGAGCAGAGCAGAGCAGAGCAGAGCAGAGCAGAGCAGAGCAGAGCAGAGCAGAACTGTACTGTACTGTACTGTACTGTACTGTACTGTACTGTACTGTACTGGACAGGGTCAGGGAAGCAAGTGGAGCTACAGCCAGGCTGGCTCCCAGACTGAGGCATCGATACAGGGGCCAAGGAGGTGTGGGGCCTATGGGGAAGTGGCCCAGGGAAAGCAGATAGTGGCAGAGAGGGGAGGGAGAGGCAGTGAGTGGCTGACAGCTATAGAGTCCCTGGGTTGGGGCCCAGAGTAGCAGGTGGGCCTGGGCCCCCATTTTTGCTTAACTGGTCGCCGAAGGAAGTGGCCAGCTAAAGGACTGCAGTTTGCTCCTGAGCAAGGGGCTGGATTAGGGGTGAAGTTCGCCACTGCGGTGAGAGGCTGGGCAAAGGACTGCTGGTTCCCCCAGAAGTGGGAGAGACAATGGAGTTGGGGCACAGCCCAGAGGGCCGTACCCTGAAGAGGACACCGCGGTCCAGGAGTGACGCGGCTCCCCAGAGACAGTGGAGATGGTGGAGAAGCAGTGATGGAGAGTGAGACACTACAAGAGGAGGGAGCCCTGTTAATGGACAGACCTAATTCCTGGAGCAACCAGAAGGAGGCGCCATGGTGGTGAGCACAACCCATTACAGGGGCCCAATAATTTTGTCCCACTAGGGACCCATGTAGAACATAGGTGATTTCCATGGGGGAGGGATAGCTCAGTGGTTTGAGCATTGGCCTGCTAAACCCAGGGTTGTGAGTTCAATCCTTGAGGGGGCCATTTAGGGATCTGGGGCAAAAATTGGGGATTGGTCCTGCTTTGAGCAGGGGGTTGGACTAGATGACCTCCTAAGGTCCCTTCCAACCCTCATATTCTATGATTTCAGGTACATTTACTGTGCATGTAAATCAATTTTTTGATCTTTTCTCTATGTGCTTAATAATTGTGCTTGCTTTCAAAGCACTATGGGGTGACTAATAAATCATTTGTAATTGTCCTCAGAAAGAAAGCAAAGTGAAGATGTTGATTTTTAGGTAAACTGGCTTGCTGGGGATATTGTAGTGAATTACAGAGGATTACAACCTAAAACACTCGTGTGGAAACAGAGGGGATGTGGGTCCCTGCCCACAGAGATGTGAAGAGGCCTGAGACCTGAATGAGCATTCCTGAGCAGACCATGGAGTTACCCCAAAACTGTGACTTAGTTTGACAAGGGAAATCAGCTTTTAGAGAATGGGAGCAAGAGGTACCCAAATTACAACTCCCATGAGGAACTGCAGCAGCATTTCCAAATTGAATAATTTTTTGAGGGGTTGGCCAAAATATTGTGGTTTTTGATTTTTCACTGAAGAGTCAAAACTTTCCTTGTATATAACCCCATTTTCTGACCAGCTCTAATATTAACCCCCATGTCCCTAAATTCAAGCCATCAGAGCTACGCATCTGAAACCATTGTAATGAAAATCTGCTTGAGGTCTAAATTTTACCAGAATGTTTTTTATATTCACTGTATATGGGTGTTTGTAGAGTAGTTGGCTGCTTCAGGCAGCAGCTTCACTCTTCCGGGATAAGAATATAATATATGAAGTAATGGAATCTTTTATACCTTCAAAATAATACAGTGTATATAGTAACAATGCTAAATTATGCAGATTATCATGCCATATATATCAAGCTGGCAACTCTAAAAGGACTGGAATTTGCCAAGAGATTTCTACATCCAGATTTTCCCCTTCAGGTAGACAGGCATCATAATACAACTTAGAGCCAAGTTGCTTATCTCTGCTAAAATATTCACTTTCTAATTCCTGTACTGTTTCATTCATATATGTATATTAAATGTTTTTTGGGGGATTATTTTTCTCCCACCCCTCTTTTCTTCTGCTGATCGCCTGTGGCATCAGATAGGCAAGTAGCTAGTGGCTTGAAACACAAACACAGTTTAACTGGAAGCAAATGGAATGACAAATACCTCTAAAATTATCAGACCTAGCCCCAAGTCATGGTTCAGATAGACTGCCAAATCTTTGTCCCAACATGTGGCCAGTCACCACAATATATTTCAGATGGAATAATCAGTGAAATGTTATAATAAACAGTATCATTTCAACAGGCAGAATTAAAATGTGTTAACTGGTTGTAAGCCACAGAAAATAAATTACACTTAACCGGATACTACTTATCTGGCACATACAGTAGCAACAATTAATACAAAATTCACTGCAGCTGATTCCATCTATTTAGATGTATCTTCAAGTTAGACATGTATTCATGGGAAATGAAATATTCTAGGGCTCTAGGTCAAAATCAGACATATGGCAACCTCAGATGCAGGAATCAGTGTCAAACTCATTACCATTCCAGATGGAATTTTGATTGTCAAGTCCATTCGTCTGGCAATGTAATAATATTCCCATAAATATGTTTTCTAGAGTTTTATCCAGTCACATTTTAAGTGGCTCAGACAATGGGGCTACTGTCATTAGCACTGGGAGACTCTGCCCAGTATAATAGATCTCAGTCTTAGCCATTGGTTTTGTTGTAAATCCTATATTTCCCTTAGTTTAATTTCAACCCATTTTTCTCGGGTATATCACCTTGAATATCCTAAACAATTCTTCTTCCTCTTCAGTGCTTATCCCCTTCAAATACTAATTAAAAGGATAAGACAATTAGCATATCTTTCCCCACCAAACTTATTTATCATTGCAAGCTATATTTATTCATTTTTGCCTCATTCATCAGTCTCTACAGCACCTTACAATTTCTAGTTGCTCATCTCCTAACGTCATCTAAAATGTCAATATCTTCCTGGCACAGAGATGCCCGGAACTGAAAGCAGTATTTCATATTATGTGTGGTCACACCAGATACAGTTCTCTAATTCTGGTACATCAGTAGTGACTATATATTTGCAGTCCAAAATCACATTGGCTTTTTTGGTTTCTGTATCATTCTCTATCTATATATGTCAGTAGTTATATAGTCCTCAACATCATAGTATCTGAGGCTTATATTCTTAAAGCGATTTAGGTTCCTAAACAGGCAGATAGGCACCTAAGTCTACCATGTGAACACCAATGATGTTTTCAAAGCTACAGCTCAGGTGCCACCTAACCCTCCCCCCCCCCGTACTTAAGTACCCTAGGTGCCTAAGTTTCCACTGGTTGGTACTTTCAGTGCAGCCTACACACCCCACAGCTGTCTAGTGCTCAGAGCCATAGTTGAAGCTGAAGCCCTAAAGGCCCCGAAGTGGGATTCTCAAACTTGGCAGGGAAACACCTCTCTCGCTAGCAGGGCCACATGTCTAAGGCCTATTACTGTCAGATCCCATGTCAGGAGAGCTGGAAGGAGGCCACTGATAGGGGAGGGGACAGTGCCTGCACAAGAGACAGCCAGGCGCATGGGGGGGATGTAGGGTGAGGGTAAGAGAGGTAGTGAGCATGAACAAGAGAAAGAAAGTCACAGGCTATCGAAGCAGTTGACCGGGCTTAGCTCCCTCACTCCAGGAGAGGGTTCACAGCTAAGGATACTGAGCAGAAGGAGGTGCCTATCTCTGGCCCATCAGTCAGGCACACCAGGTCAGTGGCTTAGGTGCCTAAGCCCCTCCCTTCTACTCTCCACTCAGATTGCAGGCTTCTGAGGATCCCTTTCTCAGTCATGTAACTCTCCCCATGCATTATAGAGGGAGCCTGGATACCTAGCTTAGGGCTGAAAATTCCACTAGGCAGCTGGGTGCCTTGAGGCTAGATGTTGCAGCACTGAGCTGAGGAACACTTAAGTACCTTTAAAATCTAGGCTGAGTGCCTCCCAGGTATTTATAGGTTTATACTCCCAGCACCATATTTAATGACTTGCCTCACAAACAAAATTTCAACAGCAAAACTGGGGTGCAGGTGGGTGAAGAGAATTATAATTTCCCTACCCACCCCCTCCATTTTTGGTTAACATTTATTGAAATTTCAAAATGTCACCATATATTTCCCTATTCTCTGACCAGCTTGAGTATTAAATCAGTTTTACAGATGGGGAGCTGACGTGCGAAGAAATTAAGTGACTTGCCTAAATTTACACATGACATGTATGGTACAGTCGGTAACTGAACCCAAATTTGTTCCATCTTAGTCCAGGGCGATTATCCTTTACTGCAAACTGTGTCTAATATGAGGTCAGCATCAGCTAGATCTCCATCAGCCTTATTGCTTCCTAATAGTTCCCTACCACTCAAGGGTCTGTGTTTCAGTTATTTCTCCTTAGAAGTATTTAGCCTGGATTTTTGTGGACTGAACAATATTTTATTGTTTCCTGCCCATATTTCTATTGATCATCTCTTTGTAGTCTCTCTGGTCCAGCTTGTGTTTGTGACGGCTCCTGTTTTAATTAAATTAAAGAAAAACATACTAACAGAGCTATTTCTTTCTCAACGGACAAGCAAACAGAGGAATCAACTTGGATAGCCAGATTTATATATTCCCCGTAGTGTCTTCAGCAAGAAAGCAATTAACTGTCTGACTGTTAGGCTGAATTTACATAATCATAGTTCTACAATAAATCACCGCACTGTTTTGTCATGTCTTGTCTTAACTCTGGGGTTTTGAACAAGTATCCGGAGTTCATGTTGTCCAACCTGCCCTTCCTATATTGGTAAATGGGAAGAGGTGTTCAGGAATGGAAAAGTGTTTCCTGGCATTGAAAATGTTGAGAACCACATGTTCAGACTGTAAACTGTTGTGGAGGAGAACTATCTTCTTTGTCTGTGCAGTGACTAGCAAGATAGATTTCTAGATGCTACCATACTACTCATAAATCATATTATGTTTACCTACACATACTTTTACAGTAATGGTACCAAACACTTTGATTTCTTCAGAAAAGTACTGAAGTAGAATAAACAGGAAATCAGGTAGGTCCAGGATGCTAATGCTATCTGAGATAAATTCACTGTGTGACTTCCTTATGCCTCAGGCAATCCAAACTAGATAAGGTAAAAAAGCAAGACCTCATTGTGAAATCCAGCTGCTGCATTGCAGCAGAGCTTTTCTAGTTAAGTAAATAGAAGAGAGAAACAACCCATAAATCGCATGAGCTTAGCATTTGCACAGAATAGTTGCAGTATATTTATCATTGTTACATAACCCTAAATTGTCTTATTACTCATCAACATGAATATTTTAAAATGAAAACTAATACACATGGGGTAGATACTCTATTGCTGTAACTAACTGCTGGGTGACTCTCACATGGGATTTTTGCTGTTTAATGGTGTATTCTTTTAAAAAATTGCTCAAGATTATGCTGCTGGTTATATAACTAATACATGAAGCCTTGGACAAATCCTAGCCTGAGGCACCAGGTAGAAAGGATGGCAACTGTCAGCACAAAGCCTGCTAGTCAAGTCATGAAGAGTGTGTTGACTACTGAACAATTCACAAGTTTGAGAATATCATAGATGCTGGTCAACCAGAAAACTGAACATACAGCTGTTGTCCAGCTCTACAAAACATCACTCCGAACGGCCAATTATTTTAATCTTCACAAGGTAAACTAACTCTGCAGCTGCCATTTAAAATAAATTCTAGTGTTCTATAAGCATCCAAAGCATCACAGGGCCATACTCCAAGTGCTTTGCTCTACTATAGACGTGCAAAATACTTGGAAAGCCAACTTCATTGGCCACCAGAGATCCCTTTGAAAATCACTGTCTCTGAATGCAGGGGCAGCCCCACGGAAAAAGAGGCATGGTCCCCCGGTACTGGAACAATTCCTTGGCACTGCTCGAATGTACATTGTTCTCAGACCAGCCCAGCCAGCCCCAGAATTGGTGTAAACTGTTTCCCCTTGTCAATTATGTCCCTAGCTGAGGGAATTTGGCCTATATCTTATGACAGTGTTACAGACATTTTTAGATCACTATTGCAGAATATCAGTGTGTGTTTTATTTATGAGGATGTCACATGTTAAATATTTGGCTTGAAATAGTGCGGATTCCCTCATTCTGAGAACAGAGAGTTTGGGTGGCCAGCATTTTTGAAAGAAAATAGGCATTAATGTGTCAGCAAGCCATTGAAGAGTTTTTCAAACATGCCACGGAGGGTAGAGTGCCACCTACTGTATCAACAACACCATGTACTGCAGTATCTTTGGGCTTTCCAATCAACTTCTGACCCAGTGCAACCTCAATTAGATTGTGAGATCTGATGAGATCACCGTTTTGGCTACAGGAAAATGTATTTCTTACAGAGATATACTTGTGCAGGTGAAGGGCAAGAGTGATAAGGAATGGAGAAGACTTGAGGTAATAGAGATCAATTAACTAATTAATCTTTGTCAACCTGCTCTATCTCTCCCTCACACTATGTAAAGAGTGAGTATAGCTGGGCTAGTTTGATGAAAAAAATATTGCTGCTGCTTCTTATTTGTACACTCAGTAAAGCTCTGATGTTTAGAACTGAACAACATCAAACCAAACATGACAGGTATGAAAAGAACAACAAAAAATACCACTTTTTAATGGGCTTCTCCTTATCTATCCTGTTATGAACTCCTTTCTAAGTTGACATCTTGGTAAGAGTAGCTGTATGATTTTACTCTGCTCCCTAAAATGAGGTTGCATACAGAAAAGTGATTATGTAAATGATTGCCAGTATACTCGATCTGCCCCTTATGGCTTCACCAGTAGTGCTCACTTTATTAAACAAAAAATAGTTTACTACTGCTGGCCCTGTACAGCCTGTTCATCAGTGCAGGAATGAGCCAGATTATCGTGCATCATCAACTAGATTGTCAGGCAAACTTTGACTGCAGAATCTACAAATAGATTATCAGTAAAGTTAAGATTTTGTCAGTTATTTTAGTAAAAATTCATGGGAGGTGTGACCTGTCTGAGACTTTTATTAAAAATAATGGGGGAAGAGTGCTGGGGTGGGGGAGAGAATGACAGCTGTAACCCCATGGGGTGGACTGTCAGCCCCGGCCCCACTGCCATAGGAAGGGGCACACAGCCCTGGCTTCTGCCCTGTCAAAACCTTGCCACAGGTGGGGGCACACAGCAGCGACTCTGGGCCCAGCTGAAGCCTTGGAGGGTGGGGGACACAGCCCCAGCTCCAGCACCAGTCAAAGGCAGGGGGGCACAGCCCCAGCTCCTGCATTGACTGAGGCTGTGGGGGACGAGGGAGGGGCACATAGCCCAGGCTTCAGCCAAAGGGGGGTGGGTGGGTGGGTGGGTGGGTGTGTGTGTGTGTGTGTGTGTGTGTGTACGTACAGCCCCAGCTCTGGCCCTGTCTGAAGCCACAGGGTGGGGGCAGACTGCCCTGGCTCTGGCCCTGGCAGCAGCTGTGCGGTGGGGGAGCACACAGCCCTGGCTCTTGCCACAGCTACGAGGAGTGGCGGGGGAGGCACGTAGCCACAGCTGAAGCCATGGATCCAGGGCACACAGCCCTGATTCCAGCCCTGGCTGCAGCAGTGTGGGGGTGGGGGAGCACAGCCCCAGCTCCTGCCACAGCTGTGATGAGGGTGTACCGCCCTGGCTCTGCCCCCGGCACTGACCGGTAAAGTGAAGTCACGGAGGTCTGGTAAAGTAACAGAATCCATGACTTCCTTGACCTCCATGACTGCATCGTATCCTTAATTATCAATATTATTTTTGTTGCTGCTGTTGTCAAAGGTAGAGGGTATATGGCCCGATTCTCAGATCATAGGGGAAATTTGCAGGGCTGGCAGTTACGAATGTCTTTTCTTTCTTTTGGTTTGTAAACTAGGCAGACTTTACAGGAAAGTGACTGAGTGTGAATATGCCCCCCCTCCCCCAATATCCTGTGAACAATCCCATTGCTGACTATAATTGCCTGTGTACCTTGGCAAGTCCAGAAGATGTATCTAATGTTTGTAGGATAGAAAAGCTTCTTCAAATTACCTGACTGGTGGCTTGAAAGCTGCCTTGTACATCATTATTATTCACATCTGTGCCACACCACGCTGTGTGGTATCCATGCCGTATGGTGGCTTATGCCTCCTACACTAGTTACTTTCTGTAAGGGAGCATGTGACCTAAAGAGCCCCTCAATTCCAACTGGCATGGGGCCTGCTACCCTCTAACTCATATCAGACTTGACACACTCACTACCCCCAACAAGCTATCATAATATGTATCTAAAAGGCATCTTGTAAGGAATCCTATGTGACACACTGGTGCCACAGATCATTGTCTGATTTATGTACAGGTTATGTATAATGGGTGCTTGAAGTATGTTCTTAAAATGTGTTTTGAGTGGCAGTGTATCAAACCAGTGTGCCTGCAACAAGGAATGTATAATCCCCTGTCTGACTGGACTGATTGCCCTTTGCCTGTAATGCAAGTACACTTACATTTTCAGTAAACAACGCAATCAAATTAACAGGCAGCAGCAAGTGAGCACACCCAGAGACAGTGTCTGCACCTCAGAAAGCCTTCTTGGCTCTTGTGGCAGAAACAATGGATTTGGGGAAATACAAGGGGAGGAAAAAACTTTTTAGGGATCCATCATGTAGGGAACAAAGGGAACAGCACCTTTTGATTCTGTGAACATTTGGTTCCCTGGCCTTGAGGGCTGGAGATGCTGGTAACTTGATGTGAGTAAGAAAACTGTTTACGCAAAGATTGTAACTTGGTAAGATTAAGTTTTAGTCACTAGAAAGTGTGTTTTATTTTGTGTTTGTTCCCATACCTGTCTCTCTCTTGCTTAGTGTCACTTAAATCTCTGTTCTTTGTAAATGCACTTAATCTTGTTTTATTGTAAAGCCGTCTCAGTCCTGTATATTAAAGTGAGGTGTAAGTCTTCAGCTAACTTAACAGATTGTGTGTTAGGTCTCTTTGAAGGCAGCAAACCAATAATTTTGATAAGTGTCCAGTGAGAGGGACTGGACACTGCTGGGGAACTTGGAAACTAAGTTTTGTTACCTGCAGGGCAAGGTTTACACTGACAGTCTTGAAGAGTTTGCTGGCAAGGCAGAGACTGGCATGTCAGCTCAACATACAGCTTAGCAGCAGCACTGCTCTCACTCTTGTTAAGGCAGAGGGACAACGCAGTGGCTCACAATTCTGGGTGTCCTGAGCCGGACATCACAGACAGAGTCTTGTTCTACAGTCATTTGGGGAGAACTTCTGGCCATGGCTTGAATTAGATTTCAGGATAAATGAGCACGAAAGTCAAATAAAAATCAGCAGAAAGAGAAGGCATGTTTATTAATTGCAATATCCTGATCTCCCTGCTGTGACCTCCTTTTCATGATGACAGTTCCCACTAGAAGTTGCCATGTATGCTTATTTGTATTTAAAATCCTTCATCCTGCATGCCGGGGATACATTCCAGTATGTCAAACTTTATAAATGAGCTCCGTGGTTTTGAAAAGGTATCCAGCTGTTTTCAGAACATACACTTGATGTCTCCTATATACAGAATATATTGGGCTCAATACTTGAAGTTAGCTGGAATACTGTTTAAACAAGTTTGCCTCTCATCTGCTTGAAGTCTATAAGCAAATTTACCACTGGCCTCAATGGGTATGTCTACACTGAATTGTAAACCCAGGTCTATGAGACCTGTGCTTGTGAACTCAGTTTCCAAACATGCTTGCACTTCCATATTGCATAGTAAAACTGTTTACAGTTGGTGACCCAGGTCCCACAACCATCTAAAGCAGTGGTGGGCAACCTACGGCCCGTGGGCTGCACGTGGCCCATCAGGGTAATCTGATTGCGGGCCGCGAGACATTTTGCTGACATTGACTGTCTGCAGGCGCGGCCCCCCACAGCTCACAGTGGCCGCGGTTTGCCATTCCCAGCCAATGGGAGCTGCGGGAAGCAGCGGGCCGCAGGGACATGCTGGCCACCACTTCCTGCAGCTCCCATTGTCCGGGAATGGTGAACCACAGCCACTGGGAGCTGCGGGGTTGGGGGGGGCATGCCTGCAGTTGTTTAACATCAGCAAAATGTCTCGCGGTCCCCCAATCAGATTACCTGATGGGCCACATGCAGCCTGCAGGTTGTCCACCACTGATCTAAAGCATCCATATTGCACTGTGCAAACTGGCTTGAACTGTATTTACACTGCAAAATGACAGGACTTGGACCCAAATCACAGTGGGAATCTGGCTTGGACCCCTGAATTGGGCCATGGGCCAAGGTTCTGAGGTCTTACTGACCCAGGTCAGAAATACTTGTTTGTAGAAACAGCGGTTGGGCATAAACCTGAATCTAAACCCAGGTTTGCAATGAAGTATAGTTATACCCAATGGGAAGTGCACATACATGTCTCCAGGGATGGATGCTCAGGTCCTACAAGACATGTGCTGGTTATCTATTTTTTAGTATCCTCCATGTACAATTTAAGAAATATCCCACTTTTGCAAAACCAGAGAGCGTGATTGAGCAAAATAAACAAGTATGTCTAAGCAATTAATATATTTTTAATTTGTTCTGCTGGCTCCTAACCTTTAAATTGTATCCATCATGACTTAACACAACAATATTGACATGTTGGGCTAGCTCCTCGTATTTCTTTTATGTTTTTATGTACATGAAGTATCTTTTTTCAGATTTTTAAAAAGGTTTCTGAATTTCTCAACAATCTGCTGCAATAGATTTTGCTAACATTCTTTCCAACACTTACTCCAGCTTCACAACTTACTTCCTTCCTTTAACACCCCCCTCATGAAATAAAGGACAGAAAGATCCTCCCTTATCCATTTTCAGACAATAAACTTAAAAATAAGCCATGATGAAAAGTGATCAAATGTTTTTCTCCTGTGAAGGCTATTCAGTGGAGTATATTTCATATCATTTTTTTTGAATTTCAAAAGTTTGAACAAAAATGTATTACAATTTTGAATTCAATGAAAACATGGGTAATAAAACAACAAAACTTTCATGAAATTTCCCCTCCATTATTCTTCAACAACTATAGAGCTGGAAGCTATTATACTGGATTTTGAAAATTTGACAAACAGATTTTTAAGAAAAAAACATTGAATCCCCCCCACACCCTGGTTCTGGTCAGGTGCCTTTGGAAACCCCATCTTAAGTGACTTAGTCCCATTGACTTGTGCTGCTAAATTATTTAGGCCTGGCCTACACCTAAAACTTAAGTTGATCTAGCTACATATTTCAGAGGTGTGAAAATTCACACCCATGAGCACTGTAATTGAGCCCGCCTAAGCCCTGGTATGACACCACTAGGTCGAATGAAATAATTGTTCTGTCGATCTAGCTACTGCCTCTTGGGGGTGGATTACCTACAGTGGTGGCACAGCTGCAGCACCGGAGCTGTGCTGTTGTTGCATGTGTAGTGTAGATATACCCTTAGTCTTGTTGTTTTGAAAATCCTACCCTATCGATGTAGATGATGATGTTCTCCATCCAGTTCCATGAAGACAGATGAACATAGAAACTGAACTATTGTGTGCACTCTCCTAGAGTTGATTCACATGGACATTAAAACTGAACTAATATTAGAGCTGGTCAAGAAATCAATATTTAAGGTTTGGAAAAAAAGAAAAGACTCGTAAGACAACAGTGGATGAATAAAGACTTGCACATTAATGCTATGTCTACACTCGGCGCTGGGGGTATGATTTGCTGCTTGAGTAGACACGGTCATGCTAGCTCTCATCAAGTCAGCCACACACAAAATAGTGTAGCCATGGTAACACAGGTTTGTTTGAAGGACTTGTTTTTGTAATTCTAGGCATAATAAAACAGGGTGTAATCCCTCCAGACAGTGGAAAATATTTAAACAACCTTAGATTTTGTTTATTAATAAGCAAAGTACCAGAATTACTAACAGTAATTTTCAGAAAAACATGAATCTTTATCCCTTCCTGAATGCTGTAGACAGTTACCCCAGACATACACTTCTCCCTCTACACTCATTTTGAGCCAGTTATTTAGGTCTATATTAAGTTTTTTCTATAGAGTTTATTGCCATAGTATCTGAGTGCCTCACAAATATTAATGATTTACTTCCTTCACACACCCATGAGGAAGGGAGTATTATTATCCCCTAATTAGTAACATTTCAAACAAAGTTCCTGGGATAGATTGCTGAAGAAATTAGAGCTCTGGACCCTAGTAGGGGACAAAGAAGCATTGAAGGGACACGGGGAGACTTTGGTGGGTTGGGGTGGTGGATTGGGGAAGTGAGGGGGAGGGTGGCCTTATGAGAGTGGTGTAGGGGTTTCTATTCGGGAAAAGCACTAGTACTTCAATTTGCTCCTTGCCTTAGCTAGCTTTCTCTCCCTTCCAATAAAACAACTAGAAGCTCAATTCTCTCTGCGCCCAAGATTCCCTCCGCCCCATCCCCAACACACACACAGATTAGGCACCTATCTGCATGTCTAGGTGCCTAAAACTCTTGGATAATCTCCTCATCAGGAGCCTTGTTTTCAGGGGTACTGAGTACACATTGCAGTGGCTTTTTTCAAGTCTATGCAAGGGGACCTCATTCTACCTGAACCTGTGTTGCTCTGACATTTTGGTGCCTCTTTCCATCCCAATAGTCTCATGAAAGAAAAGAGTGAACTATTTTATGTTATATTTTTATTTGATGCCTGGATCATTTGTAAAGAGCTGGCAGGTAACCCTACAAGTGGCCTTATATGGATGAAAATATTGAAAACAAAACAAACCTGCTCACTCAATCTCTTCTAATGGTAGGAAAGATAATTGTATCTTACACTGCAACATTATATACAAAGGGAAATATGACCATGTGGAAGAAATTGCTCAAACTGATTTGATTTCACAATATTTCTTAATTCAACTCAAAGAACATTGTAAGAGGTTGTTTTTTTCTCATGCATATCAATTAAAGGAGCATTGACATTGTACTTTGTAGCAAGTGTGACAGTTGGCATATTGAATTCTGAAGCGGAATTTAATGCTGAATGCTCATCTTTGCCTGCACTGCATCAGAGCAGAAATTCAAATGCCTCATCACTGCATTTTGATTTGATTCCTTTGAGTATGTTTGTTGATCCCCTGCCAGAAGAAATAGCCATGCTGAACATGTCTGAAAATATCGTATTGCAAAAATAAGAGTCTTTCTAAACTGAGTCCATGTATACAAGAACAGGGAGCCTGCAACTGAAAGAACTGGTATGGACTGTGATTAATTCCCTTCGCCAAAATACTTGGCAGAATTGCATCTATGATTTTATAGGAAAAGAGAACTTGACAAAAAGTGACATTTCTACCAAATTCAATGGGTTTAGAAGGATTCAACCTATTTAATAAATAGCAAATGCTGCTTTAAATATCTCCTAGAGAGGGATCAGTTCATTGTGCTGGAACACTGTCTTTTTGATAGAAAAGCAACTGAAGAAAATATAGAGTAGATGGGGAATCAGTGGTCTAACCAAGTGAACAATTATGGAAGAAAGCCGTCATGTATACTCGCTGCACATAGTCATGATCTTTAGGAAATAAGTGTTGGGGGAAAAAAAACAACAAAAGCAAATTAGTGAAAAAGGGAACCCCTAATTGCATGGGTGAATCTGTTTATTTGCTGTCACTACTAGACATGCTTGCTAATGCAATAGATTTCAGGACTGAGGCCCATATTCTCCCTTCCACTAAAATTAGCTGAGAGGAGTAAAATCTGGTGAGTAATCTGAGCAGGATGTGCAAAAGGGAGTGAGAACCCACTCCTACCTTCCTTTTGATTGAGGAAGAAGCCCTTTCACTCAGTCTGTGGGGTCTGATTTTTGTGGATGTGGAAGGAGACATTCCATCAGCAGGGGAGAGTATAGCTAGTAAAGATGGTGATGGGCTCAGGGATTTTGCAGGATATGATAATGTTGAGCTTGTCAGCATTATCCTATGCTGATTTTTTCCTCCAGAATGTGGGGATTTTGATGCAGCAGGTGGCAAGGAAATTGGCAGCATGGCTCTTGGGAGAGCCATCTTAGCATTATGGAAGAGAAGGTTGATGAGCAGTGACGAGGCACTGAGCCACCACATAGTAACGCCAAACGTCCTAACTGGTGAGAATAATGAATGAAATCTTGGCTCCATTGAACTCAATGGCAAAAGTCCCATCAATGCAGAAGAAAGCCAGGATTAGTTCACAAACAATTAACTTAACCCAAGAGGGCTACACATTAATAATGCACATTATTTGTAATAAATAGTTTGTTACAATTTGTAACAAATATCTTGACTACTTCTTGATGACTAATTGAACGTATTGCAAAGGAGGATAGCAAGGAAGGACAGGGCGTTGGTTAAGACAAGATAGAGATCGGGGTGAAATCCTAGCCCCATTGAAGTCAATTGCAAAATGCCTATTGACTTCAGTGAAGCCAGGATTTCCTCCCAAAGTTTTATTCCCAGCTCTCTGGTCAGACCTCCTGTGTGACCATAGGCACTTTGGTGTGTCTCAGTTTCTCCATCTTTAAATACAACCTTGCTCAGTGGAGTGCTGTGAGAATTAATTCATGTTTATAAAACACTTTGAGAGGCTCAGTTTTCACTTGAGTAGAACTTTGCAGGATGCTAGTCAAGCTAGGTACTAAAGTACATCATAAAGAATACATGAGATTTAGAATTCTATCTAATACACACAACATGGTGAAAGGGTTAAATGAAACTGGGCTCTCAAAATGAAAAACTGAACTGCAAGTAGATGTCTGTCTATCTTGGAGTCAAATCTAATTATGCATTTGTTGAATCTAAGAAAATAGGATTTTAGCCGGCCTAAGTAAAATATTCCGCCACAAAGAAAAAATATTTTAAAATATTTTAAATGTTGGGTCAGAACCTGCAATCCTTATTCATGTCGATTATACAGTGATGCTGCTCAAATGAGAGAGCGCTTCTTAGCATTACAGAATCTGGACCTAATAGAAATCCATTGAGATGGAAGTCTTTTGTTGAGTCACTGAGGTGATTCAATTCAGGTAGCATCGGTGCAAAATTACCCACACTGCTTTTTCCAAAAGGGCTCGTTGGAAAATAGCAAAAAATACCCAAAAATATGCGTGATGGAAATCTCTTATTTTTTTCACTTAAACATTGCTTTCAACAATTTTTCCCCAACAGAGCTATTCACTCTATACGCCTCCTTATGGGAGGAGAATGCTCTTCAGTCTCTTGAACCATTCAGACTTGAGACTGCCAACAGGTGCTAGTTAGTGCCAGATGTGATTTTATATAACGCACAGTATAAATAGTACTTAAGGTGCTGCACAATAACCATTAAAACATATGTAGGTCAAAACTTTAAAGTACTTTCACGTCATAAGTTGTGCCTGGCCTTAGACAACTGGAATGAAAACCAGAACAATTATATAATTCAGCCAAAGGATGAGACTGAATCAGAACTCCTTTTGCAGCATGATCAGAAGTAAAATACCTGATTTACCATATAAAGACATCTGCATTACTTTCTTGAAGTCAGTCTGCAGTTGATACCATCCATGAAAATTGCATGTAATGCTTTCAAAAATATTTTACATGTTCTGTACCATCTTTGATGTCCACAAGCCTACTGGAAACACTGTGCATGGAAGGCAGTAAGTCATTTATGTCACTACTAAATCTTTCTCACAGAACAGAGTGGAGAGCTGAATCTCTAATGGTTATTGAATGAATGTTTGGAGAAAACTAAGGGACTATCAGAAATGCTGTTAAACAATAAAAAAACCAAACTGGAATTCATATTGATATAAAACGTAAAGGATGAGTGCACAAAGGGAAAAGCACCGTAATAAATGATATTCCATATCAACACCTAATTGTTACATAAACAAAACAATAAATAATGGATAGTTTCTGTTAATGCAGTGTATTAGAAAGAATTGGATTTGATTTAAGAATGTTCAAAAATATCACAGCTTTGTTTTGAAAACTGTTAATCACAAATTGTGCTCTGTGAAGACTGAGCAGTACAATAATTTTTCTCTTAACACGGACATTAAAAACATAACATTTTGACAAATACAAAATTCTAAATCAGACAAACGTTAGCTCAAAGCTGTAGAGAGAGTGCTTTCAAAATAACTAATAATCTGGATTATGTGATACTAATTTGTAAGTCACAAGTATGGAACATAGCTTGAACCATGCTATGCTATTTGTTGGAACGTTAGTTTTTATCAGGTGTAATGCTTTGTACATCGTCTGAATTTGTTGACAAGATGTGTGAAGGATAGAAGGCTAAAAGGAAGTTTCTTGTCCCAATTCCATACTACATATACTTTATTAGTAGGAGTATTTATATTACAATAGTATCTAGATAGCTTCATCAAGATCAAGACCAAGTTGTGGTAGGTCCTGTACAAAGACATAGCAAGAGACATTCCCTCCCATGAAGAGCTTACAGTCTAGATAAGAAAAGGTTGATCTTCCCTCAAAAAACCCATATCCTATAAAGATGACATTTATCGTCAAATGAGAGAGTGAAACTTCATAAAAAGTTAATGTTGATGTGCCTTTACAGAGCTAGTAAGCACTCTAGTTTTACAGCGGTGAGATGCATCAGTGACATTGCAGCATTACTGATGTCATGATATGCTCTCACACTGAGAATATCCCTCTGGGACCCCAGTCATTAGGAAGACATGGGTAATAGTAATTGGGGGATTTGATTATTAGAAACATAGAAAGTTGTGTCTCTGATGTCTGGGAGAACTGCATAATGATTTTTCTGCTGGGTGTGAAGGAAGCAGATATCTCAAGATATTTAGATAGTCTTATAGGTAGCGCTGGGGAGTACTCAGTGGTAAAAGTAGGTACTATTGACATAGGGAAAGGTAGGGGAGAGGTCTAGAGGCCAAATTTAGGCTGCTAGGTAAGAGATTAAAGTCCAAGACTTCCATGATAGCATTCTCTGAAATGCTTCCAGTTCCATGAGCAGGGCCAGTTAGACAGGCAGAACTGCAGGGTTTCAATGCATGCATGAGATAATAGTGTAGAAAGGACATTTGTAGGTTTATTAGGAATTGGAGAACATTTTGGAAAAGGAGTAGACTACACCAGAAGGATTGGCTCTATTTTAACGAAAATGGAACCAGACTGCTGGCAAATAAAATTAAAAAGATGGTAAAGGATTTTTTAACCTAAGGGCTGGGGGACAACCAACAAGCATATGATTCAGGTTGACATCCCTCTGGTACATAATATAGAGGATAGGAAAAAAGTTGGTAAAGTAAAGGTAGGAGCTGGTGAAGAAAATCAGATGTAGAAGAGTCCCATTTAAACATCACACATGCAAGCAACTGAATATTGACAAAATGTACAAGTGCTTATATACAAATGCTAGAAGTCTAAATACTAAAATGGGTAAACTAGAGTGACTGGCATTAAATGAAGCTATTGGTATAGGTATCACAGAAACTTGGTGGAATGATGAAAATCAATGGGACACCATAACACCATGTTACAAAATATATGGAATGACAGAGTAGGTCATGCTGGTGGGGCAGTGGCATTATATGTTAAAAAAGCACAGTGAAATAAGGCGAAAATCTTAAATGAATGAAACTGTACCACAGAGTTCCTATGGTTAGTCCCTATGCTTGAACAGTAAGAGTATAGCAGTACGAATATACTGCAGAACACCCGTCCACAATGGTGACAGTGGTGTGAAATGCTAAGGGAGGTGAGAGGCTACAAAATCAGAAATTGCAATAATAATGGGGCATTTCAATTATCCTCATATTGAGTGGGTAAATGTCACCTCAGGATGTAATGCAGAAATAAGATTTCTAGAGACCATAAATTACTGCTTCTTGGAGCAGCTATTCCTGGAACCCACCAGGGGAGAGGCAATTCTTAAATTAGTCCTAAGTGAAGCACAGGATCTGTTCCAATAGGTAACTATAGTTGAACTGCTCAGTAATGTAATTAAATTTAGCCTCCTTGTAGGAGGGAAAATATGAAAAAAACCTACCACAGTGGCACTTGCATGTAAAGAGGGGAAATATACTATAATGAGGATTCTAGTTAGATGGAAATTAAAAAAGAGCAGTCAAAGAGAGAAATGTCTTCAAGCAGCATGGACACTTCTTCGAAACACCATAATAGAAGCTCAGAATAAATGAATACTCCAAATCAGAAAAGACAATAAAAGGACCAAAAAATGCCACCATGGCAAACAGCAAAATAATGGAGGTCATTAGAGGTGAAAAGGAGTCCTTAACATTTGAAAGTAAAATCCTATTGAGGAAAATAGGAAGGAGCACAAACTCTGGCACGTAAAATGTAAAAATATAATAAGGCAAGCCAAGAAAGAATCTGAGAAGCAACTTGCTTAAGATGCAAAAACTAACAGTAAATCTTAAGTACATTAGAAGCAGGAAGTCTGCCAGAAAAGCTGTGTGATGACCAAGGTGTTAAAGGAACACTCAAGGAAAACAAGGCCATTTCAAAGAAGCTAAATTAATTCTTCACTGCATCAGTCTTCACTGAAGAAGATGTGGGGGAGATACCTACATCAGAACTATTCTTTTTGGATGACAAATCGGAAGTGCACTCCCAAACTGATGTGTCAATAGGAGAGATTTTAGAACAAACTGATAAACTAAACAGAATAAGCAACCAGGACCAGATGGTGTTCACCCAAGAGTTCAGAAGGAAGTCACATAAGAAATTGTAGAAGTACTAACTGTAATATGTAACCTATTGCTTAAATCAGTTTCTGTAGCTGGAAGGGAGCTAATGTGACGCTGATTTTTAAACGGGCTCCAGAGGAGATCTTAGCAATTACAGGCTGCTAAGCCTACTTCAGAACTGGGCAAATTGGTAGAAACTATAATAAGGAACAGAATTATCAGACACATAAATAAACACAATATGTCGGGGAAGAATCAGTATGGCTTTTGTAAAGGTAAGCTATGCTTCACCAATTTATCAGAACACTTTCTGGGTGTCCCTAAATCTCTGATTGCCAGAGCCTGAGACTGGGATGACAGGGCATGGATCACACAATAATTGCTCTGTTCGGTTCATTCTCTTTGAAGCATCTGATGTTGGCCACTGTCAGAAGATGGGATACTGGGCTAGAGGGACAATTGGTCTGACTGAGTATGGCCATTCTTATGTTTTTACAAGGGAGTTAACAACATGTGGATAAATGTGATCCAGTCAATATAGTGGACTTGGATTTTCAGAAAGCCTTTGACAATGTCCCTCACAAAGTCTCTGAAGCAGACTAAGCAGTCATGGGATCAGAGAAAAGATCCTCTCATGGATTGGTAACTGGTTGAAAGGGTAGGGATAAATGGTCCGTTTTCAAAATGGAGAGAGAGCTGAACAGCAGTTCCCCAAAGTATGTCTATTGGGACTCATGTTGTTCAAAGTATTCATTAATGATATGGAAAAGGGAGTGAACAGTGAAGTGGCAAAGTTCACACATGATAAAAAATTATTCAAGATTGTAAAGTAGACTGCAAAGAGTTAAAAAGGAATCCCACAAAATGCAGTGACTGGGCAGCAAAAAGGCAGATGAAATTCAGTGTAGATAAGTGCACATTGGAAAACAATCTCAACTATTCATGTAAAATGATGGGTTCTAAATTAGCTATTGTCACCCAAGAAAGAAATCTTGGAGTCACCATGGATAGTTCTCTGAATACATCCTCTCAATGTGCAGCAAGAGTCAAAAAAGCTAATATGTTAGAAACAATTAGGGAAGGGATACAAATATAAGACAAAAATATCATAATACCACTGTATAAAATCATGGTATGCCACATCTTGAATATTGTGTCCAGTTCTGTTCACCCCACCTCAAAAAGGATATAATGGATTCAGAAACGTGCAGGGAAGGGCACAAAGATAATCACAGGTATGAAAAAACTTCTATATGAGGAGAGACTAAAAAGATTAGGGCCATCATCTTAAAAAAAGAGACTGCTAATGGGGGACGTTACAGAGGTATATAAATTCATGAATGGTGTTGAAAAAAATTGAATCGACAAGTATTATTTCACCTTTCCCACAATACAAAAATCAGGGGTCAGCCAATTAAATTAATAGGCAGCAAGTTTAACACAAACAAGAACTACTTTTCTACACAATACAAAGCAAACTTGCTTTTGCCATAGGATGTCGTTGTGATGCCCTGTGCTTTTAAATGGTTTGGTCACTCTGCACTCAGTTGCAAAGCCTCTTTCAGTTTCTGTTTGCTGCCAAAACAATACAACCACCACAGCAAACAGCTGTGATTCAATCACTTCCCCTATCTTGGTCTCCTCTGATGGGTCCAAATATAACAGTTGTGATAGCCAAAAATATAGCAGGGTTCAAAAAAGAACTCGATAAATTCATGGAGGATAGGTCCAATCAGTGGCTATTAGCCAAGATGATTAGGAATGCAACCCCATGCATTGTCCCTAAACCTCAGACTACCAGAAGCTGGGAGTGGAAGACAGGGGTGCATTACTCCATACTTGTCCTGCTCTGTACATTCCCGCTGAAGCTCTGGTATGAGTCAGTGTCAGAGACAGGATACTGGGCAAGATGGACAATGGTCTGACTCATGATGTCAGTTCTTATGTTCTTATTAAATGCACTGAATTTACTGATCTCTGTTTCAGGTCACATTATCTTTTAACAGGCAATCATCATCATAGTCATCGAGGACCTGATCCAAAACCAAATAAATGCAATGGAAATGACCCCATTGAATGTAATTGGCTTTGGATCAGGCCACAATTACATGTATAATCAGTGCTGTTTGTAAAGGGTGAACACATATACACTCGTCCATCTCATTCTACTAATTGCCTGACTGCTAGGACTCTCAGACCCTCTTTGTGACCAAAATCATGGCTAATCAAGCAAATAAATCAGCAGTTGGGTGTATGCATGTCTTTGCCTGTTTCCTGTTAATTATTAAAGATGGTGTTGTGACGTGGACTTTTGGGAAAACTGTCTAATGGCTTCATAGTCTACATTATTTAACCATATTTCAATCATTTCTACAAAGCATACATGGAAGCAACCTGCCCCTGCCTCTATAGCCACAGAGAGTTGCTTTGATTCTCTACCTCCTACTACACTGTGATCCTAAGCATCCCAGTATTCAGACCCTACACCGTATTGTAATAATCTTTGTGCAAAATCTGCCTTGAGGTATCATACGAAAATGAATAACTCACTGATCAGTAATATTCTTGCATGATTTATGTATGTGTTAAAAGCTATAGGATATACACTGCAATTATTACTAAAATGTGTTTAAACCAGGCATGTCAGGAGGAGTTGGTAAACAGGTCTGCCCTAGATGAAGGAATGTGTACTTGTTTCTGGTCATCAGGCAGAGACAATGAAGGTCCATTTTTACATATCAGGCAAGCAAAGCTTTCACACAAAAAAGTAGGGGAGGAGACCGCATGGCATCTACACCCAGCAGGAGAGAGAAGCAAGGTCTGGGTTTTACTTTTCAAAGAATACACTGTGTAGATTTACTGGCCTATAAAACCAGGGTGTCTTAACCTCAGCTGATAAACAATTGAAACAATTGTTTGTATACAATATTACTATATTCTAAAAGTATGTAGAGTGAGGTTTTTTCCTGAAAACGAATAGCACACTTCTGATTAATATCATTGTGAAATGTATGGGTTAATACGATATGAGGAAATGTGGCTACTTAATGATATTATTCTTTAAAGTCTCTGACCAAACAGGGAAAACAGGTTGCCTCCCAGACAGGAGAAAAGGCAGCTGTCTATCTGTCTCCAATGAAATTATGCAAGGTGTGACCAAAAATGGTGGAAACCCCATTTACAAAGAAATCAGCATGGTATTGGGACGCCCTCAGTAAGGGAAGAACAGCAGGAGGTCATCATGCTTCGTGATGCAAGGTCATTGAACTTTAGAAGATATAATCAAGGACAGAAGCCATTTTTGGCATCCATCACTAGACAGACACATGGGAATAGTGCTCTTGCAAGCTGCGAAAGATGGATCTTTCAGTCTGTGGGGCAGAAGGGGATTTGATGTCTCTCTGGGAACTGAGTATAGGTGAGAAACCTGCTTAGACAAAGATCTTTCATCTAGGAAGACAAGGGAAGCCAGCTTCTTGTGTGTCTGTGGAAGGTCCTGACAGAGGGAAAGAAGAGGCTGGGAAGAAGAATGACTGGTGAGAAAAACCATCTTGAACAAAGCCTGTACCTTGGTAGATTAAGTTTTAGACTTTGAGATGCATGTTTTTACTTTTATTTGCTTGTAACCCTTTCTGATTTTATTCCTTTTACTTGGCGTCACTTAACCTGTGCCCTATTGTTAATCAATTTGTTTTATTTTTACTATAAACCAACTCAGTTTAAAGAGGCTGTACAGTGTCTAAAAGGGTGTATTTGCCCCCAGTTAAGTTTTTGCGCTGCGATGTGCTTTTGAGTCTTTAGAGCAACAAAGAAACTTTATTATTTCTCTGAACTGTCCAGGAGAGGGCTGGGCATTGCAGAACACACAGTTTGGGGAAAATCTGGGACTGGGAATGTATTGGGGTCACCTTGCTGTCTGTAACCAAGGCTGCTGGAAGTCCGAGTGGGCTGTGTGAGCAGTAGACAGGCTGCTGGGGTCAGAGTTGCTAAACCAGGACTGGCTGCATAGCACACAGACACTTAGGGTATGACCTGCATGCTGGTTGCTGACTGTGAGCATTACAGACTGGGAGCTACAGTGGCAAAATATTGTAAGGCACCCAGGACAGCAGGGCAAGTGGTGACACAATCTCTCATTGATCTGGATTGCCCCCAAGCCCAATCACTGTGTACTTAGATGAAACCTGCCACTCTAGCTTTCTAGAGGCTTGAGTGAGATGACTATTAGTTTACAGTTCATTAGAGCTGAGCAAAAACCAGAATTTCCATCCCACGGGAAATTCCAATATTGAATCTTTTTATTTTTCATGCCAAATCAGTCCTGAAACATTCGGAAAAAAAAATTCTACTTGGAAATGACAAAACACGGTTTCAGCATTTTCAAACAAAACTAAAAATTTTGCTATTCCCACATCAAAATGGTTCATTTTGGTTTGTTGTACTTACCTGAAATCTTTTGATTTGAGGCAGTTCAGCATTAAGCTGCATTTCTCTGTGGGTCTGCATTGCTTAAAGGAGTTGTAGTTTGGGTATCTCATACCCCCGTTCTTCCTTATGGGCTGGGACTCCTGACTAGTCTGTCTTCCATGATATGCTCAATCATGTGACTCCCAGGATGACACATGGCAGAGTCAGAGAGGAAACGGCATTGCTTTATAAAAACAAAGTTTTCGGTCTGTTCAACAAATTGAAATATTTTGATTTCAGGTCAAACTAAGCCCCCCAAAATATTTCATTTTTGATTTCCTGGTATAAAATTTCAAGTTTGCGGAAAATGAATTTTGGTCGAGAAATTAACAAAACATTGTGACCAGCTTAATATTAATTATGAGCTAGACTACATGTAAGATTAAAATACTTGTTTTTCTTTCTGTGCTTTAGATCAGTGGTTCTCAACCAAGGGTACATGGGAGTGCGCAGAGGTCTTTGAGGGGTACATCAACTCATTTAGATATTTGTCTAGTTTTACAACAGCTACATAAAAAGCACTAGTAAAGTCAGTACAAAGTAAAATTTCATACAGACAATGACTTGTTTATACTGCTTTATATACTGTACACTGAAATGTAAGTACAATATTTATATTCCAATTGATTTATTTTATAGTTATATGGTAAACATGAGAAAGTAAGCAATTTTTCAGTAATAGTGTGCTGGGTCACTTTTGTATTCTTCAGTCTGATTTTGTAAGCAAGTAGTTTTTAAGTGAGGTGAAACTTGGGGTTATGCAAGACAAATCAGACTCCTGAAAGGGGGACAGTAGTCTAGAAAGGTTGAGAGCCATTGCTTTAGATAGATTTATAATATATACTATGCATTTCAATATCCAGTCACTGGGATTGTCATAACATAGCCCTTGCTAATAATCTTTGGCATGTTTTCCACTGAATTAACTTATTTTATTATGAGATACAAATTGTGTTCTGTCTTGAATATTATTTACTTTAGGCACAGTATACACAGCAACTTAGGTATATTTGCTGTGTGAGTTAAAATTAATAAACCACCTATACTAATATATCTTTATTTGTGAATCGTGAATATATTTCCATCAGACTTCCAGAAAGACAATTTTAAAATAACATCTTCTAAAGGCATCCCTCCTTATGACCCATCTCATACCACAAATAAAAGACTTTACAAATCTCAGCCTAGTCCCCAGTGGGCACTTGTCACAAAACCATCACACCCATTCAATACAACTGGGTTTTCTATGTGCTAGGGGAGATCCAGCACTAGAATAGGGAGGGTGCTAGAGGTCAGGATTCAGCAAGCAGGCAACAACTATCTAGGGAAATGTTCACAGCATCTGTCTGAACTATTTCTAGCTCTATCTAGGGACATTTTTAGTGCCTCAGGTTTACCACAAACGTATGCTGTTAAAAATATAGCCAACAATATTTCTTCTCTCATCACTTTCTGCTCCTCTGGCCCATCCCCACCACACTAAACCAAGATCAAGGGATCCGTTTTCTTTTTATTTCCCCATAATAAACTGAATGAGGACTGTGATGGGTTGGTATCACAGAAACCCCCTTTGGAGCTGCCACTTGGTGTACCAAGACTACTCCTGCCCCTGCTTTCCTGCCTTTTCCAGCTTGGGACTCTAGAATCCTGTCTGTTTTGAGCCAGACCCGCTAGCCTGCTGCAAATCGAGACCCAGGTCTGAACCACGTCTCCTAACAGCTGAAGGCTTGCCTGGAAGCAGCTCAGGAAGTGCTCTTGTCTTTGACACCCAGGTGCCCAACTCCCAATGGGTTCAAACCCTGAATAAATCTGTTTTACCCTGTATAAAGCATATACACGGTAAACTCATAAGTAGTTCACCCTCTATTTCAGAGATAGAGAGGTATGCACAGCTGTTTGCCCCCCCCTCCCCAGGTACTAACACGTACTCCAGGTACTTAATAAGTAAGAAGTTATTTTAATAAGTACAGAAAGTAGGATTTAAGTGGTTCCAAGTAATAACAGACAGAACAAAGTGAATTACTAAGTAAAATTTAAAAAAGCACGCAAGTATATGTCTAATCACACTGAATACAGATAAAACCTCACCAGTTCCAGTAAATGTCCTTTTACAGGCTATGGTCCTCCTAGCCTGTGTCCGGAAATTGCTCACACCCCCTAGAGGCTCTCTCTTTAGCCAGCTGAAGACAACATGGAGGGGTCTCCCAGGGGTTTAAATAGACTCTCCCCTCAGTGGATACCCCTCCCTCTCCCTGTGCATAGGCGCCGACTCTGTGGGTGCTCTGGGGCTGGAGCACCCATGGGGAAAAATCCCCCGGCAGCCCTGCGCGCGCTCGCCCGCCTGCCCGCCCAACTCACTCACCTTCCAGGTTCCATCGAACACGCTTTTTTTTTAGCCGCAGCAGCTCAGTTGAGAGGCGGCCAGCTGCTGTGGCTAAAAAAACACCTTCCAGGGAAGGCGCCTCCGGCCACGCAGGGAACCCAGAAGGTGAGTGAGTTGGGTGGGCGGGGAGGGTGCGGGGGGGGTGGCAGGAAGCTGCTGGTGGGTGCACGTGCTCCCGGCCCCGGATCCTTCCCCGGCCCCAGGCGTGCTGCATTTCTCCCCCCCCCGGCTTGCAAGCGGGGACGGGGGGGGAGAGCAGCAGAGCACCTGAGCACCCACCGGGCCCTGCAGCTCCCTGCCCCCGCGCCCGGCTACTCACCAGTGCTCCTGGGCTGGGCTGGGCTGGCTTGCTTCCCCAGGAAGGTGCTGCTTTTTCGCCACTCTCAGGCTCCTCCCTCTGGCTCCAGTGGCATACTGGGGGTGGGGGAAAGCACAGGGGAGGCACCGCCCTGCCCCTGCGCTTTCCCCCACCCCCAGCGTGCCACCAGAGCTGGAGGGAGGAGCCTGAGAGCGACAAAAAAGCTGTGCCTTCCTGGGGAAGCAAGCCAGCTCAGCCCAGGAGCACTGGTGAGCAGCTGGGCGCAGGGGCGGGGCTAGCGGGAAGCTGCAGGGCCCGGTGGGTACTCCGGTGCTTTGCTGCTCTCCCCGCCCCCCCCTCCCCCCCCCCGCTTGCAAGCCGGCGGGGGGGGGAGGGGCGGAATGCAGCATGCCCAGGGCCAGGGGAGGAGCTGGGGCCGGGGGTGCGAGCACCCACTGGCAGCTCCCCACCAGCCCCCCGCGCCCTCCCCGCCCACCCAACTCACTCACCTTCTGGGTTCCCTGTGTGGCCAGAGGTGCCTCCAATTTTTCCCGGGGGGAGGGGGCGGGGATTTGGGGAAGGTGTGGGGCCTGGGGGTGGAGTTGGGGTGGGGTCAGGGGGAGAGCACCCAGCGGTGCTGACAAAAGTCGGCGCCTATGTCCCTGTGTAGCATCCAGTTACAAAATGGAGTTTTGGGGTCACATGGGCAAGTCACATGTCCATGCACAACTCAGTAACCAGCCCAGCCACATTCTTGGCCAAGCTCAAATGTGGTTTGGTGTCTGCAACTTCTTTTGTCTGTTTAAGAGTTTCTTGATTAGGTTCTTAACCTGCACATTCCTTTCTCCAGTCATTGATCCAATGTGCTTACAGAGGCTATGTATAAAACCAGCAAATATAAAACCAATATTCATAACTTCAGCTACAAAAATGATACATGTGTACAACCAGGAGGAATAGATTCAGTAGATCATAACTTTTACAGAGATATGTTACATGGCACATGTAGCATAAAACATATTCCAGCTATATCAGATATATATTTATAAGCATCTTTCCATAAAGCCTTATGGGGTACACCGTCACAAGGACTTTAAATAGTTTTTCTCTTCCCATCTTATTTGATAGTAACTCAATTGAATATAGGTGGCTAAAATGAACCCGACTTATACATTTCTAAATATCATCTAAATGTGTTGAATGGTGATTGGAATGTGTCTGCCTTAATGGTGACCAGATATTGAGCAAATAGAATTTATTTTAGAAATTTACAATACAGTGACTATTCTATTGGCCAAATGCATTTTCACCAATGTAAATACATCACAATCATTACACTGGTGTACAGAGATTAATCTGATTCCATAGTCCCTGCTGTACAATAGCATACTTCATACATAAACTCTGATCCTCATGACTGGAAGTAGAGATGAGTGGGAAATGGATTCCCTTCCCTCAAATATTTGAGAGTTCAAAGTTTTCTCCTGACTTGAATTGGGATGAAAGGTCATCATCTCAAAACTATCACAAATTGAAAACCCCAAATGCTTGGTTTGGGTCAGTTGAAACATTTTATTTGAATAATTCCCAAAACATTCCAAAGACATTTCCACTGCTTGCATCCGATGAAGTGGGTATTCACCCACGAAAGCCTATGCTCCAATACCTCTGTTAGGCCTGGTCTACACTAGGAGTTTGTCGAATTTAGCAGCGTTCACTCGAATTAACCCTGCACCCGTCCACACAACAAAGCTATTTATTTCGACATAAAGGGCTCTTTAAATCGATTTCTGTACTCCTCCCCGACGAGGGGAGTAGCGCTAAATTCGACATGGCCATGTCGAATTAGGGTTAATGTGGACGGAATTCGATGCCAATAGCTCCGGGAGCTATCCCAGAGTGCACCACTCCGTGGACGCTCTGGACAGCAGTCCGAGTTCGGATGCTCTGACCAGCCAGACAGGAAAAGCCCGGGGAAAATTTGAATTCCTTTTCCTGTCTGGGCAGTTTGAATCTCATTTCCTGTTTGGACATCGTGGCGAGCTCAGCAGCACTGGCAATGATGCAGAGCTCTCCAGCAGAGGTGACCATGCAAGCGCAGAATAGAAAGAGGGCCCCAGCATGGACTGATTGGGAAGTCTTGGATCTGATCGCTGTGTGGGGCGATGAGTCCGTGCTTTCGGAGCTGCGATCGAAATGACGGAATGCGAAGATCTACAAGAAGATCTCAAAAGAAATGACGGAGAGAGGATACAGCCGGGATGCAATGCAGTGCCGCGTGAAAATCAAGGAGCTGCGACAAGCATACCAGAAGACCAAAGAGTCAAACGGACGCTCCGGATCCCAGCCCCAAACATGCCGTTTCTACGAGGCACTGCATGCAATTCTAGGAGGGGACGCCACCACTACCCCACCAGTGTCCATGGACTCCGACAATGGGGTCTTATCTACGGCCGCTTCCTCAGAGGTTTTCACGGACGGGGAAGATGAGGAAGGAGATGAGGAGGACGAGGCAGTCGACAGCACTTTCAATGCTTATTTCCCCGACAGCCAGGATCTTTTCATCACCCTGACTGAGATCCCCTACCAACCCTCCCAAGGCGGTAACCCGGACCATGAATCAGGGAAAGGATCAGTAGGTGAGTGTTTTAAACATTTATTTTGAATAGAATAGGCATGATATGTTAGCAATGGGTTTTTCATGATTAGTTTGCCCTAGGCGCTTTAGTTTTTAGTCGTTGCCAGTGCAGCTACTCGAAAAGTCTGTCAACATGTCTGGGGATAGAGGAGAAATCCTCCTGGGACATCTCCATGAAGCTCTCCTGGAGGTAATGTGCAAGCCTTTGCATCAGGTTCCTGGGAAGAGCGGCCTTATGGCCTCCTCCATGGTAGGAAACTTTTCCGCGCCAGGCTAGTAGCTGGTACTCCGGTATCATTGCCTGGCAAAGCATGGTGGCATACGGCCCTGGTGTTTGCTGGCATTCACACAGCATACGGTCTTTCTCTGTCTCCGCAATCCTCATCAGAGTGATATCAGTCATAGTGCCCTGGTTTGAATTAGGGGAATTTTAGTATGGGGACTGATTGCCTGTTCCTTTAAATAACTCTACCCGGCGGTTTCCAGCCACGCGTTGGGGGCGGGGAGGCGAACCGTTCATGCTGAGCAGTTCGCCGGCAGCATGCAGGGATCTTTCCCGAGCCCAGCCACGCGTTGGGGGTGGGGAGGTGAACCGTTCATGCTGAGCGGTTCGCCGGCAGCATGCAGGGATCTTTCCCGAGCCCAGGCACGCGTTGGGGGCAGGGAGGCGAACCGTTCATGCTGAGCGGTTCACCGGCAGCATGCAGGGATCTTTCCTGAGCCCAGCCACGCGTTGGGGGCGGGGAGGCGAACCGTTCATGCTGAGTGGTTCGCCGGCAGCATGCGGGGATCTTTCCCGAGCCCAGCCACGCGTTGGGGGTGGGGAGGCAAACCGTTCATGCTGAGCAGTTTGCCGGCAGCATGCAGGGATCTTTCCCGAGCCCAGCCACGCGTTGAGGGCAGGGAGGCAAACCGTTCATGTTGAGCGGTTCGCCGGCAGCATGCAGGGATCTTTCCCGAGCCCAGCCACGCGGTGGGGGCGGGGAGGCGAACTGTTCATGCTGAGCGGTTCGTCGGCAGCATGCAGGGACTGTTCACGGGTACAGCCGCGCCATGGGTGTGACAGGGGGAGAGTTCATGCTTGCCGGATCGCCGGCAGCAGGAAATGGCCAACGCTAGGATCTCTGCTTGGAACGTGAAAGGAGGGCGCTGCTGTAAATTAAGCTTTCAGCAACCAAAAGTCTACGGCTTACCATGGCCTCCTGCTAGCTGAATTCCGTTGTTCGGCCCCGCTTGTGTGATCTGTACACCAAGACCACAGGCACTCAATATAAAGACAGAAAATTCGACCTTGTACTGACTGCACATGTGATAGGTACTGTGCATGGTCTTGTTCACAGGGAAAGACTATATTCATTGTTCGCAAAAATTTATCTTTGTGAGAAATTCACTCCCATTTTCCCATCCCACAGCTGCTAGTGTCTCCTGGGCTACCTCGGCATCCCCCTCCCAGAGGCTGGTGCTGATCAGGCGGCGTAAAAAAAGAACACGGGACGAGATGTTCTCGGAACTTATGGTCTGTTCCCGAACTGAGGCGGCACAGCAGAGAGAGGACATCTCTCAGTACTGGCGAGCATCCAGCGAATGGGAGGAGAGGACTGAATCTCGTGAGGACAGGTGGCGGCAGGAAGACCAGCAGGCTACTCAGATGCTGCTTGGGCTAATGCAGGAGCAAACGGACATGCTCCGGCACTTTGTAGATGTTCTGCAGGACCGGAGGCAGGAGGACAGAGCCCCGCTTCATTCTATCTCTAACCGCCCTCCCCCGCCACAAAGTCCCATCCCCCCCTCACCCAAAGTCCCAAGACGGAGGGGCGGCAGGGGCCGTGGAAACATTCACTCCACCCCTGCGGACTGCTCAAGCAGCAGAAGGCTCTCATTCCCCAAGATTTGATAGGTCCTTTCCTTCCCTCCAACCACACCCCAACCTCCCAGTTTCATCCCATAACTGTGAAGTCCTTAATAAAAATTACTTTTCTGTTAGGTATTGTTTCCTTGATTTTCTTGTAAAGGACGGTGTATTTGAAGGGAGGGGGGAGGGGGTTGGTAATTGGAGACGATAGGTGCCTTTACCAGGGTACAGACAGGGGTGCAGGTTCACCAGAAGGTCACACTTACATTGCAGCCATTAGGCACCCTGGTCAGTCTGGGAGGTGGTTTTCATGTTCTGTGTGGGGGGGCTCTGTGGGTTTGTGGTGTGGGAGGGCGGTTACAGATCGTATGCAGTGGTCCGTACCCTGGATGACAGAGCCACGCAGCAGGGGATCTGTAACCGCCCTCCCCCGCCACAAAGTCACATAGCCCCCCCACACAGAGTCCCAAAAAGGAGGGGTGGCAGGCTCCGTTGAAACAACCGGTCCACCAATGCATACTGCTCTAGGAGCAGGAGCCTGTCTTTCCCCAAGTTTAGAAGAGTCCTTTCCATCACTCCACCCGCTCCCCAACTGCAGTATGCGTCCCAGTTTCAACCCTTTACCGAGAAATCCTTAATAAAGAAGACGGTTTTAATGAACAATGTTTCATTTATTTTTAAGGGTGTGTGGGAAGTGGGGGAAGGGGTTTGGTAATTGGAGAGAATAGGCAACATTAACTGGGTAAAGAAACAGAGGCAGGTTCAGCTTCTGCTTAAACAAACGTAAGAGTCACAGGTTACGCTGGTCACTCTGGAAGCTAGCTTTCAAAGCTTCCCGGATGCGCAGCGCGTCCCGCTGGGCTCTTCTAATCGCCCGGGTGTCTGGCTGCACGTAATCAGCAGCCAGGCGATTTGCCTCAACCTCCCACCCCGCCATAAACGTCTCCCCCTTGCTCTCACAGAGATTGTGGAGCACACAGCAAGCTGCAATCACAATGGGGATATTGGTTTCGCTGAGATCAGAGCGAGTCAGTAAGCTTCTCCATCTCCCCTTCAGACGTCCAAAAGCACACTCCACCACCATTCTACACTTGCTCAGACGGTAGTTGAAGAGCTCCTTTTCACTGTCCAGGGCGCTTGTGTACGGCTTCATGAGCCAGGGAATTAGCAGGTAGGCTGGGTCCCCAAGGATCACTATAGGCATCTCCACATCCCCAACAGTTATTTTGTGGTCCGGGAAGTAAATACCTTCCTGCAGCCGTCTAAACAGACCAGAGTTCCTGAAAACGCGAGCGTCATGAACCTTTCCCGGCCATCCGACGTTGATGTTGGTAAAACGTCCCTTATGGTCCACCAGTGCTTGCAGCACCATTGAAAAGTAGCCCTTTTGGTTAACGTACTGGCTGCCCTGGTGGCCCGGTCCCAGGATAGGGATGTGAGTCCCATCAATAGCCCCAACGCAGTTTGGGAATCCCATTGCAGCAAAGCCATCTATGATCACCTGCACATTTCCCAGGGTCACTACCTTTGAGAGCAGTAGCTCAACGATTGCATTGGCTACTTGCATCACAGCAACCCCCATGGTAGATTTGCCCACTCCGAATTGATTCTCAACTGACCGGTAGCTGTCAAGCGTTGCAAGCTTCCTGAGGGCTATGGCCACTCGCTTCTGGATAGTCAGGGCTGCTCGCATCCGGGTGTCCTGGCGCTTCAGGGCAGGGGACAGCAACTCACAAAGTTCCAGGAAAGTGCCCTTACACATCCGAAAGTTTCGGAGCCACTGTGATTCATCCCAGACCTGCAGCACTATGCGGTCCCACCAGTCCGTGCTTGTTTCCCGGGCCCAGAATCGCCGTTCCACAGCATCAACATGACCCATTGCCACCATGATGTCCAGGGTGCGGGGTCCCGTGGTTTGTGAGAGGTGTGTGCCCATCTCAGAGTCAGTGTCCTCACCGCATTGCCGTAGCCTCCTCGCTAGATTTCTCAGCATCTGCCTCTGAAAAAGGTGGACGATAAGGCGCGAGGTGTTGACAACAGTCATAACTGCAGCAATGATCGCAGTGGGCTCTATGCTTGCGGTGCTGTGGCGTCCGCACTGTCAATCAGTAGAAAAGGGCGCAAACTGATTGCCCGCCGGCGCTTTCACGGAGGGAGGGAAGGAGTGAGGGTTGAATGACGACAGTTACTCAAAACTACCCGCAACACATTTTTTGCCCCAGCAGGCATTGGGGGCTTGACCCAGAATTCCAATGGGCAGTAGGGACTGCGGGAACTTTGGGATAGCCACCCACAGTGCACCACTTGCAATGTCAACGCTTGCCCCGTTAGTGTGGACTCACAAAGTCGAATTACTGTCCTTAGTGTGGATACACACATTTGACTTTGTAATATCGGTTTCACAAATTCGGTTTAAGTAAAATCGAACTACTCTCATAGTGTAGACATACCCTTAGTCTATAAGGTGCCACAGGTCCCTTTGTTGCTTCTACAGATCCAGACTAACACGGCTACCCCTCTGATACTTCCAAAAAATATGTTTCAATTTGAATTTTTTTAATTTTCTTAATTAATGTGTCACACCAATTTTTTTAAAAGGCTCTAGAAATGATACTGGCAATTACAGGCCAGTAAGCCTAACTTCAGTACCTGGCAAATTGGTTGAAAGAGTAGTAAAGAATAGAATTATCAGACACATAGCTGAACACAGTTTGTAGTGGAAGTTTTTGTAAAGGGAAATCATGCCTCAAAAAAGCTATTAGAATTCTTTGAGAGGGTCAACAAACATGTGGACAAGGGTGATCCGGTGGATGTAGCATACCTGGAATTTCAGAAAGCCTTTTACAAGATTCCTCACCAAAGGCTCATAAGCAAAGTCAGCAATTTGTGGGATAATAGGGAAGGTCCTCTCCTGAATGGTTACAAATGGGAAACAAGGGTTAGAAATAATTAGTCAGTTTCCAGAATGGAGACAGATAAATAGCAGTGTGCCCCAGAGATCTTTACTGGGATCAGTTCTGTTCAACATACTCATAAATGATCTGGAAAAAAGGGGTAAACAGCAAGTGGCAAAATTTGCAGATGATATCAAGTTACTTAAGATAGTTAAGTCCAAAGCAGACTGTGAAGAGTTATAAAGGGATTTCACTAAACTGACTGACTGTGCAACAAAATGGCAGATGAAGTTCAATGTTGCTCAATACAAAGCAATGTATATTGGAAAACATATTCCCAACTCTACATAAAAATATTGTGGTGGTCTAAATTAGCTTTTACCACTCATCTTGGACTCATTGTGGATAGTTCTCTGAAAACATTCTCTCAACATGCAGTGGCAGTCAAAAAAGCTAGAATGTTAGGAACCATTAGGAAAGGGATAGATAAGACAGTAAATATCATAATGCCACAATATAAATCCATAGTGCACCCTGTACCTTGAATACTGTGTGCAGTTCTGGTTGCCCCATCTCAAAAAATATATATTAGAATTGGAAAAGGTACAGAGAAGGGCAACAAAAATGATTAAGGGTATGGAACAGTTTCCATATGAGGAGAGATTTAAAAGATTGGGACTGTTCATCTTGGAAAAGAGACGACTAAAGGGGAATATGATAGAGGTCTATAAAATCATGACTGATGTGGAGATAGTGAATACGGAAGTGTTATTTACCCCTTCACATAACACAGGAACCAGGGGTCACCCAATGAAATGAATAGGCAGCAGGTTTAAAACAAACAGAAGGAAGTACTTCTCTATGCAACACAGAGGCAACCTGTGGAACTTGTTGCCAGGGGATGTTGTAAAGGCCAAAAGTATAACTTGGTTCAAAAAAGAGTTAGACAATTTCATGCAGGATAGGTCCATCAATGGCTATTAGCCAAGATGGTCAGGAATGCAACCCCATACTCTGAGTGTCCCTAAGCCTCTGACTGCCAGATGCTGGGACTAGATGACAGGATCTATTGCTTGATAATTGCCCTGTTCTGTTCATTCCCTTTAAGGCGCCTGGCACTGTCCACTGTCGGTGGACAGGATACTGAACTAGACTGACCATTGGTCTGCACCAGTATGGCCATTCTTATGTTAATGGTTGTTATAAATAGGACTATGATTAATTGTACACTGAAGATAGGACAAGAAGTAATGGATTTAACCTACAGCAAGGAAGATTTATGTTAGATATTAGGAAAAACATTCTAACTACAAGAGTGTTTAGGCTCTGGAATAGGCTTCCATGGGAGGTTGTGGAATCTCCATCGCTGAAGGTTTTTAAAGTACAGATTGGACAAACACCCGCCAGGGATGGTATAGGTTTATTTGGTGTTGCCTCAGCAAAGGGTGGGTGGACTTGATGGCTTCTTGAGGGCCTTACATTTCTGTGATTCTATGATTCCTTCAGCCCAGCTGTTCGAAAGTTCTGCATTCTAGGACCCTGAAAGGAAGACTGCAGGTTTTCTCACCAAACTGAGTGAATAAATATAAGATATCTGCCAGAAATAAAATGTCTTTTTAAAAAATATTTCTTTAAAAATATCTAATTCCATATAAAGCTGGAGTCTGCAAGCTGTTTTCAGAAAACAAACCTAAACACCCATATTTAAGGCTGGGTTTTGAAAGGACAAGAGGGACTTGCCTACACGGGGGACACCCAGGAAAGTGAAAATGAATTAATTAAAGGTATGAAGATAAAGTGCATTAGTAAAGTGCATTAAACCCCTTTGTGGATGCTCCCAGTCACAGGTAAAGTGGCATTAGTTTGCTTTAACTTCTGCACGTTAACTTCACACCGTTAGTTGATTTGTCTTAACTTTCATAAGTTTTTCCATATAAACAAGCCCTCCTTTGAAAATCTTAGCCTAAACTCAGCAACCAGTGATGCTTGCTAAATCCAGCTTGTGATCCATAAATTCTGGGTGCACTTGATGGCATATCCATCAGATCTTTTAGCAAAATAAGCAAGTCTTACAAAGAAGTATTCTATTGAACTTGTTAGGAAAGGAGAGCTAATTATATGGACTAGCTCCTCAGCTGGTGTAACTCAGCATTGCTCCATGGACTTCAGTGGAACTTTGCCAGTTTATGTCAGCTGAGAATCTGGCCCCATATTTCTATTCATTTTTCTTAGACCTTTAAAAATACACTTTATGGATTGCATTTGGGGACTGGAGGAGAAGGGAGTTTCTATAATCTCTTTCCTCCTAGTAAATCCATAAAGATGAACTAGTGAACTGCGATACAAGTGTTTTGAAATCCAGCCTGGGGCATGCAGATGAGTAATATATATTTCATCCAGCTTCAGCCTCCCATTCTATGTAGAAACTATCTACTGTGCATACTTTCATTCTTTATTAATTCTACCACACTTTCCTTGTTAACTCAGTGTGCTTTGCCGTTCCATGTAATTTGGTGTCATTTTGCAGCACATTGACAAAATGATAGGTATGGTGAATCTGTTTTCCTTTCCTGATTTGTTACCTTCTAACGAATTCTGACATCCATGTGTTTCAGGAAGATGCACAATACTTCGTAGTGAGTCAAGTCCAGGAAGTCACAGGACTAGATAGAATGTTTAGGTAGCATGTAGCTAAAACACTCCAAGAGCTGGAAGGGAATTTTTGCATGAGAGAGCATTCCTTACTGGACTCCCCTCTTGTGGTGAAGGAGTGAAGAGACTAATTTACTCCACATCTCTTTGGTCTGTAGCCTATTCCCTCATGTTCCCAGCTTGCTCTGCTGTCTTATGAGTGATAAGAGGGAGCCTTGTGTATGGGAGGAGTATCACGTGTGCAGCCCCTGCACTCCTAGCCATGCCTGCAGCTGTGATCCTGGCATGTCCCCTGTGTGGCTGTAGAACCATAACAGCCAGAACTATAGAGAATTTTGTGGTTTTCCTTCAGGTTTCATATAACAAGTAACAATAAATGAACCTCTAAGTTCCTGTCTACACTGGGGAAATTTTTCAAAACTTTTTTAAAAAACATCATTGCTGACATCTCTTTAGCTCTCACCAGGATTAGACCTCTCACAGTTACCACTATTTTAAGCCCTTGTTATCTGATCCTGACCATAGTGAATTTTAGGCTGTTCTAAATGATGATTCCAGCTCACCTGAGGATTCAGTCCAATAAATTTCCTCCAGGCTGGCTTGCATGCTTTCTTATCCTCTTCAGACAGCTCAGTGCAATATGCAGACCACAATGTAGAATGGAAAAGAATACCAAAGGCAAAAATACTTGAGGCTTAAAACAGAATTCAGATCTACATTGTTTGGCTTACATGCAACCATATCCTTCTCCACATGCAACTTCTCCTCCTTTCCACATTATTACTGGTCTTCCCTATATCCTTTCATGTGATTGAATACAGCACAGTACAATTCTGTTTTGTATTGCAAGTTTAAAACAAATTTCTCCCTCTCCTTTCTTTTTGTCATTGTTCGTCTTTTTGCCTGGACTAACTTTAATGAGATTCCATTACATTCTATTCTGGAGCTGATGGTTGGAACTGTGTTTCTGGTTTTACTTAAACTGTGCATTACACTTTGTGAGGGAGAAAATAATGCATTATTTTTTCTGTGTTTCATACATTTTTTCAGATCTTGCTCAAATGAAAAACAGATTTGCGTTGACTACATCTGTTTGTTCCCACCCTCATAAAATAGCATCTTCACAATGTGACTCGGCCTGAAAAGAGAAAATATCAGAGAGATTTATTATCATTTACCATTTTGCTCTGATGCTCTTTTCCCCCCTTCTTGATTATAGTCAAATCCCATGGTGAAGCTAATATTTTATAAAAGAGAAACAGGTATAACGTAAATGCAATCATCTTCAAAACCATGAACCTTTTCAAAAAAGGAATTGCTGTCAAAAGAAATAAAGAAGTTCCAAAACATAGTACAGGTTATTAGAAAGTAGTCCATCCAGTTTCTTAGGCTTCATTCATGCTAATATTTTTAAATAGGATAAACAAATCTGACTCTGCTTTCATTTTTCACCAATAATGTTTATTTTGCTTACATAATTTAATTGATATATTGTACAATATGTTATTCAACTTGAAGGAAACTGAGATATCTACATTATCAAACCCAGTGGCTTTGTTTAGGGTGCAGGGCACAAGATGACAGGATCTCAGCTCTGTTTATTTTGCTGTTCATTGCAAGTTTGTTGGCTGATAGTTAATGTTTTCCATGATTAATCATGGATGAGTCCCACTGCTTTGCTTGTAGCACTAAGGGGTCTTAAAGCAAAGTTCTGGTATCTTAAACATGGGCCTGAAACATGGTATAATGGTTTCTTTATCCAATTTTCTCAATTTACAGGTAAAAAAAGATTTTATTTTCTAGCTTTCGATGCTACAAATTCAGGCTAAGATCTGAAAGCCAAGCTGGACTGAGACTCCATCTCTTTCTCCCCAAGCTTTAATGGTTCTATCGTGCTTATAGAGGTTAACAGTAATAAAAATATGTTTGTGTCAATTAAGTACGCTTATATGACTTGGGATAGGACAGAGAACCGATTCCTTGAACGAGATGGTTTTCTGAGCCTAAGAAGGAGAAGTTGAGTGCCAAACTAATCTGTGCTATTGACTACAACGTGGGTGAAATTTTGCCCTCTTCAAAATAGTGTGTAAGTGGTGCATAGGAGTTGTGTTGGCCTTCTGATTAGGACAATTCCATTCAATATGTGCTAGCCAGCTGGGGGACTAAACATAATCTTATGTTAACAGACCATGCCCTCTTGAACAACAGTACCTATAGCAGCATTGTAGTTTGTTTATCTTCCCAACATACTCTTTGGAGAAATGCTACTCTGCTGGTTGCATAGACCTGAAAGAAAACATGGGACGCCTCAGAAAGTTATGAGCAACTGAAAATGGGAGATTAGAATAGACCCTTCATCTCAACCTTAACTAGATCATTCATGACAGTAAATGTTATTCTATATTATCTCCATATTTTTTAAATGGCTTGGTTGAAAGCTGTGTTCTGATTGACTAAAAAAGTGTCTTAACCCAATGAATACTCAAGTTGGGACTACAAAACCTGCCTTTGTAATGTTACTCTGTTATATTCAAACAATTTTATTATAACATTTATACTTAATTATGCATCAAATACAAAATAACCTATGATACCAAAAAAACAAAAGCATTTAAAATGTATCTATGTGGCTAGGGCTTTTAAATAAAATCATCATAAAAAAAATCAAGGTTGCCTCTAAGCCATTTTAGGCACCTGATCGGTGAAGGTAGAACTGCTCAAAATTCTTAAACACACAGACAAAGGGTCCTGTGGCACCTTATAGACTAACAGAGGTATTGAAGCATAAGCTTTCGTGGGTGAATACCCACTTCTTCGGATGCAAGCAGTGGAAGAGTCCAGGGCTCTTCCACTGCTTGCATCCGAAGAAGTGGGTATTCACCCATGAAAGCTTATGCTTCAATACCTCTGTTAGTCTATAAGGTGCCACAGGACCCTTTGTCGCTTCTACAGATCCAGACTAACACGGCTACCCCTCTGATACTTAAACACACAGCTTTGCCATTAAAAAATTTAAAGTGTTGAGACAACATAAATCTCCTTAAAGCACTTTGAGATCCTGAAACTGACGGTGCCTTAGAAGTGAAAAGGGCTATTACTATCATTCCAGGGTTCATTTTTGTTACAGCATGTTTTGGATGTAATGTTATTTCAAGTCTATCTGATACCTGTAAGCATTGTCTTAAAAATTCAGTTTAATGTAATATTGGGAAAATACTGTAAGAAATGTTGTGGTTTTAGTTTGGTGAGGATCTTGTGGAAGCTCTTGCATACAGCATAAAACTTTTGTCATTGCCTGAGTGTCTTTAATTTCTTCGATGCAGAACCTATTTGTTAGAGAATGGCCACAAAAGCAAATAAGCACACATTTATATGTAGAAAAAACATACTAAATATCCTGAATATTGATTCTTGGAGCACACAGGAGAAGTGGATTTACATTTGTCTATATGGGAAAGTTTTGCCAGTTACATCAATACAGTTATGTAGATATAATGAGACTGGTATAACTCCCATTTGAACACTCTTATTCCAGGATAAGGCTTTCTTCAGTTTAGTTTAAGCCTCTTTCCAAGTGACATAAGCGATATCAAAAAAGCAATCAAACAAACCCCCAAAACAACGCACCATTATATCGGAATGTGAGTGTCTCGGGGAGGGGTGGTTGGTTTATACCAGTATAACTCTACTGGTTTTAATTCACACCTTAGGTGACACAGTAAAGCCTTCCCATTTAGACAGACCCTTAGCCTTAATAGCACACAAGAGATGGTTTAGAAAGTGAGTGAGCTCCTAATTAACTATGACCAAACCTGTTTCTTTACTACACTGTAGAATGTATGCTTGTGTAAGGTATATGACTTGCTGAATTCCAGCTCATTTTATCAGTTATTAGACAGTAGAAACACAGCTCTCAAAATCATCCAAGGAGTACGCAGCATGACATAATCCTTTCCATCACATCCAGTCAATCATTGCTATAAATTACCACTAAATATACAGAAAAAGAGCTTCTGACTCAGCAAGTGTAGACTGTGGGTCAGTGTAATGGACCTCTATGTTGATGTATCATTGTGATGAGGGAATACAGGCCAGGATGAAGAATATTGTAACTGTTGTTGAGTGCACCAGTGTCCCCCGGTTAGTAAGAATAGCCATCTATCTTAGATACTTATATGGCCCTCATCACTGCAGTATCTGAGCCCTTCACAATCTTTAATTTATTTAATCTCATACCTTTGTGAGGTAAGGAACTCTCATTTCACAGATGAGGTACTGAGACGTAGAGACTCTGCCTTGCTTGAGGTCACACAAAAAGTCTGTTGTAGAGCAGAAAATTGAAATCAGGTCTCCAGAGTCCCAGGCTAATCACAGGACCATACTTTCCACCCAAGTCCAGAATGTCAGAGAGAAAATAGAGGAATCTTTACAAAAACACATCAGCTAACCAGGAAGACAGATAATGGAATGGACTAAAAGAAGAGACAAAACAGCCCATCTACAGTCAACTCCCTGAATATATGCTTATTGAGGCCTTCACCAGCTTCTTTGTAACTTCTCCAACAGGTGCTTGTCAAGGACCTGTTACTTTATATCCAGACTAACACGGCTACCCCTCTTCTACTTTGTATCTGCTCTTTCTGCACCAATGTGCCTGCTATTTACATTAGCCTCAAGAAGGTTCAGCAAATGTTTGTGAGTTTTCAAGGGCATCCAGGATGGTACATGCCACTCAGCTATTGGGTCTTATTCAGTGTAAGTCTGACTTCAGATGGTGGGTCTCATGGAATTAAATGCTATTGCTCCTGATTTACCCATCATAAGCAATAGGAGAGCAATGCAAATACAAATGAATTTGTCAAAATAAGGTCATTTCACACAATCCGGTTGAGACAACACTTGGAGCAGTAAGAAATATATTAGAATTTATATTTTTGCCTTTCTGTTCTATAAATGGTGATGTTTTTATTAATTTTATTTCTGGAATCTTTTAAGTATCTCATCCATTGCCTTCTCCACCCCCTGACTGTATGTTATGCTTCTCTCCTCTGGTTCAAGAGGTTTGTGACTCACTCCCACACTGTTGTGCACTATAAACTGCAATTGTTATTTCCATTATTTGGTGGGTGAGTCATTTTCTTTGCAGCTATTCACTACAAACTGTGAATTTTACTTCCCATTAACATCTGTTTGAGTCTTTTCTGCATTGGTGATTATTACAGTTTATTTCCATGGTGAGCATTTTGCTGCATTGTTGTTTACTGTAAACTGAGTTCTGTTAGCATCACCTGTAGCTCATAATCTTCCCTGAAGTTCTCCCCCATGTATGGCTTGATTTATTTCTGTACCTTGCTATTTTGCCTTCACCTGACAGAACTGTTTGAACCTTTCCCAGACTAATTATTATGGTGCAACTTACATCACATCTAAAGATTTCCTGCTCCCATTAACACATTTGCTCTTCCATATGTAATAATCATTAGTTTTGATGAGGGAAAATTACACCATGGGTGAAATCCTGTCCCTAATGAACTCAATGGGAGTATAAGTATTCACTTCATTGGGCTAGGATTTCACCTCATAGCTTTAGATGATTTCCTTTGCAAATTACCAGCAATTGCCACAGCAAAGGATACTTATAATTTCCCTAACCCACTGAGAAGTCAGGAAGTCTCAGAAAGGGGCAGGTTTGACACAAGAATTGGCAAGCAATGTAGGTGGAATTCATCTCTGTGCAGAAGGCCAGAACAAGGCCCATGTACCACTAAATACCACATAATTACTCAAACTGGAATTTACGTGGAACATAAGCTCTGCCCTGGCTCTCTGTGCAAGGGAGAATCTCACCCTTTATGGATGAAAGTTCAGGTTTCATGGTATTAATATATAAGAGATGAATACTTTGGCCATAATCATAGCCAGGTGGAGTTCGTAGATATACCTTCTCAGACATTTGTAGAAGGAAACCTATGCTTTCAGCTATATCAGGTATTTATTTATAAACCTTCATTTGAATAGTACCATTCATTATCACCCTTTTCATGATAGAAGCAGCAGCTTCCATCACATAGGGTGGGAGAACTACCTTAACACAAATCTGCTCCTTCTGCTTCTTCTTGTGCCCTGAAGGCAGCAGCCTTCTTATCCTGGTTTTGCTGCATACCACCCAGTGAGAGGAAAAGGAATATACTCAGAATGTGCACATGTGAAGATAAGGAAAATCAACTTCTATCCCCCAAAAGGCAGAACTGCTTAAAGCGAAAGTTCACTAAATGCTACCAGTTATATTTTATGATATTGAGTCTTAATAGTCAAAAATAGACTGGCATGGATGTTCTGGAAGCAAAAGCCTGCACAGACTCTGTCTGGCCCTAGTGTGGGTGTGTAGTAGGAGGAAGAAAGTAAATTTCTTCTCTTGTATACACCAATTAGGGGGCCAGACATAGCAGCAGTCACTGTGCTAAAGGAAGGCTAGAGGTTGCTTCCTCCTGCTGCCCTCAGGGTTCAAGTCATTCCAAAGGGGCCACTCTCCCCTCTCCCACCATGCACCAGCCTGAGGAGATAGCCAGCGGAGCTGCAGGGAGAACTTTGCATCCTCCTAAGTAACATATAACAGTTCCCAACTCAGCCAAGGACTAAGTGACACAATCTGGGCCTTTAGTGAGAGTATACAGTAACTCAGGCTCAAGCAAAGAGTGGAATTCTATTACAACCGTAAAAATGTTTGGATAACAAATGCAAATGGAAGGGGACTTGTCTGCCCAGCTTTGTGGATAAGCAGAGCTTGTTGCTGGCATTTATTATATGTGAGAAATTACAGCAACTATACATGTATATATTAGAATTTACCCCTTTTATTCAACAAAAGCAGAGATATTTGTCATCTTGGGTAATCTGTAGTGATTATACAGAGTAACAGAATCTACTCTATGAATCTTTTATTCATATTTTGTATTTCAAAGTCATTCTGAAGGGTATTTTCTTGTATTTTGAATTAGTGTCTACAACAGACAAATGATTAATCTCTGATCGGCACAATTAAAAATGTACTGGCAAGAGAAACTGGTTGTGTTGTGTTGTCTACTAATAGATTTTAAGTCTACTGTGTGTAATGCATATTCACATCTTTAATAGGTTTGTTTTAAAGGAAAAGTGGAGATCTTGACAGTTACTTAATTTCATTTTAAGGATCCCAGGGAGGAAAATGTCTTCCTAAAAAACATAGAAAGCAGAAGGCTACAAATCCTTCTTACAGCTCACACAGACATAATTATGTGATGGTATGTAAAGTGTTTCAGCCTTCTAGTCTGTCATCAACACATATAGGGGTTTTGTTTGTTTGTTTTTGGTTTTTGAAGTGCATTTTAAAAGAGTGGGACAAATTGAGCAAAATAGTTACTGGGCAGCTTACTTTTTCTCTGCATATGTTTGTTGTTGCTGTTTTCTTCTACAGCTTGTCCCTCCCAAAATGATAATTTATCAGTATCTCTGCTATTAAGGGCCCAAGCTTGCCCATAAGTAAGATACTGAACATGTGTCTATTAGATACAGGTTACGACCTAGTAAAGTGTCTCCACTTATCAGCTACTCAGCTGACAGGTTTGATTGCAGAGACAATGTCAATGAGGCAATATCCTTTATTGGACCAACTTCTGTTGGTGAGGGAGGCGAGCTACAAAGAGCTCTTCTTCAGGTCCAGGAAAGGTACTCAGAGAGTCACAGCTAAATACAAGGTCAAACAGATAGTTTAGCAGTTCCATAAAAGGCTTGAATGGAGAATAAAACTACTATTGTTAAACAATGCATATAAATGGACCCGCTGACAGCCTATATAGCTTGAGAACTGACCAAAGCAAAAAGGGGAATCCACACAAGTCTAAGATTTGAACCGAAAGGCCTTGATTTCCTGAAATCATAAGGTTTGACCTAATTTGTCTAGGTTTGCTAAGACGTGCTTAGTGGGAAAGATTAAGCACTTCAATCCCCTATCCACTAAGACATGCATTTACCATTTCCAGTATACAATGTAATCTTACAAATAGAGGAACTGTTGAGTTATTGCCACATTATGTTCTATCAACAGAATAAGGTATTGCACATAAAACAAAATGATGGGAAAATAATTAATAAAATATAAGCAGACAAGATGAAGCATCTTACTGCCTAATAAATAAGCATCTTCTTCAGTTCTTATTCTTAGGCAGTCTGGTTATGTCATGTAAATATTAAAAGCACACACTGAATTTATAGAGTTCATAATACTGGCATTATCAAAGGCCACATAAGCACTGGCATCAAATTAGTGGTGGCTGGCAGCTTGTGAACAAATTTTCTGGATGGCTTCTAAAGAATAACAATAAATGTCATTTTAAAGTTGCCAAATACACTATAATAAACCGACATAGGATGTGTGATTCATTTTGGTGCTAATAAAATCAAATGTAGCGCTACGTAGTAGAGATAAAGAGGGGGGAAAGCCATGTTCAATACTGGACAGCTTTTAAGTGGCCTACATTTCAGTTTATTGTGTTTCAGAGTTTGACAAAGAAATGCTAAGTTGCCCAAGAATTGGCATATAATTACAAGAAATTAATTGTGGTTAAATGTTAAAAAGTGGCACTATGCTCAAAATGCCTGGAAAAATATATAGGAAATTGCACAAAAGAAAATTGTTATAAACAGATGTGACTATATTATGATGTTACATGCAAATCTCATGGTTATGAATGAGTATTTAATGTAACAGGCAATAATTATTTGTACCCATATGATTTCTGTTAGATTTACTAATAGAATAATGTAATTATTAAACAATACAAGATCAGAATTGTATTAAGGGCAATTCACCGAGTTTTGAAAAGCACACACAAAAAAGCCCTAGTGATTGAAACAACCAAGAAATATAATGATATATGGGGCCAAATGTGTCTTGTTTCTATTATAAATAGCCACTTATAAATTGAAACAAAGAAAAGACTCAGGTGCCATGTACTTAGTGAGGATTTCCTACTATGGCATCATCAAAAGCTATTCAGAAAATTAAATTTGCGTCCAGCATTCAAAAAATAACCCTTCAAAGTAAGTGTATAATTGTTCTGCATCGCAATAAATATCATCAATGGATTATATTATATTATTTGCATTCTGCTAGCACCCACAGTGTGCTAGATGTACAGGAAAACAGTCTCTGGCCTCGAGAGCTCACAATCTAATGCTATGTCTACACTTGGAGCTAGGGCTGTGATTGCCAGCTTGTGCAAACATACTTGCTCTATCTCTTATTGAGCTAATGCACTAAAAATAATAGTGTAGCTGCAGCAGCATGGGCAGCAGCCAGCAGTGGCACAGGCTAGCCACCCTGAGTATGTACCCAGGGGGTCCAGGTGGGTTTGTAGTCAAGGTGGCCTGTGCTACCATGGCTACATTACTACTTTTAGCCCACTAGATAGGTGGGAGCTAGCATGAGTGTGTCTACACCAGCTGGGAATCACACCCCTAGCTCCAAGTGAAGACATGCCCTTAGAACAAAAGGACATGCCCTTAGACAAAGGATGAGGGGAGAGAATAAAACATACAATCGCTTTTTCAAACAAACAAACAATCTATTTCTTTGTGTCTCAGCCTAGTCGTTAGTAGATAGAAGTAGGTTTTGAGGTGAGGAGAGATTTGAAAGGAGAGGGTGGTGACCTTACAGTTAAGTTGATAGAAGATATTTCTTCTGTAAAAGGCAGCATGAAAGAAAGCTTGGAGATGGTTATGGGAGAGAGGATGGATGGGGGCACTGAGAGTGATAGAGAAGTCCTGGGTATTGATGGATTGGTGGTCAGGGAAAAGATATACAAAGGGGCAAATGGCCTGGGACAGTGGGTGATGCTGACAGATGAGGTGGTGGTCAGAGCAAAAGCAGTCAGATGTTGGGAGAAGTAGCACTGTTCAGTGAAGATGAAGTCAAGTGAATGGCCATTTTGGTAAGTGGGACAGTTGATCCAAGGTTGAAGACGAAATGAGAGGTGGGGTGGGAAGGTGAGACATTAATGGGTCATATAGTACACCAGCATAGAAGCTGAAGTCGCCAACGATGGGGGTGGGGTATTGTGAGGAAAGGAAAAGGGAGAACCACGTGTGAAAGTCAAAGAAGGTGATGGGGAAAGAGTCAAGGGGTAGAGTGTAGAAATGGCAGAGGGATAATTTGCGTGAAGAGGCTCCCTATGAAAGACAGCAGCTGTTAAGGCAGTATTAGAGGAGGGAATCCAGGTTTCAGGGGGTTATGTCTTGATCATAAACTTTTTAATATATAGTGTATTGTTTAAAACCCTTATTGTAGCTTCTGCTTTGTTTGCAAACACCATATATATTTACAGCTCCATATTTCTTTTTTTCAGGTTTTATATCTTGCTGGAACTTGTAATCAGTTTTTACTATAATGAAATTGTTCACAAATATATTAAAACTTCAGAGCTGCAGTAAATGGAGACTTTTTGAAAGCTAAACAGAAGGAAAATGGAATGAATACAAATGGACAAACTGGGAGTGGTACTGACTGTGTCTTTGGAAAAGCGAAATTGGAGATTGGATAAGTAGTACTTGGATCTGAACAAATATTTCAAAGTTGAAGGTGGCTGAAAAATTATTCTAGTTTTGGCTTCTCTCTAAAAGTAAGGAAAAATTAACAACTGAAATAAAAAGAAAAGGGGAATCCAGAAGGTGGATGACTATATAGTCAGTAAATTTTAGTAAATTCCAAATTCTGATTGTCTTCTACCACCAGTGCAACCTTCAATGAACTCATTTGAGCTGGTTACAGTAGCCCACTACAAGCAAATAGAAATTGGTTTTCCCGCTATTGCTTTTTTTCCTGCTACCTGACAATTAGTCCCAAAAGAGAGGAAAAGAAAACCAACCAAAAAACTCGTGCAACACCTGCTTCTAGGAAACTTTTCTAGGTTGTGTGGTCAGACACTTCTTGGAGGCATAAGGTCACATTCACCTCTCATTTTCATTGGTGCAATAATGGGAGAACAGGGTCACATTCTGGGTAACTTTTCTGGGGAAAGATGCTCAGTGTCGGTTTTTTTATTTACTTAGGCTTGATCTGTTCACCGCTGAGGTACATATAGAACATTTGTACCTAAGAATATGGGTTAAAATGTGGGGTGTTTCCTCAACATTAATGTGACTTTGAGGGTTCCAGCTTCCATGAGGTACATTCTGGAGAGATTTTACTTTGTCTTATGACAAAGCCTATTCCACCAAATCAGAAATTAATCAGTTTGGGGAGGGAATATTTTAATGGTTCCCTGATGTCACTAGGCCAATAGTTGTCCATTTTTTTTCACCTGGTTCTCATAATCCATGGAAGGTTTCTTGCAGAAATTCATGTAAATCATGTAACTGTTTGCTGCTGCACAGAATTGGAGTCATAGTAACAAAACATTGGTTACTTTGGTTAACTAAATGCAAACTGGTGAGCCACTTGCCCAATTGGGTTTTTGAGGAAGGTTCCAGAGTGATGTGGGGGAAGGGGATTGACTGGATTAGCTAAATGTTTACCTGTATATTAACATTTTTATGTTACCAGAAGTCTAAGTAACAGTTAGGGTGCCTGGATCCTTTTGCATGGGTAGTTTTTTTTATTGTTTAAATCTAAAATAAAATGAATAAAATAAATCTCCATGGTGATTCTGATGGGGGGGTAGTTGGAGCTCTGGGGGAAAGTAGTGCTTTGTGATGTGTGAAGACCACTATTCGGGGTTAGTGAAGGTGACAGTGCTCTGCTCATTCTGAAGCTGGGAAGTTGTGGCCTGGATCCACAGAGTGCATCTACACAGCGATCAGCAGCCTGTGGCAGGGAGTATCAGAGCTCAGGTCAACAGACTCGGGCTTCCAGGGCTTGAGCGACAATGCTAAAAATGGCTGTGCAGATGTTCGGGCTCAGGCTTCAGCTGGAGCTTGGGCTCTGAAGCCCAGCCCTCTCCCTAGGCTTCAGATCAAACCTCATTCCTCTGACGTAATTTGTGTCTCCAGATCCTTTTCCAGGGTGTCCATGTGTGGACATTATTTGGTTAGGAAAGCTGTCCGCAAAGATAGATATAAATTAGGGTTGTTTAAAAAATTTCTTACTGACCAGATGCCATCACTTCTATTAAAGTTAGCTTTCTGTATAAAACATCTTTTCTAGAATGTTGAGAAATGTAATGCCTAACTTGAAAGTACTGGTACAATGGGTAAGTGGGCCGGTTAAAGTTAGTTTTGATCATTAAATAAGTTAGAATAAGTCAGTAGCTGTCCAACCATTGGCATTCCATGGCTCTCCCAGTCATTACAGCTCTCTGGTTCTTGATTTGGGTTAAGATTTGGATTAACTGTAATGGATATCATTGGTGATGGAAAAGAATTTATCTCTAATTTTATACCAAACCCAAAGAGTAGCCTTAGCTAAAGGATGTGCATAAATTGGGGGGGGGCATGATTCTTTTATTAATCCATGATAGTCTAGTGATGTTTTCACTGCCACAATTTTCTTCTTCAATTAAGACCCAGTGTTTGGTTGTGATAAAGCAGTGGTTTTCAACCTGTGGACTCCTGGGGGGTCCACAGACTATGTCTAAGATTTTCAAAGGAGTCCACATCTTCATTTGAAATGTTTAAGGCGTCCACAAATGAAAAAAGTTTGAAAACCACTGTGTTAGAGTGCCCCAACTCCACTACAGCTTTGGGTTGGCTGGCTTGTTAGTACCATGGAATATTTGAAACAGCTAGTCTACTCTGTTTAATGGGTTGTGCAAAATAGCTGCACTCACTCTTTGTCTTTTCCTGTATCAGAGGGGTAGCCGTGTTAGTCTGGATCTGTAGAAGCGACAAAGGGTCCTGTGGCACCTTATTGACTAACAGAGGTATTGGAGCATAAGCTTTCGTGGGTGAATACCCACTTCATCGGATGCAAGCAGTGGAAATGTCTTTTCCTGTTTCATATAAATTCTAACAACATCCTGTGTATTCTTGCTAGGGTTTTATTTGGGATAATCACAGAAGGATTTTGAAACAAAGATATCCTTGGCAGAATGTTCATTTTGATTGTGCATATTCTTCCCAAAAAAGAAATGACATACTTCCCCCAACACTCCAGGTCTTTTTTCATTTGCTGAAGTGGTGGCATTTAAATCATAGAACTCTTCTAGGTTGTTTGAGATTTGAATTCCCAGACTGTTGTTTTTTTAGAATTTGCTGTTCATTTGTACCCTAATGTTTTCTGGAGGCGTGACTTCTCAGAATCTGGCTAATTAATAGCTAGCATTTCAAATTTGGCATAATTTACTTTAAATCCAGACAAAGTCCAGGATTTCTTCAGATGCTAACTTTGGGGAAATATTTGGTTTAGATAAAAATAATATTACATTATCTGAATACAAAACTATTTTCTGATGTGTTCCTGCAAGTTTTATTCCTGTGATAGATTCATTGTTCCTTATCCTCTGTTCAAAAGGTTTCATGGCCAGTGCAAAAGGTAAAGGAGACAATGAACATCCCTGCCTAGTCCTTCTGTGTAACTCAGATGGGGGAGATTTCACCCCAATAACTCATACTTCTACTTTTGGGATGGTGTAAAGAGCAGTTGCTCATTGAAGGAAGTGGGGGGGTGGCTATGTCTATGAGGTACAAGACTTGAAACAGAAAGTTACACCCTAGTCTATCATAAGTTTTCTCTGCCTCAAGTGAGTAAAGGAAATTGATCTTTTTTTGATCTGGTGTTATGGATGATTCCAAGTACTCTCTGAATATTGTCTGATGCTTGTCTATCCTTAATTAATTGAGTTTGAGCTGGATTTATATGAGCTGAGATCATGGACTGCAATTTACTAGCAGGTCTTTTTGCTAGAATCTTTAGGACATGATGCAACAGGAATATGGGCCAATAAGAACTGCATAAGGTAGGTCCCTTCTAACATTAGGGAGAAAAACAGTTGTTTCTTTCATAGTTTGTGGAAGTCAATCCCCTAACAGCATTTTATTAAACATATCTCTCAAGGGACTTACAAATACCTTCCTGAATACCTTGTAAAATTCAGCTAGAAAGTCATCAGGTCCTGGAGCTTTATCACTTTTCAACATGGCTATTGTGTCAAAGATTTCTTCTTCTGTTATTTTTTTATCTTAAGATTCTTTATCAAATTTGCTTATATTTGGCAAGTGTGCTATTTCTAGATATTTTTGAATAGCTTCAGAGCTTGGAGTATCTGAGATATAGAGAGTATTTTTATAGCAAACAACAAAAGCAGGACATACTTCATTGTGCTGATTATTTTTAGTTGGTGGAATAGTACATTATTCTTGAATTCTTTTAAGCTTTTGGGCCAATAGCTAATCATTTTCATTTCCTTTTTAATAAACATCTGCTTTGTATACCTAAGGGCTTTTTCCGTGGCATCTGTCATCAACATATTCATTTTCCATCTAATATTAGTTAATTGTTGATAGACTTTGTTTGAACCTGTGCTTTTATGAAAGTCTTGTAACCTTTTTATCTCCTGTTCTAGTTCTACTTTTTCTTGAGATCTTTCTTTTCTCAGTTGAGAAGCTCTGTTTATCAGCTGGCCCCTAAATACTGCTTTACCTATCTCCCACAGAAGGACTGTTTTATTTGTCTTTATCATTTATTTGAAAGTATTGAACAATGTACTATTTAATTGCTGCAACCTGATCTTTGTCTTGGAGAAGCAACCTGTTCATTTACCAAAAAATTGATCTTTGGCATCCACCCCAACTATCAACTATTACTTCAAGTGGTGCATGATCTAACCATGGAATGGTGCTGATTTCTGCAGCTCTTGTCTGCTTCATTAAGCATTTAGACATTAACATTAAATCTATTCTAGCATATAACTGATGAGGGTAAGAATAAAATGTGTAACATCTTTCCCCTGGGTGCAATTCTGTCCCGCAATCTGAGAGACTGAATTGTTGGCACACACAAGTCAATGCTGCATCTGCTTCCCCATACCCGTTGGTGTTTTTTAATCATATTGTTCCCAGTAAAGAATCAGTGTGCAATTGAAGTCTCGTCCAAATATAATTTCCCTTTCCTCAAAGTGTTGTAGTACTTTCAATAAGTCCTTAAAAATAGGGTGGGTTTTTTATTTAGATTGGGAACTATACACTGTACTCAAACTATTATTGATAACCCAGCAACTGTGCCTTTCACCAAGATAAACTCTCCTCATCCTTAAATTGTTTAGTAAATATTATGTGCATCTTTTTCTTTTCTTTGACTGAAGCAAAAAATGTCAGCTGAAACCAGTTACCCTTTATGTCCATAATTTTCCCTTCCTGGGAGAGAATTTCTTGAAGTAGAATAAGATGAGAGTTGCTAGGGACTTTTTAAATTTTGCCAGGGCTTTTTCTCTTTTAATAATATTATTTAGTCCTTTGGCATTCAAAGACATTACTTTAAAAGGAAGAGCCATTGACAATAACTATTTTGATGATTGAAAACTTGACATTTTGTGATTTTTAGCTGTTTGATGGCATGAACCCTTGTTCAGCTTATATGTTCCTTGTTACATTGCATTCACAAACATGTGCCTGAATATAGCATGGTTTGTATTTGTAAACTTCCCTATCTATTTCTTGTGACAAATTTGGAGGGGGAATGGAATTAAGAATATGATGAAGAGTGATAGTGATTCCATGCCACCTTGTCTTACATTAAACTTTGACTGAACCAGTTGTTTAATATTCCATCTATTCTTACAGTACTATGCAAGTCTTTGTAGATAACCTTTATAATTTTGGTTATCCTATCTGGAACTCTATATGATTTTATTACATTACTACTTTTTATTACTTAAACTGAACATTAAGAATGGTAAACATTTTGGAGGGTGTTACATTGGGTCAAGCTCTTTAGCATATGCTGGTGACGTACCACTGGCAGACATGTTTGACTTAATTATGATACTCTTCTCTACTATGGAAAAATGGGTGAAAACCAAGAAGACAAAGTAGATACATCTTGGAAAAGGAGCAATAGCTGATGTGTTGAAATGCAGCAGTGATGTCATGAAACTAGTAAAATCATATATCTACTAGGAAGATTGATCAGTGCTTAAGGTACCATCAGGATGAGGTTAAAAGGAGATGCATTTTAGGTACAAGTGCTGCACAGAAGTTGATGAAATTATGGACTGATAAAAACATTGTTTGTACCATAGCAAACATTTTAGCAAGCCAGTGCACTAACAATATTTCTTTATGGTCTGGAAGCACCTGCATTAAGTGAAATAGATATCAGAAGGCTGGAGGCAGCAGAGATGAGAGTTATTTGGAAGATGGCAGCTGTAAAGTGGATTGATTTTAAGACAAATGAAGTTAGAAGGAGAGTTGGTGGTGAAATCAGGGTACGGGATTGGCTGCAATCAAAAAGGTTATGATGGTGGGCAGAGTATAGACAACAAACAGATGACAGGATGCCAAAGAAAATAATGCAAATACGACTAAGGTGCTTCAGACCTAGAGGACAATGACCAACTAGATGGTGGGACATTGTATGCAGAGACATGACCAGGCTGGGCTTAATGGAGGAACAAGCCATGGACAAAAATTAATGGTGATGTTGTACTGCTCTCCACATCTCTAAAGATTCTTTGGGATGAGAATGAAAAGAAGAAGAATTCCCTCCCCCACTTCCTCAGCTCCCTCCCATCTCATGCAATCCCATTTCTTTCAAACCACAAATAAAATACCAATATAGTATGAAAATCAGTCTCCAAATGACTGTGCTTTACTGAATCCCAAACTCCATACTCCTCCATGAACTCTTGGACAGCTTTTCTTGCAATCCAAATGAGGTACTTTCTTCACCGATGGGACAGTAAACCTTGTCAGAGATTACCGTCTAATCCTTTGAATTACCTGGACAGGATTTACACAGAATCCCTTAAGGATCTTCCCTATTCCCCCTCTATTTTTCTCCATTCTCATCCCTAAGACTCCCCAACTACTCCCATTTTATTGTCCTTTATTTTCTCTATCTTTTAAAATACAGAACACAGCTATCAAAGAGCTATGATCACCCCAATTAAAGAAAACTTTATGCTACTTTCCCCCCTAACATTAACATAGTTACTGTTCAACCTCATTCTTGGCAATTCCCAAGAAGACTTTTCTGGATAATCTTAGTTTAGTCTTCAGGTATCTGAGACTTTTGGTTCAGCTTCAGTTTTGTCTTTGCCAGTACATTCTCTAGAGTCTTTTATCTTTTTTTTTTTCTATTCTCCTTTTCTTGGGTTTCACCATCTGCCAGGATTTTTCTAGCATTTTATCCTTGGTTTCCACCTCTGAAGTGTCCTCCTGAATGTCAGTGTTTTGGAGTTCTATCCCAAGTGACTGGATTTATATTTTTAACTTGTTTGAAGTCTCTAACTATATAATACTGATTTTGGAAGCTGAATGGGAGTTTAAATAAAAATCCCTATCGGTAGCAGATATATGTCCTTCTAAGTGCTGCTTTAATTTCCCCCAGTTCTGTGCTCTTTTTTTAAGGTTAGGACAGAGAAGTCATGAAAAAATTGCAGCTTGTGGCCTTTGAATATGAGCTTTGGACACTTTCTGGCTTTGTTTATAATGAAATCTTTCCTCTGATAAAGGTGAATTTTCACCATTTTATCCAGTGTCTATTATTATTAGGCCCAGGTGGTGAGAGCGGTGACCTATGTATTCTCTCAACTTTCACTTTTTCCAGATTTAACTCCACAATTAAAGGGTATTTTTATGAACCAGATTTTATGAGCCAGATACAAAGGCACCTAGAGAACTTTTATCCCAAAAATGTAGGGGCCAAGTGAGATTAGACACCTCCGGGGTGAGGTGGCATCTGAGCAGGAGTTTTGTGGATTGCAGTGACACCTAAAACTGGGATTATGTGCCTAAATCTGGGGATTAGACACCCAAGAACCTTTGTAGATTCTGTGCCTGTGTGGCCAGCACTAAAGTCAATTGAGTGAAGCTATTCCAACAGTTGATTGCAGAGTGATAGTTTGAGCAGGGTATGGGGGCAGGAGGAGATGGAGAAGGGGCAGAAAGGAAGGATCATGTTCTTCCTCCCCTGGCTCTTGCTTGCTGTTACCCTTAAATTTAGGCTTTGGGGTGTCCCTAGAATAACCTGGCTATCCCTCCCCCCTTAATCTGCTCTTCCTGGAGTGGGAGCCTCCAGGTAGCTAAGGAAACACTTGAAGGACACAGATATACCCTTCCAATAAAGTGATTGACATAGGCAGTGTTCTTTTCAAAACAAAATATTGATGTCACTAATAATTCCTACTGCAATATCATTTAAAATACAAATCCCTCACTGCAAGTTAAAGAGCATCTAAACTACAATAGAATACAGTTTGAATGATTCCAAGTGATGCGCTTTATTACAGGTGATCAGTCTACAATAGATCGCTGACAATGTTTTACTTATATTTTAAGCTTTACATAAGAAAATTACAATTAACAGCCATTCATTCACACACTCACATATACTAATACTATACTTATGCTAAACTGTAGTTAAAAATAAGAAGTTTACTATCCATTGATTCCGCTGTGTTGTTACAAACGTTGCCACTTTTTGCTACTGAAGAGACTTTTCTCAGCTGTGCTCTCCTTCGGATTCTAAGCTATTACTCTCTCTCTCTCTCTCTCTCTCTCTCTCTCTGGAAGTCATCAATCCTCTCAGTAACTGTTCTGTCTGCTTAGTAACCCCTTGAATCTCTCTTCTTGTTCCTTTCCAGCAGCTCTTCTGGCTGGCTTGTGACTGACTTGTTTGCCTACTCCCCAATCGCTCTCTTAAGTGTCTCAACTTCTTGCCTTATATACTTGTCTGGGCATGTTTGCTACTAACATTACCACATTCTCGGACATATGCCAACAATTTCACACATGTTCACTGCCATTGTTTTGCCTCAGAACCACGATTACCTCATCTGACCCTACTGGCCATGCTCCAGATCTATTTACTTTGTGGCCATACCTCATTTTATGAAATTTTACAACTGGGCATGCTCAACCCAGAGATTTCCCAGCTCTGATCATGTGATCTATATTATCCAATAGTAAATGATCTGCAGCTTTCAGTTGGTGAAGTGACTCCTGCTTATTCAAGAGGGAAGCCAGAGACAGAAAACGGAGGACTACAAAATTCACTGCTGGGGAATTTTTCCAGTATCAAGAGCTGCATGATTTTTTTGATTATTTATTTTTCAACCTTCCGAGTAAGACTAGTTGGTGCCCCACACAACTTGTATGTGAATTGCACCTCAACTATTGAGAAGTCTTGCTCTTTATCCAATGGCATAAGTTTGACTCTATTGATCACTGTTTTACATAAAAAAATGATTGGATCTTAATTAGAGAAAGACAAAATCACTTTGCCTAAACTCAGACTCATTGGAAGGTCAAGCATTTGCAAGTTTGATTCCAACTCAAACACAGGGTAAGCATGGAAAATTTCAGCCCCATAGGTGCATATTTCAGGAAATTAGGAGCATCCATAAACAGGGGTTATAGTCATAATATAAATAATGGAAAGTGTTCTGCAACCTAAATTATATAAAAGCATCTCTGTATTCCCTGTACTAAAGGATCATTATTATTTTAGTTCCAGAGGCCAAACACTCTGCTCTTTTAAGTTATGTAAATTCATGCAAAGACTTGGGCATTGGGGATTTATACTCTAGATATACAATATAGTTACCTAAACTGCTTGGATTAAGAAAAATTTCAGTTTGTATTTCTTTGATGGGTTGAAATAACATATGCACCATTTGGAAAGAAATAACATCTACACCAACTCCAAAAAAGTTATGCTGTCCATATATTATAGTATGTACTACCTAAGGGAGCAGGGACACAGATAGCTACACAATTGCCTTTAATACACTAATTTTCCAAAGGGATTTTTAGGTTTGTAATTGATATGTACTTCAGTCATAGAAATGAATATTTGGCTAAGTTAACCCCCAAATGTGAGAAATATTTCAGTTCTTCCAGGGGAAGATTCTGGATCCCACACTGGCCACCATCTGCCGCTACAGGGGTTACAAGAGGTTAGGGGAGAATTCCCCTGGTTCAGGAGCAGTGTGGGCCCAGTGCTGTGCCACTATGCTAGTCCTGGCCCAAGAGACATACTGGGGATGGGTTTGAAGACAGGAGGCATCAAACAGGGAAGTGCAACAGGGAATTCTGGGCTGCTGTGCAGCCTATAGGCAGCTCTGGGAAGGCTATAAGTTAGTTCAGCAACTCCCCACCCTCTTTTGAGGCTGTACTTTCTTTCACTATGCATAGCACAGAAGCAAACCCCAAAAGGTTACTGTTTACAAAAGAGCAATTAAGGCCCAGTCCTGCAAACACTCACACATGTGAGTATCTCTCTGTGTGAGAGCAGTCCCGTTGAGTTCAATGGGACTGATCACGTGACTGCAGGTACTCACATATGTAAGGTCCTGATCAACCCTGTAATCAACTCTGTGTGGGCAGATCCCTGTGCCTGTGTACAGACAGTTCCAGGATTTGTGGCTGGTGGGTTTTTTTTAACCCCACACAAGAGTACTATTCACAAATACTAATTTAGTCTACCCTAGCAATGATATTCAGACATAATATAACAACCGTTTCCAAAACAATAATATTAAAGCATGTCTCAGATATACGATGCAAACAAAAGTAAATTACATTCTCATTGTATTAGAGTCTTTGAAAAATCAAATTGACTACAGCTGCTGACAATTCCTGAATATTCATTTTGTTCAGTGGGTGATGGCAAAAGCAAATGATGAATCTGTCACAAATAAATACAATAACGAAGAACTAATTAAACCACATTTTTCTCTGCTGTGCATCTTGTGTGCAGTCAAAAGGGCATGAAATAGTTCTGTAAATATGGTTTTCATTAAAAATATAAACTGCAATAAATCATTGAGAAGGTCTGGGAAATCATTTATGTGGCTGAATTATGTATGTTGGGGGGATTGTCTTTTGCATTCCCCTACAACACAACTACAGCCAATACTGCCATGGTGCTTTACCCATTTGATAAACACATTTTTAAAAAATATAGTACTGATTTTTCTGTCTACAAAAAAAACTAACAAGATTTTTAGCTCAGTAAAAGCACCATCCCAGGGGGATAGTTAGTTCTCTGGGACAGGGACTGCCTCTTTCTTTCATTTGTACAGCCCAATGGGATCCTAGTCCATTAGTGGGGGTCCTACATGCTATTGCAATGCAAGAAATTAAATAAAATAAATATATGATTATGGGAAATCTATGTTCCTGTCTCAGTGTGTGAGCAACAACTAGTGAGAGCAGCAGCTCTTCCCAGTTCTCACCTGTGATGTGACAGCAAGGGAGAAACAGGCCTCTTCTTGCTTCCCAGGAACATCTTTGCAGAATAAAGACATCAGAAATGGAAGAGGTGTACAGTTTTGAGTCACCTTATCCACCTTCCTGCCAAACAGAACAAGTATTTTAGCCAATTTTAACCCTCTCAAATGATGAGGCTTCTATCACTTCCCCAGGGAGACTATTCTTAATCGACCTCACTATGAGGAATTTCCGCCCCTGCCCCCCTCCCCGCCCCCCCGCCACATTTGGTCTACTTCTTTCCTTTTTTTGCAATTTCATGCCTTCACTCTTAGTTATAACCCCCTTCTATCACCCAAAACAATTATACCCTCCATATATTTGTAGATTGTTATGATATCCCCCTCCACCCAAGTTATCCTATATGTATTAAGTTCTTTTAATCCTGCCAGTGGTTATGTTGTTCTCCTATAACTTTCTCTAGCAAGCTCAGATATGTCAGTGTTTTCCAAGTAATGAGGTTCCAGAAATGAATCTGATATTCCAGATTCATAGACTTTAAAGCCAGATGGGTCCATTAGATCATCTATTCTGACTTCTCCCGTATAAAACAACTCATAAATTTCACCCTATTCCATGTGTATGAGTAAAGCATATCTTCCATGTGATTAAATCAGAGCCATGGAAAGAAAGAATATTGTATCTTGATCCCTCCATACCACAAAACTGCATTCACCTTTTTTGCTGTGATATTAGATTTCCAACTCATGTCTTATTAACTCTATTATCTGCCTATATTCACTACTATAGTGTCATGATCGGGACGAGGGCGGTCATACATAGTGGTTGGAGTAGGCAGGGCCAGATTAATGCAGGGGCTTTAAGGGCTGCAGCCAAGGGCCTCGGGCTAAGGGAGAGCCCTGGCACAGCAGGGCTCAGGCAGGCTGCCTGCATGCCCCGGCCCCACGCCACTCCCAGAAGTGGCCGGCTGGCGGCACGTTTCTGTGGCTCCTGGCGGGGGCGGCTCCGCACGCTGTCCCCACCCCCAGCACCATCCCCGCAGCTCCCATTGTCCGGGAACCGACCAATGGGAACTATGGGAGAGGTGCTTGTGGACATGGGCAGCGCACAGAGGCACGCTGTTCCCCTCCCCCCAAGGCCACACAGAGATGTGCCAGCAGCTGTCCGCTTCCGGGAGTGGCGTGGGGCTTTTGTTTTTGTTTTTTTCATTATGCTGTCCAAGTTTCTACCTCCACTTGAATATCTGTGCCTTGGTTTTCTTTCGTCAAGTGCATGACTTATATTTTCCCATTCTGAATATTCATTTTTACATTCATTCATTTTATCTACATTTCATTCACCATTTTGGTATCCAAGTGCTAACAGAAATATGTAAGTAAAATTCAGCCAAGAGGATTTCTATTTTCTACCCTGGCCTCTAATTATTCAGACTGACTGCAAGATGACATCTGCTTTTACTACTATAATTATAAATATATGAAAGTGGGTACCATAGAGCCAGGACAGAGGTGGGGTCTTCATTTTTGCTCTGACTATGGTGAGATTTCTGCCCAGGTTTCTATTCTAACATGTCTCAGTCCCTTTGTATTATTTCTCAGTTCTAACTGCAGATAGTATTTAAAGAAGAAGTTCTGTGGATACTAAATTTCACTAGTGCGTGGTTCACATGCTCTTCTTACTCCACTGATGACAGTGTTCAAGACGAGACCCCCAAAAAGATTCCTGTGGTACCCTCCCTATCACCATCACCTATTTCCAAGCATCCTGTCACTATGAAGCTTGCCAGTATTCTCTTACATGGGTGCTTTGCTCAAGGAAGCACTTGCTGACCGTATTGTATTGGCAGGCAATAGGTGGGAAATCAGTAGGAGTACAGCTCCATTCATTGTAATAACAGACCTATTTTCTTTGGCCATTTAGCACTAGCAAAGTATCTTTATTAACTTTACCTCACTTTCTCCCCCGGATTTATCTGCCTCTCATACCCACAAGACTTGAGTAATACAGTAAGCCTACATCCGACTCCAAATATTTCCACAGTTCTACACAAAATTATTATTCGGCCCAGTATTTAATCATGTCAGTATGTTGCCAAACTTGCTATGTTTAATTTTAAGTAAGTAATTTATAACATAATGTGCCAATGCAGAAATGAAGCATAAATTCATTATAGCAATATTTGCTTCCAATAGATTGTGACACTACCTAATAAAATAGAAGTTAAAAGAATGGCAGGTATTGTACGTTTAGCCTAAGAAAAAGACCAAAAGACCTAAGAAAAAAAGAGATGCTAGCCTTTCAAGGTCCAGTCATGAATTGTTTCTGCACCCACAACTTCAACTAGAGTTCTGAGGTGAAATCCTGGCACTAATGAAGTCAGGGGCAAAATTCCCATTGACTTCACTGGAGTCAGGATTTCACCCCTGTTGCAGAAAAGATACAGGATCAGGTTCAATGGAGGGATCTGTATATGCACTCTACCTTTGAATAATAGGAGTATCACCACCCAGATAATGGAGGTATCTGTACCAATTCCACAGGTAAGTTTGTGTTGTTATTTAGAAAAGGATTGAAATACCTCCATTTCATGCTTTAATGATTTAATTTAGTATTCAACTTTGCCACAACAACTCCCCAGAAGACTAAGGAATTTTTAATATATATTTTTTTTAAAATACTTACTGATTTTATCAGGAGAAACCTTTACAAATGCTTCCTTTTAAAATGTTTGCCTCCCACTAGTTAAACATATACACACACACTTTCTCAACATTTCAGGGATAAAGGCACAATTAAAATGTTGCATTTAAGGGAAAAAATGCTAAACAAAACCTAACTGATCTTTGCCAAGGGAAGCTAATGGAACTCCTCAGATCCATCAACTACTTCTTCTGTAGTGCAAGTTTCTACTTTCTGACACCTTGAGATTTAGAGCTCCCCTCTCCTTGACCCCACCAATTCTTTCTTGTATCTGTATGAGTAAAAAGATGCTATGACAAGGAGAACTCAAGCCCAAACTGCCAGACACAAAGTCTGCTAGCAGTCCAGGTAACAGAGCTGGCCAGAAAATGGAAATCCATTCCCAGAAAAAAAGTCTGACATTTTAAAAAATATTTTCCCTATCCATTGAAATGCACAACCTCAGTCTCATTCTCTTTCAAGTACAAATACATAATTGACTTTACCACTACACTATGGACAGCGTATTAGTCTGACTGGAGTTCTAGCTGTGCATTTGAGTGCAACTTTGAGAACATAAATGGATGCCTTGGGCATAATAGTGTTTGTGTAGTAAGGCATGTGATCTATGGTTAGCTTGTGTGTTAATACTGCCTAAAGTTGTGATTTGATTTCCTTTAATTTTAGTATTTATTTTTTGGGGAAAAAATACACTTGAGCCACCACTGACAGCTAGCAGAATATAACTAGCATCCACTCAGACCCCATCTCAAGAGAACAGAGGCAAAAGATGTCTAGTAATTTGTTCATCTGAAAAAAAAATTGCATTTTTCTATCAAGTACTTGCAGTCCTGATATATTAAAAAGTTGCTATAAACTGCCTTGTCATCACAGTGTGTATGTTAGCAATGTTTATTAGAGAGCTTTCATTTATGAAACATCCATCCAACAATTCCAATGGAACAGAATTAACATTAAGGGGAAAATGATGCGTGGAATTGTTTTAAACTGAGCATTTATCATCTGTGAATCTGTGATGAGGCATGTATATTAGCTTATAATAAATTTACCTTATTGGGTTGCAGGAGATAATGGTAGTTAAAAGTGAGATTCTCATATTTTTTAAAGGGGTACAGTGCTCATATTTTCTGCTGCTCAAATGGTAAAATGGTCAAAATGCAGGTGTAATTTCTGAACAAATATTGGTAATGTGACCACAGGGTAAATTCAGGCTCCACTGAAAACAATGGGAGTTTGCCAATGACTTAGAGCTGGGATTTTACCCAGAGTATCTTGGTGCCCAGGGCCATCCTTATCAAAATGCAAACCACGCATCCATCCATACGCAAATCCACTCTGCTGGCTCCCAGCTGCGTTGCCACTGGGTGTTGGGGGATGGTTCTCCCCTGCCCACAAGTTGCAAGGCTGGGAGCCAGGGGAGCAGAGCAGAGTGGACTGGGGCCGGGTCACTCCACTTCCTGCTGCCTCATGAGTGCGGGGTCGGGCCCGCCCTGCAATCACTGGGCGGCAGGAAGTGCAGCGACCTGGCCCCAACCCGCTCCGCTCCACCGGCTCGTGCTGGGGGGCAGTTTCCCTCCTGCCCCCAAGCCTGCTCCTGCACCCCCACACACAGAGGCCTGGGGCCAGCCCCCCACCCCCCACCCCACGGAGGCCTGGGGCCAGCTCCCCCCCCCATGGGGGGGGGCTGTGTAGGGCACTAGAATGTCTAGGGACGGCCCTGTTGGTACCCTTCAATCTATGAGAGAAACAGCCCCCCTTTCCCCAAATGTACTATAGGATATATAATTATATAACCTAAACTAATGTATTTACTCAAAGCTGATAGATGATGTTCATTTTGACAGCCAACAATCTTCTTATACTTGAGTAACTTCTGAAGATTTATAAACTAGCTCAGTACAGTATGTCCCCTGCACTTTTTCCTCTAGTCTTCTCAGGGTTATTTGAGTTCATTTTCCTTATTCCTGTGAGCTGCTTATATTTCACAGGTAATACAGGTAGCTAATTTGAAATTCCCTTAAGTAGTATTAGAAAATGGCTTTTTACAAGAGATCTACCAAGTTACCTGAAAATGTCACATTTAGTTTAGTTTCTTTTCTGTTCTCTTTGAACAGCATATTTGTGGAGAATAGACTACAGGATGTTTTCCTAATATACAATGGATCAGATTCTTAGCTGGTGTAAATCAGTGTGCCTTCATTGAAGTCAAAGGAGCTACATTGCTTCACTCCAGCTAGGAAATGGCCCCACAGTGGTTTTCTTTTGTTTTGCTGTAATTTAAAAACATTGGCATTTCAAGGACTTATAATATAGGAAGACAAGACAGGCTGGCAAAGCATAGTGTTACCCTCTCATGAAAGTTCCATGCCTTTAGGGTTTTTTTATTTAAGACATAAATTACTAGGACTGATACAATTTAGTGCATTTTACCGCAGCATGTTGTTCAATTGTAACGATCTCAATTACTGTTTAACTCTTCTAAAGTAGAAGGTGAGTTAACTCGTCAGAGCTCTCACAGAAGCTTCTGTTCCCATTCCCATTCCTATCCTCATCCCTTCACTCCTGGCTGCATGCTTCCACTGGGGAAGATGTGTCTCCCATGTAATCAGCACTAGGTCATTTTCTAATGTGCCTACTTAGGTTTCTTCATGGCTGATACCTATAATACATGCTTAAATCCTGGGCTGCCTCCAAGCTGCACTTGGAAATGTGATGCTGGGGAGCAAAGGGGATTTTAAAGCACCATTATGCCCTGCTTCTCACACATGCACTCACATGCTCAAAAGGAGCCTCAGCTCTGCTCCAATTTACAGCTAGCTCCTAGACATCCCAGTGCCTTTATGACAGTTGTGATCCCCTGGAGATTAAGTTTGCCCAGGTCACACCTCCTTTTCCCCAGCCACACAGCTAGTGGCTGCACCTGGGAGGAAGATGGCACAGGGACCTGCTACAATGGCTCTATTCCACCCAACAATTTCTCCTTGCCAAGACATTCATTAGGAAGCCAGAGCTGCCATCTTCACCAGCTGCATTGTGCTGCCCCCACAAAACAGCTAAATAGAGACAGAATCTGGCAAAGAGTAATTAATTCTGTGGTGCATCAAGGCTTGTGAAAAAGGTACTTATCAAGAATAAATAAAATAGGACTCCTGGTAAAAGTAAATCCCTCCATGCTGAAAGTATGGTCGTAATAATTTTTAGTAGAAATTTTCAGTTTCATTCAGTTCCACCGTTCTCTTTTTTGAACTGTTTATAGTTCTGCCAGCCAAATTTCAAACTGTGTGTCACGACTTCCGCTGTGATTGCGTAAAATGAATTATGTAATTGACTCTGCTGTTGCAATAAGGTCAGATTTAGTTTTTAGAGCAGAGCTGAATGGATTTCCCTTCATTTGGAAGATACACCTTTCAGCCACACAAGCCATGCCTCATAAATTATAGTCCTGCACAAAAACTATGCCTAAATATGATTTATGATGGCAGAATTTTGGAGCCCTTTCTGCACACACATCCTTATCTCCAGTGGTCATGCTGAAATCCTAAGGGGGAAAAAAGTGGCACATATTACAAAAAGTCTGATATATATTTACTAGCTGTGGATCTGTAAGGCATGAGATCAAAGCTGCATTACTTTAAAATGCAAGTTTGTAAAAATTTATCAAAATTGCAGGGCAAAGCTTCAATCTGCCCCCTTGCTAATGTCTTAGTTTCTTTCCCCATGCTTAAACTGAGTTGGAGAAATCATTGCTTGGATACTGTCATAGCAGTATCCTGTGAGGCTATAGACCAATACTCACTAAAATGACTTTCTCACAGTATCCTGTGAGGCTATAAACCAATACCGACTAAAATGACATGGTTGTTTGATGTTGATCCCTGAAAGATTCCTCTAGTGATTAAGATCAGAAAATCTAATTACTTTTTTTTAAGTTTTCAGGTGAACAGCACTGCAGTAGAAGGTTTTGCATAATCCTGTAGTCATTGATATGGTAGCATTTGTGCTCTTATAGCTGGGCAAAATGTCAGCAATCTGCAGTCTGGCTGACAAAAATTGCTCATATTAAATGGTACCTTTTTGCAAAGCCTTTTGAAACTTGCCAAACAAATATATAGTGCAAAATATAGGGTGAAAAATTTCACCCTATTTTAGACCTTGTGCAAATTCCTTGATGGAATGAATATATATATATATATATATATATATATATATATATTCAATGCTATTTCATGACATTTTAACAAAAGACACACAAGAAGAAAAAGAATCATTCCTCAGTGGAAGCAGGTCTTTGTTCTTCCCTCCAGCTCCGTCTGTTCTTTTGGTCTGTATCCTTTTTGCATTTCAATATAGGCTTACAGATGACTTAGTAATAGGGATGGATGGATGGATAAGCAAAAACTCTAGCGATCTTCTGCCTGCATACAACTTATACCTTGGACAGTGGTGACTATTTACCCATCTCTGGGGGTCCATATCTTCTTTGGCCTCCTGATGAGGGCTCTAGTATATTCTGCAGCAATTAGTTGTCCCCTAGGGTATACAAATGATGAAGTCGGGAGATAGCGACAGGCAGCGTAGGTGCCATCATGGCACTAGAGACCCAGAGAAGGTAAGAAATGAGACATTTTTCATGAACATCTTTCCAAAAAATTATCCCTGTTTTTCTTCAAAAAATTTCAAAATTTGAAATGTTCCAGCCAGCTCTATATGAGTTCAGCCCACATATGGGTTTTGATGAAGGGGTACCCTTGGCCCTATCAGCCACAGAGGCCTAAGTCTTGCACAGGTCAGGGAAGGCAGAGATAAGCAACATTGTCCCCCAGGCCACAAACACCTTTCAGCATATGAGTCTAGCACCCAAGGAGGCCAACTGACTGATCATCTTTCCCCCTTAGATCTTAAATATTAATGTAAGAATATATTTAAATAGGCCAGAGGTTAAATACTGTCTTTTTCATGAACAAAAAAAAATCAAACATGAAAAATTGGTGTCTGTCTCTCAAATGTATTTGTAGTGGAACTGCATTTGGTCATTGCAGCATCCTCTGAAGTGCCAGCTTCTCAGGCTCATATGTGAGAAAAACATTGTATGTATGTTGCCCCATGTACCATGTACAAGACCTTTGGTACCATTCAAGCAGTTAGTTAATGTGCCTTTTAAAAAAACCTGGTAATTAGGGCTGTTCCAAAGATTTTCACAAAAACTCAACATTTAGTATCCAGGTACCTGTAGTAATTGCAGTGGCTTCCTATAATTATGTCCTGCAAATATGGTAGTTCCTCCCTACCTGGAGAAGAGCAAATATTGAGATTTTAATGACACCTTAGTCGGTTCCAAGGTTGGAAATTAATTTTTAAACATGGACCTACAAAATTCTTGGGCAGTCATAATAGCACTTTTGAGTGCATGGGTATATGGCACAAAAAAGCCAAAGTTTGCACCCTTAGGAGGAGATTTTGAATAAGTCCCAATTGCTTTTCATAGAATCATAGACTATCAGGGTTGGAAGGGACCTTAGTAGGCCATCTAGTCCAACCCCCTGCTCAAAGCAGGACCAAACCCCAATTTTTGCCCCAGATCCCCAAATGGCCCCCTCAAGGATTGAAATCACAACCCTGGGTTTAGCAGGCCAATGCTCAAACCACTGAGCTATCCCTCCCCTGCTTTTCGGGAATCTAACTCCCTTTTGTACCTTTGAAAATCTCCCCTCTAAAATATTGAAGTGTCTCTGGAAAAATCATGGAGCAGGTCCTCAAGGAATCCATTTTGAAGGACTTGGAGGACAGGAAGGTGATCAAGAACAGTCAACATGGATTCACCAAGGGCAAGTCATGTCTGACCAACCTGATTGCCTTCTATGATGAGGTAACTGACTCTGTGGATGGGGGAAAGCAGTGGATGTGATATATCTTGACTTTAGCAAAGCTTTTGATACAGTCTCCCACAGTATTCTTGCTAGCTAGTTAAAAAAGTATGGATTGGATGAATGGACTATAAGGTGGATAGAAAGCTAACTAGATTATTGGGCTCAATGGGTAGTGATCAATGTCTTGTTGTCTAGGTGGCAGCCGGTATCAAGTGGAGCACCCCAGGGGTCAGTCCTGGGACTGGTTTACTTCACCATCTTCATTAATGATCTGGATGATGGGATGGATTGCACCCTCAGCAAGTTTGCGGATGACACTAAGCTGGGGGGAAAGGTAGATACACTGGAGGGTAGGAATAGGGTCCAGAGTGACCTAGACAAATTGGAGGGTTGGGCTACAAGAAATCTGATGAGATTCAACAAGGACAAGTGCAGAGTCCTGCACTTGGGATGGAAGAATCCCATGCACTGCTACAGGCAGGGGACTGACTGACTAAGCGGCAGTTCTGCAGAAAAGGACCTGGGGATTACAGTGGACGAGAAGCTGGATATGAGTCAACCGTGTTCCCTTGTTGCCAAGAAGTCTAACGCCATATTGGGCTGCATTAGTAGGAACATTGCAAGGAGACCGAGGGAAGTGATTATTCCCCTCTATTCGGCACTGGTGAGGCCACATCTGGAGTATTGCGTCCAGTTTTGGGTGCCCCACTACAGAAAGAATGTGGACAAATTGGAGAGAGTCCAGCGGAGGGCAACGAAAATGATCAGGGGGCTGGGGCACATGATTTACGAGGAGAGGCTGAGGGAACTGGTCTTATTTAGTCTGCGGAAGAGAAGAGTGAGGGGGGATTTGATAGCAGCCTTCAACTACCTGAAGTGGGGTTTCAAAGAGGATGGAGCTTGGCTCTTCTCAGTGGTGGCAGATGATAGAACAAGGAGCAGTGGTCTCAAGTTGCAGTGCGGAAGGTCTAGGTTGGATACTAGGAAACACTATTTCACTAGGAGAGTGAGGAAGCACCGGAATGGGTTACCTAGGGAGGTGGTGGAATCTCCATCCTTAGAGGTTTTTAAGGCCTGGCTTGAGAAAGCCCTGGCTGGGATGATTTATTTGGGATTGGTCCGGCTTTGAGCAGAGGGTTGGACTAGATGACCTCCTGAGGTCTCTTCCAACTCTAATCTTCTATGATTCTATGGTTATAACCCCCTTTGAGTCTGTGAGCAATAACCTCTCTGGGGAGCAAATCCTGCATGTACATTTGCATATGGGTAACTTTACTCATGTAAGAATGTCCCGTTGACTGTGTAAGAACAGAGATTTGGGCTTTTCTTCATACATTATAGGGAAAAGGTCACAGACCAACTATGTAGATGAGTAATGATAGCAATGCTTAGAGAATATGTACTCTGGAGCTTTTGATATTGGATATTAGTCCAGGATGAAGAGATTTGCCATGTTTTAGCTCTGCTGAATAACTTTATAAAATGTTTGATTTTGTATTGTGTTCATGATTAATGAATCATTTATCAATATTATCTTATTTAAACTAAGCTTTGACCCTTATCTCTTCCCATCTTGACATGTTTCAGAGTGACAATAATATGTGATAAAGCTGGGTTAGAGCTGTCAGTGCTAGTGTCCTGATAGAAAATACACTGTTCCTGGCTTAGGATATGCTACATAATGTGTGTTGAATTTAAATTTACCCATGAAATAGTGAGAGAAGCTTATGAACATTGAAAGTCAGCTATCCAAGCAAAGTGTAACTCAGTCACTCAGATCAACCTGGAATACCATTACTGCTCTTTCAACAGCTACATGCCAACTATGGAAGGTCCTCATCTTCTAGCAGCATCTGGCTCCTTGGCAGAGTCTTTAGGCAGCTGTGCTGGCAGCATTAGAGTGGCTCTTGAGATCTCACATGGTTCAACTGCTGATGTGTGTTTTGCCTTGCTGACCTGGGTGTCATTTTCATTGGACTCACTTGTGATTTTGAGGGATTTGTGTAGTTGTATTTGTCTCAGAAAATGTTTCCAGATAAAATCTGAAAGAGAACTTTATGTAGGTCCCTTTCCTGTCAAACACAGCTTCTCTTATGTACTGTATGTTTTTTTTTCATACGTGAAACTGTACCTTTGAGTTGTCTTTGTTTCACAACAGCACACATTTTATTTTGCTGTCTTTATCAAGGCATCACTTTTCCCTTGTCATGGCCTTTAGTCTGCCTCAGTATGTACCTCCACATTTTTCTCTCTGTTTGTTTCTCATGGTTCTACTTGCAGTGTTTATTAGAGAGTTCATTATACAAATATTAAAAGATACTTTTTTTAATTCATGGGCTCAGTGATCCTCTGAATATCTTTAGCTATGTCCAGAGCCGTCCTGTCTATAGGAAGGACCAGGGCAACAGCAGGCTGGGGGTGGAGGGGGGATGCAGCCTGGGGGTTAGTGGGGGGGCCTTGCACCAGCAGCAACGGGTGACCCAGCCCCAACCTGCCCCTCTCCACCAGCTCCCAGCATCACTTGCGGGAGGGAGCAGAAGCCAGAAAGAGGCATGGCGGAGGCTTGGGGGAAGGGGTGGAGTGGGGGCAAGAAGAGGCAGGGTGGGGGATTGGGGGAAGGAGTGAAGTGGGGGCGGGGCCTGGGCCGGACTGCAGGGGGTTGTCCCGGGCCCCGCCCCTCACAAGGGATGGCTCTGGCTATGTCTTTCTCTTTCTCTCTGGGCCTGAGTCTCCCATTGTACGGTGCAAGTAATATTGATTTTCAAATATGCTTTGGTGAGAGAATAGCAATGTCCTCTTTCTCTCATTCATTTTATAATTTCTTTTTACCATTATTTATCACATGGATTCTGGGAGAGCTCTGAATCCCCAGCCAGGACTGAAACACCATTGTGATGGAGTTTTATGAAGATATTGTACCTAATACTGTAGGGCTAAAAAGGGAAATTCCTGTGAAGCCTCTTAACATCTCAGCTGCAGCCATGAAGGGACAGCATGAGCTGTGTGCCCAGTATCTCCATCCTTCCCCACAGGTGGACAGAAAGAATCAGCAAACCTTTGGAGTTCTGCTTCCCAACATGCTGACCTGTGCACTTGATTCATGAAGGGGGAAAGTAATCAGCTACTGTTCCAGGGGCAAGAGCAGATCATTTCCTTCTGGGAAGCAAGGGAAAGAATTGTGACTCTGTGTCATAACTGCTTCCCTGGGCTCCTTCTGGGGTGACTCACCTATAGGTTGTGACTAAAGGCACAATCTAGGCCCTAGAATATTTAAAATACAAGAATGATTTTCTAATTTGTCTAATGGAGCTGTATGACCAATCTCCATTAAAGTTAAAAGGAGCTGAGCATGTAAATCCCCTTTGAAAAATCCACCCTTAAACTTTACCTCTAACATTTTACAAATCCCAAGAAATTAATGTTTAAGATTCAGAATCTGTTCATTAAGAGAGCTCTGTTAAATCACTTTTTAAAGTCTAGCGGATTTGTGAGCTAACCTTGAAACTTACTTCTTTATCAAGAGATTCTCTCCCACATTTTATCCACTCTAAAATATCTGCATGTAATTGCTGTGCAGCTTCCAATATCATAATTGTGCATTTTTCTTTTTGCATGGACTTATGATTATTACCTTGCTTAAAGTAAACAACTTTCAGTAGCTTGGACAGCAGATTAGTACATCAAAACAGTAGCAATGCCATTCAACACCCTATCACCATAGGACTCCACTTGGATGTGAGTACTGGATGTGAGATAATGAATCATCTCATCAGAATAGTCTGTCACTGCTGCTTCTTATACACCATCATAACGAATCCCACACTAATGTCACTGAACTGCTGAAAGAGCAACATTTGCAAATGGCCTCTAGATAATAACCTACCTTGAGATTGATGCGTTAGTAATATGCAACTTGCATAATAAATACAAAGAGAATGTATTTTTTTATATTTTGTATGTTGTGGTTTTATTTTGTTAGTATTCACATTTTTACCTTAAATCTAAAATAAGGGAATTAGTCTACACATGATTCATGTGTGTAACTCCTACTGCTATTGATGAGATTTACATGCACACATTGAGATTTTTTTTAAGAGGAAAAAAAGACTAAATGAGCATAGCATTGTGGTATCTACCCATCTGGTATCTGAGAAGGCTCCCACTCACCACTGGAGTGGCAAAGAAAAATGGAGTTGAGAGATGGTGATACAAAATACTAAAGTGTTTATTCCACCCTAAAACACTCCCACGCCAAGTCTGATTGGTGTAAAAGTGTAAATTCTGTGTTCTGGGAATAAATCAGGGTTGTGTAGTTGAACGATGCTGTTGTCTGTAGGACTTCTGCCTCATTTGTTGCAGAAGTTGGAAAGTGTGTAGCAAATGAGGCAAGGGACTGCAGGAATAGAAAAGATGGCCTCATGGTTAAGATAATTGAATGTTGCCCTGGAGAACAGGATTCTATCCCTGCTTCTGCAAAAGAGTTCCTATGTGATGCTGTGCAAGTCACTTAAACCAACGTTTTTGCAGGTAGTCACTAATTGTGTGTTCCTCATTTTCTGGATGTCTGAACTGATGTCTTAAGTGCTGAGCACTCACAGCTACAACTGATGTCAATGCTCCAAAGAAATAAAGGTGCAATAAAATGCTAAGCTGTCTGAAAAAAAAATCAGGCCATAGGCATTTCAAGAGAGGCACAAAAGTAATGGATACTGTTAACATTAATGTCTCTGTACCCAAGTTCCCCATCTGTAAAATGGGGATAAGAGTCTCTCATCTCACAAAGGTGTCAGGAAGATAAATTCACTAATCTTTGTGAAGGTCTCAGATACTATAGTGATAAGGACCATAGAACAATCACGAAGAAATTAATAATTTTGTATTCAGAGAAGAAGGCCTTGGGCCACCCATAGACCAATGAAGACAAAATGAAAAATTGAATGAGCACTATGGAAAAATGGTATGTGGTCAAGTAATTACAGACTGTATCATAATGCAAACTCATAAAGGTGCCAAATTTAGATTGCATGGGCAAACTTAATGTTCTGGAATTTCCTAATTTGAGTGCTTAACTTTGCAAAGTTAGCATTATTTAAGCTAGGCTTTGTGGATTTTATATATATATTCCTTCTAATTGTTGTTCTCTTGTTACAGAGGAGGCTGAGCTCCCCTCTTGGACATTCCTTTTGACAGTGGGGACACCTGATACAGTTGCCTGGGGCCTGAAACTAATACCATCTCCCCCAAGCCTCTCCAAGAGTTCTTGTGTGTTCCCCCAAATCCCACCCTAGGTGTGAGCTTCTGATTTGCAGTGCCTCCTCAGGGGCACAGTAGTTTCTGTGATAGTGAAAGCAAACAGACACACAGATACATTTTTCAAAGGATTCTAAAACACAATTATTTTTTATTTAGCAGCATGAGAGATACACAGATTTGGACAAAATAATAGACACATCTGTCTGCATTTCCCCAGCCTAAAGTTCCACGCTCCTCTGGAGAGGTTTGGGCTTGGACAGAGTCCTCTAGGGTGTCCAGGGTCCTTCTCCAGCATGGTCTTCTGAATCACTGAGTCTTTTCCAGCTCAACTAGCGTTCTCTGACATTAACTGCTGCCCAGCCAAACAGGTCTCTCACTGCTATCAAAGCTTACCTAATGCTTCCGCTTTCCTGCCCAAATTTTCTGTTCCTATCTCAGTGAATCTCTCAAGTTTGTATGTCTCTCTACCGATACCTGGTTCCTTTATTTGGCTGCTGCTGTTTTTTCTGCTCTCTACTTCCCCAGCTCCCTACAGACAAGCTGGAGGAAGTAGTTTCTCCCAGATCTAGCCAACAACCTTAACATACTAATTGTTTGGTCCAGAACACAGCCATTAAGGTTAATGACTCTCCACTTTATATGATCTGGGAGAAACGTGCTATATGATGGGTTCCACATCCACACAGACATATTACATGATACAACAGTTTTCATAGTAAGAACTTCAAAATATCAACCAGAATTCATAACTTGTACAGACAGAGTCCCCAGCTAACCAGACCTATCCCTTTAGTTTGGGTATAGTGGGAAAGTTTTGTAAAAGAGGAGAGTCCTGCAGTGAGACTTGATAGTGGACATACTCTGGACCAGTTTCACTTTCTCTGGAAGTGTGTTCCTTTTAGATGCCATAGCACACACATTAGAGTGACAAGGTGGGACCAGCTTCTGTTGGTGAGAGAGACAAGCTTTTGAACTTACACAGGTCACTTTCGAGCTCTGTGTAAGCTTGAAAGCTTGTCTCTCTTACCAACAGAAGTTGGTCCAATGAAAGCTATTACCTCACTCACTTTGTCTCTCTAATATATCCTGGGACCGACAGGTTACAACAACACTACATAGCACACACATATAACTTAGAACAACCCAGAGGCTGTCTGAGATCCTAAACCACCCCCAGCTGGCCCACGATCAGTGGGGGCTGAGGCAATGGGGCCTCCAGCCCTTGAGCTCTATGCTGGGTCTGGCCAAGCTGTGCTCAAGTATTGGACCTAAAAAATTAATTTCACAATAATAGTGTTTTGGGGCTTCGCATTTTTTCATGGGTTTTAAAGAGTATTGCATCAATAAACTAAGCACAGGAACTGCTCATCTGTAAAATATCAGACAAAACTGATCATGTTTAGGCTTCAGGGACAAACTGAATTACTGTGAGAATGTGCCATGTCTCGAATGTTAGAGGGAAAAGTTATTTGCCAGAATGGATGGCTTAAAACTAACACAAGTTTGAATTTTATCTAGGAAATGTTTTAACAAATAATTTTCTTCATTCAATACCTGTCTTTACTCCTCTACTTTGGCAGTTACCCATATTAACAATGGGGCTATGTAGGCACATCACCAGTATTAAGTTTATTGTGGCAGCTGATTAAACAAAACCTTCCTCTAAAATTCCTGGTAGAACCATAGATCCAGCAGTTCTCTCTGTTAATATAGTGCTGAGTATGTGCAGTGGACCAATCCAGTTCACCATGTGACTCCCAGGTATCAGTGGGATTGAACAAAGTGCCATTCTTTAAAATAATACACATTTTAAAAGATTAAAAATGTAGTATCAGCACCCACTGAATTGCATTGGCAAAGCTGTGTGTGTGGGTGCGTATTTTATATTTATAGATTTAAAATCCAAAATTGCTCAAGATTGTTAAAACATTGAAACTTAAGTACCAAATTGCTAAAATTTGCCTGGCTTAGATACACATTTATCAATTGCATAAATTTTTGCATATTACTTACATATATGTTGTTTGTATATTACAGTAGCACCTGCATGCCTCAACTGACATCAAGATTGTATTTTACCAAGAACTGTACAAACACATAGTACGTAGGGCCGATGCCTCTGAGGTATTAAAAAAGGGACATCCAGGATGATCCCGAGAACAAAAAACTGGACAACTAGCACTGTGTATGGGGCACCCTTACAGATTTCCCAGGACTGCTACTTGAAAAGAGGGACAATCCTGGGAAAACCTGGAGAGGTGGCAGTCCTAGTAGTATGAGCCAATCCTTGTCCTGAAGAGTTTACAATCTAAAGAGACTAAATAGACAAAGGATGGAAAGTGTGGTGTATTGAGGGCTGTGTTGGAATTGCAAGCTATCACTTTAAGAGATGAATAGAGTGGAGGTGTCTTAACCTGCTTGCAGGCTAGGGAGTGTGTAGCAACTTGTGCAATGATCAGAGTCCACCTGAAAAGAGCCATCTTAAAGAAAGGTGGAGTGAATTGTTCCTCTGTTTTAGGGAGTGGCTTGTTTTGTTTCTCTCTGTTTTGGGATTTTAGTGTGCTCTGAATTCCAAGAAATAAAGTAGTGCTATGTTCCAACCTTCCAGAAAGAGTATGTTATGTTTTTGTCTAATTTCTCTGTTTCTATGCTGTGAAACATAACAGAGAAAATCTGGTAACAAAAGTGGGATTATAAAAAGAAAATAGAATAAAGAAAAATGGCTGCATATAGTAATATGAACAGTTTCCAATTTAATTAAAAGAGGAAGATTTTGCAACATATATTCAGAGACTTAAGAGTATTTTTATGCACACATTATCGAATGTACTGATAAGCAAAGGACTGTTTTCCTAACAATGCTTTAAAAATGTATGTTTTCCATAAGAACCTGGTGAGCTGGAATATAAGGACATAACAGATTCTAAAGAAGCATTAAGTGCCTTCCACAAACTTTTTAACAGAACAATATAAGTTTAATGTAAGAAAGCGTCCTGAAGAGAAAGTATCTCTGAATTTCTGGCCAGCCTGAAAACAACTGTCTGCTACTTGCGTTTTGGTAATTTTCTGAAAGATGCTCTCAGAGATCAGTTTGGTTTTGGAGTAAAACATCTTGAATTAAGAGAGAGGCTGTTGAATTTTGTATATAACAAGGAACTGACACCAGAGGGCAAGGCAGAGATTGTGGATTCAAACAACAGAGCAAAGAAAAAAATGCACCAAAATTTGAAAATAAACTGGATGCATTGTCCCAGGCCTGGGAAGAAGGGCCTCAATGGGGATGAAAAGGATGACAAAGCAGGCTGTCATCTCTGACAGGATTCAAACAAAATGGAGGAAGCCATGTTTCTACTGTTTAGGGACATCACACTGCCAGGCAGGGGGGCTCTATGATTTGTGCCGCCCCACGCAGTCAATCAGGCAGCCGTCAGCAGCATTTCTGCGGGAGGTCGCCGATCCCGCGGATTCGGCGATGTTCCTGCGGGCGCTCCACTGGTCCCGCGCTGTCGACGGACCCACCGCCGAATTGCCGCCAAATCCGCAGGAATGGCGGACCTCCCGCAGAAACGCCACTGAAGGCTGACTGTCGCCCTCACGGCAACCGTCACGCCGCCCCCCGCGGTTTGCTGCCCCAGGCACGTGCTTTCTGCGCTGGTGCCTGGAGCTGGCCCTGCTACCAGGAGCAGTATGTCTTTAATAAGATGCTGCGGAAGGAATTCGATCAGAGGGGAAGATGCCACCTGGGCTTGCCGCAACACATCAGGGCACACCAAAGGTTATGCTGAGCAGAAGCTGTCAGTGCCTACAAGTGGGAGCCACAGAACAAGTTATGGGACTGTGGAGTCAGGCTCGGAAGCAAGTTGTCTCCTGGATGAAAGGATATGTGAGATATACCATTTCACAGAAGTGTATGTGGTAGAAAATGATCAGATATATCATCACTACTTTGTTAATGGAAAGGTAAATGCTGTGATATTGCAAATGAAAATAGATACAGGAGTGGCAGTATCCATGATTTCTGAAGGACTTTAGAAAAAAACAGTTCTTGAGGTATGAGTAAGAGAGGTAATGTTCTTTTACAGAATTACAATAAGGGGCACATATGAGCATCAGGCTCCCTGTCAGTGTAACCTATAAATGTATCTGTTTACCATTAGAGTTCATTTTAACTGAAAGAAATGGGCCCCCTCCGAAAGGCAGTCACTGGCTATAAAAGCTTAAATTGGATGGGGGGTGGAATTGAAACAACAGTACAAAGCTGTATTTTGTACAGACATAGGTTTGGTAAAAGGCAGAACAGTGAGGCTGTCTGTCAAGACCCTTCCTAAATTCCAGAAGGGTAGACTTGTGCAATATGCTCTGCAAAAGCCTGTGGCAGACCAATTGGATAAACTGCAAAAGCAGGGCATAATTTCACCTGTGGAGTTCAGTGAATGAGCTGTACCAATTGTGTGTATGCCAAAAGGTAAGTATTGGGGGTGGGGTAGGGGGAGATGCTAGAGTCATCATAAACCCGTAGCAGGAAGTGGACAAACATCCAATTCTTAAACTGCAAGATTTATTTGGAAAACTGGCTGGGGGAGTGAAGTTTAAGAAACTAGAACTGTCCCAAGTCTAGCAGCAGGTGCCCTTTGGAGCCAGATTCAAAACAATTTATGGCAGTGAACACACACAAGGGTGTAATTAGGTATGAAAAATCTAGGAGGTAGCCAGTGCACTGCTGTGTTTCCAAGAATAATGGATCAGGTACCGCAGGGGGTAAATGGGGTTGTCTGTTATTTGGATGACATATTAGTAAATGGGTGGAATTCAGAGAAACTTAAAAAAAAAAAACCTCTAAAGAGATTGCAAAAAATATGGTTTTAAGATTCACAAAAACAAATGTGCTTTTTTCAAAATCAGGTCTCTTACTTGTGACATTGTATAGATGCAATAGAGGCACAACCACTAAAAGAGAAGACGAAAAGCTATTGAGAATGCCCCCATACCACAGAATGTCTCAGAGTTTAGATCATTTCTGCCTATGTTAATTATGGAATATTCATTCCAAATTTATCAACATTAGTCAGTCTGATATCTGCTGTGTTATGGGAAAATATTAAGTGGGCTTTAACAGAAAAGGATAATAAGTGGCGTTAGGAAGCAACGAAACTGAGCAGTTCCATCCTATCGATACATTTTAATCCACAGCTTCTCATAACACTAGCCTGTGAGTTCTCGCCTGTAGGAGTTGGGGCTACGGATAAAAAATGAAAGCCTTTGATAATGTTCTGGAAGAAAATGCTGAAAGAAACACTTCACAAATAGAAAAAGAGGCTTTAGGCATCATTTTGGAGGTTGTTCAATTCCATGAGTACTTGTTTGGGGAAAAAACGTTATTCACACCATAAACCACTTGTAAAAATACTGGGCCCAAAGGTGGGTGTTCCACTGCCAGCACCAGCTAGGCTACAGCTAGGCTTTGATCTTAGCTGCCTGCCAGTATTACTTTTATTATAGACCACCAGAAAAACTAATGCTAATGCAGATGCACTGTCCCATTTGCCCCTTTACAAAGGGAACATACAGAGGAAAATTCTGTGTACAGAGTCACTTTCCTAAATGACCTCTCTATTACAGTTAAGAAATTAGCCTTAAAACAAGGAAAAACCTCATTTTGGTTACGGTGATGCCCTATACTCTTTCAGTGTGTCCAAATCACAACCAAAGATCTACCTAACTCCAATTTCCTGAAATAGGGCCATCCATGGAGAAAGGTTGTTTGCTATGGGGACTATAAGTAACAATACCAAAGTGTTTACACAAAAAGGATACTAGTGGAATTACATGAGAGGCACCAAGGAGAAGTAAAAAATGAAAGGGATGTTCAGAAGTTATTTTTGGTGGCCAGATTTAGAGAAAGATATAGAAATGGAAAGTAGCTAGCATGAATCCTGTAATAGACATTGAAATATGCCAGAAACAGCACCATATCATGCATGGCTATAGTCTATAATTTGACGACAGGACAGTGGCTTCACATTGAATTTGCAGGGGGAAAAGAAGAGAATCTATATAGTAGTGTTTGATGCTTATTCTCAGTGTCCGGCGTGCACTTAACAACCTCTTCTGTAAAAACAATTAATTTGCTTCAAAATATGTTTGCAGTCTATGTTTACCTGAGAAGCTCATTTCAGATATTGGTCGACAATTTAGGTCTGAGGATTCAGACATTTCTATGGCAAAATTGTGTAAAACATACTAGGTTGGCTTCCTGTCAATCAGCATCATATGAATTGGCAGAGCATTTTGTGCAAACACTGAAATGAGCATTAGAGAAAAAGGATGGAAGAGCCCTGCCACATTGCATTGCAGAATTGTTTGCATATAGGCATACCCCAAAGGTCTACAACTCAGAGGACTCCAGTGGAATTGTTACGACATTTTGTTTACTTAAACCAGACTTAAACCAATACTCAGTGAAAAAGAGCAGAAGTGAAAAACCTACAACCTAAGACTCCCAGATTTTTCTGCCTACGTTGGTTTGGTACAAAGTTACAGTGGATGGATAAAGCAGGAAAAAGGTGTGGTAAAGCAGATATTGGGACCAGTGACATATTCAATAGAGATAAAAGGGGAGACAATAAAGAGCCACGTTGATCAGCTGTTGCCAGATAAAAGCAAAGTATGGTTACAGGATGTGGGTCCTGTTGTTAGAAGATAGTTACAGATTTTGTTGGCTAGTGGAAGAGGAAGTGATAGTGCCAGGAGATGGTAGCCAAGAGAGGGCAAGCAAGAGTGCTCCTGTGGGGGGTGATTCAGACAGTATCAATAAGGAACAGGACAAACTCAGGTGTCACTTTCTCTCCCTGGCAGGCACCACCGGTCATGGAGAAATCGCAGACCTCCCTTAAGGCTAAACTTGTGTTTTGTTTTTATTATTGCATTTATTAATTATGGACTTTACAGAGAAGGACTGAGCAGTCTGGTGTATTGAGGACTGTGCTTGAATATAAGCTATCATATTAAGAGTGGGGTTGGGGTCTAGTTCTGCTTTTAGGAGGCTGTGTAACAAAGCACGCAGTCAGGCTGAAAAAAAGCCAGCTGAAAGCAAGGTAGCATGAGTTGTGTCTCCATCTTAGGGAGCAGCCTGTTTTGTTTCTCTGTTTGGTGTGGGGTGTTTTGTTTTGGTTTTTTGGTGCTCTGATTTCTAGGAAATAAAGTGGCATTGTGCTGACACTATCCAACAAGAGTATTTTCTGTTTTAATCCAATTTAAGTGTGTACGCTGTGAACATAAGAGAAAGGGAAACAGACAGAGATTAATTCTTTTGCCCAACCTCACCCAGCAGGTCAGTGACATAGCTGGGAACAGAACCTAGGCTTCCTGACTCCCATTCTAGTGTTCTCTTCCTAAACCACGCTGCCTCTCATATTTGAATGTAAATTTCTTGCCTTTCAGAATAAATAATTCAACTTCTGAGAGCTTTCTTGCACAATCTATGTTTGAAGTGTGTTCATTTATTTTGTTTGTCTATTTTTAGGCCATTAAAATGGACATCAGTATCAAGCTCTTCAGACCCAATGTAGTGTAAACAGCTCAAAGCTAGAAGACTTGCTAACTTGATATAAAATTGAAGAGGAGGAATCACATAAAGGAAAGCACTAGAGACATCACACACACCAAATGAATATTGAACTATTGAACTTACCATTGCCATTTATCCTAAAGCATCTCCAGAATACATAGATACACCTACTGTGAGTTACAGTAGACCACCGGAAATTTCAGGAATGCATTAACAATTACAGATTGGTTTGCTTCACTGTTTCTATAACAAGTGAGTTTCGGATGTAATGGCTTGTTAGGCCTGTCCATACTATCCAGCTCATTGGAATGCCATGTCATAGCCTGTTAACTTTGTAGGAACAAGTATCAGCAGTTCCACCCTTGTCTGCTTGCCTTCCAAAGCTAATGAGCTTGAATTACTTGATTTTGAAAACAGAGTTTTCTTTCCCCTAGGCAGACTTGTCTGAAAAGACTAAGCAAACTCTGTCTGCTCCAGTATGAAATCACAGATTTCCTTCTCCTAGATAGTTAGTTCAGAGCCCCTTATTCCTTAATGTTCTTTGCAACCTTTCTAGGTTTCCCCAAGATGAGTCACCTCCATTCACCATCCAGGAGATGCACCTATACACCACTGTATCCCAGAACAAGGGTGCATGCAAACACAACCAAGGTCAGTCCAAGACAGAGGCTAACCAACTAGATGGTGACACACCATAAGCAGAGATGTGACCAGGGTGGGCTTAATGAAGGAACAAACTATAGATAGGAAGAATGTCAATGGCCCATGTCTGCAAAGATGCTCTGGCATCAAATGATGATGTTGATGATTAAAGTTACACTGCAGCATGCTCCAAATGTCTAGGTAAACCCGTGCCATGCAGGCAGATAGCCCTCATATCTCCTGGAATCTGCAAAGCTTCAATCTTTAAAATCAAGCAGAATTAATAATTTAAAACCTATCTATTCAAGAAAGAGAGTTCATTTGGCCTCTCATCAATCTTATCCTGGGTACTCCCAAATTCACTGTTGTCCGGTTTATCTGACCTACTCTGGCTCCTCTTCAGAAAGGTCTTGTCCATTCCAGCTCCCTTCTCCAGGTAAGTCTGATCAGGGTGTTCTCTTCTGGGCAAGTTTTGGCCAGAATTCCATGCAGGTTTACTCTAGTCTGGAATCTTCTAGGAGACCACCACCTGCAATTTGCGTTAAACAAGGTCAACCAGCTATATTACACTTTAACAGAGAGTCTTCACTTGCTGCTTTCCCAAGAATCTCATTGTCATTGTCTTAACTAGTGGAGGACTCAACCACCCTGTGAAACACCCATCCTCCTCATCACATAAGTCAGGTCATTCTAAACAAAAACAAGAATATTAAAAAAAAATATTTTTTTTATAAGTGTTTGAGCTTCAAAACCTACACTAACACCACAAAAACTAGCAAGATCAAGAGATCCCTGCATATGCAAATTAGCTTGGTTCCTTTTTGCCGGTAGGAGGGACAATCTGTATTTAAAATAAGTAATAGATCATACCACTTATGTTTATTAAATTTGGCTCTTATAGCCCAGTCGACTGCTATTATGACAAGTTCATCCTTCATAGTAATCTGTTGTCATTTTAATATATGAAAACTGGATAGATAATGATTGGGTTTGCAAGGATTAGATTTTTATTAGTAAAAGTCAATGTCACCACACACACAAACCAGCAAAAACATATTTCCACCAATAATAATCAAAATGTACACACAGGCAAAGTTAAAAAAAAATGATGCTTGAGAACTTAGTTTCATTTAACAGTATTTGACTGTTTCTGTTTTAATGGTTATAAAGCTTTAGCTTTCTGAATCTCAACATCTAATGTAATTAAATAATTATTGTCTGACCTCTGCTATGTCTGATCCCACTCCAATAATTTCTCGCAACTATGAAAATGTAAAATGATACTTCATTGGGCCCAATCCTGACCCGTAAAATGCAGTAATACAAGGTTGTGTGTCCTTTACTCCCAGACATAGTAGGTGGCTCCATGCTGTCCTAAAGACTATCAAGAGAGCTCGTTAGGGGGTTGTCCAGACTGCAGAGTTTTTGCTAGACAATACACATGAGGCTAAGTGTTGTTTCTAGTTTGATGTCAGTGGTGTAAATGTGTGTGAACCTACTTTATATTCAAGTTATTTTCAATAGGTGTCTTAATTTATCTAGAAATAAGAAGAGAATAAAATTAATAAAGACATATTGCCAATAACCATCAAAATTTTGCTAATGCCAAACATTAGGTGATTTCATTTCAGATTATCTTTTTTTAAAAAAACTAATGAGCATTGAAATGTCATGCTGTGCTCAAATAAGTTGTCCTTGGTTACCCAGTCAGAAAATTGCCATGTCAATTTGGGTGACCAGTTTCTCTGGAGAATGAAGAAATTGTCTACCAAGCAGAAAACAGCAAGTCGCCAACAACTACATTTCACACCTCTTAGGGCTAGTCCACACTACCCGCCCGATTCAGCGGGTAGAGATCGATCTTCTGGGATCGATTTATCGCATCTCATCTGTATGCGATAAATTGATGCCAGAAGCGCTCCCCCGTCGACTGCGGAACTCCTGCTCGCCGAGAGGAGGAAGCGCTGTCGACGGGGGAGTCTGCCTGTGCCACGTGGACCCGCAGTAAGTATACTTACTTCGATCTAGGAAACGTCGACTTCAGCTACGCTATTCTCGTAGCTGAAGTTGCGTTTCCTAGATCGATCCCCCGCCCCAGTGTGGACCAGCCCTTAGGTTTAACATAGTATATCTCATTCTTTCAGATACAAAATTTGTTTTACTAGCAACTAATGATATTTTGTATGAATGCATTCAGGAAAAAGCGCTTCAGGAACAACAGTATCACAAATCATAACAGATAATTTATGCTAAATCACTAGAACAAACATATACATGAATTATATAATGTGTTGTTCCAAGCTTCACAGACTAAAAGTAGACATCTTTCTTCAACTCTTGTCTCACCAATAATTCATCAACTTTCAGTAATTTGCATTCCGTTACCCAAGGTTCTGTCTTTTACTTTTAAAAGTCAATGAAATCAAAAACTTTTGATTCTTTATATTGTCCTATGTGGAGACAGATAAGAAAACATGCTGTTATGTTTTAGGAATACATTTGCAAATTGTCCTTAGAATATTATGCTGTCACTGGAAAAACACTGACACATTCAAAATGGTATGGAAAGTTCTCATTAATATTGTGTGTTGCCTTCTGATGATCACTAATGACAGCTCAGTATAGAAGGGGTCAGATACAAAAAGAAGGTGAGTATAATAATCCTTTAAGAAGTTGAATGCCTGGAAGCCATATGTTCTTGCAGAAATAACCTCTAAAAATGTGAATTTTCTTCTTTAATAGTAACGTGTCTTTCATCTAACTCTGGATAGAATGTCAATAAAGTAGCACTCTATACTGGCTGAATATGAACGGCCCATTTTATAACATTTGAATACATTATTGCATTTTAAACTCAGGCTTATTACATCAATCTATAAAAAAAAATTCTGTAAAGATTTGTTGACAACACTGGATGCATCTTACAGACTGGCTGTCAATGCTTTAATACCCATGCTATAAATGACCATTTAATGTATGGGGATTTTTTCCCTTTATTTCCATGTGTAAATTCAATGTCATGTTATTAGGAAAACACTTCAAGTGCTAACGTCTACTTCCTGATCTGTAATTGACTAGAATCATAGAATCTCAGGTTGGAAGGGACCTCAGGAGGTCATCTAGTCCAACCCCCTGCTAAAAGCAGGACCAACCCCAACTAAATCATCCCAGCCACGGCTTTGTCAAGCCTGACCTTAAAAACCTCTAAGGAAGGAGATTCGACCACTCCCTCGGTAACCCATTCCAGTGCTTCACCACCCTACTAGTGAAAAAGTTTTTCCTAATATCCAACCTAAACCTCCCTCTCTGCAACTTCAGACCATTACTCCTTGTTCTGTCATCTTCTACCACTGAGAACAGTCTAGATCTATCCTCTTTGGAACCCCCTTTCAGGTAGTTGAAAGCAGCTATCAAATCCCCCCTCATTCTTCTCTTCTGCAGGCTAAACAATCCCAGTTCCCTCAGCCTCTCCTCATAAGTCATGTGCTCCAGCCCCCTAATCATTTTTGTTGCCCTCCGCTGGACTCTTTCCAGTTTATCCACATCCTTCTTGTAGTGTGGGGCCCAAAACTGGACACAGTACTCCAAATGAGGCCTCACCAGTGCTGAATAGAGGGGAATGATCACATCCCTTGATCTGCTGGAAATGCCCTTATTTATACAACCCAAAATGCCATTAGCCTTCTTGGCAACAAGGGCACACTGTTGACTCATATTCAGCTTTCCATCCACTGTAACCCCTAGGTCCTTTTCTGCAGAACTGCTGCCCAGCCATTCGGTCCCTAGTCTGTAGCAGTGCATGGGATTCTTCCGTCCTAAGTGCAGGACTCTGCACTTGTCCTTGTTGAACCGCATCATATTTCTTTTGGCCCAATCCTCTAATTTGTCTAGGTCCCTCTGTATCCTATCATTACCCTCCAGTGCATCAACCACTCCTCCCAGTTTAGTGTCATCTGCAAACTTGCTAAGGGTGCAGTCCACACCATCCTCCAGATCGTTAATGAAGATATTGAACAAAACCAGCCCCAACACCGACCCCTGGGGCACTCCACTTGATACCGGCTGCCAACTAGACATGGAGCCATTGATCACTACCCGTTGAGCCCGACCATCCAGCCAGTGTTCTATCCACCTTACAGTCCATTCATCCAACCCATACTTCTTTAACTTGCTGGCAAGAATACTGTGGGAGACTGTATCAAAAGCTTTGCTAAAGTCAAGAAAGTGCTTGCTTTCCCCTCATCCACAGAAATCCACTGTCTCTTATATCTCATTTCTTAACAACAGGCTCCAGTATAGTAACTAGTGTAGAAATACTCTGACAAAAAGTTATTCTAATTCACATTAAGAACCCCTCTTCCGAAAAAAGATCAGTTAATTTCAGCAAAAGTGGACTGGTTTGAAGAATGTCATTTGTTGCAAAAAAAAAAAAAAAAAAAAAAGACACTTTTCAGTTTCTGTAAGCCTGCAAGAAAGGAATAGAGGCCTGGGCATTAAGATCAAGAGAGATAACTGCACGCTGGAAAGTATAATCTCCACACTCCATGCCTCTATATTACAGGTAAAGATGTGTAGGATTTATTCATGTATGCAAATTAGGTCCAGCAGTCAGGTAACTGGCCAATTGCCAATACAATCTTGAGTTGGGCAAACTTTACAAAACTTGCAACTTTTCCTTATTATGGGTGCATGACCTGAAATTGGACAAAGTTTGGATATTTCTAGAGTAAGTCAATACAAATTATACTCTATAGACTATGTGGGTCACATTTTGAAATGTGTGCATAGAACTGTACTTGCAAAGCTTTCACACCCAGCTCTTAGGTGTACCAACCTTACATTTACATGTGCCAAACTATTAATAGTAGATCTACCGATTTATAGATTTATCCATTTTGTATGCACAGTTACCTATTAACATGAATAAATGCATGCTTTATGCATTGAGTAGTTTCATGGGCAAATTACTCCTAGCAGTCTTGTCCACAGATGGTGTTATAAAGGCTTTTTAAATCACAGCTGTTTTATTCAACTCCTATGGTAATGCATACCTCCAGTGCCTAGCTCCCAGATGTCTCACTTCACTTCCTATGTCATTCTTAAAGTGACAATATCTTTTTAAGGTGCTGGTGAATGAGCGCCTTAATTTACTGCAGGGTCAGACTTTACCACCTGTCAGTAAAACCATATTGAACAAATATCTAATTATGTGAGCAGTTCCATTGATTTCAGTGGGCCAGATTCTGATGCTGCTCAATATGAGTGAAAGTATTTCACTCTGTTAACAGAGAAATTTATCTATTAATTCTTTATTATATGTAAACACATAAAGAGCCAGTCAATTACTCTGAAGAACACACAGCATAGTTCCTGGGTTTTGAAGGACCAATAAAACATGTTGTGCATCACAAATGGCTTCCTCTGTGCAACTTTTTATATGGAGCCTTGACATACTTCACTGGAACAAATTGCTTAGGGAAGTTGTGGAATCTCCATCATTGGAGGTTTTTAAGGACAAGTTAGACAAACACCTGTCAGGAATGGTCTAGTTATTACTTAATCCTGCCTTAGAGTGCAGGGCACTGGACTAGATGACCTATTGAGATCCCTTCCAGTCCTACAATTATGTGATTCACAAATAGGCCTGTATATTTCAATGGGGATACTTACAAAGTGAGTGAGGATGTCACAATCTTGCCCTGAAGAAGGAATTAATTATCAATGGAAACAACTATGCATCAGGCCTCTGGGCATATCGGTCATTTTAAAAGAGGCCATAATCTGTCCACAAATCCTCAGCAATGAATTCCTCCGGCATCAAAGTTCCCCTAAGTGTGTAGCTGTACTGCAGCTGGCATACACAGTGTGTTGGGAAGAGAGGGGTCATACTGGGGCAATGTTCTACTACACCAATCCTCCATTCATATAGGAGCCATCAATGAAGGCACAATTCAGAGATGCCTATCAGCAGCTTTACATGGCATCAAGGCTGGATCTAGCCCTGAGGATCAGGGAATTGAAACCAGCTCCTTGTTACCACCCACACCCACTTTGCCCTGAGTTGAGCTCTCACACAGGTAAGACTGTACTCATGCATAGAAAGACAGATACAAACAAGCCAGATTGCAATGATGATCTTTATAATTGTTAGCATTCTTTTTTTCCCAGTAGATTTTGGACTGTGTTCTCAGTTCCTTATGCAGCTGTTATTCAGTCCTTGCTCAGATGAAACTCCCATCAATTCTGGCTTTGGAAGCAAAGGGTTTGGCTCAATGCAATAGGAAACAATTAACTCCATTTGTATAGTCTTCACTGGAAGTATATTACAAGATGAAAATAATAATTAGTAGATGCAAGTATTGTATTTTATTAAAGCTACATAAAATCTCATTGGCACAGCATGTCACAAATAAAACTATCATCCTAGTGAGAAATGTCACAAAGGATCAAAGTGAAAAATGTTTGGTTCACAATTCAAGGACAAATTCATTCCCTGCTGGAGCCCTTAGTCCATCTTAGAAAAGGTCATCACTGACTCACAGCTGTAACGATTTCTGAATGCAGTGAGTTGTTGATAGTTCAGCCCCCGGAGGATACAAGTAAATATCATAATTCTGTTTCTAATTCAACAGTGTCCTCTAGGGCAAGCAGGAGATAAATATAAAAGAGGAAAAACTGGGTTTTGGCACTCAGGAACTGGGTTTAAGACAAGTATGGAAAAATAAAGCAATAGTTATACAGCATAGTGTGCTAAAGAATACATATGCAGATGTAACTGAATATTTGTTCAATACATAGCTGACATAACTTTACACACTTTTTTTCATTTAATAAAACTAACTTTGAGGCCTGAGTCTGCTCTTATTTACACCTCTGTAAATAGGAGTTATTTATTTAGTGTGTGCATAGTCATCTAGCCAAGTGATGGCATCTTAAGTGGCATGATGCAGTTCTTCTAGGTCACAGCTGAACCTAGTCAGCAGGCATTCATCAACAATGTGCATCATCATCTGTGTTGCACCTCAGCTGCACAAAGGCTGTTACAAAGGCCCCAGCGATACTGGTTGACTGCACAGAGACCTTGCCCAGTCTGGAGCCTGTTCAACAGGGACCATTGGAGATGGGCCAGGTCAAAATCAGGCGGGAAAATTGTGAGGTTGGTAACGAGGGACTGGTTGGGGATTATAACAGATATTCATTCCTCTCGACAGAGTATTTCTACCCTAACATCCTGGCATGGCGGATGAGACCATAATGGGTGACATGACAGCAAATGTGCAGCTGGTGGTTTAAAAGGGCAGCGGCAGGTTTGGGTTAGCGCATACTTTCTCCAGTAACTTGCTAGTGGCAACCTCTCGTCTGATACGAGGAGCAATATTGCTCAGACCTGGAAGTCATGGGAGTGGAGTCGGACTCAGGGTGCTAGAGATGATACGCATGGTAGTATGTAATTATGTATCCACTAGTTTGGTGTGTGACGATTGACTCCAAACTGGTGCGCAGGATTCCATCACCGAATACAAAGTGGCAAGAGCTGACGTCCGCAAAATTGGAGCACGAGCACCTCATGACAAACCTGCCAGTTTGCTAAGAAGATCGTTGTGCATCTTAACTTTAGCTGCTGTCTTCTTCATGTGGGCATGGTAACTCAGTCTGTGGTCTAAGGTCACACCTTGATAGTTCAGTTCTACTTCATGCTTCACCTTCTGACCATTCAGATAAACATTCAGTTCTCGGGCTGCACTGGTGTGATGAAGACGGAACAAACTGGAGACTGTTTTTATGATGCTTGGCTGGAGGTGCATAGTCTGCCAGTAGTCAGCTAATTTTGTCATGTCCTGAGTTTAAGGTAGCATCAATCTCGTGAAACATCCGGGCCTGGGTACTGACTGCTACAGATGTCGAACTTTCGTGACTCTGTTGTTGGCAGGTCATTGATGTAAAGGTTGGACATGGTTGGAGAAGGAACAGATCTCTGGGGTAACCCCTTGCTCTGTCATCTCCAAGCACTCATTTTCTCCTCCATATGGACTCTGAACTGCCTATTGTGGAGGAACAGTTCAATGACTCCTGTGACCCAAGGTAGCAGGACCCGTGATACCTTCATGAGCAGGCCAGTGTGCCATACCGTATCATACACCACTGTTAGATTGATGAAAACAGGGCCTGTTTTCAAGTTTCTCTGGAAGCCATTTTCAACAAATGTGGTCAGCGTGAGTACTTGGTCGCATGTGCTACAGCCTCAGCGAAAGCTAGCTTGATCAGGTCTCAAAATTCTCTCCATGTCGGGTAATGTGTGCTGTATGACCAAGCGCTCCAGTGCCTTGAAGCACACCAGGAGTAAGACCAATGAAGTCAATGCCGCTACACCAGCATGAAATGATAAACTAAGGAGTTGTCTACACAAACATTTCATTTACAGCAAGCTGGGGTTTGAATCTACCATGCTAGCTTCCCACAAACTAATTGTGCATTTACAGTTTTTGTTAATGCATTTGAACTATTGAAATGGGACTAGTGTGGGGTAGATTCATACCCTGCTTGCCACAAACTAATTATGTAAAAATAAACCTTAAGAAGAGTCCAACCCTGTGTTTCCAAAGGTAGCTGTGGGTGTTCAGCAACTGTGACAAGCAGGCCACTTACATATATATGCTAACTTTCAGCATTCTAGTTTGGAAATGTTTGCTTGTATTTCTCTGCACCATCTGTAAAATGGGGATCATGATTCTCCATCCACCTTAGCAAACAGTTTAGAGACATAGGGATATAAAAGTCCTATGTATTTACTAACTATTCTAGGCTATTCATTATCATACTTTGTTTAAATTGCACCTGCAAAGAATTTAAACTGACTGGATAGGTATTGTATTCTGCATGTTTCACTATTGCCTAATATTGGAATATGTTGATCTTCTTGATTTAGACCTTCTTCAGGAATGACCAGTAAAGGAAAAAAGGATAATAAATTTCCCTTTGGATAGTAATCCTAAAGTTGGTATTGTGGTGCTGTGTTTTAAATTATGCCTGTATTTAGGATAAGTGTTTTGTTCCTTTTGCAGACTACTTGGTGATGAATTCATCCTTTCCCCCCCTTTCTTCTCTTTTACTTTATGTTAGAGGCATCTTCATTGGGGTAAAACCATATTCACACATACCTATTGTTAAACCCAGTTTAAAAATAGCTCTGTAGCAGGGCTTACCTGGTTCTGCTACAGACTCCATTTCCCCTTCTTGTCCCAGTTAATTAAGGACATGTTCTTAATAGCTATTCTTCTTTCAGAGGCTGGTTTATTAATATAAAGTTCAAAACAACACAAATCTTAACTGGCTCACAGACCTTGGGGCAGGATTCACAATCCTGTCCTTACTGAGGCCTTCCTCTCAGCAGGCTTGACCCCACCCCAGCCTTCCTAGCTGACTTCTACTCCCTACAAGCTCATACTCCCCAGCCCCTCTACCTAGAGAGGTAAGAAGATAATGACTGTCTAGAACAGCTTGCACTCTTGTGAGCCTCTCATCTAAGTGATGCACAGGCTGCCCTTATATCTCCCCCAGGCCTGGCTCTGTCACATATTCCCACTATCACATGCCTCTTTTCCTTATTTCTTCCACCTGCAGAGGTGGGCTAAACCATGCACAGGTAAGGCTGATCTCTAGCCCCCCCTAAAGGGCCAGCTCACCCAGTGGCAGCTTCCTACTAATGCTGTTCATTATACAGCTTCCTGGGCAGTATGGTATAAATATGGTAAAATTGAGTTTAATCACAATTCATCTGGTTTTAGAACATTGCCTTTAAATGGAGCTAGTGACTATTTATTTAAACAATTGAGTGCAGCAAGCATTGTTCTACCCTGTTTTAGACGTAGCCTCATATTGAATAGTTAATGAAAAGTGACACTATATTTAAAAGATAACCTGTAGTAAAGCCCTCTTTCTTTTTTTACCATAACAAGCTAAAATCAGGGCATAAAAAAATCTTCTAATAATACTTGTCAAATAAAAAGCTGACATTAAAAATGGCACAGAGTAGGTGGAGTGCTATTAAAATCTGGAACAGCACAAAGCTGCAGAAAGGGAGTGAGACAGTAGAAGAAATACAGGAAGGCAAAAAAATCTATTAAATTCTGCAGTATGGAAAACTTTACAAATAATAAAATAATCATAGTGGACAGAAAACTTATAATACAAAATAAGAAAGTATTGTTTGTATTTTTAATCAAAGTATAACATATGATTAGCAGTTATTAACATTCAATACAAGGGTGTCAGGAATAAATCAAAACACAGTACCTAGGGAATAGCATGAATCATCTTGCAAGGTTCAGCAGAGACTGGTGGACCTCATATGGTTCAGAAGATTCACTTTAAGCCCAGAAATAGCTAATTATTGATGCCCCCAATTGATGACTTTATCTCAGCTATTTGAGGTCTTTCTTTTTATTCCCCTGTGACGGGGTATGTACGCCACACAGGCCCTTAAGGAGTTAATATGGGCCTGAGGGGCTAATTAGGGTACCTGAATGCACCTGGAGGGAGAGCCAGATTTAACTGAACAAGAGGCTCAGCTGGGCCAGAGTAGGCTGTCTTATAAAGACAGGAAGTTTGCAGCAGAAAGGGCTGCATGGATAAATTCTGCAGTCATTCTCTGGGAGAAGAGAGATTAGGATGTGAGACCTCATGAGAGAGCATGAGTCCTAAGTTTCTAGACCTAGAAAAAGGGTCATCCCCAGAGAAGTTGTGGGAAAAGGAAACCTAATGGGGCTATTTAGGAAGAAGCCTGGGGAAGCAGCAGCAAGGGGTAGGATGAAGACCTTGACTGCTTGTTATAGGGTTCCTGGTCTGTAATCCAGTATAGAGGGTGGGCCTGGCTTCCCTACTAGCCAGTGAGAAGGGGTACAAGAGCGTTGGAGATGCCAAATGGACTGCCGGTCTGGAAAGACTGTTACCCAAAGGGGAGAACTACAGTGACTTGGCTGGAGAGTGAGTCATGAAGGAGCACCCTGGGTACTAGAGAAGAAAGCTAGTAGAGGTTCCCTTGGGCTAGTGCTTGGGGTATACTATAGATTCTGTAGGATCTGATTTGGATATAGATGGAGACCTCCTTACTGTTAGTAATGAAATAAATACTACTGAGAATAGTGTGATTATGGGAGACTTTAAATTCCCAGATATAGATTGGAGGACAAGAGCTACTAATAATAGTAGGGTCCAGATTTTCCTGGCTGTGATAGCTGACAGATTGCTTTACCAAACAGTCACTGAACCAACAAGAGGTAATGCTATTTTAGATTTGGTATTGGTGAGTAGTGAGGACCTCATAGAAGAATTAGTTCAAGAGATCTTGAGCTAATTCCATTTAAACTAAATGGAGATAAACAAAAATAAATCTAAAACTAGGGTCCTTGATTTTGAAAGGGCTAACTAAAAATAAGGGATTTAGCTAGGGAAGTTAACTGGACTGAAGAACTCAAGTATCTGAATGTGGAGGAGGCTTGTAATTAGTTTCTACATCTTTGACTTAAAGTATCTGAAACCTGCATCCCAAGAAAGGGGGGAAACTAGTAGAGAAGGGTTGCAGACCAACCTGTATGAGCAAGCATGTCAAACAGATTATTAAGAGAAAGCATAAAGTCTACAAATTATGGAAGATGATATGGATCAGCAAGGAAAGCTACCACTTGGAGGCCAGAAAGTGTAGGAATAAAGTGAGACAAGCCAAAAAACAAGCAGAGTTGGACCTTGAAAAGGGCATTAAAATCAATACTAAAAGGTTCTATAGCCATATAAGTAAAAATAAAGTAAGGAAAGAAGAAGTTAGCACTGAGGGTGGGGTAGAGATTATAGATAATCTAGGTATGGCCCAATACCTAAACAAATACTTTGCCTCTGTTTTTAATAAGGCTAATGAAGAGTTTAGAAGTAGGCAGAGGGTAGCTAATGGGAATGAGGATATGGAAGTAGAAATTACCGCATCTAAGGTGAAAGTCAAACTCAAACATCTTAATGGGACTGAATCAAGGGGCCCAGATAATCTCCATCTAAGAATATTAAAGGAACTGACCCATGAATTACTGGAGTGGGTGGGTGAAATTCTGTGGTATGCAATGTGCAGGAGGTCAGACTAGATCATCATGATGGTCCCTTCTGACCTTAATCTATAGTCGCCATGGTGTGAGGAAGGGGGCATCAGGCCTGAGTAGAGTTAATCCTCAAACATGGCCACAAGAAGGTTCTCCTAGTGGTGAGTGAACCCCATGATACCCCCTCTTTTTGCTAGAAACATATATGCTTAGGCCTGTGACAGTAACTGATGTAGGCTTCTGGAAGTGAGCCTGCAGCCCAAAAATAATGCATCTGGTAAAGAATGCTGGCTCCAGTCTAACAACACTGTGATGGGAATACAGTGCATGCAAGGTGAACAGCCTGAATGTTGAGTGATGGAAATAAAAATGAAACAAAGTACAGTAAGAAATAACTCTGAAAAGAACCTGTGGCTAATCTTGTCAGTATCACTAGCGAAGCAATATTTTCTATTTGCCAGATTTACCTTTCCTAGCTGCACTATCGCCACCCTGACTGCAAATACTTGAAGCATAAAAGGAGAGTTGCCACTGGGGTCCCCAGACTCCTCATTCAGTTTAATACTCTGCCAAAACTGGTCACCAGTGCAACCATTAGTGAGAGTGAGCAACCTGTCAACTGCAGATAGTTGTTCTATAGTAACTGTCAAATCTATTAATGTGTTTGGTGCCAGTGATGTTCTCCCTCAGGAGAGCAAGCTGTTTGTGCTCAAATACCAAACAAGAAAAAAAACCTCATTTTATTCCTCTTTAGTCTAAAAGTCAGAAACATAGCCCAACATGTCTTCTGTTACACAAGAAAATGAGACTCAAACACTGTTTCAATGGAAATAAAAGGAGATAAATGTCCCCCTTTCTGCTATGTGGTTAGGGATATGTGTTAAGTCCTAGAGAAGTACTCATTACTACTTAGTAACAGGCAAAGATGCTGTTGTGGCTTATGAATTTATTGGATGTAATTTAGTGCAACCTATATCTATTGCTGAGAACTTTGGGGTTCTTCTTCATGGTTTCCAGTTTAACTCCTTAATTACACACAGGATATTAAAACTTCAAGGTCAGATCATCAGGCTTGACTATTTTGGTGCAGGACATAAGTCTGGACAATAGAAATGGTGTTATACTGCTATGATCCAGGGGAGCTGCCTGTTCCCCATCTCAGATATCCTCCTTGTCAGGGCTCTAAGAGTAGGTGGCATAGAATTAGATACTGTGGCTTTGCACTACATTGAGATTCCTCAATGCAAGGGGAAATCTCCGGTTGTATATTTAAACTGTAGCTTCCTGACTGTTTTGTGAATTGGTGTAAAATCAACAGAGGTTGACAATCTGACCCTCTCTCTTTATTTACTTAGACATGATGGGAAAACTTCTGATTACAGAATCCATTTAAAAACTCTTATGAAACAAATTATTAACTACATTATAACACAAATTCTTCAATTATTTACAAGGTATTAAACTTTGGAGCTATGGTTTGACAAAACTCAGACAGATAAATGGAGACAAGAAGACAGGAGAATAGAAAAGTTCTTTTTATGGACTGGTAATAGGTGGGTGATTTTTGTCAGCTTCAAATCTAAGAAGTGGTTACGTTCTTGTGCAGTCCTTGGTTCTTAAGGGAATAGATGGGGCTGGATAAGAAGACAAGGCTCAATTCGCCTTAATTCTCAGATTGGATGGTCTTCCCTTGTTGCAAAAACAGATTCTGGTAATCAGGCAGTCTTCTGGGATACATAGTTGAACTCAGGGAATATGGGTGTCAGGTTCAGTAGCTAGAGTGGGGTGAGAAATGGTTTTTCCATCCCAGCAAAATTTGACATTTCAATTTTGATAATTCAGGTTTGTCCTGAATGGAACAAAAAGTTGAAATCATGAACAATTTCACACTAAAAATCTGAATTTTTGCATGAAGTAATTTGAAATGTTTCATTTCAAATTTGACCACTTTGGTTTTTTTTACTCTAATTTGCTTACATTTTGAAGCAACTTTTTTCATTTCAAACCTAGAATTTTTTTAATTTTGAAAATGTAAGAACAGGACATTGACAATTTTGAGAAAAAAATCAAGTTGATAAATTTGTCAGAACTGACCCTTTCCCTCAAAGATTAGATTTTTAACTAATCAACATTTTTCTATGAAAAACACCTTGTTGAAAAATTCTCAACCAAGTCTACAAACCTGTAACTTGGCATGAAAAATAAAAGCAAAGAAAAGGTTGGACATGTTAAATTGTACATATTAGGGAATAAGAAAGCAATGCATTTCCTACAGAATTGGTGCAACATGTTCCCTTTAGCTAATGTTGCCTGAAACATTACTGTACTGCTATTCACACTCAGGAGCTCAGATGCCATTGATGTGTATAGTATACAAACTGAAATAGAGGCCACTAGAAGTTTGCGGACAAAAACTATAGCCTTCTAAATGGACATGCTGACAAAAGAACTCTTTTGCTGGTGTGATTTATTCGACATTTCCCAAACAAAACAAGGTGTACCAGCCAAATGACTTTTTTGCCGGTATAACTGTGTCTACACTAGGATTTTTGCTGGCACACCTATGTTGCTCCTAACCAACATGACTATGCCAGCAGAAATTTTTAGTGTGACCAGGCCAGAGAAGCTTAAGTTAGTGGTGTGACGGGAACCTCAGGGTACAGCCTGGGATTGTGGGACCATTGTGCCACCTCAACTCTCCAGCCTGGGCTGTTTCTCACAATTCTTTGCTATTGACAAGCAGCCAATCCCTCCAGGAGCTATCACTCAGCACAACCGCAGGTGGAGCCCCACACATCGCTAGATGGCATGAATGCTCCCAGAGCCACTCATGAATCACACAGACAAGCACCAGCCAATTCGCCCACCTGCCCCCCAGCTCCCAGCCTTGTACCTCAGGAATATACCAGCTTGCACTGCTCAAGATGATTAGTGCAAATTTATTAATTGGTTCATCGATGAAAAGTGGATATACACCGGCCTTTGTAAAACCTGAGTAAATTTACCACACTTCAGGCAAACTCACTGGTAAAGATAAACAGTAAAAGAAGTTTAGTGGCTACAAAAGAGAGATTTTTAAGTAATTGGCAAAAAGTCATAGTGGTTACCAAAATGAAATAAAATATAAGTATGCAGTCTAAATTCTCAACTCTATTAGACTGGGTGACATCTAGATTAAGCAATTTTTCTCACTCCACTGGATATTGCAGTCCTTAGTATACAGGTTTGTCCCTTAAACCTGGGCCAGCCTCCTGTTGAAGTCTTCAGTCTTCTTCTGAGTGTCTTTTGTTGCTTGCAGCATAGGTCGGGGAAGGAGAAAGGCCAAGCATGGGGCCCCTGTGTTCTGTTTTATACCCTTAGTCCCATGTGCTTGGAGAAAACAAGTCCAGGCATGTCTGGGGGGGGCATTGCTCAGTCCCCAGGCAAGGTTGAGCAATTCCCCTGGTGTGGCCTCATGCAAGTGAGTCATTGAATTGTAGCTCCCTCACTAGACAATGGCTGTTGAAGGGTTGTTTGACATCCCACCTGGGTGCTGGTTACTTTCCTTGCTGTTGTCTCTGGGGAGCTAATATCTGGCTGATTCCCCAGCTTACAGCATGTTTTAGTGACAACCATACAACACAATCTCATCACTTCATATGCACTAAAGATATACATATGTGGATAGAACAGCAACTTTCAGCTGATCATAATCTTTTTCCCTGATACCTCACCTGGCATGCTTTATATGCAATATCACAATTATAAACAGATAAGGAATATGGGGGTTACAGGATGCTCCCCCAAGGTGTAGAAAGTCACAAGGGGTTCTTCCTCATTCCCTGGGCAAAGCTCTAGTTTTGCTTGAGTAAAAACTGAAAAAGGCAGAGGCAAATGTAGATAAAGCAGTAGCGTAGGAGGGGGAGCAGATGCTCCCCCTGTGAGCAGAAGCGGCGCCTTAAAAAGGAAGCGGCGCCTTTTTTTAGCAGAGCTAAAGGCGTCTCTTCTTTTTAAGCGCCGCTTCTTGCACTCACCCGGCGGCGCTCCGGGTCTTCGGCGGCATTTCGGTGGCGGGTTCACCGAAGTGCCACTGAAGACCCGGAGTGCCACCGGAGGCGCTGCCAGGTGAGTACAGGGGGAGCCTAGGGAGGCGCCTTTTTATAGTGCCGCTCCCCCTGTGCTCCGGACCTGCCTACGCTACTGAGATAAAGCATTACCTAGTACAGATGGAGGCACACTTTCATGTGAGATTGCAAAAATTTCAAAGGTGAATTAAGTTTTAAATTAATGGTTTTAAAAGATGTTAAAAATTACCCTCCACAGTAAATTATCTCTAACGATACCTTCAGAAATGTCACTCAAAGGATAAACCAGCACTGAAATGCTGAGCGGCAAGGGATAGAGGGATACTTTACCATGACTGGTGCTTGGTGGTGTGGTGGGGAATTTTGAAGAACGATTCAAGACAAGTTCCCCATGCATGCCACCACCTTATGCAAGGTTCAGGCATCTTCAGCATCTCCGCACTCAGAAGCACAAGAACTGTTTCCTCCTGATACATGACGTATGGCCTGGTGTGGTGGTGCATGCCCGTAATCCCAGCTGCTTGGGAGGCTACAGTTGGTGGATCGCTCAGGAGTTCTAGGCAGCTGTGTGCTATGTCAATCGGGTGTCCGGTGCTACTGACAGCCTGGCCAGTGGGTAGTTAGAGGACTGGCTAGAACAACGCATCTGATGTGTTGTGATCGGCCCCCTTTCTGTGAGAGCTGGTGGACCGATCAGTGACATGAAGTACAAAGCACTCCAGAAAGAGTAGGGAGAAGGAAACCCAGTATCGTTCAATAGATAGGGAATGAGTGTGGCACTCAGGAGAAATGAGAATTATAGTCCCAGTTGTTCTGCCTCTTATCTCCTCCCAACCTTTTGTCTGTCTTGTCTATGTAGACTGTAAGCTTTTTGGTGCAGGGACTGGGTCTTACTATGTGTTTGTACATTGCCTAGCACAACTAGACTTTGAATTTCAGTTGGAACCTGAGATGCAGCCCTGGAATATTAAAAATAACTATGAGGTGCCATCTCTCAAATAAGAGTGCTACACCTGCACAAATGCAAGCAAATGCAGAGTGTGTATATATAAGTAGATCGGAGTGAATAATTTATATAAATGAATGAGTATTTGCACATTCATTTTTGATATTTCTTTGGCTCTATTAATGAGGTCATTTGGTTAGTAGAGCTGCTCAAAAACTATTTACCAATTGCTAAATTTTGAGATATTTTGCCAAATAGTTTATCCAATTAATATTTTTATTCAAACAGCTTCAGTATTGGATGAATAAATTATTCAATCAGTATTGGCTCTTTCAGGGGAAAAAAAGAGTTGAATTATTTATGGCAATGCTCATTCATTATGTTGCTATTCACACTATTTAATTGATATTCAATTCAGCTAGAAGTTTGACTATTCGAGGTCCAGATTAGATCCTGCACTGAGTTTTGCACAGATAGAGATCCATTCACACAGAGCCACATTGAATTCCTAAGAATGGCAATACTGGGTCAGACCAACAGTGCATCTAGCCCAGTATCCTGTCTTCCAACAGTGGCCAATGCTAGGTGCTTCAGATGGAGGGAACAGAACATGCAATTATTGTGTGATCCATCCCCTGTTGCCCATTCCCAGCTTCTGCCCATCCTGGCTAATAGCCATTGATGGACCTGTCCTCCATTAACTTGTATAGTTTTTTTGAACCCCATTATAGCCTTGGCCTTCACAACACAATTCACAATGCACAATTCAGTGCAGCTCCACCCAGGAGTACACAGACTGGATTCAGTGCAGGATTGTTGTCAGTGGGCCTGATCCATTGAAGTTGATGGGAGTCTTTCCTTTAACTACCATGGATTTCAGATCAAGTTTTAAGTGAATAATAAACTAGAAAAGAGGTATGTTTGTTTAATTTTATTTTGAGGAAGGGGGAGAGAGGGAAATCACATCATAAATGAAGGCTGTTAAAGAACACATATCAAACATGTGTATGCCAATCAGCTATACATCAGTCTATCAAACTTGGGAGATCGGATATTAGCCCCCTGATCTGATGAGGACAGCTCCCTCAAAAACAGTGACCCATGATGGTGCCAAGAGTGAAAAGAGAGATTAGGACCTTCATCATGTAAAACATTTGCTTTCTTACAATAATTATTGGAATTAAAGTAGGTCCAAACTAATGTAATACTGATATTACAGTTAAAGAAATCATAACTATTCTATTACCTGGGAAAATGTAAATGCTGTGACAACATGTTTTGAATTTTAATAGTTTTGTATGTTGTAATATACTGCATATAACTGTTAAAATAACATAAAATTGTTAAAATTGTGATCACTAAATTATGTGGGATTTTCCTGGTTCTGCTTTTAAGGAAGGGATTCTGTAGAGAAGTATGCAATCAAACTCAATCTGGAGACAGCCTACATAGAGTAAGGTGGGTTGAGTTATGACAGTTTTAAGGAGGAGCCCGTTTTGTCTTTCTGGTTTAGGGTTCTTATGTGTCATCATTCTGAATTCTAAGTCATGTTTCTCTGCAACCTTCTTGCAAGAGTTATGTTTTTAATCTAACTTCTGTTTATTTTACAGCACATAAATATGTGACGCCTTTGTTAGCTTTTCTGGGTGGACACAGCCCCTGGTTCTAAGGGAAAATGTTGACTTTAAATTAACACCATTTCTGAAAGACTACTCTGTACATATTTTTAAATAGTTTGGAAATAGGTAAAGAATATATAGATATAATAAATATAATCATTAATTTATAAATTAAATGACTTAACACAGTACTATCTATCTCACTTATCAAAAGTGGCCCACTAGGCACTCACATTACACGCCTGGCGCCATGCCAGTGAGCCGGGCTTCTGACCCATTTAAAGTTTGAGAATAGGTTGAGATCGTTTCAGCCTCAAGACCTCTAATCATTCACTTTACCAGATAAAATTGCAGAGATGGATGAGTGCCAGCTATCCTGAGGAAAATTTCACAGGGAACCAGCTACTAGATGGTTCGATTAGTCTTTTGCCCTATATCCAGGTCGGACGACAGATTTGCATGTCAGGACTGCTACAGACCTCCACCAGAGTTTCCTCTGGCTTCGCCCTGACCAGGCATAGTTCACCATCTTTCAGGTCCTAGCATGTACACTCATGCTCCACTTCCCTGACGGGGCAGGTGAGACAGGCCCTCACCTTCATTGCACTATGGGCTTTCGTTAGAGCCTGTGACTCACGCACATGTTAGACTCCTTTGTCCATGTTTAAGATGGGCCAAGTGGGTTGCTGACATCACTACAGACCCCTGGTACTTTGGCGTGGCTCTCTCCACCCAGCAGTGTGACACTGTCAGGACACACTGAGGACTGTCTGCCCCAGTTGACAGTCACACCAGGAGCAGTGGGACCTATCCCCCTTATGGCCCCCATATCACACACCCCTGAGGGTGGGGCAGGGGACCATGGGAGAAGGTGCAGTGGCGGTCATCTCCCTCAGCCCTGGGATGTGGTGAGAGCTGCTGCCTGGGTGTTGTAACACTCCCTGACATGAAGCAGCAAGCCACCTGCCCGCCAGGCCTTCCCAGCTAACCCAGAGCCAGTCGCAGAGCACCGCCTTGGTGGAAATGAACCCAATGGGGGCCAGAACTGTCCAAGCAGCAGTTCCCTCCCAACACCTCCCCCAAAGGGTACGGATCACAATAACTTGTATTTGAGTAAAGCATATCTTCCAGAAAGGCTTCTTATCTTGATGTGAAGACATCAAGAGATCAAGAATCCATCACTTCTCTTCATAGTTTCCAAGTGCTAAATCACCCTTGCTGTTAAAGATCTGGGCCCTATTTCCACTTTGGACTTGTCTAGATTCAGTTTCCAGTCACAGGTTCTTGTTCCACCGTTACCCACTAAATTAGAATATTTTCTCCCTGATAAGGTACTTCTACATTGTAATCAAGTCATCTCTTTTTTTTTTTTTCTTTTTTTTTGGATAAAATTATTGACCTTTTAAAGCCTCCAACTGACAAACATGTCCTCCAACTCTCAAATCATCTGTGTGGCTCTTTTCTGTGCCCTCTCCAATTTTTCAGCCTCCTTTTTAAAATGTGAACACCAGAACTATATACAGTATTCTAGCATTGTTCTCACCCAAACTGTATATAGAGGTAAAAATCACCTTTTTACTCCTACTCACTACTCCCTGTTTATACACCCAAGGATCACGTTAGCCTTTTCCCCACAGCATCACACTGGAAGCGTGTGTGGAGTTTTGTCCCTCTGACCTCTAAATCCTCTTCAGAGTCACTGCCTTCCAGGATACAGTCTCATTCTGTAGGTGCTGCCTGCATTCCTTGTTCCTAGTAGATTAATCCAGTTTACCAAGTGATCCAGATTACTCTGTATCACTGCACTGTCAGAGCATTTTTTAACCATTCTACCGATCTGTGTTATTCACAGATTTATCAGCAGTCGTTTTATCTTTATGTGCAGATCACTGATGAAAATGTTGAATAGCTGCAAGCCTATTACTGATCCCTGAGGAACCCTACTAGAAACACCCCCACTGATTGATTCCCATTGACAGCTACTTCGAGATCTGTTAGCCACCCAATCCATTTGATGTGTGCTTTATTGATATTGTAGAGTGTTAATTTTTAATCAGACTCTTGTGTGCTACTAAATCAAGTGCCTTACAAAAGCCTAAGGACATTGCATCTACACAGTTACGTTTATGAGCTAAACTTTTAGTCACCTTGAAGAATGAAATGTTTGTTTGACAAGACCTATTTACCATAAAACTATTATGAGTGGCATTAGTTATGTTCCTCTCTTTTTTAATTTAATTGTCCTTTTGAGGTAAAAACTGACCCCCCCAAAAATTTTGCTATTATCTTCAGTTGAAGTCAATGAATACAAATGTCATAATTGCCTAAGTGAATTAGGAGTCTAAATACCATTTGCTTTCAGCAGCACTTAGGCTCTTAGGTCATCCAGGCACTTCTGAAAATTTTACCTAATATCTGATTAGGGCATAATATAGTATCCATTTTTGTTTGTTCCTTCATTCCAAGCTTTTGACTGGAAGGAGTTGGTGTGGGTTCTGTACATAGTTTAAGGAATATATTTATATTAATATCAAGCAGTGTATTAATGTAATTTTTAACATTCTCCATTACTCAATGACAGGAAAATATGATAAATGTAAAAATAAATGGCTAAAATAAAATATTTCAGAACCATCTGAATGTATTTAATATCCTATGTGACTCATCTCATTGTGGTGATCAGGATCATGTTATATCAAATTTTCTGAATCATGTCTGAGGGAAGTAACATTGGATGTGAGGGAAGTAACAGTGGATGTGCTATTTCTTGACTTTAGCAAAGCTTTTGATACAGTCTCGCACAGTGTTCTTGCCAGCAAATTAAAGAAGTATGGGCTGGATGAATGGACGGTAAGGTGGATAGAAAACTGGCTGGATGGTCGTGCTCAACGGGTAGTGATCAATGGCTCCATGTCTAGTTGGCAGCCGGTATCAAGTGGAGTGCCCCAAGGGTCGGTGCTGGGGTCAGTTTTGTTCAATATCTTCATCAACGACCTGGAGGATGGTGTGGACTGCACCCTTAGCAAGTTTGCAGATGACACTAAACTGGGAGGAGTGGTTGATACGCTGGAGGGTAGGGATAGGATACAGAGGGACCTAGACAAATTAGAGGATTGGGCCAAAAGAAATCTGATGAGGTTCAACAAGGACAAGTGCAGAGTCCTGCACTTAGGACGGAAGAATCCCATGCACTGCTACAGACTAGGGACCGAATGGCTGGGCAGCAGTTCTGCAGAAAAGGACCTAGGGGTTAAAGTGGACGAAAAGCTGAATATGAGTCAACAGTGTGCCCTTGTTGCCAAGAAGGCTAACGGCATTTTGGGCTGTATAAGTAGGGGCATTTCCAGCAGATCGAGGGACGTGATTATTCCCCTCTATTCGGCACTGGTGAGGCCTCATTTGGAGTACTGTGTCCAGTTTTGGGCCCCACACTACAAAAAGGATGTGGATAAATTGGAAAGAGTCCAACGGAGGGCAACAAAAATGATTAGGGGGCTGGAGCACATGACTTATGAGGAGAGGCTGAGGGAACTGGGATTGTTTAGCCTGCAGAAGAGAAGAGTGAGGGGGGATTTGATAGCTGCTTTCAACTACATAAAAGGGGGTTCCAAAGAGGATGGATCTAGACTGTTCTCAGTGGTAGAAGATGACAGAACAAGGAGTAATGGTCTCAAGTTGCAGAGGGGGAGGTTTAGGTTGGATATTAGGAAAAACTTTTTCACTAGTAGGGTGGTGAAGCACTGGAATGGGTTACCTAGGGAGGTGGTGGAATCTCCTTCCTTAGAGGTTTTTAAGGTCAGGCTTGACAAAGCCGTGGCTGGGATGATCTAGTTGGGGTTGGTCCTGCTTTGAGCAGGGGGTTGGACTAGATGACCTCCTGAGGTCCCTTCCAACCCTGAGATTCTATGATTCTATGAACATAACGTGACATAGAACTTAATATGATATCAGATAGGTTATTTTCATGTATGGAAGTTACTTCATAAAAATTCTCCCCTTCTAAGTCATAGCAAGATTTCATGTAGTTTTCTCTTACACTGTGTACATTTGGATTCTTCAGTGATGATTATGGATCTGATTTTAAACTCAGTGATACCAGTATAAATCCAGAGTATTTTCATTGAAGTCAGTAGATTTAGACTGATGTAACTAAGATCAGAAACTTCCTGTGCAGAGAAATATATTGTCCATAAGCCTTTGGGCTAAATTCTCTGCTGGTGTAAACTGAAGCACTTCCATTGATGTCTGAGGAGCTATGCCCTTTGTTTTGATCAAAAATAGTGTATTTGCAGAATATCTAAAATGGGCTGTAATCTACATTTGTAAACTGCACTTTCATGACACAGATTGCACTACAGTATTTATATGAAGTGAACTGAAAAATGCTATTTATTTTGGTTATCATTTTTACAGTGCAAATATTTATGAAAAGAAAAGCATACTTTGATTTCAATTACAACACAGAATATAACATATATGAAAATGTAGAAAAATACCCAAAATATTTAATAAATTTCAATTGGTATTCTATTGTTTAACGGTGCGATTAAAACTGTGATCAATCATGATTTATTTTTTAAATTGCAATTAATTTTTTTTAGTTAATCAGGTGAGTTAACTGTGATTAATCAACAGTCCTAGAAGCAAGTTCTACGACTTGTTAATAAAATACCATTTCTTCAAAGGAGTTACTCTGGATTTACAGTGGCATGTCTGAAAGCACACTATTAATTATTTATATTATCAAAACACCGAGGATCCTTACTCATGGAGTAGGATTCCAGTATACAACATTTGCTTCAGAATGACACCAGGGTAAATCAAGCATAAGCAAAGTAGAAATGAGGTCCTTCTCTGTGACAGTGGATAGTGGGCTTGATTCTGATTCTTACATTCAATGGTATGACTCCATTCAATTTAGACAAGTTATTCCTGAATAGCACCAGCATGGGATCGTGATCCTATTCCCAGTAAAGGCAATAACAAAGTTCCCACAGACTTGAACACTACAGGATCAGCAAACAAATGAGATTAGAATTAATTCCATTATTAATAGAAGAAAAAAATTGACTGTAGAACCTCGGATTTACGAACACTAGTGTTACAAACTAAAAATATGCAATCAGGCAGCAGCAGAGACAAATAATAATAATTAATAAAAAGCAAATACACTACAGTACTGTGCTAAACATAAACTACGAAAAATGAAGGGAAAGTGGCATTTTTCTTCTGCATTTTAAAGTTTCAAAGCTGTATTAAGTCAATGATCAGTTACAAACTTTTGAAAAGAACAACCATAATGTTTTTTTCAGAGTAATGAACATTTCCGAGTTACGAATAACCTCCATTCCCAAGGTCTTCATAACCCTGAGGTTCTACTGTATTTATTATACTAGTGTAAAAAAAAAGACTGCGTTCCAGCATTAATAAAATGATCAAATCTCTATTTTCTGAAGATACAGAAACAGTTATCTTTGCAGCAACATTATTTATAATTGTTTTTAAATACATTCTTGTATTTGTAATTTGATTATAGTGATTTGCTTTAATAACTTCAGAGTCAGAGCACCTATAATTGCCCTGTTGTATTTATAAGATTTTTTACAATAAATTATGGGATCAGTTCTGACTTCTGGTCTTACCCAGAAAATTAAGACAAACGCTGACATAGCCTCTAAAATACAGAAATAAACCAATTTTATTTCTAGCAACACCCTGTGCACCTCATTCCTTTTAAAATAGCATCATCAACAATGTTCAATGTACTGTAGGAAAATAAAGCAGAGGTGCACTTCTTTCCCTTGGTTATACTGAACCACATTCTGTCCTTGCTAACATTTTTTGTTTTCATTAACAATTCCCTTGACAGTCTTGAAGTTAAAAATGCAAAATGAATGTCCTTTGAAATCCAAACACAATTGCATCTGTCAAACAAAGACATTCCATCTTCAGCAATAAAACTAAATTGTAATTGTTCTATCAATGTGTACAAATACTGATGCACTGTGCAAGCCAATGTACTATATTGTGCACTGGAGAAACCCTAGGAATGAATATTCCTGTTAAATGACTGAATTATAGTATTAAAAAGTTAGTGCCAAATTCTGAACTGCTGTACATTGGTATAGTTCTGTTGGTTTTTAGGTAGCTATGCTAATTTACATTAGCTGAGAATCTGGCTTTTATTTTAGACACACACACTCTTCCCCATGTTGATATCAAGAGACAGAGGTGCCTGAAGCTCTTGACTCTTAACTGTATGCATTTCATATATGAATGCCTTACTTAATTTTCAACACACTGAATGGTGTGCCGAGATTACATGTGTTAAAATCAGTTCTTTCATTAAGACTAATTAAAGTTTTGGTACCTCTAACAGTACACCTCTCAAAAAAGTGTTAAAATTATGCCACATTAGCATATTGATTTGTAGTTTTAGGCAATATCTTTGATTCTGATACAAATTGAGTCTTGTTTAAAAGGCCATTCATTTTTTGCAGACTGGGAACTAAAAAGCTTTAATTTAGGAAATTGCCAAAAGGCATATATTTGTTTTCCACGCCTTGAAATGTACATAGGATTGACCTTTAAGAGAAGTTATCCTAGTCCAACAGTTTTTGTAGCTATCTATTCCATTGAAACTATTTGAAGAGAAGGAATATTGTACAATTCATGGCTAGCAAACAGCAATTGCTGACTCAGGGCTTGTCTTCACTACCATGCTACATCGGTGCAGCTGCACCTATGTAGTGCATCTGGTGAAAACGCGCCTTATGTCGATGGGAGAGCACTCTCCCGACAACATGGTGTGGTGTAGACACTGCTTTAAGTCGATGTAACTAATGTCACCGAGGAGGTGGCTTTTTCACATCCCTGAGTGATATATGTTACATTAACTCAAGCGGTAGCACAGACAAGCACTTATTCTCAATCGGCCTGATTCTGATCCCTTTCCTCTTGTTAGCACCTTACTCCAGGAGGAGTTCCACTGACTTCAGTAAGACTTCTCATTGATTAAGATGGTGCTCATTGTGAGTGAGGGGGTATGCAATCTGGCCCAGTGTGGTTGTATGTCGAACGATGGTACTTCAGCTTTTTCATTGTGCATACCCATATGGGGTGGGGGGGAGGAGGAGGAATACCTCACTTATACCATCCCCCTTTCCACTACCCCAGTTCTGTATACTGCAAACTACCAGGAATGGATTTCATAACACTGGGAGCTAATAGTCCATATTTTGAGAACCACTGTACTAGGACAGTTTCTTAGAAGAATTTCTGAATTGGACTGATAAATATTCTGTTCAATAGCTTCATCAAGGATTTAGATAATGGCATAGAGAGTACACTTATATAGTTTGTGGATGATACCAAGCTGGGAGAGGTTGCAAGTGCTTTGGAGGATAGAAATAAAATTTAACATGATCTGGACAAACTGGAGAAATGAAATGAAAATAAGAAAGAAAAACTTGTAGCACCTTAGAGACTAACAAATTTATTTCAGCATAAGCTTTCGTGGGTTAGTACCCACTTCATCGGATGCATGGAATGAAATTATACTTCAGACAGATATATATATACAGTCAGAGAAACATGATGGTCCAGGTGTATAGACCAATCTTAAGAGGCTAATTAGTTGAGAGGAAACATGACAGCAGGGGAAGAAAAAGCTTTTGAAGTGATAAACAAGATGGTCACACAGGTGTCAATGAGGATCGTTAACTTAAGGGAAATAGATTCAATTAACATAATGGCCGAGCCATTCCAAATCACGATTTAATCCGGAGGCAACGCAATCTGGAAAAATGAAGTAAATAGTATGAAATTCAATAAGGACAAATGCAAAGTACTCCATTAGGAAGGAACAATCAATTGCACACATACAAAATGGGAAATCACTGCCTAGGAAGGAGTATGGAGGAAAGGGATCTGGGGGTCATCATTGATCACAAGCTAATTATGAGTCAATAGTGTAACACTGTTGCAAAAAAAGCAAACATCATTCTGGGGTATATTATCAGGAGTGTTGTAAGCAAGACACGAGAAATAATTCTTCCGCTCTACTCAGTGCTGATTAGGCCTCAACTGGAGTATTGTGTCCAGTTCTGGGTGCCACATCTCCAGAAAGACATGACCTATGAGGAAAGATTGAAAAAATTGGGTTTGTTTAGTCTAGAGAAGAGACGACAGGAGACATGAAAACAGTTTTCAGGTACATAAAAGGTAGTTACAAGGAGGAGGGAGAAAAACTGTTCTCTTTAACTTCTGAGGATAGGACAAAAAACAATGGGCTTAAATTTCAGCAAGGGAGGTTTAGGTTGGACATTAGGAAAGACTTCCTAACTGTCAGGGTGGTTAAGCACTTGAATAAATTGCCTAGGGAAGTTGTGGAATCTCCCTCATTGGAGGTTTTTAATGACAGGTTAGACAAACACCTGTCAGGAATGGTCTAGGTAATACTTAGTCCTTCCATGAGTACAAGGGACTGGACTAGATGACCTCTCAAGGTCCTAAAATTCTATGGCTGAAATCATGCATGCTAGTAATACAATTTCTTCAATTCTTTTCTATAATGGAAAAGAATGAAATGTATGAGTTCATGGCTTTGTATACCAATTCATTTATTTAGCAGCTAACTACTCCTTTCATTTTATTCACACTGACATACAATTTATAAGAATAGGAAATTTGGCTATTTATGAATGGTTCTCAATCCATTAGTGAACATCTTCCTCTTACACCAAACAGGAGTGACCACAAACAGAGTAGAGACTTAGAGAGTAGAAGCAGCTTTATTTTCTATGTGCAGTTCTACCATAATGGCCAGGAGCAGAATAGTGGTTATGACCTGAAACAGATGTGCCATGTTTTCTTTTCTGCCTGAAGCCACAAGGGATGTCTGTATTAAATTTAACTTAGTGGGTTTAGGGTAAGAAAAGATTTGTGGTTTGGAAGGACAAGAATTGACACTGTGTGGTGCATCAGAGAGGGTGAGGAATACTTGGACAAGCAGGTTCAGAAAGCATCACTACTCCAGATGCAAGGAACCAGACACAGTGGAAATGAAAGAGGAGGGCTTGCAGTTTGTTATGAGAGGCAAGGGGAGCAAGCAGCATTCAACACAGCTGGAAGAAAATGATGATAGACAGGCTGTGACTATCAGAGAGGAGAGGAACAGGAGGAATTTACAATGCTAGAATTATCAGTTTATCATCATGAAAACTATCGAAAATATATCTGAAGATCCAGCTAATTGAATGGAATGGAGGGCTGAACAGGCCACACCTCTGGAGGGCTACTCAGCCCAATCCATAAGACTAGGAAGTGTGACCACAAAGAGATTTCCTACCACCCAAAGTCAGACCTTTCTTGCCAAGAATTCTATGCTAAGAAGAACGGAAAGAATTGTGACATTGCACTCCATATGTTTTATGGAAATATGCTTATGAGTGTGAATATGATGTAACTGGAATATGCTTTATGCAAGAGGTCTCTCGTAAGGTATCATCACAAAGCTTATAACACTGCTCTACAGCCAAAATGCGTCTGAAATAAATGTAGTCAAACTTTACTAATTCTGGGTCACTGAGAACGAAAATGATGCTTAAAATTGTTGATTGGCTCTAGTTTTCAAGACATGCTATTGGGTCAGTATATACGACCCTTGACTTGGGAATGGCGGAGGATAAGTGAGTTATAAAGGGAAGGGATCTCAATTTAAACCAGAAATGACTAAAATACATCTTTGACTGGATCTATGAATAAATCTATGACTGGGTTTGGACAGTACTTGCTTTTTAGGCAAAACAATGAATGATGCAATCTGAAGCTGGTATTGCGTCATACATGATATGGATTGCATCATGTTATTCCTAGAAGTCATGGATGATGCAATCATAACGAAGCTTACATCACTCTGCTGAACAAATTGCCCTATACCAGCTCTAGAAATCATACAGTGTCGTGCTCTCTTATTTGTCAGCGTTTGATTTTGCAAAGGGACACATTTCTGTTTAGCCAAAGTGAGCAGAGATGCCTCGTACTTGTGTGAACAGTGCAGATAAATTCTGCTATGTTTGTGGTGAAGTGACTTTTGCATCACAAAAGCGCAGTATAACCACTATGGTTAAGAAAGCCTATCACCTTTCTTTTGGCTGCAAAATTAGAGATCAAGACAAGAGGTGGGCCCCACACATATGCTGCAACACTTGTGCAACAAATCTTCGCCAGTGGTTGAACAGGAAAAGGAAATCTATGCCTTTTGCAGTGCCAATGATTTGGAGAGAGCCAACAGATCATACCAGCAATTGTTACTTCTGCATGGTGCCTCCAGTTGGGAAAGGTGTGTCAAAGAAGAAAAAGTGGACTGTGCATTATCCAAACATTCCATCAGCTATACGCCCAGTACCCCACGGAGAAGGACTGCCGGTTCCTGATGCACCAGAATCATTCTAACTTGAGTCAGACGAGGAAGAGGAAGAGGATGAAACTTCTGGTCCTGAAGCATCAATGTCACAGGACCCACATTTTCTCCCATCTTCCTCCTCTGAACCACACCTCATAACACAAGGTGAACTGAATGATCTTGTCAGGGATTTGGAACTACCCAAGAATAAGGCAGAGCTTTTGGGCTCTAGACTACAGCCGTGGAATCTCCTGGCAGGTGATGTTAGGGTTTCCATGTTCTGTGACCATCAAAAGGATCTTGTCCCATTCTTCTTCATGGAAGGTGATCTTGTAGCCTGCAACAACATCGATGGTGTGATGGCAGCCCTCAACATCGTTCATGATCCAGATGAGTGGAGACTGTTCATTGATTCATCGAAGACGAGTCTTAAAGCTGTTTTACTGCATAATGGCAATGTTTTGCCATCAATTCCAGTTGGTCATGCAGTCCATATGAAGGAAACCTATGACAACATGAAACAACTTTTGAGGTGCATAAACTATGACCAACTTCAGTGGCAGCTTTGTGGCAATTTGAAGGTTGTTGCTCTCTTGCTTGGTCTGCAGACTGGATACACAAAGTACTGCTGTTTTCGCTGCGAATGGGATAGTCGTGCAAGAGATTCCCACTACATCAAGAAAGATTGGCCACTCCGGCAGTCATTGGAGCCTGGGAGGAAAAGTGTTCAGCATCCACCACTTGTTGAATCAAGGAAGATTTTGTTACCACCCTTACACATCAAGCTGGGTCTGATGAAGAACTTTGTCAAGGACATTGACAAAACACAAGCAGCTTTCAAGTACCTCCGTGGAAAATTGCCAAGGTTAAGTGAAGCTAAGATAAAGGAAGGTGTCTTTGTTGGGCCTCAGATTCCTGAACTTCTTCAACATGATGCATTTGACCATGCACTGCGTGGCAAGGGAAAAAAGGCATGGAAAGCCTTCCAGTTAGTGGCAATAAATTTTCTCGGAAACAACAACAAGGCAGACAACTACAGGTTGTTGGTAGAAAACCTCCTCAAGGCATACAAAGCCTTGATTGCAACATGTCACGAAAGATACATTTTTTGAAACTCTCATCTAGATTTTTTTCCACCAAACTGCGGAGCAGTGAGTGACGAGCACGGCGAGCGATTTCACCAGGACATTGCAACAATGGAGAAACGCTATCAGGGCAAATGGAGCCCATCAATGCTTGCAGACTATTGCTGGACAGTGACAAGAGATGCTCCATTTAATGAATACAAGAGACAAGCCAAGAAGACACTGAATAGGACTAAACTATGTACATAATAGTTTTTTGCCTTTTGTTTCATAACCCCTTTGCTGATTTTTAAAGTGTTCCAAAACAGGACAGGTGAAATAGTATCATGTAAAGCAACCATAAACACATGAAAAGACCTAGGTTTACAATTTATGATTAAAACTCTACTATCTACACAATATACATAGACATAAAATGTAAAAACTTAAATATCTTAGAAACAGTAGCCAATCATCCGAAGAAGTGGGTATTGCATTTTGCATCCGAAGAAGTGGGTATTGACCCATGAAAGCTTATGCTTCAATACCTCTGTTAGTCTATAAGGTGCCACAGGACCCTTTGTTGCTTCTGCAGATCCAGACTAACACGGCTACCCCTCTGATACTAGTAGCCAATCAGTTGTTTTAATTGTCATATTTGAATAGAGCACATCAAAATACATACTAAATAGCACATTTTATCTCTGAAGCAGACGACTTCACAAAAATTGTAGACCAGTGTAATCTACTGAGTGTATTCATTCTATTTGTAGGCATGTATTATTCTTGTATCTCAATCTAGAAATGTAAAGTATAACTCTGAGGTCCTATTGTAACTATGCAACTTGTGGGCCATTAATGGTGGTTTAGAATCTTGATGGTTCCCATTCATTAGGACATTTGGTTGTAGATGGTTTATTTATCTGCATGTCTTTCTGTGGACGTGTGGACCAGCCCATGGATAATGAAGAATGAGGTCTTACAGTGACATGTGACCATGTCACATGATACTGGAATCCATCTTGAATCTGGTACTTTTCCATTTATAAGGAGGGGTGGGGACCCAGAGAGACAAAAGATCCCTGCCTTGTGCCAAAGCTCTAAAGGGGGTGGAACAGAACAAAGCGGGCTTTCAGTCATGAGAACACCCCTGCTTTCTACCTAAGATGTCTGTTGGAACTAACAAGGACTGCACCAGGGGAAAGGATTGGGCCCAGACTAGGAAGGAGTCTAGTCTATGAAAGAAGCTTATTGGAACACCTCTGAAGGTGAGATTTTTACCTCTAAACAGTTTCTTAATGTATTAGGCTTAGACTTGCATGGTTTTGCTTTATTTAGCTATCTGACTTACTTTGTTCTAACTGTTATTGCTTGAAACCACTTAAATCCTACTTTTTATACTTAATAAAATCACTTTTGTTTATTAATGAACCCAGAGTAAGTGATTAATACCTGGGAGAGCAAACAGTTCTGCATATCTCTCTATCAGTGTTATAGAGGGTGGACAATTTATGAGTTTACCCTCTATAAGCTTTATACAGAGTAAAATGGATTCATTTGGGGTTTGGATCCCATTGGGAACTGGGTGCTGGAGATAGGAAACCTGCTGAGCAGTTTTTAGTTAAAGTCTGCAGCTTTGAGGGTGTGGACCACACCTGGGTCTGTGTTGCAGCAGGCTAGCGGGTCTGGCTCAACAAGGCAGGGTTCTAGAGTCCCAAGCTTGCAGGGAAAATGGAGGTAATTCCAGCATGTCAGGTGACAGTCCCAAGGGGATCTCTGTGACCGAACCTGTCACAAGAATGTCTTGCAAGAAACAGGTGGGCAACAGATGATATGCAGTCTTCCCTGAACGAATACACAAGTCATCACTCTAAGACTAGAAAGGCTTCTGAAGTCACCAGGAAAGGATCCACTGCTAAGGGTGCATAACCATACTAACAACACTTTCACACCATGCCTCATAGGTTATAGACAATTTAGGGAATGTGTAAGCGTGCTAAAGGAAAGGAATGTTCAAGTGATCTTCTCAGAGATCCTTCCTGTCCTGAAAGGATGGGAAGACAGAAGATTCTGGAAGAGAACCACTGGCTAGGTCACTGATGTGAGGTAGAGGGTTACCACCTTCTGAGGGGAGAGAGGGCTGCATAGTTTGGATGGACTTCATCTTTGTACAAGAGAAATAAATCTCCCAGGGGAGGGGCAATCTAGGTAACTCAGGAGGGTTTAAACTAAAAACAATATGGTAGGGTGAAATGAGGATACAAATGAACACTCATTTAGTGGGGGGGGGGGGAGGGAAACCAGGATGTTGAGAACAAAATTATTCATGGAACAAAGGGACATGAAAAGAAGAAATTATTTAAATTGCTTATCCACCTATGCTAGGTGTCTAGGTAATCAGCAAAAAACAGGAATTGTTCCTTTATGAACATAAGTTGACCTAGTTGAACTAGCCTGATGGGAAGATTTGCATGATTGAAATGTTAAAATCAATGGTTATAATCTATTTATGAAGGATTGAGTGGGCAAAAGGGGAAGGGGAGTAAATATGAGGGGCAAAATTGTGCTTAATTGACAGATTAGAATGTGCTGGAGAGAGTTAAAGCACTAATGAGGTCATTAGCTCAGAGAGTAGGAGACAGGGGAAGGAAGTGGAAGGGGGAGAGCAAGCCAGAGTAAGGCAGGCTTTGAGAGTCAGAACCAAGAAAGATCTTGGAGGGAGAGCTCTTCTCCCTACCGTTGGTCTAAGGGGCTGAGGAATTATGTTGTTATAGATAAGGTACTGCACAGTGCTGGAAAGGTGATGGGGGGAATGCTATAAATAAATCACACATGGTGTTTACAAGCTGCTAGTCTCCAAGCAGTCTGTTTGCAGAGTGGAAGACAGAAGTGCAGAGGGAACCCCTGTTACAAATATAGGTTCCTTCCAATCTCAAGAGATCAGCCACTTAGCCTTGTCAATATATAACTCAGATCTTACCCAATAATCATGCTGTTGCCAATCCTTTAGTAACTAAAATCTAAAGGTTTATTAATAAAGGAAAAGAAGAGGAAATGTTTGATAAGTTATATACATACAATCATTGCAATGTCCTTATATCAGGTTTGTAACTGTGATGTTATAGACTGCTGGCTTGTAAAGTCTCTGGTAATTTCCAAAAGATTGGAAGATCCTCAGTCCATAGTTCAATGTGCTCCTTTTAGTTGTAAAACCACAGTCCAGACAATCATGGAAGGAAAGCAGCAAAATGGAGTCATTCCAGACGTCTTTTATACCCTTTGCCTAGACATTTTCTTTTTCAAGCAAAGCTCAAAGCCCATTTTTTTCAAAAGTTATTGGCAAAAGATGGAGTTCAGGGTCATGTGAGCATGTTGCATGTCCTTACATGGCTTGATGACTCATGGGGGGTAGCCATTGGCCCCTGGGAAGAGGAGGCATCTGCAGAAAGAGAAGGAGGGAAGGAGTTTCTTCTGTGGCCCATTGTGAGCACTAGTGTCTTTGAACCATCAAATTTGAATATTCCATTCACAATTGTGCTGGCCAGACTGGATGTAAACTACTTTGTGGGTGTTACCCCAGAAACAAATACATTTGTGATACATGTATATAGCCAATATTCATAAATTCAGATACAACGATGATAGATGGATTTAAACAGGGTAATTTTATTTAGCAAATCATAACTTTTCCATTGACACCTTACATGACATACTTTGTACAAAATATGTTGCAATTGTCTAACAATGGCAATATCAATGCTATACATGATCACATTTCAATCATACAGGATCACAATGAGCGAAATTTTTTATGAGGTATTTTGTCCCATTTTTATGTAAATTAACATGATGTTACTTATTATGTGCCTTGAACATTCCACTTTTGAAACCAATGGGAAGTTGGGTATTGACTTTAAAAGGAGTAGGATTAATTGCATTTCATTCTGGATAGTCCAGGTCACTTCTTTAAGACAAAAATGGCCTGGCATTTTTTTGTAATTTACCTTTAAATGTTTGCTTTACTCATGCTGTTGAGAGTAATCCTGTATGTTAATTCCCTCATGGATTACAGTCTTTGTTAGAGGGTTCTCTTCAGCCCCCAGATCTCTTCAGACCCATCAGCTCCTTTTCTCTGAAGTAACCCAAAAAGGAATCTCCCTAGCCTGTCAGTACAAAACATGCTAATCTTCTTTTAACTGAAAATTATTCTTTGTGTATCCTATACCTTACATAATTTGTGAAAATAAATATGATCTAGACCTTTATTAGGAAAAGAAGCTATTGATCCACATGGTGTGAAGTAAAATGGATATTTGATTATTTCATGTGGATGTCAGATGATTATGCTGTGAGAATGATAGATTATAAAACAGAAGGTGTTTAATTGTTTTAATTAACCAATCACCCACACCCTATTTCTCACCTTTTTCTCTCTTCCTTAACTAAAGTGCACATTTGGGAATTATTGTAAACATGACTTTTATCAGCCAAAGTAGAATTTAAAAAATAAATAAGCAACAATAGAAATAAAAAAAATAGTTATATGATAGTGCTGGAAAGTTCAAGCAAATTAATTTAGCATTGATGCTGAAATTTATCAACAGATAAAAAACCAATTAATTGATCAAAGTTCTCTGACGCAATCTTATTATATAGGTAGAAAATTCAATTCAGGCCATTTGTATTCAAGGTGCATTAGCAATAGAATTTCCTCACATTGAAGGAGCATGTTACAGAATACTTTATATAGCTTTAATCTTCAACCTAGTTTCTTAAACCAGACTTTTCATTTATCTCTGCTGATAAACATTTATTTATTTCTATTGTATTATACAATGCATAATAAATTTAGATTGGCTGGATTAATCTATATTATGACCTCCTCAGCATATTATGTAAAAGGAAGAAATTAGCTTATTATAACTTAACAGCAGTTTGAATATTTTATCTAAGCCAGTTGTTACTATTACCCAATCTAATGTTAATTTACTCTGTAAGGAAAACAGAAATTGTCCGATGCCATTTGACATATTAGGGGTTCACTGTATTAGGGGGTTTAAGTCTGTATTAATTGATATGCTTAATATTATTACCACTATTAATTAAAATGCATATGATTTCTGACATCATCCTATAAGGCTACCGAGGGAACAGTTTTACTTCGATTTTCAGAAAGCCTTTGACAAGGTCCCTCACCAAAGGCTCTTAAGCAAAATAAGCTGTCATGTGTTAAGAGGGAAGGTTCTCCTGGATTGTAACTGGTTAAAAGATAGGAAACAAAGGGTAGGAATAAATGGTCAGTTTTCACAATGGAGAGAGGTAAATAGTGGTGTCTCCCGGGGTCTATACTGGGACCAGTCCTATTCAACATATTCATAAATGATCTGGAAAAAGCAGTAAACAATGAGGTGGAAAAATTTGCAGATGATACAAAACTCCTCAAAATGATTCAGTCCCAAGCAGACTGTGAAGAGCTACACGTGGACCTCACAAAACTGGGTGACTGAGCAACAAAATGGCAGATGAAATTCTGTATTGATAAATGCAAAGTAATGCACATTGGAAAACATAATCCCAACTATACATATAAAATGATGGGGTCTAAATTAGCTGTTACCACTCAAAAAAGAGATCTTGGTGTCATTGTGGATAGTTCTCTGAAAACATCCACTCAATGGTGCAGCGGCAGACAAAAAAACGAACAGAATATTGGAATCATTAAGAAAGCAATAAGACAGAAAATATCAATTGCCTCTCTTTAAATCCATGGTACGCCCACATCTTAAATACTGCATGCAGATGTGGTCACCCCATCTTAAAAAAGATATATTGGAATTAAAAAAAGGTTCAGAAAAGGGCAACAAAAATGATTACAGGTATGGAACAGCTGCCAAATGAGGAGAGATTAATAAGACGCTTCAGTTAAAAGAATTATGGGACAGCTTCCGGAGGTCAATCAGTGCGTAATAATGTTACTCCCTGTTTACGCTGGAGCGTCTCAGCCAATGCGCAACAGCTGTTAATCCTCTCGGGAAGGTGGAGTACCAGGAGCGCTCCAGCCAGGGAGTCAGAGCGCTCTATGTGCCTTGCCAGTGTGGATGGGGAGTAAGGTAGAGCACTCTGGGAGGCTTTATTCCGCTTGTGACGGGTTGGGGCCACAGAGACCTGCTTGGTGCTGCCACCTGGTGTGCCAAGGCTACTTCTGCCCCTGCTTCCAGGCCTTTTCCAGCTTGGGACTCCCGAATCCTGTCTGTTTTGAGCCAGATTCCACTGATCTGCTGCAAACACAGACCCAGGTCCGAACCAAGTCCACTCACCACTGTAAGGCCCCTGGAAGCGCTCTTGCCTTTGACACCCAGCTGCTCAACTCCAAGGAGGTTCAAACCCTTAATAAATCCGTTTTACCCTGTATAAAGCTTATACAGGGTAAACTCATAAATCGTTCGCTTTCTATTGCAAAGATAGAAAGTATGCACACCTGTTTGCTCTCCCTTTGCACTAACTCGTACTCAAGGAAACTTAATAAGTAAAAAGTGATTTTAATAAGTACAGAAAATAGCATTTAAGTGAGTTCAATCAGTGACAAACAGAACAAAGTGAATTACCGAATAAAATAAAAGAGAACACGCAGTTCTATGTCTAATCACCCTGTGTACAGATAAACCCCTCACTGGGTCCAGCAATCACTCACCCCCCTAACGTCTTTGTCCTCTGTTCAGTCTCTTTCAGGTCTCCTTGGGGGGTGGAGAGCTTCTTCCTTTAGCCAGCTCAAGACAAAATGGAAGGGTCTTGCAAGGGCTTTTATAGCCTCTCTTCCTCTCCCTGTGTAGGATCCAGTTGCCCTGGAGTTTTAGGATCACATGGGCAAGTCACCTGCCCATGCGCCCTAACCAGTCTAACCAGTTGCATTCCAGACCCGGCCCCAATGTGGATTGGGGTCTGCAACGTCTTTTGTCTGTCAAGTGCTCGCATTTAACAGGCATTCTTTGCTCCAAAGATGATCCCATGCACTTACAAAGGCTATGTACAAAACCAGCAAATATAAAACCAATCTTCATAACTCCAACTACAACAATGATACATGCATACAAACAGGAGGAGTAAATTCAGTAGGTCATAACTTTCACAGAGATATGTTACATGGCACATGTAGCATAAAACATATTTTAGTTACATATATACATTTATAAGCATCTCCCCATAAAGTTTTATGGGGAACACCGTCACACCCTCCTCCTGAACTTACTGCCAGAGACTTGGACACTGTCCATGGCGGAGGCAGTACACATAAAGCCCCTGTTTGTCTTTGGTCACACCCCTTTTCAGTACCGGCACACCACATGGTGTCGTTCGTAATGGTTTTAGCAAAATGCGAGGTGCCTGGTCCCCGGGTGCCTGAAAATGGGTTGGGGTGTAGTATTGCTAACAGGATACAGATAGCAATACCTGTTAAGGCGTATGAACCTCGGCATTTAGCTCTCAGTGCCATGAGGCGGCGTGCCTCAGTTTCCCCTTTCACACAGCAGCCTGGGCCTGTTGTGCTTTTGCTGTTGTGCCAAGCTTCCAGCCGGTTACCCGATATAGGCCGACAGGTAACATGCTTGTACGACCGTGAGGTCACCATCCCAAGCATGTACAACAGTTTTTCCCACCAATCAGGTATGTTCCCCATCTTGAAAGGGTTGACCCTCAGTGTTAACTCCTTTGTTATAACCCACAGATGAAGTAGGGAAAGACACAGGATTACCCACCCGTCTGTGTATCCTGGTAGGCACTCTGATGCAGATTCTTCTGCCTCTTTGGAGCAGGCTCCTGAATCAGGCATGCGTCTGAGGCTCTGGCAAGGAAAGGGTGTACTGCAACCCGGCCTGCCCTCGGCCCCTCCCTCTGGAATTTCTCTGGGCTGGTTCCCATCCCCTTGTGTGGCTTCACCCATGCAGAGACTAGCTCCCTTCTGCTTTGAAGAGAGAGGTTTGCCTCCTACCCGTGTAGCAAGAACAACCTCTTTCTTGGACACCCCAGTATCTGTTCCCAACAGGTCAGCTGGATGGACTCCCCTGTCCGGGAGGTCTGACCCCCAGCTTCCCCTTCTAACCTGATCCACAGGAGAGGGGTCTGGCATCTGAAATGCAGACTTTTCACCCTCCTCCTGGGCAAGATCCTCCTGCCAAAAGGTGGGCGGGCTCTCCGGCCCCCCCTCACCTTCCCTTCCTGGGCCTCCCTCTGGGCCAGACACTCCCGTGTCCCCCTGAAGAGAAGGTGACCCTGGTCCAGCTGTGGGCTCACAGCTGCAAGCTAATATAGACCCTTCAGTGGCCCGGAAAATTCCCCCCTTGCTATGGGGTAGAACATTCCCCTCCCCCGGGGAGATGATTACAGGACAGGAACTGGCCACAGCTGCAGTCCCTGTGACTTCGCCCCCCCCTCTGGGGTTTTCAGCACCAGGTTCCTGCTTGCTGCCACCCAGCCCTGGGACAGATTCTGCCACAGCAAAGAAATCATTTCCCAGTAGAAACGGTGCAAAATTGTGTGACACTGTTTCCACAGTTAGCCTAGCCTGCAAGTTTTCCGTTTGCATGTGTACTTTTGCCAGAGGTGCAATGACTTTGTAGCCACCCACCAGCTCCAATTCTGCCACTTTACCCGGCAACCAATCCTTCTCTTGGATCAGGTCCCTCCTGACTATAGAAATTTCAGCACCTGTATCTCTCAACCCAGTGATTAACTTCCCATTCAGTCTAACAGCATGCACATGCTCACTGCTTGGTGGTGTAGAAGTCAACTTCACAAACCCTGTGTGGAAAGAGGCAGCAGCTTCATGGGCTGCTTGATGCCTGTTTTCACTCAGCAGGGGACACTTATCTCTCAGGTGCTCGGTGGACTTACATTGATAGCACCTCCTGGGCTCCTCTGATTGTACAGGGAATTTGGGACGAGTACTAGGAGAATGGGGAGGTGAGCGCCCAGCCTCCTTCTTCCCAGGGGTAACACGGTGACTCTGTTTTCCTTCGACCCTGTACCCCTCTGCCAGTGGTTTATGCTTAATTGCAGCTTGCGCCTGCTCATAAGAGTCTGCAAACCCAGCTAATTCACTAACGGCTTTTACCTGTTTGTCCCACAAGTACTGTTTTACATCATCACTGCACATATTCAGGAATTGTTCCTGAGCAACCAAATCACACATCCCTTCAAAGCTTGTAATGTCTTTTCCCCTCACCCACTTGTCTACCAGAACTGTCATTTCATTTGCATAAGCCAGGTAACTTAACCCATCTCCCCTCTTAAGACTCCTGAATTTAACCCTGTAGGTTTCAGGTGTAACCTGAAACTGTTTCAAAACCAGTTCCTTAAATTTACCATAATTGGAGGCATCCCCTATGGGCATCTTATTGAATATGTCCAGAGCTCTGCCAGTCAATTTGGCTATCAAGGTGGTCATTTTTTGATCTTCAGGGATCGCATGGAGGGAGCACAGTCTCTCGAAGGTGATAAAATATTCGGCTATATCCTTGGATTCATCATACTGGGGGCACAGACGCTCCCATTTGGGGATTTTTGGGGAAGTGGAGCCGGCCGCTGAAGGGTTGCGACTCTTCAACTCTGCAACAGCCAGTTCATGCTTCTGGGCCTCCATAGCTCTCTTGTGGGCCACCTCCTCTGCTTCCATAGCTCTCTTGTGGGCCGCCTCCTCCCGGATTCTTTCTGCTTCCATAGCTCTCTTGTGGGCCTCCTCAGCTCTTTTGTGGGCTTCTGTCTCTGCACTAATTTCCAGCGTACGTAATTCGATTCGTCTCCGATGTTCGTTTTCTTTCTCTGTTATTTCGAGTCTGGCAAGGTCCAGTTTTACCGTGGCCTCGCTTACAGACATCTTATTGCTGTCTGGTGCTGGGCTACGCCCCTCTGCAGTTCACTGAAACTGGACCGCACTCAGATCAGGAGCTCTTCAGTTAAGAGACTTTCCCAGCTTCCCCGATCTTCACTCTTACTTATTTGATTTCCTTTTCTGTCCCTACTTCCCTTACCCGAAATAAGCAAACAGAAAATAACAAACCAGTAACCACTTTGTCTGTTTTCCAGCCACCACACTTAAAACTCACTTAAAATCACTACCAGTATCTCAAAGCAATCAGCTGTGCACAGATCCTGCTCGACTACGCCACTGTGACGGGTTGGGGCCACAGAGACCTGCTTGGTGCTGCCACCTGGTGTGCCAAGGCTACTTCTGCCCCTGCTTCCAGGCCTTTTCCAGCTTGGGACTCCCGAATCCTGTCTGTTTTGAGCCAGATTCCACTGATCTGCTGCAAACACAGACCCAGGTCCGAACCAAGTCCACTCACCACTGTAAGGCCCCTGGAAGCGCTCTTGCCTTTGACACCCAGCTGCTCAACTCCAAGGAGGTTCAAACCCTTAATAAATCCGTTTTACCCTGTATAAAGCTTATACAGGGTAAACTCATAAATCGTTCGCTTTCTATTGCAAAGATAGAAAGTATGCACACCTGTTTGCTCTCCCTTTGCACTAACTCGTACTCAAGGAAACTTAATAAGTAAAAAGTGATTTTAATAAGTACAGAAAATAGCATTTAAGTGAGTTCAATCAGTGACAAACAGAACAAAGTGAATTACCGAATAAAATAAAAGAGAACACGCAGTTCTATGTCTAATCACCCTGTGTACAGATAAACCCCTCACTGGGTCCAGCAATCACTCACCCCCCTAACGTCTTTGTCCTCTGTTCAGTCTCTTTCAGGTCTCCTTGGGGGGTGGAGAGCTTCTTCCTTTAGCCAGCTCAAGACAAAATGGAAGGGTCTTGCAAGGGCTTTTATAGCCTCTCTTCCTCTCCCTGTGTAGGATCCAGTTGCCCTGGAGTTTTAGGATCACATGGGCAAGTCACCTGCCCATGCGCCCTAACCAGTCTAACCAGTTGCATTCCAGACCCGGCCCCAATGTGGATTGGGGTCTGCAACGTCTTTTGTCTGTCAAGTGCTCGCATTTAACAGGCATTCTTTGCTCCAAAGATGATCCCATGCACTTACAAAGGCTATGTACAAAACCAGCAAATATAAAACCAATCTTCATAACTCCAACTACAACAATGATACATGCATACAAACAGGAGGAGTAAATTCAGTAGGTCATAACTTTCACAGAGATATGTTACATGGCACATGTAGCATAAAACATATTTTAGTTACATATATACATTTATAAGCATCTCCCCATAAAGTTTTATGGGGAACACCGTCACACCGCTATAATGTGCAAGTGTAGCCAAGGCCTTAGTTACACTTAACCATTTTGCCCTGCACCAGCAGCTGGCCTTGAGAGTATACTCACAACAAGGACATCTCCACTCTCCACCACCTTCATATTTCCTCAACAGTAAGGGCAGGATTTTCCCTTGATCAGATTACCAGATTTTAGCGTGGCAACGCAGCTAGTGATGCAGTTCTTAAATCAACAAGCATTCATCAACACAGAGTGGGCTTCCATCAGAAAAATAAAGTATCAGTTACCTTCTTTGTTATCTGTTAACAGCACTGCAATGTCGCTACCTTCCGATGTTCTTAAAAATATAGGGTGAAATCCTGGTCCCAGTTAAGTCAATGGGAGTTTTGCTATTTACTTCAGTGGGGACAGGATTTCACTCACTCTGCCTTGGACAATGCTTAGTACTAGATCAAGTCATCTTCAGTTATTGATGTAGAAGGTTTTAAACATAGTTGCTGTTCGGCTTTAAGTCTTGAAAGTGGATTAAAAGAAAAATGAAAGCCACGGATTTGGATTTGGAACAAGACCTACAATTCCATCATTCATATTATTTGTATTATGTACTGGAAACTTATGCTGATGAATACCTTATTTTTTTTAAGAGTCCCACTAAATATTCCTTCCGAACAATTTACACTGTGTGCTTAATTACTTGCAGGACTGGGGCCTAAAACAACATTTTTTGGGGGGGGGGAATACTTTTTTTTTTAAATAAACGATAAAGACAGCTTGATAAATTAAAGATTTGCTTTTGCTTCCCCCCCTTTTTTTTTAACAATGTCATTTTCTGACCCCCAGCATATGAGGGCTTTTGTCCGTCACCCAGGATACTGTCTCGTCTGATATAATATAATGCCAGTTGTCTTGTGGAACCATCAGACAATCTGGTAACTGGCAAATTGGGTCAAAGCACTGGAAAGACGATGTAGTTTCTTAAAACTCTGGTTTCATAAATAAATTATTGTATTTTGTAAAAATCCACAGTTTTTGTAAATAGCTTTTAGAGCATAAGAATATTTAAGACCATAGAGTAGGTATTTTTCTTCCCTGATCACCAGGTTATCTCCATGTCATTAGACAGTGTCATGTTCACATACCAATCACTAACTCCTGTTTAAATTATTGAATGCTAAGAGTTTAAAGGGTGATAAAGCAACTGGGAGGCTTTCAGGGTCACCATTAAAGCAGAACTAACTTCTACCCATAAAACATCCCTTGTGCCTAAATTCATACCAAAGATGAAGAAATTAATACAATCTATTTTATATATAAAAAATTCCCTACCCAAGTAAAGTTTTGACCCCAAAAAGGGAGAAGAACCAGAAACTCCATGAAGTCCAGTAGGGTCTTCACAATTTCTATTGATTTTAAATGGAAGGCTCTCAGATACTACACAGATGACCAGCAGTATTAAACCTTAAAATAGTCAGATGGATAATACATACATCCTACATCACTGCCACTTTTGTACGAACAGTATGTAAGGATGTGGCAGTATAATATTTCTCCAGAATGAATCAAACTTTTTGTGGCTTCAGTACTGTCTACTGCTCTTGGATGCAGGTGTAGTTTACCCATTCTCTGTCCAGGCAGTAAATTGGATTTGGGCTGAGTGCTGCCAGTAGAAAAACTGTTCATAAATCAAGACTGAGAAAGCTGACAGACCTCTTGAAACCCTTGATTTGATGACCGAAAGGGTAGGTAAATAATTACCACTATAATTTTCCACCAGCTGTTGACTGGATGAAACTATGACATCCACAGGGCTCCAAATGGTGCAGGCATCTCCCTGCCTGGACCTGACTGCAGAATCAGTGCTTAATTTAATGAATACAATAGTTCATTTCTCACTGCTGAGAACGAAATTGTTTCCCTCATCAATAAACTGAATTTGGTTTGAATTACCTAGATTTCAGAATCTGATATGCCACCATTTTAGGCAGTGACTGCATTTTAAAAGTTATCAGAGGACAACTAGAGGTTTTGGCATCTGAATATGGGATAGTTGAGGCTATTGGTGCCTGGAGTGGCATGGGAGGAAGTCTGAGATTACGGAAGAAGCATATTAACTAAATATGTGTGCTAAAATCATCAATAACTAACAGTGCTGAATTTATATTGATATATTTAGCTTTCAAACTTAATCCTATGGGAAGAACAGGGCAGTTCACACCTCTCTGAGCAATTTTTGTCAGACTTTCTTCAAACATATGAAGATGCGACTGCATTGATATATGTTTGGTTCACATATTCAAAGTCTTCCATGCAACCATGAGGGCTAGAAACGAGTTTTAAAATGAAAGTTTTGATTCTTTGGGACCATTCTGCAGCCAGAGACCATCAGAGTACAAAGAACCTTAGGTTTGGGTTAGGTATTTAGATTAGTCTGTAAAAACAGAGCATGTGTGAACTTTAAAGACCCCCTGGTAAGATTAAGCTTTGTTTTGATGTCCTGGTGATTTCCCCTCCCCACACTGTTGTGTAGTAGGCTGGCTGCTGGCGTTCCACAGAGAGCTGGCTGTATAACAGTGATTCGTGTTGGCCTATAGTTTGGTGCTATATTCAGGTAGGATATGAGCATTGTTAACAAAAAAAATACTACAACCTTAAAGACCTGGATACACTGATGTCAATGGGAATAGTGTCTCCTGATCAAAAAGTGCTTGCAATCCTTTATTTGGCATTATCTGGCATTTATTATTTGGCATTTGGCATTATCTAGTACCATTCAATGTCAGTATTAGCCAACTGATACCATACAGTTTTATCAGATATAACAGTCTTTTCTTCTAATAGAAAAATAAAACTGCAATATCTCTTGGCAAATGCTGACTCTTCTAATGACAGCAATTGTACGTTAATCAGTAATGAACAGAAGGACTAGTACAGCTCAGTGTACAATGAGCGATGTGCATGGAGCATGGCTACCTCACATCAGACTTCAGCAACAAAACATCCAGATAGATACATTGGCAGAACACAATTCAAGAGGCACAAAGCTCTAAGGATTCTTTTAAAATTAATTTTAAACGCCTAGAGCCTGTTCTATCCAGTTACCACAATACACTGAGGGAGGCTAGGAGGCTGCATTACAAAATAAAATATTGGTATCTCTGATTTCAAATGCTGGGTGAATATAAACACTTTAAAAAAAATCTTGCAAAGCATAAATAATTTTGATTTGCCCTGTTGCCTAGCATATGTGCTGTCCTATACTGCTTTGCATACATAAATCCACAGTGAAAGTTTGCTGTGAAGTGCATTGCTATGTGTTTGAAGCCAGAGTATTAACTCCTGTTTCACGCAAAGAGATGGAAATATTGAGTGCTGCTGCTGGAGTGGTTTTGATGTGGCATTTTTTTGAAAGCAGCAGGTGATTAATATTAATACCAGGATTAATATTAATAATAGTATTTACAATATGCTATTAAAATGTAAATGAACAGAGAACTGTTCAAATAACAGTTGGGCACATGAATATAAAATGGAGTATCTCATATGGGAAATAGTTTTTCTTTTTTCCATGTCCAGACTGGATTGCATATTTTTAGCTTACATGCTACTAGGCAGAGATCCAATCGACAAACTTCTGGTTTTGAGTATCCCTGGTTGACTCAGAAAATTTCCAATTCCTTTCCACTAAGTGGAAGCCTTCAGCCAAAACCAAAGGTTATGCAGGTCATAGATGGCTACCAGTCAGTGATAAAGTGGATGAATATAGTGTGTAAACAAAAAACCATGAGTGAATATTGAAAATCATATTTTCCAAATATCCATTCAAGTTTGTAAATGATTTTGATCTGTGTTCATTCTTTTTTGTGTCCAATTTGCCTCAGACTTTCTAGAGCAAGGCTTATAATAAGCCGGAGCCCACCAGAGCAGAGGTAAATATTTTCAATCCCACCTCTCTAACCCCTGCAGGGCAGAAGCCCCAAGCCCCAGTGCCTCCACTCCCATGGGGCTAAAGCTCAGAGCCCCGAATTGGGATGTGGGGGCCTCTAGGAAATAATCTTTGAGAATGTAAGCCCTGTTCCAGAATATTTCTGCCCTGCAATATGCTCACTCCTGTGAATTTCCAGACAGATTGCTATGGTTTTGGTGACACTTCAAAGGGAGATATTTAAATCAAACTTATCATAGAGGACTGCTATAGTGTAAACTTTAAAGAGACACTGTCAATTCAAATTTGGATATGACTGTTTAAAATTGTCCTAAACCAATGTAAAAAGTCTCCATTAAAAGTAATCCCAGTGGAAATGGGCTTTTAACAAATAAACATTCCCTTCCTGTGCATGCAAGTTAAAAATTACATAACTTGAAAATGAAATTGACGACCAACAATACTGGTTCACTTGTGTGTCACTATTGTTAAAATATGTATTAGAGTTACAAGAGTGTGTTTAGTGTTTAGATTTTATTGAATGCTGGTGAGTTGTTGCATACATTAAGCTCACTTATATCATCTATATCCCATATTATAAGATAATATTTGAGTGGTTGTGTTGCAAGCCTCTGGGACTATGTAAATTACCAGACAAGAGAGAGACATTTACTAGTGTGACATGCCCCCCAATCTCCAACAGAAAGTGTAATGTCCTGCCCAACAGGAAAGGTTCATCAACATCAGATGGACTATTGTAGGTTGTGAAAGAGGACAAAATATTTTTTCCCTCCTCCCACTATGAAAATGAGTCATGCAAGTGGATTCCTTACATCTGCTGAGTTTGCAGCTCAGCACACAGGCAGGAGGGGAATAAAAACCCCTAACAAGGAGAAACTGGATATCTATGCTGTTTGGACTCTGAGGGGCAAAGCTTACTAGGCAGGAAGAGATCCTCAGCTGCTTACCTTCAGTTATCCCTACAGAACATATAGAGCTTGTTTATTACAGAAGCTTCTTGTAACTCATTTGTGTATATATGTTTACCTGCTTTAATCTTGTAAATAACTTTCTTGTATCTTTTTCCTATTTTATAAATATTTATAGAGTTTATTATAGGACTGGCTACCAGCATTGTCTTTGGTGTGAGATCTAAAGTGCAATTGGCATGACATAAGTGACTGGTCCTTTGGGACTGAATATTGCTGTGATTCTTGATTAAGGGACCATCTATCACAAAGGTACGCTCACTCTAGGTGGCAAGATAGATTGGAGTACCAAAGGGGACTGTCTGTTACTCCAAGGTTTGGCTGTTATAGTGCCTGAGGAGTTTACACTTGGCTGGTGATACCTAAGTATAGAATTCACAGCCAATTTGGGGTTTGTGCGCTGGTTCTTAACAGTCTGCCTGAGGTTGGTACTCATGCTCTTGAGTCACTGCAGGCAGCTTTACAACCACCATGGATAAGCTTTGATTTTAGACCTTGCCCCAAAGAGTCTGCACCTCCAGCTGTGTATAGTGTCTGTTAATGCCATGCTAAGGGCACTGGTTTGGTAATGACTTGCAGAGAAGCTAGCCACCAACTCACTCACCAACATGACCTCTTACACCAGCAGCACTTTTCCAGCTTTGACAACTCCCATCCAAATGCCAACCAGATGTAAACTATTTTAACTTGTGAGAGCTGATGAGACTGCAGGCTGTGAGGAAATGGCTGGAGAGTTTACTGGTTTCACATTGCTGCATGTATCGTATCATAGGAAGTACTATAATGAACATAACTGCACAGTTATACATTCGATGGGATGCAGCCAGCTTGATATGCAGTTCAGCAGAGAATAGCAAGAAGCTCGGCAGTTCCAGCCAGCAAGTTGAGAGAGTCACATTTGTTGTAGCTTTGATTAAATAATCAGAAAGCCATAATATTAAACTAATATTTTTTAGACTTGCCCACACACGAAATCATTCTTACCACTGGAAAGACAAAATGTTAGCTAAGCTCAGTTAGTATGAAGTTGGTCTTTTCAATTTGTCTGTGGAGAAATAACTCCTTTTTTTTCCAGCAAAAAAATATGATAAGCTAAAATTCCCAATTAAAACCTAGCAAAGCTGAACTGAATACATGATTTGTTAAAAGTAAGGTAGAATTAGTAGCTTATTTACAGTTCTTGCTACATTTCCTTGAACTACAGAGGGAGTTACAAGTACAATTCCTGTTGCAGCTAATGGAATGACAATGCAAATGCAGCCCTTCAAGTGCTCTGGCCACTAAGGAGGCTGTTCTGTGAAAATATTCCTCCTAATAATTTTGGATTATGTCTCATGCCCAAGGCAAGTCAGCAGCTTTCTCTGATCGCTGTCGGAGTCCTCATGTAAAAACACAGACATAAAATAATGAATCTGCAGGGCAAGAATCACGCAAAAGGAGCAGCCATTTTTCCTGATCAATGTCTCAACTGTTCTACCTGCATTAGCTGTTAGGGAAAGTACCAGGACTTTTTAAGCCGTGTTTTGCCTTTTTGAGAAATGAACTAGAAATATACACTGGCAGCAGCTGAATCAGAGAGAGCTCACAAGCTGAGGATACATATCATGAATACTTACTGTAGGGGACCATGGATAACTCTCCCCATGAAGTTCCAAGTGATGGAACTCACCATTACAAATATTATTGATAATAATGACAATGATTTTATACTATATCACCTTTTTCCCTGAATTATCCCAAAACTTTACACACACTATATATGAATCATTTTATCCACCATTGAAATGCAACCACCTCTGGAGTGAAACATGGCATCTGTATAGTAGCATATAAGAACAGCCTTCCACAATGACTAGGGAGCAAATACATGGCCTAATCTTCTTCGCTCATTCCTCCAGTCTAGCAGGCCAGGCTGGAGGAGTTAGACTGATCCTCTCCACTCAACTTCATTTAGTTGGGGTTTGTCCTGCTTTGAGCAGGAGGTTGGACTAAATGACCTCCTAAGGGCTCTTCCAACCCTAATCTTCTATGATTTTATGCCTATTTCCTATGCTCACATTGCCCTCTGGTACTTATGAGGTGTGCTGCTATGCGCTGCACAAACATGAGCCTTTTTACTGGCAGCTGCATAGCAGCACACCTGGAGCTGACAAAACCCCGGATCAGATTGGCAAACTCCTCATCCAAAAGGAGGCTGTGCAGTTTTCTGACTGGTTAGAGATGGAAGAAAGGCGTATATCAATTTGCATGTCCAGGAGCAGAGACAATATCTTGATGATCTGTGGTCTGATGCCCTTGATACATAGCAATAATAAAAATATTGGCAAGTTCCTCAGTGTCTGTCCATTCCAGCAAATATAACCTTTGTATTTCCTGTGTACACTCTTTGCTCCCTGGGGGAATTAGAGGGAATAAACCACTCTACAACCATCTGCTGACTTCAGTCATCACTCCCTGGCTCTCTGTCCAGTCTCATGTCATTGTTTCTCTCCACATTATCTTTGCATGAATTCCCTAGGACCTCCTCAAATTAAACATGTCTAACACTGAACTTCCTAAGCCATCTTCCCTGCCCCTTAGTCCATCTCCATTGACTATTCCACCATTCTCACAATCACTAAAGCTTGAGACCTGGGTGTCATATTCCTTCCTCTTCCTCTCCCCTTACATCCACTTTTTCACCACCTCTAGTTTCTTTGCCAGATAATGCTTCTGAAACCTACACCTTCCTTTCTTTCCATTGTCTTTTACCTGTGCTATAATAACCATCATCTCCTTTTCAGCATCTCTGCTCATTGGGGGGGGGAGGGATAGCTCAGTGGTTTGAGCATTGGCCTGCTAAACCCAGGGTTGTGAGCTCAATCCTTGAGGGGGCCATTTGGGGATCTGGGGCAAAAATTGGGGATTGGTCCTGCTTTGAGCAGGGGGTTGGACTAGATGACCTACTAAGGTCCTTTCCAACCCTGATATTCTATGGTTCTATGATTTTTCCCTATCCCAAACCATTCATTGTATTTCAGCAAAAGTTATCTTCCTTGCTCGATGCTCTGATCATGTCACATCCTTCCTGAGCTCCATTTCTGGTTGTCTGCATCAAGTTCTAACTCCTTGTACTTGCTTTCAAGGCTCTACAGAGTGCTACCCCTACATTCATCTTGGCCCTCATTTTCAGTGACACCTCTGCTTATCACTGCACTCTGCCAATACTGCTTACTTTACGGAACCCATAATCCCTTCTTCAAACTCACACCTTTGTGCTTGTCACTTATGCTTAGAACAGCTTCCCTCCTCCAATACACCAAGCTACCTTACAGATTCCTCCTTCAGATTCCTCTTGCAAGCTTATTTTTGTGGTTAGCCTTCCACCAGTGGGACTGTATAAATAATTACACCTTTCAGTTTCTCCATTTGAAACTACAGAGGTAAATTTGAATCAGCAGAACGTAGTTCACCAAATTATAATATGGTCAAAACTTTAGGAGTAGCACCCTACCCTTCTGAAAATACCATTGGATCTTTAAAAATGTGGTCAAGACTTTGCTGCTGGGCCATAGGTTCAGTACTGACTAGAAGGAAGACAGACAAATAGTGAATCATGAGTGTGACAGCCTATGGAACTTGGTTTTTTTCTTTGAGATTTCACATCCAAGTACAAGTACAAGCCTGATGTGATTCTACATATCTGAGAAGAGCATAGCCCATGGAGTTATGACTCCATATTTCCTTTTTAATTATCACCTCAGAAAACATTAAGATTGTTGCTTTAACCAATCAGAATTTAGCCAACTTCATCTAATCACATCATATCAATCTTGGAATTTCCAGTTCTAGACCAATTCTTCCAAGAATGAGAAGATAGCTTGTGTTATAGAGGAGGTAAGACTAGATCATATTGGTCCCTTCTGGCCTTGTAATCTATGAATCTATGGGGGAAAATGGTGTAGTTAATCATTTCAGAAGTACAGCAGATTTAGCAATCAATTCCCCACATCTAGCCACAGCTTTTCTAACATCACTGTTCAAAGGCTCACAAAGTTAGCCAAACAAATTATTCATCTCTGGAGTTCTCTGCCTAGAGCACAGATGTCTTTAAAAATCAAATTCATAGAGTGCAATGAAGTAAAATGTGAATTCTGATCAAACATAGGTAGAAATGGTGGGCAAGACTTGCTTTGTTGTTTAACAATATCAACACGATGATTCAGCAGGACTGGTCCATCTCAAAATACTTTTTAAAATTAATTAACTTTGGATAGGATTATGGAAACTGCTGTAAGAATAGAACTGTTTGACTTCCAGGCCTAAAGACTGAATTATACAAGTACTAAAAATGCTTAATTTATCTTTAAGAGCCACATACAGGCCTTGGTCTATATCCATTCATGCCCATTGGAGTTCTAATTACAAATGTTGTGTGAGTAGGTAAATGCCTATTAATTTGTTAGGTTTCACAAAGATTACATCATTCTAAAAATCCTGACATTTTATTTATTATTTAAGAGACAAAGAGAGAACCTGTTAATAAAGCCTCTTTGTTGTGCAACATTAGATTTATTGTGTTAATTTTAACTACATTTTTCAAAGACTTCTGTAGAGATTCAGCCAGGCAGCTTACATTGGCTTTAAGGGGCATCACATGGTTAAATCTAAGAATGCCACTCTGACAATTAAGGGTAAATAATAATTTCTGTGGCTTCCTCTCCCTCAGCAACACTCAACTAGACCTCTTCCCCTCTAGAATACAGAGAAAAAATGTGCAAACCTAGAAGAAAGTGATTTTGATATCTTTAATCTTTTGTTACAAAAATATACATTTTAAACCTTTCAACTTGAATTGGCACTCTTCTTTCAGATTTTTGAGCTCCCTTATCTACCTATAACCTCTTCTCCAGAACCCCTGCTGAGGCTATTCTTTCCCCTGCAGGATTAATCTCAAATTGAATTTAAAATAAAATTAACTAGAGCCAAATTACTAGAGAACAAAGAATATTTATTGTTGCTCCCACTGAGCCTTGTTGCTTTTGCTGCTGATTCAGGAAAGCATGACCTAGTTGGAGATGGTAGAAGCTGATCCTGTATGGGGAGATCTTGGCGAATCAGCAAAAAAAAACCCTGGACCACTACCAATAACTGGAATATTGATTATCATGCTTATTGCCAAAAGCAGCTAAATCAGTAGATCTTAGCAGGCCTCTGCAACAGCCCTAGCGTATCTAAGCAAAATACAAGGGGAAGGGAGGGGGTCAAGAGGGGAGCCGACCCTGTGTCTTTCCGCATAAGATCTCAGTTGAAATTGCTGAGGTACGTGTTTTGGAAAAACAGGAAACTTATCTATATCTGCCTTTTGGGATGTGTTTGTCAGGGCCCTCAAGACATGCAGGCTCTGCAAAAACACATCTGTCTAATTAATGGTTTTGGGAAAACTCTTGCTTAAACTTTGAAGTTGTTTGCTTAACAAGGTTTATTTTACTGACGTGTTGTTATGCTAATCCAATAAATAAGGGGAGAAAGTATGGCGGACCCTTAAGAGACACTTCATCAAAACAATTTTAGGGTCCTCAGTGGCAGCTGAGAGACTGGCCACTTGGACGGCTGTTGTTGTAACACTCGAGAGCTACACCAAACTTTAGTAATTATTGATTTTTGTGGTGTTTTACTAACCTGTTGTGAATGTGTATAAGGGCTTGTGACTAGAATAAAGTGAAGCTTTAAGTGAAAGTACTCATGTATTGTACTGTTTGTGCCAGCCACCTATTGGTCAGATGGCCTTGTCTCCATTGATTTATTTCCTGCCACCGCCTGACCAAGAGTAATAGTTAAAAAGAGCTTTGGGTTGAGAGAACCCCGGGTAACAGTTCAGCAACCAAGCAGAACAATACTTAGCCCTGCATCTGGGATAGGAGGCCCAATAAAAAGCAGAAATGCAAACTCTCCAGCTAGCAGTTTCACTTGCAGCTAAAGTCATGTCAAATGTCAGACTGATCAGGATACAGGAAGCAGGATGGAAATCAGGTAGTTTTGTGCCAGAGAGCAGCTTGTTGTCTTTGAGTGTGCTTAGGGCCGTTTTGTGCAGGGTGTTTGGAGAGAGAAAAAACTCGCCAGTGTCACACTGCCACAGTTGTTAAAATCATTTAAAAAAACATATTTTCTATAACCCTCAAAGATATTTACGTCACTGGCTGGGCTGCCTGCAGCCTGCATGGACTTACCACGGTAAATTACATTTTTGAGGACAGCGCTTCAGCATCTGTGACTGATTGCCTGCCAGGACTGGAATCAGGGAGGGAGAACCAGGAGTTCAGATGGAAAGCATAAGGAACAGCAATAAGGGAGGAATAAACATACATAAATACGGGCAGGATGGTTAGTGAGACCTAAATGGGCTTATAGGCCATTAGAACTGACTTCATTGTCTATCTAATTGTACAGTAGCTGATATGTAAATCCAGTGCCACATCCACCACCAGTGCTCCATCTGAGGCCCAACTTGGACCACTGGACCATTTAAATACCATAACATACACAACACTGGGACCATGGTTAAGCACAGACAGGTTATTTTCTCTTTTTACATCTATGTATACATATGACAACAGTAAGACCCTGAACCTGGAATGAGTTCTGCATTTAAGACCAAATTTTTAGCCAAATCTGGTCACTGTTGTGCTTGTGCAATATTGTGCTTACAATAAACTACTCTTGCAATGAACTGTAGGCACAAATATTGATGACATCTAAGTTAGAAGACATCTAACTACTTGACTTGTGGGGATGGTTGGTTAGTTGGCCATCTAGCGATACTTGTGCCTATAAGTCACTGTGAGTACAAAATTATGCCTGCATGGGTAAAAGAGAAAAGCTGGATTAAGGCACAGGTATTATAGGACCTAGCCTAGGGTCCCAGCTCCTGACATCAGGTGATTGCACCTGAATCTATTTTTTTAAATTTTAAAATAATATTTCTAGCCCTCATAGATGGAGAGAAAAGCTTAAAGACATGACCTGAGTGATGCCTGTCTGAGCCTGCAAAGAGCCTGAGACAATAGCTACAAGAGCTGTGAACTGCCCTGTTCATCTTAACTCTGAAACCTGCTGAGACACAAAGGAGAGGTGGAGTCAATAACAGGGGAGGGACCATGTCATAGGTGTTGTGGGTTGTACCTAGGGCTTTAATTTGTCCCCAAAGAAGAGCCAATTCTTGAAATTCGGCCTTCAACTGAAAATGCAAAAAAAAAAAAAAATAGCTTGCCTACATTGCACTGTATGTATTTTATGGTATACAGTTTATAAAGTAAACAGTAATATACTAAACTACGTCTTAAACAAGAAAAACAGGAATAGAAAATATTAACTTTTGCAACATAACATTGCTTAACTCTTGCATTTCTGAATGCTTATTGATTTTTGTCTGTGCAACCAGGAAGTTACATTGACATAGATTTGTTCCGTTAGTTATGTATATATACTACAATATGTTACTTTTATTTACCTAATAAGGCTAAAAATAATAGGATGAAACATCTCTAAGTAAACAATGTCATTGTTTCAGAAATGAATTTGGTCCTTTGTTTAGTCTTATTAAATGAAGAAACATATTTCATCACCCTCCAAAAAAACGTAAATGTTTTCTTTCATATTCCCCACAGTGTCTGACACTGTTGTCACTGCAGATGTGTTCCACACCCTATTTAAAACCCTTAGCTCTTTTACTGTATATTAATGCATGACTGTGGAGCCTGTAAACTGAAGTAGAGGTGCTGTGAAGTATGCCTGTCCAGGAAAAGCGTTCTCCTCAGATACCTACAACATGTTCATGGCATAATGCTAGCAAGTCACAGTAAAATAATAGAAGCGACAAAGAGTCCCGTGGCATCTTATAGACTAACAGATATATTGGAGCATAAGCGTTCGTGGGTGAATACCCACTTTATCGGATGCATGTCTGCATCCGACGAAGTGGGTATTCACCCACAGGACTCTTTGTCACTTCTACAGATCCAGACTAACACAGCTACCCCTCTGATACTTAGTAAAATAATAGATATTCAGAAGTTTGTGTTTTGGTTCTAGTTCTGCTACCAACTGGTGTGACTGATTTCATGTCATTCTCTCTTTGAGATGTGCTGCTGTTGCAATTAGAATATTGATTAAATTCCACAAAAAAACAATTGATGGTTGAAGAATCATTTCTTGCTAAGTCATAGCAAATGATCTATCAGACCCTCCTTGCCTATTCCAATCACAGGTGAAATAATTGTGCTTGAATTGATGTGATTATCAGTTCTTGGAAATATGGGCTTCCTATTTGTACAACAAGCAATCTCATCATAGCCCTGTTTATCCTAAATAGTTATCTCCATCATAAAATAGTATAATTAAATCAAGTTACAATAGCATCTCAGATAGCTGGAGTAATATAATCTGCGGCATATGATCCAATAATATACCGTACATTATTGCTATCTTCCTTCCATGACATAGATAACCTACCTAACCCTGGTAGAAAGAGCTGGAACAGATGGAATAATTATGTTTTTTATCTGTGGATATCTGGACATGCCTCCCACAATCTAAATATTGGAATGTTTGTCACCAGCTGTGACAATAAAAACTCAGGGCTCTACTGTAAGGCAATATCTCCATGTCCTCTGCTTAATATACATAAGACGTACCTCTTATATAGCAACTTTTCATCAGCAGATCTCAAGTAGATCTCATATGCAGAGGTCATCTCAAGTGAGTGCTGATAAAAGCTATATGCAACACCAAGTGATCATGTACAGTGTTCCATATATACCCCATATGGTACAGGACAAGTACTTTAGGAATTCTTTAGAGAGTTTAAACATTTTTATGGGACTATTTTTGACATCTCTGCCTATAAGGCCAATGCTTTAGTTACCTTGGGCTAGGTCTTGGTCCAGGCCATGACTCCTCCTCACCAATCTGGCAGCTCACAGAGACTATAAAGCTACCCTCAAAGGGCAGAGGACTCCCCCAGCATGCTATTGCCTCAGAATAGCTGGCTTTACACCACTCCTGCCAGGCGCTCAGTTAGGCAATTTGCCAGGGATGTGTCTAAGGAGGGAGGGGTGATGACTGAAGCATAAGGTAAGACATCAAACGAGCAGCAGTAGATGCCATTACTCTTGTGATGGGGGTGAAAAAGAGCTGAGGATTCACAGAGGCCTCATAGAAGGAGTGGGCAGCTCATATTATTTGCACAATCTTCTAGCCTGTCCAAGAACAGTCCCAGCAGTGCAGAGTTCCTTTCCATGGAAGGCATTACAATTTAGCCATTAGAGGCCCTTAGAATTTAGCCCCAAAGCTTTAGTGGTTCATCCAAGCCCGTCTTCCACAACGTTCTAGTTTTTCCTTTACTTTTTCCTAGAGCCTTGAGTGTGTGTGTTAGCATTGTGAATGTATCAGCATTTGTGTGCTAATATTTGTATGTATGTGTGCACAGTAAATACTCTAATCGGTAAATCAGTTTATGCAAGTATGTGTGGAAAGGAAGAAGATGGGGTGGTATTTGGGACACTAAAGACCCATTCTACCAGTTTACATAAACATCAATAACCCAATTACCCACCAGTAGGCATTTTCAATCGAACAATTAAAATTAAATGATTTGATCTCTAATTCTTCAGAAGACGTCAAAGATGAAATTATAACTCAATCCTCAGGAAACCAACATCCATAAATGGCATTTAAAAAAAATCACATTGGTGCTATAACAAATCAGTACGTTAACTGTGTTGATAGTGTCTGGTTTCCCAGAGGATTTTAGATCTTTCAGAAGAATGATTTTTCAGTAATAATTAGAGTGTAAATTAGGCACTTCTTTGAAAATGTAAAAACCCCACAAAACCCCCAACTCATTCATCTTTTTCATGGATAGAAAATGAAAAGGCTAGTTCATATGAAGACTGTTTCTGTATCTATTAGGCTTCAGCTTCAAGAGAGCTTTCTGCACCACAGCCCATTAAAGAACACAAAAGATAAATAACATACAAATGATTTAAAAAATGAACACAGCAATCAGCAACTTAGTTTGTTACCACAAGAGAAAGTATAGATCTTTGAGTAATAATTAACAGCCAGGAATTGTGATGACTAATCCAATATACCACAAGTCAGAAATAATTAGCAAACAGTGTAGTGAAATTTCACTAAGCCATTATAATCATGCTTTTACCAAATCACAAAGATCATATAGAAAATATACTGTATAAGGAATATGAGAAAATATATCTGTGACACCTAAATGTTGCTCTTTGAGGAAACCTAAATGTTCTTGTTCATCTCACTATCACAAAGAAACTTGTGGTCTTAAGAAAACCTGATAACTCATAACTCAGAAAAAACAATCAGAAGAGAATCATTTTTTCTGAGAAGAAAAAAAAACATTAAAATGCTAATAAACCAGGCTTTAGCCATGGGGGTCCATGGGTGGTGTTGGTGTTCATTTAAAATAACAAAGGACCAAAAATGGTATTTAAAACACACATAGACATATGGAAGGAAGCTAAAAGATTATATATCAACCTAGTCAAATACTTTGTAAATTGGGAAATACCACTTTAGTTGTGTATTAAGTATGAACCAGTAAAATGATGTCCTAGCTAAACATGAAAGTGAGAAAATAATACCTATGATCCCCCAAGGCAAGGTCTATAAAAAAAGTTGGGGACTTACTGAAAAATAAAGGCTTTCACAGATGTCTTATTAGGAAAATGAATGAGTATGTAACTCAGAGAAAGATCTGCTTGGTTCGAGAGTCTACAGGACATCAACAGAATTTGAGCTACATTGTGGATTGCTTCTGACATATAAGAGTTCGAATTTAACCTTTGTAATTACTTATTTTAGCAAGGCTTTTCATTAGCCTACATCTAGATGATATTCAGTTCATGGTTTTTAATTTATTTTCGGAAGTTCTAATCTCTCTTTCTTAAGTGAAGAGTGTTTTATTTTTATAAAAGGATTGTTTCTGGTGAATGGGTGCTGACTCTTGAAGAAGGAAAACAAGTGGAGTTTGGCTGTCATATGGACCTAAAGTCAAGAATAAGAGAATCTGGAAGGGCTGTCCATAGGTTTTTGTGCTGGCACAGATTGTGTCATCCAAATTTACAGAGTAAGGGCATGATGATCTACTATTATAAAGTCACCTTTCTTGAATTTAGGATATTGATTAACTTAGTAAAAATTGAGGGATGAAGAGGCCAAATAAAAATTATCAATATATTTTAATTTAGAATACATTAAGTAGAGGAGAGAAGGAAGGAAGGATACTACAGATTGAAAAATATTTCCGTATACCCAAGGGTGGGGTCCTAAGAGTGGATGTTAGAGATTATTCATTGCTCTTTACAGACTTTGTCACCTTCAGCAAATCAGTAAGGGGTACCTTTTAAGAGGAACTAAAGTTCTGGTCTTCCTTTTTGTAGCTTCAAGTAACATCTGCAAAATGTGTTCCTGAACTGCATATTGATTTTTCAGGTGCATATTTGAGAACTTATGCCTTTAACTACCTTATTTGTACCCATAGTTAGGTAGACTGAGCTAGAAAGTCAGATTTGCTCCCACAATCCAATTACAGTTGCAAAAGAGTTGCAACAAATTTGGTGGATTTAACTTACACCTGCAAAGAAAGCTGCCCTTCTAATAATTTACTTGTTGATGTCTTTATGCCTTAATATCCAAAATAATGGGGACACTAATATCTACCACACAGATGTGTTGTGAGGCTAAATTAAATAATATTTCTGAAGCATGATGAGGTGCTCTGCTGGAAGCCACTATATATAAGTGTAAAGTAGTATTATTACCATCTTATCTTTACATTTCTGAATCCCTGTAGAACGTATATCAAACAAAAAGACTTGTTTCAAAACTTCACCTCAAAGAACAGTTTGTTCTCAATCTCTCTCTAAGGGAAAACACATTCCCAGTGCTAACACTACATTGCAGCTGCAAGAGGCTGGTGCACTATTTGAGATGGCATCCTTCAGATGTATTCACTTTCTGTAGTATATATAAGTTTGGTAGCAATACTGTCTGTGGACACAGGTGCTGACTTCTTCCTTTCCCTGGGGGTGCTCAACCCCCGCTCAGCCCCAGGCCCCACCCCCACTCCACCCCTTCCTGCCCTGTCCCACCCCTACCCTGCCTCTTCCCGCCCAGCTCCACCCCTGTTCCTCCTCTTCCCGCCCCCGCTCTGTCCTGCCTCTTCCACCCAGTTCCACCCCTGTTGAGTTGATCGGAAGGGCCACCTATGGATGGGAGGCACTGGGGGTGGAAGGACGGGAACTGGATGCTGGTGGGTGCTAAGCACCCACTAATTTTTTTCCATGGGTGCTCAGCACCTATGTCTGTGGAAACAGTGAATTTTCAGTGAACATTGGAGAATATTTATAGAAAGAGAAATTTGAATTTGTAAGCACCAGTATTCACACCAGAAATCTGATTCTAAGACTTACTCATCCAGACGTGGCCCACGTGTTGAAACAAAAATAAAAAAGCATTACTTTGAATATTTAAAATGAACTGTAAAATCTGTAGACACATAATTAGACAGCAAAAGTATTCACTAATCATTTTAAGGAATGGGAAAACTTCATAAGCTGCTTGTGAAAAATTTGCATATAGAATAAGAGGGAAAATATTTGCTAAAAATAATATGATGTGAATTATTCACTCAGCTCTACGACAGAGTCAATATTGTGAAAACTACCTCAGTCTTGAATAAAATAATGGGTATATCTACAGTGCAGTTAGACACTGACGGCTGGCCCATGCCAGCTGACTCAGGATTGTGGGGCTTTGGCTAAGGGGCTGTTTAATTTTAGTGTATACTTTTGGGCTCGAGCTGCAGCCCAGCTCTGGGTCCCTCTTGTCTTGCAGGGTCCTAGAGTCTGGGTTGCAGCCTGAGCCCAAATGTCTACACTGCAATTAAACCGCTCCTTAGCCCAAGTCCTGCAAGCCCGAGTCAGCTCTATTGCCATGTACACATACCCAATGTGTCCTCACAGACATGTGACAAGAGAATGAGTCAGAGGAGATTTCCAACATGTAAAATGTAGTATGTGTTTAGAAATAAGCAACCTTTCCCTCCAAAATTAGTAAAATAACAAAAAGGCAAAACATACCCAAAGCAAAAAGAGAAAAAATGTGTGTAAATAGCACTTAGCACATACATAACATTTTATATTTTCAAAACATTGTACAAATATTAGCTAGCTAAATCCCACAACAACCCTGGAGGCAGGTTATTTTGTTATTCCAATTTTCCAGGTGGGAAACTAGGTGGAGATCATAGTGACTGTACACAGCTGCACTGTGAATGAGAGTCACAATTAGAATTCATACATTTCTTATTTCCAGATCCAGGTGCAATCCACTAGACCATGCTGCCCATAGTGTCATTCATTTTCATATGGCAGTCAAAGTACAGCTTCTAATATCAAATATTTAATTTGAATAACTCCGCCTCTATTCCAGTCTCAGCCAACAGAAGGGTGGATTTATAGGTCCCAGGTCCCTCTTCTTTCATGAATGGAGGGACTTTTCCTTATTTGTTTTAGTGTAGAGACCCTTCCTTATGCACTTCAGAAGTGTTGGCCTAACTCTGCTCTTAATGAAATTTCCATTGACTTCAATGGGAGCACAGTTAAGCCAGTTCTAAGTGCTTTAGAAAATCCCACCCTAAATATTCATAAAGTGGGGCAGGCTAACCAGAGTTGCCCCCATGCAGGGCCTGATTCAAACCCATTGAAATCAAAGTGAATATTTCCATGGGCTGTGCATCAAGCCCCTAATGAAGTTACTCTGGATTTGCATCAGTGCAACTGAGAGCAGAGTGTGGCCCAGTTTCTTCACCTTTTCCTCCGAATCCTCCTTGAGGCCTAGGTATGTAGACAGGCAATCATTTATGAGCAGTGATGTTGTGCTACAGTTATTTCATTATCAGAATCTAAGGCACTTTGATGGAAAGCACTTGTGGATACCTTGGACTTAATTCTGCTGTCAGTGGAACCTTCCAGTTCCCAACATGTAGCCAAAAAGGACAGAAAGGAAGGATGGTCCAGTGCTTAGAGCTCTAGCCAGGGACTCAGAGAACCAGGTTTCAAATCCCTGCACTGCCACAGACATCCTGTGTGTGATATTGAGCAAGTCATTTACTCTCTATATGCCTAAATTCCCCATCTGTAAAATGGGGATAATGGCACTTCCCTACCTGAGTCTACCAGCACAGCAGGACAAACTACATGCTGATAATTTTATAAATGTAGCTCCTTTTTCTCTTTGTGGCTAATCCAAGGGCAGTTTTTTAATTTTTATATGAAAATATTCTACAATTGTTTTATGCAAACAAAGTCCAGCTTATATCAATTATTCATGGAATTGCTTTGAGTATGTGGTGTTTGTAAGTGCTTTACATCTCATCACCCAAATCATATGGTACTGTTTCTGCTCCCTGGTTGGTTGAATTAAATATGTATGAGTAAGAGGAGGCCTTGAAAGCAGTGTGGGCTTTCATGCAAACACAGCTTTGCATGAATATTTGCAACACTTCCAGTGCAAAATATATATACATATAAGGATTCACATTTTGTCTTTCCAAACACATTCTTGCACACACTAAACTTAGGGTTGGGGGAAAGCCAACAGGTGTGGAGAGGCACACGGCTTGGACAGAGGCATCTCTTGGGGAGGATTTATTAAAGGGATACTCTATATCCTAGGAAAGAGGAGAGGATAATAGTTCATAAAGTACAAGAAGAAACTGAAGAGAAACAATCAAATGAAAAAAGTCTCATTCAATTACATCACATGAAGGCAGACAACCAAATATTGACACATTTTATAACTGCTTATATACAAATGCTGAAAGTTTAAATACTAAGATGGGTGGATCTGAGTGCCTGGTATTAAATGAGGATATTGCTATAATAGGCATCGCATAAACTTGGTGGAACAATGATAAGCAATAGGAGATGGTCATACCAAAGTACAAAATATACAGAAATGACTGAGTAGTTCACACTGGTGGGGGAGAGAGGCTGGCACTATATGTGACAGACAGCACAGAGTCAAATATAGTAAAACTCTTAAATGAATCAAGTGTACAATTGAATCTCTATGGATAGAAATTCCATGCTTGAACAATAAAAGTATAGCAATAGGAATATATTACCAACCACCTGACCAGGACGATGATGATCATTGTGAAATGCTGAGGGAGATTAGAGAGGCTACAAAAACAGAAAACCCAATAATAATGGGAGATTTCAACTATCTCCATATTGACTAGATACATATCATCTCAGGATGGGATGCAGAGATAAAATGTCTTGATAATATTAATGATTGCTTCTAGAAACACTTGTTCTGTAACCACAAGGGGAGAGTCAATTATTGATTTAGTTCCAAATTGAGCATAGGGTCTGGTCCAAGAGATGAATATAGTTGAACCCATCTGGTAATAGCAACCAAAATGTAACTAAATTTAACATCCTTGTGGGGGGCGGGGAATACCAAAGAAACATACCACCATAGCATTTAATTTCAAAAAGGGGAACTACACAAACATGGGGAAGCTAGTTAAACAGAAATTAAAAGGAACAGTCTCAAGAATGAAATGCCTGCAAGCTGCACAGAAATTATTTTTAAAAAACATGATAGAGGCTCAAACTAACTGTATACCCTCAAATAATAAATAAATAAAATAATAAATAATAAAAACAGTAAAAGGATGACAAAAATGCCAAACAACAAAATAACAGAGGCTAAACAACAGAGTAACAGAGGTGGTATAAAGGCAAAAAGAATCCTTTAAAAATTGGAAGGCAAATCCTACTGTAGAAAACAGAAAGGAGCATAAACATTGGCAAGTCAAATATAAAAGTACACATTTGAAAAGCAGCTAGCAAAAGAGAAAAACTAATAGCAAAAAATTTAAGTACATCAGACTTCAAACAATCAATGGGGACAATGGATCACCATGGTGCGAACACTCAAGGAAGACAAGGTCATTGCAGAGGAATTATATGAATTCTTCGCATCAGTCTTCTTGCTGAGGATGTGAGGGAGATTCCCAAACCTGAACCCTTCTTTTTAGGTGACAAATTTAAGGAACTGTCCCAGATTGAAGTGCCAGTAGAAGAGGTTTTAGAACAAATAGATAAATTAAACAATAAGAAGTCTCCAAGACCAGATTGTATTCATCCAAGAGTTCTGAAGGAACTCATATATGAAATTACAGAATTACTAACTGTGGTATGTAACTTGTCACTTAAATCAGCCTTCCTGATGACTAGAGGATAGTTGATGTAATGCCAATTTTTAAAATAGACTCCAGAGGCGGGCCTATTTTAAAAATTGGCATTACATTACAGGCCACTAAGCCTAACTTCAGTACCAGGTAAATTGGTTGGAACTATAGTAAAGAATAGAATCATCTGCCACATAGATAAACACGATATGTTGGGGAAGAGTCAACATTGCTTTTGTAAAGGGAAACCATGCCTGAACAATCTATTAGAATCCTTTCAGGGAGTCAATAAGCATGTGCACAATGTTGAGCCAGTTGATGTAGTGTACTTGGGAATTCAGCAAGCCTTTGACAAGGTCCCTCACCAAAGGCTCTTAAGCAAAGTCAGCAGTCATGGGATAAGAGGGAAGGTCCTCACATGGATCAAAGTAACTGGTTAAAAGATGAGAAACCAGGGATAGGAATAAATGATCAGTTTTCACAATGGAAAAATGTAAATCGTGGGGTCTCCCAAGGATCTTCACTGGCCTCTGTACTATTCAACATATTCATGAATGATCTGGAAAAAGGATAAACTGTGAGGTGACCAAATTTGCAGATGATACAAAATTACTCAAGATAGTTAAGTCCAAAGCTGACTGTGACAAGTTGCAAAATGGCCTCACAAAACTGAGTGACTGGGCAACAAAATGGCAGATGAAATTCAATGCTGACAGGTAATGCCTATTGGAAAACATAATTTCAATTATACATGCAAAGTGATGGAATCTAAATTAGCCCATTCAAGAAAGTGTTCTTGGAGTCATTGTGGATAGTTCTCTGAAAACATCTACTCAGTGTTCAGTGGCAGTCAAAAAAGCTAGCAGAACGTTAAGAACTATTAGGAAAGGGATAGATAATAAGACAGAAAATATCAAAATGCCACTATACAAATCATGGTACTCCCACACCTTGAATACAGCATGCAGTTCTGGTTACCCCCATCTCAAAAAAGATATATTAGAATTGGAAATTGTACAGAGAAGAGCAAAGAAAATATTAGGGATATGGAACAACTTCCATTTGAGGAGAGATTAAAAAAACTGGGACTATTCAGCTTGGAAAAGAGATGACTGTGGGTGGATATGATAGAGGTCTATAAAATTGTGAATGGTGTGGAGAAAGTGAATAAGGAAGGGTTATTTACCCCTTCACATAATATAAGAACCAGGAGATACCCAATGAAATTAATAGACATCAGGTTTAATACAAACAAAAGGAAGTACTTCTTCACACAACACATAGTCAACCTGTGGAACTCATTGCCAAGGGATGTTGTGAAGGCCAAAATTCTGATGGGGTTTAAAAAAGAATTAGATAAGTTCATGGAGGATAGGTCCACCAATGGCTATTAGCCAAGATGGTCAGGGATGCAACACTATGCTATATGTGTCCTTAAACCTCTGACTGCCAGAATTCATGGTTTTTATTTGAATGCTTGCAAATACTACTTTTTTCATTTATTCATAGATTTTAAGCCCAGAGGGACCATTATGATTATCTAGTGTGACCTCCTGCATAATATTGGCTGTAGAATTCCACCAAATATATGATTTTGTTTCAGTACTTGATGCATTAAATACTGTTAAGGAGTTAGTGATAGCTTCAAGTATTTTATATGGAGTATTTTATTTGCTAGGTGACGTAAATAATTTGATAGAGGCTGTGTCTGATTCAGTGTCTGAGATATCAGATTTGATGGGTAATTTTATTTCAGTAACAGACAATAATTCCAGCTGAAGTATACATTCATCTAGTGTAAACTAGGCACATGTAACTGATTTTCAGTGGGATATTTGAATGTTTTTAAAAGTTATATAAATTCCATTTCCATTTTTCCTTCCTAAGTGTGGTACTTTGCACTTGTTTTTATTGAATTTCATCTGGTTGACTCCAAATTCTAATCTTGCTCTTGAGTGTGCATGTGACCCCTCCCAGCTTGGTGTCACCTGCAAATTTTCAAAGCTTACTCTCCGCCCTATTATTCAACTCATTAATGAAAATATTGAATAGCACTAGACTCAGGACTGACCCAGCTGGAATCCCACTAGATACAGCATCCCAGTTTGAGAGTGAGCCATTGATTAACTACTCTTTCAACCAACTGTAAACCTACCTTATAGTAATTCCATCTAGATCACATTTCTCTAGTGTGGGGCAGTATCCAAGGTCTAACTAAAATACAAATATATATCATGTCTACTGCTCCCCCCACCCCCGCCACCCCCTCCACTAACCCTGTCAAACAGTGGCATAGCTACAATGGTGCAAGTGATGCAGTTGTGCCAGGACCCACAAGGTTATGGGGGCCCACCCCGAGGAAGTGGTGCTCTGACATGTCACCTCGTGCACAGGGTCAGAATGCCACTCACTCAAATTTGGCCCCACCACCCCTCTATCAGATGGAAGGGCCAAATGTGAATGACATTGTGATCACCTGTGCAGGAGTAGGAGCACCACGCAGGTTTGTCCCGACTGCCCTCTGTCATGACGAGGGGTGGCCAGGCGAAATTTGTGTGAGTGCTGTTGCAACATGGTGCACTGGGTTTATTCTTGCCAGGCTCAGTGAGCTTGCGAGCAGGCTTGCTTTATAACAGGGCCTGACTTCTAATCACAGCTTGACTTTTGATTACCTTGATTCATATTAGTAAGGTTTAATCATTACTTTAGTTCAGGCCTCATGCAAGGCCTCATGTCTCAGGCTCTCTTTCTACTACAGTTATCTGCCAATTTAAACCATTAAGGATGTGGATTTTTATGTATAAAACACAGCTTAGCCAATATGAGTCATGTTTTAAAAAAAAGGACATTTCAACTGTATTAGATCAAGGTCATCTAAAATGGCTGAGACATAAAACTCCAGAAAACAAGGTTTATAATTATAATGGAATGAATACAATCTCTCTACTATCATGAGCACCACTTAAATTGTCCTTTGTTGCAAAGGGATGGGAAACAAAAATAAATATTTTCAAAAGATGATTTGGGATGTGGCATAAACTGACTAATAAAAGCCTAATGCTGTAACCAAGTTTGTTTACATGGTGTAAAAATGCAATTCCAAATACTATATAATCACCATATGGAGTTTTTATGAGATGACATCAGACTTGGAAGCATACCAATGGTCATTTATTTTTTATTATGTTATATGGAAAAGCCTCAGTACCAGCTGCTGGGAAAACAGAATATGGTCACCATTTCTGAATGGACAGGAAAGAGAGGATGCTATGCAGGGACTATTCCTTCATTGGGGGAGAAAAAGAATGGACCATAGCTCAACAACCCACATAGGGAGCAGGAAGAGGCCATGGTTACTGCACCCCACTAGTCAAACAGTCGTGCCCAGGACTGTGATGTCTGACTGCTAAAGCACACTGAGGATTCTGTCTGCTGGTGCCACAATGTTTTTGACCTAGTTTGTCTGCTGTTTAGCCTCAAGTGAAGAAATGCTAATAGTTGAGTGAAACCCCAAATAGTTTGGAAGTACATTTGGATAAGCACCCAACAGTTAAGATGCTTCACCAAATGTTATCTGAAAATCTTGGGCCAGATCCTTAGCTGGTGTATATCAAGATAATTCCACTGCAGTTAAGGAGCAATGTAATTTGCAGCCGCTGAGGATCTGGCTCTTGGGGTCTACAGAAGTGGGCTGGAAGTCTCGGAGTAATTGTCTCATGACAATTCCAGTATGTCCTGCTTCTGATTAGCTGGAAATGCATGAAAAGCATCCTATCCCTCATGGTAGGTTAAATACTTCTTCCTCCAAAAACCAGGCACTGCCAAGATTTGGAAAAATTAAAAATATTGGAAATTATTCATCCAAATTTTTCAAATTTCCTAAAAAAGTGGTATAAAGCAAGAGTTTAGTATGTGAGTAATTGACTTGGAAAACCAAATGTAATCCAAACTGGTTGGTTCATGTCATACTTATCCATATATAAAAGTATATACTGAATATTAATTTATTCTCTCTGGATTTGAAATGGATCTCTGCAGTGCCACAACTCAGATTAAGACTGATTTACTTCTGTGGTTACCAGGAAAAAAATTATTGATTAGATACAATCATCTTTCTTCTATCTCCTCTTTCTAGCTGCTTATCCAAGCTTTGAAAGGAATTTAATGGATAATTCAAGTATAAAGGAAAATCATATTGGTGTGAATGCTCATTCAGTCAACCTACACAGTACATTTTAAAGAACTATATTCTCTCCCTCCAAATGGGCACACATTAACACTGAAAAAGCAGCATCAGTGAATGCCTGACTTGCTGCAGAATCACTACCAGTCCCCCGGGTTGAATTCCCCATCACTTGTGGATGATGGGGAATCTGAGCTGAAACGCATGGATCATGCTGCTGATTCCCAGGCCCTGCACTGGATTTCTCTTCCTTAGCTCTGGTCACAGAGAGCCTCTAGTGTAGTTTCTCCATAGATAAGAAGGTAAGATGGAAATTCTCTGGCCACACTCTTCCTATAGGCCAATGTTTTCTTGTTGGGTGCACGCAGCAAGAAGTGCCGACCAGAATTTTGCCCATGGTCTGTAACAATCATGATTTGTTTTTCTCCAATCCCTCCTGCCAGAACAAGAGGGGGGTTCAGCCCTTAAAACCCATAGATCTTCTGAGGTCCACTATAGCCAGGATCATTTGTGTGGTGGCCTTGCGCTGTCTCCAAGCTCCCAACCCTGGCAATATGGCTTCTATAGAGTTTTACACACACACACATGTTCACTTCTTACCACGGACCCACTAACTCTGGGGGACACTGGGTTTCACTGTGAGGTGGGGAACTGATGTTAGTTACTTCTTAAATCCCTGAAGTTATGTAAATAACTAGACAGCCCATCTCAGCCTGTTTCCATGGAGCACTTGTAGAGGACCTTCCATGGGGTTGAAGCAGGTGAACAGTGCTGCAGGGCAAGCAATATCCCTTTGTACATTAGCTTTTCTGCACCCATATCTGCTTGCAAAAAGAGAGGGGAACATTTGGCCCTTTACCATTAACAAAACACTAACATGGATTAACAAAAATTAGTACCAGTATATTCATGTAACACAAATACCAACAACTGAATTTAACACAACATGCAATAGGCTTGCAAAACATCTACAGCTATATTTTAACAGTAATGTTATTAACAACATGCAAGAAAAAGTGTTAAATGTATTAAATGAACAATGTCAGTAAGAAACAAATTATACATGACACAATTCCTTATAGATGCATAATATAAAAAATATAAGGTAAATTCAGTGGAAACAAAACCCAATCCAATCTCAGTATCTATGTATCATAACAAACCAATCACAAAATAATACTAGTTTTGCCTCAAGTTATAAATGCCTACAGTATTAGATGTTATTATCTTAATTATATTCCTATCTGATTTCTAGAGGAACTGTACAGACAGAAAAAGTACATGTGAAAGCCTCTTATGAGTTTTCAGATATTTTCATTTTATCAGCATTTCCTTTGATGTGCTCTAAGAAATGTTCCACAAGTCCTATTAAGCTCAAGTCTTGGCCAGATTCTGAACTGCAGTAAATTGTCATAGCTCAGTTAATTTCAGTAGAACTATGCTGATTTACTCCAGCTGAAGATCTGACCCTTTCTATCTTTCATAAGTTATTAGTTCAAAAGGAGGAACATCGGCTGAATAAATAGTGTCGGGTAAAGATATAGACAATTGCAGATCTTACTATGCTGGCTGTGAATAAGGATAATTAATTTATTAGTCTGTCTATCTAAGACCTTTCTACAGTGCCTATCACCGTAGTATATAAGTGCCTCCTAGGTAAATTAGATTTGCATAATAAAGTCCCTAATGGACTTCAGGAAATATTCTGATCATCTTCATTGCTTAATAAGTGTGAATTTCTTGGGCTGGCTGGCCTGTTCTGGTGGGGGCAGAGCTATTGAAATATTACCTATAGCAAGAGTAATCAATTATTTTTTGTAAAGGTCCACATTTCTTGGTCAAGGTATAGTTAAGGTCCAGACTCCAGAGACAATAAGTAAATAAAAAGGTTTTGCGGTTCATTCAAAAACATCTGGCACTCCGGATTTGGCCTGGGGTCTGCCTATTGACTACCCCAATCTATGGCATGAGGAGTAAGGCACAGCTACAGTACATATCATATTAAGTACATACAAAACTTAACTTAATCTTTCTATGTAGCCATAGTATATGAATTAAATCCCAGCCTGCCTAATTACCTGTCCAGCAGTCATCACTTCTCAGACACATTATGCAATACAGTGTTTTAAACAAAATTGTGTGCTGCCATTCTACTGTTCATATATGAATTGAGCCACCAAGTGTTTCTCCCATTGACTGTGTAAATGGTAGAGGGTCATTTCCATGTTCAGTCCCCCAAATAATTAATACACTTTAGATCTCTCTGGAGTCTTCAATGAATGATCAGCAATAATTCATTTTGGCAGTTCTGTATGGCAGGGCCGATTAAGGCATGTCCCCTGACACAGATATAGTACCTCCATGTTGTGGTAATGGCTTCAACAAAATACTTAGTGGATTTTCTGGAGTTTATTAACGTCACAGACTTTATTCCTCTGATTATTTTTCCATATGGGAAAGGAATGAAAAGGGGCTAATAATAACATGTTCAATATTCTTTTGTAATGGTTAAGCTTTAGTCCATTTTTATATCCTAAACAGGAAAAGGGGAATATGGTATGAATTACTGCATGCGCTTTGAAAAGCATAAGGGGCCGTGGGCTCTCCTTTGGGTCTGGTCTTGGACCCTTACTCAGGCAAAACACTACTGGTGTCAAAGAAAAGTCATTACGGGCTAGATTGTGACTTGTGCTACGTGTTCACCCAAGAGAGTAAGAGGAGTAAGACACCTCCTTTAAGCTCCTAAAGGGGCTACCTAGTGCAGGAGCAAGTGAAGCCACAGGCACACAGGTGAGCTGCAAGTGGGCAGGGATGGGTGTAGAATGGCAGAGCTTGAGGTTTACCTGTGCCACATTTGCTGGCTAGTATAGATGAGCCAGTGTATCTCTGTGGAGGGAGAAAAAGCTAGTAGTTTACTGCTTTTATAGTTTGTCAGTAAATTACCATTCCCTGCGCCATCACCTGGATCAAGGATGAAACGGAGGAGGAACTGTAACTCAGGAGTGTCTCTTAGTCATCATACCTCCTGGGGGTCTGTTCCTGGGGTGGGCAGCCTACACATCACTCCCTGCTCAGAGCTGTTCCTAAAAGTAGTAATCTAACCTAGGAGTTTAGGGAACTCAGCACCTGGTGGGATCAGGCCCTTTTATAGCACCATGAAGTCAATGGCATTACTCACATTCTTAACATACAAGTTAAGCTCATGTTTAAGACCTTTACTAGATCAGCACCTTTCAGTCTTAAGCCCCTGATGCTGAAGTTGCTTACCTCAACTCCCTATAAGACAATTCCTGATTTGAGTGCAGAATTATAGTCTATTACCAAGTTTATTCTTATGATATTGTTGTTCCAAACTGGGACAAGCTCAGGAAGAGACCACATTGTGTGAATCAAAAAGCTTTTCACCATGGTGCAGCTTTAAGAGTCTTGAGTAGCTGTAATATTTATTGAATTTCTGTGGGAGAATGCATGCACTATTATTTCAAAACAGTCATACAAGGATTTCATTCAAGGAAGTACTGCACACTAACCTCATCTGTGAATGCTGATATCACTCATAGGTGATACTTCTGAGAATGCTATTCCAGCAGCATTCCCTCTGCAGCCATCTTTCTTAGAAATGATGTTTTTGGAGGTAGAAATGCAATATAATTGTGTCTGCAACAGGTAATTAGTAACATACAAGCAAAGATGTTCACAATAAAGAGAAGGCCTCATTTCCTGTGGTCTCGCAGAATAAAAGCTGGGCTCGATTTTGCATTTGTCGAATCTCTTGACAATTTTTTAAGAAGTATAATTTGTAGCTTTTCTCAGTTTAGCACCCACCACTTTTAACCCAACATCCACAGAAATGCTATTTATTTAAAAGGAAAAAAAATCTGCACAAATCCTTAAACTGCATCTGCATCTCCACATGGTGTATTACATATCTGAATTGTTGTCTATTTAGATTATAAACTATATCCCAGTCATAAGGATTTTATGTTCTGTAGAGCACTGAGCTCACAGTCAGAATTTAAATACACAAAGATATACTCCTTGGGCAGGAATTTTCTTTGGGATTATTCATTTTGTGGAAATGACATTTGCTCTTCATAGAACAGGCTGCAGTGTCAAGACATAGTAAATTTGTGGCTGTATGGAGATCTGCGGGGATATCCTATGGATCAGGGAATTTACAGAAGGAAGCTATATTTGCATGAAGACCCAGTGCCTCAACATTATTCCCTGTGCTCCCCTTTCCTATGGAGCTCTCTCAGGAGCCATAATGCCATTGTTTCCCTTCATTTGCTGCTCTGGAAGGTTTCAGATTATAGTAGAACTACATATAGTTCCCTGCTAAAGATATTACTGACCAGGTTCAGCATGTTCTGCCGTGGGGATTCCCACAGTTCTGAAGAAGGAATGACACTGTGAGGAGTGACAATCCTTCTGATCCTCGCCCCCTCCAAATTCAGCCATGCCCCCACATGATCGGTACACCCTAGCCCTTTTGGGGCTTCAGGGAAACGGGGAGTGAGGAAAATGCTATGGAGCTGCTGCTCTCACCCTTTGTGTTTTACAGCCATCTTCCATTGTACTCGGCTCTGTTCCATCTGGATTAGCAGAGGGGAGAATATGAGCATCCTCTTTATAGGTAATAATATAAAGATGAAATTATTAAAGCAGTTGCCCTCCTAATATTTTTTTAACCCAAAGAACGGTGAAAAACCATTAAAAATTAGTCTTATACTAAACAATTCTTATTTGAAGGGTTGTTAATTATAAATTGCGATAAATGAAATGCAAAATAGAAAAAAATTACCAATCCTTTTTAAAAAAAAATCTGTAAACACAATAAAGATGGACATTAAAACAACAGTAATTTTAATCAGTTCTTCCAGTGGTTACAAAGAATAAGACTTTTGTCAGGACAAAATTTCTGCCTCTGTTGTTGTTGCTGCTGCTGCTGCTAGCAGTCTAGCAGTGAGAGCAATTAAATAGGGAGATATAATTTAATAAACTCATATGCTTTTTTTCCTGGATACCTTCATCCCAGCCTTCTGTTTTGTTATGGTTAATTTTAGCCATTCTCCCTTACATAACTGTTCCTTTTAGTTTGTGACTTTAGAGTCAACCTGAGGTCAAGCTTCATGGTGCTGGAGGCTGAGATGTAAATAAGTATGATACTGTGTTTCCTTCTCTGGATTCTTTTGAAGATCAGAGGTAGCACTGCACAATTCCTCTTCTGCCCTTTGCTTCACAGAACATTAGTTAAGATGCAATTTCTTTTTCAAAAATGGCTTCTGTGATGCTCCTTGAATACACCTTATTATTGCTGAGGTTTGCCGCTGCATTAAAGAATGTTACAGTTCTCTGAGTCGGTCACACATTAGTAATGCTATATAGTTACCTTGAATACATTGTTGACACATTGCACATTGAGCTATGCATTAGATGCACATTAAAATAATCACATTATTACAAAAAAAATACTCAACACACATTTTTTAAACTATTCAGTTGACACTAATGATGACTAAAACCACTAGCTGTTTCATCATTATGAATTATAACACAGAACCTGAGATACTCTATCATTTTGTTGAAGAGGTCATTTATTTCTGGAAACCTTTAATTATAAGCATAACATCTATTTTATTTCATAATGGAAAAAGTAAAGGAAATAGACATATCTTCCAAAATGTTGTACAACGCCATTTTTCTAGCAGAGGAACATTGGGGCAAATAATTTGCAAGACAGCAGGAACAATGATGATGAAAATAAGAAAGCATCTTCTGAAACAACCTAACAGAGAACTATAATAAGCATTAAGACATTCATATTTTAACATCAAGCTTTTCTGTTATTATTACACATTTATCATTTAGAAATTTCACCTTTCAGCATGCAAACTGAAATGTCACCTTCATTTTCAAGCTGAAAATCATAAACTAAAACATAAAACAATCAGTTCCAATTCAGCGGACAATGAAAATGTTATCATTTGCTGCTATGATAGCCAGCAAAATTACAGGCCCAGCCATCTGAAAGGCATAGCATGCTTTCCCTGTTTAGAGGAAGTGTATGCTTTTCTCAGTTCTGCTCAGTGTTTTGCAACCACTTTTGAGTAATGTGCTTAATACATAGGCATCTGCATTGCCAAATGGGAGGAGATGGGCTTTGAGAAGGTGTGATTTTATTTACATGCAGATAAATTTATCCAATGCAACTGTACATTTGAGCTTTTTGCATTCCTGTGACAGCAAATTTTATCTCAGATGACAACAGGAATAACTGCTGTTTGCAAAGAAAAAAATCCAGATTGTTGAAGAAAATAAAACAGAGTTAAATCTACTGTTTTTACTTGCTTGTTATTTACCATGGCCCAGACTGTTTTTGCCTCCTTTACATGAGCAAAGGAACTACACAGATGGATTTTCCTCTAGCCCCATGGGAGTGAGGAGTTTGCTTCTGTAAGATTTTCTCCCCACCCCAGGTACCTAGTGAAAACCCTTCCATCTTTACTCTACAGTGTTCCCTTTACAGGGTTTTGATGTTTGGCTTAAGGTAAAAAGGGATGCAGCAGGAGTCCAGCCACTCTTTATGGATCCATCCCCTGATCAACCTGGGATTTCCTTAGAGAAGTCTAAATGCTGGCAGTGAGCATGTGAATGTACTATTGGAAGTACTGGTGCAGGTGGATCTTAGCGTGCTCATAACTAAAGGCTCTCTCCTTCAACTAAGGAGGAGGAACTTCTAAGTCCAGGCTCCAACTGATAACGGGGGACAACATGGGAGAAAACAGGACAGGGAGTGAGGTTAAAGGTTGAAAATCAAAGAAGCAGAACAGAAGCCCAAGCAGAGAACCCCGGAGTCAGAGGCATCCACGGTGAGTGGGAGAGTGTGCAGGAGTGTAGGTGGATAGAATCCACAGACTCTGCCTCAGTACAGAACCTATGGAATGGTGCCTCAACTACCTAAAACAGCCCCTTTGTTAAACAACCTTGGTGTCTAACAGATCAGACCCACACATATTTCATGCACTGGGAGTCTTACATTTAGGCCTGGTCTACACTAGGAGTTTATGTCGAATTTAGCAGCGTTAAATCGAATTAACCCTGCACCCATCCACACAATGAAGCAATTTATTTTGACATAAAGGGCTCTTTAAATCAATTTTTGTACTCCTCCCCGACGAGGGGAGTAGCGCTAAAATTGACATGGCCATGTTGAATTAGGGTTAGTGTGGATAGAATTTGATGCTAATAGCTCCGGGAGGTATCCCACAGTGCACCACTCTCGCCTCTCTGGACAGCAGTCCGAGCTCGGATGCTCTGCCCAGCCACACAGGAAAAGACCCGGGAACATTTGAATTCCATTCCCAGTTTGGCCAGTTTGAATTTCATTTCCTGTTTGGACATCGTGGCGAGCTCATCAGCACTGGCAACGATGCAGAGCTCTCCAGCAGAGGTGACCATGCAATCCCAGAATCGAAAGAGGGCTCCTGCATGGAATGATCGGGAAGTGTTAGATCTGATAGCTGTATGGGGAGATGAATCCGTGCTATCAGAGCTACAGTCGAAAAAACGGAATGCGAAAATTTACGAGAAAATCTCAAAGGCCAGGACAGAGAGAGGATACAGCAGGGATGCAACGCAGTGCCACGTGAAAATCAAGGAGCTGAGACAAGTCTACCAGAAGACCATAGGGTCCAACGGACACTCCGGGTCTCAGCCCCAGACATGCTGTTTCTACGCCACGCTGCATGCTATCTTAGGGGGTGCCGCCACCACTACCCCACCCCGTCCGTGGACTCCGACGATGGGGTATTCTCATCGGTCGCCTCCTCTAAGGTTTTCGTGGACAGGGAAGATGATGAAGGAGAAGAGGAGGATGAGGTAGTCGATGGCGCTTTGAACACCGATTTCCCCGAAAGCCAGGATCTCTTCATTACCCTGACAGAGATCCCCTACCAACCCTCCCAAGGCGGTATCCCGGACCGTGAATCAGGAGAAGGAACAGTAGGTGTGTTCATATCTTTTGAATAGAATAGACATTGTATTAAAGCAATGGGTTTCTAATGAGTAATTTGACCTGAGCACTTTGGCTGCATTCGTGGCCAGTGCAGCTACTGGAAAAGTCTGTTAATATGTGTGAGGATAGAGCAGAAATCCTCCTGGGACATCTCCATGAAGGTCTCCTGGAGTTACTGTGAAAGCCTTTCCAGAAGGCTTCTGCGGAGAGCGGCCTTATTGCATCCTCCATGGTAGGAAACTTTACTGCGCCAGGCCAGTAGCAGATACTCCGGTATCATTGCCTGACATAGCATGGCGGCATATGGCCCCGGTGTTTGCTGGCATTCACGCAACATCTGTTCTTTCTCTGTCTGTGTAATCCTCATCAGAGTGATATCAGTCATGGTGACCTGGTTGGAATTAGGTGAATTTTATTAAGGGGATTGTTTGCCTGTGCCTTTTTAAAAGCCACGCGGTGAGGGCAGGGAGGCGGAAGGTTCATGCTGAGCGGTTTGCGGGCAGCTTGCAGGGATCTTCCCCAAGACCAGCCAACCGGTGGGGTGAAGGCTAAAGCGACCATCCTAGAGAATGGGATGGCTGGGGTTACTGTGGTTTCTGCCGCTGCACGTTAACCCGCACAGCGCAGCAGTAACTGGCCAACTCTAGGATCTCTACTTGGAACGGGAAAGGAGGGCGCTGCTGTAAAGTAAGCTTTCAGCAGCCAAAAGTCTATGGCTTAACATGGCCGCCTGCTAGCCGAATTCCGTTGCCTGGCCCCGCTTGTGTGATCTGCTCACCAAGACCCCAGGCACTCAATAGAAAGATTCAAAATGCGACCTTGTACTGAAAGCACATGTGATAGGTAGTGTGAATGGTCTTGTTCACCGGGAAAGACTATTTTCATTGTTCTGAAAAATTTATCTTTGTAAAGAATTCACTCCTTTTTTTTCATCCCACAGCTGCAACTGTCTCTAGGCTTCCCCCGGCATCTCCCTCCCAAAGGCTGTCACAGATAAGGCGGCGAAAGAAACGCACACAAGACGAGATGTTCTCTGAACTAATGCAGTGCTCCCGCACTGAGGTAGCCCAGCAGAACGAGTGGAGGGACACAATTTCGTAGTACAAGCGAGCAGCCAGCGAATGGGAGGACAGGCGGGACGCTCGTGAGGACAGGAGGGACACTTGTGATGAGAGGTGGCGGATGGAAGACCAGAGGGTGACTGAGGCAATGCTTAGGCTACTGCGGGAGCAAACGGACACTCTCCGGCATCTGGGGGATGTTCTGCAGGAATGGAGGCAGGAGGACAGAGCCCCCCTGCAGCACATCTATAACCGCCCTCCCCCGCCCCCAAGTCCCATAGTCCCCTCACCCAGAGTCCCAAAAACGAGGGGTGGAAGGCTCCGTGCAAACAACCAGTCCACCCCTGCAGACTGCTCAAGTAGCAGTAGTAGTTTTTGTTGAACAAGGTTGCCTTTATTTTCTTTTCAAAGCAAGGTGTGTTTGAAGGGGGGGAAGGGGGTTGGTAATTGGAGAGGATAGGCAATATTAACAGGGTAAAGAAATGGGGGCAGGTTCACCTCAAGGTTAAACAAACGTAAGAGTAACTGGTTACCCTGGTCAGTCTGGAAGCTAGTTTTCAAAGCTTCCCGGATGCGCAGCGCATCCCGCTGGGCTCTTCTAATCGCCCGTGTGTCTGGCTGTGCATAATCAGCGGCCAGGCGATTTGCCTCAACCTCCCACCCCGCCATAAACGTCTCCCCCTTGCTCTCACAGAGATTGTGGAGCACGCAGCAAGCAGCAATAACAATGGGTATATTGGTTTTGCTGAGATCTGAGCGAGTCAGTAAGCTTCTCCAGCGCCCTTTCAAACGTCCAAAAGCACACTCCACCACCATTCTGCACTTGCTCAGCCTGTAGTTGAACAGCTCCTTCTCACTGTCCAGGGCGCCTGTGTACGGCTTCATGAGCCAGGGCATTAGCGGGTAGGCTGGGTCCCCAAGGATCACTATAGGCATCTCCACATCCCCAACAGTTATTTTGTGGTCCGGGAAGTAAATACCTTCCTGCAGCCATCTAAACAGACCAGAGTTCCTGAAAATGCGAGCGTCATGAACCTTTCCCGGCCATCCGATGTTAATGTTGGTGAAACGTCCCTTATGATTCACCAGTGCTTGCAGCACCATTGAAAAGTAGCCCTTTCAGTTAATGTACTGGCTGGCCTGGAGGTCCAGTCCCAGGATAGGGATGTGAGTTCCGTCTATAGCCCCACCACAGTTAGGGAATCCCATTACAGCAAAGCCACCTACTATCACCTGCACATTTCCCAGGGTCACTACCTTTGACAGCAGCAGCTCAACGATTGCGTTGGCTACTTGCATCACAGCAACCTCCACGGTAGATTTGCCCACTCGAAAGTGATTTGCAATTGACAGGTAGCTGTCAGGCGTTGCAAGCTTCCTGAGGGCTATAGCCACTCGCTTCCGGACTGTCAGGGCTGCTCTCATCCTGGTGTCCTGGCGCTTCAGGGCAGGGGACAGCAAGTCACAAAGTTCCAGGAAAGTGCTCTTACGCATTCGAAAGTTACGTAGCCACTGGGATTCATCCCAGACCTGCAGCACTATGCGGTCCCACCAGTCTGTGCTTGTTTCCCGGGCCCAGAATCGGCGTTCCACTGTATCAACATGACCCACTGCCACCAGGATGTCCAATTTGCGGGGTCCCATCCTTTGAGAGAGGTCTGTGTCCCTGTCATCATCACTTGTCACCGCGCTGCCGTAGCCTCCTCGCCTGATTTCTCAACATTTGCCTCTGAATAAAGTGCACGATAAGGCGCGAGGTGTTGACAACGGCCATAACTGCTGCGATGATCTCACCGGGCTCCATGCTCGCGGTGCTATGGCATCCGCGCTGTCAATCAAGGGAAAAGGGCGCAAAATGATTGTCTGCTGCCGCTTTCATGGAGGGAGGGGGGGAGTGAGGGTTGCATGACAACAGTTACCCAAAACCACCCGCAACACATTTCTTGTCCCATTAGGCATTGGGGGCTCGACCCAGAATTCCAATGGGCAGCAGGGACTGCGGGAACTGTGGGATAGCTACCCACAGTGCACCGCTTGGAATGTCTACACTTGCCCCGTTACTGTGGACTCACAACGTCGAATTAATGTGCTTAGTGTGGACACACACGTTCGACTTTGTAATATTGGTTTCAAAAAATTGGTTTAAGTAAAATCGAACTAGTATCGTAGTGTAGACATACCCTTAGATCATGTTACTTCACCTAAATTTGATTTTTGTATTTTACATGTAACAAGCTGGGTCATCTTGAATTGTATTTCAATGTTTTATGTAACATTATGCTTGTATGGGGCAGGAAGACATTAGCTATTACCTAACCACCAATAGTTGGGCAGGCTGCCTTAACTAGCATCAGAGTTATAGTCTCAGTCTTAGCTTCAACCTTGGAGTGATTTCACCCTCCCTGTATCAGCTATTTGGCTGAAATATAAATATGTCGATTGGCAGTGAGATTGATAGTGTCCTGTTACTTTTGAAGCTGACAGCAAAATAAGACTTCTGCCTTCCCAAATTATTAGACAAAGCCTATAAGGAATTGTTAGTTTATTGGTTATGGTTTAATTAACCCTACCAATTAGACTAATGTCATGATCTGATATTAACCCCCCTTATTCTAATTTGATTTGTTATAGGTATTTTATGCTTTTGCCTGGTCATTTAGTTTAGTTAATAAAATATATACAATTGGGAAAGCTGTGTAGTCTGGATGTTTCATCACAAGACATCAGGGATTTGGACCCGAGGAGTCCTGCGGTAGATGGAAAAGGCAACTCCTCATAATCCTCCTGTAACTGGTGTCTGAACAGAAACACTGATGGTTTTTGAAGGAAAGTTGATTTACGTATTGACCATTCCTTTCAATAAGCAACATGTGTTCCAGAATCTTTGCTGGGTATGGATGGAGGATACCAACAGGTCAGTCTAAAGTCTGACTATTTCTTTATAATAAATCTGTCCTTCCCACAAGTTTATGCCCCATCTGTAGCTCAGAGCTGTGTCTAAAGTAAAAATATATTTCTTAAATGCCTCAGGCCTGATTATTTAGACCAAGGCCCCTTTATGCTGCTGTGGTAATATAAAGGGTCTTTAAAATGGGTGTAAATTGCATATATGTGAATGGGCTTGAGCCTTATTCGCCTAATTCTAAGAGGTGCTGAGCACACATAAGTGAATGAGAATGGCAGCTGCTTGGCTTCATTCAGATCATATCCTAATACCTGCTAAAGGCTAGAAATCTGGAGATTCAATGCAGTAATTTGCACATTGCACATTGACTGTGTGCATCACTTTATTTGCATATGCTGTCAGATATGACACATTGAGGAGGAAGGTTTTATCCACTTATGCTCCAAGTCTCTAAGGCTCAACTACGTTGTCCCAACCATAGAGTAGAGCAACCTAGCTGATACCATAGAGACTCGGAGCATGTGGAGATAGAACATCTCACCCCCACTTTCTGCTGACTTTCCCTGTTTCCCAGGGAGATTCAAACACTGTCTTGGAAACCTAAGAGGGAACATCCAAAATCAGGAGTCTCCCATGGGAAATTGGTGATTTCACAGGTTTGGATCCTAAATATGCAAATGATGAAATCAAGAAATGATTTGTCGTCTAAGTGATATTCCTCTGGACATAGTTCAGCAATGAGCAAAGAGGACGCTTTGGTCAGCTTTAAAATCCTCATAGCCCATTCCCATTAACTACAATACACTGTGATTATTCAGAGTAGAAAAATGGAAAATCTCATGTACTTATTTACCCCAATGTATTATACAGACTATCTCCTCTTGTTGTCTTCATCACATATAATCTATTATAGGCATGATGGTAATACTTATTTTGAAATGTAAAGGGGATGGAGAAAGGAAAATTAGCTTCTTGCATTGACTTGAATCACACTTAGTGGTTTTAGGGCTCTATACTGCAAGAGTGCAGAGGTTTGTGATAAGGCAACAATGGCTATTGCCACAGCTGTCAAGCATGGAGCTTTGTTACACACAATCAAATAAGCTTAAATAAGATGAGAAAAGTGGATGCTGCAAAATCATGGGCTGGTAAGAACACTGTGCCCAGAATGTCATGAGGTTTCTTCAGGTGACTGAGAGAGAGAATTTCAGGAAGATCTCCAGAAGCATTTCTGTCAGTAGCTGGCCCTCAAGGAAGACCTTGCTCTCAATAGCTCCTAAGGGAAGTCTTAAAGACATTCAAGTCTATGACTGCACCTGCTTCTTGCCCCTCACACCATCTACTTGTCCTCACCATCAACCAGGCTTATCCATGTTCTTTCTCAGGCTCCTGAGTGGGTGCCTGAATTTTCCAAGGAAACTGAAAAACTCAAAAGTAATTGGGGTGAAATAAGTTCTATCCCCACACACTCCTAGTTGGTATGAACATAACAATTTGCTCTTTCCAACAGTGTACATTTTTCTGGCCTACATGGGATCCTGTCTGTTACAGAGCTTAGCACCAGAACTTGGGCTCTCCACAGCACTCAGCACAGTCAAGGCCTCAGTGAGTACAGTCCTCGGTCTGAAGCTAATGCCCAGTGTATGTTTGCTCACGTTCCATATAAACTATTTGGCATGACTCCCAGTCTCAGCTCAAATCTGGAAAAGCAGAGGTACTGGAATTCAGCACAGAGTTATAGTAGCTGATTTATAAGGAGATGTTTGTCCAGCACTTATCTGTATTTGGTTCTTTCACCTTAATAACTGAAAGTATTATGAATGTATTATTATTGAAATAGGACCAATTATGGAATAAAATCATCTTTCATATCATTACACTTGTAGGTACCAATTATAATTTTTGGTAGATATTGTAAGTAGCATCATACAATGGTTTAGACTCTTATAAGAAGCTGCTTAATTTAATTAGCTATGAAAAAAATAACAAAAGCAGATCAATAATGACCACACATTAACGATAGCATGTCTAATTTAGACAAATTATTTGTCTTTATATTTGGCAAATTTATTTGGCCCAAACATATAATTATTTTATTTCTTCTGGAGGCAAAACGAGTGAGAATGTATTCTAACATAAAATTAAAGAATATACCAGATAAGGGGAAAAACCACCACCCATTTTATTTCATCTTAGAGATTACGTGTTGCTTGATATTTTAAAGTATTAACCTGAAAAATGATTGCTTGCAGCAACTATAAATATTACTTTGCCCAGTCTGTTTCTATGGCAACAGTTCGAATTAATTCAGAGAGCTTTGCAATTTTTTTTTAAATTAAGAGAAATAGTAGTTTTGATGCTAAAACTGTTCCTGGTTTTGATCCTTTTTGGAACTGAACTGTGTCATAAAGCAACTTTAGACATATTTTACAATAATAAACACAGAGTTGAGAATATCTTTTTAATTTTGGAAAGATCTGTTTCTGCAGGTGCACTCAGTATATGCATTTATGTATAGATATAGAAACACATATACATACACACACAAGTAGCATAATAATGACTTTGCAGCTCGATGGCACTTCTATTCCCACCTCCTATTTTCAGCCATTCATACTTTTTGAATTGAAATAGCTCATGCATAATTTCAGCTCAGAAGAGAATTGGTTTTGCAAGTTTCAGAGAAACTTGTGGCTCTGCTTACTGTGGGGGGAAGAAAGCATTTTCACTTTCTAAGAACAACTTTTGGCTCTTTATCTGCACGTGGCATGGTTTTAAAGCTTCAGACTTGGACTATAACAGACTTGGACTGTAACTAATCCTGAGAGAGGACTAGTATCTCAAATATGTATGAAGAAATTTGGTTTAAGAATAAAATGCTGTATCCATTAAAATACAACATACAGAGTACATGTGGCACACTTATTTCCACCGGTTTCAGACAGAAACAACACGCTGCAAAATATTTGACTCTAAGATCTTTCAGGGAAGTTAGAGACTTGAGAACTGCTTTGTGCCTGCCTTTCTTTCAGAATGTCATACAGTAATATTTATAACACCTCAAAAGAGTTAGGACTTCTTACTCACGACTTCCCAGCATTGTTTTCTTGTAAAATCAAACCTCCTTAACCTTTCAATATGTGCCGCTGTGTAATAGTTCATATAGATGTCAAGCTAATGATAAAGCAATTTTTCATTCTTTGGCTCTAATTATCACCCGCCAGGCGAATGCATGGTGCAGAGAGGTTTACCCTGCTACACCCCAAATATTTGCACAGTAGCCAATTGCAAATGACAGCTGGCATAGTGTGGCTATCAGTGCTTTATTTCCTAAAGGGAACATGGTGCTAGCAGGCTTGCCAGAAATCCACACTACAATGCTTTGAAAGGCACGGTATGGTGAATTCTTGAGGTTTGTTGATGCCCGCAGCCTCCCCTGAGGTATTCTGTAGTAATAATCCTAACCATTTATTGTCAGGAAATTTATTTCCTTGTTTCCTATCATACAGCCTCAGTCTTTATGTGGCACTTATAGTTGTAAACTGAATCACTGACATTTTTGTACGGTAATTGGAGGAAAAGAGTCTGAGCCAAGAAATGAGAACTATGGAAGAGGTACCAGGAGTAACCCCCCTGAAGTCAACATAAAGACAATCTGAGCAAGATTAGAATCAAGCTCATAGGAAATTGAGGAGCATTAAAAAGAGTTTCTGCAAGGCCAGGCCTGTGGCAGTATGGTGAATCCTGCTCTGTGGATAATACAGGACTTGAATCTCCAGGGCTGTTAATCCAATAACTTCCATGAGCAGTAAATTCAGTGGAAAAAAATATAAGCATTTATCCCTTTTGAACACAGACAACAATAACTTGAGAGGTGTATGGGAAATTACTTTTACACTTTTTTATACTGAGCTCAGAATCAAATTACAGCATTCAAAATTCCATTGCCTTTTCTACTGCCATTTGTATAATGATGTGTATTTTGCACAAACCAAAAAGACTAATTTGATTTTAAAAATTCACAGAATGATGAGAAACCTCTGCACCTTCAGCTTTTGACTAAATATAAGCATGGTTTTAAAAGTTACTGTCGTTGTAATTGGAACTAAATCTGCATGTCTAATCCCAGGAACCAGGGGTTGCTGTGTTGAGTGCATAATCTAAAAACATACTGGACCATTCTGAATCTTTACTTCAGAAAAAAAAAAGTTTATAATGTATATATTCATACTGCAGGCAAAGGTTTAGTTCCCAAGGTGCCTCTGTTGAGTTTATATGCTCTTCACATATATATCAGTCGCAGAGTTTTTAAAAGTCTGAACAAATTTCCGTATATCAATTAGGAAACAACCTTATTATTCAAGCTGTGCCACTGAAGTCTGGCTTTTTTAAATACCATAATATGCAAAAGAGTTCCATTCAGCTGCCAAGTGAAAAATGTGTATGATATGTAATTTATCACAATGGCAGTAGTTTGAGAGAGACTGAACCTCTGGACTTAGTTACCACAGTGCATATGTGAGTGATATCGAACAATTCTGATAAATAAGCATCTCTCTAGAGCTGGTCAACAGTGTTCATTAAATACATTATTTGCTTAATATTCTTTATTATTATTACAGCAGCACTTAGAGGTCCCAAACAAAATCAAGAATACATTGTTCTAGGTGCCATACATACATATAGTAAGAGACTGTGTATTGTGTTCATTCAGACTATAAACTCTTCAAAGCAAGGACAAGGAGTGGAGAAAAGGCACAAAAGCCCAGATCCTCAAGGATATTGAGGCACCAGTCATTGAAATCAATGGGAGTTAGGTGCCTAAATACCATTGAAAATCTGGCGCAAAGTGATTAAGTGACTTGGCCAAGGTTGCATGGGGATTCAGTGGCAAAGGTGGGATTTGAACCCAAATCTTCTGAGTCTCAGTGACAAGAGTGTCTTTTCTCTCTACTAATTTATTTTCTGTGATATTCAGCAAGTTCAAGTTCTACAGTTAGCTGAATACTATCCTTTGAATAAAACATTTGGTGAATAATGGTAATACTAGTCAAATTATATATTCCACAAGTTTTTTGAGGGGTAATCTAATTATTTCTAAAAATAAGACTAGAAGTAGTATCTTCACAGCCACTCACAGAAAACATTTACAAATATTTCACAAGAGGGAGAGTGGTGGAATGAGATCCGTGATACTTTTTGCCTGTGCAGGGACTAGAGTTGAAAAGTAGAGAATAGATGAGCCACATTTGTGCCCCTTAATCTTTTAACTGTTCCTAAATTACTATGTTCCCATGCTGCTCAGTTTGAAATCTGGAGCCTCTTTGGGTCTGGGTAAGTCTGAAAACGTTTGGAAGCCTTTCTTCCCTCTCAGACTTTCCACTAGTTTCAGGAAGGAGGAGCTACTTTGCATGCTCTAGGAGCAACTTCACTGCTCTGAATCAACCTACATATGGAAAGAAACCCGAGTTCAATTTGACTTCAGGGATGGGAGAAAATTCAAGGTGATTTTTTTTTCCAGAACTAGCCCCTAATGACCAATGCAAATAATTAATATGAAACAATAAGTAATTAAATGTGTAACAATAAACAATAACTTTAAATGATTACTCTAAATGTGGGTGACTAAGCCAAACTAGGTATTTAAGTATCAGGACTGATATATTTGGTTCCAAGACACATTAAAATCCTTTTCAGGTTACAAATTAACTAGATTTTCAAGATCAATTGTATACCTTAGCTGATCAATCATCTCCTGATCTGAGACAGGAAAAGGTATGTGCTACTCAACTGCTATACCTACTATCCCAAGTATTTCTTATGAAGTCTTATAGTTGGTCTCAGAGATTTCCTAGGGAACATACTTGCTTCACTTCCAGGTGCAATGTAAGGTATTGACTTTACCCAGGTTACTTTGGAGGCTGCCTCTCTTTCACTGTGACAGATGTGATAAAACTACTGTGGATTTCAGTTCCCACCCAGGTTCATCGGTTTGTTGAACCTCAGGTCATGCAGCAAGGCCTATCTCAGAAGCTTTTTCTGGAGAAAAGATTTGACACATCTTCACAGTCTCGGAGTCCTCACAGAGTTCAGCAGAACCAGATTTTGTGAGGGCAATGAGGGTGCCCCTGGAAGCCAATCTAGCCAACCACACATCCACAGTACCAATATTAGCAAGAGCCAGAGGTAAGTGAAGAAACTTCCAGTCCCTCCCATGTTTCCCCTTTTCAGGGTTCAGTAGTTGTTCTGGGGCACCAGGTTACTTTCCCCCATCTACATGGCCAGGTTGAATTTCCAGAATGACCCTATAAAGGGACCTGCCCCAAAAATCCTTCCAGCCAGTGACCAGAAGCTCCAATACTATCTGGAAACCTGCCCTCACTACCTGAACTTCCTGAGGTCATACTTTAGACTTTGCATGTCAGATGTTAGCAGTCTTGACAGTCACCATGCATGTCCCTCCTGATATTACTGCTCTTACCCATGATCACCATTTACCTCTTCCCACACCTTTTCCTCACAGTATCTTAGCTCCTCTCTCTCCGCAATGGCAGTGGCCATTTCATGATGAGGATAGCCTGTATAACGTAATTTTGCATATGTCACCAAGTGCTTACTGGATGGTAAAGTCTTTCACACACTAATAACTTGGGCGGTATTTGAGTTAATGGTGAAACGCTCCATATTCCCAAACCATTTGTTACCTTATTTCATTCTTTCTTTTATTTTCATAGAATCATAGAATCATAGAATCTCAGGGTTGGAAGGGACCTCAGGAGGTCATCTAGTCCAACCCCCTGCTCAAAGCAGGACCAACCCCAACTAGATCATCCCAGCCAGGGCTTTGTCAAGCCTGACCTTAAAAACCTCCAAGGAAGGAGATTCCACCACCTCCCTAGGTAACCCATTCCAGTGCTTCACCACCCTACTAGTGAAAAAGTTTTTCCTAATATCCAACCTAAACCTCCCCCTCTGCAACTTGAGACCATTACTCCTTGTTCTGTCATCTTCTACCACTGAGAACAGTCTAGATCCATCCTCTTTGGAACCCCCTTTTAGGTAGTTGAAAGCAGCTATCAAATCCCCCCTCACTCTTCTCTTCTGCAGGCTAAACAATCTCAGTTCCCTCAGCCTCTCCTCATAAGTCATGTGCTCCAGCCCCCTAATCATTTTTGTTGCCCTCCGTTGGACTCTTTCCAATTTATCCACATCCTTCTTGTAGTGTGGGGCCCAAAACTGGACACAGTACTCCAAATGAGGCCTCACCAGTGCCGAATAGAGGGGAATAATCACGTCCCTCGATCTGCTGGAAATGCCCCTACTTATACAGCCCAAAATGCCGTTAGCCTTCTTGGCAACAAGGGCACACTGTTGACTCATATTCAGCTTTTCGTCCACTGTAACCCCTAGGTCCTTTTCTGCAGAACTGCTGCCCAGCCATTCGGTCCCTAGTCTGTAGCAGTGCATGGGATTCTTCCGTCCTAAGTGCAGGACTCTGCACTTGTCCTTGTTGAACCTCATCAGATTTCTTTTGGCCCAATCCTCTAATTTGTCTAGGTCCCTCTGTATCCTATCCCTACCCTCCAGCGTATCAACCACTCCTCCCAGTTTAGTGTCATCTGCAAACTTGCTAAGGGTGCAGTCCACACCATCCTCCAGGTCGTTGATGAAGATATTGAACAGAACCGGCCCCAGCACCGACCCTTGGGGCACTCCACTTGATACCGGCTGCCAACTAGACATGGAGCCATTGATCACTACCCGTTGAGCACGACCATCCAGCCAGTTTTCTATCCACCTTACCGTCCATTCATCCAGCCCATACTTCTTTAACTTGCTGGCAAGAACGCTGTGCGAGACTGTATCAAAAGCTTTGCTAAAGTCAAGAAATAGCACATCCACTGCTTTCCCCTCATCCACAGAGCCAGTTATCTCATCATAGAAGGCAATTAGGTTAGTCGGGCATGACTTGCCCTTGGTGAATCCATGCTGACTGTTTCTGATCACTTTCCCCTCCTTTAAGTGGTTCAAAATTGATTCCTTGAGAACCTGTTCCATGATTTTTCCAGGGATTGAGGTGAGACTGACTGGCCTGTAGTTCCCCGGATCTTCCTTCTTCCCTTTTTTAAAGATGGGCACTACATTCGCTTTTTTCCAGTCATCCGGGACCTCCCCCGATTGCCATGATTTGTCAAAGATAATGGCCAATGGCTCTGCAATCACATCGGCCAACTCCTTTAGCACCCTCGGATGCAGTGCATCCGGCCCCATGGACTTGTGTTCGTCCAGCTTTTCTAAATAGTCCCGAACTACTTCTTTCTCCACAGAGGGCTGGTCACCTCCTCCCCATACCGTGTTGCGAAGTGCAGCCATCTGGGAGCTGCCCTTGTCTGTGAAGACAGAGGCAAAAAAAGCATTGAGTACACTAGCTTTCTCCACATCCTCTGTCACAAGGTTCCCTCCCTCATTCAGCAAGGGGCCCACACGTTCCTTGACTTTCTTCTTGTTGCTAACATACCTGAAGAAACCCTTCTTGTTACTCCTAACATCTCCAGCTAGCTGCAACTCCATGTGTGATTTGGCCTTCCTAATTTCACTCCTGCATGCCTGAACAATACTTTTATACTCCTCCCTGGTCATTTGTCCAATCTTCCACTTCTTGTAAGCTGCTTTTTTGTGTTTAAGACGAGCAAGGATTTCACTGTTAAGCCAAGCTGGTCGCCTGCCATATTTACTTTTCTTTCTACACATCGGGATGGTTTGTTCCTGCAACCTCAATAAGGTTTCTTTAAAATACAGCCAGCTTTCCTCGACTCCTTTCCCCCTCATGTTATTCTCCCAGGGGACCTTGCCCATCAGTTCCCTGAGGGAGTCAAAGTCTGCTTTTCTGAAGTCCAGGCTCTGTATTCTACTGTTCTCCTTTCTTCCTTGTGTCAGGATCCTGAACTCGACCATCTCATGGTCACTGCCTCCCAGGTTCCCATCCACTATTGCTTCCTCTACTATTTCTTCCCTGTTTGTGAGCAGCAGGTCAAGAAGAGCTTTTCCCCTAGTTGGTTCCTCCAGCACTTGCACCAGGAAATTGTCCCCTACACTTTCCAAAAACTTCCTGGATTGTCTGTGGACCGCTGTATTGCTCTCCCAGCAGATGTCGGGGTGATTAAAGTCACCCATGAGAACCAGGGCCTGTGATCTAGTAACTTCTGTTAGTTGCTGGAAGAAAGCCTCGTCCACCTCATCCCCCTGGTCTGGTGGTCTGTAGCAGACTCCCACCACGACATTACCCTTGTTGCGCACACTTCTCAATTTAATCCAGAGACTCTCAGGTTTTTCTGCAGTTTCATACTGGAGCTCTGAGCAGTCATACTGCTCTCTTACATACAACGCAACTCCCCCACCTTTTCTGCCCTGCCTATCCTTCCTGAACAGATTATATCCATCCATGACAGTACTCCAATCGTGTGAGTTATCCCACCAAGTCTCTGTTATTCCAATTACGTCATAATTCCTTGACTGTGCCAGGACTTCCAGTTCTCCCTGCTTGTTCCCCAGGCTTCTTGCATTTGTGTATAGGCATTTAAGATAACTCACCGATTGTCCTGCTGTCCCAGTATGGGGCAGGAGCCCTCCCCTCTTGCACTCACCTACTTGTGCTTCCTCCCGGTATCCCACTTCCCCACTTACCTCGGGGCTTTGGTCTCCTTCCCCCGGTGAACCTAGTTTAAAGCCCTCCTCACTAGGTTGGCCAGCCTGCTTCCAAAGATGCTCTTCCCTCTCTTCATCAGGTGGAGTCCGTCTCTGCCTAGCACTCCTTCTTCTTGGAACACCATCCCATGGTCAAAGAATCCAAACCCTTCTCTCCGACACCATCTGCGTAGCCATTCGTTGACTTCCACGATTCGACGGTCTCTACCCCGGCCTTTTCCTGCCACAGGGAGAATGGACGAGAACACCACAGATATTTTGTGTGTAACAATGTAGTTACTTGGTTATTTCTTGCAACAATTAATTCTACCTCTGGCCTGTTTATATGTCAAACTGGGTTGAAACATACTAAATAATTAATTCAAGCTATGTTTTAGAGTGTGACATACACACGTCCTTGGGGCATCATTATTCTAGAATTCTCTGATAAAGTCCTTGGCTTTCATTCTTGCACTGTCTAGCAGACCCCAATTAGGATGATATCTCTCTCTTGGACCAATTAAAATTTGTAGGAGCAATAATTTTGCTACTGACAACCTTAGTAGATATTATGAAGCTATTTATATAAACATATTCAAGATTCATTAGAAAATTAAATCACAAAGCAATTATTTTGAAAATCATTTACAAGAGCAGAAAAATGCACATTACTTTGCAATTGATTCACAGATATTCTCTAGCACATGTCTAAAGAGAGTGATAGCTCAGAATTAAAAGCCTGATTCTCCTTTAACTTACAACACTGAAACATCATTGACCAGTGAAGATTCTCTTGATTTACACCAGTGTAAGTGAAAAGAGAATCCGGCACTATAAGATTAAAATAAAGCATACTGATACTAAGATCTTACTTAGGATCAATAACATTACTTCTTGAACAAGAAACACCGAGAAAATAATTACAAGTTCATTAACAAAAGAGCCACTGCAGCAAAAATGCCTGCAATCATTCTGAGTCACCCAAGACTCTAAAAAGTGCAGATAAAGGCCCAGATTCTGCTCCCAATTATACTGGTCAAACTGAGAGCACAGTCTGACTCATTGTCTGCAGCACAGGGGAAGGGAAAATCCACTCCCCTTGGAATATGGAGCAGTGACCACAATTTGCTGTTTTACAAAAGGTCAGTAGGAATGACCGCCACAGACACAGGACAGGGCCTGAATGGTTTAAAAATGACAGCACGAAAGCCACTATGGAAATGGATACAAATACCATAAAGTATTTAGGTCACTGAGTGCAATTTGTTCATTATGTTGATAACAGCGCTGGCTGTTTTACTGGGTGAAAATGGTAGGGCGAAGAATAGCATCATTTTTTTTACATTTTTGTTGACATTTTGAAAATTTCTGCAATGGTTTTTCATTGACATTTTAAATGTTTCTGACCAAATCTAGCTGCAACCCACTCAGGACAGGCATTTCCAGGTCATGCCCAGGGGTTGAGGAATAATTAACTATAGCAAAATATTAATCTGTGCTCCAAGTACATTTTAAAATAGGTACTGTAAGAAAGTGATTAAGGAATGTGTGAGTGTCACAGAGCTGGTTAAACAGTGGGGAAATACTCACAAACATGTCCACTAACTAATCCTTGCAATTTGATCCAACTGGGTAGATATCTTTGACTACTGGCTTTCTGCTCAAAAGCAGACAGCCATTGTTTTTTTGTTTGGGGAGATTTTATTTATGTTAGCACATCCACATATATACTGGCTTTGTGTACAGGAATATCAGCATGTTAGACGACAAAGAGTCACACAAAGTGTTTAATAATCATTAAAAAAATAACATGGCTGCGAAATGAAACACTCAAGTGTGAGGAAATGCCAAAGTTAAGGTTCCCCAGGCACATTTTATTCTGCCCCCACGTGCATAAGTGTTACAAGACCTGATTCATTACTGTGTTACTCCAGTTTGATACCAGTGTAACTCCACTAAAATCAGTGGAATTGCTATTGAATAAAACTTGAGCCGCAAAGTGGCAAATCGTGTCCACAATCTTTAATTACATGATTGCATAGTATTTTTCCAATGGATCCCTACTTCTTTCCATACATCAGGGGATAGTGCACAGTGAACTTTTCAACACTCTCAGTTATCTGAGTCAGATGAGGCTATAGCTGAAACTTTTACAAATATGACCGTGCATGTACAGTTACTTGCTGAGAATGTGACAGGAGTAAAGTGAAGATATAATCCAATAGACAGCCATTAAATCTAGTGTATATCTTCCCTCTCAGGAAGCTATTTTTAATATGGGATTCATGAACAAATATAATGCTCTTCTGGGGGCAAAAGAGGACTGAAACAGATTTGACAGTGGGAGAAAATGTCCTATGTGTTTTTTCCCTGCTCCTATGTCTCTATCAATAAAATGCTCATAGACTCATAGATTTTAAGGTCAGAAGGGACCATTATGATCATCTAGTCTGACCTCCTGCACTATGCAGGCCACAGAATCTTACCCACCCACTCCTGCAATAATCCTCTCACCTATGTCTCAGCTATTGAAGTCCTCAGATCATGGTTTAAAGACTTCAAGATGCAGAGAATCCTCCAGCAAGCGCTCACCACCTCTCCCTGAGAAATTCAATGTTTCAGTTGTCTCAGGGCCAAGAGCAGGATGTGCCAGAACTGTGCAGGAGACGGGGGTGCGGGGAAGAGACCAATGCTTGTATACCTAGCCTTTACCTGGGCTTTCCAGCACACTGAGGCAGCAATCTGGGGGGGGAGGGCAGAGAGAGGGGATCCCTTGCCTCTGATGCTGTGGAGCACAAGTTTTGGTTGCCTCCCATCCCTCACAAAAAAATCCTAGTCCCCCTATCTGAGTCCTCCCCATTAAAGCTTTGTAGAGCCATGATTGATATGGCACAATAGATAACACACGAAACAATGTTTTTAAAAGATTTTTCTGCATATTTTTGCTGAATTTATTACTGCCTCAGGTTTATATTGTAGTTCAGAAAATTGTTTGTCACAATAGAAAGCAGAACATTTCTGATAAATGTTATTACAAGCAGATGCTTATCATGTTTTGGGTAACCCCTAATCCCTAGGTGCCAAACTGCAGGGAGATCTGACTTGAACTCTTGATTAGTCCAGCCAAAACAACAGAGGAAAATAGATTCCCTACTACAGCTGTTCTAAAATAGGAAGCAGTAGAATCACACAAGCAACTTTACACAGACTTGTATAGTATTGTACCCTCCCTCCTTCCATACACACAGCACTAAGTGCAGAGACAGAGTTCAAAGGCATACATTAAGAAGACTATTCAGTTATTTTCAAACACTGCAGCACTGGGGTAAACCTATTAGGAGAAAAGGGAACCAAGATCAGAAAAGAGCTCAGATTAGGATCAGTGGAAGAAGGCTAAGACACATGGAAATGTGAAGGAATAGAGAAGGGAACACTTGATTATTGGGAGAAGGAAGTGAAATTTAGGGGAAGAGAAATATGAAGTTGGAAGAAGGGGAAACGAGGAATCAGGGAGAAGGATAGGTTGCAGAGAAAGGGGAAGGATCTTCAAGGATTTGGATAGGCTTTATATAGTATCTGAATTTGGGTTATATGGGGACTATTCAAACTAAATGAATCTCAGAACCCTTGGACAGTCACTTATCATTATACTTTAAAAGATTTTAACAAGGGAGTGGGAAAACACAAGATGAGTCACACTGCAGAACTCAGCAGTGAGGAAAAGAGATGAATTGTTAACTTTTATCTCAGAAGCAGATTTTGGAAATGGTTCTGTATTACAAGGAGCCTGAAGAGCTGCATGCTTTCTGGGGAGAATTTTCCTTTGGAAATGTATTTTTTCAAATATGATCCTCTTAGAACATCAGGGCCTCAAAAAGCTTACAATGTCTTTTGTACAGTACAGAAGCATAGTGATCCTAATTGAATCCCTGGGAGCTAACATAATATAAACACTACGTAGTCATAATCAGATGAATGGTAAAGCATTTCAGTATTATGGCTCCGATACATGAAGCGCTGAGGCACATGCTTAACTTAAAGCAGATGAGTAGTGGCACTGAAGTCAAAACTTTACCTGTTTAAAGTTAAGCATGAGGTTTAAATCTTCGCAGGATTAAGCCGAAAAGCAGGGATCAGGTCAGGAAGACCCTACTATGAGTGTCTGGTTTGAATGAGCTATTGTACCGCAATAGTTTTCCCTCCAAATATGTACAATTATTTTAACTACTGTTTCTGATATCAATGCTTCTGTTAGTACTTTATACTTACATATATTTAACTGTATATCAATACATAGTGCCATGTCCCTGTCTGCACACTGCCCTCTTTAGCTTAAGTTTGTGCCTGCTTACATTAACACACCTCGTTCAGAATTTTGTATACCTCAGTGATATCCCTACTTAGGGCCTGATCCAAAGCCCATTGAAGGCAACAGAAAAACTACCATTGACTTCAATAGGCTATGGATTGGGCCCCAACTCGTCTTTGCTAAAGAATACATAACTACTATAATTTTTGCAGCCGATTGCAGTTCTTATATTATCCAGGTGCTCTCTGCTTCAACTTCCTTTTTACTGAAATAAAGTAACACGAATGCCATCCCATGGAGACTGCAGTAGTTGTTAGTCCTTTTTGCATAGGGCTAGCATTTGTTTCTTTTTGCATTATATTCAGAATTTCAATGTGTGATCTTTCCCCATTGTGTCATTGCTGTCTTTCTCTTATTCAATATTTGAAACATGTAAAGTGGATGTCTAAGGGAAGTATGAACTGCGCCCATTTCTTTCTGTAAGTCTCTGCCCTAAGTAACTCATCTATCTCAGATTTTTGTATTGCTCATGTTTTTAGTATCATTTAAAGCTTTATCAGAGTTTTGCAATCAGGATGGGGACTTCTTGTCCTTGGGAATCTTATGAACTTCACATAACTTTTCAAAAGTGGTAAGGTATTTTTTAGTAGTCTGTTTCCTTATATGCTGTGCACAACTTGTCCCAGCTGAGAGTTCCTTGAATGGAGGGAGAGATTGGTGAAGGTGGGATCTGTCCATGTTATTCCATCATGTCCAGATTATACTGTTCTAGACCTTCTTTCTCTTTCAGCTCCATGGCTAACTGGTGGGAAGCTGCTTCTGTCTTCTCTTTCTGCTTCTCAGCTTCCAGGGCTAGCTGGAGTGCAACTTACAGCTGTTGCTTTTCTGCCTCTTTCTGCTTGGCTCTCATCTCTGCTTGACACCTTTGGTTTTCAAGTTCTTTGTCTTTCTCTTCTCTCTCAAACCTGGCCAGTTCTAACTTTGTAGTTGCTTCAGCACTCATGTTTGTGCTTTATTGTTTCTATTTCCCTTACCCAAAATAAGCAAACAGAAAACAACAAACTGTTGCTTTCTTTGACTATTTCCAGCCACCACACTTGAGACTCACTTAAAACTGCTATGCCAGTACTTAAAGTGTAAAATAGCAACCTGTATAGAAATGCTGGTTTGCTGCCTCACTTTGACATACTGGGGACCTATTCAGACCAGTGAGGGGCTGTGTCACCCCTGTCCTACACCTTGGGTGCCTTTCAATACTTTGCTGCAGTAGCTTCTACTTGGGACATTCACAAACAGCCTTCCAGCATGCAAGTCACACCTTGAGTGTCTGTGTGTAATGGCAGCCTGCCAGCCATACTTGGGTTACACTCTGACCCACCAGCCTGAGCTATACTGCAGCATGACCACACTTGTCTTTCCCTGTCCATCTCACGCTTTGCACCTGAGAAGACAAAAGAAGCAGCTATCGGACTCTGTGGACCTGAAGAGTTTGGTCAGTAATTGCATGTGGTGAGAAACTGTGCTTTAAATCTAATATAGTTTACTAAATTAGGCGCTAGAAAGCATTTCTTTATTTTTCTTGTAACCATTTCTAATGACTCATTGCTGGTACTCCTTAAAATCTCTCTCTTTGTTGTTAATAAACTTGTTTTATCTAATCCAGTGTGGTGTGGGGTTCAACAGATTTCAAGCAAAATTAGACTACCTAAAGCTAAGGGTAAACTGCAGTTCGGACTACGGGGGTGTGAATAGTAGTGGCATCAAAGTTCCATGCTGTAATTCACCCATGTGGACGCTGTGGGCATGAACTAAAAAGTTCCTAATTCACATGTATGTAGTCCCTTTTGAAGAGTACTACACTATTGTGAACTAGGAATCTTTTAGTTTGCAGTCACTGCATCCATACAAGGGAGTTACAGCGCAGCACTTTGGTGCATACTTCTGTAACCTACACACCTGTAGTGTTCTGTCCTGCCCCAGAGAGAGATGGGGCTTTTAGCTCATGCAGTAGAGGCTGATGCACTGCGTTACCAGGTTCAATCCTGCCCACTGGGGTCTGTCGGTGTTACAAGTGGGGGCTTGTCCGGGATTTGAACTGGGAAGTCTCTGAAGCTCAGGATGCACTTTCTCAGCTAGGGGAAGCATGCAACACACACACCTCCTGGGTGTGGTGTTCTGTCCCAGGTAGTGGCACCAAGACCACTTAAAGAGCGAGATAGAGACAGAGAGATTAATGAGTCTGCTCTACAGCTTTAGCTAAGCCAATTGGCTGATGCACTAAGCTCCATAGGCCTCAGGTTCAATCCCGCCCACCAAAGCCCATGGTCTGTCAGTGTTCCACTATAACACTAGTCCCAACTCTGGGGCAGTGTAGACAAGCTATACAATTCAGTCCCTGGCATTTCTTTTCTCTTTCACACATTTTTGGCCTGGTTATGTTAATTTTATTTCCAATAGATAAGGGCCATTTCCCCCTTTATCTTGATTTCCAGGGTATCATCCTTTCACTCCTTAGTTTCGGCTTTAATCAATAGGCAATGCCAAGGAAAAATATTACAAACACAAGTATGAAGCAGTTTGTAAAAGAATAAATCAGCCTCAGGTGGCACTGTGTGTTTGCACAGCAGCTCACTTAACTTGATTGCACTTTACAGAGGAAGAAAACTGGGTTTCAAATATTCTCTACAATATTTGATTAACACAGCTTCACATGGGTAACCGTCTACAGTACAGAAGAGAAATATTTTTAGATCAGCACTGTAATTCGTATTTAATGTCAGTTTTAATGGCCAGAATGTCTCAAAGAGCTGTAAGCAACACCTGCTTCAGGGATTGAGAAGATACAGAATGCACCCCCACCCCCCACAACCTCAAAGACACAGGGGCTTTGGTTGAGGAAAAGGGTGTCCTCTGTCTAAATCTCCCCCCAGCCCTCTCAGATTAGGGTGGGTGTCTGTAAGGAGGAGGGAAGCAACATCTGAGCTGGTGCCTAATTATGTAAGCATAAAAGGGGGTCAATTTATGAATTTGCTGAGGTGCCAAATAGAGTTTAAAGCTGAACTCTGACAAACTAGATCTGCCAGTTATGGAATCATAGACATGTAGGACTGACAGGGACCTCTAGTTCCAGTCTCCTGCCCTGAGGCAGGATTAAATATTATCTTGACCATTCCTGTCAAACCTGTTCTTAAAAACCTCCAGTGATGGAGATTCCACAACCTCCCTAGGTAATTTGTTGCAGTGATTAACTATCCTTACAGTTAGGAAGTTTTTCCTAATGTCTAAACTAAATCTCCCTTGCTGTCCTGTCTTCAATGATTAAGGAGAACTATTTATCACCCTCTTCTTTATAACAAACTTTTATGTACTTGAAGAGTGTTATCACATCCTCCCTCAGTCTTCTCTTCTCCAGACTAAATAAACTAATGTTTTCCATCTTTCCTCGTAGGTCACATTTTCTAGACCTTTAATCATTTTTGTTGCTCTCCCCTGGACCTTCTCCAATTTATTCACATCTATCCCAAAGTGTGGTATCCAGAACTGGACACAATACTCCAGTTGAGGCCTTATCAGTGCTGAGTAGAGTGGAAACAATTTGAGGTCTAATGATGAAAAGTGCTGTATAAAAACTAGGTATTGTATGATTTACTTATAATCATCAGTCATCAATTCTTTCATAAAGTTACCATATTTCAAGTAATAAGGATGTACTTATGTCTCAAGGCAATCTTAGGAAAGTGGTCCTCAAAAAGTCAAAGGATGATTCCCCCCTTATAACCATGAGCCCAATGGTTCAGCTCCCCTTTCTGCCTGATAGAACAGGTGTTTTCTATCTCTTGGGGGAGTGCCCTAACTACTGAACAATGGAATATTCTGATGTGCGTGGGGCTTTCTCAATCTCTGCCGTTGTAATTATTCCACTGTGCATAAATAATTAAAGTGAGCATGCACTGAGCCAGAAAATGAGTGAGAATGATTCTATAGTCCAGTAGTCTGGGGACTCCCCTCAAGCTGTGAGGAACCATGTTCAAATTCCTTCTCCACATCAGTCAGATGGGGGAATTGAACTGGGGCCTCCCACATCCTGGATGAGTACTCTCACCAGTGGGCTAAAAGTTAGAAAGGAGGCCTCCTCCAACCATTTTGTATGGCTATTGTGAGCATGCCTGCTGGATCAGGCCCCCAGGTAAGATAGGTAGGACAATGCCTGTCTCCACCTGGTTTGAGGATTGGACTGGGGCTTAGATAGGTGAGATAGGTGGCCAGGCACCTACACTGAGGCATTGTGCATATGCCAAGCACCAGAAATTTGGGTGCATAGGGAACTTTTACTTCAGAGTTAGGCTGCAGCTTAGCAGGGGGGGTCGAGGATCTCAGTAGTGCCTACATTTTGGAATTGGGTGCATAAAGTGAAAGTTAGCACCTAAATCCCTTTGTGGATCTGAGCCTTAGTGAATGAGGGAAATGCCTAGAATAATGATCTCTCTCTCTTATTCCTTTGCCTTACTATAAGTATGAGAGGATTTGCAAATTATGAGCTAGGATCCCATAAAACAGTTTCCTGGCTACTCCCTATATCCCTTGGTCTATTATTTTCATAGGCCAAACCCATAGATTGTCATGAGTGTGCTTAGCCTCTGAAGGTTCAGGATAATGTCAGGCTGGACGACAGTATGCAGATTGATTTGTGAGGTGGCTAAATTTGTTTGCAATTATTTTTGACACCTGAATTATCTGGAGAAGATGTCCATCTTCCAAGCAGATGTTTTTGGTCAAAGTTAGGGAGAAACTTGTTAACTATCTGGGAACCCAGCTGAGGGTTGTGGGGAGGCAACCAAGATAATCTCAGGCACTTCCTACTAGCCAGTGTCTAGTGCAGGTATTTGTTCCATCAGAGGTCCAATTACCTCATACCAAGAATTGGCATGAACTTTGGGGAAGGCATCACCTAAAGAAGGTGGGGAATGGGGTTGGGGTTCCCAGTGTCTGGCACAAGGAGAAGACAACCCCCTTTCTCCAGTGCCTTAATCCTCAGACGAGGGGAAGGTGATGGGTCCCAGCAGCAGTCTGGGGACCAAGTGTGGAATGGTGAAGGGCTGATGGCACCCTATGTGGAAATGGTTAAGGAAAGAATCATGGGCACCACTGTATAAGGTATTGTAGGATAATTCCCAGATGAGTTAAATTAATAAAAGTATGGTCTAATTAAATCACATCCCTTACATCTTGTCTTTCTTCCTATCTAGTACAATAAAATGTTTGCCTTTAGAAACAAGAAAGACCAGATACTAAAAAGAATCCTTTTAAAAACTATTTGAAAATACTTAACAATAAAATATGAAATAAAGATGATCTTGAGAGATACCCCCACTGCCAGCATGGTGGACCATTATCATAGCAAAAGTTGATAATCAAACAACAAGATTCAAAACAATAAATTCTCAAGGGAGCCTTATAGATTGAATAAAATAGCTTCAAGGTAATAATAAATTATTCCCCAACTATAGAAACCATAGTATTTTACTCTAGTTTAATTACTTTAATTGCAGCAGACGGAGAAAGAGTAAGAGAAAATACCTGCTTTGTTTGTTGATCTACAAGATCTTGAGAACAGCCTACTCACTGAGGAAATATTCTTCATTTAAAAACAAATTCTCCCCAACATCACAAAGGCAGCAAAATATTAATGAAAGCAAATTAAGATTGTTTTTAAAGTGAGAATAGAACTTAGCAACTAGTAACACTTTCGAGTTCTTCTTAGTATTGTGGTAATAGCTGCACATAAGTCACACATCTAGTATTCTAGAAGCGAGGTGTGTGAGGTAATATCTTTTATTGGACCAACTTCTGTTGGTGAGAGAAACAAGCTTTTGAGCCACACAGCTCGGTCCAACAGAAGTTAGTCCAATAAAAGATATTACCTCACACATCTTGTCTCTCTAATGATTAATTTGGCCACTGATGTCTCTTGTACTGTAGTTGGCACTGTTATGGCACCTAAGTTTCTCTTTCTATATTTCTCATTTATTTGATGCAGTAATTTCTGTATTCTCTTGTGGCCCATGACCTGACATTATAGAAGTTATGAGGCAGGCTTAATTAATATATAATGAGCAAACTACTTTGTGAAATACAAGTAGGAAATTATATAAAATGAGAATGATTATTATTGTAGGCTTGGTAATAGAATGAAGACTATGTGTGGTCTAGTAATCATAAAAAGCCTAACTTAGCATCAGTGCTTGAAAAAGGTCATGAGATTTAGCAATATACCATTTTTGACAAATAGCGAAACTGTGAAGTTTCAGAACGAAACTTAATATAGTAGCTTTTGGGAGATTTCTTGTAAATGTATCCATGGAGCCAACTGCATTGATGTATCAATAGTATTGGGAAAGGGATTGACAAAAATAACTTAGACCAGCCTCAGAAGTTTGATTATGGTTAGCTGCAGTACCAAAGAAGGCTCTCTGGAATAACACATATGGGCAAGGAACTAAAACCTCATCAAATACGGTCCCAGATACATGTGGGTGGATTGCATTTGCCTTGCTCAGACCTAGTTGGGAACATCAGGTTTGACAGGCTAGTGTAAACTGGACCATAACGTCACACTTAAGATGTACTCCACTAAGAATCTTCTTCCATCTGTGTTTTCTATTGTTCCCAATAGTTTGTGAGTAACAGAGGACTAGGGACCTTTGTGAGGTCTGTATCTATAATCTTGCTTGCTTGCATAACTTTTTAAAAAATTGGATGTCACATAAAGCCTTCCTGTCTGTATCTATGTAATTCACCAGTCTTATCAATTAAATAATTTATATAGCTGCCTGAGTAAAGAACCTCTTATTAGTGATTTGTGCATCATGTACCAAACTTATCCCAGGCTGCACCTATGACCATTGACATACTTAGAGCTAAGCCATATATGGCTCCCAAAATATTCAAAGATTTAGAAATCTACAAAGACACACTCCTTCCTAAAGCCATCCATGAAGCGATGGTGGCCACAATTCCTTAAATTTTTCCAGATCAGTTCACAATTTGGGGCTATACAAATAATCTGGTGGTATTTGCACTAGAGCTATTGCAAGCTCCATTCTTTCTGGCTGCCCACAGCTGAACTTGCTCCTCAGATACCTTCTGATTCTTCCCTGCTACTGATCAAACTGCTGAAAGGAAGAATGCAATCTGTTGAAGGTGACATATTCCTTTCTAGAGAATGAGAGTTCTGGTAGAGATTTTTCTTGTTTCTGGAGGAGTTGGTCATTGCTTTACCCAAGGTCTCCCTGAAGAGATCATAGAATCATAGAAGATTAGGGTTGGAAGAGACTCAGGAGGCCATCTAGTCCAACCCCCTGCTCGAATCAGGACTAACGCCAACTAAATCATCCAAGCAAGCGATTTGTCAAGCTGGGCCTTAAAAACGTCTAAGGACAGAGATTCCACCACCTCCCTAGGTAACCCATTCCAGTGCTTCACCACCTCCTAGTGAAATAGTTTTTCTTAATATCCAACCTAAACCTCCAACACTGCAAATTGAGACCATTGTTCCTTGTTCTGCCATCTGCCGCCACTGATAACAGCCTAGCTCCATCCTTTTTGGAACCCTGCTTCAGGTAGTTGAAGGCTGCTATCAAATGCCCTCTCACTCTTCTCCAGACTAAATAACCCCAGTTCCCTCAGCCTCTTCTCGTAAGTCATGTGCCCCAGCCCCCTGATCATTTTGGTTGCCCTCCACTGGACTCTCTCCAATTTGTCCACATCCTTTCTATAGTGGGGGGCTGAAAACTGGACACAATATTCCAGATGTGGCCTCACCAGTGCCAAATAGAGGGGAATAATCACTTCCCTCGATCTGCTGGCAATGCTCATACTGAAACCATACAAATGCAGTCCAGTATACTGTTAGCCTTCTTGGCAACAAGGGCACACTGCTCACTCATATCCAGCTTCTCAGCCACTGTAATCCCCAGGTCCTTTTCTGCAGAACTGCTGCTTAGCCAGTCGGTCCCCAGGCTGTAGCGGTGCATGGGATTCTTTCATCCTAAGTGCAGGACTCTGCACATCTCTTTGTTGAACCTCATCAGATTTCTTTTGGCCCAATCCTCCAATTTGTCTAGGTCACACTGGACCCTATCCCTACCCTTCAGCATATCTACCTTTCCCCCCAGTTTAGTGTCGTCCGCGAACTTGCTGAGGGTACAATTCATCCCATCATCCAGATCATTAATGAAGATGTTGAACAAAACCTGTCCCAGGACCGACCCCTGGGGCACTTCGCTTGATACCGGCTGCCAACTAGACATTGAGCACTACCTGTTGAGCCTGACGATCTAGCCAGTTTTTTATCCACCTTACAGTCCATTCATCCAAGCCATACTTTTTTAACTTGCTGGCAAGAATACTGCGTGAGACCATATCAAAAGCTTTGCTAAAGTCAAGATATATCACATCCACCGCTTTCCCCATATCCACAGAGCCATTTATATCATTATAGAAGGCAATCAGGTTGGTCAGGCATGACTTGCCCTTGGTGAATCTATGTTGACTGTTCCTGATCACCTTCCTTCCTTTCAAGTGCTTCAAAATGGAATCTTTGAGGACCCGCTCCATGATTTTTCCAGGGACTGAAGTGAGACTGATCGGTCTGTAGTTCCCCATATTCTCCTTCTTCCCTTTTTTAAAGACGGGCACTATATTTGCCTTTTCCCAATCATCCAGAAACTCTCCCGATCACCATGAGTTTTCAAAGATAATGGCCAATGGCTCTGAAATCACATCAGCCAACTCCCTCAACACTCTCAGATGCATTAGATCTGGACACATGGACTTGTGCATAGCTTTTCTAAATAGTCCTTAACCAGTTCTTTCACCACTGAAGGCTGCTCACCTCCTCCCCATACTATGCTGTCTAGTGCAGCAGTCTGGGAGCTGACCTTGTCTGTGAAGACCGAGGCAAAAAAAGCACTTAGTACTTCAGCTTTTTCCACATCATCCGTTACTAGATTGTCTCCTCCATTCAGTAAGGGTCCCACACTTTCCCTGACCTTCTTCTTGTTGCTAACATACTTGTAGAAACCCTTCTTCTTACCCTTGTTAGCTGCAACTGCAATTGAGTCAAAGTTTGCTTTTCTGAAGTCCAGGGTCCATATTCTGCTGCTCTCCTTTCTTCCTTTTGTCACGATCCTGGACTCAACCATCTCATGGTCACTGCTGCCCAGTTTGCCACCCACTTCTACTTCCCCTACCAATTCTTCCCTGTTTGTGAGCAGCAGGTCAAGAGGAGCATGGCCCCTGGTTTGTTCCTCCAGCACTTGCACCAGGAAGTTATCCCCAACACTCTCCAAAAACTTCCTGGACTGTCTGTGCACTGCTGTATTGCTCTCCCAGCAGATGTCAGAGTGATTGAAGTCCCCCATGAGAACCAGGGCCTGTGATCTGGAAATTTCCATTAGTTGTCCAACTACCTCATCCTCCTTATTGATGACCTCCAGTGAACCTGATAGAGGTGAGATTTCACCTGACTATGGTCTTTCCAGGTTCTCAACCAACACTATCTTCTCTTGGAAGCCATTGATCTGGTGGAGAATCTCATGACAATGTATTGTTAAGATACAGTAAGAAGCTGAACAGAACTAGTTTATTTTATTAATTTTTTTATATAGCTCTGTAGTACCAGAGTGCCTTCTAGAAGTTCACTTAAGCAATGTGACTAGTGTTTGTCCCTGAGAAGAAGAGGAAGACAAAGCTACACGTGACAAATTTTGAATGTATTATTAATTATTATTATTTTAAGTTAATATGTTATATACACTGTTTCATGTGTTTATATGATTATGGTCAAAGTCAAAAGAGTGCACCTTTAACTTGGAAGGTAGGTAGGTTTGTGTGGTTCTTAGATCCTTCAGAGTTCATTCCAGCACAGTCTTTGACCAGCCCCTGAAAAAGCTGTGGCCTGCACAGATGAGCTTTAGCCTTGTGTTGAACAGTTCCATTGTACCTGAGGTGTGGTTCTCATCCCAGAGTTTTAGTTGATCTTTTAGGTGTCCTGGACCCAACCATTGAGTATCTTCATAATAAGAACTGACACCCAGAACATGACACAGTCTTCTAACCTGTTTAGGGAGCGGGGGACAGTCTGATGTTCTCATGGTTGCCTTTTTTGCAGAGGATATGTGCTGCTGCATTCTGCTCTAATAGATGTTTTTGCTGGGCTGAGAGCTTCTAGCTATTGGCAACATAGTTTGCTTTTGACAGGCTCATTTAGGAAGTTGATTCATATGAGAATGGCACCAGCTAAAGAGATGGAGATTTATGCCTGCAAATCTACAGCGGAGGCCTTGTAGTTCTTTCAATGAGAGCTTTCTAAGTGCTTGTCTATCATCTTTAGATGGGATGACAATATTCTTAGTGAGGGATTCTATTGTTGTATCAATGGTTGGAAGCATCATAGGTCTTGTTTGTCCTTGGGAACATGGTCATATTTCAATATTTGCTTGTGAAAGAATCTGTGCTTTCACCACTTGGAATAGATAATCCTTAAGAAGGTGGAATACAAGAGAAGGGCCATCTCCACCAGGAGATGCAAAAAGAGCACTGTTTGTGTTCTGAAGCGCTTACAAATACATGAGACAAACCTAGGAAAGGACAATGAAAGGAACAATGGAAGGAGCTATGGTGAAAACACGGAATAACATAATTCACATTTCAAGTAAATATTATATTTAAAAATGAGGCCGAGTAGGGAAAATTGGAAGCATCCGGAGTTAGTGGGAACCACAGGAGAAGAATTGGTTGTTGAGAAGAAAGAATTGGTTGGTAAAGGAGCATGATGATGCTTTGTGCACAGGAAGGGGAAGGAATTGCAGATGTAAAGAGTAGAGTGTGAAAATCCACAAAGAGAGGGTGGGAGAAGGAGGAGACAAAGGGAGCAAGAAACACGCTGCTATTATGGAGATATACTGCTCATAGCAACTGCACAGCATGCACTGAAGAGTATGGACATGTTGCTAATCTCCCTCCTGGAATCAGGTACATGAAATTACTGTCTTGAGTGTAGATAATTGCCATTTATGAACAGGGTGTAATAAATTGCTTTGCTATGTTGACATCTGCACCCTGGGAAGACAGCCACACTCCACTGAGCTGACACTAGATACTGTTTAAGCTGTGTCAGTTCTGCCTGAATCGACTTATCTACAGTGTTTTCAAAGTGCACAGCTAACATAACTTAAATTACATTTGGTGTCTTATTTGAAGAAAGAAATCCCTGTGTTTGGTAGCCTTAATGCACTGGTGATGCATGACTTTCACTTTCTACCTGCAGAGTTCTGACTTGCAAAACTAGAATGGATATTTTTTCTGATTCTATCTATCTGTCTATCTATCGACCTAACAGAATGATCCTATTAGTATAATTCTGCCCTCTTACAGAGAGCACTGGGCAGAGCAATTGAATTTGGCCATTAAGTAAATCTCAGAAGGAATGTAGTCCCTATAAAACAGAAGTTCAGGTGCTCTGACCCCAGTGCTCTTGAAAAAATGATTATACAAAAAAGAGTACAACACAATTCAGCATAACAGAACATATAAGACATCATTTAACAAAAGCCAAAGAAAAGTAAATGATGCACTAATACAAAACACAATTACCATCCAAAACTGAAGTATATAGTTCTTTTTAAAGCCAAGCCACATTTCAGATCTCAAAATCAGATTTAGAAAAAAAATGGCTTTCAAATTTGGATAAGCAATTTTAAACATTCTGATTTGGGTGTATATTTTTGTATTAGTGTGTCCACTAAAGACATATAGGTTAAATATACTTGAAGTCTAGATATACATTAGCTGAAGTTTAAGCATGGAAAATTCAGATAAGAGAAGTCAGTCTTAGGTAACAAGACACTGTAAATGTATATAACTCTTTAGTCACTTTACTGTATGTGTGTTGTTTTCTGTATTATGATATTTTACTGTTAGGGACATAGGACTGGAAGGGACCTCCTGGGTCATCAATCTAGTCCCTTGCTATCACAGGCAATCCCTTCATATAATCCTGTTCTTAAACTTATCAAACTCAATTTTAGGTTGTTTGCCTCCACTACTCTTATGGGAAGGATATTCCAGAATCTCAGTCCTTGGATCATTAGAAACCATTTCCTAATTTCCAACCTAAATCTACTTGTGCTCAGTTTATACCCATTTGTTATTGTGCCAACATTGTCTTTTATCTTAAATAGTTCTTCTCCCATGCTGGTGTTTACCCTCCCCCATATATTTATAGAGCAATCATATCCCCTCTCAGCCTTCATTTTGCTAGGCAAAACACGCCAAGTTCTTTTAGGTTTCAGAGTGGTAGCTGTGTTAGTCTATATCCTCAAAAAGAACGAGAAGTACTTGGGGCACCTTAGAGACTAGCACATTTATTTGGGCATAAGCTTTAGCCCATGAAAGCTTATGTCCAAATAACTATGTTAGTCTCTAAGGTGCCACAAGTACTCCTCATTCTTTTTTCAAGTTCTTTTAGACTGCTCTAATAAACAGGCTGTCCAATCACCCGATCATTCCGGTAGCCCTTCTCTGCCCCTGTTCCAGTTTGAATTAATCTTTCTTGAACATGGGTGACCAGAATTGCACGCAGAATTCCAGAAAGTTTTACAAGTGCCTCATACAATGGCATTAGTGGTTCTATATCTCTCCTGGTAATACCTCACTTGATACATCCTAAGACTACATTTGAAGTTTTCCCAGCCCTCTCACACTGTTGACTCATAGTCATCCTGTGATGATCTAATACAGAAAATTCTTCCTCTTTCTTTCTCTTTTCCAACACATGAGCCTTCAGCTTATAGCCAAATTTCTTGTTCTTAGTATCTAAGTCAGTAGTTCTCAACCCGCGGCCCAATTAACACACAGCTGCGGCCCAGTTGTGTGCTAAAAAAAATTCAAAGATTGCTAAGCCGATTGCCTCCCTCCCTGGTCGCAGAAGGGGCAGGGCTGAGGATGGCTGAGACGGCGCTGCAGAGCCCAGCTGGAGCGCCACCTGTTAGCTGGGAAGGTGAAGCAGCCCCATGTGGAAGGGGAGGAGCTTAGCCTGCAGTCAGCCGGTAGCCTGCTGCTTCCTCCCCGTGCTGCACGTACACCCAGAGCTCTGCTGCCAGTGGGAGCACTGCCTCCTCGCTTCTGGGCATCCATGCCAGAGTCCGGAGAAATGGGGGCAACACGGGACTCCCAGAACCTTTCATTTGTGCCCCCCACTAGCCACAGCTGTGTGTCACCTCTGAGAGACATGAGCCTACAGCATGCCCGCCTGCCTGTCCCTTGCTGGCCATGTCCAGACCTGGAGCTCACAGCCAGAACAGGAGGCTGCCCCGTAAGTCATTATTTGTAAGCAACAGCTGGTGCAGGGTTGAAATTTGTCCCATGCCCGGCTTCCCAGATAGGGCCCCCCATGACTCAGTGGGTGGGATCACCCCTTCCCCTGACTGGCCGGAGCAGGTATGGAGGGACATGTGTCCGACAGGGCAGCCATGGCAGTGTCGTGGAGGAGCCCTCTTCCCCTCCTGTGCAATCTCTGCTACAGGGCTCTAATGCTCTCCACAGCACTGACCCTCTCTGGCCTGTATAGAGCCCCAGTGTTGAGCCCCACATGGGTGCCCACTGCACTGAGCTGGGCTTGGAGCAACTCCTTCTATCCCAGCTGTACCCCCTTCATAGTCCCTACCGCCAGCCAGAGGTCAGGGCCCGCCTACCCACCCACAGAGACAGCAGCTGGGCAGCCTCCAGCAGGACTCTGCCCCCTCCTCAGATGAGATCCAGGGGAGAGGCTCCCTGGGCACAAGCTGCTGTGCGCCATACGCCATGCACACTGCCCCCTGCACTACAGCACAGCAGCCCAGAGTGGGACACACTGCAGCTTTTTTGTAGGCTCAGCTCAGGCAAGGCTTAAAGAGAGCAGAGTCACAAGGGGTCACGGTCCCTGCAAAAAAGAATTACAAATGGAGTCATGTCACTGAGGGGTACACACACACACTCACTACATGCCTTTTCCACTTTAAGCACTGGGATTCACAATTATCTTCCAGTGATCAACAGCCCAGAACAATCCTAACCATTGTACTGGTTGATTCACCCCATCCCAGTATTATATATCATGGGCATTGGTATTATATAGTGTGTGTATGCAGCCCACATAACACATAGAGAGCTGCATATGGGTGACAAGGGATCACTTGATGATTACCTGTTCTGTTCATTCCCTCTGAAGCATCTGCCATTGGCCACTGTCAGAAGACAGGATACTGGTCTAGATACACCATTATCTGACCCAGTATAGCCGTTCTTATGTGGCCCGCAATGGCAAATAGGTTGAGAGCCAATGATCTAAGTGCATGACCTTCCATTTTATACTGTTAAAAATAGGTCTGAGGCTGGGTTAGAATTTTTCTTCAAAATTTAATTGCAATTATAAAAGAGGTTCCTGACTTATGACACTCAAAATACAGATGTTTACCAAGCATTAAAAAAAAAGTCTTCTGTGTCCCCGCTCCACAAAATATGAATAGGAGGGAAAAGATAAAGCTTAATTTACTGAACTCATCTAATCGAGATATAGTGAAACAAGAGCAAAGAGTAATGGCTTAAGTTAAAATGTTAAAAGTTAAGATAATTAAGAGTAGCTTGAGGATAACTTGATGGTCCAACAGATTTATACACCCAATAGACATTAACTGACCCATTATAAGATTGCTTTATGGGAAAAAAAGGGTTTTTTAGCCTTTTTCTGCATGGATAGACCTCACAGTATAAAATGGTCACTAGATGGCTTTGTCACAGAAAAAAGAGAGTTTTCCACTTCTATCCACTCCCTCCCCTTTCCCTTTGAACCTTTAAGGTGGCCACTTCTGACAGACCTCAGGAGTTCTCCTGAAAGTGGGAGGGTGGAGAAGGTTGGCATGCAGCTTGGGGTCACTGGAGAAGGGGTTATGGAGGATCACAGAGGTTGCCAAAAGAGTGAGATGGGGATCAGTGAAGAAAAGAGACCAAGAGCCAAGGGACAATGAAGAAAGGGAAAGAGGTGATAGCGGCAAATTGGAGAAGGGGGTTCATACGAGAAACAGATGAAGGTGCATGCTGCCTCTGCTGCAGACCATAAATGGCTGATCTGGGCCTGCTTTTATGAGCCTATGGAGGGTCCTCAGGACTCTAGCTAAAAAAAAACCACTTTCTTCAAGGCCGTACTGCTACCACCACTACCACCTAGAGCTTTGTTAGGCTTCGCAGATACTCACAAAGCTAAATATGGTCACCCTTCTCCCCAGCAAGCTTTAAAAAGTGTTTTGAGGGCTGAAAAAAACCTATTTTGGCTTGACGGGGAGAAATAAGCCTCCTGTGATATATGAGACGAGGGACTTTTGACTGGCCTCTAAAAATATCCTAAAGTTCTCTGAAGAATATTTAACATCTGCAGCAGCTGGATGGGGAGGGGTCCTGGCAAGTCTCTTGAGGCTTTCAGGAGTGAGGGGGAACCCGCCTGATTCTTAAGGGTGGGGCTGGGGCTGACAGGATAGACTTGAGGCTTCAACAAGCCTCCTATAGCTCATGGCGGGGATGGGATTTAGGAACCCCCTGAGGAGCCTTTAAGGCTTGCATGAGAGTTGTGGGCCACCAGCCTCCTCAGGCACAACACTTTTCGGGAAGGATCCCAATAAGCCCCTGGAGGTTTTCAGGAAGTGAAGAGTGGAAGGACATCCTTCCCCAGTTAATCTTATAAGGCTTGCCTGAGAGTTGCTAGACCTATCCAAGCAAAGTCCTGATCCTGTGCACATCTTAAGATTCACAGCAGAGGGGCTTCCCATCCTACAGACCTTAAGAGCATCTCAAGAACATTTGTCCCCAGATGTACATCAGTAGTAGAGTCAAGGCAGTGGTACCTAACATGTGAATGTACAGATTCAGATGTTTGAGTTTCTTAACCTTGAATTTCCTGGCTTTTTAATGGTTGTGTTTTGCTACCTCAAATGGTTTTGTATGAATTTTTACCCTGAAGCGAATGACCTTAACTTCACCTTAACTAAAGGCTTTGGAATGATATTTTTTTCTCTGGACATTAACCTTAGCAGAAAGTCCCGGAGCAGTGGCAATCTTACCACATAGGATGACCAGATAGCAAGTGTGAAAAATCAGGACAGGGGGTGGGGGGTTATAGGTGCCTATGTAAGAAAACACTCCAAAAATTGGGACTGTCCCTACCAAATCGGGACATCTGGTCACCCTATTACCACATGAGATATGCATTACTTTTCTACCCTCATCTTAGCTCTTAATTTTATGTCTTTTGTTCATTTAAGAAATCTACACCATAACATTTTTTAAACTTAGCTTGGGGGGGTGCTTACAGTGTAACATTTTGCATTTGGAAGGACAGCATTTCTAAAATGAGAAATATCCACTGTCTTGAAGTAGTACAAGTCTTTGAAGAAACAGCTTTTTGAAGCTGCATTTAATAGCTGAAAACCATTCCTGAAAATCCTATTAACTCCAGGGATATTGTACATGAAAGTTATTTTAGATTTGCTATGTCACTCTCAGCTAATTATAGGCAAATCTCCAAAGGTTCAGAAGTTCACTTCAGTTCAGATAAGCAATTAGATACCCCAAAATTCAGATAATTACCTGAATTACTTTGGTATGCAAAACTGTTCTGGAAATCAGTCAGATAGCCTTTCCTGTAATATGTTGGCAGTTATGCTTCTGATTGCATACTGAGCCAAAAAACCTAGGGGTATATGAAAATGAAAAAAAAAGGAGTCAGGGGAAGTCATCCTGTTATTTTTGATCATCAAAGTATTTGGTTCAGTTCAGCTCAGATTTTAGGCAAAGGTTAGACTATTATTATTTGTATTACAGGAGTGCTTAGTGGGCCCAAGTGTGCTAGGCGATGTACAAGCACATAGCGAAAGACCCTCCCTTGAGGAGTTTACAATCTAAGACAGGGTGGGAGGATAAAAAGAATCACCATGATATGAAGTGACTTGCCCTTCGACACAGTTCAGTGGCAGAGCTGAGAATTCCAGTCTCCTGACGCCAAGCCTCAAACCCCATCTACTAGACTATACTACCTCTCGGTCAGGCTGCTTGTTAGTATAGTATCTAGTATCGTTTGCTCACTCGCCACATCTCCCCTGCAAACCTCACTTCCATGATAGGAGTATTACTCCCCTCTCCCCACATCAAACTGTAAGCTTTTTGGGGTTGGGATTGTACCTCCTCGACATCTCCTACTACAATGGGACTTGGATCCCAATCCAGAGCTTCAGGGTCCTACCATAATATAAATATGCTAATATCATTTTTTTCATATTTAAAAGACAAATATTTCATACCTAGTTTAGAGCATATTTAAAGTATCATTGAAATCATAATCACAAAATTAATTTAACATTTAGGGCCACTAAGAGACAGGGCAAAAGGGGCAGTTTTCCTGGGGGCCCCATTTGAGAGGACCCCCAAACAGAGTAGTATTGCAACTTGATGCCTGGAGTTGTAGTGCCACGCACGTTTGGCCTGGCTTACACTCCATCCTGATAGAATGGTGGCTGGGCAAAATGTGAGTGGTGTTGTGACCCGGTGTACACCGTAGTGGCGCTGAGACCCCATGTACCAGCTTGCAACATCACTCACTCAAATGTGGCCTGACTGCCCCTCTGTCATGACAGAGGGGTGACTGGACAAAACCTGAGTGTTGCTGCAACACCATACACCCAGTCATGCTTCGAGCAGGGAGCTGTGCCCAGCCCTGCTGGACAGAACCTGCCACTGCAGAGTGAAAGCAGGGTGGACTTGCTTTCCCAAACGCTTTTCCCCCACTGGGTGTCCCCTAGCTGGTAATTTTTTGGAAGGGTGAGGTACCTCAGCTTCTGATTTTGCCCTGGGCCCCCAAAAACCTCAGTGCAGCCCTGTTAACATCAGAGATGTCACATCCGGCTATAACAGTCCACTTTCTGTGGGTACTGAGCTAACTGGAAGGCAAATTGTCATCCCCTTCACTTCAAGTCATATTTTACTTTGATTTCAGTAGTGCATTTTCGTAGGTCAGCTAGCTGTGTCCCCATTTAGAAACCATTTTTACAGTAATTGTTTTCCATGGGAGAAATGTGTTTTACAAATTCACAGCCTTTCAGGGAAACAAGGGAAAATGAAACTGGACGGGGCAGTTATGATGTTTGCCAGGGTAACTGGAACTTGTTCCCAGTCAGAGGATCAGAGACTAAACAAACATGAAAACCTATGCTGAACTGAAGAAAATACATTCTAGTTCTGTAACACAAATAAAAAGCAAGGGCTTCAATTAATTTCTGTAAAATTAATCATCCTGAACCACTGATTTTGGGCAATTTGGTAGAAACCATAATTTCTTAAGATACTGTAGTTCACTGTTGAAGTGTTGCAGCTGGCTATATAAAACAAACATCGGGATAATATTAAACAAAATTGTTCCTCTATTTAAATGCAAGTAATATTGCTCCTAAATAAATAAACCACCTTTAATCTGATGAAAAATCCATCATGCAAGAGGATTTTTTTTAAATGAGGTCAGCTGGTGATAAAGTTTTTGTAGAGTTATTTTATTCACTCTCAATGAACAGTGAAGTCAGAGATGTTGATTTTCTTTACCAGTGTTTATATTGATCAAATTAAATTCTTTGGTATATTCTATTATGTACACAAGTATTTGAGCTTTATCTGTTGCTGAAGGCTGTCCTCATTACAGAATTACTATTCATCTGCTCTAAGAGGGGAGAAAAACCCTGGTCATAATGGTGTTTCTGATGTTCTTATGCATTTATAATGCACTTGCACCACATTTCTGAGTGAGTTAGCAATCAACCAGACTTTTCACATCCTACTTAAAACCCAGCAGTGACCCCATTCCAAAAAGAAATTTGAATTGGCTAGGCAGCTCAAAAACTACAAAAAGAAAGAGGTGTTTCTGACAAACCCAGCCTTTGACAGGATTGAAATGCATATGTTCTGGTGATGAAGCAATAGAATGTGACAGAGTGCTGACCTCCAATTGAGCTGATTCCTATAAAGCTTTGAGTGGCTAAAATAACTTTACTGAGTTGTTGAAATGAAGTTTAAATCACTACATGATACAGGGTCAATTCTCTATAAGACACCCTCAAAGCCAAATAATTTGCATTTCACAGTCGGAATACATATTATACACAGAAAATGGTAGCCTTTGAAGCAGTTATGAGTTAGATGCCAGTACATCAGAGTTAATATGGTGGGCCATATTCAGAGGTGATGCATGTCAGACGTCTTTGCAGTGACGTAGTTGTCCTTTTACTCCAACTCCCTTGCGCTCAGCTAGGCTCTCTTAGATCTGCTCACATTTGTGCTGCTTATGTGAGTCTTGCATGGTCTAACTTAGGCACTGAGTAGCTGTATAAAGGTGTAAGTAACCCCTTACTCGATGGACAAGTGTAGAGTTACACAAAAAACCTATACAATATATGCAAAATATATTTGCTTCATTTACTTCAGTAGGAGTTACAGGTACTCAGGCCTCAGCATATTGCCTGCCTTTAAAAGCTGAGCCTTTTTCAGTGCTTTTAAGGTCAATCTCAGGCTCTATTGGACCAGCAGAGGAGGAGAATTCCAAAGTCTACTGAGAGTGCCTGGCTACTAACCCCTGACATTTGAATTTCAGGTGATCTCAGTTTTGGGGGCAGCGTGTGGAGAAAGGGCAGTTTCCTATATAATTATTTAGACAGAAAGTATCACACATGTCCCTCTATCACTTACAGAATACTATGCACTCACAGGCAGGGTCGGCTTTAAGCCCATTTTACCGATTTTTTTTTTTTTTTGCTCGACAAGTCCGACGGGAGAGTGCGGGGCCCCACCATCGTTCTTTGCATGGGGCCCCGCACCCGCTAAAGCCGGGGCCCTGCTCACAGGTGTCAATAATCCTGGTATTCTCATTCATAAACCAGGGTTGAGAGGCAATATCTCTAGCTTCCTGAAATGGAATTATAATGAAGTTATACTAAATGCACAACTCTGTATGTTTACTATGAGTCAGAGGAAAAATTTCCTCATCTACTAAAAATTAGTCCCACATTGCACATAATATCCACTTGCTGCATGGGGATTACAATTTCTAGTGACTTTCATTTTACAGCCTCATAGATGTGTATTTTATCATGGTGGATGTATGCTCAGTTCAGTTTGCTGGATATATTAACAGTTCTCTTCAGAAAGAACTTTTCAATTAAACATAATTTTATTGCTGCTGATGTGAGGCAGTTAAACATGTCTTATATATAAATATATATTATGAAATAACTTTTACAAAAATTTCAAAATCCTTGCATGTGCCTGGTCATACATTATGTTAATCAGGAACATTCTTTTGCCATTCACGGGCAGGTTTGTTTTGGATTCTTATAGTCAGTTCTTATAGTCAGCACACTGATTTCTTCATTTATTTTATTGATTCACATTTATAAGGATACCTAGCCAATATTCTATTAAAAGTGTTTCAATGTGTGCGTGTGTGTTCAAAATCTAAACAGGTCAAAAAACATCACAGAAGGATGTGGCAGTCCACTTAATATAAAATATAATGGGTGTTGCCTTTTTTTTTTTTTTTTTTAAAGTTTCACTCTCAGTTAAATATCTCTTTTCTAATATGAGTAAGTGAAAATGATCTTTACACAGGCAATGCACTAATATCCATGTTTTTGTCCCTTTACAGTGTCTCGATGCAAATGAAAGTTATACCTGCAAATATTCTTGTGACTGATGTGGCAATTTCCTGCAACATCCTTAGTAGACTTTATTGAATTAAGTTTAAATATATTTGGGGTTCATTATCTTAAATGAATGATTTAGGTATTGTTGTGGGCCTGTGTGATCAAAGGACTGGTTAGAACAATGTGGCAGATAAGAATAGTCTTTGGGGATAATACACGTGAAGTAGATTTCTTTGGATCTGCAAGGGAACTAAATGCAAATTTCCCACCTCCAGTTATGCGTAACCTCAGTCTTATGAAGCTCTGTCTTGAGGAGAGGAACATTGTCTGCTGATTACTGGTTCCCAGAAACTGAAGATCAAAGGTCCAGGCTGTGCGAAGAAAAGTCTGAACTATTTATGGGTGTGAGAGTTTTGAGCAAAGGCTGTTAAAAACTGGTAACCACAGAAAAAACCCTTTGTGGGGCTTGAAGGACTGACTCTGACCAGAGCCCTAGGTTGGAGCAGGAGCGGGGGTGAGCTGTGGTAAATTTATTAGTGTGTATGTAGGATCTTTTACTGTTTTAATGCTTTTTCTGTAGTGCTTTCAGCTTAAAAATAAATGTGCTTGCATATAAAGGGCTGTGTGATAAATGCTGTTCATAGCCTTCAAAGAGAGAGCAAAGTGCAGACACTGGCCTGTTTAAACAGTCTGTCTTGCTGGGAATAGCACAGTATAGGCAGAGAACTGTGAAGCCTAGAAATACCCTCTTCACGAACAAAAGAGATGTGGGTCTCTACCCGAGAGGTGATGGTTGAAGAGCCAGGAGCCTAGGTGAATGCTCCCAAGGGATTATGGAGTGGGAATACAGGTTCAGTTGCCCTGAACTGTGACAAATCTATCCCTCAATACAATTCAATGGTGAATGGTCCAAATTCTGCCAAATATTTTATAAAAATCTACTGTATGTAAAGATAAAAGGAATATTATTCTTATCTGAACTTAAAATGAAGCTAGATGATGAATAATAGCACCTTGTAAAGAAAGTGAATAAATTAAAGATGATCATGGAAATACTATGAACTCATATGACTCAACTTTATCATAAATAATTTACAGTAATCTTTTCAATGTTTCATTAGACTTTAAAAATAATGTAAAGTATGTCTCAAAATTACTTTGATCTTGTTCTAAATCCTGAGATCAGGGTAAGAGATTGTAACCCTAATTATATGAATGGATTTACTTATTACAGATGAGCTCTAGGGCTGTTTATTTACACTACAGCTTTCTCATTCTCTCCATATGGAGTACTTGGTTATATATACAAAGATTATTAACATATGGGGGATGAGGGATTATTTTTAAAAATGTATCTTTTATTATGATAGTACAAATCACAACTTTTAAAAACTGCATGGCTACTGTATCAACCAAATCTACAATATGGGGTCAAGAGAACATCTCAGTTAGGGTATATTAAGAATATTAGATAATTAGGCACATATGAATATTATCTCAGTTTCAAAGGTTAATATATCACATATATAATATTTAGAATGCTGATAGAAATAGAACTCCCAGATTGGCTGTCAGTGATATACCACATAAATAGAGTTCAGTAAATATGTGAGTCAGAATATCATCTTTTAAAAATTATTACCATTTCATAACAATGTGTTTCCAGATGGTGCTTTCCAAGGAATTTTTTTTAACTTTTCATAGCTTTCAACATACAAAAAGCTGTGTAATAATAATAAATAATGAATTTCACAGCATCATCACACTTTTTTTAGCTTTTTAGCAGTGTACCTAGCAATATTCCAATAGATTTAGGAGTGTCTGAGAAAACTTCTGAAAAAAACTTTGAGATTGTCAAATGCAAAGTGTTCAAGATGACTTCTTAAAAGTTCTTAAAAATACACAGTATTATTATATAATGTGATTTATGATTTATTTATTGCCAAAAGAGAGATTCAGTGGAGGTCACCAAAAAGGGTTACTATTTCCCCACAGTAAGTTAACCACCAACTGCAACATAGACAAATATAATAAATAAACAAATAAATAATAAATAATAATAATAAATGGTGCTATGATTTTGTCACACGTTTATAAAAGGGAAAAATTGCACTTCTGGAAAGTCTCTAATTTGTTTTCAGTCAACACTACATACTACAGGCTATCACTTTATACCGATGAATCATCTAATTTTCTCACCTGACCAGTGAAATGTAAAAGAAACCTCAAAGGACCAGAATTCTTTGAGTTTGAGTCAGCCTGCAGTTACATTCAAGCCTATCAATAAAAATGTAATTGTCTGTTTGAGGGGAGCCAGGAGCACAGCAGCTCGGGGAATGAATTGTTGATCTCCCAACACTATTCCATGATCCAAAATGGCCAGAACAACAATAGCGTATAAGAACGTTAATTGAGCACATTGAATCAGAAGATCTCGAGGCATTTTACAAGTTTGAGGGATTAAGCCTCTGTAGAGTCCCTGTGTTATCTCAGCCTTCCTCACTGTATTTCAGCACATCCAGTTCTGGACAGAAACAGAAAAAAGACACACGTGAAGAATGTAGAGAGAAGCATTTCAGAACCTGAAAAAGGTTTGGCTTGAATTCAGTTATAAAAAGGGAGAAAATTTGGTGAGATACTTATGTGATTAGGATATCAGCCACCCCTACATGATCATCCATGTTAGGCTAGAAATGTATTACAAATTAATTACAAATAAAGTGTCAGATTCTTAACCAAAGTAAATTTGCCGGAAATAAGAAAGATTTAGATATTTAAAGAGTAGTGTATGACTTGCTGTCTCTTTTACACATATTTAAAATCTCCCTGTGTGAAAGTGAGGAGTGTGTGTGGGGGAAGGGGACAAACATAAAGACTCAAATAAAAAGGATATAAGAGAAAGTAGTAATACATTACATGACTATTTAAAAAACCAGGCATGCATGGCCTAGAGCAGAAAGAGACTGCTAAAATTAACAGAAAGAAAAGTTAAAATAGCAATAAGTCATGGCAGAATATGCCTGTGAAGGTTATTGGGGACTGATCAAACTCACTGTGATGGGTTGGGCCCCCCTTCTGGGGTGCCACCTGATGTACTGGGATTTCACTGAGCCTCTCCTGCTCCACCAGCCTGGGTTCCCTCTCCCTGCTTTGCTGAATTAGGCTCTCCAACCTCTGCAGCACACACACACAGGTAGGGCCACACCCAGCTGCAGCTACAGACCGAAGTCAGCTCTATGTGAGAGGACTCCCCCAGCACTCACGTGCACACCCTTTCTGGGAGATAAGCCCAAAAGAATATGGTCTTGCGGTGTATAGAAAAATCTGCACAGTGCAAGCTAATAAAAATCCACCCTCTTCCTCAATGTGAAGAGAGATGTGCACGACTTCTTGCTCCCCCCCCCCCCCCGAGTTAGAAATTACATAAACTGGGTTTACTAACAAACAAAATACATTTATTAACTACAAAAGAGTAGATTTTAAGTCATGAAATGGATAGCAAACAGAACAAAGCAGATTGCCTTAGTAAATAAACAAAGGCAGCAAACTGAGCTTAACACACTAGATAGGTAGGATAAAAATTAACAAATTCTCACCCTGAGTGATAAACAAGCTGGCAGATTCTTAAGGGACAAGTTGCCTTGGCTTTTCCAAGTTTTCATACACAGGCTAAAGATTTTAGCCTGGGACCATCACATCTCACAGTTCAGTCTTTGTTCGTCAGGTGTGTTGGTGTAGGGAGAGTGAGGACCCCTCATGTTATACTTGTCCCTCTTTTATATCTTCCCCTCACTTGCTGGAAGCTTTTTTGCTGTGACCTGGGTCAAACAGTTTCCATTGTGTAGAGCTTTCTCTGAGAGATTTCTATTGCACACAGTTCCTGGGGTAATCCTTTTGCTTGTGTGCATTTCTTCAATAAGTCACTAACGTTGTTTGGCCTCATCCAACATAGCACATTTGAAATACAGAGACACGGTCAATATTCCCAGCTTCAGATCCAAAAATGATACATGTATACAAATTAGATAAACAATTTCAGTAAATTATAACCTTTCCAATGATATCTTACAAGACCCATCTTGCATAAAGTATATCTTAATTATACCATATTCATATCATAACCATATTTCTATGAAGAATATGGGGTGTAACATCACACTCACTTTGAAGGCAAGGATGAAATTCCTAATAGGCTTCAGTAGAAGCAGGATTAGAGCCTTGATAAATATCTCAGGTACAGTTCAGTTCCATGCCTTCAACCACTCTAAAAATGGAACAATAGCCTACTATTGTATCCATTATTGCTATTAGAATATAACTCACTAATTTACTTTGCACGAGAAAGTAAAGATAACAATATCCAGAGTGAGAAGAGTTAATGCTAACAAAACTTTTGAAAGAGATATGAAACTTCATGGTTCATATTCAGCCAGTGTCTAGAGAACAGGATGAGACACATTGTGGGGGGCAGGCAATCCCACATCTGCCTACTGCAGGGTTCTTACACCTTCCTCTAAAGCATCTGGCTCTGGCCACAGCTGGAGACAGGACTCTAGACTAGATGAAGCTCAGGTATGATCCACTGTGGGAATTTGTATGTTCCTGTGTTAGAAGCAGGTAAAAGTGCCTCCCACTGCACTCCCTGCCTTTCTTCAGCCCCTACTGACATTTCCCTGCCCACCCTTTGTTTCAGAAAAAGGGCACTGGGATTTGTATGAGTTTTCCAGTGATTAGGTTCCGTTGGAAATAGGTGCACAGCTGTAACAATATAAGAAAGGCTCAACCAGTCAATGGGCTGAGGCGTTAAATAGTCAGTGTCCTTGACCATACTATAACATATTTAACTCATAAACATAGACTCCAGGTGGATTTGTCCCTATGCTTGAAGGAAAAGATCCCAGTGGCGAGTCTGGTGATGGGGAGTCAACATACCAGGGGTTTACAAAGCCCGCTCTACTGGAGGCAGTAGTAACTGGCCATGAATGGGATTGAGGTGTGGGCATAGTTATGTCAACCATGAGATGTGCTGATTAAATGCTGGCCTGTCTCTTATAAAGCCATTGCTAGAGATTCAAGTTGCCCTCCCCACTCCAAAAAAGCATGAATGAATGTTCCAGTGTGTAATGGAGGATACTTAGGTAATCTGCAATGTCCTATGCTTTCTGAATTTGGCCCATGAGAAGAATGGAAAGTTTAATGTATTGGCGACAATAATTTTTTCCATAATTAATCACGCATTCAATCAGATGTGTTTGTGACTATTAGTAATAATTATTAGAAAAATCCCATTGTTTTCATTCAACCCCTGTGAAGTGTGGATGTCACTCCCTTCACAATGGGAATCATACCAGAGTGTTCATTGGAATCACAGTGGTGCTGCAAGCACCCTTTTTTCTTTATTAGGTTGTGTAACCAAGATCTGAATGTGATTCACATGTTGTATTAGTATGTCTGGACTTTCATTCTTATCTAACTAAGTCTGTACTCTGTACTAGAGCACTCTGAAACTTCTGCGGCTCTTGGCCACAGCCTGACTGATTTCAAACCAGAAATGTGCTGGGATGCAAGCCTTGTTCACCTCTGCAGCAGGAGCAGCTGATTTATTGTAAGCATTCTCCTTGCTGTAGTTTACATAAGTACAATATGGAGGACATTCATTATCCGAGATATCTGCCACCCTTCAAACACAGCATTATTTTACAAGGGAAAAGTGGAAGATCATTTGAGGGATGTTCTGTGGACTACTGCAGAGGCATTAAAGCTACAGAACACCTTCTACCTTTGAATTTTAAACAGAAAGCATCAAAGAGCGGTCCTCTGAAAATATTATAAGGAGGTCCAGCACAGAGAATGACGGTTCTTTAAGGGTGACTCTTCCTGACACAGATGGTGTGTAAAACAGTTCTTCACACTGTGCTGCATAAATTGATGGCCACTGGTGGTTGCAGGCTGCTACATTCGTGGTGACCTCTGAGCCACACAGCTCTACAGGTGTCAGCTACTGGAGGGTTATGTGATAGATAAAATGTTCTGTTCCTTATTTCTCTTGGATTTTTCTTTGGGTGAGTTACTGTTAAAGGAACCATCCTTCTTATAGTGTATTAAAGAGCAAAAGAAAAATAAAGGTCCTTGCTATTATTATGATGTCATAACAATTAGACATGAATGTACAGTTCAGAAAAAAGACAGTGACCATTAACCCTTACCCCCAACTGGACTTTTATAAAAAAAGTTTAAAAAAATCTTTGGACATGTCTGTCTCCGATTTCAGCATCAACACTTCTAAGAATAATAGCTGTATGTTTCAGCTTCTATATTTCATGTCATTATGGTACAGTTAAAAAAAACTAAAGGAAAATTATGGAATTGAGTAGCTTTATGATAGAAAAAGTCAAATAAATGATTGACAGCTGGTGCAGAGATAAAATTATACATCAGAAACCAAACACTACTAAGCCTGAAAGCAAACACTCCTCAGCTTTGAAATTCCAATGCCATTGTTCGCTCAGTCTACTGCTAAAGAATGGATGATACTTCAGCTCCACACTTGAATTATGTGGGATGCAAGTCATCTGATTAAATCTCAGTTCAACAGCTTCTAAAACAGCTAAAAACAACATACAGTATAGTGACCTACATCTGTCTCTGCGGAGACATTTTCTTACAGTTTAATTATGTTATAATTAGGCTATAGCAGGTAGTGCCCTCTATAGTTAAACTGAGTTATAACTTCTATACTAAACTTCCTTTGCTGGTTGCTTCAGGTATTCAAGCATAAACAACCCCACATTTTCCCCATATGTTCTAATAAAAAATACTAGATACCTCAAAAACAGAGGAAACTTAAACTTCAAAGTTCTCTTGTTTTTTTAGGTTTCAAATAAATCTTTAAAAAATTCTCATGAGATATAAAAAAGCATATTATTCCTTGATGATTCTTATTAGTTTTGCTATTATTCCATACTATTCTGTAATTTTCCAATGACAATTTCTGTGTATACTGTCAAAAAGCGTTCTGGATATTTATAAAAAATTACCACACTTTGTTCTATAATACGTCTGGGAACAAAATATAGTCTGCACATGATCTCGGTGGTCTAAATGTTTGTTCCTCTCTAAATTGGAAATCTGTTTGTTTCTTGATATGTTCCAGGATGACGATGTATGTGATTTTTCCAGGCACTGAGAATAATGTGATTCGTCTCCACTTATTGCAATTGGTAAGGGCACCCTTAGGCAATTTTACTATAAGGCCGCCTTCCACTACGTTCGGTTCTTTTCTTCACTCTGTACTTGATCCAAAAACCCCAGGAAAGCCTGAAAGACAGTCATCACTTGCTTTAAGAATCTATCTGGTAACGTTATTCTTCCTAGCTGCTTTCCAATTTTTAAGTTTGCTGATGGCTTTTCTAACTCCTTCCATTGAAAATCTCCTAAATCAATACCAAACTCCAGGGGTAGGCCTTCATCACATATTTTGAATAGTTCACTTGGGCTTGGTCTATTTAAAACAGCCTGGAAATATTCTGATCGTCTTTTCCTTTGTTCTTCTTCTGTACTGAGAGTCTTTACCTTTGCATCTTTAATAGGGACTGCAATACTGCTAAAGTTTTCTATTAGCTGTTTGATTGTCTTATACAAGGAAGGTCACATCTTTGGTTAACATCTTCAGCCTCTCAACATTTTCTTTCAATATATGCCCTTTAATCTATTCTTGTACTCCTTTTTACCTTTGTCTTAAGCTCTGTTTTCCTCTTGACACTTGCTTCTCTGTTCACATCTTAGCTTTAATGAGTTTTTTTAATGAGTTTTTACTTTCCACTTCCCCTCTTTTCCACTACAGCCCAAGTAGCATCAATAATCCAGTCTTTTCTTTTAGATTTTTGTTGTTCTTAAGTCTGTCTTTGTACTTTCTAGGTAGCACTCTCCAATGCTTTCCTGCAGAGTATCAGTGTCTTGGTTTTCTACAGTTGACTCCATTAAAAAAACTGAGCTTGTTCTTCAGTTCAAGCTGAAAAGCACTTTTTTGTGTCTGGGTCTTTTAATTGTGTGCTGTTGATGTGTAATTTTCTTTTAACTACCTTCATCCTCTGTAATTTAATCTTCAATTTAGTGATAAAAAGATTATGCCAATGTCTGCTCCCCTGTTCACATGTACATCTGCCAATGAGCTGCAAAACTTTCATAAAATGCCGATGTAATCTATCTGGGGAGTTCTATGTCACTTTATGGATTTTGCTATAAGGAAATATTGTTCCCATATCATTAGGTTGTTCATACTGCAAATTTCTACTAATCGTTCACCCTTTTGATTCATGTCTGAACCCCTGCTACACTTACCCATAACTTTATCCAATCCATCATTGTTACTTCCAAACATCGTGTTAAAATCACTATGTAACTATGATATCATGTTTTGTTAACACATCCTGTCACAAATCATAAAAAGCATATTTTTCCTCATCTGACTTTTTGTTGGTTGGTGCATAGCATTATGCAGCTGTTACTTTGAAGAATATAGTCTGAAAGTGAACTCTAATAATTCTTTTATTGATTGATTCCCACTCAGTCGATGCCTGGCTCTGCTTCATTTTACATTAGAGTTGCTACACCAGCTTAATGTCTTTCATCCACATTTCCGGAGTAGATGATGGTCTTATTTGTTTCTCTAAAGTATAGATTATTTGAACTTGTCCATCTATACTCACTGGTTCCAAGGACATCAAGATGGTATCTATATATTTCTTTAATTATTTGAGCAGTTTTAGTAGTTTTGTGCATTGTTCTCACATTCCAAAATCTGATTTTCATTACTCTTCTGGCCTTAAGCAAGGGATATTTTAGGATATGGGTTTCTTTATAGATTTGACCAATGCCTGTCATATTCTTCACATTAAGTCAATCACTTGTTCGAGCATGATGCACAGCTATATGGTTCTTGGTGTTTGTTTCTGTAATAAGTTAATTTTATGTGACGGGTTACCAGCTACATGCACAACCTTAGGTCCAGGGCTCCTTATCCATTATTCAGAACTGTCCACATGTTGACACTCCCCCATTTGCCACTGGAGGGACACAGTAACTTCATATGCCCCAAGATGTAGAGACTTAGTTCCCATTAAATGGACAAATCCTCTGAACCACTTTGAACCTCTGCAATGCCCCCCAATACATATTGTACATAGACTAAAATTAGAAAGGAACCTGCTAAGTAAGAAGGAGCACTGCATGAGGCAAAATTCATATAGTCACCAAAAATGCATACAGATAATAATTATCCAGAGTCCATGGGTGAAAGCAGCTCAATCTTAATCAATATATGTTACATGTTTGTGTGTGTGGCATATTGTTAATAAGAAAGTATTAAAAAACTGGATGTAGGTCAGATTTCATTAAGACCAAAAACCTAATCAGAGATGTATATAAATTCACTTTTTTATTACATTAGCTATTCAGGTGTTAATATGTGAATAGCTAAATTAAAACAAAGTGAATTTGTGATAGTGTGATGTACAATGTAGTGAAATATAACTTGTGGTGCAAATCATTCATAAAAAAAAACACACACACACAAAAAACCACAGCACAACACAGAAAGAACAATACAAGAAAGACTGAAATTAGAGTGAACTGGATATGTGACAACAAACTCTATATGACAGGAAAATTACTCAGATTTACTTTGGGCCTGATTTTCAAAGGCTTTAACACACAACTGTCTGCATATAATTGTATGCACAAATACCTTCTATGCATACTCATATTTACATGCACAAACAGTCAACTAAGCATTTTACTAGCGATATTCAGCAACAAACACCTGATTTTGTGCTCCTGGGGTGATATACTAATTAAATTCATGTGGTTGTATAAAATTGTATCGTATGTATCTACCTTTCTACTTCAGAACCTGAAAGACTAATCCAAGAACACAGAAGCAAACAATAAAAGCAAAACAGACACTGTAGAATGAACAAAACATCATGGGCATAATCCTGCTCCCATCAAATCTATAGAAATGTTGCCATTGGTTTCAATGTATCAACAGATTTTAAATTGTGCTGTACACAATTTAAACGGGCATACTGAGCAACCAACCCACTACTGGAAGAGATTAAACTCAAGTACTGTGTTTGCTTCAGGAAAAGCTTTAGCAAAACTGAGAAAATCTGAGATTTTCCTGCAAAATATAATTCCAAATACCACATCATTGTTTTCTGGTTGTAGTGTAGGAGGTGGGTGACAATGTTTTCTTTTTCAATTATTGTTATTGGCCATATCAGCTGTATAATATGTAGTCATCACATTCAACAGTGCAACAGCACTCATATCTTAGAGACTGCCACATATCGGGTTTTGTATACCCTACTAGGGCCCCAAACCTGCATTCCTTATGTTCCCAAAACTCACTTATCCTATGGACTGAGGCAGGAATCCAGAGCTCTACAATGTTCCACACACACCTTCACTAACCAGAGAGAAAGATAGCACTTCCGACAGATTTTCCTAAACTACATATACGTGCACTGAACCAGTAGTACACTGGTAGATAGTTAACACAATAAAAAGCCAGTGCACATAAGATATTTGTAAAATTCTCACCACTTTGACAAATGGCAATCTGTGTTCACCAGGCCACCAACTGGCATATCTGCAACCTAAATCTTACCAAAGGTTACTGGCTAGTACTGATATTCTAGAAATCGGAGGCTGTCTTTTTTTTTTACCTCTTTTCATTCCGGAAACCAGCTAAACTGTTTTGGCCTATAATTAAAAAAAAAAAAAAAAAAACCCTCTCACACAGATCAATCCTGGCTAATTTCAGCCACAAATATCCAAGACTGAAAACTTTTAAAGAAATTGAAAAAGCCTCCTGAGAATGGAAACACTTGAGCAACCCAAACTGTCCATTTTCTAGGCAAATTTGATGAGAATAACAAGGTCCTTAGTAGCGAGAAAGAGTCCTGTGGCACCTTATAGACTAACAGACGTATTGGAGCATAAGCTTTCGTGGGTGAATACCCACTTCTTCAGATGCATCTGAAGAAGTGGGTATTCACCCACGAAAGCTTATGCTCCAATACGTCTGTTAGTCTATAAGGTGCCACAGGACTCTCTCGCTTCTACAGATCCAGACTAACACAGCTACCCCTCTGATACTTAAGGTCCTTAGTGAACTTTTTGCAGTCTTCTGTTCTTCTCCTTTTGCTGGTATAGGATAATAATATATTGAAACACTGAAGATGAGACATATTCCTATACCAGATGGAAGGAACATACAAGAATGCTTGACAAAAGAAACAATTAATTCCTCTGTTGTGTTTTTGTTCAATATAGCTGATATGAAATAAATTAATGGTAAAAAGTGCATGGATTTTGTTAAAAAACTAACATATCTGTAGTGCAGTAATGAGATATACCCAGAGGTATTCAAGTGAGGCAAACACATTCATCGCAAGCTCAGGTAACCCCAAGATAATATCATGTCCAAACAACTATATGTTGGGAAATTATCTGAGAAAATATTATTTCACTTTCCACTTTCTAGCTCCTTTGTTTCTCAGAAGTAGAATATACCATTTGAACAAGCTGTTCCTGGGTCTGGAAAATGTGCAGTATATATATGAGTACCCTCCTTTCCTCATCTTTATCTTCTGCTGATTATTCTGCAAAGGGACAGTTCCGTATCACCAATTAACATGATGTGAATTATGGGTTCAAAAATTTCAATTTGCAGCTATCCTTCAAATAATGAGAACCATCTGGAGTGATTGATATGGAAATTGAAACTAATTGATCCTGCCATTGTAGAACATTTTATGGAACGTGAAACTAGAGAAGATAATATTGAGCATTCTAGAGTTAATCAAACTGTACATCAAATTAATCAGAGGTATGTTCCTGGAACTGTTCATTTTGTGTTTTACACTGTTGCAGAAAAAAAAAAGCATGTAGGAAGCCCTATGAAATTCCCATTTTAGTAATCCGCCAACAAACTGTGACTAAACTGAAGGTAGAAGAAAATATAACACATGTATTTGTACATAAAATAATTTTTATATGGGTGTTTCTCATCTCCCTCCTTGCCTATGCTTTGCATGTGACTTGTCTTCTTAGGCCCCAATCCTGCATTGTGATGAACACAGAGAGATTGTTTCATCCCCATATAGCCCCAGAGACTTTGATCATAGTGCAGGATTAGGGTTTGTTGTATTTATTTAGAAGATATATATGGGCTAACGGTGTTAACATAACCCAGTCATTGTCCAACATTAAACAGCGTTAAACAAAGTTTGGGGTTTGATATACAGAGACCTCAGCCTGCTTAGTACTATTGCAAACACACCATTAAAAATAGTTTAAACCTCTTAGTAAAGATAAAGAAAAGAAGGAAAAACAAAGTATTTGAAATGTACAGTATTAAATAAGGCTTTCATTTTAATATCACTTGTTCTCTTTCCCTTTATCTAGAGAGGGCCTTTTTAGAAGGAAAAAAATCCCTTGTCTGGTAGTCTTTTAGATGGTATCAAAGATGGTAATAACAGTCCTTTTGGATAAAAGAGAAGAATTTAGTTGAGATGGGATGGCACTGTTGTTAAAGTCTGATCCTGTTTCATGCCAGATGGTGTTTGGGATTCAGATGGAGCTGGTAGAGGTAATGATATCATCTGGGTCCATCTATCTGGCCTGGTATTATCAGGACATCTCTCAGGCCTGAGGTGCCAGGAAATGGTGGGTGTGGTAGCCATGATGGTGAAGCTTGCTCTAGTAGATAAGTTTTCTCTAAAGTCTGTTCTTTAAGGACCCATAAAGGGAGTGGTGAGTGGAAGAGCCCATCCCCTCATTATTTTGTCTAAAATTAGATCTAGTTTCTGACACACCAATTTTGGTTCATTAATTACCAGACCCACATTTTCTTGTAGATCCCAAGTATCTTTGAGTTTTATCAGTAGGCCTTTTTATTTGGTCATAGTCAGTCTGTCTGTCTTCCTTTAGTACCTTTTCCCATCAACATTTGCTGTTGTGAGTTATTGTGACAGTTTATGAACTTTCACTGACGTTTTACAGCTGAGCTCACAATAAAGGTAAATTTGTAGGCCCCATTAATACAACAGATTTTAGATTGGGAATCATTGTGTACTTCCACTCTACTTTATAGAGTGCCGAATACAGTAGCTTGGCTGAGCCTTATTACACTACTCTAATACAAGCAATGAACAAAACAGTTTATTCTGTTATGAAGAAAAATCAAGTTAGAACAGCCAGCTTCTATCAAAGTTCTAAGGCTTTAATCCATCAAAGTATTTAAGCACTTGCATAACTTTAAGCATGCAAGTAGTTCCAGTGGCATTTAGTAAAGTCACATGCTTAAAAGTATACACATGCTTGAGAATTTTAATAGATCAGGGTTTAAAACTCTATCTTGCATACAGTGCATTCATTTAAAAGTTCCATCAGTTACAACAACTTTCCTGGTTTCAGAGATATTCAATATCATTGAAAAGGTGAATTGTGTTAGAACTGATATAAATGTTCCAAGACTTTGAAAGATTCTAAGGCAAGTGTCTATTATCATCCTGTCTATTATGTGTACAGATGTGCCCTTTGAGACATAATTTAATGACACATTTTATGTTAGCATCTAATAAAAAGATTGATGAAAATAGCACTTGTGGTTTTATGGTTTGGTATTTTTGAAAAATCATATATAAATTACTACATGGGAAAGAAATATAAACTTTCTTTGATTTTGATATCTGTTCCCTTGAGTAGGGGACTGACATGCTAAACTAAAGCCTACCCACTTCTAAATTCCTGAAACCTTACTTTCCATCATGCTTCTTCATATGCTTACTGAAAACTAAAAGCTTTAAAACATCCAGCAAAGGAACAAAAACAGAATATGGCCAATGCATACATAACTCTCATCACACCCTTTCTAACTAATTGTGTTTAGCTTCCCATTGGAGATTATCTGAAATCTTGAAAGAGATGTATGTCTCTGGCATGATTTCATTCTTTTGATCTAATTAAGATAGATAGATAGATATAGATATCTTAAAATCAAATAACAATGAGCTCATATATATATATATATATTCTTTTTTCTTGAGCTCATTTGTATTTGATTTTGCCCATCCATTGGGCAAAATCAATATTCATGGTGGTGGGGGGGATATACACACTAAAAAGTATCTTTTGTACTTTGGAAAACAATGTATCTTGAACAACAGCGTCAGTTGTCATTTATGTTAGTCATTATTGACCATAGAAAACAGGCTTCTGGTTATTGTAGGTGAACTTGACAAGACCCCCCAATTTTTTTTTAATATCTTGTAAGATTGGGCAAACAAATGCATTTCACTGTTGCATTTAAACAAGAATATATCACTAAAAAGCTAACAGTCCTCAAAAGCTGAGCAAGTAAGCTTTGATCTTTAAAGGGAACAGTGAACTCAGAACTAAAATGAAGACTCAAGGCTGCAGAGCTTCTGCTAGTGACTCACATTCCAAAATGTTCAGAATAATTATCAGTTCAGACATCTAAAGTGTTCTTGGTGAGCTCAAATGCAACTAATGACTTAAAACAAGCTTTACTAATTATTAATCAATGTGTGAGTGAATAACATGTTTTGTTACAGGATATGAGCCAATAGTAAAACAGATTTGGAAAGCTGAATGTGACTTTAATAAGATATTCAAAAAGTTAGAACTCAGATACAGACACACAAATTGATATATATGGCAAAGCAATAATGGACTTAGCTGACAACTAAATATATACAATGTGGCTGTATATCCAGGCAAGTTACAAGTAATTATCTAGCATGAGATAGTTTGCTCATCTTTCTATTTCTATTTTAACTGGTAACTAGAAAATCCTTTTCTTGTTTAGTTCTTCTTCTTCTGAGCCGGTCATTTCAAAAGAATCCTAAAATCCTTATACAGCCAGGGCATTCCTAGCATTTTTATCAGTCTGTAAAACATTTGGGACCAGATGTTCAGCAGGTATTAATTTGTATATTCCCACTGACAGCACTACTTCCTACAGCAGTGAACAGAGTGGGGGTCTGACCCAATGTCAAAGGGCCTCAAACAATAGTTCATCCAGACCCCAGAGACCCGCCCTGGGCGGCTGTGTAAGGGCTGTGAATAATGGGTGAAGTTCGGGAAAGATCAGTGATATGTTTCAATTCCAGTGATCGCTTCACATTTTCAATGAAAGAGACTAGAAACGTACATAAAATAAAATATACGTAAAATAAAGCTGAAATGTCTAAGTCCCACGAAATGGGGAGGCCTGCGGACACAGGCCTCAAAAGCCAAGATTATATCATATTCTGATTTCAAAACATTTTAAAACATTGTGATTTTTGGAGATGCCTGTTTTTGTGATCTTTTCATGCAGGCCTTTGAGTCTAAGTGGTACAAAAATGTCATTACCAGTGTTATAGCTGAACTTGCAGAGATTGATGCTTCTGGATTTATTTCACGTAGAATTCTATAGAACAGCTTTTCTATATTATTAAGAAGGGGAAAACTGAGAATTTAAGCTTAAGAGGATTTCTTACAAATACTGTAAGGAAGGTTAGTAAATCTGTCAGTTAAAGTTAGGATTGTTTTTGTACATCACCTACAGAAATTTGTATGGGAAAATATTCTTCAAAGCTTTAACTTTGATGGTCTCAGCAAGGCCTGTACCTGCTAACCTTTACTAGCACAAATAATCCCTACTCATATGATTGGTACATATGAAGTCAAAAGGATTACTCATGTGAGTAAGGGATTATAGCATCAGGCCCTAATACTGTATATTTTCTTTGAAAAAATATACTGAAATGGATCATTTTTAAAACCTAGTACAGCATATTAAAGGAATAGATATACAAGAGCCATATCAATTGTTCTAAAATTAGATGAAAGGGTCAGATGGATTTATAGCCAAATATAAAGGAAAATATGCAGCTAAGTCAAAATTTTGTTTATGAAACTGTTGCGGTTACAGTGGGGAACTGAGTCAGAAGTCAACACAATTTAGGCTTAATCAACTTTCACCTTTACAATTTCAGACAGAATTATTATCACTTATAGCGTATGGACATATATTTATTCCAGACGGTAATAACAGACAGGACAGACTAGATAAAGGGCCCACGTCACCATATTCAAAGGCACCAGGAAGTTCTTCCATCTTCCATGATGGTCATCACCTCTTTAGATCTCCTAGTCTGGTCTTTAGACCCAGTCCTTCAGTTTCTCAAATTTAGGTCTTGTTCACTTAGGTCTTTTTATATATTTTTCCATTACAGATTCCTTAATCTTTCTTTAATCAGTTTTTAGCACATCAGTCCTTTGGGGGTTTTTGTAGCCTGTACATTACTCATGCACAAAATTAAATTTACCCAAATTCTGCATGTTTTGCTATTTATGCAGTTTTTATGTCACGGTGTTTTGTCACCCTGTTCCTGGGTCTTCCCAGTAAAAGACTTCTTGTTGGTACAGATTTGTGTGTTTTTACCTCAAAAACTCCAGTACAACGTTACTGCTGTTCTATCAGCAATAACATCATTTTAAGCAAATCAGCAATTCTACGTAAAAGTAGAATTGGCAAAACCACACTTACGTCACAAGGCCTTGGCCGCAAGTGAGGTAACACTTAACTCAGACACTGTCCATAATTAAGAATTATTAAAGTATAACTAAAAATGTTCTTAACCTTACCATTTACAATTCTTCATTTGTATATTTCAATATTATTATTCAATATATGTGTTATCCTACCCTACTGTTAATCTATTTGGGGGAGCAGCCTTATTGAAAATATGATGATGCTTTTCTGTCAGCATTTCATATCTTCTTTAAACATGGGTTTCCATAGGCCTTTGTATTCAAAGTCCAGTTTTGTTTGAGAATCAAAAAAAACCTAATTAGAAAATTTCATGTGTTGTATTTGGCGGGGAGGGGGTTGGTTCTTGTGTTTTAGGACCTTAATATTTAGTTGCTATTAATAGTACTCCAACAAAATTTTTATGAAACAGATAATACTTAGCTTCCTGTGGCCCTTATTGTAGAATCTCTCTACTATATATGAATGTCATGATGATAATTTTCTAAAATAGCTTAGATCACACTTGAGTGTATCATCTCAAAAGTTACATCCAGACCACCTTGAATCTTTAATGCAGGTAGCATTCCCAGGTTAATGAGGAAAGGAGACAATAACTCAAAAATCAACCTGCTGCACTGATAGTCCCGATAGTCTAGGTCAGACTAGATTATCATAATGGTCCCTTCTGACCTTAAAGTCTATGAGTCTATGATAGGGCTTGACTTGAAAAAAAATTGCCATTGAGTAGTGGTGGGATTTTATTTTAATCAGCAGGATGAAAACATATCATATACTCTACTTTTTCTTTTAATTGTTAGAGGACTAGGCATGAATACTCTCTCCCCCTGCCCCTCTGTACTATTTGTATATGCTGTATGGAATGTCTAGCTCAATAGATCAGAGAAAATCATGAACAAAAGTACGTTATGATGCGTAACAGCATAAAATCTCTCCACGCTGTGGATGGGGCAAAATCTTTTTTCACTTTGTTTTGTTGAATTTCCAGATATACTGCGTCTTAATGAAAGTCTGTCTCTTCATTAAGCATTCAGTAGATTTAAAAAGTCATGAATTGAAAATATCAAATGCTTAATGGATTAGTTATTATTGACAATACCAGCTAACTCTTATACAGCACTTTCCATTAGATCTCAAAGTACTTTGCAATGGAGGTCAATATCATTATTTCCATCTTGTACATGGAGAAACTAAGGCACAGAGGAGGAAAGTGACTTTCCCAAGGTCATCCAGCAAAGCAATGACAGAGCCAGGAATTGAGCCTAGGCCAGTGCTTTAGCCACTGGACAATACTGCCTCCTAAGTATTAGTCAGCCAAGGGAAGAGTTCACATGAATATAGTTGGGCATCCAATGAATAGAATCACTGAACATGTTTCTAATATGTATTTGTGAACCCATGGGACAGAATATCAAAAACAACCTCATGAAACTCTTACTTTGAAAGAAGTAGGGAGGAATATATTTCTCAGCTTTTTCTATTATGTCATAAATCTCATTCTCCAACAGCAGCAATTCTTTGTTGTTGTAATCTGTTGATCGGTACACTGTTTATATTTTATAATCAGATGCCATTTGGCATAATCTGACAATTAAAGTCAACTAAAAAAAAGTCTATCTAAAAAAAAGACAAGCAGACCTCAAACAAAACTTTGGAGATCTACTCCTGAGCCACTTCTTCAAATATAATAGATAGAGTTCACCTACATTACAAAATCTTGTCAATCATCCTTTCCCTGCAATCTAACCTAATCACCTTTCTAAATAGAATGTCTGGATACTCACTTCATTTTTTCCATAAAACCTTAAATAATAAGCTAGTGGGGTTTCCAATATGCCTAATATAGTAGTCGAATTTTGACTGGGACCACTTCTAGAGCAGAGAGAGTAGTTTTGCTCTTAAAATGCCTTGCCAGTCTTTGTTTGCTCCACTGAGTGCCATCTGGGTGCCACATAATGACAGCTATGGTGGTTTTGTGATGTGTACATTTAGCTTCTAGAACCTAGACTAAAACAACAAGTTAATTTCACATATTCCACAGAACTGCAATGAGATGGTAATTGTAATTGAAGAATTGTGGGGGAGACTTAAGCTCAATGAAATTACAGAATAGGAGATGGGGGTTTTTATAGGAAATAATAGCTATCCTACCCTTCATCTTTCTTTCTTCCTTTTATGAATTCCATGTGTCCCCATAACCCATTCCTGGGAGAACCATTCATTGGCTAGTGCATGGCTGGTTCCCTCTTCCCTCCCTGGCTACCTTGCTGTTTATGGGTGTCTCAAACTAGATCTGTGTGACCCACACAATAACAGTCTGGCTTTTTTGTCCCCTTTTAGTGGCGAGACCATAACACAGAGGTTTATGAATCTGCTACTACATCTGAGCTAATGGAGCCGGTCTTTGAGCTCACATAGTAGTGACTCATGCTTTTAGGTCCTGAGATTGTGGCTTCAATTCCCACTATTGGCCTAGCCAAGGGACATCATTGAAAGGCTGAAGTTATAGGATAAGAACAGAAAAGTGGAGAAGTAACTCAGAGAGGGAGTTAATTGTCAGTTGACCAGCTCCCTACCTGTAAACCCAATTGTAATACTAATGATCCCCTTCCATGCTAATGGTCTTGTGCTAGCACAGGAGGGTAAATGAAACAATAGTCAAGAGGTACCTAGGAAGAAGAGGGTCACTGTTGTTGGTCTTCACCCATACCCCTTCCATTCATGCACACTCCCACTGGACAGCCGATAGCACAAGCAGAGTTGGGAGGATAACCTTGGAAACACTGTGATTTGGGATTGTGATTCACACAGTTGCTTGATCTTTATTTTAACAACAAAACAGGATGTGAACATCTAAACCATGACCAGATGAAAGAGCTGCCTGCACACAAGCCAAGGACTGAATCCACACTGACCCAGAATTAGCATCTAACTTTTGGAAGTGTTCTTCGCAGTGACGCATATTCTCAGGAGATCGTGGAGGCTCTTGCACAATAGCTGAACCTTTTTTGTATATAAATAAAGGAGTCCAGTCTATATATATCGATCTAGTTTTACAAGGCCTAATTTACAAAATAATAATAATGAACAGAAAAAGGAGGATTGATATTATGATTTTAGTTTTCAACTTTATTACTAGGGTGGCATTTACTTCAGACAATATAATAATATGCATTATATTAAATAGGTAAAAATTAGCTCAAAGCTAAAAATCTTGAAAAAATCTTTTCTTCCTTCCCTCATGCATAAAGGCTTGATTCAAAATGTGGAAGTTTCTCTTATGCAGATTTTTGGCAAAAAAAGAAAGAAAAAAAAGCTTCTTTGCAGTGATTAAGGACCTAAAACTCTGCTGACTGCAAAAACTCCTGATATATATGGAAAACATGCGCTCTTTTGCCTCATGTTATTAGTTTCCATTTAAGTTCTTCCACTTCATTGTCAATTGGTCAATGTTTCCAATGGGCCTTTCCAAACAGGGGCAGCTAATTTGGCCTCCCCAAGCAGCTGCTGCCGAATTGCCGCTGCGGCGAGCATGGACTGCTGCTCCATGCTTGATGCCGCCCCAAGCACCAGCTTGGAAAGCTTGTGCGTGGAACCGGCCCTGTTTCCAAAAACCTAACCTTATGACTCAGATGGTTTATTACACTCCTCTATCACCCCAGCACAATTCTATTTCCCAGTGTCTTCATTCTTTCACAGATTTATGATTCCTTGAGTTCCTCTGTGTTTGGGAAACATCAAACTAAGCGCAAAAGTCCTTGATTAGATAACAGTCTTTGAACAGTGCTGTATTTTGCTAACTTTTGATCAGATAGCTGAGGGCTAGATACCATAAAAAAGGCATTCAGCTCCTTCACTGTGAAGCTCTGAAAAATTGAGTTTTATATTGGATTGGACCAATGGCTTGTTAAAGCAATTTAACAGTCTTGAGTAACACTATTTTTCATCCTCTGATCCTTTGTAAGGATGAAATATTTTAGCATACATTAGGAATATTATTTAGCCTCATGGGGCCAAATGCTTATCTCACAGCACAGCCTGTCACAAGGTTATGCAGTGGAGAGGGGCAGAGAAGAAGGTTTTACAATGGACAAGGAAAATCGAATGACTCTTCTCCCATTGTAGGCCACAGAGCAATAACAAGGCTGCTAGCAACCCCTCTGATATTCTTATGCTCCTACTGTGAATTCAATTGCTGGTGGCTCTGTATATAGTCATATTTCATTCATTATATTAGATAATTAATGAATAAAATAAATAAATCTGTACTGACACCAGCTCCTGATGTACCTCACTAGATACCTATCACCAGTTTGGTACTTACAATTTTTTGTTTAGTCAGTGTTTATGGCCAGAAGGGACCACCAGATCATCTAGTCTGACCCCCTGTATATCACAGGCCACCAACACCCATACACTAAACCCAACCACCAAAATTAGACCAAAGCATTACAGCCTACAGAAGACTAGGCTATTATGTTCCACAAGTGGAGAATAGGAAGTATAGAGGTGCACCAATGCCCAAGGCCTGCATAGTGGCAGGGAAATGATTAAGTGAGATATACCCAGATAATCCTAGAAAATGACCATCACCCACACACTATTTAATGTTTCAATCTGTTCTCAATCAACTTGACATATTGATGCAGATTTGAGTTATGTTGAGAGTAAGACACTGCACCAGGGCCAAACACTCCATCTAAACAACGCTGGTTTAAATTAATTTAAGAGGACTTGTAGCCCATTACACATCAATTGTGGTGTCGTCTAGGACACCCCAACTTTCTTCTGAACTGATAGATTTAATATTGCTATCCATAATGCCTTAGTGTCCTCATTCTTTAGCATTTGTTTTCTTGTAATCTAATACTCTTGCATTGCTCATTCCTTATTATACGGAATCCAAGTGTCTTGTAGACCCTGGTTCCAGTCTTCCTTCTTTCACATTCTCAGTTAGTGCCTCTCTTTTAGCAAGGATGGTGTCCCCTCTAGTTCAAGTATCCACCTTTTGGATAATAAAGTCATCTTCTATGTATCTGAGAGACCACCGTGCTGATGCATATTTGGATGTATTTGCTACCAAATAAATATCTCAGTTGTGAAAAACCCCGAGGAGGATGGCTTACAATTGGTTTGACATATTCAGGGTAACATCATGAGAGGGTACATGAATTCTTTGAGAAGACACCTCTGCTTATTCTTCCTTTGATCAGTCTAAGCAACAAAATGAAATAAGCAAATGTTGCCTTTTGCTAGTTTTAATTCCATTTCACTAATAGAAAATGTGTTTGCATAATTAACTGCATAAGCTACTTTTGTGCACTTGATTTTCCAAACATGTATGTTAAGAGCACAATATGAAGCAGTGGCAGACTAAACTGCACAGTCAAAGATTTAAAATTATTCCCAGGAGTATAATCGAAGAACATATTGCAATTGAAATAAAAGAAATTCTGCTGCTCAATTTTGAATAAAATCTTCATCCTTTCAAACAATTAAGAGTGGAATAGTCTACTTATCCTGAGCAAGGAAGCTGTCATGGGAGAATCACACTTTGACAAAATGCCCTTTTCCTGCCCCATTCCCCTACAATTCAAAGACAGTAGGAAATTAGTCCTTAGGCTGGCTGACAGAAATGATGCTGTCAGCCAGAGCGATATTGCTTTCTTTGGCTGGCTGGTCATTTAAAAATGTTCTTCAATACAATGAATGTCAATCAAACAAGAAGCACTTGGCCCTGAGTTAGGAAGTCAGGGTGTACACGTGCATCATTCCCAGGCACCTGGTTACCAGGGACATGAGTCTGGACACATTGTGCCCCCCGGGGGAAAAAATACAGGGATGAGTGGATGCCTAATGCATCCTTATGTGGCTGCTGCTGCTGGCAGAGTAGCTCTGTAGCTGCTGAGGCCTAAAAATGATATTTCGTGTGAAAAAAAATCCTGAATATATAGATGCAAACACTTGCAAATTTGAATGGCTCTAAAATCAATGATGCATAAATTCAGTAAAACAATATCTGTTGTTTCAATTTTATTCAGCTCTCATCTGCTTTCCATCCATTCTCTATTTGAGCATGCAGATGAATGCATTATGCTGTATGTAAATTCAAATAGATCATGCAAGACACCAGCAGATACCCTCTTATTACAGTCAAATTTTAAAACCCAATTATTAACACCAGTTTAGTATATATTAGGAGACAAAGCACTATTAATATTTTGTTCTGAGACCATCATTGATCTTTCTTAAATGCCATGACAGTGAAAACATTCTTTTCATGTTCAGAGTAATTCCATCAGATATACTATGCTGAGACATAATAGCTCGCAGGGTATAGGAAAACAATTCATGAATCTTTAGTCAAATAGTTGTATCCTTTTACTCAGAGCTAGATGGATCTTGCCTGCCCTCAGCTGGATTTAACGGAGGGTTCATTGTTCAACGATGGAAAGGAATGAATTTTAAAAATCAACAAAATATCATGTTATATAAGAAATTAGGTTTACCTTTTAGCAGATGCCATGCTCTTTGTTAGCAGGAACAGAGATGTTTTATCAAAGAGATTCCTTCAAGGATTTTTGAAAGAGAAAAAGCATCATTGGGGAAGAGAGTGTGATGGAAGGTAAAATAAAAATGGGATTGAGAAACTAAGCTAAAAGAATGGGCTTTCTGGCCTTGTTTGTCCATAAGACCAGAAAGGCCTTTTTTCCCCAAAAAGAACACCCGCTGTCTTTTCTGCGACCTATAAGAGATATACAGTCCCATTCTGCCACTGACAAATGAACATAAAATCTCTGCAGGAAAGAAATGGAGTGTTTGTCTGTGAACCTGCAGGTAACCAAGGTAATGTGCCATAAAGTACATTGGAAAACTTCAATTAAAGCAGTGACAGGGTTTATATTTTTCTAATGGTAAATATATTGTGGCGATTTGAAAGTAGACACATACCAAGCACTGTTAAGCTCTAGTGATTACTGCCCATTCTGTTAATGTAAAATTACATATACCTAGGTTGTAGACGTTGATATCTAAAAATTAAAAAGTAATTGATATATTATTCGTATCTCCCTTCCTTCCCTTTCCATTTCTCTCTCTTTTATAATCCTATTAGAACATAAGAACGGCCATACTGTGTCAAACCAATGGTCCATCTAGCCCAGTATCCAGTCTTCTGAAACTGGCTGGTCTCAGATGCTTCAGAGAGAAATAACAGAACAGAAGTATTTATCAAATAATTCGCAATTATTTTTCCCTCTGAGGAGGAAGGAGTAGTGACCTCCTAATAGCCCTAACTCCCACTGCAGATTTTTAGGGTCAACCTGTAGACTCATTATCCAATCCTGCAACTCGGGAGAGACCTTAACGTAGGCCTATCATGCCTCCTTGATTACAGAACCCAGGCCACTCCTACCCACTTTCCTGCTACTTCCCTCTGCCACTCTCCAGTTCCACATAATGTATCACATTTTAGGTAAGCTACAGCTCCATTCAAACTACACCTTAGGACTTCCCTAGTATTTAGGCCCCAAAGTCAATCACTGAAAAAAACCCAACAGGTATTAGGAAAGCAAAGCCCTCACCTTATCTGGGCCAAAAGGTAAGGTGGCATATTGACTGCATACTGACTGCATTAGAGCCCAAACAATCCTGCTATCTCCATTTGCAGCCTCACATACATAAGAAAAAAGAGAGGCAACAGAACAAAATTCTAAGATACCCCATGTAAGAGAGACCTATAGGGTAAATGAGCAGCTGTCCAATACGCTTCTGTATAACCTACAGGCTCTGCACGTGGACATTGTCTGAAAGATTTAAAGAAAATCAGCATGGCCATGAACCATCAGAAACTTTTTTACCCTCCGACCCATGATTGCATTTCTCTTTTATCCTCTTAGATGATATTGTCACTAAGCAATTCTCCAAATTTTTTCATGGAGAATGAAACTATTCACTTGAACTTTTCACCAGTTTTCTTAAAATTCAAATAAGAAGAGCATGTTTTGCTGGTGTTGAATTCCTTGTCATCATTGTTTTCTGCAGTAAAAGCTACTTTTCTCACACTGATATTCAAATGGCAGATAAATCTGACATATACTCACAAAAATATATGAAAATGGGTGGAGACACCAATTGAAAATCCATACAAAATCCATACAAAAAATACTCCAGCAAACCTCTCCCAGGCAGCACAAACAAATTGCAAACCAGTTCAAGAATCCACCCCATTCCAAAAGAAAGGCCACCCAAACCCACCAGGGGGGAGGGATAGCTCAGTGGTTTAAGCATTGGCCTGCTAAACCCAGGGTTGTGAGTTCAATCCTTGAGGGAACCATTTAGGGATCTGGGGTAAAAATTGGGGATTGGTCCTGCTTTGAGCAGGGGGTTAGACTAGATGATCTCCTAAGGTCCCTTCCAGCCCTGATATTCTATGACCTCAGCTCTGGCTAAATACCTTGTTACAGCAATGGAGCAAGACCTGACATTCAACAAATTCAGGCTTATTTTGGACCTAGGCAGGGGCAAATAGTGACTCTCCTGGAGAATGCTCCAGTTTGGATGTCTCTGATGTCAACTATGACAATATGACACAGAGAGAGGATGCACAGTCACCTAAACTTCCACATGGAAGCCAGTGAATACCCAGTACAGATCATCAACAGCTGGTGTAATGCTTATGGTGGGATAGTCTACTTAACTAATGCACTGTCATATTCTGCCTTAGCTTCAGCTTTTGAATGGATAAGTATAACCATGCATAAAGCATTGCAATAGCACAATCACATGATGACAAAGATATGGCAAATGGAAGCAAGGTCCTCATCTGAGAGAACACATTTCAACCTCCCTGCCAGACAAAAAAAAAGGTGTGGTTTTGGTTGCTGCTGCTGTGTGATTGTCCACAAGCAGCTGGGAGCAAAGTTGTGAACTTTGGTAACCCTGGGCAATTTCTCCCAGTGGTTCCTAAAAGAAGAGCTCACTAATAGAGGCCAACTGACTCTCACCTCCATCAAGGAAAAACATGAGTTTCCCTTGAAGGGCTTGATGGGAAAACACAGGATGAAGCCAGAGAACTTGATAAAACCATACCATATGGAGAAACTTTGTCTAACTTTCTGCTTAACAACCTAAAATAAATATTGGATGGGAGCCTGGAATCTCTGGTTCTTCAGTATGTCCACCAGCCAAGTCTCCAGGTCCCCTAAAATTAATTTCATCCTTCATTCTTTAATGAATGTTTTATAAAGAACTTTGCAGACGAAAAGCTCCATTTAAGTGCAATGGGTTATTTATTATAACCAATTCTTTGACTTGGACATTGAATCAGACCCATTCTACTTAGTAAGAAAGTGTAGTGTAGAATTCCTATGGGTAGGGTGAAGAGGGAACAAAACAGACTATGAAATCAAAAAGGACTACAAAGTGGTACTATCATTAAATGTCCCCACACAGCTGCCACACAGAAACATAGCAGCAAGAAAGTTAGCTAAAAATCTTAGCTAGTTTGTGTCTATGGCTCTGAGATTCACAGTTAATTACCATGGAAGTCAAACTTAAAAACTTCTCTACCCAACTCACTGTGGATGCATTTGAGCTACACCCAGTGAAGCTATGAATTCCATGCAAAAACAATTCCTATTTTTGGACATTATGCTTTGTTTTTAAATAACAAAAAAGCAGATAGCAGATTTTAACATTGGATGAATCAGCAAGAGTAATTATACCTAATTTGAATCTTAGAATCTCAGGGTTGGAAGGGACCTCAGGGAGGTCATCTAGTCCAACCCCCTGCTCAAAGCAGGACCAACCCCAACTAAATCAAGTGTACCAAGTGATGACTTTCTTAAATATTTTGTTCTTAAATAGAATACAGAAAATTTAACATGGGCAGAAGGGGAATAGTTTATTATGAAACATGCAATTATTAATGTGTGGAACTCAATGCCACAAGTTGGTATTGAGGTAAATACTATCTTAGTGAGAGTTAAAAACAGCTCACATGGTGCTCAGCTTTTCCAACTCTGAGGTGAAGGGAAGTTGGGAGCCTGAGTGCCTAGGCTCTTTACCTTTCCATCCCTCAAGCAGTGGAGAAGCAGGGAGGCTGGGCATCCCAGGTCTCTGCTCTTGGCTTATCCACCCTAGCTTCAGGACCGGAGAGTCAAAGTATTCAGCCTTTGCAGCCCTATTAGAAAATTCCTGTCAGTTTTACTTTTTGCCTGGAGACAGAAAGTGAATTTGACAATAGCCTTCCAGACAAGCATCCAGGAAGCTGCCATTTTGATTTTTCCAATAGGTTCGAGTGATATTCTGATTTAAAATTTCTGACCAGCTCTTAATTTATAGTTGAAATAGATTGGATACATTTACAAAAGCTATTAATCCTCATGCTTCAGAACATGACGTGATCACCAGCTGGATTCTTCCATCTTGTATGTAGACTGAAAGTTCTTTGAAGCAGGGACACACTTTTTGTTAGGTGTTTGTGCAGTGCCTATTTCATTCTACATAGGTTCTTATACAGGGCTTATCACTGCAGTGTCTGACTGCCTTTCAGCAGTGCATTAAACAACATGACTAACATCTGTCACATGTCTGTTCTCTCATGCTCTCCCCAGGAGCAGAAGTGTGTGCAGTGGAATGTTTCATTTTGAAGGTTTTTTAATCTTGCTTTCTTTCTCTCTCTAGTACATACACACACGTTGGTATGTTTTCTTGTTAGTGAAAGCAAAGTTGAAGAATTGTGCCTTATATGTAGAATGGTAGGTGGTGTGGTTTGTGATGGTCCTTCGTTTCTGGGGGAATTCCTTCCATAGTCTTGGGCCAGCCCCTGAGAAAGCTCTATCCCCTGCACAGACAAGCTTTACCCTTAATGTAGAAAGTTTCTTTGTGCCATAAGAGCAAAGTTGATGCTGTCTTCATCCTGGAACTTTAGGTGATCTTTTAGGTCTCCTGGGTTCCTTGAGCACTTTGAAGGACTGAGACCTTCAACTTGAATGGATATTCTATGGGAAGACAGGGCAGGGAGCAGTGGAATAATCTGATGTGTTCGTGGTAGCCAGTGCGGCTGAGGAGCCATGCTGTAGTGTTCTGTACCAGCTGGAGTTCCCTAAGCACTGAAGTCTTCATACCCAGGAATATCACATTGCTTTAGTCCAGCCAAGAGTTGACAAAGGTGGGATTAACTGAGGCCAGGCACAATTGTGCCTAGCACAATGGTTCTAATTGAGACCTCCTAGGCATTATTGCAATACAAATATTGATAATAATCGTGCCTATTGGGGGGGGAAGAGGGATTATTTTTTCTCGAAATCATCCAGCATTTACCACTCTCAAAGACAGGATACCAGGAAACATGGATCATTAGTTTGTTCTGATATGGATGTTTCTCCAAAGCCTTGGGCTTTTTTCTATTTCTGAAAAATGGCCTGTGACAGGTCAGACTCACCCCTGCGGCGCCTCCTGCTGGTTTCTCCAGGAATTAGCTCATCCAGTCTCTGGAGCGCCCTTTGCAGGCAGGTGATCCGCTTGACTGCTCTGGCCCCGTGTCCCTCCCAGGACCCGGTGCCCCTTTAACTGGGGTGGCTGCCTCCTGGCAGTACCCCACAGATCTGGGTCTCCCCTCCCCAGGGGAACCCCCAACCCACTATCCCCACCTCGCCTCAGTCGTAGGCTACTGCCAGTCACCAGCTAGCCCCCGAGCACTAGGGCAGACTGCAGTATAAGCCACTCATCACAGGCAAAGGGGTTTTGGACCTGCTGCCTTGGCCTACCCGTGGGCTGCCCCCTGCAATCCCTATACCCAGTTGGCCACAGCCTGGGGTTTTCTCAGGCCGGAGCTCCCCAGCTCCCTTAGCCTTTCCCCAGCCCTGCTCCACTCAAGGTACCCTGCTTAGCCCTTGCAGCCAAACCCTTCTCCCTCTAAAGGCAGAGAGAGAATGTCTCCTCCAGGCCCACTGCTCTCTTATAAGGTCCAGCTGGGCCCTGATTAACTGGCCTCAGCTGTGGCTGCTTTGCCAATCAGCCCAGCTTCTCAGCCTCAGCCCTCTCCCAGGGCTCTTTCCAGCCCCTCAGGGCATGAGCGGGGTATCCACCCCGCCACATGGCCCTTTTTCTTAATAGGGCCCTAGACAGGTCCGTTAAACACCTGGCCTATTTTATAACAACAGCAAGACCTACTATACCACATAAATAGTTGTAATATTGTTTGATATGTACTAGAACTGATTTAATACATTTATGTGTTAACCGCTAGAAATATCCCCGTCTTTCCCAAATAGTGGACAGTTTGTAACACGTACAATGAAAATCTTGTGTAAGGCAAGTGACAATTTACATTTCTTCATTTCATTTCTCTTCATTTCTTCTACCCCTAGTTTTCTTGTGTCATAGCATGAGGTAAATTAGACATTCATAGCTCCTTCAGTGGGCTCGCATGGTCCATAGGCACAAATACATTGTTGCTGGATCAGGGCTTTATGCCACAATTTTCAGAAGTGACTAGTAATTTTGGGTGCTCGAATCGAGACAGCTTGAGGTAGCTGATTTTCAGAAAATACTGAGTACCTCACCCATCCCTTAAAATCAGCCTCCTTTAAGGTGTCTCAAACTGGACATCGAAAAAAATGAATCACTAGTCGCTTTTGGAAATCTTGGCCTTCGTGTGTTTCTAATACATTACTACACAGAAACTCTCAAAGGTGTCACAGATATCTGAAACCCTTAGGAAAAGAAAGGGTTTTGGATGAACCAGGGAACAATGCATGATGAGCAATGGATTTGGAATATATAACTGACATTCAGTTAACCGAAACTTTGCAGTACCTGGAAGTCAGTTAACTGGTGTGCTGTAACTAGGTTTTACATTAAATCTTAGGGATCAAGAAACAAGACCTTATGATTTCATTCCTCTGTAGCCAAAAATATTCTATCTTGCCGTCTCTTTTGTAACACAGATTTCCTAACATACTGTGTATATGGGTACCTCTATAGCCGTATTGCAAAATATTTGAAGAATATTACCCAAGTTGGGTTGGTCAAGTTTAGGCAGCTGTATGGAGCCACTGTGTGGAAGGGTGAATCTAGAAATCCTACTCTGAAGCCAGAACGTTGGGTCTATCTATCCAGTGGAAGGATGTGTGTGTCTGAGAGGCAGGGCAACTTGAATCACATGTACATTAGCAGATTAGATCACAATTGGTATGTGTGATGGTGTACCCCATAAAGCTTTATGGGGAGAGGCTTATAAATGTATATGTGTAACTGGACTATGTTTTATGCTACATGGGCCATGTAACATATCTCTGTGAAAGTTATGACCTACTGAATGTATTCCTCCCATTTATATGCATGTATCATTGCTGTAGTTGAAGTTATGAATATTGGTTGTATTTCTTGAGAAAGGAATGTGCAGGTTAAGTGCCCAATCAAGAAACACTTAACAGACAATAGAACTTGCCGACACCAATCCACATCCGAACTTTGCCAGGAATGTGGCTGGACTGAGAAGGAACTGAGTGGTGCATGGACAGGTGACTTGTCCATGTGACCCCAACTCCATTTGGTAACTGGATGCTACACAGGGAGAGGGAGGGGTGTTCACCCAGAGGAGAAAGTCTATTTAAACCCCTGGGAAACCCCTCCATTTGGTCTTCAGCTGGCTAAAGAAAGAAGCTCTCCACCCCCCCAAGGACACCTGAAAGAGACTGAACAAAGGACAAAGACATTAGGGGGGTGAGTGATTGCTGGACCCAGGCTAGAAGGAAGATAGCCTGTTTACTGGACCTAGTGAGGTTTTTATCTGTACACAGGGTGATTAGACATAGACCTGTGTGTTTTATTTTATTTTACTTAGTAATTCACTTTGTTCTGTCTGTTACTACTTGGAATCACTTAAATCCTATTTTCTGTACTTATTAAAATCACTTTTTACTTATTAAGTTTCCTGGAGTACAAGTTGTTACCTGGGGAAGGCAAACAGCTGTGCATATCTTTCTATCTTTGAAATAGAAGGCGAACTATTTATGAGTTTACCTTGTATAAGCTTTATACAGGGTAAAACGGATTTATTAAGGGTTTGAACCTCCTTGGAGTTGGACACCTGGGTGTCAAAGGGAAGAGTGCTTCCAGGAGCCTTACAATGGTGAGTGGACTTGGTTCGGATCTGGGTCTGTGTTTGCAGCAGATCAGTGGAACCTGGCTCAAAACAGACAGGATTCGGGAGTCCCAAGCTGGAAAAGGCCTGGAAGCAGGGGCAGAAGGAGCCTTGGCACACCAGGTGGCAGCACCAAGCAGGTCTCTGTGACCCCAACCCGTCACAGTATGTTCATTACTTTTTAACTGATCAAATGGTTCTGGAAAGTGTGATGGTGTATACAAACCCCGCACTGGACAACATGTGGTTAATAAGCTAAGGTGGGCTCAGCTGGCTCTTCCCATTGCACCTGTGAAAAAAATGTAAGGATTTGAGAAAGAGGTTTAAGAGAGAGAGCCCCAGCTCAGCTGATGGCAAGCTAGAGACAAGAGCAGATCTTCAGCACTCAGCTCCTGAAGAGACAGCAGAAGCTGCCCAGATGCCTGCTGCCTCATGGACCCACCCTGAAGAAAGGGAGGGCTAGATGCTGACTTACTTTAAGAGGGAACTACTCCCCTCTACTATCTGTGAACTCAATGTATTTGTATTAATTCCCTTTGGTTTTGTTCATTGACTACTTTGGAAGGGGAGAGACTTTTAAGTGACCTGACCAAAGGGTCAAGTCTCAGGAAGAGGCAGATCATGGCAGGCTCTAAGTCACTGTCAATAGGAGGTACCTGATTGGGAGAGAGCTGCTACACTATGTCCAGCCACGAGGAGGTGCTAGCAGTGAGTCAACCCCTTCACATAAGCTTCTTATTGGATAATAATTGCAGGACATTAGACATGAAATAAGCAATGCAGGGTGGGTGGCCACTACAGTGTAAGGCCTAGAATATATAGGTCATTAACAAAGAAACAAATTTTAGTTTCAAATGTCAATGGTGTTATATTAGTAACAGAGCTAAACACAAAATTATTAGTTTAAGACTAATATAGGTCCTTCAATGTCTTTAAACAGTCTAGTAAGTATTTATTTAAACAGATGGTACTGCATTTAAAATTCTCCAGAAACTTCAGAACTGAAAATTTATTCTCAGGAAATTAAGGCACCTTCATGTTTGAAAGGTCACAGGAAATTATCACAGGGAAGGGATCAATTAAGTGGATGTGCTGTGGTTATATTCAAATGCAAATTTAGAATAATTGTTAAAATTATTGACCAGGAACTGTCAAATGGCAGCAGTCACATCTGATAGTAGTCATAGTTAAAGCATAAATGAGAAAGATATTAGTTCTGAATTTTAACATTTTACATTGCTTATAAATTCAAAAACATAATCATATTTGACTGATTTTAAAATATTACTTCACAGAAAGGGCCATAACTGATGGATGTCATGACCACATACAGCACTTGATTATTGTGGCTACGTCAAGGCTCATTAAAAATCAGATGTAATTTTCTACTCTTTTGCATTAATAGCACAGAATTGGTTTATTTCTCTTTCTTCTAGGGCTTGGGCCCTTCTTTCATGGAGCTAGATTCTGCCATTTTTGCTCCAGCTGAATAGTGTCTTACTCTGTGAATAGTCTGGATGACTTAGTCTGTAAGGTACTATATCAAGATGAGTAACGAAGGCAGAATATGCCCCACAAGATGATTTATATTTTGGACTATAGTTGGTATTAACTGCTTTTGAATTAAATGTTGCTAAAAACATTTTAGAAGAAAACAATCAGAGTGAAATTGCATTGCAATTCTCTTTATATCATGTTGATATAATGGCAATATTGTATTACAATGAATAAAATATCAGGGATAGTAAACGCAGAACATGCAGGGCTTCCCAAGTACAGGCCTCTGTCTCTTTACATAATTGCCCATACTTAATTTCAAACCTGTGACAGACAGAATAAAAAAGGAGGGAGGATTAGTGATCTTTAATATATTTTCCAGTCCATCTGTGCTGATCACCAAATCTACATTTGCAACAGCCCACTTTGTTGCAGAGAAGGGGGCTTTTATGTTCATGTTTTGAACTCTACCTTTGTTCTTTTTTTATATAATTTCCCTTATGTCCACATAAGAAAGGTTGTGGATCTATAGTCCAATTTGGTATTTTCTTCTCTTTTTCTATATGTGATAGTGATGCTCCCTTGCCCCCTTCACTCCACTCAGCCACCATGACATGCCACTTCCTTATTGGCCTTTTCCCAAGCTCATCTCTTTACTCCTTCAGTGTGACTTCCTATGCCAGGAACACCTTCCCTCACCTGCTCTGCTGTGTGTCTACACTCTCTTCCTTCAGCTTTCCTCTTAAAATATATTTCTTCCAGCAGGAATATAAATTCTAGTACTCCCTTCTTAGAAGTGTTCATAAAGCAGAAAACAACAAACAAACAAGGAATTCACAAGATGTTTGATGAATCATCCCCTCCACACACACACTTTTGTTTCATTCCATTTCCCATACTTGTTGCACGAATGAGGCTCTGTGCAAGCACAGAGACCTTCCCATGCACATCATCTCAAAGGAGCAGATTGTAAGCTCTTCAGGACACAGACCTTGTTGTCCTACATTTGCAAAGTGCCCAGCACACTTTTGGAGCTATACAAATAATACACAAGAATAATATCATAATTAATCAGGTGGATATCTAAAACAAAAAGCACAAGATCCAAATTTTCAGTAAGCCTGCTTAATTGTGTTTCCAAACTTATCACATACTTAAAACTTACTTTTCCCTCTATAACTCACTATTGACCTTCAGTGCCTTAATTTAACGAGCCACCAAGTAAGCTGGAACACAATTGTTTCAAAAGGGATTTTTATCTTTAGTTTATATTCCAATGACCACTATGCATGTAAAGCAATGACACAGGCCTAAATAGAGAAAAAAAGACTGCACAAGAAGACAAACAGTTGGATTGAAGATGAGAAGGTCTGGTGGCCTTGAAACCAAGAGCTTGGAGATGGTGGAGCATAACAGTAAGGTCTTATGAATCCCATAGCTAGGCTGAGAAAGAATGACTGACTGATATACAACCAAGCCTTAAAAAACATAGCACATCTCAACATGAGAACTGTTATTATTAGAGATTTGCCAAGCTATATAATTTTGCATTGGATCTGATACAGAGGATTTCCCAGCTGCTGTGTGTGCTGAAAATGCTGTTCAGCACTAGGCGCTGTCCAGCATAAAGAGTGCTGATCTGTCATCATTAGCTAAAGCAGGAGAAAGAGATTTGGGTTTATGAAAATTAGTGAATTTGGAGTGGTAACAGGGAAACATAATGCTAAGGTGCATATAAATATATAATTTGTTTGATAGTTATAAAGGTTTAAATAGTTAATAAAGATAATTTTAAGTGGTCATGGCTAGGGAAAACAAGATGGTGGCTGCAAGGAATCAAAGCTGTGAAAATCAAAAGGGCAGCCTTAGAATGATTCGGCCAATGGAAATCAGTAGACTGGGGTCAAATAAAGATCACTCCAATACCTGAAGGGATGGGTCAGTTAGGTAGAATACAAGTCTTCAAACAGGTCTAGCTCTAAAGGCACAGGCTTTCAATTAGGTCCAGATTCCAAAGGGCTTGAAGCTAATTGGTGGGTTAGAACCATATGATGTGAAACAGCCAATCAAAATAGGTCAAAATCTGTATATAAGGTGGAAAGCTGATAGCCATCATGTCAGTTTGAGTGGAAGGTACTGGTGTGGATGGGCAGCAGAAGAGATAGGAGAAGAACAGAATAAGAAGAAAGAGCTGAAATCATGAAGGTAGATGAAAAGAAACAGATCAATGCCAGTAATTGACATAACAGAAGGATCAAATCAGAGAGAGAGAAAGAAAACAGCAGAGAAAGTAAGCATGATGGTTTCAGTAGAAGACTCCAATTGAAGCGTGTATATGTATGCCTGAGTTAATAAAGCTGGATGTCTGTGTATGTGCATTCATTGTTTTTAATGCCTTGCTGTCTGAATTCTGCATGTGACTGGCCATTCCATGCAGAATGTAATCACTTAAAACTGTGTTTTAATTGTATAATATCATAGTATTGGGTATTTGAATATGTATATGTGCTACTAGTATTTGTTTGTATTCTAATGAATGCCTGTTATGTTAACAAGGTTTATGGTTTATTCTTTTTTGGTATATGTATTAGACTTATTGTGTATATATAAGGGAATATTATGTGTTAAATAAAGGCTATTTTGTTTTTGAAGAAATGACTGCCTGAGTGTCAATCCTTCGAGTGGAAGGCTGTATCCATGTCCTCCCAAGGGTTAACAGAACTAGTCTGTTTTGGGGAGTCCTCTGAAGGCCAGAGACAAACTCCCTGGTAAAACCCCAGTAATTCCTCTAGGGTGGGCACCTCCTGTTACTTACCAAAACAGACCAAACTGAGAATTGAGTTCTTAGGGTAGGAAGGCCATTGTGGAGTGCCTGAGGTCTGAATTTTGGAGTAACAAATCCAGACTGAGATTGAGGAATGTTTATATCTGGCTATTTGGTTTTTTTTTCATTGAAGAGACAGAGGTATTCCATGATGCATAATTTTGGAATTAAAGCCTGGGATTGAGAATTAGGAGAGTTGGGTTCTTTCCCTAACTCTGCCACTGGTTTCTTGGCTGAATTTGAGCAAGTCAATTGACCTTCTTGTCCCACATTGACCTATCTGCAAAATGGAGATGAGATAGCAAGAGGAGAATAGAAAAAAAGGCGAGTGGTAACATGAAGTAAGTGAAATCAGGGAACTGGCAGAGTATTGTAAGAAGAACAAAAGAAATATGGGCAAAGGGAGAAACAGAGGGCTCAGGTTGAATGGAAAAGGCCAGGCCTGTGAGGAGAGTATAGAGCAAGGAGAATTATGTTTGTGTAGAAGGCTGGCACTTGAGGCTGTATGTACCATGTTAGATTTATTTTGGCACTCAAATGCAAATGTGTTTGCCATAACTACTATTGGGAAAACATTTCATGTTTTAATAACTGAAGACTAAACCATTAAACCATGAAGTCAATATCCCTACAGAAAGTAAATATGCATCAACGGTACATTTAATCTACTTTGTTTAACAGTTTAAGTTCTATAATTATGGCTCTCTCTTTACTATTTATATCTTGTTAGGGAAGAAAATTCAATATTAGCTTTACATGAGCAAGTAATTCTTACAAACCTAAAATAAAACAATTTAATTATAATTCCAAGAAAACAAAATAGTGGAAAAATTACTGTACATTGCACGCAAACAAGGATTATGTGCTTGGTGAAGTACTTAGAATAATGAATATATGTTGGCTTGCATGAGAGGCCTGCAGATTTCAGCTTAAATATACTTCACTATAGTTGATGTAAATGGAAAAAATATTCATAATTAAGGGTAAAGAAAAAATATCCTTCTTCCAAATTATGTAAATATGTAAATAATCAAAATAATGAGGTTCAGTTTCTAGTCCTGGTAGACTAACGTTGTTTGTATGCTATGCAAAACAAGTACAAGTACGGTTTTCACTCTCAAAGGAATTAACAGAAAAAGGTGATTTCACCTTGTACAAAGTATTGTGTTCACAGCTTTTAGCATCAGTTACATATTGTACAGGAGGCAAAGAAGAACAAAAAACAATGAGCAGGAGAAAAAAAATGTTGTTGTCATTTCTAATAGGGTAATGCCCCAGTCAGGATCAGGGCCCCATTGTGCTGGGCACTGTCCAAACACAGATGAAAAGAGAGACCCTGAATGAGAGAGCTTACAATATAAAATTATACAAAATGGGAAATGACTGCCTAGGAAGGAGTACAGTGGAAAGGAATCTTGGGGTCATAGTGGATCACAAGCTAAATATGAGTCAACAATGTAACACTGTTGCAAAAAAAGCAAACATCACTCTGGGATGTATTAGCAGGAGTATTGTATGCAAGACACGAGAAGTAATTCTTCTGCTCCACTCTGTGCTGATTAGGCCTCAGCTGGAGTATTGTGTCCAGTTCTGGGTGCCACATTTCAGGAAAGATGTGGACAAATTGGAGAAAGTCCAGAGAAGAGCAACCAGAATGATTAAAGTGAGACCTAGAAAACATGACCTATGAGGGAAGATTGAAAAACTTGGGTTTGTTTAATCTGGAGAAGAGAAGACTGAGAGGGGACATGATAACAGTTTTCAAGTACATAAAATGTTGTTACAAGGAGGAAGGAGAAAAATTGTTCTTCACCTCTGAGGATAGAACAAGAAGCAATGGGCTTAAATTGCAGCAAGGGCAGTTTAGATTGGACATTAGAAAAAAACTTCCTAACTGTCAGGATAGTTAAGCACTGGAATAAATTGCCTAGGGAGGTTGTGGAATCTCCATCATTGGGGATTTTTAAGAGCAGGTTGGACAAACATTGGTCAGGGATGGTCTAGATAATACTTAGTCCTGTCTTGAGTGTAGGGGACTGGACTAGATGACCTCTCAAGGTCCCTTCTAATTCTATGATTCTATGAAAAACGTAAGACGCCATCTGTGGACAATGGCCCTGGTAGACTATAGACCAGAGTAACTTTTATCCACTTTTATGCAATAGACAAGTGTCAGAGCTAAACGGAAATATGCCTGAAAGTGCCAAGAAACTAAAATGTATAGACCTCTGAAATTATATTTCTATGATAAATACAGTAAGCCAGTGGTGAATGAATAATCCACCCCTAGACAGATGAATTATCTTATTAAAATCTACATGTTTAGATATCGTCAAAGTTTTTCAGATTGATTGTTGCCAATTCCATAATAAACATATCTTATAGAATCTTAAAAATGTAGGGCTAGAAGGGCCCCCAAGAGGCCATTTAGTCCATTCTTCCCCCTTCCCCTCCCTTAAATCATTCCTCACAGTTGTTTCTCTAACCTGTTCTTTAAAACCTCCAGTGACAGGGACTCCACAACCTTCCTAGATAACTTGTTTGTATGTTTAACTGTCCCCTTCTAGTTAGAAACGTTTTTCTAATATCCAGCCTAAGGGTTAGGATCAGTGCAATGTAACAGATACACTTCTCACTATAGTTCAGACAAAACAAAGAAAAAAAACCCTCTCTTTTTGAGGGATCTGTATTTACCATCTAGGAAGTCTCTGGTGCTTTTAGTTAATAGCATTACAATTCAAAATCACCAACCATCTTTTTTTTCCCTCGTGGCTGCTCTCAAGTCAGTTACAGGAATCATACAAGTGTGATTTCTACAGAGCAGTTTTCCCTTTGCAAGACTGCATACTAATCCATCAGTCTTTCCCTTTAGGCTCCCTTTATAAATTCCCTCATTAGTGTAGACTAAGGTTACCTGTCCTGCCTGGCTAATCTAGTAATGAGGCTCAGCTGTCTTCCTCAGACCCACAGAGGCTAAAGAGGGCTCTAAGATCATGAGAATTGAGAACCCCTCTTCCCAAATCCAAGGGAAGAGATCCTGGTGGCACATTACAAATCCTGGCAGCTTGGGGACTTCCCCAAGTGTTCATTGGTAGCACGAGTGTCTGTCTTTAGAGGATTCTCCCATTGACCTTTGAAAATGTTGTATGTTCAGACACGTGAATAAAGTATGATGCAGTCATTTGCTGTATACAAAATATCCCATCTACCTTTAGAGGTAAGATTAAAGGCAACATATGTATCACTGAATTTATACTTATAACAGCATTACTTTGATTATGTTTTATAATTGAGAAATTCTCATTATCCTATAACAATATGTCTCTAATGAATAACCAACTCATTATAACATGTAGCTGCATGACCTTACTTGAGATTTCTAGATTTATGCAATCAAAAATTGAGTTCTAATTTTAAAAAAAGGAACATGGTAATGCTAAACTTGCTGTTCAAGTCATGGTGGGCAACGATAGTATAAATATTCAACACTTTAATACAGAGAGCAGGACAACTAATTGGATATGCAGGTTCTGGAAAGAAAGAGACTGGCAGTGCTCCAAACTACTCTGACAACTGCTTGGAGAAGTACATGAACATCCCCCAAACAATTTCCAATCATGCCTGGATAAAAAGTAAAAAAACAACAACGTAGTCATATAATTGGCTGTGTGCATTTTATAAATGGGTTTGGTTTTATTGTTGTCTAAACTTTTGTACATACACTTAAAGTATTGATCAGAGCATTTTTAATGTGTAAATACACATACATAAGTAAATAAAACCTACCCTATTTAATATGGGTCTGAAGGTAGAACCACAAATATAGCACTTCCATAGTCCACTGTGAATAAACAATGAAATAATCACTGGGCCAGAGAGAGAGAGAGCAAGATTGAAAATGACCCCGTAGCCTGCTGTTTAGGCCACTCACCTGGAGGTGGGAGACACAAAAGCCAATTCCCCTGCTCCAATGACTTTTTAACATTATTGAGCCACAGTAAAACAGCTTTCTCATCAGAGACTGAGGGAGACCCACATCAGAATATCATGTAGCTCAGTAGCTAGGGCACTCATCTGAGAGGAAGCAAATCTCTGTTCAAAACCTTTTGTTCCTTTTAGGTAGAGGGGGACTTGAACCAGGGTCTCCCACATCCCAGGGGAGTACTCTAACCACTGGGCTACATTTTTCTTTCCTGCCTCTTACAAACATGGCATAGGCACCTAACACTACATTCTGTTCAGACTCTCATGTTAATGGAGGCACCTCCCTCCAATTTAGCTGTCATATTCCCTGAAATGGGCAGGCCTTATCACACACCCCTGACCTTGGCATCTCCCATTGGCTAGCTTAGCCAAGGAGTAGGGTAACCAGATAGCAACTGTGAAAAAAAGGGACAGGGGGTGAGGGGTAATCAGGGCCTATATAAGAAAAAGTCCCCAAAAACGGGACTGCCTACCAAGGAGCAACCTACCATGCTGGCTTTTATAAACCCCAATTTAAGATACCTGTCTGTCCCCATTCTTTGTACACAGAGCCTTGATGCTAAACTCAGGCTTTATGAATCCCAGTGATTTTCTAGATGCCTAAAAGTTAAGCATGGCAATGCTTAGCATCATGATGCTTATGTTTCTGTGTAACCCTAAGCCGTATTGCTTTCAGACCCAGTGCAACAATGTATAGTGTCCTGGACCAGGCCGCAATAAAACTGGGTTCTATTCAAGGGTTTGCCACTGTCCTTCTGAGTGCCTTAGCCAAGTTATTTCACCTCTTTCTGCCTGAGTTTCCCCATCTGTAAAATGTGGATAATGATACTTGCCTCCTTTTAAAAGTGTTTGGAGGTCTACCGCTATAAAAGAGCAAGGTATTTTTATTAAAAGGACTAACCAGTAAGTTTTAGAGCAGAAGAAGGAGATGAAAAGTATGGAGGAAATTACGTTTAATGGGGTATCAATTTATCACTGATGCTGGCTGAGTTATGTGTGACAAATCTCTTCTTCTCTACTCCTTTCACTGTCATAAGTATTATCTCTTTATTTTACATGACCATTTGTTAAAAAGACCTTTTTGTAGAGATACTGTCTATCTCTGACAAACATTGAATGTCAGATGTCAAGATGGTGTGAAGACAGCATTCAGTGTTTGCTCTGTATGAAGATAGTGGTGGAATCCACAAAGTCAAACATACAAAACCAGTCTGAGGTAAAAATGTCAGAGGGAATAATAAACTAAACTGTTTTGATCATATGTCTGAAGTTAAGGAGTAAGATTGGCAATATCATCACTCTCAAAAGTCAACATTCAATCTAATGAATATTAATCAGCATATTATAGTACCTTACAGGGGATATTGTATCCCACCGTGCGATACCAAAACCCACAGCGATTATGTCATTTTCAACTCATGTAAATGAGAAAGAGATTCACAAGTTCATGAGCCATATGATTGCTTAGCTACTGCTGCAACAAAAGTAGCATAAGGTAAGGACCAGGCAAGATAATCGTTATTATTTAGAAAATGTATTACAATTGCAGTAGTGGCCATACGCAGAATGGAAGCCCTATTGTGCCAGGCATGTGTGAACATAGTTACGTACCCAAATTTCTGTATTTTCACAGTACATTTTAGAATGTACGAAATCAGATCAACTAATAGCCTTCAAGAGTTAAGGGATATTTATCCACAAAAAGAATATGTAGTCATAACGCATGGTGTCAATACAAGCTACCTCATCCCACCCAGTCAAATAGCCTCAACTCTGACCTGCAAGGGATCTTCTTGAGAGGTGAGAGGATAGCTCAATCTTCTGGCCCATTCTGTCCCCATCATCACGGCATAGCCAGCCTACAAAGATGCCAGCAGTTGCTGAGGTACTACTGGAATCCATCTGCCTGCTAGAAACTAAACTTCAACCATCAGCTGAGTGCACTGATGACCAAATACCCATCAGTTACTGATTATTTTTGGCTGTTAGCAGCAGGGCAGAAACAGTGACTGAAAAACAACTGCTGTCAAAAAAGGGAGCCCTTTTTAAAGAAAATTTTCCAACCAGCTCTTGTTAGAAGTGAAAGTCTCTGTAGCTCCTTAGCAAAAAGTTGATCTGTTCAGTCTAACGAGTAGCTAAATAATTATAAATGTCAACGTGTGTACTATTCATTATTTAAAATATATAATAAAAAATGAATTTTTTTTCAGATTGGCCAAATAGCCATCTGAATGGACATAAATAATTAGATGACATTTGCCAATTGTTGATTAAAAAAATACCTTTATTTTGGAATAGTCAGGATGAAGCTCCAAAGTAACTTGATGGTTTCAGTCTTATCTGAAGCCATATTTGCAAACACCAGTGATAGCATATTTTGAGTCTCAAAGTACTAATTTTCCTATGAAATGTATTCCATTTGGGTCATTAAGTACAGTTGTAAAATATCAATATTTTCTAGCCCATAAAAGATGTGTGTGATCTTGGTGCTGATTTAAATAGCAGTTTATAAGGCAAAAACAATAAAACTCATTCTAGGTCAAGCATCACAGTTTAATAACAGTTCTTCTCAGGTGCTGGAAGCATATAGCATTTAGCCTCAACACTCCAAAGAAATCCCATTATTGTAAAACACTTCTTGTCATATGTTAGTGCTTACAGAATGCATGGTAGGTGATCTTGTATATGTGTATCTTCATTCATAAAGAGAACCTACAGGGGTCAGCAATTGTTTGCTTTTAATAACATTTCCAGTATATTTGGACACTATTACAGTATTAGTAATAAAAATATGAAAAGCTTTGAAAAAGTGATTTGTCTATTTCTGATATCACTCATCTTCTGCTCCAATCCCTCTCCTCTCCACCCCCTGCATAAAGGCAGTGAAAAGATATGTAATGGCCTCTGATTCTTTATCTGATGTGGCATGGAGAAGTTCAGAGTTACAGAAATCCTGCATTTTTTGGTTTGGGTTAAAGAAAAATATAAGGAAGAAATAGACATGCAGCTGTAGCTGCCTCTTCTCACTTCCACAAAAACAATGGAGGCACTCAGTGACCAGGGGGTGTGTGGCCAGCTAAAGCATAGTAGAAGTTTGGAACAGCTGCTCTGCACAGCATGTTTTCTCCTCTAATGTGTACACCAAAAAAGGAGTACGGTTAATAGGGCTGTGGTAACTCTCACTTGCACTCCTGAAACTCTGGGTGATTCCTGCAAAGTGGAGGGCTTCCATTGCTGCTGCTGAAGTAGTTGTGTATTCAGAATCTTGCAAGTAATTGAAGTCATAGAACACGAATGGTGGTTGAGAGCCAATGGCAGCAAGGAAAGCTAAGCTGCCATTCTGCCAGTGCTGGGAGGCTAAGAGGAGAAGCTAGGATTAGTGGAAATAAAGAGATCCTCTGCACAGCTGGCTCAGTGTCTGTGGGATTTAAGTCAGAGTTCCCCGTGGTTCCCTAGCTTATAAGGACATAGCAGGCTCTGACCCCTGGATCTTCCAACTCTATAACATGAAAAAAAAAATAGACAGACGCAGAACTGTTTTAAGGGGGCTCTAAAGGGGGTAATGGAAAAAAAAGTATAGTGGTGTTGCTGATGATGGAAGCCATGGAAACCATGTATTTGGTGTTTGTTATTACTACTTCTAGCCACCCTAGTTCCAGCACCACTATGCTCTAATCTGTGGTATTGGAAAACATCCTCAAGGGGCCATATAGGCAGCTGGGAGTGCTGGGGTGTAAGGGAGTCCTGCCTAAGCCTTTCTCCAGCCACACCCCCTTATTGGCTTCAGGGAGGGAGCTGGCATAGAGTGGCTGAGAGGGCCTTGAATCACCATGGGTTCCCCAATAATGGTGTAATCCTCCAGTGCCGGCTAAACCATGTTAAGTAGAAGGCTGCACCACACAAAGGTAGACATTGCATCAGAGGACAATAATGTTTTGCTTTGAAATTCATATGAAAGCTATTGAGAGGCAAGAAACATGGAATCCTACAATACTAGTTCTCCAGACTTCCTTTTCTGAGTAAAAGACACTTTAATGACTTACCAAGTGCAAGTTCCATAGCACATTTCAAATTGAATTTACATGTTCTGATTATATGTTATGCATCAAACTAAAAAAGGATAAAAACAGAATATGCATAATAGCAGCATAATAGCAGCATAATAGCATTATTCCTCCAAAGTTGCATAAAAGCTGTTATATAAACGAGAAAGGATATGCATGCCAGTGGTACTGGTAATAACAGATGTTGGGGAAAGTATATCATGTTTTCTGACTAGCCATGACATTTTGTAAACAACAGAGGGCAAAGGGTTAAGCTGAGTCATGTTTTCTGCTAGAAGACTATACCATGGGAAGTGTGCCTCTGCCACTGGCAATGCGACATGTGTGTTTAACATTCACAGTTAATACTTATAGTTAGACAGCTGGGACTTAAAACACTTGTAGCAAAATAACAAAAGCAGCTGAAAAGCACATGCCATCTGCTGCAGGTGCACACAAACAACAAAAACAAATCAAAAATACTTTTCCTCTCATAAATAAAACATTTTATAAACTACAGTATTTTAAGCTTAGTCACGTTTCTATTTTTGGCTGGAATATCAAAGTCCATTCTACCTTTTGTTTTTATTTGAAAGAAACAGAAGGCCTTTTGCAATAAGAGGGTTACATATTTCTTAGGTATTAGCTGGGTTGGCTGTTTCTTTGTTTATAAGAAAATATTGATCAAAGCTATGTTTCGTTATTCTGGTGATCTGGTATATTTTTTGCCCCGCACTTCATCAATCTGCTCTGGACAGGGTCACTGAGCAGGGGTTTATAGTGCAGAGACGGTCTCATCTGTGTAATTATTTTTGTACCATTGGCTTCAACATTCCTTTAGAGCTTTTCACACCTCAGAAAGATCACAGCTGACTTGTAGATGGCAGCAGCAGGAGGACTTCAAAATGGATCACAGGATCTCTATCCAGTGCTAGGACAAACATGTGGCACAATCCTAATAGATGTATTAGGGGTAGTGCTGGGAAAATACTGTGAACATTTTCCTTTATTGTTTTTAATCTGATCTTTTTTAACTGGGCTTGCATCCTTTTGCTAGAAAATTCATGTAATATATATAAAATATAAAATAAGGCTAACAGCAGGAACATCCTCTGAAACACTGAATTTTAAGGGATGCTGCAAAACATATTTGTGGAAAGCAAATTTTGAATTCATATCCCTGAGTATTCACAGAAGAAATCTAACTAATCTTTATGCTAATCAATTCAAATAAGAAGCAGATACCACATATCCAATCAAAACAGACTGAAGTTTGAACACTCCCAAAGAAATGCATGTGAGCAACCTACAGATTCATATTGGCCAATAAAATCACATACACAAAATCCAAATATGCACATGCAAATGGCCAGATGCTCATAAACTTAATGGAGGCCACTTTAAAAAATTGGCTCTAAGTGACTTACCCATAACCACAAAAGCAAGTCAGTGGAAGAGACGGGCATAGGAATCAGGCGTTCATACGCCTACTCCGATGCTCTATTCTGTAAACCACACTGTCTCTCATAGCAGTCTCACTGAGGCTGGCAATTTTATGCATACTAAAATCTGTGAAAATATAGGTACCTGGGAATATGGAAATGCAGTGCCTGTGGCCAGGGTTTTCATTACATTCCTGGATGTGCCTGCTTCTAGAGAATTAAAAACTGACTTCATTGTGCCAAGTGTGGCTTCATCCTTAAAAGTGCCATCTCCTAAACAAAGCACATCCACAAATGTTCTGTTTTACATGTCAGCAGAAATTTGATTTTTCTTACAGCATTAAAGACAGGTTGGTATTTTAATAACTGCTCATCTTTACTTGGGTGTCTTGAATTGTTTGATGTGTTGTCCCATCAGCTCAGCTTGATCATCTCATGACCATCCTGACTCTTCGGGGCATCTGTAACTACTACAGTCCCCCATGGTGGAAATATTCATTTGGAGAGGCCAAGTTTGTGACAAAATGTGATAATTTCTTGTTTTGAGTAAAGATGTATTGACTTGACCTTTTCTCAGCAGTAGCGCTGCTTTTGTTGTGTGGGAGAATCTCAATGACATTTGGATAAAGGATGATACTGTGTATAGAAGTGTGGTGTATTGCACTGTATGATCATGGTTTCTTATCCTAGTCTTTATTTAGAAGATCTTTTTCATTACTCTGCCTTGTTATTTCACATTATATAACAAACAAAACAGAAAATGTCACTGCATGACAGGACAAGGGAGATATAATACAAATAAAGTGGTTCGGAAACCATCATTTGTGATCTTGTTTAGTTGTAGATTACACTCTCAGAGAGTGAGATTGGATCGATTCACTACTGATTTGTGAATTTTTAGCAATCATAATGAAGTGCAAAATTTTATTTGTTGTGTTCAAATATAGAGACAGCATCTAAAAATACTGCATCTCCAAAAAGCCTTAATAATGAGCCTAAGGTCTTCTGCTTTTCATGTTAGTAATGTAGAGTTAATAAGCCACTAAATATACACAGAAGGATTCTGGTATAGTTAACTGCATTTCATTGTGAAGTAGGGTGAAATTCTTAAATTATTCAGATGCACTACAACGTACACGTTACAGTTCTGGTGAACTTCTCCAAAATTCACCTTTCCAATATGTAGATCTATATTGCATGTTCTGCCACCTCCGATGTGCAGCAATTCCATTGATGTTAATAGGATTTCTGCATATGAACAGAGTACAGAATACTCATACATGTATGCCCAGTGATAGGTGAGGCACCACAGGTTTCCTCTACTCATCAATTTTAAAATAACTGCAGTTTCTCTGCACACTACTGAGTTGTGACTCTTCGTAGATGATCACATGTTAATGGCAAATACTGTATCATCTGTGCGTGACTGCAAATATTTGTTACAAACATTACAAAATGGCCAATGAGTAAAGGACAGAAAACCAAGACAACTCCCTTCTTTACCCTTCCTCCCCCCTCAGCCACCTAAACACCTACCAGATAAAAAGGTCTGACTGAACAGACACATGTTGTGGTGCTTTCTAAATATGGCTCTGCTCACACTTTGGCAGACTGCATGTGGGAGTGAGTCCAAGATCAGATCCAGAGGAACAGAAATAAAGAAATTATGTGTTGTCCACCCCTTAAAGTTCAACTCTGAGGAAAAACAGTAAGACTAGGTTCTGAAATTACCTAGACAAGCATGACAGTAAACAAGTGATGTTCATTGATGACTGTGGAAGATGGGTTCACTGGAACCTATTTTACTGGAAACTAACAGCTAGGTGAATGAAACTGGTCTAAACTGGGTCAATGAAAGTTAGGTGTCTAAATACCTTTGAGAATCTAGACCTAAGTGCATTCAAGCTAGATGCAAATACTGCAGTAAGGTATAGGAAAAGAGACAGGTTCTGGGGTATCCAGATCCCAGACCACTGAGGAGTTCATAGATGCTCATTAGTACCTTGAACTGAATAGACAACCAATGCAGAGCACAAGTGGTTACTCTATTAGAAGATATACCCAACCAGCAACAAAAGCAAACTTCTGTCTTACCACACTGGCTAACAAGATGTCAGAAATACAGCTTCCTTAGGTATTCCAGCCTTGGATTCAACACCCAGACTAGATTTAATGATGAGAGGTTATTTAAAATCAGTTTCATCAACCAAAGGGTTCTTCTGATCCCAAAAGACCAGTCACATACCCAGGTCAATATATAACTCAGATCTTACCCAATAATCACGCTATTGCCAATACTTTAGTATAAAATATTTAAAGGTTTATTTATAAAAAAGAAAGAGGTGAGAACTAAAATTGGTTAAAGGAATCAAATACATACAATAATTGCAAGGTTCTTGGATCAGGCTTGAAGCAATGATGGAATGAACTACTGGCTTCAGTCAAGTCTCTAGTTGCTCCCAAAGCACTAGAAGGTCCTCAGACCCTTGGTTAGAATGCTCCCATTAGTATAAGTTCATAGTCCAGAGGTTTCAGCAGGAAAGAGGCAAAATGGAGCTGTTTCCAGGGCCTTTTATAGCGTCTGCCTTTGGAAGGAAACCCATTGTTCCAAACAAAGCCCTCAGCCCAGTTTGTGGAAAAATACAGGTAACAAGATGAAGTTGAGGGTCACATGATTTAGTCACATACCTTCTTCTTCGCTGTCAATGGCATTCTTCGCTGAGTCATAGCAGAGGCCATTACCCATACTCTAGTTAGAAGCTTCACATGAAAGTGCATCAGGTGTGGATAGGCTTCTTCTATGGTCTATTGCATTTATTGATGAGCCATCAACTTGAATACTCCATTCACAAGGTGCTGGCTGAATATGTTGTGGGTGTTATCACAGGAGAAAACATTTGAAATATAGGTACATAGTTAATATCCATAACTTCAGATACAAATATAATACATGCATATAAATATGATTATCCTATTCAACAAATTATAACTTTTCCATAGACACCTTACTTGACACCCTTTGTACATGATTTGCTGCGATTTGTAGTGGTCGCAACAATGATCTACATGATCATATTTTAATCATATAACATCACATGCTCACATTGCCATGCCACTCTTAAGACATGGTAGGCTGCATTATGGAGTAGCTAAAGTTTTGGTGAGAAGGAAAGCATATTGCAATGCTCCATCTTAGAGAGATAACATGGTGATAGTTAACTAAAATTAGATGGATGGTTGAAGGGAATTCAAGCCAATACTGTCACCTGGGATCCAAGAGAAATGATGGAGCCAATCAGATCCCGAGATTGTGTCCCAGTGAAACAGAAGGCAAACATACTATCTCAATAGACTGAGAAGACAGGATGCCTATTGTTTCTTCAGATATTTCTTTTTATCTACCTGCAACATGTCTCTCCTCTGGATAGACTTTAAAGAACAGTTGTCAAATTAAAAATCGTACAATTTAAAATAATGAATGTATGCTATTAATTACAGCTTAGATTATTAAAATGGAAATAATGTACAACACAATTTACTTTTCAGTCTCTCTTCTCTTGGTTTTTACATCACATTCTTATAGCTTGGACTAGCCAATCAATGAAGGCTTTCTCATTGTGATTTTACAGTTAGCTCCATTTTAGGTTCTTAAAGGTGCATTTTTGGATAATGATCCAGACTGTCATAAATCTGAATGCTTTTATCTGTGGAGAAGACAGATAACTCATTACAGGAAGAAATATTTGACTTTCTGTGGATCGCAAAGTAGTGTTTTCTCAAAATTAAGTTGTTCAGTGCGGGGGAGAGGAATGGTTTCTTTTATGTTTTCTAATGGTGTTCAGAGATGAAGAACCTCCAACATTTCTGTACAATTTCTGGAAATAGTACCTGTGTAACTGCAATCAGCATTCACAGGAACTGTATCATAACATTAGCCAGTCAAGAATTCCTAAGGAAGCAGTATGTGTAGGTACTGGTTGTGAAAGTAGGTGCTCAGATATTACAATGGGCCCCGATTCAGCACAGCACTAAGGCACTGTTGTGTCTTTTAATCTTTTCATACAAAAATATGTAAGAATCTCCCAGGCATGGCTGGTCCAAATAACCATGTTTACTTACTACACAAACACATGAGGCCCAGTTCCATATAGACAATTCTGTCCTGGCTGATTTCTAAAAAGCTTGTGCTGTCCTGCAAAGGCCTGGACTTAAGCACATCCTTAAATGCATTCTTGAATTAGGACAGGGTGAAGGTCATATAAATTCCTAGGTAGACAGACCATTCAGTGCTGTATACTACCTGTGGGACTCCAAGAACTATGGTATTAAGAGCTACTTGGATGTTTCTAAATTTAAACAGATCATTAATGTAAGAGTCTGCATTTTAGTCAACCAAATCAGGTTAATCAGACTGAGTACTCTTCAGCACTTGGAACGTGTCTATATATCTGGACAATGCCTAGCACTTTACGAGTGCCATCATAATACAAACATAATAATTCTAATATTAACACAGATAGAAATACTATTCCTTAATGAAATGAAACAAAACAATACAAAATCCTATTTCATGTTAAAGTAACAAGACTTGTAACACTTAAAATAAAGCCAGAAAGGCCCATGTCATACAAAAGCATGTAGGGAAAAGAATGAAAAAAATCCCAGCTTCTGTTTTCATACTCTAGTTTCAATCTGCACTTATTTGTAGTGTGTTATACTTTTCAGGGATAGTTAATGGTATGGAGAGGAACAACTGTCCTCCTATAACAGAGATTAAGTGCCTAATTGTCTTCAGTGTGGACTACCTGGACCAACAAGTGATCACAATTGCTAGCATAACCAGGCCCTACCTGGCTGTAACAATGCTGGTTCTGGTGGGACCTAACTGAGAGTGCCAGTTTAGGACAAATTGCTTCAAACAGGGCAACTACAGCCCAAGGCTGGGGTTTTCCCACCTCTAAGGCAAACCAAACCAGCCAGACAGAGGAGACTTTGGTTTTACCCCACTGGCTAACCACAAGTCATTCCAAGCAATCCCCTAAGACACTCCAGTTTCCCAGTCTCACCACCAGTGCCACTCGTTATGGGGACAAATGGTCATGAAAACCAATGCCCCAGTAAAAGAAAACAGGTTCTCCCGATCCCAACGGACCGAACCTCAGAGCCAGGTCAGTATACAACTCAGATCTTACCCACAAATCACGCTGTTGCCAATCCTTTAGAATCTAAAATCTAAAGGTTTATTCATAAAAGGAAAAAGGTATAGGTGAGAGCTAGAATTGGTTAAAAGGAATCAATTACATACAGTAATGGCAAAGTTCTTGGTTCAGGCTTGCAGAGATGGAATACTGCAGGTTCAAATCAAATCTCTGGATTACATCCCCAGCTGGGATGGGTCCTTCAGTCCTTTGTTCAAAGCTTCCATGTGTGGCAAGGTTCCTTCAGAGGTAAGAAGCAGGAAATGAAGACAAAATGGAGATGAGGCAGCTGCCTTTTATAGTTTCTTCCAGGTGTAAAGACACCTCTTTCCTTACTGTGGAAAATCACAGCAAAATGGAGTCTGGAGTCACATGGGCAAGTCTCTGCATACCTTACTGAATCATAAGGTGTGTCTGCCTCCTCTCAATGGGCTAATTGTATAGTCGATGGTCCTTAATGGGCCATCAGCATGCCTGGCAGAGCTGATAGCTTGTCCTGGGTCCCAGAAGCCCAGCCCCAGTTTGAAATACAGACATACAGTATAAAGCCATTCAACTACAGACAGTATAAAGCCAATATTCATAACTTCAACTACAACACTGATACATGCATATAAACGGCATAATCATAACCAGCCAAGCATAACCCGGTCATAGACACCTCATTTGACCCCCTTTATACAAGATTTGGTGCCACTACAGGACCTTGGTTGTAACAATGATCTATATGGTCCCAGTTATTGTCAATAACGTCACACTGGCACAGCCAAGAAAATAAGAGTCTGTTGAGAGAAATGAAAATTATGGTGCTTCTCCTGATAGCATTACACATTGCTTCCTGTATCACAAGAAGAGCCCGACTAAACTTCCTTTCCCCCATGCTCTTTGATTTCTGTATTACAGGTTATGGGTTTCAGGTGAAGAAATCCAAAACTGAGTGGGAGGGGAAGGAGTACCTTTACCTTCCATGTGAATAAGGCTCTAAATTATTTCCAAGCTATTGAGCAAAGCACTCTGTACTGTTTTCTAGTGTGATTGCTTCACATTCATTGGCTTGCTCTTTCTTTAAGATTGATTGAAGTTGTTGAAGTAATACGGAACAATTGATTATACTGCAGCAATGGTCTGTAAACTGTAACAGTGTTGTGGTACCTGGCATAAACTATATTAGAAAGTTGACTGAGGTGGAACAAGAGCATTTTTGGTAAACCATGAAGCCCAGGAGATGTATAGTGTTTTGGAATGAGCTAATTTACAGAAGCCATACATAATTTATTTGACTATATTTTTTCTTTAAGGCTTCAGTTATTTTCTTTATCTCTGCCTTCGGGATGGTTATTGGCCTATTTGTCATCAATATTTCTGCTATTTTGTATAGGGTTTGTAACTGGCATTTTTTGTCTCAGATGGGAAAGGCGCAAAGAGTTCCCACAGCTCTCCAAAGTGAATTAGCCTGCTAGACAAGCATAACGGTAAACAAGTGATGTTTCATTGACTACCGTGGAAGACTGGTTTACTGAAACCTATTTTACTGGAATCTCAAATAGCTAGGTAAATGAGGGTGGTCTAAACTGAAGGCTTGAAAAAAACAAATTGTTGTTTTTTTCTTTTATTTTTCTTTTTTCTTTTATCTTTTATGTTTGCGGCACACCCAGGGAAACTTTGAAATGACAACAGCCACTTTTCCCCCCAACTCTGCTTTATTTTACTTTCTCCAATTAGTTTCTATTCCTTCTTCTTCCTGTTGTCCTTTCTCATTGCCTGGCATATCAGTTATATTAATTTTACATACCTACCGAATGCCAACTCAGTGCTATTTAACACTATTTACCTCTTACATCTGATTACACCTACTATGGAACCTACACATTAATTTCCATCACCAAATAATTTAAATTACAGACACCTATGTCAGTAGCAATTTGAATTTGTTTCCATATCCCTGGTCTGGATAAGAGATTACAACAAACTTTTCCAAATAGGGATCTTGGAAGTAGGAAAAAACAGGGAACACTAACACATAAACACTGTAGGGGAAAAGAAATAGAGAGGTGGAAATAGAAAATATTTGCATGAAAATATACAAATTCAACTAAATTTATCCTTGGTCAACTACACCATCATCGGTAGATTACACCAGGGATGAACCTGGTCTGTTATACCATATACAAGGTAGCCATTTATTCCTGCTTAAGTTTCAGAAGAATTTTTGTATCCCTAATGCAGGTTTCCTGTTGACTAGAAAAGATTTTTTACAAATAATAAATAATTCTTCTCTTGGGGGAGAAAAAGTCCCAACTCTTGATTTTAGATTATAAGAGGGAAAGACTGATAAACTCACATTAGTTATGCAAACCAAAAAAAAAAGCTAGAGAAGTTTGTGAGCATTGTGATGGTTCTGTCTCCCTGTCTTGAATGCAATAAGATTGGCACAATGATTGTCTGAGCTGAAGACCAGGTCAGATGTATGTGGAACTGGAGGATGTTCAGTGTGCTACATCTAATGTTGCCTTCCCTAGAGGTTGAGCCTGTCTCTTCCATGTAGTGCATTCTAACATCCTCTGGTCTGAAGCACGGGAGTTAAAGTCAGTTCCTAAACCTTTAGTAGGTCTCCATGGTTACAATGCAGTGAGCTGCCTCTTTGTACACAGACTAGATGGGATTTAAAAAACAAACAAACTGAAATTGAATAACACTCAGGCTACATTTGCAGAATGACAAACTGAGTTGTGACACATTTTTATGCTGGCATAAACAGGGAAAATCTAAATCGCTTTTGGAAAGAGAAGGTGAGTGTAAAGATAGGTGCTTATTATGCCAACCTAGACTGATGTAGTGTTCAGGAGCATGCGCAGAGGGGGTCATCAGACAAAGAATGTGGTGAGATTGTAGGAGTAACTGGAAAAAAAGATCTCTTTTGGGATTTTAAGGAAGAAACATTTTGAGTGCTACATAGCCATCTGTGCAGACAGTCTGTTTTTCTACTCATGCCATTTTCCTTGCAAAAAGAAAACACCTTCCAGTATTTCCCTACTGTTTGAATCCTGAATCTTTGTTTATTTCAACCCACTGCATCCAACATAGTAAGCAAGGACCACATTGGAGTTACTCCCAATTAGCATTGGTGTATCTGTGATCTGAATCTGGCCCTAAAATGAGTTAATGATACTTTGTTCTTACTGTACATAGGTGATTTTCGTCTGTAGATCTCAAACTGGTGTTAAAAGAACAGTAAGCACTATCATCATTCCCATTTTAGACATGGGGAAATTAACTCATGCAGAATTTAAGTGGTTTCTTCAATGTTATCAATTCTCCCTGCCATTGCATAGTTAATGGGTAAAATTTTCAAAAATGCCTAAATGATTTAGGAGCCCAATTCCCATTTTCTTTAACAAACAAAAAAAGACTTAGGCACTTTGGCTAGAGCTGGCTGAAATATTTTTGACCAAAACTTTTTTCTGTCAAAAAATACCATTTTTATTAAACCAAAATGCTTTGTGGAAATGTATTGGTTTTGATGAAAATTTTGTCAGGAAGGTTTCTCAAGTCCAGAATGGAATGTCTGGTCAAAACCACAGAGAGAGACATACCCCAGAACAGCCAATAGCCTGGTGATTAGGGGACTCTCCTGGGATGAGGGAGACCCAGATTGAAATCTCCCACACCCCAGGCAACAGACTTAAACACTGAGGTATAGAATCAGTTAGTCTCTTTCACTCACTCCCATTTAATATTTAATTATTAATACAAAGTGGAACAGCTGCAAGAGACTGTGACTGACAACAAGTGGTCAGGGCCTCAGCTTTATTATAGCTTCAGCATTGAAGTGCCCTCTAACATTAGGCACCATGTCACTGTTCTGTATGAATGGGTCAGGTATGAAAAGCCCCATGTTGTGGAAACAGAATATGCTGTCATGGTGACAGGATCAATTTCCCACAGGGAGGAAGGGAAAATGTCTGTCGTCTGCACATCGCAAACTGTGGGGGGAGTTTTGTTAATGAAGAGACCTGGTTTCATCCCACTCTCCTACCCCACCTTTCATGTTCTCTTTGACCAAATGGTGCTTTGATACTTGCGAGATTATTATTATGTTGTCAGAGAGAATTAAATCTGAAAGTGTGCAAAGAAAATAAAGACACGTTATGCAACATATACTACAGTATATTAATTTTAATGCTCTTGGACCTCTTAACCTGTATTCTTTATCAATATTGTTTCTATAGTACATTACATCCTGTAGTTCTGTATAGTTCTTATGCCATAGTATTTGACTTGGCATACTGGACGCTTTTAAGTCAGAGTGAGGCCTGCAGGACTAAGGTTTAAACATGCATTGGATGCATGGTATGTATTGGATAAATAGGAAAGTGAAAGCCTTCTTATACTCATGAGTTAGTTATTTTATGTAAATATGTACATGCAGCACATCTGGATTGTATGCGTGTGAGTCTCCACTGCTCCTCCACTTAAACTTCAGCTACGTGAATAACGTAGCTGAAGTCGGCGTATCGTAGATCGACTTACCTGGCCGTGAGGACGGCGGCGAGTCGATCGCTGCCGCTCCCTCGTCGACTCCGCTTCTGCCTTTCACAGAGGTGGATTTTCGGAGTCGACGAGGAGCACGTTCGGGGATCGATTAATCGCGTCTAAACGAGACGCGATAAATCGATCCCCGATAGATCGATTGCTCCCTGCCGATCCGGCGGGTAGTGAAGACAAGCCCTTAGTGTAGTTATTTACATCTGGACAAGGTGAATGTAGACTGGATATAAAATGTTACCATTTTAGTTGCTAGCATTTTGTTCCTGTTTGAACAGGTCTAAGTTCATATTCATTCACTTGTCAGAATAAAGGGTGTGTTGGGCCTTCCATATTCACTGAGCTGTGCTCAGTTATTTGTGCAATGTTAATGACAAAAAGTCCTTAGCTGGAGTTTCCAAAGTGCCAAAGGAAGTTAACTGCCCAAATCCTATTGAAGTCCCATGGGATTTGGACATGCAACTTACTTAGGCTTCTTTGGACACCTAACTCACTTAGGCTCCAGTGTTTAAGCCACCTGTGCCAAGACAGAGGAATAGGCTGGCAGGCAGTATGGAGAGAAAAGTCTACAAAAGATACAATCAAATGCTGCAATTTTGAACACAGGATCCACACAGTAAAAGATTGAGGGTCATAGCTGGGTAGCTGGAGACATAGCGGAGACAGCTGCTATTCCTAACATCATCTCACTGCAAACCAACAGGAAAGTTCCAATGAAGTTAGTGTTACCCTCTTGCCTTCCTTTTTCTCATTGACTCTCAGTGACCAGGGCCTGTGCTCTAACTACATTCATGTTGCTTGTCCACTGTCCTAAATCCAGGAAAGGTGAATTATAATCCCAAATGAGGGGTATTTATATGACCCCTATCAGTGCAGTATTAGAGCACTTTGCTAACATTAATGAATTTATCTTTGCAATACCCCAATTAGGCAGGGAAACATATCATCTCTATTTTGCAGATGAGTAACTGAGGCACAGCGAGATTAAATAACTTGCCCAAGGCAGTATCTAGAATCAAACCCAGGTTTTTTTAATCACAATCTAGCGCTTTAACTACAATCCCATCCTTCCTTCTTCCAGCCACTCAGCAATGGTAAACAGCCCCTGCTTATCATCCTTTTCCTCTCTCATTGCAACATAGCACTGTAGCATGCTGGCAGCCAGTTCACAAACACCATGCAGAGAGGGGAGCTAGAAACAATGCCCAGAGAGAAGTAGAGGAGATGACATCAACATTGGTCTATAGTGTGTCTGTACGGTGGGATCTTGGTGGACCAGAAAAAAAAAGACCCTTGACCACTACCAATAATTGGAATATTAATTATCACGCTTATGGCTAAAAGCAACTAAATCAGTGGGTCTTAGCAGACCTCGGCAACAGCCTTAGCATATCTAAGCAAGAGGCGGGGCAAAGTGCGGTGGGGCAGGGAGCCTAACTGACCCTCTGTCCTTCCTGATAAGAGCTGTTGAAATTGCTGAGGAATCTCTTTTGGAAAAACAGGAAGTTTATGTATATCTGCCCTTCGGGGTGTGTTTGTCAGGGCCCTCAAGTCATGCAGATTCTGCAACACATCTGTCTAATTAATGGTTTGGGGAAACCTCTTGCTTAAACTTCAAAGTTGTTTGCTTAACAAGATTTTTTTATTGACATGTTATTGTTACATTAACACAATAAATAAGGGGAGAAAATATGGTGTAGGTGGACTCTTCGGGGACTCTTAATGGACACAGTTTAAGGTCCCCAAGGGCAGCTGAAAGACAGGCCAATCGGACAGCTGCCAGTGTACCACTCAAGAGCCATACCAAACTTCAGTAATTATTGAGGATGGGGGATGTTTTACTAATCTGTTGCAGATGTGTGTAAGTGCTTGAGACTAAAATAAAGTGTAGCTTTAAGTGAAAGCACTCTTGTGCTGTTTGTGCCAGCCACCTATCGGTCGGACGGCCGTGTGTCTCCATTGATTTATTTCCTGCCACCAGCTCGCCGAAACTAATAGTTACTATGAGCTTTGGGTAACATGGCAAGGAGACTATTCCCCCCACCCTTCAGGTTTAGATGTGCTGCTGAACCCACCTCTGGTTGCAGGGAGTAGTGCTGACTAAATATAGGCCTTTGGCTTTAGACTCTGTTTCCTGTGAGATTTCTCAGCAACTTCAGAACCATCTATGATTATCCTACCTTACATGGCTCCAGAAAGTAACAAGGCTTGAGGGGAAATGGAAAATATATTGCCACGGCTGGAAGGTAGCATAGCAGCTCTTGAGATAACACTTTTGTACCTGGCTGATATCCAGAGAAAGATTTAGAGACTGCCCCAAGCAAGATTCAAATAGAGTGCCTTCTGCTTGGGCAAAGATGGAAAAAATTGAATGATTCAGGATTCCACCTCGCCTCAAAGAAAAGATGGCAAAAAGCAGCACATCCTTATCTTGTCATACTGATAAGAGATGTTTTTAATGATTAACTATTATTAATTGTATAATGCCCAAATTGTGCTAGTTGCTTCACAAAAGACACGGAAATATTCTTTACCTTCAAATTGCTCACAATCTAAATTGCTGATGTGATCCCAAGGCTGAGGGTGACAAACCAAAATAAGGGGACGTTGCCCAGCACAAATGTTACTAGCAAGTGGCTAACTCAGTTTATGGGTGTGCACGTCCTCATGGATCTGAAGTTTGATTTGGCTTAGGCAAAAAACGAAACAAAAATAAAGGTATAAGACAGAAAATGTTATGGAGTGATTTATTTTGGGCATCATAGCAGAAGCTAATTTTCAGGTGGGATTTGAGTCCAGGCCCCAATTAAGAAGAGCTTTTAAACATGTGCTTAAAACTCATTGAAATAACTAGAATTTAAGCATGTGTTTAAAGGTTAACAAGTGCTTAAGTGCTTTGCTGAACTGGGACCTAAATGAATACAGAGTAGAGCTTCGCAAACTAGAGTATGGAGGGTATTCCATGCATAAGGGTTTTCAGTGTGATATTTACAAAGTCACTGACTGGAAAGCAAATAAAGGGGCATGTTTCAGCCTCAGTATGCTAAAATTCATTTGGTAGACTACCCAGTGGTCTGTGGCACTTTGCAAGCCAAAGACAAAAAAACAACAACCCTGATTCAGGTCCCATTGACTGCACTGGGGTTAGATTGGGCACAAATGCATAGCAAAAAAAATGAAGATCATTTTTTGGTGGATCATTGCTCCTTTGTGAGCAGTAGCAGAACTTGGGATTTTGCCATGGGAGTTGGCTGCTGTACCACTCTCCATCAAAACCAGAGAGAAACAATCCCCTTAGTGATCATCAGTGTGTAGCTACTATAGTCAGCCCTTGAGCAAAGCTTTCTCTCTCTCTCTTTTTCATTTTTGGTAGATTGTCATATCCATAACTCATCATGTGCATTTCATTACCACCTTTGCCATAACAATAGCAAGAGAGAACTGCTCATGGTTCAAGTGGAGACGCTACTTCTTTCATGTGCCCCTAGGGGCAGCCTTGTGACATCAGGAGTGGTTCTCGCATAACCCTGCCAGGCCTAAAGAAAAGCTTTCCTGACTAGCCCTCACTCTGTAAAACTGTAAGTGTCCGACTGGGGAGCTTCTAATAGTGAAGTACTCTCTGTGAAGAGAAGTCATTGTCTTTTTCTATTGCCTTCCCTTTGGGCACTGTATGAAGCCCCTGCTATTATTTCACAGGCTTGCAGATTCACTGGCTTCCAGGCAATTGTTTTATTTGCGACAGTCATGTGATGTCACTGACTGCTCAAGACGAAGTGTCCGGGGAAGTGAGAAAGCAATTCAATGCAGAAGAAAGGCAGCATAGCAACCACACAACATACTATAGAAAACAGGGATACATGTATATACACAGGTCTATACATAGGGCTAGCTGACAAGCTCAAATATTAAGTACACCACATTACAATACTTTAGACAGTCTGGAGAAGGACACACTCACTTAGATTTGCACACAATTAAAATATTATGCAAAACATGTGCTACACAGACTATGAAATATCCCAATATCATTAAGAGAGCCCTTTTATTTGGAATTACAAAGAGTGCATCATACTATAAAAAGACAGGCCTGTAACCAGAGCTGATCCAGAGAACAGAAGGGTGTGCTGTCTGCCGGGTGCTAAGATACGGGATGTGGACCTGAGGCTGAAGAGGATCCTAATTGGAGCAGGAAAGAATCCACTGATTGTCCTTCATGTGGGAACAAATGATATGGCTAGATTCTCGCTGGAACATATCAAGGGAGACTATGCCAGGCTGGGGAAAATGCTTAAGGATATCGAGGCTCAAGTGATCTTCAGTGGGTTTCTGCCTGTTCCTAGAGAAGGGCAACAAAGGTGTGACAAGATTATGATGCTCAGTAGATGGCTCAGGCAGTGGTGCTATAAGAAGAGCTTTGAAATGTATGGCCACTAGGAGATGATCCCTCACTCTCACAGATCTTGGGCGACAGACCAATCCTTGCTTACAGACAGCCCCCCAACCTGAAGCAAATACTCACCAGCAACCACACACCATACAACAAAAACACCAACCCAGGAACCTATCCTTGCAACAAAGCCCGATGCCAACTCTGTCAACATATCGATTCAAGTGATACCATCACAGGGCCTAATCACATCTGCCACGCCATCAGGGGCTCATTCACCTGCACATCTACCAATGTGATATATGCCATCATGTGCCAGCAATGCCCCTCTGCCATGTACATTGGCCAAACCGGACAGTCTCTACGCAAAAGAATAAATGGACATAAATCTGACATCAGGAATCATAACATTCAAAACCCAGTAGGTGAACACTTCAACCTCCCTGATCACTCAATGACAGATTTGAGGATAGCAGTGTTGCGACAGATTAACTCCAAAAGCAGACTTCCAAGAGAAACTATTGAACTCGAATTGATATGCAAACTAGATTGCGTTGCCTCCGGATTAAATCGTGATTTGGAATGGCTCGGCCTTTATGTTAATTGAATCTATTTCCCTTAAGTTAACGATCCTCATTCACACCTGTGTGACCATCTTGTTTATCACTTCAAAAGCTTTTTCTTCCCCTGCTGTCATGTTTCCTCTCAACTAATTAGCCTCTTAAGATTGGTCTATACACCTGGACCATCATGTTTCTCTGACTGTATAAATATGTCTGAAATATAATTTCATTCCATGCATCCGATGAAGTGGGTACTAACCCACGAAAGCTTATGCTGAAATAAATTTGTTAGTCTCTAAGGTGCTACAAGTTTTTCTTTCTTATTTTCATTTGGCCACTAGGAGGCATTCATGGACAGACGACTGTTCTCCCGGGATGGACTTCACCTGAATAGGGAGGGAAATAGACATCTAGGATGGAGGCTGCCACAACTAATTAAGAGAGCTTTAAACTAGGAATTTGGGGGCGATGGTTGGGAGATGTCCAGGTAATCTCCACGCTGGATTTTAACACTGAGAGGGAAGAAAACAAAGTAAGAAAGGATACTGCCGTGGGTAAGAGAATGGACATAAGGAGGAAGGGTAGTGTAGATATCAGTCTAATAGGTGATACTGGTGGTAGAATGTCCATGCCTAATCAGGTAAAGAATGTGAGCGAGGCCAAACAGCAAAAATTAAGATGTTTGTACACCAATGCGAGGAGCCTAGGTAACAAAATGGAGAAACTAGAGCTACTGCTGCAGGAAGTGAAACCAGATATTATATTATATTTGGTCAAATGAAATAAAAGCAAAACACATTCTAAGCTGATCTTAACACTTTCAGTGCCCTTACAAATTTAGATGCTTCTCACCACAGGCTGGCTGGTTGCCCTTCAGCCAGGCTCTCCCCTTTAATGAGCGCTTCAGTCACTTGGTGGTGGTGTGTCATAAATATAAAGGGAAAGGGTTAAAGAGCTGATACAATACTATAAAATTCTCTTACCTGTAAAGGGTTAAGACTCAGGAAACCTGGCTGGCATCTGACCAATAAGGGGACAAGATACTTTCAAATCTTGGGAGGGGGGGAGGTTTTGTGTGTGTCTCTTTGTCTGAGTCAGAGTGATATCTGGGGACTAAAAGGACCGGGCAGAAAAAAATCAATCTCCTCCAAACTAGCCTCACCAAACCTCACTGTTCTAAAGTAAGTTAGTCAGCATTGCGAATAGGTTTTGTTTGTTTTGCTTGGGGCGCTTTCCCTGTGTTAGAGGGAGGGGTTATTCCAGTTTTTTCTGTAACTTTAAGGTTTGTTCAGAGGAGGAATCCCTCTGAGTTTGGAAATTGAGTACCCTGTAAAATAATTACCATTCTGATTTTACAGAGATGATTTTTACCTTCTTTGTTTTAATAAAATCCTTCTTTTAAGAAGCTGACTGGTTTCTATGGTTCTAAGACCCTGGGGGTGGGTTTTTGGATCACTGTGTAACCAATTGGTTAGGAGATTATTCTCAAGCTCCCCAGGAAAGGGGGTGTATGGGTTTGAGAGGGTATTTTGGGGGGAAGGGGAACTTCAAGTGGTTCCTTTCCCTGGTTCCTGTTTAAAACACTTGATGGTGGCAGGGAGAGAAGCATTTCTCAGGGTGCAGGGAATTTTGTACCTTGGGGGTTTTAACCTAAGCTGGTAGAAATAATCTTAGGGGGTCTTTTATGCGGGTCCCCATGTCTGTACCTCAGAGTTCAGAGTGGGGAGGGAACCCTGACATGGTGTCTGTAGATGGAGGTGAAAGAGAAAGAGCATGACAGAACATGATAAAAGGAAGAGATGTTTTTCTTCCCTCTTGGCTTGCCCCCTGCCCCTGCTTCAGATTCAGGTGAGCATTACCTCATTGTAGTCCTAAACTGACCAAGGGAAGGGGGGTGACTCACTAGAGAGCCAACAGATCCTTTGTTGCTGCCTAGGCCAATGTACTTTGTTCCTGTGAGACCGGGCTGGGTTTATACCAGACTGCCCGTCTGCTCCTAGAAAGTTTTGCCTGGGCTTGTTTGAAGCCATGAGGACACATTTTCAGCCTCATAACTATATACATGAAATTACAAACTATAACATTACTATAACAAGAATGCTAAGTGCATCATGAGCCTTCCGGAGACACTCAATATGACAAACTTTGCATTGGATACCACACAATCATATTATAAAGATGAACATGGGGGTGCAGGGTGTTCCCCCGAGGTACAGAGCGTCACACTGCTCACTGCCAATTATCAAAATAAAGTGAAAGAAAGAAAGAAAGAAAGAAAGAAAGAAAGAAAGAAAGAAAGAAAGAAAGAAAGAAAGAAAGAAAGAAAGAAAAGTTGTTTAAAGGTAAACTGGACTTATGATTCTTACACAATATTTATAACAATTAAAAATTTGTTCAGAGATGCATGTATTCCTGTCAGGGATCTGTACCCATCAGATGCTACTTGGAAAATGCTGTCACAGAAGTCTGGTTCTTCCATGTTAGTCTAGCAATGATGGGCTCTCAGCCCTCCAGCCAAGGAATTCTGACTATTTCTCCCCTTTTCAGAGTCCCAATTGCAAGAAACAGACAAACAAACAATCCAAGGTCAGCAAAAGAGATTAAATAAAAGGGCAAAGAAGAAAAAAAGCCAGTAGTAAGTTCTAGCCATGATATTTGGCTTCTCTTTCTTCCGAGGGCCCTGGATAGCTCATGGTCCACACCCAACGTTCACTGGGTCTTCAGCACAAGTTATAAGATCCATTTCTCCCCTTTTTTAGCTCAGAGAATCGGAATTCCTTTTCTGTGCAGGCAGAGGCTCTGCTAACTACCAGACCTTCTCCTGGCAGCTGGGAAACCCAACAACCTGCTCCCATCCCAGGGCTGCACACTACTAAGTGGCGCTTCCTCCTTTTAAACTCCTCCTCTATTACTGGCATGACTTGCAGGTGCAGCATAGTAGGGCGACTCCAGCCCCAAAGAGCTCCTTACCTCCTTCCATGCTGGTGCAGGATTTATGCACCCCAGCACAATGTCTAAATGTTAAGACACTAGCCTAGGACTTGAGCAACCTAGGTTCAGTTCCCTATTGACAGGGCCATTGTGAGGATAAATACACTGAAGATTGTGAGGTGCTCAGAAACTAAGTATGTAATACTCAAATTTCACTATAGCAGATTTACATGAGTATCAATGCCTCCAAATTGAAGAAATGTATAAATTATATCCTCCTATCCCTGTTTATTAAGTGTTGTTCTTTGCTTTACTTCTGGTCTTTTGATTGGAAAATGAATGGAGACATACGTGTGTACCATCCAGCCATACTTTTATCAGATTAATTCAGATGTCTAGGGTGAAATCTTTGTAAACCCACTGAAATAATACAGCATGCGTTACAAACTCAGTAGTAAATATAATAACCTCATCCCCTAAGCAAAGACATGCAGCATGAGCAGCAGCAGTTGGTGATCTTTTAAGATATTTATTTGATCTTCTACTGACACCCCATACACACAGGCTGGAGTACAGGACTGAGTGTTAATTGGACAAGTCAGTGAGAACTACTGTGAGCTGTTATCTAAAGATTAACATGCTGGCGAAAAACAGCCAGTAGGCAAACATGAAAACACTGATTTGTATGTCTGTTTACCCATTAGGCTTAAGTCCCATCCATTTAACCTTGCTCTTACTTTGATGTATATCAGATCCCTTACCAACACACTGACTTCCCAGGCTCCCATTTTCACGATGTTTCAAGAGGCTCTTTTTTTTCCTGTGAGCAGCGCAACCCTGGGAGAATGTATTAAGGGAAATTAAATGGCTTTAAAATGCTTGCAGATAAACAAACTGCTAAGCACCTAAGCATCAAGTTTAGGCCTCCAAATAATGACTTCTTTTAGAGTGCTAAGTCTCTCCAGATCTATCAGTATAAAACATGCCCCTGCAGTTTGATACTATTCGGATGCAACACTGGAATAAGATTATCTTGAAACAGACAGGACTAACTCAGTCCTGACTGATGTGGTCACAGAAATAGTGAGATACAGATACCATAATCTGGTTAAATGTGGAACCCACAACTGAGGAAATTACCCCAAACTACCCAGCAGAGTTGTTTCAGTGAGGATTTCAACTGGCACTACTGACCCCGGTATGCTCTAAACCTGAGAGTCAGTGTCAGAGCCATTTCCCCTCTACAGCTCTCAGGCCTCTTAACAAGAAACCCTAGTCCTGACCTGCTCCCTATCTCCACCCTGGAGGAAGGAGAAATGAGATGAGGAAAGCCACAAGCTGTGTGAGATGTAAGGACAAACCCCTCATCACTGTGCTCGAGACCAATTCCCAGGCAACCCACTAGGTCACAGGGCCTGCAACTGGACCCTTTCTAACCTTTGAACGACACCGGAATCCACCACAGGAGACAACAGCAATCAGCTTGGACATCCACCCCACTCTGCTGGGCAACTTCATAGAAATCCACCCACAGTTTGCAGTCCTCCAGAAAAATATCAACCCATTGTTGGATAGATATACTGCATTCTCTCGCAAGAGCTCTGTGGAGGTATCTTTAATTCCTGCATGGGAAATCACTATGTCGCTCATCATGTTAATATACTTACCAATTTCCAAGTTCATGTCTTTCCTGGACCAGATGATATCAACATCTGCTCCTCTCCAACCTCGCTTTGGAAGTATCTCTGACCAGATCAAGGCCACTCCAAGGAAAAGGGTGCTAACGAAGCCAATATCCTTCATTTTAACTATCAAATCTGTTTTTGTTATGCCTAAATCATTCTCCTCCAAGTGAATAGTGATTACTTCTGGGAAGCAGTCTCAGAAGGATGGAGAATTGGAGGAGCACCAAATATAGTGTTTTCCTGGACATGTTTTCATGTAATAACAAATAATTCAGATTTTCATTTAGCATCTAACTCCTGAGAAGAATACATATTTACAAATTAAACAGATGCCAGCTTGGCAGGAGACATTATTTTCGGTAAGTTCTCATACTGGAAACATTGTCTACCATATTTTTAGGACAAAATCTAATACATACTAGATGTATTTAAAAACATTAAATAAGGATATCATTCTTAAAGGTGTTATTGAGGGGAGCTCAGTAACAGCAAAATCGAATCCCACAGTACTGAATGCAAATATGTGGTCTTGCTGAGCAGCTGAGTTAAACTCTCTTTCTTAATTTAGGCAGTTATTGAGTTCCCCTCAATGACAATAGAGACAAGTGACAATAGTTATAACCTCAGAGTAACTCGTGGCAACTCTGCTCCATTATCACAAGAAATAACTCATGGTTTTTTTAATGCATCTCTCATAAATATCCAAACAACAAAGCAAACACATTGAAAATGAACGGAGTACTAGGAGAATGGAAACAGCTGGAAGAGGTTAGGGTATTGCCCCTCTACCTCTTTGTCAGGAAGACTAATGGACAGTAGCCAATTAAGCAGACATTGATTTCAGCCAGGAGTTTTCAATAATATTAGGCAAGACAGCCGCACAGTGCTAGAAACCTATTTAAATCTTCTCTCAAACACACCCTGGGGGATGACATTTTCTTGTACTGAGTGTGGGGGGGATCCAAATTTAGCAACATGCCTCAGCAGACTAATGAATGTATCTGTTAGACTTCCAGCTCTAGCACTGCTGATAGGATTAGCACTTTATGTTTTGTGCTGAACAACACATTTTTGGCTCTTGTCCCTGTATGTATTGAAAGCATTTGCATCTAGCAGGGGAGGGCAAAAAGGGTGCATGTGGGTTTCAATGGCCTAACAAAACAGATTTATCTGCTAGCATTATACAAATCACCTTAAATGGGTTTATCCACAGGATAGCCTGTGGTTTATTGTTCTATGATCACCAGTAGGAGGCCACACTGTAGAGGTTATTTGGGGAGGTTAATAAAAGAATTCATAAAAAATCAGAAACAACAATCAGAAAAAAATAGCATAACGAAATCCCTGGCAATCATTTAGGACCCTAGTTGCCCAGCTTTCAAATACAGGCTCCACATTCTTTCATCAGTGATTATGACAATTGTTTGAGGTGTAGAAGAAAAGTAAATATGTGCAAAATACTAGGATGTTAATTAAGTATAAAGTCTGAGATGTTAACAAACAAAGGAAATAAAGTAAAGAAACAATATTCTAATTTCATTTACACCAGTGTAAATCAGGAATACCGCAAGTGCAGCCAAGAGAATTAGCAGTGTAAAACCAGTGCAAGAGGAGAATTGGGCCCTTAATAACTTCATCCTTCTCTAAATGTGCATTAAAGTATGAAACAGGAGTCAGCACCACCATCGTGGAGGTGAATGCCTGGCGAAGATGGTGTTGCCAGGAGGGCTTTGGCTTCCTTAACCACGGGATGCTAATCCAGGAAGAACTGCTAGGCAGAGATGGCGTTCACCTTTCAAGGAGGGGAAAGACCCTATTTGGATACAGACTGGCTAACCTAGTGAGGAGGGCTTTAAACTAGGTTCGACGGGGACAGATGAGCAAAGCCCACAGATTAGTGGAGAACATGGGGACCTGGGAGATGGGTCGGAAATAGGAGGGAGTGTGGGCTCTAATGGCAAAGAGATAGGCGGGTCAGGGCAAAACTGGGAGGCAAGATCAAATCAGTATCTTAGATGCCTGTATACAAATGCGAGAAGTATGGGTAATAAAAAGACCACCTTGGCTTAACCACGAGACCTTGCAAGATCTAAAAAATAAAAAGGAGTCATATAAAAAATGGAAACTAGGACAAATTACAAAGCATGAATATAGGCAAACAACACGGGAATGCGGGGGCAAGATTAGAAAGGCAAAGGCACAAAATGAGCTCAAACTAGCTACAGGAATAAAGGAAAACAAGAAAACTTTTAATCAATATATTAGAAGCAAGAGGAAGACCAAGGACAGGGTAGGCCCACTACTCAGTGAGGAGGGAGAAACAGTAACAGGAAACTTGGAAATGGCAGAGATGCTCAATGACTTCTTTGTTTCGGTCTTCACCGAGAAGTCTGAAGGAATGCCTAACATAGCGAATGCTAATGGGAAGGTTTAGAAGATAAAATAAAAAAAGAACAAGTTAAAAATCACTTAGATAAGTTAGATGCCTGCAAGTCACCAGGACCTGATGAAATGCATCCTAGAATACTCAAGGAGCTAATAGAGGAGATATCTGAGCCTCTAGCTATTATCTTTGGTAAATCATGGGAGACAGGAGAGATTCCAGAAGACTGGAAAAGGGCAAATATAGTGCCCATCTATAAAAAGGGAAATAAAAACAACCCAGGAAACTAGAGACCAGTTAGTTTAACTTCTGTGCCAGGGAAAATAATGGAGCAAGTAATTAAGGAAATCATCTGCAAACACTTGGAAGGTGGCAAGGTGATAGGGAATAGCCAGCATGGATTTGTAAAGAACAAATCATGTCATACCAATCTGATAGCTTTCTTTGATAGGATAACGAGTCTTGTGGATAAGGGAGAAGCGGTGGGTGTGGTATACCTAGACTTTAGTAAGGCATTTGATACGGTCTCGCATGATATTCTTATCAATAAACTAGGGAAATACAACTTAGATGGGGCTACTATAAGGTGGGTGCACAACTGGCTGGATAACTGTACTCAGAGAGTAGTTATTAATGGTTCCCAATCCTGCTGGAAAGGTATAACGAGTGGGGTTCCGCAAGGGTCTGTTTTGGGACCGGCTCTGTTCAATATCTTCATCAACGACTTGGATATTGGCATAGAAAGTACGCTTATTAAGTTTGCAGATGATACCAACTTGGAGGGATTGCAACTGCTTTGGAGGATAGGGTCATCATTCAAAATGATCCGGACAAATTGGAGAAATGGTCAGAGGTAAACAGGATGAAGTTTAATAAGGACAAATGCAAAGTGCTCCACTTAGGTAGGAACAATCCATTTCACACATACAGAATGGGAGGAGACTGTCTAGGAAGGAGTACGGCAGAAAGGGATCTAGGGGTTATAGTGGACCACAAGCTAAATATGAGTCAACAGTGTGATGCTGTTGCGAAAAAAGCAAACTTGATTCTGGGCTGCATTAACAGGTGTGTTGTGAGCAAGACACGAGAAGTCATTCTTCCGCTCTACTCTGTGCTGGTTAGGCCTCAACTGGAGTATTGTGTCCAGTTCTGGGCACCGCATTTCAAGAAAGATGTGGAGAAATTGGAGAGGGTCCAGAGAAGAGCAACAAGAATGATTAAGGGTCTAGAGAACATGACCTATGAAGGAAGGCTGAAGGAATTGGGTTTGTTTAGTTTGGAAAAGAGAAGACAGAGAGGGGACATGATAGCGGTCTTCAGGTATCTAAAAGGGTGTCATAAGGAGGAGGGAGCAAACGTGTTCGTCTTAGCATCTGAGGATAGAACAAGAAGCAATGGGCTTAAACTGCAGCAAGGGAGGTTTAGGTTGGACATTAGGAAAAAGTTCCTAACTGTCAGGGTGGTTAAACACTGGAATAAACTGCCCATGGAGGTTTCTGCCCATGGAGGTGGAATCTCCATCTCTGGAGATATTTAAGAGTAGGTTAGATAAATGTCTATCAGGGATGGTCTAGACAGTATTTGGTCCTGCCATGAGGGCAGGGGGCTGGACTCAATGACCTCTCGAGGTCCCTTCCAGCCCTAGAATCTATGAATCTATTAATCTATTAATCTATGTTGCGTGACAGACACTAGATAAAATTACAAGACTTAGTGATGGACATTGATGGGGGGCTGGAAGGGGCTCCGGCTGAGGCAGGGGGTTGGGGTGTGGGAGGGGGTACGGGCTCTGGGCTGGGAGTGTGGGTTCCGGAGTGAGGCCAGAAATGATGGGTTCAGGGAGTGGGCTCTGGGCTGGAGCAGGGGATTGGGGTGTGGGGGCTCCAGCTGGGGGTGTGGGCTCTGGGGTGGGGGTGGGAATGAGGGGTTTGGGGTGCAGGAGGGTGCTCTGGGCTGGGACAAAGGGGTTTGGAGGGTGACAGGGGGTTCAGGGCTGGGGCAGGGGGTTGGGGTGCTGGGGTGTGTGTGTGCAGGCACCGTGCAGCTCTTACCTCAAGCAGCTCCCAGAAGCAGCGGTATGTCCCCCCTCTGGCTCCTACACAGAGGCACAGTCAGGCTGCTCTGCGCGCTGCCCTGTCTGCAGGCGCTGCTGCACCCCCCCATCCCCCGCAGCTCCCATAAGCCGCGGTTCCCAGCCAATGGGCTGGAAGCTGTGGAGTCAGCACTCGGGGAGGGGGGGACAGAGGCAGCTTGCCTGCAGAGCCACTAGGTGCATGGCTGTGCCTCCATCAGCAACAGCAGGAATGGGGAGCCACCCGAGGTGAGCACCCCCACAGACCTCAAAATACTTACCATGGACACTTGTGTCCATGTACGGACACATTGCCGAACCCTGGTTAACATTCTGATAAGTATAAATGTGTTTATCAGACGAAGCTGTTTAAAACACAGACACAGACACACACACATCTCAGTAGATTTTCTGAAGTTAAAGAAATTAACTGACTACATACAAGGCTGGGGACCGACTAAGCAGCAGTTCTGCAGAAAAGGACCTGGGCATTACAGTGGACAAGAAGCTGACTATGAGTCAGCAGTGTGCCCTTGTTGCCAAAAAGGCCAATGGCCTATTGGGCTGAATTAGTAGGAGCATTGCCAGCAGATCGAGGGAGGTGATTATTCCCCTCCATTCGACACCGGTGAGGCCACACCCAGAGTATTGCATCCAGTTTTGGGCCCCCCACTACAGAAAGGATGTGGACAAATTGGAGCAAGTCCAGAAAAGGGCAATGAAAATGATAAGGGGGCTGGAGCACGTGACTTATGAGGAGAGGCTGAGGGAATTGGGGTTATTTAGTCTGCAGAAGAGAAGAGTGAAGAGGGATTTGATAGCAGCCTTCAACTACTGAAGGGGAGTTCAAAAGAGGATGGAGCTCAGCTGTTCTCAGTGGTGGCAGATGACAGAACAAGAAGCAATGGTCTCACGCTGCAGTGGGGGAGGTCTAGGATGGATATTAGGAAACACTCTTTCACTAGTAGGGTGGTGAAAAACTGGAATGGGTTACCTAGGGAGGTGGTGGAATCTCCTTCCTTAGAGGTTTTTAAGGTCAAGCTTGACAAAGCCCTGGCTGGGATGATTTAGTTGGTGTTGGTCCTGCTTTGAGCAGGGGATTGGACTAGATGACCTCCTGAGGTCTCTTCCAACCCTATGATTCTATGATATGCTCAAGCATGTTTTGTCATAATCTCTGAAATGTTATCATTGTTAACCCAAATTCTTCCAGCAAGGCAACACTACAAGACATGATTCGGGAGTATGGACATTGCCAAGTCTGAAGTTTTAAAACAAAACTATTTGGGATGACCAATGAGACTACTTAAATGCTCAACAGTCTGAGCAAGGGTTGTATAATTTATAATTTATCCCTTTGCCTTCAGGTGTAGCTGACATGGAGACTGCTCACCACCAGACTCTCTTAACATGGGATTGCAATGATTCGTTGTGCTACATTGCATACATACTGAACAAACTATTACATACATGAAATAATGCACCTTTGCATCACTGAATGATCTGGGAAACTATACAGTACACTGGCTATGTCTATCCTACCATATCTACAATACATGGCAACCAGTTTTCCCCTCATAACTGCATTGTAATGCTTGAATTATGGTAGCATTCCCAGCGGTACTCTCTCTTTCCATACTTTACAATCAAGTTTTCCTCCTCGGTTGATGGGACTGTACCTTTTAATACTCAAGAACAAGCAGTTCTCCACTTACACTACTTACTACTGTGAAGATAGAATAAGTGAGGTTAAGACGTTAGTGTTTTTGCTAGGCACAGAGGATACCTGAGGCACCTTCCCCTGCTGCATGTAATTCTTGGTTAATATCCATTCTCCAGACTCTGCGATAGGTTATTTATCTTCTTAATAAACTGCATTATGTGAATCATTTTGTTGTAGGCTTTTAAAATATAGCCTGTTTTTATAAAGTTGATTATCCTCAGGGGGTCTTGGCACTTCTTCAGATGGCCTCTGAGCCTGCACTACAAATATTGTAATCCAGCAGCAGTTCTCAATTTTTTCAGAGCTGGGACCTTATCTTAATAGACGGGATGTCTTATGGTCTACCTCCTCTCCATACCCAATCTGACAGAGAACCACCTCTTCCATTCAAGTGGTGCAGTCCCACTTCAGTCCTGTGACTGAAGAACATCTCCATGGCAACTATAGTAATTGCTTAGAAATATTATTAGAAATACAATGTTGTTTTAGCTGTCTTTAATGCAGTTTAACAGCTGAAAAGGAAAGCTAGCAACATGTAGCTCTCGATGTCAGGGTCTTATGGAAGGGTCCTTAGGGAAGTCCTGTTGTAGTGTATTGCTTATCTTTTCTTGGGAGTATTTTTATGGTACTTGCTTAGGATGTTTTCTCTCTTTTCTTATTTTTCCTACACTTAGAAATGGTGGTGAGTTTTAACTTCTCTTAGTGCTACTAGTATAGACAATAGCTTATAGTGTTGCAAAAGGTGTGTTTTTATAAATCTGCCCAAAGAGCAATGTTGATTTTTAATAAAAGAATGAGCTGAAGTTACAAGAATAATGGGCATGCAGTGAGCCTAGAAGACCCAAACCCCAAATATTTAGTATGTTTTTACACTTATAATCCTCTTCGAAATAAAATGTCTATCCTTGTTAATTTCATCCCACACGGCTTGTCTGTCTCTCTAAAAGAACAAAAGCCAACAACACTATTTCCATTTAGTTTACTTTTCTGGCAGGGTAGTAGCAAGTGTGACATGGGTTTAAAGTAAGTTTTTTAGATTTTTCATAATAAAGTTAGAGAGTATGAGTTGTGTGCTGTCCTTTGTACCTAATATTACTTACAAGTAGGTATGGTGAGGGGAAGACTGTGAGGCTACAGAGATGGCTCTCCCCAAAAGAGCACATAGTTGGTATGTAGTCAATGATTTCACTAGTGACCCCTGAAGCCATAGTCTAGCTGTCCATTTGTTCCACCACTAGAAAAGACTGTCATCTCAACACCCAAGTAGTTCACTTCTGCAGTATGTTTACTCAGTCATTTTGCTGAAGATGTGAATTTCATCCACTGTTTATAACTCCATTTCTGTTCCATTGTATTTTTGTCTACTTAGCTCAATTAATGTTAAGCTTAATATAGATAATTAGAAGTACTAAATGAACACAAAATATGTAAGGGACTCATCCCTATGACAATTTTATTTATATCAGCGATAACTTACCATGTAAATTGGTTAAATGAGAGACTGTGCTGTCAGGATTCCTTATATTACCCACTTCTTTTCTGTTTACATGGCAGATGTTTGGATTTACTATTAGCATATTCTGAAACAATGGTGGGGACCCAGGAGGAAGGAAAGATTTAAACAGCTCTGTAATCCACAGAAGAGAGCAATAGCATTTTTCAAGGATGTGAATCTTGAGGATTTATAAACTCAATTTGGAAAAATAATAAAGAAAAAATGAGTCAGATTCTTATTTATAATTGTCTGAGAGTGTAAAGGGGGCTTGAAGTTACATTAACATCCAGTTTGAGGTGCCCTTAAACTACCATGCAATGTAAAGCAGTATGTGTGTGAAAGAGAATCAAGCCCAGTATCTTTTCACTGAATAAAAGCTGAGTCCATACTCACCTTCACTCAGGGGACATGCCCACCAATGGACAAGATCTGTATTCATCATTACTTCAGGACAGCAGGATATTAACATTCCCAAGAAACTGCTCCTTACTTCTTCGACTTGCAAAGAGACTTCAGCTTTTCATCTTTGAATGAAGACATGCTCTTGGCTTCTGGAGAATTCATTGCTTTACAGATAGAGAATTGTTCTGCAACTGGTGGTTCATTCTACTGAAGATTTTTATAGGACATTACAATCACATCCTACCCAACCATCAGTATAGTGGCTATCAAATCAATCTCTCCAAAAGCATCATTCTCACAGCTCATCTCTCAGAGAAAGATACAAATTAGCTGCAATAGATGGAACATATGCTGTAAAAAGTTAGAATGCAAATTGGCAGAAATCATGCTCACATCCATGTTAGAGGAGAAATACATATCATCATCCTTTCTGGATGAGTTCCAGAAAGTATCACTCACTGAGGCTCTGGAAAAACTGGCAGAGCTTTGGCCTATGAACTGCAGGCTGTCTCCTTGCATGTCATGGTTGGTGAATGAAAGTGGGAACATATTGGATCAATTACTGGTTAAGATTGCCAACTAGCTGCTCATGAGAAAGTGGATACCAAAATCCCTCAAACATATGGCTTTTACTCAAAAAGCCATGTTTGGATAATCTTGTCAATCAATATTCAATCTCTAATCTTCCATTCTGGGGAAAATATTGAGAAATCTGTAGGAGGATGGCTTAAGAACATAAGAACGGCCATGCTGGGTCAGACCAAAGGTCCATCTAGCCCAGTATCCTGTCTTCTGACAGTGGCCAATGCTAGGTGCCCCAGACGGAATGAACAGAACAGATAATCATCAAGTGATCCATCCCCATCACCCATTCCCAGCTTCTTGCATCAGTTTCATTTGGAGTCGACATATTTTCTTAATCCCTCTCAGTCTATCTTTTTGCTTTGGTATAGCACAGATACAGCACAGATCTCACTGACAGATGATCTTTGTGGATTGGACAACAACTCTATTCTTATAAAGGGCTGCACTGCACAACACAGATGCTACAGTAAATACACAATGCACTTAGCCAATTGATATGTTCCCATTAGAGCTGGTCAGAATTTTTTTTGACACAAAAATATTTTTTGGGGGGAAATGCTACTTTTATTGAAATCTAGACATTTTGAAAAACGTGTCTATTTCAGTGAAATCAGGTTGGGGGCGGGGAACCAAATGAAGCATTCTGATCATGTTGATACATCCTGTTTTGACATTTTCAGAATGGAACATTTTGGTTTTCCATTTTGAAATGACTTCAAAACAAAATTCATTCTGGGGTTTTTATATAAAAAAAAACTAAAAAGTTTTTAAAAGATCTAAATCAGAACAAATGTTCCAATTTTACTGGGAAAAAACACCCATTTTGATCAACCTGAAACAAAAGGTTTTCAAAAATTGTTTGGTTGTGTTCCATCATGGAACAGAAAAAAATTCAAACTTGTGGCATTTCCCCAAAACAGAAAATCCAGTCCAGACCAGTTCTAGTTTCTGTTAGGTACCACAACTTATTACACCAACTCAACAGTTACACTGAATCCCTAGTCATCACAGCACTTCAGTCTCTAAATCCTGGTTCTGGCTGTTCTGCTACTGCAGCTGAGATCAGTGGAGGCAGTCAACAGCCATGGTGTTTTTAGTGGTAAACCCTGAGGGCTGAAATTTAGTCAGCTAGTAAGTCTGATAAAGCTCGTTTACTCGGCTCCAGGACATAGTGAAATACCCATCTTTTTTTCTGTAGCATTTTTCCAAGGGTGGAGTGGCTATGGGGGAAGCTACTTGCTGATGCTCATTTTAACCTCTGAAAGGTAGTAGATTATATATTATGATAAGGAATAGCTTCTCAACAGTTACGCTTTTCTAGTAAATAATGTACATGCTCCCAGAACATCGTAGAAAAGGATGTTTTACAAATCTAAAAAATGCATGTATTTTGGTAACAATGTGGGTAACATGCACTGTGTTTTTGTCATGGTTTTTCCTTATGAACCTCTAGTCTAGGGCAATTTAGAGATAATATTGCTGTAGTTATCAAAAAGGGAAATTATATTGATAAAGGTTTGTAGGGGGGGAAATTAAAGCAATAAAATGTATGAAGCCAGAGTATGATACAATTCAAGTAATAATAAACAAAACCCCTTAGTGTCAAGTTTGATATATTTGTGCTACTAGGGAAAAAAAATATTCACTATTCACAACAAAGTTTGATGTTCTGTTTCCAGGCAGCAGATTGCTTTACAGATTTGGTACAATCTTAATTGAATCAAATAAATCACAGAATATTTTCCCACTGCTTTTACGAATTCCCAGAAGGAAATACAAAAATTACAAATGAGAATATATTTATTATTTGTAGTTTTAATTGATATAATTTAAGACACAATCAAAATGTCTATGGTTGGGAAATACTTCTCAAATAGGCACCTTATTATGTAAAATGAATGTACATGTCAATGATTGTCTCAATCTGGAATAGCTTTCTGGAAATAGCAGTAGTGACAAGACTGACAGTTTCCATGACAATAATGTCAATGGACCATGTAGGGCAAAAGTCCTTATTTCTGAGATAATGCTAACTTTGTAGAAGATCAGTATGGATGGTATACATTGCAAATCAGTGCTATCAAGCATGTTTTTCCTACATTCTGCTAATTACTTGCTAACATTTATTAATAATAGGTATCTAATAAGAAGGAATTTTGTTTTGTTAAAATTCTAACTCAGATTTCTAAATGATTCAACCAAAATAGTGGTTTTATATATAGCAACTAATGTCACTGAAGTGTTGTGGTGTTGTGCCTCTATAGAAAATCTTGCGGGGGGGGGGGGGGGGGGGCTGGAATGGTAATAGAAATGTGACAAATCAGTATCCAAATGCTGGCTGATACATTTTGAAGAGAAGCATTAAGCTCCTCCTTGTGGACTCTCTATTTGCCATCTTTTACCATTAAAATCCATAATCAGTTGGAAACTCAGATAATGTGCTTTTACTACATGATGATGAGTGATGTAGAATTGCAACTACAATAAATAATAATATATGCACCTGTATCTCTTAAGGAAGCATTTCCTGAACTTATGAAAGCTTGACTTCCTTTCAAGAAAATGAAGCCAATCCCACCCCCTCTGCATGTGCCTGTACATGAAATGCAAGTTTTGATACTACTGCTGGGTTACTTATTGAAAGACTTGTTAGTGGAGCCATGACATGAAGCAGTTAGACAGTGGGTATTCTTTGCAGAAATAACAGGTTGGTGGATGAAGGAAATAACTCTTGTCCCTTCAGACTAAAATTCTTATTGTAAGAATTCCAAAGTAAGTTATCACTGGCTGCTTCTGAAAAAAAATACAAACCTGAGTCTTTCAAGAAAAGAAGTGCTTTGTTAATATGAGGAGACAACCCTTCCTGCCTAAACAGAGCAGCATCTATTGATATATTTTCCTAAACACTGAGGAACCACAGATCTGACTGTTTCCTTTTATTTTTGATTGTTGTCATGCCTCTAGTAAACAAGTTCTTCTTTCTCCTTCAACTATCATTTGGGGGAAACGGAGCAAAACTTTGATTAAATTAAATACAAATGTAAACCTAGATCTTCATAGAAAGATGGTGAATTTGACATGTGCACATATTTTAAGTCCCATTAGCAAAAATAGAAAATAAAAGTATGTGCACAGGATAAAGCAGAAATCGAGTGTACACCCCCCCCACACACACACCTAGTTTTGTTAGTTTTAATCTGGGTGACATTTTGATACAACTTCCAGCGCTTTCTAGATGGCTGAGATACTTTAAAGTAAGGCGATGATGTCCCAGTTTTTTGTATAGTGTCATGAGAACTTTTTAGGATACCAGAAATGTCTGTTCAACATGTATTGCTATATCAAGTACCATTTGCTCCATACTTACCAGGAAAAAACTGTAGTGGAATGAGTGGAAAAGCAAACAGTATCTGGAGTGAAGAGAAAAACTGAACACATGTACGCACTATCAAAGCTATTTTTTTTACCATGCTATGCTCAAAATGAATGTTAATTACACTGGTTCAGAGTTTCATGATAAACCAATTCAAAATACTAAGTTACTGGGGGAAAATATCTCCATTAAGAACGTAAGATCATAAGAACAGCCATACTGGGTCAGACCAAAGGTCCATCTAGCCCAGTATCCTGTTCTCCAACAGTGGCCAATGCCGGGTGCCCCAGAGGGAATGAACAGAACAGGTAATCATCAAGTGATCCATCCCCTGTCACCCATTCCCAGCTTCTGGCAAACAGAGGCTAGAGACACCATCCCTGCCCATCCTGGCTAATAGACATTGATGGACCTATCCTCCATGAACTTATCTTTTTTGAACCCTGTTATAGTCTTGGCCTTCACAACATCCTCTGACGAGGAGTTCCATGGGTTGTCTGTGCATTGTTTGGAGAAAAAACTTCCTTTTGTTCATTTTAAACCTGCTGCTAATTAATTTCATTTGGTGTTCCCCTAGTTCTTGTGTTACAAGAAGGAGTAAATAACACTTCCTTATTTACTTTCTCCACACCAGTCATGATTTTGTAGACCTCTATCATATCCGCTCTTACTCATCTCTTTTCAAAGCTGAAAAGTCCCAGTCTTATTAATCTCACCTCATAGGGCAGCCATTCCATACCCCTAATCATTTTTGTTGCTCTTTTCTGAACCTTTTCCAATTCCAATATATCTTTTTTGAGATGGGGTGACCACATCTGCATGCAGTGTTCAAGATGTGGGCGTACCATGGATTTTTATAGAGGCAATATGATATTTTCTGTCTTATCATCTATCCCTTTCGTAATGATTCCCAACATTCGGTTCGCTTTTTTGCCACTGCACATTGAGTGGATGTTTTCAGAGAACTATCCACAAAGACTCCAAGATCGCTTTCTTGAGTGGTAACAGCTAATTCAGACCACATCATTTTATATGTATAGTTGGGATTATGTTTTCCAATGTGCATTACTTTGCATTTATCAACACTGAATTTCATCTGCCATTTTGTTGCCCAGTCACCTAGTTTTGAGCAGGGCCGGCTCTAGGTACCAGCCTAGGAAGCAGGCACCTGGGGCGGTAAAATGTAAGGGGCGGCATCCCGGGCGTTCTTAGGGCAGCACTCTGGCGGCTTTCGGTGCAGCTCCTCCGCTCTTCCGTCTTCAGTGGCACACCTGCGGGAGCTCCTCTGCTCTTCCGTTTTCGGCGGTATGCCTGCGGGAGCTTTTTTTTTTTCCTTCGCCACTTGGGGTGGCAAAAAGGGTAGAGCCGGCCCTCGTTTTGAGAGATCCTTTTGTAGCTTTTCACAGTCTGCCTGGGACTTAACTATCTTGAGTCGTTTTGTATCATCTGCAAATTTTGCCACCTCACTGTTTACCCCCTTTTCCAGATCATCTATGAATACATTGAATAGAATTGTGAATTATTGTTCTTGAGTCCAAAACTGTCAGGAGCAATGCCAGTACACATTCAAAAATAAGTGTTTTTTTGTATTTTATGTCTATATTCAGTTTTATAAAATATTGCTGCAAAGACATTTTTGATTTTGAAAATATATGCACTCATGTTTAAAAGTAAACTGATTTTCATGAAAAAACTCTTGTTAGCACTAGACAGTTTTGGATAAGATCAGTCAAGCTAGATATTCAAACACCTCCATCAGACTTCAAATGGAAGGCAGAGTTGAATCACCTTGTCATATGTAATATGGATATTAGAAAACTATGACCAGCATTTCAAAGGTCAGTACTAAAGTACCGATGACTCTTCATGTCACCAGACATGTGGCTAAGAGTTTATAACTAATCCTTCATTTTGGCTGCTATTACATTAGACTGCTCCACAGAGAACCATAACTGCTTACAAATCATTTGGAGAGACTCAGAGCTGGGTGAACACTAGAAAACATTTTTGGCAAATATTCATTCATATTTTTAAACAAAATCTTTTCAACTACATTAATTCCCCCTTTGTGTTTGCTCTGCTTGCATTGTCTAGAAATGAGTGTACTGTCCTGAATTTTCTGAGATACAATGACCTGTACCATATTTTCACCTGAAACCTAATTCTAAAAGTTATGCTCTTTCAATTTAGGGAACATACCATGTGAACTACAGAATGTGTCCAAATAAAACACCATACATTTTGAATATTACAAACTCCCAATAAACTGTTTGTAAATCAGCTACAAACCAGACATTTTTTGTAGAAATTATTTGATAAATAATTTCAAAACCCAGAGAAAAATGACAATCCATTTGTAGAAAATGTCCAAAACAGAGAAAAAGACAAAATTCATTGAATACATCATTCAGTATGAATTATTCTCCTGGATCTGCTGGGGACTAAATCGTAGAAGGCAAAAGGCAGTGCTCAGACATCTGCCCTGGGCTCAACCTAGGGCCAAAAAAAATGTTTAAAGAGTTTCCAGATGTGCATTTAGCTATTCAGCAATCAGCTGATGTGTGTTGCTTCCAACAATATTTCTGTTCAGTGATGTACTTAATATTTTTGTATAGAATTGTCTTCTTGCTAAGGCATCTCCAGTGTTCACAGAGGGACAGAGTACAAACCCTGAACCAGAAGTTCATGGCACAATAAATTCAGAGAGATGTAGCACTTCCTGAGTCCTTTTGTCTAGATTGAATTCTGAAAGACAGCTAGCAGAAATCTTAATTTATGACTCTTTGAGGACACTGAATCTTCGTAACTGAAACTTGCTGACTGATAGAACAATGGATAATGTAATTTTTTTCATTGCAGCAGAAAATGCTATCACACATAAATCATCTGGCATGTTTCCTTCATTCTTAGATTTGACGCTTTCAATCTATCAAATTTATACAACTTGTGTGATGGTAGCCATCAGATGCCAACAGACTTATCCCTGAATTTTCAGTAGCAGATGTTGATCAAAATGCCATTTAGTTTGTGCCATCAACATGTCAAAAATGCCAAGAAACCAAATTCAGTACATTATAACTTGTGAAAAATGACACAAACTTCCCTAGAAAGACCATTTCTTTTATTGTGCCAATATTGATTTCACACAGACCAAAAAATCACTAGTTAGCTAATGAAAAAATTCCATCTAGTTTCTCTGTTTTAATTGACTTTGGCCTTTTTACTGTACCTACTCTAGAATTTCCGCATCTTTGGCACATTTCAAGTAAACAAAAAAATGTAAGATGAAAATGAATGTAGTCTGTCTGTGACTTAACATTGAGCGCTTTATTCTATTGAATAGCCATGGAGCTAGTTTTTGAGTCTTGTAATAAAGAAGAAGAAGAATGCACGTGGAAAACAATGTGCTACTTGTCTTTTAGTGCATCACAACAGATGCAACATAGGTATGCTCCATTATAGGGGTCTTTGTATATGTTCTAATTCTTACCATTCCCCTGAAAAGTAACAAAACCCAAAATCACCTCTCTCTCTCTCCTGTATTAAAATAGTAACTGTAAATAATTGATATCATAGTCACTGGAACCCCAGTCTTTCAACATGTTCTGTGCAGGCAGCTCCCTTGTGTCTACATGGAGCCCCAGTGAGTTCAATCAGGTTCTTCCCATGCAGAAAAACTTGGATCAGTGTTTAAGTTGATAGTCTGTCTGGGGACAAAAATAAATTCAATGGAAATTTTGTGGAATAAATTGTACCTTAGGAATTAGCCTAAAGTGTGTGCCCTACTGTATATTTCAATCTCCTTTATTCAGATGTGCCCCAATTGTGCAATGAAACTCTGCAGAGTTCAAGGGTCCATGCTAGCATTTCAGGATTCAGGTTTGTATCTAGCAAGTGACGTGACTCTCACTACAGTTACAAGATCGCCATGAAATGGTGCAACCCCTCTCATATTTCATATAGACTATTTTTATTTTGTTGCGTTCTTACACTGGGTATTCTAGAATGGTTATATTATACACACATCTAACAGCAGTGCCACAGCTGTCACTAATGAACTAAACTATCTGATACATTTGTGGCTGAGGGTAATCCATTCAGTTACCTCTGGACCCCAGGAACACTCACAAATTCACACTCATGTGATATCTCTGAATAGTTTATGTGGCTGTCTGAATGACAATAGTAGTTGTATTTATAAAGCATTCCCCAGCCACATTCCCTAGCTTGGCCTCACCAGTCACTGTGATTTGCAGATGCTCAGCTAAAGTGAGACGAGAGATAACTAGAGTGCAGGCGGAGGAAGTCTGGCAATGAGTCTAACCTACTGTGCAATAATGCTTAAAAAAAAAGTTTTATGCTGTGACTGTGAATAACTATTTAGGAGATAAATAGATATTATTTGCATGCACCATAGAATGTACAAAGTCCCAAACTGCAGATCTGTTCTGAGTGGTGGATAGCATGATTATTCCAAGCCACTTGGTAATAAAATCAAGATATTCCTGCTATGAGGAATTTTCTTTTTCCTTTGTGTATTAGAAGCTGCCAAGATTTAGACTGAATTGTTTACATCCATGATGCCAAAAACTTATACTGAGAGAGCAAATGCAGTCTTTTGTGAGCTGTGGCCACTGTTGTGCACTGAGGTGCAGGGGCTGTTGCAGTAACTTAGTTCCAGACTCTGTGACTGGGATCTATGCCCCACTTAGTTGCTAAAGGCCTGAGGGGAAGTACTGATCCAGTGTTAATGAATATTGTCAGTGCCTCTGGTATGGAGGGCAAGGAGCAAGCAAACAATTGTGAGAACTCTGCTCAAGAAATGATGGTAACATACTGGCCAACTCTTGGTCTGTTTGAATTCTCCCTTGTCTGCATAAGGTTATTCAGAATGTATTGCATTGCAATTTTAACAATGCTTGGAGTCTTTGACTCTGCTTAATCTTTTTACAGGCTTGGTTATGATACAGAAAACACTGTACTTGCAGTAGTAATCAATCTCCTTCCGACTGTGAAAGAAGATCAAATGTCCATGTGACCAGGACTCTTAGAGAAGCTGGCCGCGTCCAGTAAAAATGATCACATAGATTTGCTGATGCTATTTGTGGTCTCTGTCAGGGTGGATTGACTCAGTTAAGTGATACCTTTCTTTCTGAAAGGTATTGTTGGGTATCTGTTGCTCTGGTGCTCTCATATATGGGGCACCAACGGCTTCTATCTTGCTGCTCCTCTTGGGACTTTAGAAAAGGCATGGGTCTTTCAACATGGTCCTGATACTCATCTCTTTATTTATTCAGTTGTGTGTGTTTTAATATATCTGTGTTAGTGCCTGGAGCCTTATGACAAGCAAATTTTAAAAAATAAATATAACTGAAATAATAAAATACATAAATTCAATAAAATATTTCAAACTCAAAGTGGCATCTTTAACTGAAAGGTGTAATATCAATAGTAACCAGTGAACTTCATATTGACAACACAGCAAAGAACGCTAAATAACAGAACTTATATTATCTAAGGTGAACAATAATTTTGGCTCACTAATGACTTAATATGTGCTTGATGTAAATGATAGCTTACAATACCTTCTGCTTTCTACTTCTTCCCATGTTTGACCAATTTTGGTCAAATTATGACTCTTTTCAGAATTTCTCCATCAACAATGTGGGAGATGCATGGATCTGGAGACCTTTGATTGCTAAAGGAAAGGAGAATTCAGGAAGATAATTAATTAAATGCAGATGGTCAAATGTAACTAAAATTAAACTCCTGAGGAAACTGCAGTGTGGACTCCAAGTAGAACTGGTCAAATAGTAAACAAACAAGCAAATATGATAAAATATTTCCCTGAATTATAATAAAGACCATGGTTCACTATGATTCATGGTATCATTTTATTTATTTATTTGGTTACCTAGTGCTTAGGAGCCATAGTCATGAACCAGGACCCCATTATGGTAGGTGTCGCACAAACAGAACAAAGAGATGGGACCTTACAATTTATGCCCCACTTAGTTGCTAAAGTATAAGACAAAAGACAAGATGGATACAGACACACTGATGGGGGAGTACAAGGAAACAATGAGACTGTATTGGTCAGCATGTCAGGAAGTAGTCTTAGCACAGCAGTAGACTAACCATTGTCAAGTTTTTTGTTGTCATCTAAAGGAAAGTTTTGAACAGAGATTTGAGGGAGAGTAATGAGTCCATTTTGCAGATGTTTATGGGGAACCCTTCCCGACCCTATGGAGCAGCATGGGAGAAAGCACAAAGGTGCTCATTTGAAAATTTAACAAGTAGGCAGTGGACGCTGACTTCATGGGCCGATCAGAGTTGGGAGTTAATGCTTGATAGTAAATCAGAGATGATAGACAGGGTGGGGGTTGACCGTGAAGGTGATTGAAAGTGAAGATAAGCAGCTTATGTTTGATGCGATAGAGAAGAGGAATTCAGCTGAGGTATTCAAAGGAAATGGGGCATGGTCAAAGCAACAGATGAGAAAAATGAATGTGGATGTGATATGGCCAAGTTTGCATATTTTCCATTACTTCAGATTTCAGATCACCACTGAGTCTTTGTTAAAATAAAATATGAAATGTAGAAAATTTTACAAATATAAACAAATGATTATTCATCTCAAAATTGGCAACAAACTGTATTTGTTGTTCTCTTATTTATACAGTTTCAGTGGCCCACTTCGGACAATATAATGTTACCTACCTAAATAATCAATATTTAGATCAAATAATGTGCCTCCAATAAATAGGCTGAAAATAGTTTTTTTATGGATCAGTTGTTGAATATGTAAGATTAATAAATATATTTGCAATAATCTGGATTGGTCTGTCAATACTTTATCAAAAAAGGCTACAATTGTAATTCATTATTTATAATAAACCATTGAATGAGTTCTGAGAATAAAATTTGTCACACAAATAATGTGTCCTGCCTTCTATGTGACCCCCTCGCCCAAATCCCACAGAAACTGATGCAATTGTATATATCTGAGAAAAGTATCAATGATAAATATGTATTAGATGTTTGCCACAGTTGTTTTGTTCCCATTTTCTTCAGATAAATGTTACAGCTCTCTCTCTGGTTTCTCGTATTATTCCCTGATCAAAGAAATGTTGCTGCTTCTGCAATTTGTTTGATGATTTTCTATCGCCTTAAGCTGTTCAATAGAGATGATTAAATCATTTAGGCCCCAACTCAGCAAAGAATTTAAGCACATTCTTAACTTCAAGCCTATGAGCAATCCCCCTGAAGTCTGTGGGACTGTATGCGTGCTTAAAATTTCAAAAGGGCTTTACTTTTGCATCTCATCAGGAATTTATCCATAGGGGATACCATACATCTGTGGCGAGAATGGACCTTTCTAATTATTCATGAATTTCTGAAACTGTCTTTTTCTCCAGGAATCCCTGTAATGATCTTGTTTATGAACAGTCGAGTGGCTTCAAGCTGTCTGCCATTGTAGCTATCTCCTCCCTTTGATAGTGGCAACAAGAAAATAGCTATTATAATATGGTGCAGTAAAATCAACTGACTCGTAAATTTGACTATGTAAAATGATTTTCCTTGTTGATCCTGTATATATTTTAAATGTCTCCACAGCCTTTCAGTTCCAGTGCAGCATGAATGTTATTTTTCCTATGAAATTGAAAACGCATACTAAAACAAAGTTCATCGAGTTGGTATCCAAGTGTAAATGTAATTAGTAACACAACTTCTATAATGACCTTAACATCTGTGTATAGTGCAAAAAGGTTTTTAATGCAATATATTACATTTTTACTGAGTGCATAGTATTGCCCTAACTATAATCAACTTGGTGAGTTTTTCAGTTATTATTTACGATGTACGCTCAAGGCATTTGGTTACTATATACTCAATGCTGATTATACTACTTTATACTAAACAAAATTAATTCTACATTGGCAAATTCTGAGCCATAAGTTTTTAACTTGATAATTTATCATGGAGGATATTTTCATTCTAATTGCATTTGGTTTAGAAGGAGACACCTATTTTTCACCTAATATAGGCCTGCAGGCAAAATGGACTTTTTGTATGGGCACCTCCTCATTTCCATAGAAAGGAGGTCAACTGTCCTCTCTAGTCCTCAACAAGGTGCTCTGCAGCTCAAGGGTCACTCAGCACTGAGGGAACAGAGTGGAGATTAAGTCAATTGAAAGGACATACCTTATTCTCTCTTGCCCTGCAGAGATTTCCGAGGTTGTATTATCCTCTCCCCTTTCCATCTTCAAGGGCTGTATTATTTGTGTATGTGAGGGAGAAAGGGGCAAACTGCATCCTCTGCATAAAGGAATCTCCATACCTGGGACTGTCACAGAGGTTTCCTGCTGTGGGTTTAACCCAGGCCATGCCATTCTCTCTTGGAGTAAGGCCAGAAGCATACATAATCCACAAGCATATACATGAGTTTTTACTCTACACCCTGCACATGAAGCAAACTCAAAGCTTATAGAAACACAGTGTCCTTAATAGCTACTTGAAAATCAGTTCCTCCTTTACATAAACTAGTTTAAATGGTCTTGTTTGAGCATGATGGTAGCAGTTGCTGTGTTATAGCATACACAATTCTTTATTGTTCATAGGACTTTGCTTAACATTTAATGGTTTTAAGTTTTATGTTAAGCTCTGAAGTTTCTTATATTTGTTTTATTACAAAACCAAAGATCAGACCCGATACAGTAAGTGAATAATATTTTCATGCAAGAAAGTGCATTACAAACACAGTAAATGAAGCCTTGCCATGATATTGTGAAGTAGTTAATTATTATTATATCCACTGTAAACTTGGATAGGCTAAATCACAAAGAAGTTAAATGATTTAGCTATGGACATCGAACAAATCAGTGGCCAAAGCAGGCATAAAACTCAGGTATCGTGTCTCCCAGTTGCCTGGTCTCTTAATGCACACTTCCTCAAGAGAGGGACTTCATTTAATCTGAGGGCTTGTCTACACGGCCCTACAGCGAGGATTTAGGGGTGTGAGTTGCAGTGCACATTAAAGTGTTGTGCTGTAAATGCTTGTGTAGACCTGCTAGCGTGAACTAAAAGATACCTAGTCCATGTTAACACATGTTTCATGTTAGTGTCCTGAGGACATGGTAAGGTGAACAAGGTACCTTTTCGTTCATGCTATGAGAGTCTCCACTGTTGAGTGTAACTGCCCAGCTGACCTTACTGGCTACATGCTGCAGATGCACTCCTGCCTGGAGTAGACAGGAGGTACTGGATCTCCTGGGCCAGTGGAGAGAAGAGGCTGGGCAAGCACAACTCCAATTCAGCCACCGAAAAGTGGACATCTGTGAGCAGATTGCTCAGGGAATGCAGGAGAAGGGCTACAAGAGGGACCAGCAACAGCGCTGCGTGAAAGCCAAGACGATGCAGCAGGCGTACCAGAAGGCCAGGGAGGCCAACAATTGATCTCATGCAGAGTTGCAGCCACTCTGCTTTTACAAAGAGCTGCAAGCCATTCTCGGCGGACACCTCACCACCTCCCCCAGAGCACTGTGGATACTTCCAAGGAGCCTGAGTCACAGACCCCTGATGTGAACAGCGAGGAGGCAGACAAGAGAAGAAGTATGGGAGACGAGCGACCGGGAGATCCAGCTGTGCAGCGAGCCAGGACATGTTTTGACTCCACCCCAGTCCAGCTAGTCCCGACAGTTGAGGATGGGCAAGCCTGATACAGGGGAAGGAACCTCTGGTAAGTTTGCAGTTTGCTTTGAAATTACAGGGATGGAACCCCCAAAGCAGCAGGACCCATCTGTTAATTTACTTTTTTACTTGTGCTAGAAGGGGTAGCGAAACAAATAAATGAAATATGTCAATATGCACCAACCTTGACAAAAATGTTGTTGTTTAATTAACATGACTGCATCCTTTCTTACGAGATTTGGATTCTCATCATACCCAAGTGCTTTATTAATGTATTAAAGTTTGTTCATTCAGAAAACACTAACACAGTCTTCTACAAAAGCAATCATTTATTTTCATGAAAGCCCTAGGCAATAGACATTAGAGTAAATGTGTACAGAAGGGGTGCTCCAACTTTTTCGCAGTGTGAACCACATTTTAATGGAGATTTGCTTGTGAACTGCATCTATTCACGGTTATGTGACATCCCCATGGCAACTACAGAAACTGCTAACATGGAAAAATACTAGAAGCCTATTTTGTGTACTTTAACTCTATAATGGAATAAGTGTGTGTCCTTTTTGGGAAAAAAGTTTGCTGCAAAGAGTCTGTAGAACATAAAGGCAGCTGGAAGCAAGGAGCAGAAGCCCTCATCATGTGACCAGTGAGCTCTCTGCAGACCACCAGTGGGTTCATGGACCACAGTCCAAGAACTTTTACAGTAAAGACATACAAAATAGAGCTCAAGCAGCCGACTGTAGTCAGAATTCAGTGACGATCATAGATTTAATGTCAGATTTTCAAAAAAAAGGGCTCAGCATCTCCAAATAGAGACGGGTTTTCAAGAGAACTCTGCTCCCATTTAGTCTAATTGAAATGGCTTGATTTTCAAAACCGCTCAGCACCTCTCCCACCTCTCACAATGAGAGCTGCTCTGTGCTGAGCACCTCTGAAAATCTGGCCTTTACAGCATCGAAGGAGCCTTTTGCCTCAAACATCCTAAGTGAAATATTAAAACGAGGAAAGTCGTTGATTGTTGAAGTCTATGTCTTCTAGAAAGAAGAGAAAGGGAAAGAGATAAATGTAACCTTCAGTAACACCCAATTTTAAGAATTAAATGCGTTTGTACATTCTTAATATTTCTATTCTACACTGCTATCTAAATAGGTACCTATTTGCACCTCTTCTTTGAAATCAGATTTTTGTCTACTATTGAACAATAGTACACATGCTAGAGAAAGGATAAAAAGTTATTAGGACACTTAAAAAGAGCATGAAAAGCTTATATTGGGGTTTAGAGACACAAGGTGGGTGAGGAAATATCTTTTATTGGACCAAAGTTTGTCACTGAGAAAGACAAGCTTTCTACCTTACACAGAGCTCTTCTATAGGTCTTATTACAGGGGTTATTAGAAAAAAGACATATTGTCTCTTTTTGCTAGGAAATAACAGGCTTTTGTCTAGGTCAAGGATCAGTTTTATTGGGTCAACAGATGAGGAGTTGGGCAGTGTAAAATAATAACATTTTATCATGTAAAAAGTTAGAAAATAAAAGTGTCTCCTTAATATCAAAGCAGTTCTCAAAGTCAGTCACTATAAAAATAAAGTGCACCTCTCTCATGATTTAGCCTTTGCTGCCATCCTGTGGCCATTTAATTTGATTGATTTAAAGCTACTGCAATTTTAATAGAATTTCCATCCATTTTCTTACTTCTTCTATAAATTTTTACTTTGTTATTCAGATAAATGTATTTGGATACATGGGCTACAGAGACTGGAAAATGTGTAAGGTAACATCTTTATTTAAATATGATCAACATATCCAACCACGAGACTGAAAAACAAAACATTTAAAATGAATCATTATTGTTTCAGACAAAGGTTATTATGTGGACTAACATAATGTAATTTTTTGAAATGTTCATACCATGTCTATCCACACTATGGTGGAGATACTACAACACAGAAAGTGACAAGTGAAGATAGCAGACAATTAGCATTCATGTCTATAAGTGCCTAGATAGCACACATTTTAGTACTGAAAACAAAAAAATAAGGAAAGGGAATAAGGAAAAGATCTTTGGGTAAAATTATCTGGAATTTATTCTTTCAGTGTGTCGTTTCTATGATAACATTTTTAATCACAATCCAACTTCTGAGGAATTAAAATGCTCCTAAAATGGCTTTAGATGTGTTAAACATAATTGTAGGAAGACACATTTACTAATTCATAAGAGTAGAATTGCTTCTTTTGTTCCTGTCTATTGATGTACAAGTTTAACTCTTCTCTAACATCAACATCAAAACCATTCCTGAGGGCACATTGTCAGCTGTGAGTATTGGTTATTATACAAAACATGCTCAGTTTACTGTTACCTCTTCTTGCACCCACCTCCAGTGGTCTGTCTCATCTTCCAATTTCATCTTATTATACCAGGGGTGGCCAACCTGTGGCTCCGGAGCCACGTGCGGCTCTTCAGAAGTTAATATGCGGCTCCTTGTATAGGCACCGACTCCAGGGGTGAAGCTACAGGCGCCAACTTTCCAGTGTGCCAGGGGGTGCTCACTGCTAAATCCCTGGCTCTGCCACCAGCCCTGCCCCCACTCCACTCCTTCCCACTCCCTCCCCTCAGCCTGCCGTGCCCTCGCTCCTCTCCCCTCACCCCCAGAGCCTCCTGCAAGCCATGAAACAGCTGATGGGGAGGGAAGGGGAGGCACTGATTGGCAGGGCTGTGGTGGGTGGGTGGCGCTGGGAGCAGGGGGAGGGGCTGATCGCGGACTGCTGACGTATTACTGTGGCTCTTTGGCAATGTACATTGGTAAATTCTGGCTCCTTCTCAGGCTCAGGTTGGCCACCCTGGTATTATACATTAAATTGTAAATTATCTGTGGTAAAGACTGTCTTTTTACTAGTTGTTTGCATCTAGTCCAATGGGGTCCTGATCCTGGACTGGGGCACTGAGGCATTATTGCAATATGAAGAATAATAATTACCTCTGCAATGGGAAGGATAGTGACCTCAGGCTAATACATAACATTATCAGACCAGTCCATATGTTGATTTCATCTGTTTGTTGTGCCTCTGAAGGGCACATGACTGAGCTTTAAGGCCCATTAATCGGGCTGCCTATTTGAAATTTTTAAATGATTGATTCCTCCCTGTTAAAGAGGAGAAGCTAGTGCTGACTAGTGAGGCCTGATGTATAAGCCGGTTGCCAACCAAACTTATGATGGGACATGTTGTTTCCTGCCTGAAGACAGAAGAGACTTCCTGTGCACTGAAGTGAAAGTTGATGAATTTGAAGAACAGAGTTCTGTAATTGAAGAATGGCTATTGACCCTGTATAACATCAGACAGGCAGAGGAGTTCTTGGACAACAGGGTTCAGGTAGCATCTTTAACAAGAAAAGGAAGTGGCAACAAGAGTACAGTAGAGAGCAGACATTAGAAAGTCAGATTGGCAGTTTGTTACAACATGAGGAAGGGAAAACAGGAGGCATTTTACACAGCTAGAGGCAGAAGACGAGAGGTCTGTGACCACCAGAGGAAAGAGACCAGGAGAAATTCAGCTCACCCACAGCTCATCTAATCGCTATCAGGTACTCAGTGTGCAGCTGTAGGGAATGTCTCTAAAGTTTCAAGTGAGGAAAGGAACGGGGATCTGCATGGGACACACTTGAGGATGTATATATGTGCCCAATCCACAAGGATGTCGAACAAACACAAAAGCACAGATTATCCTTACTGGGAACTCACTGTTAAGAAAAGTGGGCAGGACGTTCTTCAAGTGGCAGAAGTCAGCAAGATGATGTGCTGTCTTTCTGGAGCATTGACAAGAAACATCTTTACAAGTTTGGATGGGATCCTGAACACGGCGTTCCAAGATCCACTGGTTTTGGTACACATTGGCAGAAAAACATGGCTTCAAGTGAAAATTGTACAGTATGAAAGAAAATTTGCGTGAAATATTTATTAGTAGTAAAATACCATGGGTGAGTTACAGACAGGTCTAAAGACAAGGTCTCTGTCCTGAAGTGCTTAAAGTCTAAGGGATCAATACAACAAAGTGCTGAGAATTGAACGTATCCAATTCTTTGTGTGATCAGGCCTTAAATAAGTCATTTATACACTGTAGGTCTAACCTTGCAAGCCCTACTCACACCCATAGTCAAGTGAATTGTTCCACAGAAGTCAGTTGGAACTACTCAAGTATAGTAAGGGTTCAGAGGATTGCCCCTAAATAAGGACATTTATAACTAGTTATGAACAATTCTTTAGTGGCAGAGGATGATGCAGGTGTCCTATACAGACTTCCCTGTTTGGGGAAAGAATAATTTAGACCAATTTAATCAACTTTGGTGTTCTGGAATAGTTTCAAAAGCTGATGTAAAAATTCAAACTATTAAACTAAGCTGTAACCAAGTGCTCTCATCCCACTGCCGAGACACTGTATCTATTTAATAGGTTTCTATGTTACAGTATATTGCTGTAATCTTTGTAGTTATGCTGGAACTAATCCAAGGTTTTATTTGTAGAATGTGTATAAATTTGTCACTTCTCAGTGGTGTCAGATCTCAGTGGTCATGCTCAATACAAAATAATGTTCTAATACAGTTAGCACAGAAACTCAAATGTTTCTGAGAAATGTTACTGAGAAAAATATTTTCTCCTCTATGAGCTATCCATTATTTTAGGAATTAAAACATTGTTCTATTTTTTAACACTTTTTGTAAGATTCACTACCCAAGGAGACTTGTTCAATGCATTTTCCTGGCAATAAAATGTCTCAGCAGGTTAGCTGAATTTGTATAATACGGCTGCAGATTACCTCTTCCTAGGAGCTTATCACTTTCACACAGAACAAGGGCAAGGATTGTGTAGGTGAAAAATTAGTCCACTAAAGATTTTTTAAAGTGATATATTCCTTCAAAAAGAAAAATGAAAGGAATAAAATGAAGAATGAAAAACTGAACTCTAAAATAGCATGAAAAAAATCACTTTGAGGAGCAGGAAGTGGATTTTCCCCATGCACCAACTTGAGAGAGATACTGGTATGCAGAAAAAGATCATCTTTAAAACTCACCCTACCCTCATTAATCTTGGTTTTCATTATACATGTGTATTGTTGCCACTTGTACACAAAAAAATGCATTATTGGTCAAATTGCAGGCAATATGTCTCTCCAATAACGCTTTGCGTACGATCTTTGGCTTTGTGATGGGGTGAACTGATCTGCACAATTTATTGACAGGCTATTCTTTGGTGTTCATTACCATCATATCTGAGTGTCTCACAAACATTAAGTAATTTATCCTTGCAACATTTGTGTGAGGTAGGGAAGGATTTTATCCCAATTGTGGGAACTGAAGCAAAGAGAAGTTAAGTGATATGTCCAAGGTCATACAGGAAGTCTGTGGCAGACTTAGGAATTAAACCAGATCTCTTCAGTCACTAACCACAAGACTATCTCTTTTACTTTTGCTGGATTTGGTCAATATCTTCATTAACGATCTGGAGGATGTGGACTACACCCTTAGCAAGTTTGCGGTGGGGGGGGTGGCTCAGTGGTTTGAGCAATGGCCTGCTAAACCCAGGGTTGAGAGTTCAATCCTTGAGGGGGCCATTTAGGGATCTGGGGCAAAAATTGGGGATTGATCCTGCTTTGAGCAGGGGGTTGGACTAGATGACCTCCTAAGGTCCCTTCCAACCCTGATATTCTATGATTCTATGATGATTCTATGACACTAAACTGGGAGGAGTGGTTGATACGCTGGAGGGTAGGGATAGGATACAGAGGGACCTAGACAAATTAGAGGATTGGGCCAAAAGAAATCTGATGAGGTTCAACAAGGACAAGTGCAGAGTCCTGCACTTAGGACGGAAGAATCCCATGCACTGCTACAGACTAGGGACCGAATGGCTGGGCAGCAGTTCTGCAGAAAAGGACCTAGGGGTTACAGTGGACAAAAGGCTAACGGCATGGAGAGTGTGGTAGAAGGGAGGAGCCAAGTAGGACGCCTTGGGAGCAGGTGTTCTATAAAGATCAGCAAGAGACTGAGTAGAGCCCAGGAGGAGTGGAAGACTCTTCTGGAACTGAAGACAGACCCTCAGAAAGAAGGGGCTGTGCCCAGATTGAGGGTGGGGGCAGAAGATTGTTTTGTGTTTAATTTAGACTTGGATACCATGAAAGGGATGGCCAAGTCACTGTACCCAAGTCACTCTGTTAACCAAATTAAGCTGGAAGATTGAAAGATCCAACCTATATGAATGGAAACTGAGACACAGGTAGCCTGGAACCACACTGGGTAAGCAGTGCTGAAACAGGCATCTTATAAAGGAAACATGACACTTGTTCTCCAGGATCTGCATTAGTTACCGGGCAGCTACCAGATAGATTTTAAGGTGTCAGTTTTGAACTACAAAGCCCTAAATGACCTGGAACCAGCCAATCTGAGAGAGTACCTCTCTTTGCCACATTTGCAATCAGCAAAGATGCTGATGCTAGATTAGCATCAGTATAATAGAGAGGTCAGCCCCGCAAAATATATTTCTATCAAATTTTGCCTCTTAGGCTTCGACCATGGAAATCAGTGATGAAAATGTCCCCAGCTATATAACTGAGTGGAGTAGAAGGGAATTACACATTAGCTCAGTTGCTCTCCTAAAAGCAGAAGGCTCATTTGTATGTAACAGGTTAATAATTGTTATCCCTTTTAAAACCCAGGGATAGAGACATATCACCTCCAAGTCTAGGGTATAATTTTGCTTAACATCTGGTTGAGGATGTGTGTGGTTGCTCTGATGGACAGTATCAAAAGGATTTAGTGTTTTATGGGGCCAATTAAAACTCTCAGAATTGCTTCATTGAATGTACTGTCTACAATGACTTACTACCTGGATTTCCTCTCCTCTCGTTCCATCCTAGACCCTCTGTCATCCAGTTTCTGCCTCATGCATTTCCCTGAAACATCCCTCATTTAAGACTCTAATGATATCTTGTTGGCCAAAGTTCAGAAGCTGTATTCTATCCTCATCCTCTTTGACCTGTCAGCTGCCTTCAGCTGCCTCAGCTTTTGGGACTCTTATCTTTTTCTGGTTCACCTCCTACCTCTCTAATCAGTCCTTCATTGATTCATTTTCCTTACCCTTACCCATTCAACTTTCTGTGGGAGTTACACAGGGCTCCATCCTTGCCTTCTCCTTGTTCTTTTCCATCTACATCTTGCTACCGAACAATCTCTTTGTAAACTCAACCTTAGCTATCATCTTTATGCAGATCTACATCTCCAATCCAGACTTTTCTTCTGTCCAAACTAAAATCTTGGCCTGCATCTCTGACACATCCTTTAAACTCAACATGGACAACACAAGCTTTCAATTTTCCTCTCTTCAGTTATGGTGGATAACATACCATTAGCCTTGTCACTCAGGACCATAACTTGCGTATTGTCTTTGACTGCTCTCTCTCTAGTTCCTCACATCTAGTTGATTTCTAAATCTTGTCATTTCTTCCTGCGCAACATATCTAAGACCCAGCTTTCCCTCTCCATCCACATAGCTAAAACTCTTATCCAGGCATTCATCACCTTGTGTCTCAATTACTGCAACCTCTTCTTCTCTGGCCTTGGTAAGTTCCATTTTCCCCCACTCATTCAAAGTGCTGCTACATAGATCATTTCCTGACTTGTTGATTGATAAAGACCACGCCTATCATGCTAGCCACTATTTTCTGACTGTTCCCTTATGTCCCCCTGCTGTTGTATGCACCTGCTGTCTCTTGGCTTATACTTAGATTGTAAGCACTCTGAGGTAGAAATCCTCTTTTCTTACATGTTTGTACAATGCCTAGCACAGTGGGGTCCTGATCCCTGACTGGGGGTCTGAGGAGCTATCACAATACAAATAATTAATGACAAGAAGCTGGGAACAATGTCATCGAAACAGCAAAAACAGAAATGTACTAAACTGCAAACTTGACCACAGAGTTGCATTTTGGCTAGAGCCCTAAATTGGAGCTGTGTGTATGTCAGCTTTGCCAGAGCTTCCTATCCATCTTTGTTCAAGGTAATAACAGGAACTCTTTAGAACTATTTGCATATTGTACCCAAAATAGATTGGAAAAGAATATCCTTGATCTAAGCCCATTCACTTGAATCCCAACAAGGAATTAACCCCTCCTGAAATCCATACTCATCTTGACTGCCCAAAAGCCAGGACATTAGCTATTAGTTTAGCTTTTAGAGCTGCAGTTGATGGCTATCGGACTAAGCAACAGAGGTTGTCATCATTACTTACCAAGGAAGTCTTTCTTTTTCACTCTCTCTCTCTCTCTGTCACCATCCAGGCAATTGAACAGTGTATGTGCTGACTTTTAAATTAATAATATATTGTGAAAGGGCATAATAGCGACAGTAGCTGCTTTAAAAGAAGAACAGGAATGAAATTACAAAAGAGTAATTCAAATTAAAAAAACAGCTCTTGAAAGTCACTAAGGAGATTGGGTTAAGGCTCAAATTACTGTTGACTACATATGTTAATGTAATATTTTGGCTCATGCATATGTAGATTAGGTGAAAGTATGCTATTAAATGTACTGACACTGCACAGTTGCTAGAGCGAGACTAACTAGGCCAAAGGGGAAATTTTAAAAATATTTGAACTAATGTATCAAAGGTTTAGTGGAAGTCTAGAAGAGCAAAAATGCAGGGAGCTTGAAGGTGGATCTCACTGGCAGGGTCGGCTCTATGTTTTTTGCCACCCCAAGCACTGCAGTCAGGCGGCTTTCGGCGGCATGCCTGTGGGTGGTCCGCTGGTCCCGCGGATTCGGCGGCATTGCTGCGGGTGATCCGCCAGTCCCGCCACCGAAGCTGCAGGACCAGTGGACCTCTCGCAGAAACACCAACGAAGGTTACCCTCACAACAACCATCACGCTGCCCCCCCCCCCCCGCGGCTTGCCGCCCCAGGCATGCATTTGCTGCGCTGGTGCCTGGAGCTGCCCCTGCTCACTGGGATCAGTATTTTGCAAACAAATAAAAAGCCTACATTTCCAAAGAGAGATAAGTGCAAATAAAAAGGGTATAATATAGTCAGAAAATTCAAACACTAGTGAGTTTCAGAACTAAAAATAAAAACCTTGTGATGGTCAACAGTTAGCTGTGTGGGACCCTGTGTTGGATCCCATGTGCTTCCAAGCCCACTGAGTCTGAGCAGTGTTCAGACACTATCTCTAGTTTTGGCCTCTCAAGTGCATTATGGGGTGCAGATGCTCTCTGGCACCTCTTCCATGGGAAGTAGGACCCCACAGTCCAACTGTCCTTGTCTTGGGCACCGGTGCTGAACCCCCCAAGTCTCTCCAACAGCTTATGTACACTATCCCCAGAGCTCCACCCTTGTGGACAGTCTGAATTATAGTTTAACTCTTCAAGAACCACATGACAATTAAAGCAAAGCACAAAAGTTTTGCAAGGACACACACACACACTTTCCAATAGACAACACAAAAGAATTACAGATCTATGGAAAAACAACAAACACCTCAAGGCAGTTACCTCCCTCAGAGTCCTCACCGCTTCTGAGAGTCTTTTGGGTCCTGGTCAGTGTCTTTCAGAAAGGCCAGCTACCTCTACTCAGCCTTCTAGCTCTGGCAATGATCTGGCCACCCGGCTAGAGAGCTTTGTCCCTTTAAAAGAAGGGGCTGACACCATTTCCAGCTTCTCTTCTTACACTGGAATTTCCACTCTCCAGCTCCATAGTAGGAATGCTGGCAGATGGCCATTAAAAGTCAATGTCTCTGTTTGTAGCCCTATGGTATTGCCCATATAGCGGCAGTGTTGATGACTCCATGATGGACCTGTTTTAGTTCTCTAGACAGTCTGGTTTATGTCTCATTGTGGAAGTTCTAATACACACTGAAGTTTATACTCATAAATAGTGTTAATAAAATCAAATGGAAATCATAAATGTACATAGACCTATTCCCCAGACTGTCACAGAAAGAACTAGACACTTTTATGGTGTAACATTAATATTTGTAAATATCCAGGTAATTATACCTTACCTTCAATTTTTACTTGTTGTAGCATGTTTTAACCAGTCAAAAAACTTTACCTCTCTCTTAATTTCTTGAAAGCAAACTAGTAGAAAGGTATTTAATGTGTCAAGTCATATTACTGCAACTCCGTTTATATTAAGACTAATGGGGTTACTATGACATGCTTGACCAGGCATTCAGTTGTGATGTGTCAGAGTGTCACCCCTCTGTTAAACTATATAATTTATTTGTTAACTAGCCTCAAATTGTGTGTTTCTTCTTATTCTGCCTTATTCGATGCTGTTAACATTTCAATGGAAATAGTGAGCGTTTGAAGTTAAAAATACTTATTCTGCTCTCTCAAAATTAACTAAATACAAGTTTTCATCTATATACATGTCCAGAGATAAAACTTATTGCTCTGAGCTAGATTTCAAACATGTTACATAAAAATGACAATTATACAATGCTAAGTACTGACAGATAACAGATGATATCAAAGATCAATTCTACAATTGTCTACAAACTCTGATTGATAATTTCCTCAAGCATGACACCTGCTTAGTAATGGGGGACTTCAATGCCATTGTAGGGTATGTCAACAACAGAGTAGAGAAAGTAATTGGGAAATGCAGCCTATGTTCCTAAAATCAGAATATGATTAAAGACTGGGAGCACTGGGTCTGCTATCAGGGCTCCTAACTGATGGAACACTGTGGATATCTTTGTGTGGGAATAAAGTAACTTGTAGTTCCCCAGACAGAGTCATGAGGAACCAGACTGACCATCTTTGTATTGAATGTAAATTTACATCAGTTCTCCAGGACGTCTGAGCATACCGAAGAGCTGACATTGGAAGTGACCATAATTTATGTGTGGCAAGATTGAAGATCAAAACTCAAAACAAAAAAACCCCATCCTCTCTCCTTCAAAGCACTAAAACAACTGACAGCAAAACAGACAAGACATTACAGCAACAATTTCAAATTGAACTGAAGAACAGATTGCAGATGTTATAGTATTTAGATCCATCACAGGAAGACAACATTGACATGTCATGGTCCTTTCTATGTGACAGTATCATAGATGCTGCAATAACAGTCTGAATAAGCGGGATATGTAGAATGTGTGAAAGAAGAAATATGTCACTAAAAAGCACAATTTAGATGTTATCAAACTCTTTTTGATAAAGATTGCACGAGACTTTCAAGAATTATTATGGGTGAACCAAATAATACTAACTGTCCTATATCTCCAGAAGAACTCAGACAAAATTAAATGGTTATTTTTGTACCCCAGAACCTGGGATGAAAGCAGGGTGACTTCCAATAACTAGTTTCACTGTTAACACTTCATTAATGAGAGTGATTTCTGCCATGAAATTAGAGAGCCTCTTGAAACAGTTGATAATGGTAGCATTCCAGGTCCTGACAGCGTAACTTTAATTTAAACCCAGAGATCATACAAAAAATTTAAATTTATGGTTTAACTTGTAGCAAGTTCCAGAGCATCTTAAAGAAAAATAGGACCTAAAATCAGGAGAAGCTTTTAAATATTTCCAACTGGAGACCTTTAATAAGTATTTGGGCATGGAGGAGATTATATGCTAAAATGCCATATGCCCATTTTATAGATTCTATTATAAATTGTGACTATCAGAAAGGATTTGCAGTGACCCCAGGTTGCGAAAAAAAATTATCTGTCCTCCGTAATATCATTAAAGGGACCAAACATAACAGCAATGAACTGGCTGTAGTATGTGAAGACCTGGCCAATGAATTTGATTCAGTGACGCGTGGCCACTTTATACATGCTCTCAAAAGACATCACATTAGTGAGGGTGTCGCAGGGTAGCTACACCCTATCACGGGGTGTCAGGTCACGTGTGGTCAAAAGAAAGGGAAGAGGCTGCGCCGCAGCTGGTTAGGGCCTATGCCGATGACCCTTACTATAAAACGTGGTAGTACGGCCTATTGGCCGGAGTCAATAAAGTCGCCCTTCCACACACAAGGGCTAGAGTCAATAAAGTCAATAAAGTGGCCCGTCTGCTAGTGTAGTACTAGCTCCTGATGGCATGGTCAGCCACCTAGTATCCATCTGGGGCTCTGCGTGCCTTGGTTCTGGGGTCAGGGCCTGTAGCAGCTCCCTGGGGAGAACCTGCATCCTCTCCCTTCAGCAGCCTGCCCAGACTGAGCTGGGCTGCTTCCTTTTAGAGCTTATCTCCAGACTGAGCATGCCCAGCAGAGACGAAAGGGCATGGCTTCCTCAGTCTGCAATTCATAGTTAACCCTTGTGGGGCAGGGTGGGGTAGATACACCCTTCTGTAGAGGATTTTATACAAGTAATTAAAGACTCAAAATTGTTCCACTACATTTTATACCGGATCCAATACCACCAACTGTATTCCAATTTGTAGTGGAGTCAAGCAGGTGACCCATTTCCCCTGATTTTATTTAATATTGCCTTAGACCAGTGGTTCCCAAACTCGGTTCGCGGCTTGCTCAGGGCAAGCCCCTGGCGCACTGGGCTGGTTTGTTTACCTGCCGCCTCCGCAGGTATGGCCATAGACCATCTTCTTTGAAAATTGGAGAAAGAAGGGGTGGGTTTTATAAAAGAGGATAGGCAGTTGGCTTTTGCTGACGACATTGCTATTGTCAGTAGTTCTTAGAACCAGTATGGAGTTACTGACACAGTTTTGTTCAAGGACTGGGAATTAAAATAAACATAAGGAAATCAAAAAGGTTCCATCTTCAATCCAGGCATAAAACATATATTGTTAATACAAATGAAAACTGGAAAATTAGGCAGAGTGAAATCGATTACATAGAGCCATGTTCGTTTGAAAAATAGCTGGGAGCTTGAATTGATCCTTAGAGAGGTATGATATGTCTGTCACTTTCTCTTAATCTAATTGAATGGTGCAATAAACTAGATAAAATACCACTTAAACCTGCCCAGAAATTAGAAATCCTGAAAGTTATGTGTTACTGATGGACTAATGTATACTAGGATTCAGGACGGGTGTCTTCCCCTTCCTAAATTTGCCATCTTGATACCCAGTATATTGGTTAGAAAATGAAAAAGACCTATTGATTCAAGGGATAGTTGAGCAACCCCCTCCTACTTTTATGACACTGAGGATCAGAAAGTTGTAGAAAAATGTGCTGTTTCTTTTAACCCCAAAAACCTGGCATGAAGAGAAACACAGAAGATAGTGCCCCCACCAATGCCAAGGGATAGGAATTAATTATTGTAACAATGATGCTGTTAGTAATAGCTGCCTAAAATGACATTTTCTCTCTTAGATCATCACCATTTATTTCAGCCCTTCATTTGAGATCAAAAGTATACCCAGTGAGAGAGAGACTTTCCCAAGGGGCCAATGTGGCACAGTTTCTACTGCAGCTGGTGCAAGATTCTGCATATCTGGTTAATGTTACAAAACAAAAGATGCTAGAATCCAGAGGCATAATAAAATACTTGGGGCCTTGGTAAATAAAGTTATGAGATTGGGGTCAACACCTATTCTATGAACTCCACAAACCAGCAGGTTGGGAAGGCGGCAGGTGTTAATGTTACAGTAAAGTGGGGGAATACTGCCCAGAGTATGGAGAAAGCCCACCAATCAAAGGTTTACACCATCTCCTTTCATGGCTTTGTTATTGGGGCATGTGAAAAACGGAGTGACGGCAATAACATATTACTCACTCTCTTAGGATGCATCAGAGCTATAAATTTTAAAGAAATTCTATGCAAGAGCATTCTGTTTTCCATGGCAGACATAAAGGCTATTTTTAGTGATGCATAGACACAGCAGATAATCATTCCATGGGCTCCCTAACTATCTTATTAGCTTTACTCCTCTGTTTTAATTCACTCCATTTATTTTATTCTCATTTTATTTCCAAATTTTAATTATTATTTTAACTGTGATCTGTGTTAACTGAGTAGTACTTTTGCAGTTACTTACTATTTCTTCTCATCTGGTTTTAAACTTTGTTTTTATTCAACATGCCCTTCAACTTGCTGTTACAATCTCAAGCGCAAAATTTTTCGGTGCATTAGCCAGTTGTTATGCAAAGTACTGTTAATATTTCTAACTAGATTGTGTTAAATTTTTCATGGATTACACCCAATGTTTTTCTCCCATTGGCACATATCCGGGAGCAACTCTCTGTGTTCCAAAAAAATGCCTCCTCCTTTACTGTATTGCAGCACACATTCAACCTAAAAAAACCTGCCTTTGCCACAGCTATCCAGGTGTGGCATCTATGTTGACAAGAGGATGTGTTATGCTATGTTACTAATAGAGCCAAAAGCCACTACTGACTTACGTATGCTATTGTTGCTGCTCTAATAATCTTGTTTTTGCTATATTGCTATGTATGTAAAAGGCCAACGGTAACACTAGCTGCAGTATCAGAGGAAGGGTAAAACCTAAGTGGTGACCCCTCGCAACAGGGTGTTGATTCGGGGTCAAGGGGGGGGAATGTCACAGTAAAAATTTCCCCCCCTTGGAGTCCCCTGAGTAAGCACCAGAGTTGTACATTGCTAATGCTTTTCTATGTATTGGAATGTAGGTTGGGAAGGGTTGAAGGTGTGAGTGTGGAGTGGAAGATTCCTTTGCAGGTTGCGAGAGGCCGAAGTGGGAGGAAGGGAGAAAGGAACGGGTTAACTTGACGATCCAGTCAGGCCCAAAGATAAGGAACTAACTGCAGCTCAAGGCCAGCTCACACAAACATGCTCTCTCTGCATGCCAAAGAGCTGAAAACCTGTGTCTCAATCCCAGCCGGCTGTGAGAAATAAGAACTAAGAGAGACCGAACTGAAGGGGATGCAAAGGTCAGCAAGTTCGGAATCAACAGTCTGTCTTGTGACCCTGAAGCTGGTGTGTTTTGGGGAAGTTGAAGGAGCTGCAGAAAGCTGATTCACACTGGAGCAGAGAGCACGGGGAATGAGGAGGGGCACCTGAACGAAATGCCCCCAGAATAACTCAGGGCTTAAAACCCTCCCGAGAGCTGAAGCAAGTCAGAGATCTACAGCGAACCCTGGACGACCTGTGCACAGGGCAGAACTCTCATCCACCCTTCCCCCTCCTCTTCTTATGTTACACCAGGGCTTGGCCAGCCTTGGGTTGTGCGTGTGTGAGTATGAAAGTGGGTTAGGGCTCGGGCACTAATGCTTTCTTCCTCCTTCTGAGTGACGTGGGGCACACCCAGCACCACCACTGTTGTTTGGTTAATAAAGCTTTAAACAGTCACTTGGTGTGCTCCTTCATCTCCGCCCTAAAGATCCTGCAGCCTCAGCCTGATCACCTGAAGCCCCAGGCAGATTGGTAACATAAATCTGTCTCACTACCTACTATCATAATTTTATTTACCAGCTTTGAGAACATTCTGGCTGCTATGAGTAACTGGGAAAGGGCAGGTCTCACACCTGTTCAGAAATAGCCTATCACTCAGGTCTGTTTGTATGTATTCATGGCTTGTTCTTTAAGAGAGAAGATCAGCACCTATGGCAACAGATTGCAAATGATGTGGCATGTGGCAATTGTTTAAGCTTGGACTGGATTGCAAGACAACAGCCAGACTAATCACAGTACTGTGCTGACAAGGGACATGTTTTTGTTATCAGGAAATAATGCAACAGAGGAGCCGATGGGCAAACTGTGAGGGGAAAGGATGAAATGAAAGGGAAATACTACAAGCCTTTCTGGCTTCAAATATATCTGTGCTTAGATTCTAATTATTAAAATCACTACCTTCAGTCCCTAAGCTAACCCAGTAAACTAACTTTGTAGATTTAAAGCAGCCCTAAGTCATTTTATCATATGGATACAGTGAAAGATTTATCTCCTGAGTCAGCTTGAATGACTGGTTTGTTGCTTGATGTATGTAGATAAGTGGTTACTTGTTTCCATACACAGGAGATTTCCCTTTTGAATAGAACAGACGAGTGGAGAAACACAGATGAATAATGTGTGCAGTTATTTGGGTGTGGGGAGGATTTGTGTAGACGTATAATATGATTACTACCCACAAGACCTGCTTTCATCTAATAAGGAAGTCTACTTTGAAAGAAATCTATGGTAAAATAAAGAATATGGTTAAATTTTCTGAAGTGTCTAAGGGTACGTCTACACAGCATGGCTGTAGCTGGCCTGGATCAGCTTAACCCCCATAAGGTAGGAGGATCTTGGAGCTGGGGCTCCAGCCTGAGCCCGAATGTTTACATCACAATTGTTAGCCCTGCAGCCTGAGCCCTGTGAGCACAAGTCAATTGACCTGAGCTCTGAGACTCAGTGCTATGGGGTTTTATTGCTGTATAGACATACCCTATGTGACTAAGGAGCCTATGCTCCATTTTCAAACGTGACTTAGGCACGTAGAAGCCTAAATCCTGTTGACTTGTCAAAAGTGCTTAAGAGCCTACATCTATGGGAGTTTGGTGTCTAGGCGCTTCTGACAATCTGCGTCATTAGGTGCCTACATACCTTTACAAATCTGGCCTTGAGAGGAGAAGGAGAAGTCTTACTGACTTTCAATGAGATTTGGATTCCTAACAAGTCGCTTTTGAAAATCAATTTGGCTCCTAAGCCAATATAGGTGCTTTAGAAAGTTTTACCCATAGGCTTTTTCCTGCATTATTCACATACCAGCAAAATGAAGACCCCTGGCTCCAGATAGGGTCATGATTTGCTGAAGCTCTGCCATTCAGGCACTAAGGCCCAGATCCTCAAAAGTATTTAGGCTCCTAACTTCCAATTAAATCAATAGAAGTTAGAACTCTAAATGTCTTTGTAGATCGAGGCCTAAGGGTAGGATTAAAAGAGGGACTTAGGTGCTGCAACGTTGCAACACCTACTTTTTAGGTGAGCTGCCTTCTGGAATTCATAGCCCTGAGTTAGGTGCCCAGGTTCCCTATACAGTGCATGAGGAGAGAGATGCCTAAGAGTGGGAACCACAAAAGCCAGCAGGCAGCCAACTAAGTTATACTGTAGGAAATGGCAAGGAAAGGCTTAAGTCTCAGCCCTCAAGGGGAAAAGGCACCTCCCTTCACCTGGGATTCCCAGCCATGAACCCTCTCCTGGAGCTGGTGCCTCAGCCTGGTCAGTCCTTTTTTCAATAAATATAGTGGTGGTGCTGGCCACCCAAAATTCCTTTAACCAAGTGGACTCAGTAGTCCTGTGGTTAGGACACTCATCTAGGAGGTGAGAGACTCAGGTTTCCGTCCCCTTCTCCGATGAACTATTAATTATTTATACAGAGATTGAAAGAGACCCACCTCAGAATACCTAATAAACCAGTAGTTAGGGTAGTCTTGTGGGAGTCTTGTGGGAGACAGGGGTTCAAATCTTTGTCCACATCATGCAGAGGAGGGATGTGAACCTGAGTCTCCAACATCCTGGGTAAATGCTCTAAGCACTGGCTTGAAGGATATAATGAATGGGGGAGCCCTGAAGGCAAGATAGATGGGGGAAGACTTAGGTTTTGAATCCCACTGAGGTTTAGGCATGAATTAAGTTCCAAACTGCTGGATGGTGTCAGGACATGGATGGCTGTGCACATTCCTAGCTGGAGAAATGTAGGTCCTTGGGGACTTTAATGACAGAGATTTAGGCACCTACAAGGTTAGGCAGCAGTTGAGCAGGTGTTTTGTGAATGCCAATGGTGCCTAAATGTTGGGATTAGCTGCTTAAAGTAACAGTTAGGTGCCTAAGTCCTCCTGCCACTCCTCCCCCATGAAGGTAGAGCCACACTGCTTGTTTCATGGGCTTCCCTGCCTTTCAAGTGGTTGGTTGAAATGCACCAGGCTGTAAAGACTGGCTTGTGGGTGGGGACTTGCGGAGGAAGGGTCATGTCCCTCCAGCAGCTGAAGCTGTCTTCCCACTGTTGTGTCAATTGGTCTATAACTTCTGCCTGCTTAGGAATTTACCATGTAATTTACCTACCATGGAAGGTAGGTCAAGTTATTTTTAACAAAGTATGTTATAAACAGGTGCAAGAGAACCAGACAGAGAAACTGGATTAGTCTATATTAAAAAGACCATGTTAATATAAGACGATACACCACTATCCACCACTTGACATGGTTATCACTGCCTGTGTCTACACGATCGGGCCAAGAAGTTTCTGGAGGAATTAGGACAGATAGGGCCAGACAGCAGGAACAAGCATGGTAAAGACCCAAGTAATACTTACACGTTTCCTCGGGCCTAGACATTTTCAGGCACAGGGAGGAATTTTCCCAAACTGTCAGCTTAGCCAAGCCATGAATGGGATGGGAGTGGTGAGGGGTTTGCCTTCCTCTGAGCACCATTCAGGACTCACCAAGCAGGGGACAGTGGTCATTTGCAGAAACTGTAGTTAGGTACATGTGCGGGTTGTCATGATGCTCTCAAAGGGAGTCTTCATGGAGGGAGTTGGGCAGGAGTCCTTGTGGGACGACTGCAGAGGTTATGGCCTATTACCCTAGAGTCCAAGGCCAAGCTTGGGAAATGAGGGTAGGACCTTGCTGCCACACACAGGCACCCTGGCAAGGTGAGCCTGACTTTCTACATGGGAAGAAGACTAGCTAAAGATGGTTGCTGGAATGGGTGGCGCTAGGATTTCAAGACCTACAATAAAAAGAGGCCAGGACTCACACAGCCAAGTAACTAATCTGGTTAATTCATAGTAAGGTTTGATGTTAAACAATTGGATACAGTTGCTGCCAGAGACCTTTAAAGCAAACATGGCACCGAGTTTCACTAGTACTGCTGACAGGTCATTATCTCAGGATGCCACCATGTCCTGCAACTTAACCACAACTCATTAACTGAAAACATTACTGAACCAGAAACAGGTTACAGTCAGCAGGAAAAGAAAGATACATCCTGAAAGCTGAGACTCCAGGTGTAGCACAAAAGTCCCTTCTTTCTCCCTACCCCATGCACTCACTTTATAATATTTAAGGATATTGTGATGGGGCACGAAGAACTTATGGGGGGGTCACCAAAACATGAGAATCTTATCTGTCCTTCAGATAAGCAGATAAAGTCACTTCTGAGTGGTTTCCTTTTTCCTTCTTTTCTCTTTGAGAGGACATTGTGGGGGCAGGGGGGGAACTGGGCTGTTGGTCATCTTCACTGGGGTGTCCACTAACTGTTTTATGTAAAATGTCCCTCTGAGAGGATCTCTTTCTCTCTCTCTACAATATGGTGGTGGCTGAGAGTTGCTTAAGAACTGGAGCAAACTGTCCCTGTTTATTTAGGAGGAGGCTGAAGGCAAGGTGTTCTCAGTGAAGGGTCTTCAACTCTGAAACTTCCTTACTTTGTTGTCCTGCTAGAACTGATATTTGTGGAGAAAAGATGTTCACAGATCTTTTTTCCCATGCTTTTTCAGGAAGTGGCATGACTGAGTGAGGCTTTTATTCTCAGCACATCTAGGTTACTGAGCTATTGCATATCCTGGGCCCTGAGGCAAAGTTTTAAAAAAAGTTTTGCACAGGCACCCAGAGCTTTAGATGTGTACATTTTAAAATAAATCTAAACAGATGAACAACACTGGCCTCTTTGAATATTTGAATGAGATCTATTAGCATTTTGATAGCTTCCTCCTGGGAATAATCTTTTGTTTTTGCCTGTTCCTTTTAGCCTCAATCCTAAATCTGTCATCTTTTTATAATAATTATAATTCAAATTGGACAACCAAGGCTTAGGTTGTCACAGGAAAACAGAATAAAAATAAATTACAGCAAGTTCTTCCCTCAGATAATAGTAGAATAAATGTGTCCTATAAATCATGTTTGTAATATGTAAATTACCAGGAAAAGCATATTGTTAAAAGGAAGTGAAAGGAAGCTAGCTTTAAAATCTAGAATATGCAAACCCTCTGAAATTTCAATTTTTCTAAAGCACATGTGGCTTCTAGCAGCATTTTTTGATGACTGATGCTTTTAGAGAGCCAAAAGTCTTTTGGCTATGTAGAATGAACTTGAGTAGCAAGGTCTGATGATAGCTTTGGGGGTTTAAGTGATTAAGAGGATGAATTTATCCTGCTCCAACATTAATAGGACCACTGTTGAACTAATAATAACAAATACTCTCTTAATTGCTGATTCTGTGTATGTGATATGCAGCTCTCAAGACAACACGAAACCCATCACAATATATTTGAGTGGATGCAATAATATAATTACAGTTTTTCCTGTTTGTAAATTAATCCTTATTATAACAAAGTTATTCATTTCTATATTTGATCTCTGGAAGAAGTAAGTAATAAATGTTCAAGATTAACCCCAGATGTACTCTTATTTGAATGAAAAATGATTGTATTTTATTACTAGGACAGTTGAAACTCTTTTGAGGAACAACCTTGAACTTCTTGTTCTGATTTATCCTTTAGTAAATAAATGATTGTATTAAGATAATTTACTTTAGTTTAAGGGATTGGAATAATCTAGTTGATGTCAGAGTGAATCTGAAAGCTGTCTGAAGCAGCAGATGACAATGTGTAAGACAGATGTCAGAAATTTAGAAAAGATTATATTGAGAAAAGGCTTGCAGAGTACACAGGCAAATAATGACTCTGATGATACCATAAACACTGACATTCAGCAACTGTGCCTCCATTTAAGTAAACCAGAAGATCAATTTAACTAGCATAGTTTCAGTTTTCATGAGGTCCATTGTCCCCAACGTGAGGTACTCTTCTGTAGGAAACAGGAAATTCTTTGAAGTTCCCTTTGTGGAGTTCTTTAGGTGTCTTTCAGTTACAAGGGCAACTTTGCAGGGGGCTCAGACGCCTAAACCACTGAATCCCCAACAAGCTCAGGGGATCCAGAGTCCAATGCCATCCACACAGTCACTGGGCCCCACTCTGGCCTCTTCAGACCCTTGGATTTGCTGGCTTCCCATACCCTTAGATCCTGGGACCACAGGGTACCACAGGCCCAATAAGCATTGGCATCTAAAGGAATAAGTATGAGACTAGGAATCAGGTTTCTGCCACTGACTCACTCTATTGGCTGGGCAAGCAGATGGGAAATCTTTGATCTGGAGGGTTGGTTTTTGTTTTTTGTTGGGTTTTTTTAGGTGGGGAGACAATAAGATGGTGGACTGATTTTTAGTGTGTCCTGTCCTTTTTAAAGAGTCATTGCTTTTATGTTCTGTGCCCTGTTGCTGTGCTTTGTAACTTTGGCCCTTGCTTTTCTCTTACCAGGAGACAGTAGCTGTACTCTTTGGCCTTGCTTGCTGAGCTCAGCCCACTTTCTTGGTGTCTTCTATTAAGTGCTGCTGCATTTTTTTCTCTCTCTCTCATCTTAGCAAAGAACAACAAATAGGCAAATGCATGCACCTCTGGATAAGTTACTCTTGATGGTTACTAATATCTTGGAGAGTCAGAGGTAACAAGCTAGCAGTTGGGAACCAAGACTCATGAAACTGTAGTAAAACAACAGGTACCTCAGTAGAAAGGGGACTACCCAGGAAGCACTGTTCTAGAGCTTGCTAGTAAGGTAACATTCTGATGTGGTCTAGGATGGTATTGGGTTAGGTCTTTTGTTTGTTAATTTTTTTAATTGACAGAGGCTTATAAGCAAACCAGATGTATGACCGAGATGGCTCTACGCCACACAATTTCTCTCCTAGGGAGGGTAAGAAAGAAAGAATGAGCCACATCTGAGAGACAGTGGTCATGGTGTTTAGTGCACTGCTGGAAGGCACTCAAATACCATCTGCTGTATAAGAACCTGAACAGAACAGATGAAGCACCTGCAGCCACAACAGCCATCTCCTTGAAATAGAGCTCCTAATGAGTGTACTAATGTTGTGAACAACTACTTTTCCAGTTAGCAGTCTGAGCATGCCCACTGATAACACATGGCCTTTACCTATCCTTTCTGGTCTGTACATTGGCATTAGGTATAATTGTATCTGAGACCATGCAACCATTTGTGTAGAGAGTTTGGTCGCCTCTCTCTCTCTAATTTACTGTATATTTTTGGCTAGAATCAAATAACTTGGTAACTTGCTGAGCATCTGGGTTTACTTTGCCTCATACTGTTTTCAAGTGTGAATTCCACAAAGTTATGTATGTGTTCTTGGGGACACACTTGAGGCAACTGGCATCAGATATTTCTGCCTTCAGTTGGCCACCATAGACCTCTGTGTCATTATTTTAGATGTAATTTTGCAATAATTATATGAAAATTGTGGTTTTATTTTGTTTTGTATCCATACTCATGACATACCACTGCATCTACCTCTTGAGGGTCTCGTATATCCTGAGGCTGTAATAATGTGTTTTTTCCCCCAGTCATGCTTTTTTCCTAGGTGTTGAATAAATGGACATTTCTCATGCTTTATATTTCTCTGTCTACCACAGAGTATTCCAAGAATAATGCATCACACGAGTGAGCTAACAATGAGTGCAAGCCAAATGGTTTAAGTCCCCAAAGATAGGTACTTTTTCATGCTGCCATTGTTTATCTTGGAGCCCCATCTTCTTTCCTGAACTTGGGATGAACTGTATCAAGACACTCAAGATATTAATTATGGCCAGTTTCTGACACCTCCTTCTCCATATATTAGCACTAGCCACAATATCCACAAAGTTGTGCTAAGTACCTTTTCTGAAATGCTGGGCAGCTGAATCAGAGACATACCGCCCCCAAACTCAAGCCTGATGTTTTGATTTCCTCACTCTAGAATGATGGTAACCGGTGCAAAGTTTGTTCATCAGTTATCAACACCATCTGCATTTCCTTCAGAAAACAATACTCATGGTATTAGGATGTGTGGTGCTTGTCTTGGCAAACCATTTTGAAAGGCAGGAGATGGAAGGAGGATTCCACTGATTGGATAGCCTGTAAAATGGAGACTCTGGAGAACCTCACATGTACATAGTATCCCATTATAACTAGGAAAAGGACAAGTCAGAGATCATCAAAAGGAGGAATCATACAAATGTAGGGCCAGAAGAGACTTTGAGGGGTCAACAAGTCAGCCTCCCTGCTCTGAGGCAGGACCAACTAAGCCTAGATCATCCCTGACAGGTGTTTTTCCAGCCTGTTCTTAAAAACTCTAATGATGGGGAGTCCACAACCTCCCTGGTAAGCATATTCCAGAACTCAACACCCTTATAGCTAGAAAGTTTTTCTTAATGTCTAATCTAAATCTCCCTTGCTCCAGATTAAGCTTTCTTGTCCTACCTTCAGTGGACATGGAGAACAATTGATCACAGTCTTCCTTATAACAGCCCTTAACATAACTAAAGACTGTTTCCTCCCCCCAGTCTTCTTTTCTCAAGACTAAACATGCCCAGTTTTTTAAACCTTTCCTCATAGGTCAGGTATTCTAAACCTTTTATCATTTTTGTTGCTCTCCTCTGAACTCTCTCCACATCTTTCCTAAAGTGTGGCACCCAGATCTGGACACGGTATTCCATCTGAGGCCTCACTAGTGCTGAGTTCAGAGGGACAATTACCTCCTGAGTCTTACATATGACACTTCTTTTAATACACTCCAGAATGATATTAGCCTTTCTTGCAACTGCATCACACGACATTAACTCATACTCAATTTGTTAGCCTTTAAAATTCCCAGATCCTTTTCAGCAGTACTGCCATCTAGCCAGTTATTCCCTATTGTGTAGGTGTGCATTTGATTTTTCCTTCCTGAGCATAGTACTTTGAATTCAATAAAGATAAGTGCAATCTTGTTCATTAAAGACCAATTCTCTAATTTGTCAAGGTCATTTTGAATTCTAATTTTTTTCTCCAAAGTGCTTGCAACCCCTTCCAGCTAGATGTCATCCCCACATCTACTTCTTCTTCCCCACCCACCCCCATTAGGCCAGTAACCCCATCAAAGAAGTTGTTGACAAATCCATGCTAGCTATTCCTTATTACCCTATTATCCTGTAAATACTTACAAATTGATTGTTTAAAAATTTGTTCCATTACCTTTCCAGTATCTTTTCAATGTCTGTAAAATGATAGTGACTGCCCTGTCCACCCTTGGTTTATGCAACAGAACTGTTAAGAACTGTGCAATGGGAAGACTCATAGATTTTAAGGCCAGAAGGAACCATTATGATGGTCTAGTCTGGCCTCGTGTGTAACATAAGCCATAGAATTTTACCAAGGGATATGAAAGCACAAGGCATTTTCAGTAATTTATGTACATTCTGAGGTGTGTTATTGAGTTCCATACCCAACTCTCTCACATGTACCCCACTGTAGATCAGAGCCCTTCGGAATTTGTTTAAATGATAAAGGATGAAAATTGACATGCTGCTTTATCAGAGTATATAGTTCATGTATATTAAAATTCTAGCCCAGACAATATTAAAGCTTTAGAATGAGTTTTGACTTTAATCATACCATCTTTTGAAGATGTAGGATGACTTACTGTAAAATGCCTCTAAGTAGTGATGTTCTTAAGGTAGCAGGTGTTCAAAGTACCAAGTTTATGATGTGACTAGTCTATGATTTAGACTGCCAGATGATGTGGTGTGGTGTAGTGTAGTAAACTTGTGAATGTTAAACTAAATATGTGTTGAGAAATTTGGACAATTGCACTGTTATATTCAGTTTAAAATCTGAGGTGTATTTGAAGTCTGCAAATTAATATTCAGCTTTTTAACAGCCTGATTATGTTTTATGACTTAGCATTAAAAATAATTGTATTGTTTGTGTTATTAATTTGAATAAAGTTTGCACTGGTAATTTGAAGATTTGGCAAGGTTTCTATTTCAATGGAAGGAGACAGATGTGTTGGGATCCCCATAATTTGGGGGAGACACTCCATATATTCCTCCTTACTTCATCCCATCCCACTCAGCTCTTCATCACAGAAATCTATTCTGGGAAAAAGGAGAGTTATCCAGACAGGCTCACTGGAAAGAGATGCAAAATTTTCCTCCCCAGTGCATAAGGGAACAGATCCCTACACCACTAGATTGCAGGGCCACTTCCTGATAAAATTTAAATATATTAAAACCACTGAAAAATCCACTCATCCAAACAGACGTTCAGTTAACAATGACAATAATTTCTGTGTGACTACAATAGAAGAATTAATGATATATACTGTACGTGTTTAATTTAGTCTTGTGCATGACCAACCATGCTATTGCAGTTGGTTTCAGTAGGTCAAGCGTTCATTTATCAAGAGATTAGATTAGGTTTTCATAATCTCTTCAATGTGTAACACGTTACATTTTATGTATGTCTAATGTAAACCCATGATGTTTCAATGATTGTTAACGTTGGACTAAAGCTGTTTCACTCTAGTGTACTTTGAAGGCATAAACAGCATCTGCCACTGAGTACAATAACTGCTTAAATGCAGTCATTTTATCTTCAGACAATGTACTGTACAGTATTACATGCAGTATTTTTTCAAGTGTCCTTAAGATCAGAAAAGAGACTGAAAAAAAATAAGGAGTAAGGAAACTTTTTGTTGCTATAAAATTTGCAACAGTAGAGTAATGTGGGAACACTCATGAAGTGACCCCCAATCACAGGACATGAGCAGGGTTTGAACCTCTGTCCTTCAGCACCAAAATCTACCACTTGAGCTAAAAGAATAATCCCATTCATTGGTAGTAGCAATATACCTTCGGTGAACTACTCATTAAAGGGGAATGCAACAGACATTTTACAAGCATATTATAAGCACATTCACTAGGGACCTTGTTCTGCAACTTTTCCTCATGATGAGTTCTTACTCCACAACAAAAGGAAAGATTTCACAATTGGGACCATAGCTTTGGGCATATCTTATAAATTCAGATACAGAAAAGCACTAGAAAGAATACTTCAAGGAGTGGTTGAGTATTGGAAGTAGCTACTGTGATTGTTTAGCCAAGATAAAGACAAATTTATCAGCATCTCACGGTGCATGTGTTTAGACTCTATTGTCTTCTATGCACATATTGCCAAAGTTGAACTGTCATCTTTTCTTTATATCAACAGTAAAAAACAGAATATTTCAACTCCCACAAATCATTTCAAACCAAAAGAACAGATGGTGCTAAGAAACAGAGCTATAGCCTGTTGTTTCTTGAGGTTTCAAGAAACCCCTGTAGCTTTCCGTGAAAAATGTAGTACTTCTCTGTTCACCCCATTAGACACAACAGATTCTAAAATAGAAACAAAAATGTCACTGCATTTACTGAAGAGAATCAAAGTACTGGTTACAGTAAATTACATTCCACACCTTCTGTGCTCAATTTTCCCCTCGGATATGGAGTATAGGTTTCTAAAATATGGATTAAGATATTTGAACAGCTAATTGATAGCATCTTCCAAGCCCAACATGTTCTGCCAGTATTCTGTTATCCTCCAAAAAGTCTGACTCCCCAGGATCCACAGTTTCCTGTGTTGTTGAAGGCTTTAGACTGGTTACGGAAACACAGTTATGCTCTGTCTATGCTAAAATTTTCGACAATACTGTAAACAGAAACCCAGACTTGGTTCTGGTTGTAGTATAGATAGGGCCTAACTCATCTTGAACCTCGCTGCAGACTTGGTCTTACATAAAAGTGAGTTGTGGAAAGCGTTTATTTGTTGTTCCTAAGAAGGATGGTTAGAGTAAAGACTAGATTGGGATTGATGTAGATATGGACATGATTTTTCCTTTATGTACCAAGTGTATTGTGAAACATAAATTTGTAGTCTGTACACAACAAGGTGAAAACATCTTTAGAATCAAGAACCAGGAACATGATAAGGAACTCTCTATGCAAAACAAGTTAGGAAATTTTAAACTGACCTACTGGTTAACCGGAGGAAGAGATTGCCAGCTATTACTCCAAAGCAGAGGAGATGAACCGAGAAGGCATAAAAACTGAGTATAATATGGTCAGACTCTCAATGACTGGGTTGGCAGGTTTAAATATATGCAGTCTGCCATTAGCATTTGCATTCCATCATTTAGTTCTGCAAAATGCAGTTTCTATATAATTTGTTTTATTTTTATATTTCCTCTTGTGTTCAGCATCATGAAATATGATAAGTTAATGTTGTATGCATAAACCTTCTGACTGTATGATGATTCAAGGGAGTTCACTCTCAGTAATCATCTTCAAAGCGTATTATCAATGTACGTCCATAATAAAAGGGTTGCTTAGCCTTTATTAGCTGGAACAAAAAAGAGCAGTTGAACCACATCCCTTACACATTCAATACTGAATGGATTTGTGGTTCTAATTTTTTTTTTATGAATAGTATAATTGTGCACAAGCAGTTAAGGATTTTTGAGTAGATGCTTTTTGACACATTTAAACAAAAATTATATTTTCTAGTGTTTAGTCTATTTTGGTTTTAAGTATTTAAGGAATAAAACTGATCCTAGTCATCTACAATATTTTTCCATTACTAAGATTCAAAAGCCTTTGATATCATAATTTAACCTTTGGGTATTAATTTGTCAAAACTTGGAGCTGAAGTCTGGCCGTCTCTTGTTGCATCTGTCAAGCTTTCTCCTCAGCAGCAAGCAGCTCCAGACGACCCTTACAAGCTTTTTTCTCCAGCTGGGCCAAGGCTTGCTTCTCTTTCATTTGAATTTTTGCCAGTTTTTGTTCATGTTCAAACTGCAGGCTGTCTCTCGGGGCTTTTTTGTCAAGACCCTCATCTGCTCTTTGCTCATCCATTGCAACTGCTCTTTAACCAACCAAACTCTCAATACCAAAATTCAAATTTGGATAACGTGGGGTTCTGACCCAAAGCTTAATTGACCTGGTTCTGTGGATCCTAGCACAACTACGCCACTGTGATGGTGCTGCCCGTGGGAGCCCGCTGAGGTCACTTAATCAGGGTGAACTGCAAACAGAACGGGGCAAACAAACCCCAAATGCTGGTGGATATTTCAATACTTAGCTTTACCAAGCCAGCACAAAACAGCTTCTATAGTACCTTACTGGTTACTAAGAAGTCCAAACAACACAGTTCCCTTAAAGTGCCCAGCCTCCAGCCTTCATTTAGACACACACTGTTAAATATGATGATGATTACTGAAAATCTTAATTCATCATATAAAAGAAAAGGTTCTTCCAATCCCAAAGGATCAGCCCCAGACCCAGGTCAAATAATAACTTAGATCTTACCCCAAATACACGCTTCTAGTCAATTCTTATTAACTAAACTAAAATTTATTAAAAAGAAAAGAGAGTGTTGGTTAATAGATCAGTATACATACAGATTTGAATTCAATTCTTAAGGTTTTGATACATAGCAGAGATGGGTTTGTAGTTGCCAAAAGTCCGTTTAGAAATAGTTCATAGGTTATAGTTCAATGTTCATATTCAGGGTGACTCCAGTCAGTGACTGGGGATCTCAATCCTTATGGCTTAAGGTTTCCCCTTCTTAAAACCCAAAGCAGATCTGAGATGAAGAAGGATCATGTCCCAGGGTTCTTATACATTTTTAGCAGCCATTTGGCCTGAGAAAACAATAGGCTGAACTGTCCTTCCAAACATCATGGCAATTAGCACAGGATAATTTATCCATTACAAAGTTCAGACACAGGTTATCACAATCTTCAAAGAGACATAGACAATAATACTATTTCACTTAAATATCTTCCTAAATGTTAATACTCCTTTTTTGATCTTTGAATCAAAGCTATAGCCATAGACACAGACTTGTTTGCTTACATTGCAAGAGCTGAGCAAACATCTACTCTTCTATCTCTACCAATGCAGGCTTGCATTTCAAAGCTCTATTCATTTACATCTCTTCCTAACCAGTCTTTAAAGTTCGGCCATGGGTCAGGTCAGTCTGTGAGTTCATCAACTCTTTCTGGCCCTGTCACCTTTCAATGAGATATTATATTATACTCATAACATCACACAGTGCAAGCTTGGAGAGTTTTGCAATTTGTCACAGCATCACAGTGTGAAAGGGAGCGCAGACTGGTGTGTCAGAGGGCTCAGTGAACCCCAGTTCCAGGTGGCACCCCGGTAGATCCATCACACTGGGGTAATGGTTTTCATGTGCCGGGCCAGCGAGGTAATCAAATAAACATATTTCTTGCTACCAGAACACTGTCAACCTCATCTGGAGAAAACCTATTTTAAAACTAACAGTAAACTAAAAATTTTAACTAGTTCATGTATTAATAAAGGAAAATATAATTGATGATGCATTTGTTTGTCAGACATTAGCAGGGCAAGAAATATGATGGAGAATTAGGAGATGCAGACCCCCTCATGCTGAGCTCTGGGGACGAATTAGTTTAAGGTCAAAACAACCCTTATTTTATCGGAGACAGTTCCATTTTACCTCAGGAGCACAATTCTCACAAGTTGCTGTGTGTCCTGGATGGTAAGGAAGACTTTTAGGTACCCTCGTCCCAAGCTATTTAACCCTTTTAAAACAAGGACAGAGACCTTAAACTTTGACAAATTTTGTAGCGTTTAAGGCCAAAAGGGCCCATTAGGTCATCTAGTCTGACCTCCTGCATCACACAGGCCATTATCTTTCACCCAGATTATGCTATATGAAACCCAGGGACTTTAGTTAGACTAAAACTTTCAGTCCTCAGGAGACTGTGTGCCAGAGGGAGAGGGCCAAGGCACTACCAGGGAACTGATTAGGTGAGATATGCCCAGGTGATCCCTGCAAGCGAACCATGCCCCATGCTGAGGCAGGTGAAAAAATAAAATAAAAAGTCCCTACCAATCTGACCTAGGGGAAAATTCCTTCCCCACCCCAAATCTGGCAATCAGTATGACTATGAGCATGTGAGCAAGACCCACCAGCCAAGCATCTAGAACAGATTCTCTGTACCGCCTCAGAGCACTGGTCCACCCCATCCTGTGTCCCATCTGCAGCAGGAGCCAATCTCTGATACTTCTGAGGGAGGCGAACCTCCCCTCAATCCCCAAAAACACAAAAAACACCCAACATAGCCAATTAGCCAATTGTGCATCCAGGAAAAATAAACCTCCTTTCTGATGCCCCAGGCAGAAGCATATAAAAATAGAGTTGTCTATGGGGAGCCACTGTTCTGATCCTCTAGTAAATACTAGAACGGGTTGCTAGTTTGTGGCTCCTGGCTCCCCACACTGCAACTGAGTTCATTAACTCTGCAGAGCCCCAGGCAGTGGCATGCTGTGAGGTACTAAGCTGCTTTCCTCTTCTATCAGTAATGCTCCATCCACCCACAGCTTTCTTAAAATATGTTCGTTTCGTGCCAGAAAGGGATGGTTTAAAAATAATTGCTTAGATACAAAGTAAACGGAATGAAGGATCCTGGTGACATAAAAAAAAAGTGCTGCTATGTCTTTCAAGTATAAATAAATACAAAAAAGATCGAGAGCTGAAACTGTAGTGGGAGGGTGGGAAAGGAACTATTAATATAAGTGAAGGTGAAGCAAGGGAAAAGAGTAATTTTTCATGGTAACTTAATTAAAAAGGGAAAAAAATGTTGTATAAAAGCCTGATAGACAATTGTTATGCAGTAGATTCCAGAGGTATATGGAGCATACTTAATCTAACAGTTCATAATTCTCAGTTAGAAAACAATCAGCATTCCAGGCTGCAGCACTGTGTCAATGCACTATTTAGTAAGGAGGGAAATATTTGCCTTAAGCTATTTGTGAAGTTTCTTTATTTTCATTAACCAATGAAATGGGGGAGGATTACAGTTTAAAGGTTATACGACTGGCTCTGCTTGGTTCGTCATTCAGAGAGGGCTGCTTTTATTTCCATTATATGTTTGTCTTAATACATTTCAAGATAGCTTTCAGAAGGTTGGTGGGGCTAATCTAAGAGGGAAGTGATGGACTTTTAAAATAATGTTTCTTCTGACTAGTTCATTTGCTCTGAAACTTTAGCTCATCTCATCAACATTTCACTATTCACTAGAGTGGATACCTTTCTTGTAACCTATGTGCAAGACAGTGGCATTCACACATACGGGATTTGGTCCTAACAATGGGACCAATCCTTCTGTGGGCCTGTCTCAGAGATGTATCTCAGGGACACACATAACTAGCTAGCTGGCAGGCAGTTGTATTTTTATTGCATTTTTCATTCATAGAACAGAAGAGTTTGGCAGACAATATACAGAATTAACAAAATGAAAATACAGAGAAAGTCAAGTATCTTGGATCCTTATGAATAAGCATGAAATCTCCTGCCACAGATCTATGGGGAACCAACAGAAACATTTGTATAGGTAAACATTTACTACCAATTACTTCTGTCCGCTCTAGGGTTCTTTTATTAAGTGATACCTAGACCAGGGGTCTCAAACACGCAAGTGCTTCCCTGAGGACTGCCGGGCTCCCCCCCCCAATTTTTTTTTTACCCCCAGTCAGTTCCCGCTGCCAGAACAGCTGTCTGGAGGCTTCGCGGTTTCTTGGAGGGAGGGGGAGGAGTGGGAAGCGCGCACACAATGGAGGAGGTAGGGAGAAGAGGCGGAGCTCCCCCCCTCCTCCCCTGTGCGCGCGCTTCCCGCTCCTCCACCCTCCCGCCCAGAAATTGAGAAGCCACCAGACAGCTTTTCTGGTGGTGGAACTTCAGAACATAACTCGGTGGTTAGGGGGGCGGGGAGCCCGGCGGGCCACAGGGAAGCGCTTCACTGGGCTCCCCGCGCCGCCCACCCCCCCCCCCACCCATTCCCCCCAAGTTACGTTCTGAAGTTCTGCCGCCAGAACAGCTGTCTGGCAGTTTCTGTGAGGGAGGGGGGAGGAGCGGGAAGCGCGCACACAGGGGAGGAGGGAGGGAGAAGAGGCAGGCCGCCGGGCTCCCCCCGCCTCCCCCCCCCCAGTTACGTTCTGTGGCCGCTAAGATCCCCGTTCCCTCTGTGCTGCTCCAAGGTTCTATTTTTACCCATAGGCAGTTCCCACCGCCAGAACAGCTGTCTGGCGGCTTCACGGTTTCTGGGAGGGAGGGTGGAGGAGCGGGAAGCCGCGCATACAGGGGAGGAGGCGGAGAAGGGGCGGGGCCTAATGGAAGGGGTGGAGTGGGGCGGGGCCGGGGGCAGCGAGGGGCGGGGTCAGTGATGCGGCCCTCGGGCCAATGCACTAGTCCTCATGCGGCCCTCGTGGTAATTTGAGTTTGAGACCCCTGACCTAGACTCTCTTCACAGTGAGCAACTATGTGGAGATGGGAGAGTGTGCGAATGGTCCGACTGGCAAGAACAGTAATCCTCCTTCATGGTGCTCTTAGCAAGACTCATTCTTAGTCCGGCACCCTCAGCAATCTCAGCAAGAGTTGTCACATTCTCCATAAGTAAACCAAGAAGGACCGATTTTATGGTGTGGAATACGCTAGATTACTTCGTGACACTAAAAATTCTTCCCAGGATAGAACTGATAGCAAATCTGTTCAAGCTATCAGTGTTCCATCAGACCTAAACAACTGAAACTAGCTTCAAATTCGATATTCTGTACATGTTCTGTACAGCTGCAGTGCTTCAGAGCTCCTTTCTATTCAGCAGTGGGAGACTGCATGTTAGGAATCAGCTAATTTCAAAGACTGACAAGTTATTGGTGATTCTGTGTCATTCAGGTGTTCAGATTATAGCTTTCTTATTTGCAAATACCCATCTATGTTTACTTTTCTTACATACTAAACTTTCAAATTGCAAAGAACTTTTGATTAAATAGCAGAAAGTTCAGATATCGACTTAGTGAATGAAAATCTAGAAAAGATAAACATAAATTAAAAGGCCAGATTTTATAAGTACAAAGAATTTCAAAGGATTTGATGAGATTCAACAAGGACAAATGCAGAGTCCTACACTTAGGACGGAAGAATCCCATGCACTGCTACAGGCTGGGGACCGACTGGCTAAGCGGCAGTTCTGCAGAAAAGTGATTACAGTGGACGAGAAGCTGGGTATGAGTCAGCAGTGTGCCCTTGTTGCCAAGAAGGCTAAAGGCATATTGGGCTGCATTAGTAGGAGCATTGCCAACAGATCAAGGGAAGTGAGTATTCTCCTCTATTCGGCACTGGTGAGGCCACATCTGGAGTATTGTGTCCAGTTTTGGTCCCCACCACTACAGAAAGGATGTGGATAAATTGGAGAGTCCAGCAGAGGGCAATGAAAATGATTAGGGGTCTGGGGCACATGACTTACAAAGAGAGGCTGAGGGAGCTGGGCTTATTTAGTCTGCAGAAGAGAAGGGTGAGGGGGGATTTTATAGCAGCCTTCAACTACCTGAAGGGGGATTCCAAAGAGGATGGAGCTAGGCTGTTCAGTGGTGGCAGATGACAGAACAAGAAGCAATGGTCTCAAGTTGCAGTGCAGGAGGTCTAGGCTGGATATTAGGAAAAACTATTTCACTAGGAGGGTGGTGAAGCACTGAAATGGGTTACCTAGGGAGGTGGTGGAATCTCCATGCTTAGAGGTTTTTAAAGCCTGGCTTGACAAAGTCCTGGCTGGGATGATTTAGTTGGGGTTGGTCCTGCTTTGAGCAGGGGGTTGGACTAGATGACCTCTTGAGGTCTCTTCCAACCCTAATATTCTATTATTCTATAAATTTGTACTTAGTCTGTTTCTTTTTTTGTATTTAATTACAAAAAAAGTGAAGTAAGAGCAGAATAAACAGTGAAACCATTAATGTGTGTGTGTGTGTGTGTGTGTGTGTGTGTGTGTGTGTGTGTGACAACAAACTGAGAAAGTACAAATATGGTATAATAAAGAGGAAACAATCTACGACATTATCACTTATTTAGACATCAATACTTGTAAGAACAACAGAACAAATTATAAAAATTAATCTAGAAGCACAAGGCAGACAACCGCTTTTAATAAGCAGCAACCAGCATGGGTCTTAGAAGAACAGATTGTACCTTATAAACCCAAATGACTTCTTTGTTCACACCCTGGAAAAGGGACCAAGCAGAGCGATAAAATTATTTAGATTAGTCAAGTCTGTAGCAGATTGCAAGGAACTTGACAAAGCTACACAACTTGATAACATTGTTTCAGATGAAATTCAGTGTAGAAATGTGCTGAAGGACATTGCAAGGAATAATCTGTATTACACATCTACTGAGGAGTTCTATGTGGAGTAACCTCTCTCTCTCAAAAAAAGACCTAGGTGTTATTGTGGAGAGCTCAATAAAAAACATTTGATTACAAAGCAAACAAGATAGAATACTGGAAATATTGCACCGTTATATACATTGATCATGCAATGCCCACTCTGTTCTAGTTCACCAACCTACCACCCTCTTCTCCTTCAAACCCCTTCTTTAGCAATGCCTATAAGTGACTCAACAATAATAAATGTATCTTGGATTAATATATCCTAAAATATTGGTCTGTCTTCTAAAATGAAGGAAATTGCATCTGGCATTTCAGAATTTGCCACAAGAGGGCCATCAGAACCTTCCTCTCCCACCACAACCAGCCATTTGAATTCAAATGGCCTTCCCACCACCCCTGCTTCTATTCATTTGGTTATGGGCCTCGTTCTATAGGATAATGAATAGTGCAGAGGTCATTTGGGCCATTTCTATTTACTATTTAAAATAACACAAGAAAAAATTGATACCTAGGGTGAAATCCTGGCCCCATAGAAGTTGATGGCTAAACTCCCACTGATTTCAGTCATTAAAAGACAACAGTATTTAAAACTGATAAAAGGAGACATTTATTTATACAGTGTCAGTTAACAAGTGGTGCTCACTGCCACATTATTGAGGCAAGAAGCTGAGTATAAGTCGGAAAAGCATTAGTTTATATGGATAATAAGAATGTCACCCATAAGTATAGTAAGTAGGATAAACCATTATAGGAAATATCAGGATTTAAGCCAACCACCTGATGTTAGGAAGAAGCTTCTCCCCAGCATGTTGTAGCTTAATTATTTTTTAACAGCAGCTTCTTTCCTGAACAAAGGGAATTCAGTGAACATAATGGGCTTGATTTTCAAAAATCAGGATTGTGTAATTATGCATGCAAAAATGCATATATAATTGTGAGCCTAATTTCCATATGGACTTAATATGATTGCTCGTGCACAACCACTTACACATCTAATTGGTCATGTCATTTATGCATACAATTTACCTTGAAGTGGGAAGTAGCCCTGGGTGGACTATCACAAAGATCAGAATTTGAGTCCAATGCTGTCAATTCTGTTAATCTTTGAGATAGGAGAAAGAAGTAAATTCTACACTATTAAAAAGTGGATGGTACTAAATTAGAAGGATTGTAAACCCAGAAAAGGACAAAGCCATTTTAAGATTTATCCAGGTTGCTACACTCTGAAGAGGATTAGAATTTGTGCAAATAAATCTCCGCTCAACCATCTCTTTTTTCTTGTGCAGAAAAGCTAAATGATTTGCTGTGGCAAGTTTTGTTAAAATCTGCAGCAATTTAGTGGCAGGGATAACCTCCAAACCCCCTGGTTGTATGCAGACTATGACCTTACAATCCACCATCTGTCACACAATTTGTAAATGGAGCCAAGTGACTCCTTTTGTCTAGCCAGTTTTTCACAATGGGTGTCACAACCACCTTTTCCAAGCATCCTGTCTGAGCCAGAATCAGCTTTGCTAAGCTGCCATTACCAGGTGAATCATGCCCTGCCACATCATACATTCAGGCCAGAGTCATAAAAACAGATATTTCATAGTACTGTCCTGATAAATCAAATCTGCTATGCTGAAAATCCCGTAAATGATTCTATGACTTTGAAGTCTAATGGCCTCAAAATGAAATACTTCATTTTTCTAAGCCTCAAATAGGCTCGTAGTTATATGTTATTTCACAGGCTTTAGAAGATTTATCAACTAAATTAAAAGCACAGCAGCCCTGAACATTGGCTTATAATAAAACTGTCAGTACTGACACACTGAGGACAGAAGCCTTGTCTTATTCCAGAAGGAATCTTAAATTGGTATTTACACTACTGAACTGAGTGACTAGACACCTTAGATTATCCCTATGTTACCAAGTTTGAGTACTCTAAGGTAGAGAAACCTGTTTTGAACAGTATGCTACTATCTGTAAATTCAACAGCATATTCCTTCCAGGGGATAGGTAGGCTGGTTGGTTGTTGCTGTTTTTAACTCCGTGGCTCTTGCACAGTTTTTCTCTCACACTGTATCAAACTCCAGTCAGATTGCATTTCCTTTCCCTGAGTTGTGCTTGTGATGCAATCCTTCATTTTCAGCCTGAAAATGACATACTTCAGGGTGAAACACCTCAACTGAGATGAAGTTCACGCTTCTTTGTCCCATTACAAATGAAAAAGTCAGTAAAGGAAAGCCATTTGCCAAAGTACTTCCCTGTAGATAATAACATGAGAGCATAAACAGCCGTGACAGTCAGGGCTGCTGCATAACAGGAAAACTCCTATGCAAGTCAGCTGAGAGTGAGGTTGATTTACTGAACAGGAAACAAGCTTCATCCAGACCTTTCCAGGCAAAATACAAATACAACTAAACTTTACCTAGCCAAAATTCCAAAAACAAGTTATCTGTTGTTGCTAGCTTCAGCCAATGCTCAGAATGAACAAGACACAGCAAAGTTCAGTTCCTGAGAGTTTGAGAGAGACAGAATAAATGAACAAATGCTGGTTCCTTTGCATCTTCTGTTCTCTTCCTACAGAATTTTACTCTGTGATTTTCATTGACAGACTCTCAATCCACAACCCCCAAATGCATGGCGCCTTCCCCCCAGTTATGTGGGGATCTAATTAATTCCTTACAACTAGTTCAGCGCTTCTGACAAATCTCTGTACTCAGGACAGGCAGTTGTGATCTTCATGAGCCAAGGGAGATCGATGACCTCCTTCTCTCCCAACTTTTCAGTACAGTGCCAAAATATGCTTGCTGTGGTTTAACAACTTTTATTACACAATTGTTAACATTGTCACAATCAGTTAGGATTTAAATGACATAATAATAGCAGTGTTACTAAATGTAAAACAATACAATACATCGCAACTACATATGCTATTCATTATATTAGATTGTACACAGCTAATGATTCTAAAAACAATTTATGATTCAAGATTATATGTAAAAATAATTGTCAGCTGCAAATGTTTGTATATATTGATATTTACCTAATACATGCATTACACTGTTTTACTGTAATTAAAACATCAAACTCTTTGTACATTTGCGGGGCATTTTTAGAGTTAAAGATGTTCAGGCACTAGAGAAGCCAACTATCTTGTTTCATTCCATTTAGTGGAGGTTATATACATGTGCCCTGATCTGTATTGGATGTGCCTGCTCTAATAGACAGCACAGCACTGTTATTGGAGTCACTCAAGCACATAATGGGTACAGTGAAAATTATTTGGAATCACCTGCTTCCGCTGACATAAAAGCAATTTATTTCCCTACTGCAGTTTGGTCAGAAATCAGAAGATTTCTATTTTCTGACACAGCATTTGAAGTGACTATAGATTTCAGTTGCCACACCTAGCATATCTTTAATGTGGTAGTTAAAAGGAAAATGTAAATGAACAGGCTCAAGCCAGCATGAGAATAAGACAGGCTCTATTGACCATGTTTTACTGCATATAATAAGGGAATTCTTGAGCAGTATCATTATTTCCAGAAGATTGGAAAATAAAACTACAGCAGCTCTGTGCATAGGAAAAGTCTCAGATGCCATGTCCTACTTGCTACAGACAAGAAATGATGGACTAGATACATGGGGTTGTTAAAATACCAGTGATTCACAAGGACTATATAGTCTTTAGGACTGCACTTTAATACTGTCATGGAGATAACTACTTTCCACTTTTCTGAATATATTCCACTTATTAACAAGAATTATCAAAAAATTACCTAGAGCTGACAGGATGTTATACAGACCTCAATTCTCTGTCATGGAAGGCAGCAAGACCTAATGGTTGGGATATCAAAATAGGAGTTAGGCCTGATTTCTAGTCCTGGTTTTGCCACACACCTTGGGCAAGTCACTTAACCGCTCTGTGATTCATCTTCCTCATTTGCAACACACTCTTCCACCTCTATAAAGCATGTGGCACTCACATGTAGACCACTTGTCCACCAAATATCTTGTAACATTAAACATATATATTTTAGATCATTTTTAGAAGTTTTTCTTTCTTTTCCAGGTACTGCTGGATGCATGGTAACCAAGGCACAACAAAGGTATTTTTATCACTCTATCTCCATTGCTTAAAAAAAAGTATTCATCATTCACTAGTAAATGAATGGTGTCCTCCAGAGCTGGTCCCTGGGCCATACAAACTAGGAGCTGGTGCCTTCTAGGCAGGTCAGATGACAAGTAATCTCATCGATGGCTATCACCACATTTAGGTTTTCAAATGATAAAATCCTTCCCTGCTGGGGCCTTTAACATGTTTTTATTCAGCCAATTAGCTTGGAGACACCTCCAAATTGAGCAGAACTGCTGCAAGGAAGATATTAGTAGCCCGGGCTATAAGGGTGTTGGCATTTCAGTCATCCTTGCAGGCCTGTACCTCTGTGTCCCTGGACACTCCCCCTATCTCGACCATCTGTAAGAATACCTGTTTTTCCCAGAATATGCTTCAAGGGCCCATTTGTTTCATTTGGCCTTTGAAAAGAAGTAGGGGGATTGAGGTATAAGATGATGTATGCAGGTGTTAACATTTGATTCTGATTTTCTGGGATCAGATGGTTAAAATGCATATTTAAGTTTGTAATTTGAGGGTGTTCAAAATTTGTATTAGCATTTTTATTGTTCTTTATTGCATTTTATAAGTATATGTAGAACAGAGTGCTGGGAACACAACAGAATAGGTTAGGGCAAGAAACTGATTAGGGGAAAGAGGCCGTCAAAAAAATCTTGTCTTGAAAAGCGGTGAACCGCGGCCACTGGGAGCTGCGGGGGGGCCATGTCTGCAGATGGTCAACATCAGCAAAATGTCTCATGGCCCGCAATCAGATTACCCTGATGGGCCTCATGCAGGTTGTTCACCACTAATCTAGGATATTGGTATGCCACAACAGGGGCAATGGTGCAAGTCTGGAATAATTTGGTTCAGGCATTCTCAGATACTGTCCCCCGCAATAAGAAGAAAATTTTAATATTCCAGTTGCTCTAAAAGTGACATGCATAGTGAGATTACCTTGAACAATGGCATTCCACAACTGAAACTGAGGCAGCGGGGAACTCCCATTGAGATCAATGGGTCATTTCACACCACCCAGAGCTATTGTGTTAGACTATTCATCTCTTTGGAGCATCCTAATTCATCTGAGCACACCCCACTGTGGTGAATGGTCCATTCCACACATCAACAGTACTTCTGTACTGCAGAGGGCTGTGCAGAGCCCCTTCCTTTACACTAGCTCCCTGAAGTAGATACAAAGTTTGGAGCTCCCTGCTGTTCCTCTTGCTGCCTCCAGCTGGTAGATGTGATCCTCACAGCCCAACAGTTACTATCCTCCTTTCTTCCCATGGCCCTTCCACTCCTACCAGGGACATGGTGGGGCCAGGAGGAGGCAGAGCTGGTAGCTAGAGTGGCAGATCATTCCCCTCCCACAGATGCCCTCTAATCATGCCCCCTCACTAACACCTCTTCCTCAAGAAACAAGGGAAATTAACTGCCCAAAAACATGGTTAATGCAGGTCTTGCTTACACTACAGCACCTTTGCCAGTATAGCTATGCCAGCTTGACTCACCCCTGCTTAGTACCTCTTCAACTCAAGAAGTGTGTTTCAGATTCCTGCTGGCTTTGCCAGTCTGACATGCCTCCTCTGGCTTGTCAGATTGGATTTATATCTGCTGGTGAACCAAAGCGCCACTCATTAGACTGCTTCCCAGGCTGGTGAATCACCTGTGGTTCGTTCATTTTATACCAGTGTAACTCCACTGATTTCATTGGGATTGCTCCTGATTTACACTGCTACAAGTGAAGAGAGAATCAGGCATAGGCACCAACTTCATGGGTACTCCAGCGCTCAAGCACCCGTGGAAAAAAAAAGTGGGGGTGGTCAATACCCACCCGCCACAGCTGTTCAGCTGGGCTGCTGTTACGCAGCTGGCATGGGGCCTCAAGGGAGAGGGCGGAGTAGGGGCAGGAAGAGGTGGAGTGAGGGTGAGGCCTCAAGGGAGGGGGTGGAGTTGGCAGGGCTTTGGGGCAGAGGGGGTGGAGCACCCCCCGGGAAAAATAAGTCAGCACTTATGAAGGACCTGACTGATTTTGAGCTGTGGGACTTTGGATGGGGATGGGATTTTGATTGGAACAAGCAGATATTGCAGGCTGGGCTGTGTGGACTAGAACTCTACTCCCCAGCATGTCTTACATGTTGTGTGAAAAATTGTAGCATTGCCTCTAATGCCCTCTGTTATTGAAAGTACTCCTATAGATAGTACTCCCATGTTGCAACAATGTAACTGAATATAAGTGACATTCAAATAAAGCTGTTTTATATATAGTATCAGGGTAAAACTAGCTTTACGAAAATAGCTTTAGGACAATTATAGCTCAGCCTTTCTCGTAAACCAACACAAAACATCTGAGACATTTAGCTCCAGAGGACAATCCCCAGATGATGCATATGCCTTCAGTGTGTTCCAGGGCTGCATGTCTCAGAACAGCAAATAAATGAGAATTACTTTCCACATCATATGGATTTCAAATGGTTAGATGCTCAAACAAAAGGGGTTCAAGCATAAACAGACAGCATGAAGTACAGGAGTCATGCTCAGATAATGGAATAACATTGTGGCATGAATACTGTGCATGATAGGGGATTATTTTCATATTATTTCTCAGGGCTGTAGCCACTCCACTCCCTTCACTTTAACTATTAGTCATGGAACTAAAAGTGTGTAGAATGCTTGGAAAATGTTACCTCTGTATGTCTAAACACACAGACATGTATGTCAAGTAACTGAAGTTAATAGCTGAATTCAAATGTGTGGATATGCATATACATACACACCTTACACCATACACACAATGGAAGAAAAGATTCAATCAGAGAGGTTATGGAGACATAAGATGTTATGAAGAAGATAATATAGATTTATGTAAAAGGAATAAACGTGGGAAAAACAAACAAACCGAAAACAAAGCTGTGGAAGACTAGTCTCTTATATTCTCAGACATGGACACATCAATTCATTTTCAACTGTGCTTTGGTAATGTGTGTCTGAATATCTTATTGGAAAGCACAGACAGGGGTGTCATGAGTATGTAAAACAAAGTGGCAACTACTTCTTAATTAGGGCTGCAGCAAAGAATTAAAAGACCAGGAGATGTGCAAATCACCCAAAAGCCTCCCCTACCCCATTGCTGCTTTGCCTCCCCACTCTTGCTCGATGGTGTTAGTGGCATGTGGTATTCAGGAGGTCAGCCTAGATGATCTGGTGGTCCCTTCTGACCTTAAGCTCTATGACTGAAGCTCTCTAACTGATCCTTCTCCCCCTCTGATATTTTTCCAAACTCTCCTATCCATGATGGTTTTCTGTTCTGTATTATCTTCCCCTGTTGTTCCACTTAAGCTGTAGGCCCACCTGTTTTGGGAAAAGAATGTTTATATTTGTTCAGTGAGATGCCACGTACATCAATGTTGCTAGAAATACTACTACTAAGTAAGAATACTATTTGTAGGGGAAAGTCCTGCATTCTCTAGGAAGGTATGGAGAAGGTGACTGTTACATGATAGCAGGTTCTAGAACCCCACATAGGGATTTGGGACTACTTAGAATAATTACCTTCATGTCATGTCAGGTGCATCCTATTAGCTCCACCTCAGGATACAATAGTTTAGTCAAGGGTAAATGCATGTAAACAGTTTACCCACTTTTCATTTGGCATTTACACTGGTCTCATTTAAGGAATAAAGCATTTACTCATTCCTACTCTCCTGTGATAAGCAAATCCTCGCTATACCAAGGGTTAAAACCAGGCCATATACAAAGGATAACAAATGACAGGGTGTGTATAGTGTTGCAATAATATGGCTGTAGTTGGGCTGGAAGTACAAAGTGAAGCTGAGTCCCTTCAACCAACAAAGCTGTATATTGTTATTGTTACATGATGCATAAGCCCTGGAATATGTTCTCCTGCTTATAAAATGGATATAATAAAAACAAACAAGTTTTGTATTTTTCAGTAAAACAAACAATTTTATGTCCTTCCACTTTGGAGAAAAAATAGTCATTCAAACGAGGTTCTATTTGTTGTAAACATTAAAAATGGAGGTTTTCAACATTTCCATTTATTGTAAAGTGGTCCATTGAAAGTGAAAAAAATGATGAATTAATGAAAGATATGAGAGGTTTTTAAAAATTAGTAACATTCCTCTCATGACATTTGATTTTTGTTGGAGGCCTGAACTCGTCTAACAGACATTTTAAATTTTAGATCTCCATGTCTCTTGCTTTTTTTTTTTTTTTTAAAAAGCAGTTTTTTCCTTGTACTTCCTTGTCCACTGTCATGCCTCCAGAAAGATTAAATGTTATAAGAGAAACTTCACCCTTTTAAAAAAACTTCTAAAACCTCTCACAACAATGCCTATGTTTCTTGCAAATTTAATGTCATGTATTAATCCTGCCTTTCAAAGACTTAATACCATGAATCATTGAAAATGCATCCAGGAGGTAATTGAGGGCACTTGATGTCCAATTTCTAGTACTCAGTGTGTGTAGCATTAAGTTTTTGAAAACCCTTTAACATTTAACCCACTATTCTGCATGACCACCATAACATGCACGTTATATACTGGCAGGCTCAGCAACCGATCAGTCATGGAAATCGTGGCCTGCAAAATCTGCAATGAACCCATCCAGCGCTACTGCATGTGTGGATTGACTGAATACATTTGCCAACCATTAAAAGTATACAACATTTATCTTTCACAACTTTATGTAATTTCTTGTACAAAATGCAGTCTCAGTAATCAAAACTTCTTTTGTTTTGGGGGGAGAAACTACATTTTTCCGCAACAAGTTTGAGTTTGGTTTCTGAAGCTGAACACTTCCCAGCTCCAGAAAATTCTGAAAGCAGTTGTGACTCGATTAATGCCATGGAAATGACCAGGAATTTCAAACACCCAGGATATCGACTTCTGAGCTAAACTTTTGGCCTGATATTTGAAACCAAAAACAGTGGGAGAAATGTAAGAGGTGCCACTGGTTGGACTGCAAGAGCAGAAAGTGTGGTAAATACACATTAATGTTGTGAATTCACAGGACAAAGTTGAGTAAATGAATTAGACCTAATATAGTCTTCATGTATTTTTACAGAAAATTATATACGTATACTTCTAAATAATGAGCATTGCATACACACTGTAGCTTTTTTTGAATTAGCAGTGGCAGATACTATTGATGAGACCACCATTGTGAACCATTTCAAAACCTTTATGGAAAAACTCCACAATATTTACAGCCAGTCACACAAAAATGAATGGGAGCTCAAGGAAGCATCTGCAGAGGTAGGGTCCATTGGACAAATCCTGGATGTACGTTGAGTGGTTAGTTGTTTTAGAACTGTAAGAACTGAATTAGTGTCATTTTGGGCCCTTTATAAGCAATTTGAAAATGCTTCTTCTGAGGCACTAAGAAATGACAAGACAAGGCAGACATATAGTGGCTTAACAGCCCATTTAGCAAGTCCTGAATTCCTCTGTGACCTGGCGCTGGTGCATGATGTGCCTGTGAGTTGGCTTATTTGCCTCAAGAGCATCAAGATTGTTCTATGACCATTCCCCTTTTCCATCTCTAATTTCTAAGAATTCATAAAGGACAGGAAAAAAGCACTTCAGCATTGATCAGTCTCAGGAAAAAAAATTGTACCGCAATGGCAGAATAGGAGGGCTGAGGTATGGAGAGAGAGCAAAAGAAATAACCCTGTATTTGGAAATGACAGCAGTGTGAGAAATGGGTTTCCCTCTGATTTACTAAAGAGAGAGGCTCATCAGAGCATCTGAGAGCCCATTATGGTACATCTCTGAGGCTAGGTCTACACTAACCCCCCTGTCGAACTAAGATACGCAACTTCAGCTACGTTAATAACGTAGCTGAAGTCGAAGTATCTTAGTTCGAACTTACCTGTGGTCCACACGCGGCACGCAGGCTCCCCCGTCGACTCCGCCTGCTCCGTTCGCAGAGCAGGATTACCGGCGTCGACGGGGGAGCACTTCCTGGTTCGATTTATCGCGTCTAGACAAGACGCGATAAATCGAACCCAGAACATCGATCCCGCGCCTCCGACCGGACGCGTAAGTATAGACGTACCCTCAGAGTCCATTATTGCATCTAATCCTCGGCAAGGCCAGTAGAAAATTGCAGACAAAAATTGTAAAAAATCGTGAGGCATTCTGATATTTTCTGGGAACACTGCCAATCTTTGCAGAAGGTGGTGGTGCCTCAGATACGGTATAACTTAAACTACTGTCTGACTGCATGGCCAATATGAATCTGCAAAATATATTTCCATATGCTGTTGAGATTTTTCTCTCAAATCTGTGTTTAAATTCTACATTCCCTCCATCAAGGCATAAAATGCTGGACTCTGCCAAATTATGTAATGAGAAGGAAGAGAAGGCAGTCAGATGCCATGGTGATACATGCTGTAGATGGACCTAGATAGACAGACTGTTCGGAGCTTGTCATTCTGAAGAAGTTAAAAGGAAATTTTATCCACCACCTGCACAGAAGTAAAACAAACATATTGTAATTGCTGCTGGGGATGGGAAACTGAGAAATCAAGGCATAAAAAAAGGAAGGCCGGGAAAAAATGCCATCTTCTCATCTGACACACAACAGCAGATTTAAAGGGCCATCCTGCAGCAAAAAAACTTCAGGACCAGACTCCAAAGAGAAACAATAGAGCTTCAGTTAATTTGCAAATTTGACACCATCAACTCAGGATTAAACAAAGATTATGAATGGCTAGCCAACTACAAAAGCAGTTTCTCCTCCCTTGGTGTTCACACCTCAACTGCTAAAAGAGGGCCTCACCCTTCCTGATTGAACTAACCTTGTTATGTCTAGCCTGACTCTTCCCTGCATATTTATACCTGCCTCTGGACATTTCCACTGCATGCATCTGACGAAGTGGGTATTCACCCACGAAAGCTTATGCTCCAATACGTCTGTTAGTCTATAAGGTGCCACAGGACTCTTTGTAGCTTCTACAGATCCAGACTAACATGGCTACCCCTCTGATACGTGAGTCTCTACACTGACACTGCATCACTCTAACTTTGTCGCAAAAAACTTTACCTCTTGTTCAGGTGATTTTATTATGTCGATGTAGCAGGAGAGTTAAAGTGGTGGGAGGAGCATTGCCATTGTACACGTCCACTGTGTTGTTGACGAAAGCTGACTTTTGTCGGAAAAATTGAGTAGTATAGATGTTAGAAGTGAGGCTTTATTAGAATTAAAACAGAGTTACATAAGACAAACAAGAGCCACATGCTCCTACCTGTGAATGTGCCACCACACTGCTTCCAACCAGTTCTCTCTAGCACGTGCTTCGCTTTTAGAGACTGCCAAACAGTATTTCTTCAGAAGACTGTTCATGGTTCGTTGGTGCTGCTCTATAATTCAGTATAGCTAAATATGGATCTGTACCTGAGTCAGTGGCCTTTTTTTTCCTGTTTAGGTTGGTATTTTTGAAATGTTTCTTGCATTTTAACAGTTTTCTCTATTTCATTGTTCATTTGTGTCAATACAGTATTTCTCTGGCTTTATGTTTACATTTCTCCATGCCCAAGTATCCTTCATGTATTCTTGTGAGCAGGTCAGCTTGTAACATCTGAGGCACTTCTATTCTCTTTCCTCTCAACAATATGCCATCTATAACAGATGGTTCTGCTTTGAACTGGAAATATGAATGTGGTATGTAATGTCCTGGCCACTCTGTGGTAATAGCTTTAATTACCCTCTGTAAAGTCTCATCATTATCTGTAGCCTCAGCAAATTCATTCCACTTCCTTTCTGAGACAGGACAATTCTTTTCTATCAGATTGACACATAGTGTGCCTGACTCCATCTCAGTTTCTACTACAGTTTTATCAAATGTTGTGGGCAATGAATCCACTACCACTTACTCTTTTCCTAGTTTATAAACTATTATTAAATCATACAACTGGAGTTGAAAAAACTGTCGTGTTCTGGGTGGAGTGTCAGCTAGCTTCTTTTTCGCAGTTGCGTCATAGGCTTATGGTCTGTTTCTGCAACAACTGGTCTTCCATAAATGAATACGTGGGTTTTTTCACAACCATGCACTCGGACTAAATCTTCCTTTTCAAGTTGGGATAGTAGCATTCTGTTTTTGTAAGAACCCTGGATGCATATACCACTGGTCATATTTTTGCAGCAATGTTGTACCTCTGCCTTATTTAGAGGCGGAAGTGGACAATTTGGCTGTCTCCTGCTGTCAAAATACTTTAGGACAGGAGCTAACGCTTTGTCCAGGTTAGCATCCCATATCCATTGACTATTCTTTTGCATGAGTGCATGAGGTTGTTGGACTGTCCAGCTAAATTTGGTATAAATATCCCAACAAAATTAACCATTACTATGAACCTCGGTACCCCCTCCTTAACTTCTGGGTGTGGTATATTTGTTATAACTTATGTTCTGCTAGGGTCAATACATACCCCTTGTGCAATTAACCTTTCTCCTAAATTGGTAATTTCTCTTAGCAAGAATTTACATTTTTGTTTAATTAGCTTCAGGCCTACTGCTCTAGCCTTGTCCAATGCTGCCTTTCACCTGTAATTATGTTCCTCTATTGCGGTGCCCCAGATAAGAATATCTATATAGACATTTGTGTCCTCAATTCCCTCAATTATTTACTGCACATTCTCTTCTGGAGTGGATTTTAGATCAAATGGTAATGTGAGAAAACAGTATCATCCCTATGGTATAATAAAAGTACATAATTTGGAGCTCCTTTCATTTAAGGGAATCTGCCAGAATCCAGATGATGCATCTAATGTAGTAAAATACTTTGGACCCCAAAAATGTCTTCCCTGGAAAATAATTGAAAGCATTTCCTTTTGATATATTTGTTAAGCTCTTTCAGTTCTAGGCATAATCTCAGTGTTCCTTCATTTTCTCTACTATTATTAATGAGGGCACTCATTCTGTAGGCTCTTCTACTCTTCTAATAATGTCTTTTGTTACAAAAAGATCCAGTTCTTCTTTGAGATTTTTTCTTATTCATACGGAAATATTTCTAGGGACATGTATCATAGGCTAATTTGGCTGTTAGTTCAATTTTATGTACAGTTGCTAGTTTTCCTGTGCCCTCAGAAGCATCCTGATACTGTTCCTCTATGTCTGTGTCCCTTATCTCCTCTACCATGTGCAATTTGGATCAGACCAAGGGCGTGGCATGTTTTTAAACCTAATATAGGTGCTTTATTCCCTTTACCAATTTCAAAGTTTATAAATTCTATTTGACCTTTTACCTTCACTTCTAGTAAACATGTACCCCTAGGAATTAGTTCTCCATTATAAGATTTCAGTTTAACCTGTTTGCTCACCATGTTTCCTTTTTTTTTTCTTCAACTTTTTAACACTAACATCTGAAACAACATTTACCTGTCCCATTAGTCTTGAGGGAAATTTTCCATTCATTTGTTTCTTCCTCTTCAGATACAGCTCCTAGACAGAACACCTCTTCTGTGTTGCTGTCTGTGCTCTCTTCCTGGATTACTGTATTAGCATGCATGCTTTGCTTCCTCTTCTGCAGTTGTTTATCCTGGTTGCAGACTTTGGCAAAATGATTGTATTGCTTACAAATATTGCAGCCCTTACCAAAGCTGGACATCGCTGAGGTCTGTGTTTGTGTCCATATCTCATGCAATCTTGAAGCTGTCCCTTGCGCTTTGCTTTTACCATTCTTCTTTCTGTTTTCTGTGCTGTACTGACATACTGCTTGCCAGTGGGTTTTTTTTCCTCTCATCCCTCTATCCAGACTGGCAGTGTCCTGTTTTTCTTCCATTACTTTTATTCTGTTCAGAGTGATTTCTGCTGCCTGACACAGTCTTACTGCTTTATTCAAAGTGAGATCCATATCTTCCAATAGTCTTTTTTGTATCTTTGGGTCTCTGATTCCAATTACAATTTGATCCCATATAATGGAGTCTGTTAACTGTTCACAGTTGACTGGCTTATTAGCTTCAGCTCTGTTTGGTATTTTTAAAGGACTCTCCTTCCTTTTGTTCTCTAAGGTAAAACTTATACCTTTCAAATGTTTCACTCTTTTCAGATAGGAAATACTCTTCAAATTTCTGCAAAACTGTGTCAGACCTTGCTCTCTCTGCCTGACTTAGCTGTATGCTATTAAAGACATCCACTGCCTCAAGTCCTGAAAAGTTTAAGAAGATTTCTATTTTCTGATGGTCTTCTTTCTCACCACAGCTGGCTGCTTGCATCTACAACACTGTTTTTGAATTTCTTCCAGGAGTCTGCTGCATTACCTGAGAGTTTCAACTCCCTGGGGGCTTTTAGATGCTCCATTTCCAAGATGACTCGTTTACTCCTCACAGAGTCCTCTTTTCTCTGTCCTCACTTTTACCACACTCCAGTACCGTGTGTTGTCTTATGGATTCATAAGAAGGAATCATAGAATATCAGGGTTGGAAGGGACCTTAGAAAGTCATCTAGTCCAACCCCCTGCTCAAAACAGGACCAATCCCCAATTTTTGCCCCAGATCCCTAAATGGCCCCCTCAAGGATTGAACTCACAACCCTGGGTTTAGCAGACCAATGCTCAAACCACTGAGCATAGTTTGAACTCTTGGAAGTTAGGCTTTATTACAACCAAACCAGAGTTATGTAAGACAAAGCAGAGTCATGTGCTCCTAGCTGTGTATCTGGTGAAGCTGCCACTAGACTGCTCCCAACAGTTCTTAAAGCTCCACTCTTAAAGGCACAGTACATACTCCTAACTTCAAGTCAGTCAAACAAATACCAGCAGAGACTGGAGAACTGCGATGGGAAGAAAGAGAGATCCTGCATCAGCAGCCATTTGCCATACTCCATGTACACTCTGGGGTTTTATTTAGTTCGTTGGAAAGATGTTTTGTTTCTTTTCTGATAAAGTCATTGTGTTACCTGGTTTTACAAATTGTCATGTAATTGCTTAATGGAGAAGAAATCCTCTTAAGGCTGACCAGGGTCATAGTTTAAGTTTTTAGAAGATGTAAGTGCAAATACTTTTCTACCTAAGAACTCAAGCTAACCATTTATTTTGGGAGGGGCTCCTAGCTCTAACTTAAGCAACTGTTGTTGACCAGACTGCTTTTACCTCAGAAGGCTATTATCTTTCAATGTTTCCATGTTGTTGTGTGTTGGGTTGAACTGTAACTGCTGCCTTTCATTTAGAATAAATGTAAAGAAGCCATTATAACCAGGTAACTGAAACAATATCAATAGCACCCAAAACATAAGCCCATGGAAAAGCTCAAGTAGAAGCTGAACCATATGGCCCAAGGAGCTAGGGCTTTGGCTAGTGGAATTGTTTTTGTGGCAAGATAGAAGGGGCAAAGAGACACAGAAGCAGCCAGGCCCAGAAAGCCAAGATGACAGTAACACAAGCATTGATAATATGGCCCTGAGAGAAATCTTTTGGGGCACAAAGTGCTGGCTGGAAAGGCAGGTTTAGAACAGTGAGCAAAGGAACTGTCTTCTGCTGTTTGGTTCTTATTGTATTCAGAGGAGCAGGGACTTTATTATAATCTTTGTATATAGACAAGATTGTGTGAGGTCCCTGGAATAGATGTTTTAGAAATAGATTCATATTATTTGTATTTAGCAATAATTAGAATATTTGTTTATTATTGTATATATATTGTTAATGGTGATATAAGTTATATAAGGAGATAAATGGGAGCTGCCCTTTATGGCTAGGATGAGGGTACAGTGAATGAGTTACTGCACTAGCTAGATTGTGCAGAGTGTGTGCTGTTACTGCAAGAGAAGGCTGGCCTGTAGCTGTGCACTGAAGAGGTCCGTCTGCATCAAGCTCCTAAAGCAAAAAGTTAGAATGCCCAGAATAAGCAATGTTCTCTTTGAAAAACTGAGTCTTGTCATTAAGGGTGTAACAATTGCATCAAAGAAAATATCTGGTTCTATCATCAATTTCTCCTCTTAGTGGAGGCAATTTTAGCTATCTGCGTGGGTCAAAAAGAGGTAACCCAATATAATCAAAACCTTAATTATGACCTCACACTTCCTCCACAAAAACCTAAATACTGTACACTTACCTGTGCACATGTGTCAACATTGAATATTGCTAGTGCTGCTAAGTTTGTAATACAGGTTTTGTGTTATACTATGAGGAAGATTAATGTGTCATGCATAGGGAGACTTCCTAATCTGTTGGAGACAAAAGGAAATTCCTTGTGAAGATGCAGATTCAATCACTGTCAGGGTAAGTTTCAGTGTAGTAGCCGTGTTAGTCTGTGTCAGCAAAACGAAAATAAGAAAGAAAAACTTGTAGCACCTTAGAGACTAACAAATTTATTTCAGCATAAGCTTTCGTGGGTTAGTACCCACTTCATCGGATGCATGGAATGAAACATACAGTAGACAGATATTTATACAGTCAGAGAAACATGATAAGGTGGAGGTGCATAGACCAACCTTAAGAGGCTAATTAATTGAGAGGAACCATAATTGAGAGGAACATTTGGACCCATGGAAAAGAAGCCCTTGAGGAATTCCACCATGATTTCAACAATTTCCATCCCACCATCAACCTCAGCCTAGACCAGTCCACACAAGCGGTCCATTTCCTAGACACTACTGTGCTAATAAGTGATGGTCACATAAACACCACCCTATACTGGAAACCTACTGACCGCTATACTTACCTACATGCTTCCAGCTTCCATCCTGGACACACCACACGATCCATTGTTTACAGCCAAGCTCTAAGATACAACCGCATTTGCTCCAATCCCTCAGACAGAGGCAAACACCTACAAGATCTCTATCAAGCATTCTTACAACTACAATACCCACCTGCTGAAGTGAAAAAACAGATTGACAGGGCCAAAAGAGTACCCAGGAGTCACCTACTACAAGACAGGCCCAAAAAAGAAAATAACAGAACACCACTAGCCGTCACCTTTAGCCCCCAACTAAAACCTCTCCAGCGCATCATCAAAGATCTACAACCTATCCCTCACCCATCCCATCCCAAAAGATGATCCCTCACTCTCACAGATCTTGGGGGACAGACCAATCCTTGCTTACAGACAGCCCCCCAACCTGAAGCAAATACTCACCAGCAACCACACACCATACAACAAAAACACTAACCCAGGAACCTATCCTTGCAACAAAGCCCGATGCCAACTCTGTCCGCATATCGATTCAAGTGATACCATCACAGGGCCTAATCACATCCGCCACGCCATCAGGGGCTCATTCACCTGCACATCTACCAATGTGATATATGCCATCATGTGCCAGCAATGCCCCTCTGCCATGTACATTGGCCAAACCGGACAGTCTCTACGCAAAAGAATAAATGGACATAAATCTGACATCAGGAATCATAACATTCAAAAACCAGTAGGAGAACACTTCAACCTCCCTAATCACTCAGTGACAGACTTGAGGGTCGCAGTGTTGCGACAGATTAACTCCAAAAACAGACTTTAAAGAGAAGCTGTTGAACTCGAATTGATATGCAAACTAGATTGCATTACCTCAGGATTAAATCGGGACTTGGAATGGCTCGGCCATTACGTTAATTGAATCTATTTCCCTTAAGTTTACGATCCTCATTCACACCTGTGTGACCATCTTGTTTATCACTTCAAAGGTTTTTCTTCCCCTGCTGTTATGGTTCCTCTCAATTAATTAGCCTCTTAAGGTTGGTCTGTGCACCTCCACCTTATCATGTTTCTCTGACTGTATAAATATCTGTCTACTGTATGTTTCATTCCATGCATCCGATGAAGTGGGTACTAACCCACGAAAGCTTATGCTGAAATAAATTTGTTAGTCTCTAAGGTGCTACAAGTTTTTCTTTCTTATTTTCATTTTGCTGTCAGGGTAAATGTGCTGTGCAGCCTCAGGCATGAGGGTACAGTTAAAAGGTGTTCATAAGTTGGAATTCCTTTATTTTTAAGGGTTCGAGTTGAGGTCTGAAAGTCGCATTTAACTAATACATGTTTTGTTTCTGGAATTATGAGATAAAAACTATCTAACTGACAAGTGACTGTACATAAGTATTAAGGTCAGTCACTGATAGAAGTGGGTGTAGAACTCTGAAGTTTCTGGCTTCCCGTTGTGTGTTCTCAGTCTAGTAAGGAGCCCATTCATCCTCTGGAGGTGATGGACATACACACTTTTCCAATGTAAACAGGCTTTTACTTCAAATAGATGTGCGAGTGTGGGAAGTTTCTAGCACAATTAGCTTTTTGATGATTCAAGATTTTTCTCCACTTTTTTGAGCAGTACCAGCTATTTCTGTCTGTGAAATCAGAACACTGTTCCAAAATAATTACCAAGTAATCTATCAATTTACCAAACAAAGTCTAGAACATAAAAGCTATTTTCCAATCTGTTTTCTGGACATCATGAATGAGAGTGTCCTTTTTAGGTTGTGAGGCTGCATATTTCTCCCCTCCAAGGCAAGTCTGCATGAAGCTTTAATACCCATGTGGTAATTTAGCTTTACATTGTGTAGTCCTTCCTAGTGGTACTTCTCTGAAGTAGCACAATTACAGCCCAGTGAAATTAATTGAGACTGCATGAATGTTACTCTGTAGGCTACAGTAATGGGGAACAGATAATTCCATAGTATGTGAAGAGAAGGAGGGAGAGATTTCAGCATGGCTGCTGAGTTGGGTTAGTCAGGAAAGCACTCATGTAGTATAAGCATAGCTCAGTTTCAATTTCCAAAACCAAAGTAGAATGCCAACAGATGCCGTATTTAAGTGCATATGTGAACACCAATTAGCACAAAGAAAATGCAAGAATTAAAGGCAGATGCACCCGTTTTTCTCAGAAATCACTGTCAGATAGTACATAATTAAATTCCCATAAAATGTTATTTTTTCTGATTGTTAAATCAGTGTTCAAGCAGAGGAGAAAATGGTTTACTATTTCTTATTACAGGCTTCCTTGCTAGTAGGGTGTCACTAATGACATCACTTTATACCACCAGGACTTCCAGCAAGCAGGAGGCTCACGAATTAATCAAAGGATTTAATTTGCAATAGAACTGCCAGTGAATACATAATGAAAGCTTCCCAACATGTGAACTTTCAGAACATGGTTCTAAACAAACTTGTCATGCTCTTTTTAATGATTCACGGTGTTAATAAACAAATAACCTGCTCCTCATATCATAGGACCAAAGAGTTAGGGAAAACAGTTGTCTGGGGCTGGTGCTTGGCTGGGTTTTGTGTGACTTTTTCATTTTGTTGCTGTGCTTTTCTCTTCTCTTTTACAAAAAAGCCAGTTTGAAACTAAGTAACTACATTGTTCCCCCCTTCTTTAACCAAAACAAAAGCTTACTGCCAATGAAAGGAATGTGTGTATCTACAACAGGGGTTGGCAACCTTTCAGAAGTGGTGTGCCGAGTCTTCATTTATTCACTCTAATTTAAGGTTTTTAGAGGGTCTCTTTCTGTAAGTCTTTAATATAGAACTAAGCTATTGTTGTATGTAAAGTAAATAAGGTTTTAAAAATGTTTAAGAAGCTTCATTTAAAAGTAAATTAAAATGCAGAGCCCCCCAGACCGGTGGCCAGGACCCGGGCAGTGTGAGTGCTACTGAAAATCAGCTCGCGTGCCGCCTTTGGCACTCGTGCCATAAGTTGCCTACCCCGATCTACAAAACAAGAATGTGCAAAAGCACCCATCTTGAAGTCACCAATGTCCGTGGAAGAAACCAGAATTGTTTATCGATTTGTCACTAGACCCTATACTACTAACAGCTGATAGAGATTCCACTCTCATGTAGGCTCAGGTGGAAAGTGTCATGCTTTTGCACCAGATATGGACTGGGTACAGAGCTTGCTTATACACAGATGTGTTTATCATAAGATCCTTTAATGCTCAACCAGCTGGGGTTTGTTTAAATAAAGTATGTTACACATAGTGCCACCAGTGGCTGAACAGTATAATACCACTTGGCATTCCTTTACAGAAGGAACTTGTGCCTTTGGAGCAGGAAAATTTGAGGTTTTTCCCACTGTTGCCATGGAGTTCCAGGTCACCATACTGTGTTGACATGGAGTTCCAGGTCGCCATACTGTGTTGACATGGAGTTCCAGGTCACCATGCTGTGTTGACATGGAGTTCCAGGTCGCCATACTGTGTTGACATGGAGTTCCAGGTCACCATGCTGTGTTGACATGGAGTTCCAGGTCACCATACTGTGTTGACATGGAGTTCCAGGTCGCCATGCTGTGTAGAACAGTGACAACTGAGAAGTTGTTTCTATCATCTATTTAGTTGTCCTTAATGGCACACAGTGAAATATTGCAGTGTATTTGTGAACTCAAACTGAGACTGCAAGACATGATCCTGCACCATGTAACTCAGTATACACTTAATAAAACAACACTTTTAAACAATTCATTTTATATAGGATAGGTGAGGGGAGAATTTTTTATGGAGTCAAGTTCTAGTCTTCTGTTACAATATATATATTGTACATACCCCTTTAAAGCCATAAGTCTTTTGTTTAAAAATGTAATTAATTTTAAGCATTCCATGAATATGAAATCTAGACATACAAAATTAAAACTAATATTCAATATTGGAAATTGACATGTGAATACAAAAATAAGATATTTATTCCAGGCAGAGCTACCTTGAGCATTTTCTGTCTCCTACCCTGCAGATTGCACCCAGAAATTAACACCCACATATACATTATTATTTCACAAAATGTAAAAAAGAGCCATATTTCTAGCTTCCCACATGTACTGTGTCCCTTGCTCCTAGAGTTTGTCAATCAACAGAAAGACTGGAAAAAATGAGTTTCTTTAAATCATAAAAACTGACAAAGCTAATGCAAAATAACTACTGTAACCAGGTGAAAGTATATCCACCTTCAGAACTGATCGAGTGATTAAAGTGAAGGAAGGAAGGAAGGAAGACCTTTAAATTTAAAAAAAACTGCTTTACCATATCAACAGGGTGTTCCTCTTTCATCTTGTTTTCAGACAAGCTTCTTATGCACAACCACTTCAGTAGGAATGGTGTATCATATTTTAAAGTTGGTACTTGTTTCTATGTAATGCTTGGTTGATCCATGTGCCTACATCTGCAATTGCACTATATATGTCTGTGTAATTCCTGATTGATCCACTCATCCATCCAGATCTACAACTGCTCTCAAATATATAGTTGTTGCAATACATGTATGTCAGCTTTGCACTCACCTGCTTACCCAAGTCACTTCTTATTTTGAACAGGTGAGTAACACGGCATTACTTTTACCCCATCAACATCAAATAGTAGCAGTATCTGTGTTGGTAAATTTTCCTGGCAATTTGCGTATCTGATTTATATCATCTATATCTGGGTCTGCTTCCCATGTTGAAGCAGTTGTATTTAAGAATAATATAGGGCCAAATCCCAATTTTCTATTCTTATGTCTTGCTGTGATAAACCCCATATTTTAGTGGTGATTTTGCCAGAGTAAGGGCTGATTAAGGGCTATAGTAATTGCCTCAATTTCATTATACCTATTTGGAAAGAACTGAAGTAGAGAGAAAGAGAGGTGGAATCTACCACACAGGATTGTCCCTACTAGTAATGATAAAATTTTCCTCAGACTTGTAGGATTAAGAAAATCATCATAAAAATGAACCATAGATTTATTTTCTTATGCATTATTAGCAGCTGGACCACAGCTTAGTTTCAAAATACTTTGTATTAAATGTAAATATTTGTATACTAAGTAACTGTATGATACATCTCAGAGTTACTAGTAGGTATTATGACCTGAATTCAGGATTTAAATGCAATGGTCCTGGGTTTTGTTCTGTATAATGCTTTCTGGAAAGAACTCTGGCCTATGCTCCAGCAAAATGGACAGCTGAAGTGCAGGAAGCGAGGTGTGACAGTTTCCCCCGGATATCATTTACACTTGCACAAAAGATGCCTAAGTAGAATAATCCAGGGACATCAGCTATGTCTCTTGCCTGGACCACTTGGTGGGGGATCCCTGCTCTTTCACCTTGCTGCCCTTCAATACACTCCAAGTGCTGCTGCTAAATATAATTTACATTGAGCTCAGCTTCTGTTTCTCCACTTTCAGTCCGTATAACTCTGCTTCGTACATGTCCAGTTCAGTTACTTCCTACTCTCCCCTCTAACTCCCTTTGTGCTTTTCAAACCCTCTCCCTAACTCCCACCTTCATATCCTTCTCCAACTTCTCTTCTATGCCTTCTTTCGTGCTGCCCTTTATATTATCAGTCCTTCCCTCCTCCCATATTGAACACCTTCCCCATGCAAATTCCTCCTTAACACTTTTTCATATGTAGCACCCTTGTAATATGTTCTTCATTCCTGTACATTTCCAATAATTTCATTAGCACAATTGTAAAGTATATCTATATTGAGCTAGGGCCGAAACCAATGTGGTCCCCAGTGCCTTTTATACCATCAACTCCCATTGTAATGTTGCCATCAACTGGTGTCTGTTCCATTAGAGGGTTAGAATAAAAACGTTATCTACCTCTATGAGTTACTGTCATTGTCTGGCTCTTTACTGTACTGTGAGTGATCTTATTCAAGCCCCTGACAAATTTAGCATGTAAGGTGTTTAAATCATTTTTATTAAAATATTTAAAAGAAAAAGCCATACATACTCCAGAGAAGATGCCCGATTAACAGCACTGAAATCTGAAGCCATCCACAGTACTAGCACAAGATTCCCCAAAAGTGCAGCGAATGGGCATCAACCAGCTCTAGGGACAGAATAATTTAAGCCTCCTGCATATGAGATTATCTGTCTTGGTTAGCAACCAGTTGAAATTGGGATGGTAGATTTGTGCTTTTCAAATGGCCAAACAGCGAACATGTTATATGGACTTCTGATAATTATCAAAGACATACAGGTGCAATGTTTTAGCTCAATCCTGTAGTCCCCTCCATGCACTTTAGGCTTTCAGTTTTTGATGATGAGCTATTTCTATTGTCTTGCTGGAAATAGGTCTCATTTCTAAATAGATCGTATTCCCTTTACATTAGATTTTCTGCTAAAACAAGATTCATCTAATTTGCAAAGGTGTCCATCAAAAACCTCAGCTGTCTACCCTTCATCTTGACAAACTTGTTAGAAACATGCTCTTTCATGTATCCCTGTAGGAAATAAAATATTCATCCCATCTTTTCAGCACTTAATCATGATCACCTTCATCTTGTCTACTGGTGAAGTGGAAAGACATGAAAATGGATTCTGCTTCCTTCCTGACTGCTCTGATGAGCTATCTTTTCTTATATGAGCATCACTTGTTTCTTTTGCCAGCTTTCTGGCTCTCCTAAATCATTTGCTTCTACTTGATGCAGCCACCAAAATTAGGAAAATTGAAATGCTTTACAAGTTTAAAGGGTTAAACTTTTGCACTGGTTCTTAGAATCATGGAAGTTAGAAAATGGGTTGTGCTGGCTTGTGGGGAGCCTTTGAAAAACATCTCCCCATAGAAAGTGACACAAAGGTAGCAGGGCCTCCCGTCTCCTACCCCCATATCTTTTATCACTGCCTTGCGACGTCGTCTCTCTGATGTACTTTCACTGACTCTTCAATAGATGGTCAGGAAGACAACTGAATGGAGATCACCACAAGGGGCCAGTGCAATAAATTCCCCCACCCTTTTTGTAAGAACTCCTGCAGATCTTGGGGCTGTTTACCTGCCCTGCTGCCCCAGAAACATCACAAGAGCAAGAAGTATATCTTCTTTGCCCTGCACTCTCATCCCTTTGTTAGAGGTGCTTCAGCTCTGAGGAAAGAAGTCACCTGCGTGGGGGGCATACCATAGGACAGTGGGTTATTCTCTCCTCCATACACATCCCTCCTAAATTCCAAGGGTTAAAGTAAATGCTAAATTCAGAGATAGCACCTCCCCCTCCTCTCCCTTTCCAGATCTGGGGGAGTTCCCGCATCTCCCCAGTCTTTGCTGGCTGGTTCCTGGGCTGCTTGGAAGGCATGCAGCAGGAAGTGCTGTCATGTGCCACAGGGGAAACCAGTCCCCACGTCTCTGAAGCGTGGAACTTCCAAACAGTTATTGAAGGGAGGCAAGAGCTGCTCAGCAGTGCCAGATGCAGCCAGCAGCAGGAAAGATCTAACTTCCCTCCTATTGGCTGTACTCCCAGGAAGGAGGGAAAAGAATCCTGGCACTAGATTGCCTGCCCTGAGCTGGGCAGGGTGGTCCAAAAGGCGGTTGGGGCCATGGCTCAGGTACCCTGCCCCCCTATTCCACCCAAGCCAATGATTTAGGCACCTAAAGATGCAGATAGGTGCCCAGTGAGATTTTCAAAAGTGCCTAGACACTGAACTCCTATTGGGCTGAAGGGAACTAACTGAAGTGTGAAAGGAAAGATGATGGTATAGGTAAGGGGAAATAGGCATATGGGCCATTTGTTGTTTTAATCCTTTGTTCTGTGTGCTGTGCACTTCTGGGTGAAGGAATAAATAATGCTTTGCTTTGTAGAAACTATTGTTTGAAACATTTATCAGCCGCTGTCACAGGCTCCCAGAGTATTGGAATTACAGGTACCAAACCCAGTTGGGCCTGTCAAGTTAACACTGTAGGGGAACAAGCTGTGGCCCAGATATCCAGGCCTAGAAATGCACGGTTCCACCCTTGAGAGAGGTGAAGGAGCAGTACCCTCAAGGGGGGCAAAAAGGGATCTAAAGTGCAGCTCGCTCTATAATCAAGACACATTGCAACCAATGTGTCCCTGGCCATGGTACCAGAATGACGCTGCAACTGTCTGTTGCTATGTTCCTATTTGTGTTTACATGAATCACACTATTTACAGAGGGGGTAAGAAACTGCTGGTTTATCCTTCTGGGTTTCTGGAATGAAAATAAAGGCTGTAATGCCATTTCCTGATGTGTATCAGCAGCCAAATAGGGTATGTTTGACTGCTTACAGGAAACACTTCAGAAGTTTAATATACCTGTTACAGACCTCGTTGCTTTCCCATCAGATGCTGCTGCCTTACTGACTGGGAAACCACCTCTGTCCTGACAGAGATAAAAGAAGCAAATCTAAATATTATAAATGTGAGCCAGTTATGTCTCCTGGCATGTATCTCCAGCAAAATCTGGTGTAAAATCTTTATCATTGCCTGTTGAATAATGAAGCTCAGAGATAGCCCTTTTCCCCATGTTCCCAGTCAGAAAGCATTTTCTCTCTTTACTAATGTGAACCCACACTCATCATCGTAAAACAATTTTCCTACCAGACGGCTAGGTCTTCATGAAATAATCAGCCAAGCACAGGATATACGGTCTGCTCTCCTTTCTTATTTCCTATCCTCAGATCAATGACCACCAAAAGTGAAGTTACTTTTGTAGTAATTGCAATCTTCACATCTCAAGCATGTACTGAATCTTCTGCAGTTTAATAACATGCTTCAGAGTGTAGAATGCAATGTCCCATATCCTACACAGGGGCAGCACAATGTCACCATTGTTCCATGATCTACACACCGGCCGCCTGTCAGATTCCAGATTTACGTTTTGGGACCTTCCTATTAGAGACAACCTCTCTCCTGGTGCCATCCTGCCACAGTTGTGATTTGCAGAGGTACTGGAGCTGGAGTTTCCTTAATTTAAGGGAGAGTGACTGGTTGTCGAGCATTCTTTGTGTGAGAGGCCCTCGGCTGCTGTGATCTAAAATACCCCAGATCAGTTGACCACCAGGGTGAGAGAGCAAAGGGGGGCTAACACCCCCACAATGGAAATATAGCTGGGACTAATCTATGTTCCCACCTCCACTTGGCTCCGCTTCCCCTCAGACTCCACCCCCTCTCCAGCCACTGTGTCCCCATTGGTGGAGGTGTGATCCTCCCCTCCTGCTGCTGGAGGCAGGATGCGCTGGTCAGAACCTGATTGTTTGGGAACTGAGAGTCCAAGCAGGTGGGGCAGGACACACCTCCGCCAGTGGGGAGGCAGTCACTGTATGCATACCTGGGGGGACAGAGGCAAGAGTGGGACTCAGAAGGGCTAGAGCAGCTGCTGCCACCGCCCCTGGGATCAAGCAAGGGAGATTGTTCCCAAGCCTATCCCTCCACCTCCATCCCTTCCTACACTGTAAGGTGCACAAATAAATGCACCTTACAGTGTAGGAAGGGATGGAGGTGGAGGGATAGGCTTGGGAACAATCTCCCTTGCTTGATCCCAGGGGCGGTGGCAGCAGGAGTGAGCTTTCAAGGGCGAATCAGACTTATGAGGGGCAAGGAAATTTGGTGTTCTATGGGCTATTTAATTTCATTTGTTTATGTAATGTATGGAAAAACAGCTGAAGAGGTGGGTGTTATTTACGAACAGAATACGAGCTTTTCCTGGATCAACAGAGAATGCATTAGTTGAGTAAGGATGGTTCTCTGCATATCAAAGTGTGAATTTGGGCCCATTACGAGCACATCTCTACTACCTGTAGGTGATCATCAGCGAAGGACTGACTCACTTCTTTTCTTTGCGGTTTCTATGGTGACTCATTTGTGGATTCATGTCTTGCCTAAATTGAAGTCAGCAGGAATATCTACTCCTATACACAGTGCGGCTGCTTCGGTTGCCAGCAGCAATTATCGAAACACACTGGGAACATTGGCTGAAAATTTACTGCAACAGATGTCTGCTGCAGCACAAGCGTAAGATTGACTACAGAGTGCAAGCAGCCACAGGTGGCATGTATAGGCACAAATGGCTGCAGTTGCAAACTAGATCAGCAGTTGATGACCATATTTCCAGTCATCACTTCAGTGCAGAAAACTCCTTAGTTTAATGTGCCACATACGCATCTCAGCAGGAAAACCTTTCCCTTAGCTGGAAATCTTACCAGAGGTAGTACAACAAAAAGAGCTGTGTAAAAGTAGAGAATTGACATAAGATAGAAATGCCTTAGACAATGGCAGCGGCAATAACAGCCATTGTAAGATGTGGCTGCTCTCACCAGGAGACACAGTAATTCCAGCAATGAGGCTAATAAAGCCCTGAGATGTATTAAATTGTCAGTTTTTTTTCAATCTGCACATTGCTCTGAGTTTGGACAGCAAACCAAGGCATATCTAGGGGTAGGGTGACAATACATCACATTTTGGCCGGGACAATTCCTTTTTTAAGCCCTGTCCTGCCTGTACCGACTTTTTTTTTCCAAAAGGAGGCATTTGTCTCATTTGCTCTTGCTGCCTTGATCAGTTGGCAAGAGCAAACAGGACAAATGCCCACGTCTATCAAAAAAGTGTGGTGTGGTGTGGAGGGGACCAGCTGAGAGGCTATCCCCTTGCAGGAGGGAGACAGGGCAGGGGAGAGCAGCCTTCCAGCATGCAAAGCCCCCTGTAGGGTTCCAGGGACCAGGGAACAGCCTGACGCAGGAGGGAGGGGACCTTCAGGGTTCCAGTGACCAGGGAACAGCCTGATGTGGTGTGGGTTAGGGTTCCAGCAACCAGGCAACAGCAAGGTGGGGGCCCTCAGGCAAGCGGCCGGGGGGTGTCCTATTTTCTCTTTGGGAAATATAGTCACCCTATCTAGAGGTGTTGTGTCACCGTCTCTCATTTACACGAATGTGCATAATTTCCAACATGTCCTGCAGCTTCAGGCAAGTTCTGGGTGAGTAGAAACAGGAAATGTGTTGACTAGGCCAATCTGAATAAATTACTTGATTTTCCTCTCAATTAACTTCCACCTTTCCATGTTTCTCTGAATGTATAAATATCTTCTTACTGTATGTTCCATTCTATGCATCTGAAGAAGTGGACTGTAGTCCACGAAAGCTTATGCTGAAATAAATTTGTTTGTCTCTAAGGTGCCACAAGTACTCCTTTTCTTTTTGATTTTCATGGACATTTTTTGAAGAAGTTAGTTTTGTAAACCCATAACTTCCAAGCTGAACCATAGACAGATCTGGCTCAAATGAACAATGGGCAACATGACTAAAGATGAGATGAGTGTTGACAAACACAAGGTAATGTGTATTGTGAAAAATTATCTGAATTACTTATACACATTACAAACTTCTAAATCTGTTATAACTACTCAGGAGAAAGACTACAGAGGCTATCATTTTGGATAGCTCATACCAGCCAGGTATAGTAAGCCTATATGCAAGAGAGACACATATAGACTATTTTAAAATCCTCTCTCTAAATGCTTGGCTCCTCTCAGAAAAGCAGGAGTAAGAAAAGCAAACAAAATCTTGAGCAACATAAGGAATGGAATTGAAAACAACGCTGAGAATTTCATATTACCTGAGATACTGTTTTCAGTAAGAACCCATGTGTAAAAAAGATATAGCAGATCTAGAAGGGGTCCAGAAATGGGCTACAAAAGCAGTTAGAGGCATGAAAAGAGAACACTGCACTTAAAAAAGAAAAAAAACATA